>CM057056.1:0-1338500 GCA_029948455.1 Solanum rostratum | reverse complement strand
AAATTAGAGGGAGTGAAAGATATGTGGTCTTCACCCATCACACCTTTTGTGGTCACCATATAATCTGACCTCACTTGCAATCCACTGCTAATGTGGCTTTCCAATTTCCTCTTTTGCCTGTAACAGCTATAAAAATCGAATATTATTTATTTTATTCAAAAAATTTAAAATTAGAGTTGAGTTTTTTATTTGATCATATTTTTTATAAAAATTATTTAGGATTTAAATGTATTTTTCTAAATATGATTTATACTCTTGATTTTTAAAAATTAGTGAATTATTTAGAATTTAAATGTATTTTTCTAAATATGATTATAACCTTAATTTTTAAAAGTTAGCAACATATCAGATTTGACTAATTTATAACATATCTCAGCTTTAGAAGAAAAAAAAATATCTCATAAAAGGTAATCATATAATGCCATTGATTAGAACTCATGTATGGACTACTACATACTATTATAAGTGACGAATTCAGGATTTTAATTAAGGAAATTCCAAATATAAGTATATATGTGCCAATAAATCAATAAAGTATAATTTTCAAAAAAAGTAGTAATACATAATCTAATATTATTTCAGCATTTTTTTTTAAAAAAAGTGAAATATTAGGCAGGGTTCCCAAGGCGAAAATTAAATGAAAAAGAAATAATTAAGAGAAGCTAAAAGATAATGCTTTAAGTGAGATTTGAACTTGGCATGAGGGTTCATTTAAAAAGCTATGTTAGACTTTGTTTATTATACAAATGGTTCAAGTCTGATATATATACAAAAAATATAGAAAATTTACCTTGTATATATAATGTAATTTTTCGCCGAACCCCCTTCCCCTCCCTAGGTCCGCTCCTGACTATTACAACTATTTTTTATTGAACTTAGAGTTGTATTTGATTATAGCATTTGCAAAAATATTTAATAAAATAAAAAATGAGATCGTTTTTATAAATATAAAAGATTTAGCGTATAGTTTTAAAAAGGAAATATATAGTCTAGAGTTTTAAAAAGGAAATATATAGTAATAGCGAAAACAGGAAGGGAAAAAATTGCTTACCCTGCCTGACATTCGACATGTCTTTGATAATATATAGCAAGCAAACTAGCACTTCCAGAAAAATAACCTGACAATCCCCAATTTGATACTTATCTAGGTGAAGTTATGTATCCTCACTGCCGAAACAACCACAACAATATATTGGTGAAATTACAACAATGTCTAGAAAGACATTACCATTGCCCCGTATAAGTAAAAAAGTTATTTTCTCTTCAACTCAAATGCAATAAATTCCAATATAAAGTAGAAAGGAGTCAATGTAGAGAATATAACAAATAACAATACAATAAAATCAAGTCATAGTGAAACACCACAAACAACAATGAAAAAAAATAATTGCTACAATTAAATACTAGTACCATAGAGGGCCAACCACCCTAAGTAAGACAATACTACACTATCTACTATCCTTCTACTCTAATGCGAGTCATCCACACCCTTCGATCTACGATCATGTTTTTGGTAACCTGAATTTGTGTCATATTTTGTCTTATCACCTCTTCCTAATACTTCTCTGGCCTATTTCTACCCACCTCGTGCCTTTTATAGCCAACCTCTTGCACCTCCTCACTAGTGCATCTATGCATCTCCCCTTCACATGCCCTAAAAATCGTAGTCTCGCTTACCTCATCTTGTGCACTACGGAGGCTACATCTACCTTATTCTAAATATTCTCATTTCTAATCTTATTGCTCCTACTATGACTATACATCCAGCTCAACATCCTCATTTCCGCAACACGCACCTTCTAAACATGGAGTTCTTGACTTAGCCAACACTCTGCCCCTTACAACAAAGTTGGTCTAACCTATAAAACTTACCTTTACGTTTCAATGATACCTTTCCGTCACACAAGACTATAGAGGCAAGCCTTCACTTCATCCATGCCGCAACAATACGATATATGAGATATTGTCAATGTCAGTACTGACTTAAATTACCGATCTTAGATACTTGAATCTATCTCTCTTGGGGATATTTTGCATGTGAAGCTTCACTTCCTCGCCAACCTCATGCAACACAGAGTTTGCATTCCACATATTTTGTCTTAGTCCTATTCAACCTAAACCCTTTAGCCTACGAAGTTTGTCTCCATTCCTCTAACTTAGCATTCATACCATTGCATGTCTCATCAATCAGTATTATGTCATTCATGAACAACAAACAACACGACACCTCATCTTGAATGTCTCACGTTAATACATCCATCACCAAGACAAAAACAAAAATTCGACTCCTAGTGAAATTATCTCCGCAGGAAAGTGCTAAAAGTCTCCCCCTACCATTTAGCTCTTTCGTACATGTCTTTATTGCCCTAACAAAGACCATCAGCACACCTCTTGCTTCCAGACATCGCCATAAGATCTTCCTCAAGTCTTTATCATAGGCATTCTCAAGGTCGTTAAACACCATATGTATGCCCCTCTTCCTTTTTTGATTTTTTTCAATTAGTCTCCTCACAAGTGGATAGCTTCTGTGGCCGATCGCTCAGACATAATTTCAAATTGATTCCTAAAAATAGACACATCCCTTCTTAACAATTACTTTCTAAACAACGGTAACTCATTCTGCTTAACAATTCAACATGAAAGTAGTATAAAATTAAATAAAAAAGAAACTACACAGGTAGAACAAAATCTGATACCCCGGGATGAGATAAAAAGGTTTATTATACCGAAAACAAATAATCTCCGAGTAGAAGCAATTCTTTTCCTTCTCGTTAAATCTCAAGACAAAATTGTTTGATATCTACTCCTAGAATCAAGAAGAAAAATAAGCACAACATCTAAAGAACGAACACTGTGCTCGACCATAAAAATTGGATATTCATTGAAACATATTACACAAAACATTTGAGCCTGGCAAAAGTCAAATAGCCAGTATGACCTCTTGCCTCACCAGAAGGCCTAATCACCACCGTAGGAGAAGAAGAGCATTCAGTCCCATTGCTTCCTTCGGCAGAACCCTGCCTTCTCTTCCGAGGAGGATGGTCAATAGAATCTCCTTCATTTGCCGGGAAGTTCTCTAGCATCTTTTGTCGAACTTCATAGGTGCGTAGAAGTACTTCAAATGTTCTTATATCTAGAAAATCAAAAACACTTGCCACATGAGGGTCTGTAGTTTCTATAGCAGCTTTGTGAACTGAACGAGATCACAGTCTCCAGGAAAATAACTTACCTGTAAAATGTGATTTGAGTGCTCCACAGGAGCGTTGCACTTGCTCAATGCATGGAGAGAAGGAGCACAATACCCCATCTGGTTTCAACATTTTTCCAGCAGAAGGAATGGCAAGCCAAGGTTGAGGAAGGTCTAAGAATACTGAATCTGCCCTCCCACAAAACTCATCAGGGAACCCTTCGCCTTGTATATCTCTTACTCCTACTGTGACCAGATTGCTCAACCCTGTCTTTTCAAAGTCCTCCCTATATGCAGAAATTTTAAACACTGAGTTGAACTTTCATATAATGAAAATTATAATGAACTCCTCTATCTCATTCTTCGTCTTCTTATCTTTTAGATGGCAAGCAGAGCTGTGGGAATTTGGAAAAAGAAAGCCTTTCTACTTGATATTAAAGTAAACACATATGGAATTGAGTTTTTGTCAATTTGTTTGCATAAAGAGGCAAGTGTTTATCAAGTTTTCTCTGTTAATGCTAGTGCACAAATGCTAGATGACTGTAGTTTTACACTTTCACATCATAAAGGTTGCACTGGAAGATGTTTCCTTTTCTTTGCTTCTCTAGAGCCAACTCCTGAAACCTTATTACTTCTTAACCAAGCAGCAAAAAGAAAAAAACAATTTTGCTAAAAGTAGAACTCCCACAAAAATGCTCTTCATCGGTAAAACGAACCCTAGTCAAAAGAAGGATTCAATTTTATAACCTCTTAAGGCCCTACAACTAAATATGTGTTCAACGCAAGCTTTTAATATCTTCTAAAACTAATATTTTGCATTAGAATGACTGTAAAGGATAGTAGATTCACTTGAAACCAACAGAAGCTTGGTAGAACTCAAATTAGAACAATTGACAACTAAATGACTGTAAATCCACGAATAAGTTCTTAAAGTAGAAGCATAAACATGGTATTAAGAGTCTTACCTAGCTGAGGCAGCTCTCTGTTCATGGAAATCAAAGGTATAAACATGGCCAGTGGGGGCAACAGCCCTTGCAAGGGAAGTTGTCAAAGATCCACTTCCGGTACCAGATTCAAGAACCACACAACCAGGAACGATCTCCAAATACATAATAACAAAACTAATATCAGCAATATAAAGAATCTGGGTTCTGTGACTCAGTACTAGCGTCCACAGCTCAGGTGTTGGAGCTAACAAGTAAACAAAAGCACCTTTGTTACTCAAAACCTTGGACCCAAATGGTTTACCTATCCATTCAGAATGCTTAAAAGCACCAAAACGATTCTGCAGAACCCCCTCCTCACTGACCTTCACTGCTTTCATTGTATCGTGCCTCTCATACACAATGACCAAATCCCCATCTTTAATACAACGCTTAAATGATAATTTATCTGCTGGGTCAATCGGAAGAATCATTTAGAATGGTTGAATCTTAATTACCTGCCAAAGATAACCCAATAATTACTCAAGAGCTTCAAAAACTGCAGAAAAGAAACAGCAGAATCCCGATAAGCTACACAACTTGAAAAACAGAACTGTAACTAGGGCTGGGCAGTCGATTGGTTCTGTTCGATTTACAAAATTCAGTTCAGTTTTCAGTTTGGTAAAAATAAAAATGTTAATCCAAACCAAATTGAAAGAATTTCAGATCAGTTTTCATAAAGTTGGTTTGTTTTATCGGTTTGTGAGATTACAGTGAGCAAGCAGAGTTGTTGAACAAATTCACCTCCTTCATATGAAATTTCAAATGAAAGTTGCCAACTTTTTGTCATTTTGAAAAATATAATATGAAGTTCCAAATAATGTTTCCAACTTTTTTTCCTTTCCAAAAAAACACTACTGGTAAACATGTTCCTCAATAAACAATGATACTGGTACTACTACTAGTAACACATTTTCAATCACAATCCCCCAAAAGAAAGAATAAATAAAAAAATATGGCCATAGCCTCCAGTCTTAGGGGCCAAGGCATTTACAGACAACAAGCTGCCAGGACCAATGAGATCAATTGCGCAAACGTCCAGCCTTCAGCCTTCAAGGCATTAACAGACAACATGCCAACAAGCTTTTAACACTTAACGAGCAACTGAAAGACCAATTACCAAGCAGTTAACTAATAACCGAGCGAGAAACTGAGAGACAGAAACGACTAACGAGCACTCAAATAATAGAGCGAGAAACACATAACGGAAGTGTTCGGTGTTCACCGAAAAGAAATTCCATCGAAAAAAAATTTACTTGGAATCTTGAATTGGTCAGTTGTTCACTGTTAGAACTTGGAATGATTCACTGAGTTTCGTCTCACAGTTCTGCGTCAGAGTGTGAGAGATGACTGTGGACTCAGACAGTCAGACGAGAGCGAAATGCGGAGGACAGTCTTTTCGTGGCAGGTGACGTGATCGTAGGACAGACGGAGGCGGTGAGAGTCGCCGTCGCCGTCGTCGTCTCGTCGGGACGTTACTCGTGAGAGTTTAGGGATTTCAATTTTCAGTGGTGGGAGTTTAGGGATTCATTGATTTGGGAATTGGGTCACTCCAAACGTCAAATTGGGCCATATTTAATGGGCTATGGACATTGGACAAGTTCGGTGTAGAGGGTAGTGTAGTGTATAATGAACAAATTTCAATATATTCCAACACTTTAAAAATTTATAAAAATTTCTTAAAATACCTATTATGCGGATACATTTATGTCATGATTTATTATAATCAATTTTAGTTACAATTTAATCGGAAGGTAGATTCCAATCCCTAAAAATTAGCTAAACAGATCATAACCAAATCCCTGACAAAAAGGCAACAATACGTTTCAAAAAGTCAAAAATTTCTAGTTCTTCAAGATGTAATAAACAGGAATTCATACTGTAAACACGAATCACGAGCCAAAATATGCCGAATGTGGCAATTATGTTGAGACATTCTGGGATTTGGGCAAACAACGTTGTTTAATGTATCATGTGTTAAGATTCTCTGCATTGAATACAAACAAGTTTTCAAAAAATTGAATCAATATATACGATACACCATATTTTCACAAAAAATATTTGAAACTGGTACAAAAAATATCTGATTCAATTCATCAAATAACTTATATAAGTTTGTATAACCATGAAACATTTAGGATGATTCATTGCAATAAAATACTTTGACACATGGTTGATTCACTGCATCAGATAGTTATACTTTAACCATGAATCTTTTAGAATGATTCATTGCAAGAAAATGCTTTAATACATAGGTGATTCAATTATCTAAATAAGTATAATTGATGTATAATCATAAATCATGTAATTTCAGTTTTTTACGTGACATATTTGAAATCATAAGATTAAAGTGCATTTTAATATATTTGAAATAAATTTAATTTAAAATTATAAAATTTAAATACAAAAAATTCTTAAACCTTATTTCAAATCAAATCGATTCATTCTTTTTAAATGTATATGGGTCATCTTCATTGTTTTATTTCACTCTTTGCTTTTAATTTTCGTCCTACCATGAATTCTATATTCCATACCATTTTTCTTTACCATACTCTACAGCTTCTCATATTTTATTTTAAATTTTTATTCAACCACATTGAAATATCATTTACTACTTCATTAATCAACTAATACTTAATCTATAAAACATGATGAGAAACTTATACATTATACTATCTTTTATTTTAATTTTTTAGTCTATTTATATGCTATATGAAAGGGTAAAATTTAAAAAAAAAATGTTTTAAAAAATAATTTTTTATCGAATTAAGAAAATGTTGGATAAAATCAATTGAATAAAAAGAAGTAATTTAAAAAAAATTTGTGAAACTGTAATATTATTAGAAAGAGTGAAAATTAATTGATACTTGCAGTTTCATGTATATTGTTAAAAAACTTTTATCTTGACTTTTAATATTAATTTTTGCATATTTGTGAAGTTTTGATTTAAGGAATTTTATTACTTTCTTCATTTTAATTTATTTATTTTACATTTCTTTGTAATTTATTATATATTTAAAAGGGATTATATAAAAAATGTTACACGAATTACAGTGATTAATAACTTAAAATAATTTTAAAACATAATTTATTTGACTATCTGAATCTCATATATACTACATAAATTAAGGAAAAAAAACATAGATTGGGCCTATACTGATATGGGCGCCTAAATTTAGTATTCTTATATGGTTTTTTTTTTTTTAATATTTATTTGCAATTGTTAAATTATTTCCCTTAATGCAGTTATATGTTTTTGTGATTCTAATTTGCTTTATTTCTATTTCAGGTTCATGCGCTCAAAAAGAAATACATGGATAACATTACTACAATTTTATTTTTTATTTTTAGAAGGCCTACATTAAAGTTTCGAGGAAAGTCTTATGGAGATATTTTGAAGGAAGATATTTATGAATAGTTTACGTTGGGACGATAAAATACATGTTACAAATGAGCTATAATGCAGGAGAAATTTGTAAGAGGAAATTCGGAGGACTTCTTTATGCAGATGAGGTGTATATAGATCAACACTTACTCCATTTCTATTTCCTTTTGGTGTATCGACTCAAGACATTCGAGATGATGTATTGTAGTGCATATTTTTTATAGCCAACATAATAGTGATTGATGAGATGTACGGTGGAGTTTATGTTAAGTTAAAGGTGTGGAAATGAGCTTTAGAGGCTAAAGAGTTCAAATTAAGTAGGATCAAAATAAAATATTTAGAGTGTAAATTCAAACATTTGATGAATGAAGCATACATGGAAGTGACGCTTGACACACAAATTATTTTCAATAGAGATAGATTCAAGTATTTTGGTTCTACAATCTAAGGGAATGGAGACATCAATGATAATAATCACATTGTATTGGGACGACATGAATGAAGTGGAGGCTTACCTCTAAAATCTTGTGTGATAAAAAAATATCATCGAAACTCAAAAATGAATTCTATAAATACACTAATTAGATCAATATTATTTTACGAGACTACGTAAATTATACTAATTAAAACATAAAAATATGGGATGCATTCCACCCTTCCCAAAATTAAAGAGAGGATTGACGAGTCGAAGATTTGTCATTAGTGATGTAAAGGCGTCATTGACGAGTCGAACATGAATTTTCTTTTCCCATTTTCATTGATGGAGTCATTTTCTTGAAAATGTTTTCTAATAAAAATATATTTATTTTTATATTTGATATATAAGTAATTAAAAAATATTTATACATATTTTAGATAAATTATTTAAAGCTATGATTGCGAGATACGTATAAGGATGTGTATGAAAATAAGAAGTATTGAGGAGAATTAAAAGAATAAAAAATTACTAATGATTTTTTATATTTGTTAATGAAAATAATTTTTTTTATTTTTTTAGTAATTTATTTATTCAAATTATTCGATTAAACCTGAGAACTGAAAAATAAATTTCCTCCCTCCAAATATGTCCTTAGTCTCCACAATTATCATGATATTCAATGATTGCCACATATTTCAAATAGATATTGAAAAACGTGTCGAATTTTGGCACCATCATATTATTTATGAGTAATTAATTTTACTCTCTCCGTCTTATTTTATTGCTATGATTAGATTTGACATAATTTTTTTAAAAAATAATTAAAAATATATTTGATTAATATATCATTTATGAATAATTATGTATATATATACCTTTTAATTCTAGAATATTTAATACTAAAAATAAAATTAAAAAAATTCATTAATTTTCTTTTAATTATTTAAATTAATAATTATTTTAAAATCACTTTTTAGTATACTTGACATTAAATTAAAACAGAAAGAGTAATAAAAAATTCTACTAATGCCCTAGAAAAGATAATGTTATCGGAATGGATCAATTATATTTGATTTGTATAAAAAATATTACTCGTATTTGATGTTCCACATATATACAACTGAAATATAAAATCATAGACGGAAGGAATTATTGCCATTATTAATGTTGATCTAGAAATGAATCACATTTTTGTCTATCGACCTATATGGCTCGATTCTGTGGGGACCGGTAGGATACTTCCTCCATTCATTTTTATTTATTTTATTAAAATAGATATATAATAATATTTATTTATTTTATAATATTAAAAAATAATTTTATAGTTAGTTTCTAATTTATCTTCATGCAATTTTTTAATTATATTTTCAAAAATATTGTATTTATTATATTTAAAGGATGATTTGGTAAACCTAATCCTATCATTTATTGTTTGTGTCAAGTTAATATTGGACAACTATTATTGGACGAAGGAAGTAAGAATTATAGAGGTCAATTGATGGTAGTGAAAGGGTTTTTTTAGACGTAGATTTATATTTTATTAAGCTTTAATGTGGATATTAAAACTGGATGAAAAAGTTTTTTAAAAAATAGATGTCAATTATATTCCCTCTATTTATGTTTAATTTGACATACTTTTTAAGAAATAATAATAAAATCGAATGATAAGTCATATCACTTATTAGGAAATGAATTAGATATACTAAATATAACAATTATATATCAAGTGAAATTTTACAACTGAAATTTGAAGAGTGTAGAGCGTACGCAGGCTTTACTAGAAAAACTCTTTTTTCAAAGGACCCTCAGCTCAAATGTATCAATCTCGAATAAAAAAAAAATATATATATATATAAGATCATGTCTTCAATATATGAAGCTAAGCCATATCTGTCTAATTACTTCTCCTAAATATTTTTTCAATCTACCCTGACCCTTTCGCATAACCCTAAGTCTAACATAGCATGTACTCACATCCATCTAATTATTCTCATATTCGCAGCATGCATCTTCTAAATGTATAAATTTTTTATTGGCCAGCACGTGGTCCCAACTTCTGAATTAGATATACTTAATAATAAGATAAAATAATTAATTATTTTTGAGTTTTTTTAACGTTAATAAAATTAAATATAGATTTTTAATAATATATAATAAATAAGTAAAACGAATAGTCTATTATATCAATTTCGTCGTGATAGTACTTGCGTGTTGCGATTGAACAATAGCTTTGTGACTTGTGTTAGGATAAAGTTTCAACAGAACGAACAACACACTCTTCCTCATTCTTTTTTTCCGCCTTTTTTTATTCCATTTTCATGAAGCAACAAAATAGAAAAAGAAAGTAAAATCCATTCCATTCGGCTATCTGCACGGCGCATGTGATTTGCATATTTTCTCTCTCTAACTCTGTCTCTCTCTCCCCCTCCGACACACACGCCGTGCGATCTGGCCGGTGAGTGCTTATCGTTCTTCATTTTCATCGCCGAGTTTTTTACTTAACTTCCATAAAACGAGAGTTTTTCATTTTTGTGATGACGGAAGTGTAATTGGAATGCCTGCATTTGTTTTGTGTGTTAGGTTTGTTGAATGTTCGATTCGGACGTATGCGATCTGTTGTACTTCTTTTTTTGTACACGGAAATGTAATAAGCAAGTGATAATTTGGTCCTGTTCTTAATGGAAAGTATCGATGCTTTTTTCTTAAATTTGCATTAATTGATGGAATGTAGTCACATAAGGACTATCGCCAACATTTGATGATATTCGAAGTAGCAGTAGAATGACGAATTCGGGATCACGCGCTCGCTCATTTGATGTTTTGAAGTAGCAGTGACTTCATTGATAATTTATACATGTCTACTGTAACGAGGTAACTTTATTGATTAGGTGAAATCATATATGGAATGAACTGATGTAAGGTAATGATCTGTACCTAACAGAATTAAATTCTAGATGCAGCATATATGAATTAATACTTTCAATGTCCCTCAGAGATATATCTACTACCTAACAGAAATCTACATGATCTTGCCAGAGATTTAAGTCATTTTTTAATTGAACATTAAGATTGCCTCATTTGAAAGTCTCTCGTGTTTCTGAAGTCAGAAGTACAAAAATTAATTTTTCAAAAAGGAAAATAGGGAAACAAAATTTGCTACTATTAGTAGCCTCCATACTCTACTACTAGTTGATGTCCTGATTGGTATATACCAAAAATATCATTGTAAAACTGTGTAAAACCTTTCACAAATGTAACACTATGATTTATATGTTGTGATATTTTATAAATATTTAGCTAATATGCAGCAGAAGTTTAATATCACGTGTCTGCAGCAGGATGCAGCTCCAGACAACTGCTGATACTACTGATCTGAGTTATTGGTTGAACTGGAGGTTCTTGCTTTGTGCAATATGGGTCTTGACACCAACAGTTATATCAGTGATCATTTTGTGGAAGTATGAACGATCATTTAATGTCATTCCAGAATCTGATAGAAGAGAGGATTGCCAGAAAAGGTCTTGGCTTTTGTATTTTGACAAAGCTTGGAGACCATGTGTGAAAGGAATAAATCCAATTTGTTTGGCAGCTTTCCGAGTTTTTGCACTTGCTTTACTCACACTGGTGATTGTCTCTGATTTTATTGCCCATGGAAGTGACTTATTTTACTATTATACTCAGTAAGTATTCCTGTTTATGATGCTTGTAAGTAGGTAGCACTATATAGGTTCAATGTTCAGGACCGTATATGATATGTTTTTTTAAATAAGGTCGAGAGTGTTTGTTTTTGTTGGAAGGTTTCCTATTATGACTTGCATCTTTTGTATCTTATATGCATATAATATATAAGCTTTATTGCTTTACCTAGGGAAAGAAATACACTATGTGCTATAAAATGAAGTGCCTCTCTTTCTCACTATGTTTTGGTTTCTGCAGGTGGACATTTGTTTTGACCACCATCTATTTCTGGGTATGTATGTTAGTTCCAGTTTACTTCCTTGAATTTATATCATTTTCTAACTGTATTAGTACACAGTCTATGTGTTTGACGTGTTAAATATATGTGCACGTGATTGCATGCTACATAGATATCCTTTACTTTGGTTTGTGTTATGCTGGTAATGAAATATCTTTTCCTTAACATCGTGCTTTTGTAACTGTAGATTGGATCAGGACTTTCCATCTATGGTTGTTACCAGTATAATGAAACAAACAGCGGTGTCAGCAAAATGCAGGTGGATGTGGAGCAAGGGTTACTGGAGTCCCTTACATGCACAGACTATATGAATGGCGTCAAGAGAGTGAACAATAAGGATTACAAGGGAATGCTTCTTGTTCCTGAAATTGCTGGACGATGTGGCTACCTCTTCCAGATTCTTTTCCAGGTATGGCATTCTTCTTAGAGGACCCAAACTAGGTTTCTAATCGTTAGAAAGTGGAAACTGTTGTAGTTTTATTCTACCTGCTTATGCGTGTTCTCTTGTAATTTTGAGAACATCCTCCCACCAGTCAATGCTTGTGAAATATAATGACTCCACTTGTAATTCTTAACATATATAGTTCTCCTAAGGAGAATTTCTGCACTTACTGTTACAAAGTACTTTTTGTTAGAAGTTCCAGGAAGTTTCATGTAGATTGTGTAATTCAAATCATTTCTTTGGCCCCTTTTTTCTCTACAGATGGCTGCTGGAGCAGTGATGCTCACTGACTCTGTTTATTGGTTTGTGATCTTCCCATTTCTTACGCTCAAAAACTACGAATTTAACATTGTAAGTATCTAATATTTCAAGGATCTCTCTGGTTCCGTTCTTTGTTTTTCTTGGGTGCTTAATATCAGCTGCTAAAGTTCTAAAACTTGATTTGAGATATTTGGCTTTATTTTGTGACTCGTAGCCATGAGTTGCAGTCATAGCCTCGTTATGTCCAACTTTTGTTAAAAGAAGCACTCGTACAATTTTTTCGTTCGGGACCACCTCTTTTTTTTTAATGTGGCCGCTTATGCCAGTGCAGCCAATTATTATGTTGTTTACTTTCTGGTCATGAATGTTTTAGAAACATGGTTTGATGACTGAATTAGACATTATGGTACAGTCCTTTCTAAATTTCCAAGCGCAAAGATGAAACACTTCAACATGCATAGCTGCTCTTTTCTCTCTGGCACTCTTCTTATTGATGCTGCTGTCCCTGTTCTTGTGAGTTTTATTGGGTCAGGAGGAGGTGGCTTGATTTTCTTATCCAGTCTTCTCTGGCCTACTATTTCTAGAGCACATAGACCTAAATGGTTTTCTTTTCTCTGATTTTCCCTGTTGTTACATGTATTTAGAGCTGAGCAACACAAAGAAAATAATGATTTGGTTATTCATCATATACATCATGCTGTAACTTTGTTTTCTACGGACAGTGACCACTTCTAAGATGTTATTGCATAATTTTCTTATTCACGGAGCTAGTTGATAAATATGTTATCCAGGCATACAGTTGACTGCCTTTAGTTTACTTGCCGAAAATTCCTCTATGCCATTGTTGTCAGTTGTCACTGGGATCACCCTCTCGTCATATTCTTAAACACATTTCTTCTTTCTCGAATAACTGGTGCAATTAAGGTTTAGGATGTTATATCTTCAAATCTCATTGTCCGTCTTCCCCATGTTCTTACTGGTACCTTAGGTCTTTTATATGAAAAGATGCTGAAACTAAGTTAATTTCTTGCATATTATATCAATTGCAATAGTTTCAATATATAAGTAGTCGTAAAATTGATTTGATAGGAAAACCATCACTTCCTGGTTTAAATTTGAGCTGTTTTCAATATCCTTGAACATAGTTGAAGTTGCATTAACAAACTCATTAAAGTATGTCAAATATTTGGTTTATTCCCAAATATAAAGTGAGTCATATCATTCTAATTCTGTTAGTCTCTCTCGATCTTTTGGCCCTTTATGAAGTTAAACAATATTTCTTTTTCATTCCAGTTCACTGTTGTTACGCATTCGCTAAACGCTGTCCTGCTTCTTGGTGATGCAGCTCTGAATTCCTTGGTAAATGCTAGTGTTATTTTACTCCTTCCCTGTTCTTTTGAAAATATCATTAACTTTCAAGTTGTTCTTCCAGTGGTTCCCTCTGTTCCGGATTTCTTACTTTGTCATATGGACTGGTGTTTATGTCATCTTCCAGTGGGTTGTTCATGCCTGTGAATCAATATGGTAATCTTCATCTCAGTTTGTTTATGATTTAATGACCACATCTCATTTCTCTAACTGGTTTCCCCTTTGCTGTTTGTTTCTTTCAGGTGGCCGTACCCCTTTCTTGACTTATCATTAAAATATGCTCCTGTGTGGTATGTGTTCTTTTAGGATATATTCTTTATCATGGTATGCATATATGATAGAAGTACTAATCCTTTGTGCACAAAAAATTGTAACATTTGGTATCTTAGGCTTTATAAGAGCCACTTTCAAGGCTTCTCTTTTTTCAATCTCGTATTGCACAGTTCTCATTTTCCTTTGAAAACACAAGTGCCAAAAACTGTATCTTGTTCTTGCTGGTCTGAAATCTTTGACATACAGTCAAACTTATTTCTTGCATAGCTAAATTGTTTCTCTGTTGATTTTGGGGCAGGTATTTATTGGTGGCTTTACTGCATATTCCATGCTACGGGATATTTGCATTACTTGTCAGACTTAAACAGTATGTGTTATGGCGATGGTCCCCCCAATCATAGCAGTGTCGAAGAAATTATCATCTCATGTTGGTCACTTTTGAACCTAAGTGTCTCATGTTCCTCAAATGCTGTTGTTTGAGAGTGACGGGTGGATTGACTTTAATCAGTAGTTATCTTGTGAAGTACGAAGGAAACATCCCTCTATCTGCAGCTTCTCCACCCTCATGCCATGGATGATCAGCAGTAGAGTAATATTTTCCGGACACAAAGTTCAACTAATTTCAAAGTTGTATACCTTTCTGTCACAGGCAAAAGCTTACTAACTCAATTGTCTACGAATTTTAATTGGACTTGTATACAAAGAATGAGGCTTCATTTTTTGCTTTTGGAGCAGATGGCTACGCTACCTACTGCACGATTAAATTACCATAAATCACTATTTATCTTTGCCCACCCCACTTTATTCAGCTCGGACTTTGACATGGAAACTTGGGTCTTGTCTCATTTGTCTGGTGATTAGGCCAAGACAAATTGAGCGAAGTGAAATTATGACATCCATCTCTAGTTACTATGATTAGTTTGCTCGAGTTTTGTCACAACTGGTTACAACAAAATCAAATTTTCTGTATCGATAATTCAGTGCTATGTATCTCAACAATTTGATCTGTTTTTCTCTAGGTTCATTTGGTGAATCATTTTTGTTTCATTTAAAATTATGTCTTAAAAAACAAACTCTGATGGATGGATAGTTGCGGGGGGTCGATAAAACATCCTCTTCACTACCATAAATTAGCAAGAAAATCACAGAGGCTTCAGCATCCGTTTGCGCAAGCCCTGTATATGACTTTTGGGCGTTATTGTTGGAAGCCTCAGTAGCATTCAAATTGAAGTTAACATTACACGTTCAACTTTCTTCTTTGAAGCACAAGATAGCATTCACATAATCACTTAACTAAAACATAAATCACTTTATTTTTTGGTAAGACAAAGTTCACGGGATTGATGCATTAAAATAACCCTCTAAGCTGTAGAAGATTTCGCAAGTGCTCCAGCCTCGGTTAGCAGAGGAACGAGCTTCCCTTCACCATGCAGGGCAGTTGTGGCTGCAAATGAGAATAAAGAAAATTTGCTTCAGCATAAATTCAAAAAGATGAATTCCGAAGTGCGTCTTGTTATGATAGGTATGTCTACCAACTCTAACATTACTAAAAACACAGGGAGGAAAAAGTGGAGGTCCATACAGTCACAGCCACCAATGTGCTTCCCGCCGATGAAGACGTTTGGCACAGTTCGCTGACCAGTCCACTCAGCCAGTGCTGCCTGGATCTCACTTCCATCCTCTACATAATCAATATAAGCATTAGATATATAGAGAAGAAATAACACAAAGAAAACTTCAACAATCGACTATAGTAGTCGTAAGGCTTTTGAGAGTAAATTCACTTCCACTTTACGCTGAAGAATGTAAGTCCTTAGAAATAATCATGTTGAAAAACGTTATCCATCAGAGGAAATACAACTACACTGACTACTGAAGGAGCAAGCTATTTCAACAACATTACTGCTATTAACTAACAGATTTCCCCAATTACCTGCTTACCTAGCCAAATGTAGAATAATCAATGATAGATGTACATGACTACAGGAAAATGCACCAAATTTCGCTACAAACAGATGTTACTTCTCTGACATAGTTAAAACATGCAATCAAACTTAATAGTAACTCATCTTATCGTGACATTACAGCTCAAATTGGAGCTTCATTACTGCTACTATCCCTTAAAACAAACACAAAAACACAATTCCAACTGTATTTTACTGGCCAGACAAGACAATACAAAGTTCAATTTACAAAAAACGTACTCCTGTTAGGACAAAAGCGAATAGATCGTGTTATCTATATTTGATCAAATAAACAAAACGAAACTGAATTGGCTTAATAAAGATCAAAACAACTGTGATCGGTAATCGGAAACAGAGGCCTTACTTTCAGTATCTAACTCAACAGTCTTGAAAGAAGCACCGAGCTTAGACAACAAATTCTTGACGCTAACGCAGAAAGGACAGTACGTCTTGCTGCGAAGTCAATTGACGACCATTTCAGATCACACAATAACAACTTCACATTTTACATTACAAAATACAGAAATAGAGAGGTAATTACCTGAAGACCACGACTGGATTGCCAGAAACGATTTCCTTAGCCTTGGCAAGTGACATCTTCAATCGATTTGCTTCCGAAACCCTAGATTAGACAGGAAAGTTGGAAAATTCTTTTGGTTAAAAATACCTTCAAAAAGCTCTATTTATAGAGGCTGACGATAAGGAAGAATTAAAATAAAAAATGAATAGTCTTCAAATGTGATGGGCCCACGAGATTTTATTAGACCGCGACCGGCCCATTAACGACGACTCCATGTAATGGATGGAGCCGGCATCAGCTTCGTCAACTCGTTCCCACACACAAACGTAAATCTTATTCAATCGTATCAATTAATGTAACACGAAAATTTAAAAAATAAAAATATTTTTTTTGGTACTATTCAACTTGACAAAATATTTAGAATTTTTTTTTAAAGTTTATGATTTAAAATAATTTTTAAATATTTATATGGCTGAAAATTTTATTTCATTAAAGGTGAAAGAGGAATTTTAAAATTAAATTGTTTCTAGTTATATTATATTTAGGTAACATTCTTTTTGGGACGACTTAAAAAGGATAAAATGTGATATAAAATGGACTAAAGAAAGTATTTTAAAATATTCAATTTTGCCATGACGGAATGTGAATTTAATGAAGCAATTTTTCATAAATACCCTATTTATTTTAATTAATTTATTTTCTGTTTCATCTATTTTAAAAAGGTTGCTTTTTTTTTTTTTTAGCAATTTTAGAATTTTAACTTTGACATGTTTAAATTTACAAAACGATAACAACATACACATTGAATCTCACAAGTAAGATTGGGGGAGGATAAAATGTACGTAGACTTTATTACTATCTCATAGAGATAGAGAGACTATTTTCGAAATATTTAAAATTACAAGATTAAAAAATATTTTTATAAATTTTTTTATATATATTTTAAATCACAAAATTTAAAATTCTTTCATAATTTTTAAAGTTTCATGCAAAATCAAAATCAGATTAAATTATAGAGGAAGTAACAATCATTTCGTCATCGTGAACAATAATTGGATGCTATTAAAGGCCTTTTGACAATTTCGCGTCAAGCGTTTATTGTTTGAACTTTTAGTCTAGTTTCGTATTTGAGATATTAGATACCAAAAAATAAATGGTGCGCCATTTTATGCGATGTTTAAGACATAAATTAGTTATATATTTATTTTATTTTTATCATTTTTAAACTCCAAAAAATTAGTAACGAATCTGCTAACTTTCAATACTCATTTGTTTCATCCATTCAATAATAAAATTAAAAAAGCTTTCCAACATTTATTTTGAATAATAAACAAATTGATTATTTTGAACACTAAAAAATACTTCAATAATTAAATTGTTTTGGAATGGAGGAAATATCGCGGAGTTACTAAAGAAAATGCATTGATCTACAATAAGAAATCCAAAAGAATAAAAGGTCTTTTGTGCCAATCTTTAGGTTATGTTATGATGGCAAAAGTTTCAAAATTTTTGTAATGTGATTTTATTTTGTTTTTTCTTGTTTAGAATATATATTTTTTTATAATATATTTTAAGATTGTTTAATTTTAAATATTAAAAGACAATTAAGTAATAATTTGAAGAAAATAATAAATAACAATTTTATCTATTATAAAATCTTTTAACAGAGAAAAGAATTTTAATCAATATTTCTAAGGTTTTAAAAGTAATACTCTAAGGGGTCGTTTGGTGTGAGATATAAGTTATAATAGTCCCGAGATAAAATGTAAGATTATTTTATCCTATGTTTGGTTGGAGGCATAAGGTAATCCTTGGAGTATTTATCCCACCATTTTTGTCTTAGTGATGAGATAAGTTATCCAATATATATGGTGGAATAACTTATCCCAGGCTAACTTATCCCGAGATTAATTATCCTGATATAACATGTTGCCAACCAAACGACCCCTAAGAAGATATAGCATATCGTCACCAAATTTATTTAAATTCAATATTTTCTGCGCAAAACATAAATTCACAAAAATAGCAACAAATAGTAAATATCACACACAAATTTAAAGATACTTAAATTGTAAATCCACCTACTTTCACTTTTGCCACGACGGAATTAGAATTTAGTGGATCATTTCTTGATAAACAACAACCACCAACATTTTGTTACTCGTTAGTTGTTTCAACTTTTAGTCCAATATCATAAAATAATAATGAATGAAAATTCTATATTCCACCTGAAGAATGATTTAAGTACTAGAATATCTTATTAAGGATAATATTGTAAAATTATAGTTGAAATATTTAAAAAAATATAAAATTAAATAGTTAAAGTAGGCACATCAAAGCCGACGGAATATTTTAATTGCGTCGCATATGGAGGAAGAGGAGAATCAGACAACTCAAGCAAGCAGCTGAAGCAGACATGTGGTCCAACAATTGCATGCTTCAGCAGCTTCCATGACCTTGTATTCTACAATGTAAAATTGAATAACTGAAGCAGGCACATCAAAACTGACGATAATGAATTATATTCATGTGGAGGAATTTTGAGTATAAGCTACACTCTGCATGGTACGTACTTGAAACTTCCAGAGGGGCCACCAATCACCTAATTTGCAGCAAAGAAAAAAAAGTAACAATAACCTAATTGCAAGAGTGGAACTCTACCAACTGAGCTATTTGACTGGAGTCAAGAGGAGCATACATTATAAAGTAATCATATGGTTCTTTCTATTCAAAAAAACTATTCATCCTTGCTAGGACTCGACTGATTTTCGCAATAGTAAACAAGTGTATTTCAGGAACACCAGTACAATGACATAAAGCTGACAGATGACTTGAAAAATGGATTTTTATGAAGGATCCTAATTCGAACGAGACAATATACACAACCCTTTTGAGTAGTACGAATGGACCAAATGAGTACCTGGTATCTCCTATCTGAATTGACTACGAAAACTAGAGTCAAGAATGACAACGGGCAGTGTATAGATTTATGTTCACTGTGAAGGGTATGTTAAGGAAGCAAAAAAATCTGTGATGATTTGCTGCTCATGATCTTCTTCAGCTCATATATGTTCTCACTTCTCACTAGACAAAATCAAGGATAACTTAAATAGGTGCAGAGGCGTGAAGCTTCTCCTGAAGTTTCTGTGCTACAGCATCAATAAATTCTTCAGTGTTCAAGTAGAACTCCCTTGTTACCCTGCACAAGTATAATCATTTGAAAACTGAGTTCCACTGAAATTGAGACAGAAGTCACAGACTATTCATGTTATAATGCCTCTTCATTTGGTTTATCTTTGCTAACTGAATCAAATCTTAGTGTCAAAAACATTTTTCGTTAAAAAATATATATATATATATATCAGTAAGAAGGTGAAAACTTCTTTTAGAATTGTTCAAGGTGACTCGGGCTAAGTTGTATTGTTCACTTTTTTAACAATCGTGGTGTCCCAGATAGCTTTCGCACACCTCGATATATTTGGAATTTTGAGTACCAAGTACCAAAAGGAGGAGGGCTCTGTCCTTACTCAGGACTAGGGTAAGGGTTTACGTTCAGTTAGAGGAGATATCAGAAGTTCCAAGTGTGGAGTAAAGAACAAGAGCTGGACTATATATGCCGTAGAGATGACACTGAAACAGAAAACCATCACTCACTTGGGTCCATGAGCTAATATAGCTAAATCCTTAGTCATCTTCCCAGACTCTATTGTCCCAATGCAAGAAGCTTCCAGGGTGTGAACAAATTCCAACAACTTTTGATTCCCATCAAGCTGGGCCCTGCAGAAGAATAGTGTGCATCTTTTAGGCATTAAAGATACAGATCCACTGAAATCAGGATATCATAAAAATTGACCAGGTGAGACATAAAATTGAGTGGTGCATCGAAAACTGAGAAGATAAGAAACAGCACAGTAACTCAAAAATCTTCTTTGGAGCAACAAAGAACTTCCTAAGTAATTAAAAGGTGAAAACCACCTTTAGTTTTTTTTTAAACCAAATTAGATAACGTCCACTTCCCTAAAAGTAAAATAAAAAGGAAAAGAAATAGAACAACAGTGTTGTATTTGCTTTTGGAGCGCCCCAAAAGGTTCACCATAACAAAAGTATGTCTTTTCATTCCTCAACTTTCCTCAAGAACATCTGAAATACTTCTTGGCTATTGCTCAAGGGAGAGTTCTTTCATTTCTAGAGGAGCAAAAATGGAAAAGAGCAGAAATAAATTTTAATATCCTTTATATGTGGAAAGAAGTAACCATGACCTGATATGGAACACAGGGAGTAACACAAAATTTGTACAGAATACATTTCGCATCCACTATGCTTCCAATTTTTTCCATTCTAATATAGGGGCAACGTGAAATCAAGCAGGCAGTAAATTCACTATTCGACCTACTCGTGGTAATAGTCATAGCGCCAAACTAGAAAACTTGATTCACGTGATGGGGCAAGCAAAAATATTATAGTTTAGGTAGACACGCAACCTCATCCAATCCCAATAAATTAAGGAAAGTAGAGGAAGCCCTCTAGAGTGAGTATAGAGATTGAGAGAGAGAGCAGTAAGGGGAAGAGGGATCAAGTGGTGCATAATATTGCAACATGTCCCAAGAATATAAAAAATTAAGGGCAGCCTGGGGCACAAAGCTCCTGCTATGCGTGGGGTCCAGGAAAGGGACAAACCACAAGGATCTCATGTGCACAGCCATACCCTGCGTTTCTGCATGAGGCTATTTCCACAACTCAAACCCTAACCTCCCAGTAGCAACTTTACACAAAGTATCAAAGAAGAAAATGTTACCCCAATCAGTAAAAGCAACAAATGGGTTAGAGGATAGTGAGCAACTCACCTATGTTTAAGTCCCCTTGTCCATGCAAAAATAGAAGCAACACTATTTGTACTAGTTTCTTGACCCTTTTGATGGAGCCGAAAATGTCTTGTTACTGTGCCGTGGGCTGCTTCAGCCTCTAATGTCTTGCCATCAGAAGATAACTGCAGAGTAGATACATTATGTTATACAGAGGACCAATGGGTCTGATATGCTATAAATAAAGCTTAACTTAAAGATACCGACCAATACAGAAGTCATGAGGCCCAGAGAACCAAATCCTACATAAGTAAAGACGGACTTATTAGACTCGAAGTAGTTGATATAGTAACTGTATCATCAACCCAAATCAAAGCCTTCAACTAAGACATGAATTTCAAAAGAACAGAATAAAGTAACAGAGTACAATCATGAGGATCACCTTGAGCGAGCAGATCACTTTGGACATCTCCATCATAGTTCTTGCAGGCCCAAACATATCCACCCTCACTTTTTAATGCATAAGCTACCATGTCATCTATCAGTCTATGCTCATACCTATATGCCAGAGACAGCTTTTGTCCAATAATGCAACCATTTTTCTAGAAATAAGCTACAAAAAATGCTCATTAATCTCATTAAAAACCAACCATATAGAGTGTTCCTCAAACTGTTGCTTCCACTTCTCTTCGTATACCTCTTGAAAAATGTCCTTAAACCTGGCACAATCAAATTTGACAGTAAATAAATCAGCTAAACTATTAAAATATATATTTTTGGAGATTCAAAGTAGCATCCCCTTTCAATTGGAAGGTAGGGAATTTTCTGAGGGCTGGAAGGGAAATGATTCGATCAGCATATATTGAAGGATACCTGCCATCATATTTCTTTAAAATTGTGTTTTTTGTACTTAAGTAAAGAGGCCATTTCTTTGAAAATGCCATTGACATTGATGATTCAGCAAACGCTCGAATCGACTAGCAAAATTCACCACAGAAAAAGATTAAGTAACAAGAGAGAGGAAAAGAATCAAAAGTGAAATAGCATAATCATTTATCCAAGCATAGCGAAGAAGAACCTGGTCAACATTGTACATGGCAAGTGCAATTCCCGGACCTTTAAAATCATAAACATCCAGCTCCGTAGGGGCTTCCCCATTTTCTGGTACTGAAAATAAAAATTCACAAAAAAGTTAAGTATTAGCATGAGTATGCTTTGTATGGACGTTTTGCCTCATTAAAAAATACAGACAGAAATCAATTAGCTCACCAAAAACCATTTTGAGCTTTCCGGGCCCATTAATCAAAGCATCTGTGGCACGATACTGATCACCGAAAGCATGCCTACCAATACAAATGGGTTTCTTCCAACCTGCAGATCTCAGAATTTAAGTACTGAAGACACAGATGACATGCATACCACAAAGCAGATCAAGAAGATGTTACCAGGAACAATTCTGGGAATGTTCGTGCATAATATAGGTTCTCGGAAGACAGTACCTGAAGGCAGAATCTGTCATCATTCTAGCCATTAAAGAAAATGAATTCAGAAAGTATGGCATCTTTTTATTATTTATCCTTTTCTGTTACAAGTAGAAAGCTCGAAGGGAAACCAGCTACTTCTGAAATAACATATAAGAAAACAGGATATAATTCGTGAAACCTTTTTTTCAATTATTCCTTGATATGGTCCATTTAACAAAGGAATATACATTTTAGCAACATATTTTTTATAGTATAACATAATCGCCCGTTCATCTAACCCATAGCACAAGTCCAACATATTGTAGAGTTGGCACTCCCAGCAACTATAGTACAAAAGCCTGCTATAGTTACCTTAACATACAATGAGTCATTCAGTTTAAATTATACGTAATGCCATGGGAAATGTATTTGTACTGTCACTCCATGTACAATAATAGCATATGATATCTTATGGTTCAAACAATAGCCACTTGTATACCACCTTTGATGCTTCATGAGATTAACACAAAAGCATCTACAGATGAGGAAAGTTTCCTTGCTGCATCAATAAGATGCTCGGTAAGAGCCAAGCACTATCATATTATGATGGATGCACATCACGCACAAGAATAGACCTTGTCACTGAGATACAAACAAATTGAGTTGCATGCACACCGTTTAAAATGTTTCTGATAGTGCCATTGGGACTTTTCCACATAGACTTCAGTCCAAATTCCTTGACTCTGGTCTCATCTGAAACATCAAGGGTAGGTGAATCAGAAAGTGTCGTAGTGCAATTTCCCAACTTCCAAGTAACTTCGCTAGCGTATGGCCATAGATTTTGAAAATTTATATTCAAATATCTGTTTCGCCATGAAATTTGATCAAGAAAATATGATCTTCAGACATTTTCAAATTCCCAAATCTTTTTGGATATTTGGGACTTCCACTCACAAAATTAAAAGTTCCAAGTAAAATGCATATATAAACACCTTCGAAAACTCAAATTTTCAACTTTCAACTTCATGAGTCAAACGGGAACTTAATGTTTTCTCACAAATCCAAACTCTCATAGCTGAAATATGAGAGAGCCAGAAGTAATTTGGAAACTACCATTTAAATGAAACATTTGTACTAAAGCATGAGCCTTTATTATTTAAATTATTATGCAGAAATTTCCTCTCTTATAAATTTTCTCAAAAGCTTTTCTAAAACAGGAAAAGACAACTGACCAGGTGTTATAGTTGCGCATTTCACAGCAACATTGTACCTGCAGAATAAAGGAGCATAAGCCAATTCTATGTTGGAACTAGAATGTTTTGAGCAATTAACTGCTATTTGACTACAACTAGCTTTAGTGTGAAATACAGAAGCATTTGCAACAACAACAACAAATAAACGCAAAACAAAACAACACAAAGATAGCTAACTTCTCAAACTAATACATTGACCTCCTTCAAGTAATGGTTTTAATAAACTATAAGTTAGCATCAATTCTGAAGGAGAAAAAAGAAAACCTTTAATCACCTAAAACAGTGAATTTCTCTGTGCGAAACGGAGGAAAGGAAGTAAGAAGAACAATTAATTCGACTTACTTCAGAGTTGCCTCAGCACTTTCAACAGTAACCTGGTCGTCAGTGGCATCACGGTTCAATATGCCTAAATCGTAATACTTTGTATCCAACTCTAGATAAGGATATATTAGCTGCGAGCATATGATGCAAAAATTGACAAAACACAAACCTTAGAAGCAGAATAAGAAAGACATATTCCAAACTCAAAAGCTAACAATAACTATACCTTGTCTTTGATCATTTTCCATATAACCCTCGTCATTTCATCACCTATACAACAACAACAACAACAAAAAGAAAGTTTTAGAGTAAATGAATAACAACAGATGTGCCTTTACTCATCTCAACTACAGTAAAATTTACCGTCCATTTCGACGATGGGATTTTGAACGAGGATTTTGGAAGTGGGACCAGCGGAAGAAGCGAAGCACCGAATGGAGGCATTGGGGATTCGCGTGGTGAGAGATACTCTGCAATTGAAGAACTGCCGATTGGAATCGACTTGAAAATTAAGCTTTTTACTAGCTCTAGATGACGCTGAAACCGATGAAGATGAGATAAAAGAAGCAACGCCGGCCATGTCGGAACAACGGAGTCTCAGTCGGACGGCGAGCATAACATTAGTCCGCCGTAAACAATTTGGGACTCGACGCTTCTTTTCTTTCTTTCTTTATCTTTGCTGTTGGACTTATTTGGAATTTTGACTCGTAAAATGTGCCACAAGGCATCTTCTTTTCTTCGTTTGGAGTTGATGATTTATTCTAAAATGAGTAAATCATTTTGTATTTGTTTTTATATTTAGTTGAGCTTCTATAAAATCATCAATTTCATCTATTAAAATACCATGTGAAACAATATTAAAATTTAATTTTTGATATGATAAGTGATATATGATTTTTGAAATTCAAAGTTATTAAATGAATATTACGAAAATCATATTAAGTCATATCATGTCATACGTTGATGAGTTAGTATAGCTATACAAAATATCACCATCCATAGTATCAAAAACAGATTCATGAGTAACTTTGATATTATAACAATCGATACTTTTTTGGAGAATTCTATACTCATAAATATATAATTTAGTTGGGCTTTTTTTTCTGTTAAATTTTGCAAAATCACTTTTTAATAAAAATTTAAATTTTAAGAGTACTTTTAATTTTAATTTATTTTAATAATATATAAGGATTTTTTTCTTTTAAAGCATTAAAAGTTGTGCAAATAATATTACTATGAATTTGATACTTGAAATGAAAGTATTGCCTTAACAACACAAAAAGAATGCATGATTCTTTGAGTTTCTTAATTAAGAGAATTTATGATAAAGTTACAATACTCTATGAGTATCTTCACAGGAAGTCCGCAAAATTTAAGCATGATGAATAAAACTCAGGAAACTTTGTACCATAATTTATTTTACGGAGAAGGATTTAAAATGTCTCGAACTATTAGAAATAATATAAAAATGTCATTCATTCATCTATTAGGCTTAAAATGTCTATGTCATCTATCTTTGTGTCAAAAAATATCCTATATTCACCCCTTTGGCTTACTTATACCCTTAAAACTAACAATTCACTTTTTTTTTTCTTTTTAAGTATTTATTATGTTTTATTTTCTTATGAAATACAGTAAATCTCCATTCTCAATTCTTTTTTACAAAAAAAATCTTATAATTTTTTTTAAGTTTGTTTTGCGGGTTATAAAGAAAGATATTATTTTCATTTGGACAAAATATGTGAAAAATATGATTAAAAATAAACTAATAGTTTTACTGTAGTTTTTTTTTCTAATTTTTTAGAGCCATGAAGAAGGTATATTTTTTTTGGATTTAATAGATTATGGGAAAAAAACTTTTAAAAACTTTCTTAAAAATCTAAAGTTACAACAATACATATTTTGAATTTTTTTAAAATTCTGCACATACTTGTATTTTATGTAGACAAAATAATTAACATTTTAGGGATCAAATTGATTTATTAAAATCGATTTAGCTTTCTTTAATTTTTTTATTTAATCAACTTTGAATAGTTTTTCGTTATTTTTAATAACATTAAAAAAAAAACTTACTCTTTAGATAAATTGAAAACCTACTTTTTCATTAAATTTATATATTTTTAAAAAGTTTTCTTTTTTAGAAAGCATGGTTAATTATTTTAATAAATCACTTTGATCACTTTTTAAGAAAATCATTTTGATCCTTAAAGAGATATATTATTTTGATTTGAATTAAATACGAAAAGAAATTTAGTAGAGGTGGAGATTTATTTTGTTCCATAAAAAAATGAAACATAATAAATATTTAAAAAAAAATAATAGTTAGTTTTAAGTGTATAAGTAAACCAAAAAATTTAATGAAAGAGAGAATTTTTGTATTATTTTCAATAATGCAACGTATATTTTATTTAAATTGTAGGCGGTATTGAAAGTTTTAATTTTTTGTTACTAACTTTCTGAAAATGCCATTCACAATTTGTCACAATTGGTAATTTTGGATCGCACTAGACCCGGTTTGGTTTCGCCCCCGGTTCGTAGAGTTTCCTAAAACCCCAGCCTCCTGCAGTGAAGAACATCCTTAAACCCTACAGAAGCCTGTTTTTGCCCTTGGTTTCAATTTCCACTAGTCCCTTTCACTCTGTAATGGCGTCTGTAAGAAACAAAGTAAACCCACTTCTCTGTAGCATACCGTACGTTCTCACATGGCGAAAATTTGGTTTCCGAACAATCTGCAGTGGTCGTCTTGGCTTTGCGCCTTCCACATCACCGTCAATGGCAGATACAGATACTCCTGTTGCTGGGACGAAGGTTCTCGAGACGTTTACTGAGGAATTTGATATTGGATCACGTAAAATTACATTAGAAACTGGAAAGATTGCGAGGTTTGCTAATGGCTCTGTAATTTTAGCCATGGAAGAGACGAAAGTCCTCTCCACTGTCGCTTCATCTAAAGGCGATGCCATTCGTGATTTTTTGCCTCTTACAGTATGTTCAGCACATTTCTGAATTCCTTTTTCCCCCCTCTTAACTTAATATTGCTCATTTGAAGGCTATAAACAAGACAGACTTTTATAAATAAATTCATGTTTTTTGCTTGATGGATTTCTTTTTTCACAACTTTAATCTGCATCATTTTTCTAGCTTTCATAGAACTGACATTAAGTTCTAACATAGGGGCAATATATCTAGCATTTTCTGTTCAAGAATTTGTTAGGCAGCGTTGTGGCATTTCATCTGATGAAAGTTAAAGCATCTAGCTTCATAGTACAAATAGAAAGACTTGAGGAGTTTCTGCTGCTTTCATGTAATGTTGGAGAAGAGAAATTTGTTGTATTGCATACTAGAATTCAGAAGCTACAGCAAGGGATGTCTGTCTTACGTGTTACTGCAAAATTGATGGCAATAGAGGTCAAATTACAATAGAGTGGCTTATGGTTTGATAGTAATTGGTTGTGCACATTATACAGTATCGATGACTCAACGTCCAGGAGGCCATGTATCCCTTTTCCCCATTTTCCTTTTATTTCATGCTTTTTGCACCGTCTCTTTTTTCCTATATATAGATGTTTAAAAATAAGTTCTGTGAGCTTTTTCTCATTATCTGTTTGTAAGTGCTGATAATGTTTGCTTCTCTTAGGTTGATTACCAAGAGAAACAATTTGCTCAAGGTGTTATTCCGACAACATACATGAGGAGAGAGGGTGCTCCAAAAGAACGTGAACTTTTATGTGGTCGTCTTATTGATCGATCCATAAGACCACTTTTTCCTTCTGGATTTTACCATGAGGTGCAGGTAAGCCGGTATCTTATTATAAAAATAAACTTGATAGTAATAATTTGTTTGAAGGCTATAAGCTTCTCTGACTCAGATTACCTTTTCTTTTCTCACTAGGTAATGGCAAGTGTTCTTTCGTCTGATGGGAAGCAAGATCCAGATATACTGGCAGCTAATGCATCATCTGCTGCTCTAATGTTGTCGGATATTCCTTGGGGTGGGCCAATTGGAGTAATACGTATTGGAAGGATTTCTGGCCAGTTTGTTGTAAATCCAAGCATGGATGAGGTAGTATCTTGTATCAGCTGGCATCCTCAGTATAAATTCAGAACATTAAGACTTTCCAACTTCTGAAAGCTAACTTTCATTCTGGTGGCAGTTATGACCACCGCATCTTGAGAACTCAAGTTTGCAACCTTAGCATGATTTTTTTTTAGGAAAGTCCGAAATTACACTACAAGAAACAGGGAAAAGTTATTGGAGATTTCCAAAACATTTTGTATCAGGAGTAGAAATCGTGTTTTACCTGCAGTTAATCTTGATATCCTGGTGTGTGACATAGTCTAAATGGATCTCTTTATATCTTTGTAAGTGAAGATCTCACATGCTTAGATGCATAAACATAGATATAGTGTTAACTTTCAGTGTTCACAGCTGAAGGCGAAAGCAAGTAGAAGAACAGTGGTTTTCTGAATTTTCACATTTTCCATGTAAGAGAAGCAACATGGTTTTTTGCCTCCAGGGCATAGTTCAAGTGAAAAAGGTTGAAGGACTTGTGACTTAGGTCACTGGTTTGAGCCCCAAAAATGTGCATACTAGGCAAACCACTTCTCGTCCATAGTATTAGGAAGAACTGCATAATAAGAGAATATAACAAAAAGCTATAGTTTTAGAAAGAACTACATAGTAAGAGAATATAACAGAAAGCTACTCAGCAACTCCAACTGCCAATGTGCCTTATGCTAATTGTTGTCACTGATGCCAATTATGTTCACCAGTAGTTGCAGTCCTGTCCCTTGATTAAAGTCTTCATATTGGATGTCATGCAGCTTAGCATCAGTGATCTTAACTTGGTATATGCTTGTACGAGGGATAAAACTTTGATGATAGATGTCCAAGCTCGTGAAATTTCTGAAAAGGATTTGGAAGCTGCTTTGAGAATTGCTCATCCAGAGGTGAGACCTTGCTGGCTATCAATTTGTCATTGCTGCACCATTACTCCAAACTAGTAATTTTGATTTCTTGAATATTCAGGCTATTAAGTATCTTGACCCTCAAATTAGACTCGCAGCTAAAGCTGGTAAGCAGAAGAAAGAGTATAAGCTGTCTATGGTATCCGAAAAAACATTTGAAAAAATTCAGAATCTGGCCAAAGAACCTATAGAAGCTGTTTTTACAGACCCTACTTATGGAAAGGTACATATTTTCTTACTGGAAGATGAATTTAGGGACTTCC
Source organism: Solanum rostratum (assembly GCA_029948455.1). Taxonomy (NCBI): domain Eukaryota; kingdom Viridiplantae; phylum Streptophyta; class Magnoliopsida; order Solanales; family Solanaceae; genus Solanum; species Solanum rostratum. Next base: position 1,308,653 of record CM057056.1, on the reverse strand, counting down.
CTGTTTTTCCCTATTCATGTTTTATAGTCTTTTCATAAAGACAACAGGGACCGTCTTTCCATCTCATTTCCTATGTTTCCCATTCTTATTCAGTTCGAGCGAGGAGAAGCTTTAGAAAATATCACACAGGACGTTAAAAGAGTTCTTGAGGAAGAAGGTGATGACGAAGGCCTAAAAATTCTACCAAAGACGGTTGATACAGTGAGGAAGCAGGTATGCTAGTAGATGGTGAAGTTTATTTTTTGTGCTTCCGATTTTGAGGTTCTATTTATACATCATTAATAAACAGCAAAATTTGTATGCCCCCAGGGCCTAGCTCAAGTGGCAAAGGATGGAGGATTTGTGGCTAAAGTCACAAGCCCCACACCATGCAAGGCGAAGCCTGGTATTTAAGTGGAGAAGGGTAGAGGGGCGAGCCCATTATCCACCGAGTTTAGAAGGCTGTGGTTGGTCCAAATGGCGGGCCACAGGCGGATTTCTCGGTTATCAAAAAAAATAACAAAATTTTTGTTTCTTCTTTTCCTTTTGTTGGTTGTAGAGGAACACATGATCAATGACTGGCCTTCTAGGTTATTTCCTCATGCATTTGATCTTTTGACAAAATAATGTGTATATTCTTCATAATAGGTTAATAGTAAGTTGCATATGTCTTTGGCTTTTGTCACGCCCTGGGAGGGTGCCCTAGACGCGGCTGACACTCAGAGACTATTGCTAGTCCCCAAGCGAACCACTCGACCTTATCACATTCATTCAATAAATTCTATAAAATCAGCGGAAGACTAAAGATAATAATGGGCAATTCTAAGTCTCAAATAGCATATTAAATAAAAAGGCTAGCATGAAAGAAGCTAGCTCAATATAATCTCAACATCAATACTCAACTCTAGTCTATGAAGCCTCTATCACTATCAAATGATGCCAATGACAGACCCATGGCTACCTCAAATCAAAAGTAAAGCTAACTCAAGTCTAATTCTAATAAGCTAGATGAAAATAAAGCAATGATCCTCCAAAGTAAAAGAGGCTCACCAACTCAGATGAATGCTCAGATCTTCAACCGTGCACTTGTTGATGATCTCTAGTACCTGCCTCTATATCATGAAAAATGCAGTCCAAAGGGGATGTCAGTACGTGGAATGTACGGATATGTAAAATGGCTGAATGAAACATAAACAGGTAGAATAATATAGAAATGCATCAACTCAGAATATATTCAATCAGAATGTCAAATGTCTATCTAAAGCAAGAATAAAGAGAAGACAAGTGACGACCATCAGCCAATCAAGCCTCACCAATCAACTCAACTCAACTCAACTTAGAGCAACTCAACTTAATGGAACTCAACTAAACTCAGAGTACTCAATGTGGGAACTTTCTGGGAGTTTCTCTTATCCGACAACAATCACTTATGAGCCAGTGATTGTACAACAGTCCCGCTGATGTTGCCACAGCTGTTTCGTACTTGTCAGGTAAAGAACGCCTCGGATCCACTGGGGATCTAGCCTCAACAAGTCCTCTATTGCTTTCAGGGCCTTTAACTCAAGAGGGAACCTCAATGTAATGGTTCTAATCCTCACCTACGCTTGGCGACGTAGTTAATAAGTGCCAGTGGAACTTACTCTTACTCATTTCGGTGCTCGATACTCCTCCCAAGACTCAATGCTCATAAGACTCCTCAACTCAATCAAATCATCTCAATTAGCCTCTTGGAGGCACTCATCAATCAATTAGTCTCATGGAGACCCTCTCATCCACTCAATTAGCTCAACTCAACAGGGCCTTTCAACCAAACATCTCAATTAACTCATCAACTCAGTGCTTATTGAATAACTCAAGGACTCAAATCATCATTAAGAGGGAGTCTTTTAGACAAAACTCTAGAATTCAATTATGAATACTCAAGGGATCATCAAGCTCAGTTAACTCAACCTCATACTCACGTCAACGTCACAATCAACATACTCAAGTTAAGGCTCTAGACTCCATCCCTAGGTTCATTCATGCATGCTTTCACAAAATAACATATATGGTTCTACATTAACTCATGAAAAGTATTTAATTTAAGAAAACAAGTTTATGATGACCATCAACACATGAAAATACATATATAATAGATATAAATTTCAAGAAAATAATCACGAATCATGTATGTAGACTCATTAGACTCTTAACTCCTCTATTACCATTAATGGGGGCACATGGGAGATCAATCCCATGCTTTAGTTTAGCCTTACATACCTGGTCTGAAGCTTTTGACAATCAATCCTCGAAGAACTCTCCTCAAACTCTTCGAATTTACGCTCCTCTTCTCCTTTCTTTAGCTCCAGTCTTTTTTAAGAACTTAGAAAGGACTTAGAATTGGGATTAAAACCCTTTTTACGCTCAAAACAACCCATTTAGATCGTGTTTTGAGTCTAGGAAGGGTTGGGAAAGGTCTGGAATGCCCCTCATGAAATTTGAAAAAAAGTTCGCCTCAGAAACATGGAGTCCGCGACGCGGACCTTGTTCATTTTAGGTGTTTTTCATCGAAAATTCTCCGAACGAGTTTTTTAATCTCGTAGAAAATTTTTAGACAAAGTTTAAGTGTTAGTCTGCGGCAGGTGCGCATCGCACACCTGTCGCGCACTTATTCTGGAATTCGTTTTCGCATCAAAAAATTATCTTTCGATTCGGTTGCTCTAAAAATCAACCGAGGCCACTTTTTTTTTTTGATTTGCACTGGGTGTCCGAATCTCTTTGAGCCCCAACTAATCCCGGGGGGTGTACAGGCCCTCGGCAGGAGTTTCCCACAAATGCACCACGGTTAATTCAGGTTTTACCCAGCCCAATGGCCTTCAGAAATTGTTTGCACCTAGTAGGTTTCGAACATGAGATCTTGAAAGGGAGCAAACCCCAAGGCTCAAGTCAATTGCCACCAGGCCAACCCCTAAGGGTTCAATCAACCGAGACCACTTTCCCACTTAATTTTTCATGCTGATCGCATATCTGGCCTCGGATTTGTCATCAGAGCATGGGAAGACGCGTTATGCGCACATCTCTTCTAGGGTATTTTGGTAATTTTACCGCGTGTTACAACTTTATAAGTCCATTAGGAACGGACATATTCTAAATAAACACTTAATACTTCAGTTACTGCATTTTTTAAGGAATATTTGTTTGGTTTCTTTTTACATCCTAAACTGGAGGTTCTGATTTTTAGTATCACTTTCTGATGTTAACCGCCTCAAGTTTCTGACAACATCAGGTTGTTCGCAGAAGAATCATTTCAGAAGGGCTTAGAGTAGATGGAAGGCGTCTTGACGAAGTTCGGCCTTTGTACTGTGAAGCTGGTAATTTACCTGTTTTACATGGATCTGCACTCTTTTCAAGAGGGGATACTCAGGTCAGTATGTTCATTCTTCACTAAGAGCACAGGATGTGCTATGATTTAAAATTATCATCACATGCAAATATGTAATCTTGTTACCACATTTTCCCCTATGGGATTTTTATACAGGTCCTTTGCACTGTTACCCTTGGAGCCCCTGGGGATGCTCAACGTCTGGATTCACTGGTCGGTCCTTCAAGCAAGCGTTTCATGCTGCATTATAGCTTTCCACCGTTTTGTACCAATGAAGTTGGCAAACGAACTGGACTGAATAGGCGTGAAGTTGGTCACGGTAAGCTATTTGGTCTGCAGGTTTATAATATGGTCTGCTCCTGAGGTTAATGAAAGCTGTAATGGACCTTAAAAGTAGAATGTCTATTTGCAGCTGTAATCAATCTCAATTGTGGAACTATTTATGGCGTGTTTTGTACCGACAAGGCAACAAGGGAAGAGAAATGTTAATGATGTTCTCTCTCTCCTAGCTAAAGGAAAAGGAGAGAAGATGTTATTTCTCTCTCATGCTAGAGCCTAAAAAAAATATGTTTGATTAATGAATATTTATATCGTTTAGCAACTGTTCTAGTTTTTTAGTCTCTCTCAAGTTGGATCATTTTTTTGGGTTTCTTGATCTTTCTTCTCATTTGTTACGAACTTAAAATGTTAAAAAGAATGAAAATGCAATTTTGAAGATCGGACTTACCTACTTACTATGCTCCTTCAAGAAATTGTGCTTTAATGATGCTTAACTCAAAAGATGATCTAATTCTTTGGCCGCAGCCGTGTCATATGGCTAGCTTAAAGATATTTTTGCACATGGTCAGGATCCAGCAAATAGAGTTCTGATTCTGTTTATAATCACCAAATGACTGCTCGGTGAAGATGGATGGCCATTTGATGATAAATCTGTTGCTCATCAACTTTATATTCATGTTACCTTTTTCTACTTATAGCATCACCAGGGTAATTTGCAAATCATTTTCTTGATACTGGATGGTTAATCTTCTACAGGCACACTTGCTGAAAAGGCTCTGCTTGCTGTATTGCCTCCTGAAGATGATTTTCCATACGCAGTCCGAATCAATTCTGAAGTTATGGCATCTGATGGCTCAACCTCAATGGCAACTGTCTGTGGAGGTAATTTCTCAATTTTCTTGATCTCAAGGTTGTTCAATCTGGAAAATGTTAGTGAGATATTTATACACTTTCATTATGCGCTATGATGATGAAATGTATGGGTGGAAAAATCTCTGATTAGATTTCTCTGATCTAAGGCTGGATTGAAAGTTATAGTTCTCCTTTCAGAATGCAAATGTCAATCTTACTGTTTATTTGGTTGCTGCAGGCAGCATGGCTTTGATGGACTCTGGCATTCCACTAAGAGAACATGTAGCAGGTTTGTCTGTGGGGCTTGTTAGTGAAGTTGATCCATCAACTGGTGAAATCAAGGATTATCGTATATTGACTGATATTCTGGTGAGGACTGTTGTTGCGATCTTTTTGAATGTTTGTCTTAGCTCTGTGAAGTTCAGTGAATAGGACAAACAAAAGGGAAAAAACCATCTTTTCATGAATGTCCTCAAAGGGATGAAGAAACAAACAAATTAGTTTTGGTAATATCCTGTAAGATAGGTGGTAAATTTGTTTTGTTCAATATTCAAAATGGATATTAGGATTTTCGGTCTTTTTTCATGATAGTAACTCTAAACTCATAAACTATTGCTCTATACCCACGACTGGAGTAAGACCACTTTATTTGGTCACCTTAAAAATTTGCTTTAAAGTTGTGAAATCATCCGGTCTCTAAAACCCTAGCTTTAAGAGGTTTATCGATTGTTCAGCCAACACTTGATTGTACTATGAAAATCTAGACTTTTCTTTGTGACCTTTTATTTCCTCTTGGATTTCACCAAATTTAAGAAAAGCTGCTCTTCTTTGTTTTGGTATAAACTTAGATTGTGGAGTCCACTGATGTGTGTCTTCGCTAGGTTCATGTTCTAGCTTGGTCTTGTGTGTTTATGCATCCATTTAACTTAAGAAGCTCCCAGGCTGTACCTTGTCTTTCTGAAGTAATTGTACTTTCATGACTAGATATTACTTCATACCAGAAGTCCAGATTTTAGTGCCATGGAAACTGCAAATCGTGCAGACAAGAGTTATCAACTTCAAAACTTTACTTACCATCACCCTTTATGTAGTCTACATTACCATTCTTCCTCTTAACTTATTGGCTCAAGTATCCTAATTTTCTCTTGTCTAAGGCTGGTTTCTATCTTTCTCTATATTTGGTGTGAGTTTTACTTACTTGATTAACTAACACTTTAGGGTCTGGAAGACCATCTGGGTGATATGGATTTTAAAATTGCTGGTACCCGTAATGGAATAACTGCAATACAATTAGATATTAAACCTGCTGGAATTCCTTTGGATATCATATGTGAGAGTCTAGATCCTGCACGTCAAGGGAGGCTTCAAATCCTTGAGCACATGGAGCGTGAGATAAGTGCTCCACGTATTCAGGATGATATATATTCTCCTCGGCTTGGTAAATAGCTTCAATCATTGAACTTATATTTCTCTAAACTCTTTGGTTCTGCTTCATTGGCATGTCTCTTTTGCTCATATTTTTTATGAATGCTTCAAAAACAGTTACGTTAAAATACAGCAATGACGCACTTCGTCGTTTGATTGGTCCTGTTGGTGCTTTGAAGAGGAAAATTGAAGATGAAACAGGTGCAGTCAACAGTTTGTGTTAGAATTATCTGTTTCTTTTACCTGGTTACTTTGGATGATCTTTGATGTAAGGGTTTGGTTAATACTCCCCCGTTTCAAAAAGAATGACCTACTTTCTTTTTTAGTTTGTTTAAAAGAAAATGACCCATTTTTTTTTTAGTAACATTTTTGTTTTTGCTTTCCACGTGACGATTTTATGGCCACAAGATCAAAGGTCATTTTGGTATATTTGACATAACTTTAATTTCGGACCACAAGTTTAAAAAGTCTTCTTTATTTTCTTAAACTCCGTGCCAAGTCAAAGTAAGTCATTCTTTTTGAACAGAGGGAGTAATATTTCCCCGCGCCTCTCTTGCTTATGATCATTGATGTAGCTCTAATGTTAACTGTTTCTTGACTTTTAAAGTAGAATTCTCTTCCCGGCAAACTTGTTGCGGGAATACTTATTTTGGCTTTTAATGTATTGAATGTAAACTAGTTTTTTTCTTTGCTTCGTATTGCTTATCCACATAATTGCTTTGCCCTTGTTAAGTTTTCTAAAGATATGACACTTGCGCCTACCTCAACCTCAAAAGCTAACTCATGAGGGAAGGATTCCCAAGTCCATTTAAGGAGATTACCAATCCATTCCCCAAGCAATTAGGACCCTTAACACTCCCTTGCACGCCCCAGTCACCAACCGGAGCATTGACAACATTACATGGGGGCCCAAGCAGCTCAGACTTGACTCTGCTACCATGTAAAATATGACGCTTGGTCTGAACTCAACCTCGTAAGCTACCTCACGAGGGGAGCATTGCCCAAGTCCACATAAGGAGACGACCAATCCGTTTTCCAACCAATGTGGGACTCTTACCCCTCTTAACAAATTGATACGCTGACAGACAGACATGTAGAGACATATAATGCGTGTCTTACAGCACTGCATTTTCATATCTTAACACTTTGTGATGGTGTTCTTCCCAGGCTGCTGTTTTTCATTTTTAATTTCCCCAGCTGATTCTTTTGTTACACTAGATTGCGTTCGTTTATCCTTGCTGATGCATAATGTAGGTGCACGGATCTCGGTTGGTGATGGAACACTTACTATAGTTGCAAAAAATCAGTCAGTGATGGAGAAAGTACAGGAGAAGGTAATTTTCTGCTTCCCTCTTGTTTTTACTTGCTGTAGGTTCTGTTTAAGACTGTAGTCTTGCTCCGATTCATTCAGTTAGATGGAAATTGTTTTTGTTTTGCCTACTGTGTGTCCATTTAGAGAAAAACTGCCTCTTGTTTTATCATGTAACATTTTTCTTGGATATTGAGAACAATCATGTAACTGAAGTAAGGAGAACAGCTAAGACAGAATGGTGAATTAAAAAGGTTTGTGATGAAAGTTCCTCAAGTGCTATAGATGTTTCTATACCTTGTTTTCACTTTCCTTTGGCTTTACTGTTCTTGAAAAGTTTCTGAGCCAAGCAATTCCATCCTTGTAATTTCTTGTTGACAGGTTGATTTTATAATTGGACGTGAAATTGAGGTTGGAGGCGTATATAAAGGTATTGTTGTATCTGTTAAAGAATACGGGGCCTTTGTGGAGTTTAATGGTGGTCAACAGGGCCTCTTACATATTTCAGAGTTGTCACACGACCCGGTAGGTTCTCTCTTTCACGCACACAAAAAAAATCTTTGTGATGACAAGGATCTCAGCAGTTTAAAACTTAATGATTCTTTTAGCGTGCTCGGTCATAGTAATCAGTAGGTACACTACAAGAGTCGATACTACCTTACTAATTTGCAATTGCTCACCCCGACCATGCAAATAGAGCTTGAGCCTATTTGCAGAAAATAGTCATGACTTTCTCTGATAGTATATCATTACTTTCAAGGGCAATGTGTAGTTTTTCTTTGAAATGCTGAAATTAACTAGAATATTGCTTGCAGTCTGCCATGGTTCCTCTCGAAAAATTTCATTCAGTAAAGGTTAATGTCCATACATGTAAAGGCTTATACAAATCATGCATAGATTAATAGTTTCTAAAGCTATGTTAAACACATAAGTGAAATAGTTAGTATTATCCTTGTACTAGAGAAACAAAGTCTGAAGCATGGGGCTTTAGGCTAGACTGGCTACTTTTTCCATGTTATGGTTTTGTGATTAATTCTTTCGTCTTTTTACTATTAGGTTTCTCGAGTTTCAGATGTGGTATCGGTGGGACAGCAACTTTCTTTAATGTGTATAGGACAGGATGTTCGTGGTAATATTAAGTTATCACTAAAAGCCACCCTGCCTAGATCTGAATCCAAGACAGATACTGTTGATGAACCTGTTGCTCCTGCTAGTCAAGAGGTCACTGTTTGGGCTGCCATTGAGGATGTATCCGATGAGCAAGAAAAACAAGGTCCAGAACCTAAAACTAATGATTCAACTTTGAAGGCAGATACACCAGCATTTCTAATCCGAAGTGCAGCCGAGTGCGATGAAGAGGAAAAAAGTGATGCTCTGAAATCTCAAAATGCTTCTAAATCTGAGAAGAAGACAAGGAAACCATCCTCACTTTCAGTATCTGGTTTTTCTTCTGGAAATGCTAAAAAGTTCAGAAGAGGCAAGGATGCCATTCTTGACCTAATAAGTGATGATGAAAGTGAGCAGAAACATACTTCTGAAGTTGGCCTGCATTCTCAAATTGGGCCACATAAGGATGATGCTACGTCTGAGACCCCTATGAGTGCAAACAAACTAAAGCTTGGTATGAGAGTAACAGCAAAAGTGCATCAAATTCGTGCCCTTGGTTTGGTGCTTGATTTGGGTGGTGGGATTCGGGGAATGTATCGTTTTGAGGTATGTTTGACCTTACTGTCTCAAAGATTCACTATTATTTTCAACTTTTTTACATTAAGTCTGCCTTATGTGAAACGCCTTATTTGCAAGTTGTAGTCAAAATCTTTTCTATCTTTTCTTATTTTGTCCTTTGTCGGCTCGGCAAGTTATGGTTATCAATTACCTTTGCTTTATTTTATGTTTCTATTGGTGAACATTGCTTACTTTTCCTGTTTTCCTTGGTTAGCCATATGATATTCACAAAAGCCTTAGCAAATATTATGATGGTCCGAGTAGGTTCTATTGTGCATTGTACCACTTTTAGATGTATTTCATTCTAACCTACATATCCTAATTCCTAGTCCAATGAAAATTTTTCTTATTTGGTGTAGCCTGGTACGAAGAGGGACTTTGAAGTAGGCGATGAGCTGCAGGTGAAGTGCTCAAGTTTTTCAACTAAAGGGATTCCAGTATTGTCTTTAGTGAAAGAAGAGTGATTTAAGGCTATTATTCCAAAGTAAAGCATGAAACTGCAGGCTTTAAAAAATGTCAATCAAGAAAATACTGACAGGGAACGACATTGTGAAACCTGTTTCAAGAGCCTGCATTTCTCAGAGCACAGGCTGATCGTTGCGTGAGTTGGATCGTGAGAATAAAGAAAACAGAAGGCCTCCTTAAATCGGGTAGCCTCCCGGAACAAGGTTATTCCAAGTCCATCTCTGGTCGGTTTTAGTTGTGTGACTCTGTCGCGAAGCTTCAGTTTTTGGTGCTAATTGAACGTCAATGTAAATCATTCTTTCATGGCTCTTTCTATATTAAGTTTTTCTACTCCAAAACAGTAGGGGGGTTTGGGGATGTTTTCCTGTTGTGATAGCTAGGTCTAATTAATATTCTATGTGTTATTTCTTCTCTTGATAACTATACACTGTTGTATGAATACCAAAAACTTTCACTTTTACAGAATAATGCTTGAATAGATTTACAATACCTTCGCCTTATCTCTATGGTTAACTTAAGTGGACTACTATAGGCTCGTTACTTCGAGCTTCTACATTTGTCAACGATTAAAAAAAAAGAGTTGAGTTGCGGTCAGTGGCAAATATAGGATTTTTCACTTACGTTGTTTATCGTCTATTAAATATACACACATAAACATTTATAATGTCTATGAGAGAAACTTACTGTATTGTCCCACGGGACCGCTCTAAAGTCAGGAAGACTAAGAAACTCAAAAAGGAAAAAAATTAATACAAAAACTACTCATGTAATAAAATTACATACTCAGAAACTAAAGCAATATACTTTATAACTATTTATTCTTATAGTTATAGATATCTTTTGGAAAAATATTAAACTACAATAATCAAAATACCGTTTCACTTCTTAAATAAGGTTATTGTCATTCTTTTTTTAACCGGAATTAATACTACCTCCGTTTTATGTTAATTGTCAATATTATTAAAAATATTTTTTTCAAATATTTGTCGATTTACAAAATTAAGATAGAACTAATAAATTTTTTTTATTTTATCTTTAAAATTAATTATTATTTTTGAAAATAAACAAAGATTTTTTTTTTATTTCTCACCCAATGTCCGGTACCTACATTGGAGTCGCGAAGTCCCACATTGAGAGGTAAAACATTCCCTAACAAAGTTGACTCCGTATCCAAGGACTCAAACCCGAGATCTTTGGTCAAAGATGAAGGAGTACTTGTCACTCCACCGCAACTTTTGTTGGTGAAAATAAACGAAATTATTATATTGAAAAGAGTAATCGGGAGTATAATAGAGTAAAATATTTTTTTTTATTTAGAATTTTTAAAGGACGTGTGAAAAGAGAAATATGAATATGAAAGGAAAAGAGTAGTACTAATAATTGTGGTAAAATGCAGTGTATAAAGGTTCTTGTGAAGTTTTTAAAATTTTGGATAGTTGAATAAGAAAAGTTATGGAAGGCAGCTGCCTCTATCTGCTTTTATACTACAGACATTAATAACCTTTATTAAAACGAAATTTTGAAGATTTTAAAACGAAAAACGTGTTCACGTTTTGCTCAAGTATGTTGAAATTTTGGGAGCAAAAGAAGTTTAATTAATTTTTAATACTACATATGTTCATTTTTCTCCACCTGGCTATAATTATTTTGAAAAGTGATATTAATGAAATGGATTTACTTAAATTGATCATGCCACCTGTCTTAATCTGTCATTACTTTTGTTTCTCGTTTCACTCTTAAAAAGTAATGTAAAAAAAGGTTAAACTATTCAAATTTTATAACATTCAAATTAAATAAAATGAGTTCATAAGTGGAGATAAATTTAACTTGTTGAAGAACTTGAAAATATTCGTTCCATAAAAGTGGATCTCTAAATATCCTAGAGATCATTAAATAAAAGGTTAATAGAATTTCTTTAATCATTCTAATTTGTCTTTGTAATATTCTTGGTAAATAAAATTATACGGATAAACAAACATATACTGATTAATTAGCTAACGTAGCCATAGTTTGAATTAATTATGGCTCGCGGCAACATCTAGTTGTAATTACAGTTTGAGTTTTGTACAATTTGTGTGATTTATACAAACGTTGTGCGTGATTATACAAAAGTTGTACGCGTGAATCAAATTGTATAGCGAATTATACAAATGCATATAAATATTGCATTAATTATACAAATATTGTTATAATTATAATTATAAAATACAATTATTCAAATTATAATTAATTAGATTTTATATGTTTGTCATTTATGAAATTTACTCGTAAAAGCCTTAAACTTTTCATTGATTACCGTGGGTATTTTTAGTTATCACCTAAAATATTAGTGCGAACATATCCTAGTAAGAAAAAAAATTTCCTTCTTCATCATGTGTTTGGTACTTGTATTTTTTTTTGGGACTTATAAAAATCGAACTTACTTATTACAAGACTATTTTTGGGGATATTATTTGCAATATGATTTTTTTCATTCTCAAAGAACTCAAACTCGAGACCTCGTATTTAGAATCAAGGAATCTCAATCAAGGGTGTACATGAATCGGATTGATTCGATATTTTCAAATATCAAATTAAATTATTTGTGTTGAATTTCTAAATTTATAAACCAAACCAAACTCATAAAACTTGAGTTTTCCAACCTCAATTTTTTATTTTTTTTTGGATTTCTAGGATTTTCACTTTTTTCTTTTGCATTTTTTCGATAAAATATTTGTACAAACATATAATTAACTTGTGCTACAAATATTTTTTTAATCATATCAAAATAATATTATCTAGGGGGTTTCTTAAGAAAACAACACAAAATATAATATGAGTGTTGACATTACAATATTCAATAAAAAAAATATTGATAAAATCACATAAAATAAATATTACAAATAAACAAGTGATAATGAAATTGATCATAATTTTAATGTACTAAATCATGTTAAGACAAGTCTAATAAGTATTGATTACATAACTAAATGTTTTGTATTTTAATTGCCTAAATTAATGTAAAACTAAAGAACAAATATTCAACACTATTGTCATTCTTAGGATTGAGTTGATTTTTTCGTAGCATTAGTATTGATTTTAATTTTTCGTTTGAGCTTTATAGAGTTACAAATATCTATGGACTATAACTTTTACTGGTTCATTCAAAATTCTAAGTTAAATTTAAAATAATACATTAAAAGATAAAAACTATGAAAAAGTATAAGAAATATTTATAAATTATAGTAAAGTAAATACTTTTAGGCATAAAATAATTTTTAAAAATTATATATATAATGTCGGACTGATTTTGTCTCGAATTGATGTTTTAAAATTAAAACTAAACTAATCTAAATATAGTGAAATTTTTTTTCAAATTAAGTTAAACTAAACCATTGATCAGTTTAACAACAATAACATACCCAGTGAAATTCCACAAGTGGAGTCTGGGGAAACCATTGATCAGTTATTGTTTTTTTTTTCAAATTGACTCCATTTATAAATTAATATATTTTTGAATTTGATTTTATCAACCCCCTAATTCCAACCATAATACTTATCATTTTACTATTCCTATTTCATGCTCCACAAATATTCCTTGTGTATTTTGTAGTGTACTCCAAGACTAAAGACTCAAATTAGTCTTCCATTGTGCTTTTTGTTTCTTTCTTTTTTGGCTTAATTCTCCATTCTCCCTTTCAATGAGTCTTCTTTTTATTCTTCCTTGTAATCATAATTCAAAAAACAATATCATTTCTTTAGAATCATTTAGAGGGGTCTTTGAGAGGACCAAAACATCCTTCGTATTAGCGTGAGAATAAATATCAAAAAATCAAAAAAAAAAAAAAACAAATTAATTTGAGTTTTTGATTTTTCGATTTAGTGTCGGCGTTCTTTTCTCAAAAGTTTGACTTGGTATTTGCTGTAGGGGTCTCAGAAACTTTGGTGCATCGAAGAATCGAACTTTTACTAAAAAATATTTAAAAAATTATACGTGTATAAATCAATTAGCAATTAAATCATTCATGAAACAAGTCAAAGGAGCAGCAAATTTGTAATTTATTTAGTTAGCTTGAAATATTATTTTTCAAGAGAAATTCAAACATATTTTTGTCGATTTATGTCATGTACAAGAATTCATTTTCATGTTTGTTTTCCTCGAGCAATAGTTGGAGACGCAAGTTCTTGACAAAAATAAATATAGATTCCTAAGCACAGTAAGAGTTCCATGGGGGCACATCATCACTTAACATGATTTTAAGTTTTTAAGTATCTTTATACTTTGATTGTGTTCTCATTTTATTTTTTATTAGTTTGCACTAAAAAATAATTTTAAAAATACCGAACAAAATCGAACCGAATTAAATTGGTTCCGTTCGATACATGATGCACACTTTTTTAAAATTATAAATTAAAAAATCAAAATTTAGTAAATCGAATCAAAGAACCAAATGCTCACCCCTACTCTACAATAAATCGCTCATTAAATCTAGAAACTTCTTCTAGAAAAGAAGGGGAAAATGAGATAAGAATTACTATGAATATAATGATTTAAGTTCGAATTTCAGAAAAAAAACCAAAAAAAATAGCTAATTAATTTAAACACCATTGCTATTAAAGAAGAAAGAAATAAAGAAAGAGGACAAAAAGTAGGAGTACTACCTTCAATTTAACAGCTGACATTTTTGAATTTTGAAGTCATTTCCAGTAGTTGGGGTTTAATAAATCAAAATCCTAACCAACCCAACAAAAAGAAGAAGAAAACTCTGCCAAGACTTATTAGTGTGTGTTTGTTTGGGAGGAAAATATTTTCAATTTTTCCTTTTTCATGTTGATTGATGAAAATATTTGAAAAAATATTTTTTATAGAAAAATAAATTTCGTAAAAATAAAAAAAATGATTTCCATAATAGAAGTTAAAAAAAATTAATTATAAATAACATTTATAGTTCTTTGTCACCTTCCTTAACCATCTCCTCCAGCCACGAACCTTTACTCTCCATCCTATATTATTTTTATGTATAAATGCTATCGGAATATTATTTTTTTCTTTACTTATTAAATATTAGAAAATATAAAAAAATATTTTCCTTCGTACCAAACACACCTTTAGTTTGTATAATTTTTTCTTGATTAATTTGCCATTTTTTCAAGCATCCCACTATTAACCCAACTTGCAAACTTTACTAGACATGTTCAAACAAGGAAAGAAAGATCTGTGTTCAATATTAGGGGATTAACGTTTACTCGTCAAAGACTTTATCTGAAAATGACTAATAATATTCTTTTTTTGACTTTGTTTCCAAATAAATAAAAAATAAAAATATAACATTTCGACCCAATTTTCTTGGTACTTTAATACAGTGCAATGTTTGCCAATTACTGAATCAATTTATTCTAATAATATTTGTTATTTATATATTTTTTAAGAAATTATAAATAGAAAGATAATTTATAGTATCATCAATATACTCTTTTTGTCCTATTTTAGTTATCATAATTTTTATTTTAGAGTCAAACTTTATAAGCTTTTGATTAATAATTTAAAAAATATTTTTTCATCATATTAAATATGGAAAAAATTACAAGCAATAATACTTTCCTTATAGTTTTTTAATACCTAAATTTTTATTTTAAAGTATCAAATTAATTTGATCTTATTAACTTAAAAAATTATTCAAATTAATTTTCGAAGAGGACAACATGACAATTAAAATGAGACAGAGGGAGTAATAAATACAATATTTTAAAAAATATAACAAAAAAAATACTACAATTAATGATAGGAGTAACTTGAAAATAAGTATAAAAATATCTCTTGATTTCATAAATTGGACAAGTATAATTAATATTCTAATTATAGTTTAATGGACAATTATTATTGAATGAGGGAGTGATTCAGATTCTTATTATGCTCACTTAAAGGAAAATGACGAGTTCGGGACCTATTTAAGCAATAAGTAGACCAAATTGAGTCATGATTTTACGATGTAACTAAAATAAGCTTAGTGTAAAAAAATTACTTTATATAAATTTTCAAATGACAAACATTAAATATGGTAACGTCAGATTTTATTGTAAAGTGAAAGAATTTCTTACACTTTATAAAGTCAGATTTATGCCGCCTTTGTCATACAATTATATTGATTTGACACATCATAAAAATGAGTAAAATTATTACGTTATTTATTTTTATTTTATTTTATCTCTGACCTCTATTTAATGATGCTCAAACATGGCACCTTGTACATCTTTAGTCCTTAATTTTTTTCTATTTCAATCACAAATAATGTCTTTTAAACTAAAAGTTCAAGTTTTAATTTATTGGGATGGTGAAATTATACATGACGGAAACACCATTCATAATAGTTGTCCTCCCAAAGAAAATGTTAAATATCCACTTAATGTCTTATGTCAAAAGTTTCTTTCATCAATTTATAAAAGAATAGGTGTAAATGATACCGATTATAAAGTCTGGGAATAAAATAAAAATAAATAACATAGTAATTTTATCTATTTTTATGATGTGCCAAATTAATATAGTATAATTGTATGACAAATGCTGCAAAACTCTACTTCATAATGTGAGTTTTTCTTACACTTTATGAAGTATATATTTTTCTTTCATTTTACAGCAAAATTTGACGTAATCATATTTACCGTCTACTATTTGAAAATTTGTATAAAACATAATTTTTTTATACTAAATGTATTTTAGTTACACTCTAAAATTATAACTTATTTGTGCCAATTTAACTTATTTATGATTTAAATAGGTTTCGGACTCGAAAATGACTCTACTGAACTTTTTTCTATTTATTATGGTATAACAAAAGGTGGCGTTAGATGACTTTCATCCCTCCTATCCCCATTTCTATCATTATATTATTGTTTATGTTAAATGTGACCGACAATCATCCAATAGCATTTTTTTGTGAGTAAAAAGTCTAATTGAATCAACATGGGTTGTGATGCAGTAGTGAGAATGCTTTATCTTTAATCAGAGGTCTCAAATTCGAGCTTTGAGAATGGAAAAAAATCATGTTGGGAATGTCACCCCTAAATGGGCCCTGCAGTGCGCGATTCAGATTTAGTCGAGGCCCCACGGGCTCCGAACACCGGGTGAAAAACCAAAAATAAAAAAATTCCAATTGAAGATGACTTTTTAATCAACCTAGCAATGATTTAAAATCTCAGAATTGAAAACCAATACAGTATTATTTGGATTTTTTTTCAAAAAATTTGAACAATAAAAATATAGTTCAGTAGTATTTCTTTCTTTTTTTTTCAAAAGATTTGAATAATAAAAATATAGTACACTAGTATTTTTTAGTATTCGATGTCTATAACAAATAATAATAATATACCCAGTGAAATCTCACAAATGAGATTTGGAAAAGTTAAAATGTGCGTAAATATTATCACTATTTCATAGAGATAGCGAAGTTATTTTTGAAATTCAATGTCTACGGTGTACCAATATTTGAAACTGCTATTATTACAACATACATATTATTTATGAATTGTTTACTTCAATTAGTGTAAGATGCTCTTCAATTGCGTACAAGCAGCAGTTGAGTACGAAACTTTCTTTGCGGAAAAACTCGTCTTTATTTTTATAAAAAATAACAGTCTTCTATTATTTGGGTGAGATTGACTTGGTCAATTAGTATACATAACATATACATTATGTATGTATATTATATATATTGTATAGTAGTTTCAGTTAAAAAAAATACACTATCTATACATTTTGTAAATTGCATGGGAAACTTATATAGATATACAAGATTAAGAAAATATGTATCATTTATAGCAAAAACAATTTATTTTTACTGACCATTTATAATACATTTGTAATACAATTGTAATTTATAATACTTTTTGTCAATTTCTTACCAAACAAGCATAATATATTTTAAAAAATTTATAATACATCTGTAGTGCATGCTTAATTCACTTTTAATACAAGTGCAAATTTATCATAGTATTATTATATATTGTTATAAATGGTAATAAATAAAAAAGTATCGCTAAAATTAGTAACTATTTATTAAAAAAGGACCCATCTAAGTGATTATTTTTCAATGAGAAAATGGTTTAAATCCGTAATTATTCCTTTTGATTTTACGATTTAATGCATGTACTTATGTTGAAATTTTATATTGTAATAAATATTTACGGAAGAAAACAAGTTAGATAGAAGCTTCTTTGGAAAATTCATAGATTTGCCAGACGAAGACGGTAAGGAGTAAGGATGGACTCCACAAATTTTACGTTGACAGGAAAAAGTAGAAAATGGAAACGGATGTTTGCTTTTTTAGTCCCTAAAATATTGATAAATTCTTATTTAGTCCTTGTAACATTTGATCAAGTATAATTAACCTTTGATTAATGGAAACGTGCACTTTTGATCCCTTCTTTTGCGTAATTTTTTATAAATCCAAAAAATTCCGAGGTGCTAAAAAGGTTAATGGCATTGTATTATGTTGAATTTATCTTCCATATTTGAAGATAATATAATTTTCATAACAATATTATAACACAATTCTAAATAAAAAGATCAAGACACACACATTTGAATTAATTGAACGTCAAAAATAAGTATCACAATGATCAAAATCATAATCTACTAGTACTTAATATAATAACTATGGGGGTCAAAATTACAACTACTTCATAAAAATGTATTGTTAGTCAATAACTTCTCTAATTGAGATTGATCATGAAGGGGATAGAATTATACAATAATTAATAACGTGTTGACAAAAACAAGAGCTTTTTTTTGTCGTAGTTATTGACATTTAATTCATCCTCCTAATAATATATGTTGCAATTCCTAGAACCATTATTCTCTAGGGCACTTATACTTTTTTTCATTCTAGATGGAGAGGTAGAAGTCAAGAATAGAAATGACATTAGAATTTTAAGTGTAGGCATTGAAATTTTGTAGGATTTTATAAGACGAGTTATATTTTAGTCAGGGTTTCTTCGATATTACTCCATCCTAAACCCAATCATGCCTATATAACGAATTATATTCTGTTGAAAAAGGTATCTCCCACAAACTTTTGAGATATTCACAAAGAGATCAAAATATATCAACTCTTCTTGATAATCAAATACTTCAAGAAGATCCACATAAATGCTTTCATGGAGATCAAGTCCAGATTATCCTAGTTCGAGAAATACATCATTAACGGTCCACGAATTATGAAAAATCATAGGAGAGAAGAATCATTTGAGAAACAGATTTGTACTCACATTATTTATCAATAGAATCAAGAGAGAAACAGATTTGTACTCACATTATTTATTAATAAATTAAAATTATATTTTTTCATATTTTATTTGTGATTGCAATTTATTTTCTATCACTTTAAAATGTGTTGTAAATATTTAAGTTTATAAAATGTTATTTTTTAAAAATATTTGACTGGATTTTAATAAATAATTTATTAAATAAACATAAAATTTTAGCCAAAATTAATTACTGAATTTTATCTAGATAAAATTGTACCTTCACCTTTATAAGGAGATTCCTTTTTTGTCTTTTTTTTAAAGATAATGCTTATAAAGAAAAATAACGAGAGCGATGTATCTAGAAGTCTACTTAAATAACACAAAATTCGTCTCATAAAAGCGGTTTAATACTCCAAGTCAATGTTATATGTATTATTTTTTGTGTATGTTTGTGCATCTCTTTTCTTAAAAAATAAAAAGCATAGGTTGTTTCAACTACTATATATTGTCTTTTTGCGTCCACAGTTAACTCTTGTTCACGGATGAATTACTAAAAAGTTATAATATTCATTTATGATACAACATTTGAATGCACATGGATTTAAAAAATTCAAATTTGACACATATACTCCAAAATGACAATTGAAAAAATAAACAACAACAATATACCCAGTAAAATTCCACAAGTGGCGTCTAAGAAGGTAAAATGTATACAGACTTTACCACTACCTTATAGAGATAGAAAAATTATTTTCGGAAGATCTTCAAATTATAACATCAAAGTTTAATTTTAATTAATTAACTAAATTCAAATTCTTGGATATATTTATCTTACATCTGATAATCCAATAGAAATGTTGAATCTATGGATCATATATGCAATCAAGGAACACTTTTGTTTGTTTTTCTATAATATAATATTACCATGTGTATTTCGACAAACATCATCTTCTTCAGTACTTGACTTTCATATGTTTTTACAACTACAATTTTTAACTTTAGGTAGCCAAGTAATTAAGATGTCATTAGTGATCAACTTTTTTTTTTTTGTTTATCTATACTTGTTTATAATTTTAAAAATAATATTTTTATTTATCATTTTTGGATACAAAAACTGACCATAGTGGAAAGCTATTAGAAACTCATATATACAATACAAGTAGCAAAATAAATGACGGGCAATAATTATACAATGTATAATAACACGACTAATCCTACAATCCTACTATATCACAAGGCAAAACATCATCCTACCACTACTAAGCCTTCTATCCTAATACGCGCCCTCCATTCCTTTCTATCTAAGGTCAAGTCCTCGGTGATACGAAGTTGTGTCATATCCTGTCTAATCACCTCCCCCCGATACTTTAACCCTCCGCGTAGCCCTTAGCTCCAACCTCTCCGCACCTCTTAACAAGAGCTTCGACACTTCTTCTCTGCACATGTCGAAATCATCGTAATCTCACTTTTCTCATCTTGTCTGCTACAAAGGTCATCACTCACTTCTCTCGAATGATCTCATTCCTAATCATGTCATCCTGGTATGTCCACACATCCATCTCAACAGCCTCATCTACTCAATTAATTTTTCAAAGAATAAATATGTGAAATTGTGAATTATGAAAAGAATATTTATATTATTATGTTTTTTTAAAAGTGTGCAAAACCTAAAACGGATAAATAAAAGAACGGAGGAAGTTAACTACCAAAACTTGATCCTTTTGTACATTTTTCCTTTCTCCACATTTCCTTTTAACAAGTGTTAATCCTTTTTCTTCTACGTCAACATCTTTTTGGAAAAAAATACAAGTACAGCTCTTGGCAGCCAAGTAAGATGTCTCTTTTTTCTTTTGGGTGATTGCCTAGTAAGATGTCATTAGTGATGCATCAATTACTTCATTCCTTTTAGTCTTAATTGGATAAGTTTTTTATTCTATTTATGAATGGGGCAAAAGCATGTTACATTAAACTACTAAGGAGGTAGAAACTTCTCTAAACTACGAAGGAAAATACAGAGTCAACAAAGAAACAATTTAATTGAGCATGACTTGAACAATAAACAAGTATCATTAGATATATTAGTAAGTAGATAAGGATTAAACAATATAGTAAAAAACTAACAAAATAATTATACACACAAAGAATGCTAATCCCTTCTTGACATCGATTTCTCACATTGATTTCGAGATTTATATGTGTCTTTTTTTCTTTAAGTCATAATTTTTTTAATATAATTTAAATTATAAATTATTATAACTTAAAATATAATTTACGTAATTTTTAAATATGTAATTTTATTTTAAAATATTTATATCTAAATATATAAATAAAATTAAAAAGATTTAATTGTCGAAACTCATGCTGTGCCAAAGATATTGAAACAAAATGATTATTTGTTCTTACGAAAAAAAGAAAAAGTATTAAAACACTCTTAAATTTGACATGAATTATTAATCTCTGAACTATTAATAGTGTTAAACACACCCCTCTACTTGACTAACTGAATTTGAATACATCCCTATCTTGTTGAATTTGAATACATCCCTATCTTGTAACAAAAGAGGAATACACCCTAATTGTTTGCCAAGTTAAGGAGTGTTTTTAACACTTGAGATGACTTGGGGGTGTATTTTAGTTTAGTTAGTCAAGTAGATAGGTGTTTTTAAGACGGTCAATAGTTAGGAGATGAAACTAATAATTTGCGCCAAGTTCAAAAGTGTTTTTAATAGTTTTCTAAAAAGAAATGAATTATTTGGAAGAAATTAGAGTAGGCAAAAAGCAGTTTAAAACTCTCTCTGTTTCAGTTAATGTGACAATCTTTTTTTTTTTAAGTTCGTTCTAAAAAGGATATTATTACAATTAAAAATAATTTAATTTTAAACTTTTACTTTTATCATTTATGAAATAAATATCAATCTCAACTATATAAATAGTTTAAAATTATTTTAAACCACAAATTTTAAAATTTATTTTTTTAAATATCATATCAAATAAAAAAGTGTCACCTAAAATGAAATATTAATTGCACCAAGAGGTCAAATTTTAGCAAATGGGGACACATAAAAGAGGAACGTAGCAGACAATGGTTGGCTGTAAAGTCCGAGTCATTTTTGAACAACAAATACTCCAAAAAATAAAAATAAAAAATCAATGTTCTCTTCATCCAGTTTCTAAACTACTCATATTTCTGTTTTCTTATTAATCATAACATATTAACTACCAGAACCTAATCAATAGAACAGACGAAGGAGAAGCAGAACGACGTTTCGGCTTCTCCGTTCGTCATTTCAGTGAGCTTTGTTTGTATTCAGTAGCAGTTTGCTCATATTGTTTGACAAAATAGAGATGAATTTCTCCAGCTCAAATTTTCCGCTTCTAAAATTGATACTTATTTTGTTGTTGAGTTTTGCTTTGATTTGTGAAGCCGATCCTCGAATTTCAGAAGCCGGACTAATCTGCGGCACGAACAGGACAACAGCGGCGATCATCATTCCCCAATTTGTTAAATTAATGGAAGTTGTTTCGCAACGCGTGACGGATCACGATTGGGGAAGTCATGGTATAAATTCACCAAATATTTCAATTTATGCATTAGCAAATTGTTATCAGGATCTATCACATCAGGATTGTCTTCTATGCTACGCTGCTAGTCGAACTCGACTTCCCCGTTGTCTTCCTGGTAAATCCGGTCGAATATATCTCGACGGATGTTTTCTCCGGTACGATCACTACAATTTCTTCAACGAAACTACTGATTCTGTTGAAGATAAAGTGAACTGTAGCAGCTCAATTGGAGTTGCTAGTGGACAGGAATTGGCCACGTTAAACACATCAGCTAGAAATTTGCTCGGAGAATTGACGAGGAAAGCGGTGGGAAACGGCGGTTACGCGTCGGCGAATTTGAACGGAGTTTATGGATTGGCACAGTGTTGGAAAACTGTGAGTAAAGAAGGCTGTAAAAAATGTTTGGACAAAGCAAGTAGAGATATCAAAGGGTGTTTACCGAGCAGAGATGCTAGAGCTTTAATTGCTGGATGTTATTTGAGATATTCTACACAAAATTTTCTCAATGATCCATCTAGTGATAGCAGCAGTGGTAAGTATTTCTTCTTCATTTCTCCTATTTTTGTTTAATTGACAATTTTTTTGGCAAACTTACTTGAATGCTCAAATTAAATCATACTTATCTGTTTTTCTTGTTCATTTAATCGATTGGGTTTTACTTCTAAAACCATTTTTTTTTTCTGAAAATCAGTATTTTTCACCATATGTTATTCTCTGATTCATATTTCTTTTAAGTCTAATTTTTGTTTTTAATTATATATCGACTTAGAAAGTAAAGATGGAAATAATTTTTTCTTCATTTCTACTCTTGCTATTAAAAAGGTCGGAATGTTAATGTGAATTTGGTTTGGGAACATTATTTGGCTTCACTTTCTTTTTCCTTTTTAACTGGTCAAATTGAAAAGTCTAATTTGAATATAAAGTTATGAGATTATTTTTTAAGGTTCTTTTTGAAACTTAATATATTGTATTTTTAAAAATCATGAACAGAGAGATTAAGATTTGCTTTTTTTTTTTAATTTATAATTTTTCACATAAAAAGTGGCATGTCAAAAAAATGTGGCTACATCCGCCTCCGGTCAGATTTTCCTATTGCTTTGTTGTTGTTTTTATTTTGACGGCACCATTGATTGCAAATTAATATTTGAGAAATTTTGGTTGACAAATTTAAGGAAATGGTCCCTATGGTCATTTTCAAATTTGAATTGAAGGAAAATGATTTTTGTGAAAAATAAAATTAATGTCTTATTTTCAGATTTCTATACTATGCTAAAATAAAATCTTTTATAAAACAAACACAAAATTTAAGATAAATTTATAAAAGAATACAAAATTAATTGGCTTTTATGCACCTCTTTTAACTTTTATCTTCTGCATTTTTTCATGAAAATGTTGTTATTTTCAGGGGTAAGCAAAGGGGTGATAGTAGCTATCGTTCTGGGAGTGACTGCTTTCACCATGCTGGCTTTCTCTGTTGCATACACAGCTCGTAAAAGATCATTAAAGCGAAAGCGAGGTATTATCAAATGAACAAAATAAAACAGTTTTGTAACTTTTTACTATAGTTCAATGACTATATATTACCTCCAGTCTACTATTACGTAAACATAGAAGTAAACTTTTTGGTTGCATTGTTGCAGCACGCATTAATCTTGGGAAAATATCAATTTCTTACAACAAGTCGAGTTTGAATTTTAAATATGAAAATCTTGAGAAGGCAACAAACTACTTTGATCCTTCAACAAAAGTAGGCCAAGGAGGAAATGGTTCTGTATACAAAGGGACTCTGCCTAATGGGAAGGTTGTTGCAGTTAAGCGACTATTTTTCAATACAAGACAATGGGTTGATGACTTCTTCAATGAGGTTAATCTCATCCATGGGATTGAACACAAAAATCTTGTGAAGTTGTTGGGTTGCAGCATTGAAGGCCCCGAGAGCCTGCTCGTATATGAGTTCGTGACCAATAAGAGTTTAGACCAATACCTTTTCGGTAATTGTCTTTCTTTCTTATTCCATACTTAAAGGGCGAGTTAGGAATCCAACTGTCAAGACGTCTTTTGGGTAAAACCCAATGTGACAATACCGTGAGACCCCAAACGTTGGGGCTAAATGGAAAATACCTTGACAGTTGAGTCTGGACTGTGACATTGTATTGTTCTTACCTATACATTTCTTAGTAAATATATGTTGTAAAAGTTGCAGACTTCTGATTGAGTTGTTTATTTTTTGTTGTAGATAAGGACAAGGTCAAGATTCTAAGTTGGGAAGAACGTTTCCGTATTATAATTGGAGCGGCAGAAGGCATTGCTTTCCTCCATGGTGGTTCAGAGATCAGAATCATCCACAGGGATATCAAGAGCTCCAATGTACTTCTTGATGAAAATCTTGAAGCAAAAATTGCTGATTTTGGGCTTGCTCGGTGTTTTGGACCTGACAAAACTCATCTCAGCACTGGAATTGCTGGAACATTGTAAGTCACAATTCTCAAATACTTATCATTGCAATTCACAAACATTGGTTCATTTTTAACTTGATCTGTGATTTTCGCTGTATAGAGGATATATGGCTCCTGAATACCTCGTAAAAGGACAGCTAACAGAGAAGGCTGATGTCTATAGCTATGGGGTGCTTGTTCTTGAAATTGTTTGTGGCAGAAAAAGTATTGCCTTTGCAGAGGACTCCGGCTCTCTCCTACAAACAGTAAGAATACTGTAGATTTCTCTTTAGTAGTAAAGTCACAAAACTATTTTTATCATACTTAAGTAACCGAGTCTTACTGGCATATTAATCACGTTAATATGACCAAAAATGAGATCGTAACTCCACTGTTATAGTGAGTAAAGTTGAGTCAACACTGAAAAATTTTGCGACTTCACTGTTGTAGTGAGTAAAATTCAGTGTCAACACGTGATATTAACCTTGTCATTTTGGTTTCAGGTGTGGAAACTCTACACAACAAATCAGATAACTGAAGCATTAGACCCTCTGTTGAAAGGCAATTTTCCGCCAGAAGAGGCATCAAAGGTCCTAAAAGTGGGGCTGTTGTGCACTCAAGCTTCTGTCGCGTTAAGACCATCAATGAGTGAAGTTGTCCAAATGCTAAAGTGTGAGGGTTATCAAATTCCAGAACCATGCCAACCACCTTTCTTAAATACGAGTTTATTAGCTGGCGGTTCTATCAAATCCAGCATAAGAAGTTTAGTCTCAAATGCACTCTATAAACTTGATGAATCGTCATCTTATACCAGCACCACCAATGGGTCCTCAAGTATGAAAAGCTCATCAACTGGACCACGCAAAAGTGAGGAATTCCTTTTAAAAGAGTCTGAAAATAGGACAAAATTGCAAGGAAATGGAAATTTTTGAGAGATTTTGCACTACATTTTTTGTACAGTAATAGAACTAGTTGTTTTTTAATGATTTATTTTGGACTTTTTGGTGAGTAATGATACAAAAAAGTATAGACAGAAGCAGAGGGACGTCTATTGTTTTCAAAGAGGTGTGTGAATTGCTTATAGCCAATCCGTTTGTCCTGTCTTTTTGTCATTATGAAATGCTTTCATGTAATTAAGTTGTGGATATAGAGGGTTCTCTTGGACCCCATTGGAGCTATCAAATGCCGTCTAATTCGTTTTCCTCAACCATCTGCTGTTGTAGATCTTATTATATAGCTAAAATCTATTACGTATTGATTTGAAAGTATTTGCTACTAAGGATGGATTTTTTCTTAATTTTTTTTCTTCAAATGGTGGGTAGGGCGACGGAAAATGGAGAAGATTATCAGGCGACAATTCACGTAGCCAATTAACTGAAATATCCAAATAGATTTTATAAGAGAATTAATTAGCCCAAAAAACAAAATCCTTTTTAGATTTTAGAGGGTAGGACTTATGATACAATTCATATTTAACTTATTTGTGTAGTTTTATTGTAGAACTCAATTACGTTATGTTTATTTGTGATCTTAAATCAAGGGTAAACATGTCAAAATGAATATATGGATTTTTAAAATTGAGATATCTCCAAGAGACTAGCCATGATTACTTAAAATGATTAAACTAATGTGTTAACTTTTGTCATTCTCTAATATATACCTTTTTTTTTCGTTGAACAAATTCTAACTCGTGACATGCATCTAATTCACATATCACCTTCTACACTGACACCACTAAAATTAATTAGCCTTGAGATAATAAATGAGAAACGATAAGTATATCATTAAAATTCAATGATAAATAAGATGAACAATGACTTTTAAGAAGAATATCAAGAAAATCTATTGATCAGTTGACAATTTGACATGAGGTGAAAACGCGATACATGCAATTCGCCTGATAAACGTTTATAGTAAAAGATCAATATCATACATATTTTTTATTTTCACAAAACCTCGTTCGATATTCTCATTAGAGATTGATTTATTCGAATTTGTACGTTTTCACTTTCATAAACAATGCGCTCATTCTCGAAAAGCTCAAATTTAAAATCTCTAATTATGGAACAATGAATAAATCTTAACAATTTTCAATATTATATTCCTGTTTGTGCTCCGTGAATTGTGCTGCTGGACCGTATATAGCATTAGCAGCTAAGGGTTGGGACTTCATTTGCTTCTGGACCACAAGATCCTTAAATGTCAACTAAATATATATCTGCCTCATAAAAGAGCTCACAAACATTTAAAAAAGACAGAGAGAGTATACACTCAATGTTAGTACTACTTATCAGATAAGTGCTCCTTTGTCCAGTTGTCCGCTATTGATTTAACATATGAATTAAAAATAATATTAAATAACTTTATTAAATATAAGTCATTTAAATATTAAAAAATAAATACTATTCACTACTAAGGATAAAACAGACATAAAATAATAAATTATTTATTAATTTTATAAATTGAACAAGCATTGTTGAGCATTCTAAATAGTACAACGAATAAGTAAAGATGGACTGACGGAGTATTAGATTTGCATATCCTTTTAGTTGCAGCCGGGAAACAAAAGTGAGGTGAATTAGCAGCACGTGGTCTTTTCTTTATATAGGTTACAACAAATGCCAGTCCCGGGAATTTCTTCGGCTTGAATGCACTAAATATCGATCTATTATAATTAAAAATATAAATGAAGATATGTGATATATTAATGTACTGTCTTAAAATGTTTGGCTACTTTATTTATGAACTATGATTTGTTTATTTGAGAAGATTGTATAAAAACTAGAAAATTTTTTAACAATTTTCACAAATATAAGGTTTTCAAGTTTATGAGAGAAAAATATAACTTTTAAAATTTAAATTACATATCCAGATAAAATTTTAACTTCAAAATCAATTTGATTTCCAGTTCATGATTGAAATGAACCATTACTTTTTTTAGCGGCATGGTTCAAAATTGGCGACATATGTGAGAAACTATAGGTGTATATAGAGTTGAGAATGATACTAACTAAATGCCTATATTATAATGAGAACGATATTTACATGACGTGAGCATGCAATATACGCAATTTAGTTTGATAAGGGTTGGGACATCACTGTCTTTGGACCACACTATTCCTTTGAATGTTCAACTAAAAATCTGCCAAAGAGTTATTGGTCTAACATAATAATCCATTAGTAGATATGAATGTTTCTTTTAGCCTTGGAAGGTTTCATATTTCGTATAATTACAACAATGGATCTTTTAGCAGCCAGGCAATACTAGAATTTTTAACTGACCAGGTGTTAATTTTCATGTTAGGCAGTTGTACTAGGTTTTTTTTTTGTATAGTCTATTTATCCCATATCAGAAAGAGCTTAAGCGTAGATAGTCGAGAACTGATATAAACATGAAGGCGCATATCTTTTTTGGCCTTTTAGCTAAGATCAAGTGTAGTATCTGTTCTTATTAGTTTAATATCTGAAATGTGGGTCATTAACTCACTCGATATTCACTCAATTTTTTAAGGGGAAGACTCATCAAAGTAGCTTGCTACTTGGATCTTCACGCGTCGCTTGGGCGTTGCACTACAGGCACCCCACCAAATCAAGTCCAATACTTTCAAGTACTTTCAAGTAATACTCTTAGTTGAAGGGAAACACATTTTCAAGAAGTTGTTATACGAATTACGAACTTAAACATTTTTGCAATTGCCTGAGGAATGGTAACGTAAATTGTATATACCACCGAATTTGAACAATAAAATTGCCTGAGAAACTGTAACATAATTAATTTGAATTACTTCGATCGTCATTCTAAACCAGGAAATAAACAATTGCTCTTTCTTTCCCTAGATTTGAGAAAATGTATGTTAGTTCTTTTTCTTGTGCCTCCCCACTTTCTCTTCACCTACTTTGTACATGGTACGAGTCAAATAA
This sequence comes from Solanum rostratum, assembly GCA_029948455.1. Classification (NCBI taxonomy): domain Eukaryota; kingdom Viridiplantae; phylum Streptophyta; class Magnoliopsida; order Solanales; family Solanaceae; genus Solanum; species Solanum rostratum. The sequence continues at coordinate 1,280,116 of CM057056.1, read as the reverse complement.
TCTCCTACATAATTCACCTTCGATGTTACTAACACTGGAATATCTTCTTGCTTATGGGTTGCTAAGTTATCTCTAAGTTTATCTATTAAAGCAAACAATTTTCGACAATCATCACACTTCACCACTATGACCAAAAAAAATCCATATGCTATTTGCACCGGAGGCATCTATCGGATAGTGGCGTAAAACCTCATAAGAGAAAAACTTTCAAGTTTGAAAATGTCCTCATGGTTTCATTTAGCCATCTGTAATCTGCTTCATAATAGCCACATGTGAATTATGCTCATGTCACAAATTTAAACTCCGTTTCATACTAATATAGGTATTGAAGTGGAGAAGGATATAAGAGCAAATTCACTATCCACCGAATTCCGCGAGCCATGTGACACTAATTCTTGAGAATTTCATGGTTTACAATAATTGCTAGCCCAAGAACAGGAATTTCTCCAGCACGGACACACTAAATATAAACAGGAAAACGTTATAACACAAAACACACTCATGTTAGCCCAAAAACCAGGCTCAGTTATAGCGTTTGTCAGAGATTCGCAGAATGACAGTGAAATGAAATAAGCATCCTAAAATGTTTAATTTATATAGCAAACTGTGTAACATTTAGCAACCAGGCAATACTCGAATCATTCACTGATCAGGAGTTCATTTTCATGTTAGGCAGGATCGATACATAAGAACTTAAAGGCTTCACACTTTAGAGAAGCAAAGGATATTTTCTTGTATATTCTATTCATCCCATATCGGAAATAGCTAATGCATAGATAGCCCAGACCTGCTATAAGAATCAAGGCCCATATATTTAATAAAGCATACCTTTCTCGGCCTTTTGGCTAAGATCAAGTGTAGTATCTGTTCTTATCAGTTTAATATCTGATATGTGGGCCATTGGCTCACACGATATTAACTCAATTTTTTAAGGGAGAAGGCCCATCAAAGTAGCTTGCTACTTGGGTCTTCATGCGTCGCCTAGGCGTTGCACTACAGCCCAGGCCTGGCGCATCCCACCAAATCAAGTCCAATATTTGCTAATTTGCTTGTAAGTTTCATCTGCTCAGGTAATAAGTTAAAGCAGGACTCCCAACTCTCCTGCTTAAAAGTCTGAATGGCCTAAATATAAATAAAAAACATACTCAAGCTAAAGTCTAAATGCCCAGATATTCTAGACTCAGAAATAAAATTTCAAAACCATCCACAGTAAAATTCAGAAACTCTACAATTTTCTGTTACATTCCTTAATCTACATTGTTTTCATTTACCACATGAGCCAAACTTTCATGCTGAAGCAAAGGTATAGTTGAAAAGTTACTCCTCATCTACCACAACACCGATCTCACCTTTATCAAGCATATCATAGAATTCCTTGGTTCTCCTCTGGTTGTTCCAATGGTGCATCTTCCACAAACCTCCCGCAGCAAGTCCAAGAGCAATCCCTCTCAGAATCTCCTTCACTATACTTGGACCTTTGTACGCAGCATGTGCAACATGGGAACCTACCATTTTTCCCCCCCTTCTTTTCACGAAGGGATATAAACAAAGGTGTCAATCACGAAGCTGCAGTCTCAGCTTCAATGAAAGAGAAAAACAAAAAGCAGCAACAGTAAAAAATCATTGAACAACTTCCTTTTCCTTCATTCAATCTTTCTTCAGCACCTCATGTATATCCTCGTAAAGCAAAATTTGACTTCCACGGTTATCAAAGAGAAGTATTCTTTTTCTTTTTAATGTTTTTCCAATTGTTGAGTTTAGTCGAACCATAAAAGCACATATGGAGGGCGTTTACATAAAACTTTTTCACAATATTCTGGTGTTCCCAACTCCGATAATCACATTTTGACCATGCAATTCCGAAATTCAATTTCAACTTGAATTCCAGAATTTTCAACAATTTGAAAAACAACAAAAATCACTTTATTACTCCAAATTATCACAAATAATCAAAAACAACTCCAATTTGTATGTATTCATGGCCGACCGCAACTTAACTTTCAAAAATCATTTTCCACTGAGAAAATAAAAAATACATTTTCTTCAAATTTCACAAAGAAATATGACCAAACGCACGCTATAGTAACTTGATATCAAACATTTGAACTGTATCAAGCAACAAAAATCAATAATCATAACTCATTGAGATCATCCACTACAGAAAATAACCATAGAAATTGAAGAAGAAGAAGAAGAAGAAGAAGGAAATCAGAGAAAGGGAAGAAACAAACCTTAGCAAGCTGATCGGTGTGAGACGGTTACGCAAAAAAACAGGTGCGCGAGAAAAGAGTTTTTGGCTGAATACTAGAAGACGCCAAAAGGGTAAATATTTGGTACGACGAGCTCACTCTATTTATGGCGGTCCACAGGTGAATTGAGAACTATCGAGAATTCTGACGACATTTGGAAATATTTTATCTCTCCTTCAATTTATTTATCCATAACTTGTAAAAAAATTATACTATAGTTTTTGAGTTTTCTAATACACGCTTAGTTGGTTATGCATTCTTTTTTACATAAATACAAGGTTTCTGGTGCATGCGATCAAACATACAATTGCTTTTTAAATATATTTTGTTGAAATAAAATGGACATTTAGACTATCCCTATAATTTGTTTTGCCTATTACAATTGTCGAAGCTCTCAATTCCCTTTAGTTAAACTTCTACGCTAACAAAGTAAAATTTCTTTTATACCATGAAGTTAAAATTTAGATACCATGAAGTCATTAAAATGATAGTTACACGCAAATATTCGTTAAACGTGACACTAACAACTTAATAATAAATCAGGTTATCTGTGATAAGAAGTGGAATATAGAAATTTTTGTACATTGTAATCACAAGGCAATACCTTCTGAAAGAACATTACAGTGAAATTTTATTTAACTAAGCAAAGGAGACCAAAACAAATTTCCTCTTAACTCTTTTTACTTCTATCTATAGTTCTCAATGTAGTTGACAAAGCAAGTCACTGGATTCAACAGATTGTAGAGACCACCATGTTCACTCAAAAAGAAATGAAAAAATGCTTTTAAACCCACGAAAGGGATTTGGTTGGCTGACATCTCCAACTTCTACTGACGAAATGCCCTGTTGTTCCTTGAAACTTGGAGAACATAGTGGGTGTCCAACTTTATTCCTTATAAAGTAAGCATCACTAGATGACAACAATCTTGATCTTCCCTCTGCCTCTTTTCTTGAGGTTCCCGTAGAAAGATCAGTTTTTTCACTTGTAACAGGTGTGTATCCATGAAGAGTTGGATCCTCAACCTCTTCAATTTGTTTGATTGCTGCATTTTCTGCAACTTTCGTTGGAGTTGTCTCTTGAAACCCAGAGATGGAAGAATTATGCTCAGGATGGTGCATTATGAAGGTTTCATTGGCGCTACTGAGTAACTCCGATTCTGTGTTCTTCACATTCTCAAAGCTGTGGAAGATCTTAGAAATCACAGGCTTATAATCGGATATCATTTCTTCATTCACTGTTTCTAATGGAACACTCCCAGTTTCAAAGGAAAGCTCACCTGGAACAGTATAATTTGATGTCAGCTTGCATATAATCTACAGATATTTGCGCAAGTGACTTTGTATTTCACCTCTCTCACCAGCCAGGTCAATGGCATTAGAGACGTGATAGCTATATGGTCTCTGATCTTTGTTAGAAAATGGTCTATTTTCTTCTAGATCAATGATTTCTGCAGATTGAATGACCATGCTGTGACATGGAACTTTGGTTCTTCTCACTTCTTCAGATACTCCTAAAGCATTCTCAACAGGAAGCTGCTTCTCGCGAGTGCGCTTTCTTATGAGATTTAAAGTCTCTAATGATGGTGAACATGTACCTTTCAGTGACGTCAAAGCAGGGAGGTTTTTAGCCTTTTCACGTATATGGTCAAATATAGTATTTTCATTTATGATTATGCATTCATCATCCTCAACCGCAGCAGCAGGTACCACTTCATTGATGTATATAGCAGCAGAAGTCAGTAACACATTGACGTACATAAAACACAACATGTGAGAGCTTAAATTGCTACCTTCGTCTAGATCTTCATCTATTAGCTTGAAACTGGGCCTGACAACAGAAACAAGACGCCAGTTAGTATGCAGTGTGGAAGCAGATTCAACCAGCCATACATGTGACAGAGAACAATAGAATATGGATCCTTCAGTTTCCCCAAAACAGATACCACACAATTGATTCATAGGGTCCCATCAAATACAGTTGGAATTTGCGAGAAGTTTAAACTTCCCTATCCTTGGGTTTAATATTCATGCCGCAATAATCAAATTAAGAAACAGAAACTACAAAACTTAGCAGTCATTGTCAATCATCATGGTTATCATATGCTTTACGCTGATAAAAAGGGAAAGTTAACTCTTACATATCCGAGCTCCAACCAGATTCAGTTAAACTGTGAGACACTAGGCATGATTCTTGAGCTGAATCTTCTGCGTCCTCTATGATGCAGAAATCATTGTTCTGGAAGGAAGAGGGTTGCTTGGTTCTGTACCTCATTACAAAATTATGGTCAATCGCCTTTATCAATACAACCTTTTGATGGAGATCAACACCAACTGCAGAAAAATGACGTGATCTAGTCAGATAAACATCAAGGGGAGCAGTTGTACACATAAGTGGAACTACATAAAGAATGTGGAGGAGTTAACTAAATTCTTCAAATATAAGATCTGCTTTAACAGTCAGCTTCCCTTGCTGAGGACTTGGCACCATAACTGTCTTGCTGTAAGGGCTGTAAAAGAAACCAAAATATCAGTGAGTATCACTACTAAATATGGCATTCACAATAATTTCATGAATTTAATAATCTAGTTGGTATAGTTTGGAAGTTTCTCAGCCTTGATTTGGAAATAAGGACCAAACTTCTAAGAGTACCTAGGAAAGTCATCCACCCTGCAGCAAGGAAAAAAGTTTTTAATCATTCTAGTGGCTAAACAATCTTAAACTACAAAGAAACTTAGCACCATTAGTTAATAAGTAGAACATTAGTTAATAAGTAGAACAGTCAAGGGAAACATTAAAAAAACGTCAGTCATACAGAAGTAGATGCTGGACACCTTGAGAATTGAACTAATATCACTAATAATTTGTAGGGAACCTTCTTTTTCAAAGAAAAATAATGACAAACTTGAACTGATATAAACATGCTTTGAAATGTTCACATTTTGTTGAGAAGCTTTTCTTTTCTCAAGAAAAATGATGTCATTTTGAAGTGCACTTCATCTTTAAGAATCTATAACAACAACAACAACAACAACATACCCAGTGAAATCCCACAAGTGGGGTCTGGGGAGGGTAAGATGTACGCAGACCTTACCACTACCACATAGGTAGAGAGGCTGTTTCCTGGAAACCCTCATCACAAAAACCCATCAGCAGAACATGCTGCATATGATGAAGAACACATAATTCATCTTTAAGAATCTATTACCTTATTTTCTCATGAAACAGTACCAGATTATCTTCTTCAACGCCAACCACCTATAAGAAAATTTTCAACGGAATGCCATTGAGTAAATTCTACAACCAAACAAGTGTGGAGTAGACAATTGCGGGCAGGCGAATTGTTCCCTATAATTACCGTACCATATCAGCATAATGTCGTTTAGTTGTTTGTAAAGGTTGTGACAACCTAGTCAGTGTTACCATAACCTTGGGTTTCCCTTGCCTTTGGCTCTCAGTTTCCTCAACCCTCATCTCAACTTCTGGGGGTAGTGATTGTAATGACTCTTTTATATGATTCCCGAAAGGATATTTTCTGCCAGTGACCATCTCTATTTTCCTTGGATCTGCATCGGAGAGCGAGGCAAATGATTTTACTCCCATTGAATGCAGTGCCTATGCAGGAAGATACGTGTAAATTCAGGAGAAACCTTAGGAATCTGTCTGTTCCCAAACCATGGACTATCAGATCGATATAAACTACAAACCTTTGCTGTCACCATTCCAATACCAGGTAATTGTTTCAGCAAGTATGGACTGTCATCCCAGACCTTTTGATGCAAAGATTTGGTTAAAAGTGCTGAACTCAAAGCTCCTCGATAGTTCTTCATGTACAGGAAATACTCTTTCATGCACTTCGCAATTCTATAGCCATTTGCACATATAGAGTTCATGTCCTACGTCATTAAAAGACTATTAGCCTATAGCAGTGCTTTTGGCACATGGTAATATAGTACATGAAATTGATGACAAAACCTGGCTAAGGGAGAAATCATGGACTAAAGGGTCCCCCGTTAGGCAGTCATTTGCCAAAACAAATATCTTCTCTTCTCTAGTTTGGACCCGCTTTTTTCTTCTCTCTTTGTCCCCAAGGATGTGAAAGCGAAGCCGGTTGTCTTTGTCAATGTTTATGTCATTCAGGAGCTTCTTCTCACTGCGCCTCAGTTGTATCCCTTCATTTAACAGGAAAGTGAGATAATACACTTGTAATTACTTAAATGTTTTACTTTGTGGGTTATGAGAAGATACAGCTAAGTTCCTCAGCACGGCAAATAATTTGAAGTGCATCTTCTATGCTACAGTTTCCAGGGGCTTGCATGATGTGCTTCATTGTGTCGAATTTCAGATAATATTTCGTCATCAACTTTCCAGGTTCTGCATATACATTAGGTAGAAATTAATATTCCCAACATGGATATAAGACTACACTGCATTCTGAAATCTACATACCAAGAGGTTTTAAGAAGAAACCATCTTCATCTGTCCAAATCAATTGATACCTTGACAACTCATTTACATTCTGAACACAAATATCTGGAAAATATATTTTAAGTCAACACATATGTCTAAATAGACTTGATAGAACTTCATAGTTTACCAGTGTCACTGATCACCTTGCATATGCCTCTCTAAGCGATCGCCTGTTAGCCCCTTCCTTACTGCATATTTCTCTGGATTCTATATTTTGACTGGACATTGTTAGGAATTAAAATTTGCAGAAATTGCAGATAAATCATGTTTACCATCAATCAGATCAGGAAGATATACCTTTTTTATTCTTACATACAAAAATGAGCATTTCATCCATTCAATCGCTCCTGTTATATCTGAGACGGTCAGCTGAACAATCTCTGCTGTTAGGTGCTCTGTAATACATGGAAGCAGTCTAAAGAGAAAGAAAACCACATCAACGTCTTGGTTACACAGTCCTTGCTTGCACCGAAGATTGAAAAGCATCACTAAATGACAAGATGAATAGTTACATACTGTGACTCCACCATTTCACATCCATTTAATAAATTCTCGTACAAGTGAACCTAATGTGTAAAAGAAGGTTCAGATAGGAAAATAGCAGTAATAAGTATGGTAAGCTTGACAGCAGGGAAAGAAAAGAAAAGACAACATAAAATTATTCTTTCAAGTCAAATTTTCATAACGCAGTGAACGTAATCTGCACCACAATAGCTAACTCACAGTTTCTTTTCTGGTCATGATTATGACCATTCCTGTGTCATCAAATGGTGGTCGACCTGCTCTTCCTGACATCTGCAATAGTTGGACAATATATAGCTCTTATTTGAAACTAACAATCATTTTACTTTAGGCTTCCAAGTGCAGACAAAATCATCATCTCTATAATCAACATGCAATACAATTTTGTATCGCCGAATACAAATACTTATCAGAGGAACCCCAAGGGATGAGTAGCATACCTGCAGGATGGTTGATCTGTCATATTCCATGTAAATCCCTTTTTCCTTATTGCTGGAAAGAACATGATAGAATTACAAAGATGACATCTGATTTATGAACAAATTGGAAAATAGCATGTGGGCATACAAGTGCTGAGTCGATTTAATCACAACAGTATGCGCTGGTAAATTAATTCCATGGGCAAGAGTATTTGTAGTGCACAGCACTTGAATATCACCATTCAGAAAGAGGCCTTCAATGAGGTTGCGGTCATTCATGGAAAGACCACCATTGTGATAACCAACTGCATAACACAGATAACGAATAATCTGCCTGCAGGGTCTAGGCTCAATACACCAACATATTCAACTTCCCACCACAAAGGAAAAAAGAGAGAACGAAAAACACATTTGTGTTTCAATCAGGGGTCTGATAGGGCCACAACAAAAGGTAGGGAGGACAGTACATACCACCATAAAGAATATAAGACTGCATCTGTTTGTCACTACATGATAGTGAAGCTTCCCTCAACCTTTCTTGTTGCTCTCTGCTTTTGAGGAAAGGATTTGAATGACCAAAGGTCATTGCTGTCTGAGAGAGCTGTTGTGCTGCCTCTTGTGCTCCTTTTCTGGTTGAGCAAAAAACTAGAGCAGATTTTCCTCTAGAATGTTGCATGAGAATATCTGTACAAACTCTCATGCTTAGTGCTAGACATTGAATAGAACATAGTAAAGGAGTATAAATTGAAAATAGGAGGTACATGATGTCACAACAATCTTCTTATGCTTACCAAAGACATAGTTCTGTAGGCGCTGGAAAAGAAAATCAAACAGGATAGTCAAGATATGAAGAGGTATTTCAAGGTGTAATTATGAAAATCCCTAGCCACCCTGTAAAAAAGATGCTAAAATTTGACAAAGCAAGACATGAAACTGGATAGGACTGGGGAGACATTCAAAACTTTTATTTGTTGAAAGGGGTGAAGAGAGGCATAAACAGAATACTGAAAAGAAAAGCCCGCAAACAACATACCTTCTCAAATAGAAAGTCATTCTTTGCCGGAGGGTATCCTGCAGACAAAGGGTTGGCAATGGAGAACTTATAAGAAGATAAGGCAATAGTTACCCCAGAGGCATGTCGGTGCACTTCCTACAAAGGCGTTTGATGCATTTTATAGGCATTATACCGACATGTATGACTCAGTGTCCTCACTAATCTCTCATTTTACAGAAAGTATCCTCTCCCAAAATGAAGTACCTTGTCATTTACTTGACATTTGGTTCACAATATTATCCAACTCAAAGATCTAACTGGGACCTGCTTTGATATTTTGTTTGAACTCATTTTTCAATTCCATTTTTTTTAGGTTCTACACTTACATTATTATAAATTCAAACTCCAAGTGTAGCCTGCCGACCTTCCTAACTGATACCAAGGAAGGGGGATTTTAACTTTTTAGATCTTAAAATTGCATAAAGTGAAAAAATGACACCTAATTTGAGATAAAGTAAGGCTAAGCACAAACCACTTTGACTAATTGAGTTACGGTGTAAACTAGGTCTGAATAAAATAGAACATTCATTGTAAGGATAAGTAAATACCAAAAACTTTGGTAGTCAACTTCACAGGTCTCATTTCTTCCCCAAACCTGCATATCAGAAAGTGTCATATAGAATTAAAGTGATACTTCCTTTGATGAATAAGAAGATGACATTTTTATTGAATTCAACCTTTTTACTCCTTGCCTGGGGACCATGAGCCATTCTGCTGCATAAAGTGAGACTTACAATCAAACTACTATATCAGTGATTATCATGAAATGTTGGCTTGTTTGAACTGTCTTGAAATTTACCAAGGTCATCAATGTTGGGAATGGTTGCAGAAACAGCTAAAAAACGGACATTAGCTAGAGCGCTTGATTTCAGTTCAGGTTTGTGAGAAAGCATTTTAATTCTACTGACAATTGCCTCCAAAGCTGCTCCACGAGAATCATTCAACAAATGGACTTCATCAATTAGCACCAATGCAATATCACCAAAAAAGCTCAGGCCTCCATCATTTATGCGATAACGAGTCACAGCATCAAACTTCTGCAGAGAAATAGCAAACTCAATGACGAACACATAGTTATCCAAGAAACAGAAAAAGAGTGATGGCTAGTTTTCATCTATAGTCTGACCTCAGGAGTGGTAAGAATTACATCAGCATCCTGTATATCCGTGATTCTGTAGTTCTCGTTGTCCCCTGTCAGTTCCAAGCAATTTATCCCCCATGAACCAAGCTTCTGGTTCCAACTACGAAGCTTCTCTTGTATCAATGCTTTTGAGGGTGCAACATAAACCTATATGTCAGAATAAAAAAGAGGTTGCAGTAGTGTTAAATGATTAAATGATGGGGAAAATTTCCAATGGCTACATAATCATCTTTGCACGGGCAGAGTAGGCAAAAGTGGCAAACATCATTGTGATCCTGACTGACATATGCAAGAAACAATATATCAATCTACAGGATGTGAATAGGGATGACCAACAAAACCATGCATTATTGAGTTGCACTAACTCTTTCATCCCAAAATATGATCCTTTTGGTGCTTGGAAATGTTAGATAAATAGTTATAGCAAAAAGAGAGTCTGAAATAAGCTAGTAATATGAAATAAAACAGACAAGGCATGCAGCAAAGGCATCATAAAATGAAAGTTTCCCAGCATGTTTGACTTCTTCATTCAATGAATCATTCTCCTTGAAATTGCAAATTCAGTAACCTACTAATCTTGTGCAAAACACTGATAGACACTTACAGCCTTCAGAGACCCCTTTGTGTGAATAAGTTTTCCCTCTCCTGAGATAAACCTTGAGAGAAGCCTCAAAATGCATAGTTCAAAAAGCACTGTTTTCCCACTTCCAGTTGGTGCTGAGATTACCATATTCATATCCGATAGGAAACAAGCAGGAAAACATTCACTCTGCAGCGAGTTAAAATATCTGCATGTAGAAACAACTGTACTTGAAACACTACCAACTAGTTTGGGATACTAGAGGATGAAATACAGTGATAGCCTGCCGCAGATGTGAATGATGTCAAACAGACACTGAGGCAGCAGATGTGCTTGATTTGTGACCAAGAGCAAATAAAAAACAATCAACATTGAGGCATTTCTAGGAGTCTGGAAACCAGCGTTTAAGCTCCATGTTTAGTCTATGTGCAGTGGCTTCCTAAATGATTTACATTACAACAATAACTACTACACCTCAACCCTAAACTAGTTGAGGCCAGTATATGATTCATATAACCTTGCATTACTACTATTAGCCATTTTTCCTAAAACCTATGCACATTCATTCGGACTCGTTTCATTCAAACGCTCAATTATTTTACCTCAAGAAAATAAATTAGTCGATCTCTTTATTAGAGGTTCTCTATGTCCCACTTTTATCCCTACAGATACATAAGAATTTCAGGTGATACCCATATCGCAATAGGATAGTGTGTAACTTCAACATTTCATGGATTCCAGTACAATTAGCGCACTTGAGCATTCAATTCACAGTGTTGACTAACAGAAGCTTTAAGAAAATTTTACACAAAATATCGCAAACAAACAATGGAATTTCCTAGCACTCGGAGATTAAAAAAGGCACATAGAAGTTAGATTGATAGGATACTGAAAAGAGTACTACCTGAAACTGAAAGCTGAACGGAAAACAGGAGGCAAGTCCACTACAGATTTAAGCGTATAGCCATCCATGATTATCAAATTTCCTGATAAATATGTACGTTAACAGATTTCACCTCAATCCGAAAGCAAAAATAAACTAGAAAAAACAGATAATCAGAATCAAATTTTTACCGATCACAATTATCATTCATGATATGGAATACCGGCTGCTGAATGAGGATGAAATCACAAAGCATTAACCGGAATATTTATGTCTATATCCGTTTTGATTGCTATATTACCTTTTTCTCTCTTTAAATATCTGAAATTAACAACATTATGAAATACTTACTTCGCACTGTACAGTCAAAATTGGAGAAGACAAAGCATTTCAACTCAACTAGCGATTCTACTGCGACGAAAACAGCGATCACTAGTTCCTTTGTTGAAGAAATCGGAAGAAGAAGAAGGGATATTCAAAGATTAAGAGTGAATGAGTGAATCTAGGTCGTCGTGAAATAGATCGCTGGGAATTCGACGGAGAAGAAAATGGGATAATTTGAAATTGGCGCGGATTTTAAATGTTTTTTTCATTGAATTTGAAATCTATATGGGGCCCAGCAAACACGCTCTAATAAAATTATATACAATTCAATCATCTATTTGGCCCCCTACGTTTTCTCTTTGTAGTTAGTTCAGAAAATTTATCCTTTTCTTACACAATTTTTTTACACAAAAAGGAAAAAAAAACAGCTGCATCACTCAAGGATGTAAATCATAATCATAGAATGAGACTGAATACAGGACACCCACTTTGATTGTGTATATCTTTGACATTTTTATCTCACCCTAGTTATTTAATCGTATTCAATGGTTCATGAGAAGTCACGAGTTTAACTCTATAAATGAATTAGGAATTGATAGAGTAAATATTCGCCTGCGAAAACTTTTTTACTACAAAATTTAGGATACTTTTGAAGAACTGATTAATAAGACGAAAATAGAGATAAAGTCCCGTTTTACGTGTCAATACCGGCAACAGTGAAATTTATAAAAGAAAAATTTGTCAATAGCCCAACAGTGGACATGAAACAATATTTTACGTAATATGTTATTGCAAAGATTCGTCTCTTACCACCACCCTCAATCATTTGTGGCAAATAATTTATCATCTCTCTGGTAAGTACTGACAAACGGGGTTCTTTTTAATTTTACTACCAGTTCAAAATAGTTAACAACTAGGAGAAGTACTAGCTTACGAAGTCCGAACAAATTTAAAAAACTTCAACAATTAGTTATGTACGTAGTTGATGAAGCACCATCTTTTCTAGAGAACTTTCAATAGGCAATCATCTGCAAAATTTACCACTTCTTATAGGCATTTACAACTTATTACAGGTAATCAGTGTTCCTGTGTCAATATATCATCTTTCTTGAAATATACAGTGATGGAATAATCAATGAATATTGATCTAGAGAGCCTTTGCCCTTTGGGATGAGTCATTATTCTTCCCTTTATGTTTCTATTGCCAAACTCTTCTTTCCTACTTACCAGCCTTCTTGTTTTTGGGCGCAGTAGAAGAAAAAACCTTCGACTACTATGCCAAGGGATTGGAATTAGTAAAGAGAGAGCTTTCCCTACTTGTATATCAGTTCCACTTTACAACTTCAGGCAAGCATTTCTGCAGCAATGATTCACACGCTTACTCCACAAGACCATTTATACACTCAATTTACGAGGAAATCAGTGCAAATCTTGGATTTTCAAATTGAGAGTGACCAAGAATTCTTAGATTGATGGACCCAATTCAATTCAACAGGTTCCTGCTTTCACATTTTCTACACCAAGAAAGTTCTCTAGAACTCTTTGATCTCTGATCTGTATCTGGCATCATTTAGTTGTTCTTCAAAACTTGAAACAATCTATGTGAGCAACATTTCTGACCTCATTAGTTCCAAAACCCCGTAAATTTCTGTGGACTCCTTGTGAGAACCATCCTGGGAATAAAAGAAATGGGGTTGGCTTCGCACTTCTATCCAACTACATCCCCCGCTTTTCCTCAGTCCTTTTTCCTTCATTTGTTTTCTCATGTGTGAGACATCTAGCCATCTTCCAGCTGAAGCATAAACATTTGACAGCAACACATATCCTTCAGGATGCTTTTCAGCCAGCTCTGAAATCTTGTCTGCCACCCTTTCTGCCATTCTCTCATTTCTGTATGTTTTGCAACCACTTAAGAGAGCTGCCCAGGCTTGAACTTCTGGTTCACGGGGCATGTCCAAAATGAACTTCTCTGCTTCAGAAAGACGTCCTGAACGAGATAGCATGTCCACTACACAGGTATAGTGCCTAGCATTTGGCTGTATGTTATAGACCTTTTCCATTGAATTGAAGTAATGGAGTCCTTTATCTACTAGACCACAGTGGGAGCAAGCAAATAAAACGGCTAAGATAAGCAGCTCATTAGGTGTAATGGACTTGGTCCGTTCAAATTCTTCAAATACAGCAAGTGCTTCCTCTGCAAAGCCGTTTTCTGCAAGCCCTTGAATCATGGCTGTCCACGATATCTCGTTGCGTTTGGGCATCCTTTTGAAGATTTTCCCAGCACTTTCAACATCACCAGATTTGGCATACATATCCACAAGGGCAGTGTCGACAAAAATGTCGAAGTGAAAACCAAGTTTAATTGCCTTACCATGTGAGAGCTTCCCCCTTTCTAGTGAAGCTAAGCTCGCACAAGCACATAAAATGCTAGAGAAAGTAGACTTACTTGGTCGTTCTCCAGACAGAAGCATGTCACCGAAAACTTCAAAAACCTCGTCAAATTTTCCATACTCCAAATAACCAGTTATTAGTGAATTCCATGAGATGTTATCTTTTTGGGGTATCTTGCCAAATAGCTCCTTAGCTTCTTCAAGCTGGTTATTGAGACTATAGCCACTAACCATTGAATTCCAACAAACAACATTTTTCTCCAAGATCAAGTCGAATGCAACACGTCCATCCTTGGTGCTTCCACATTTGCAGTACAGGTCAACAAGTGAGCTACCAATGTAAGCATCTCTCTCCATCCCGATTTTTAATATATGTCCATGAACAGTCCTTCCCATTACAGAAGCTTCCAGGCTGGCCAACGCACTTACTACACTAGCAAAACACGACTTATTTGGTTTAAACCCCTGTTGGACCATGCGAGTGAAGAGATTCACTGCCTGTTCTGCATCACCACTCTGACTGTACCTTGAGATCATTGTACTCCAAGAAACTTCATTTCTTTCTGGCATTTCATCAAAGACACGACGAGCTTCTGCCAATTCTCCCATCTGAACATACATGTCTAGAATCGCTGTCCAAGAAACGACATCTTTAATCTGCATCCTATCAAAAATTATCCTAGCTGAAACAGTATCATTTAGTCTCAAGTTAAACGAGATCAAAGAATTCAAAACTGACAAGTTATGTTCATAGCCAACCTTAACAATCAAACCCAATACACACTTTCCCAAATTCAAGTCACCAAGCTCTCCACATGCTCTCATAATGGAAGTAAAAGTGACGGCGTTAGGCATAACCCCAGATTGAAGCATCTCCAGAAACAACTTCATTGCTTTCAAACTTAAGCCATTTTGAACAAGCCCACTGACAACTGCTGTCCACGAAAAAAGATTCTGAAATGGGTTTCTCTCAAAGTACAAAATCGCCTCGTCAACTTTTCCAGACCTCAACAACCCCGAAATCATAGTTGTCCAAGAGACTTCATTTCTCTCTGGCATTTCGTCGAACAGCCTACGAGCGTTGTCAAGCTTTCCCCATTCCAGATTAGCACTAATAAGACAATTATGCACAACGAAATTGAACCCATCAAACTCCTTCAGCATTTGATTAATCTCATTTGGTTTTCCAGATTTAAGGTACATAATAAGCAACTTTACGGCAATGTGTTTCTGAGACGAAACGCCTTTTTTTATCAGATGCCCATGAATAATGGTCCCCTGGACTATTAGTCTCTTTTCTGTGAAGTCATTCAAAATGGAGACGATCTTGTGTACATCATCTTTCAAGCTTTTTCCCGAGTATAAGTTAGACTTCATAATACTTCTCATGCTAATTTTTCTTTGCCTGTCCACTTGGTTGATAATTTCTGTAACATGCTCAAAAGTACAACGGTATTTCCAAAAGCTTTTCCAACCAAAAAATGAAAGAACTCGACTGTGTACATAACTTATACAGAACTCTTGGAGAGTTTTCTTAATCTTAATATAATATAATCAGATGGACCAGATTTCGATTACTTAATTTGTCAAGACTGAAATTACTTGCGTACTGCAAAACTACATAGACGTATCGACATTGTTAAAGACACCTTTCAGGAAGAAGTAGATGAAAAAATGCTGGGCCTGCAATGGAAAGCCGGGGCCCAAGAAGCGAAAACCTAAACTTAGTTTTGGTAGGGGCCGCGCGAACGCAGGCCCCCGCTGCCACAAATTATGACGTAGGCTCGGCCACTTGGGCCGACCTTAGGCGGGCGCCCTTCCAAAGTGCAATGGAAGTCACCAACCTAGGCCATGGGCCTTCATGATCACCCATTGACCCCGTCCAGGTAAGTATGTTTCATCGTTGCTCCTTCCTTCCTTTTTATATCACTACAGCACCTCGCCTGCCTTCATTTCTGCCGATGTGGGAGGAAGCTCACATACACTTCGCACTATTACCCCTTTCCATCCCTTTGTTATCTTCTGTTTGAAACGGAGCATTTTTCCTTTATTCCCTTTTTTTCCCTCTTTAAACCATAAATGCAGTAGTAGCTTACAAAATACGAACATATAACTGTTTGAAATTTGCCACAATATTTGAGCTTTTAAAAAACTTTTCAATATGAATGATCTCGATTTTCCATTAGCCCTGCCTTTTTTTTACGGCCAAATACTAACTACTGAATTAGAACCCAGAATCACTTGGTCCAAATGTATAATTTGTTTCTTCTTTAATTTAATCATATGTTATTAATCACAACTTTATGAAACTTAAGCAGAACGAACTCAAATTAGTGACCGACATATTTTGTAAAATTCCACCAATGAGGTCAAAAGGATTAATATACGCATATCTTATTATTACCTGAGGGAGTAGAGGGGTTATTTCTAACAAAGCCTCACTCAAATGCAGCTATTCCAGATATAAAATAGAAAGCACGTCGCAAGAAAACAGTGCAAAGACAACTAGAAGGGAGCAACAACAACAATTAAATAATACAACAATCAAAACAAAATAAACAACGTACTAGGATAGATTGTTGAAAATAATAATGATTATCAAAAAATAAAAACTACGGTAATGCAACTAGTATGCTAGCAAACATTAATCAACCTATGCAACAAAGACTACACTATGTCCTCCGCACCTTCCTATCTAAAGGCCATATCATTGGTAATCTGTAGCGCAAATTAGTGACCAAAGATGAAAATTTTTAGTTCTGCTTTATCCATTTTGCACAAAACTATGTATGGTGCCAAATTCAAACGCAGACGCCACGGTGTAGCAGTGAGCATGGTCATCATGAATCAGAGATTCTAAGCAAGTACAATACCCACAACAATTTCAGCTACAGTCCATGTGAACAAAATCCTTGAGGAAGAGAATAAAGCACAAACTACTAAACTGCAACATTCTCAAACCAAATATTTCGAGGAACAAAAAGCAACCCACTGACAGCTGATGGGCAGCCATGACTTCAGCAAGACACAAGGATGATTTACAATAGTTAAAATGATTTACAAAAGACAGGATAATCAGAATAGTAGTCCAGCATCGGCAACTCTCCATCAGCTGTGGGGAGTAACTAAGCATCCTCCAATTCATATTTGTATTTGAAATGCTATTACTTACTCCCAAATATCAAAATTCTGGGAGATATTGAACGTACTGTCAAGCGGCAGTAACTCGGCATACATGCTGAATAAGTCAACTGGCATCAGCAACAAATTTTTTCTAGTAGCGAAGTCTTGCTAAGCTTCATAAGTACGTTACTGACGGAGCCGACAGTTTCCAGTTCCAGCACAAACTGAACACTCATCTGCTTTCCCGGCAATATGACTTAGGCAATGATTGATCCTATCATTCACAACATCCTGTAATAAAATCTTCAAGATTTAGAATTTAACCAACACGCTTTCTATAGAAGAATTTCAATGAGAAAAGATTTAGCTGTTTTTAAATCAACCTTCTAGGATTAAAATTTCAAACAAACAGCTTTAGTACTGAAGGATGTCAATGCCAAAATATCTGACCATCGCGGTCTCTCCATGAAAGCAAAATTGCTAGATACTTTAGTAATAAGAGTGTTGGGAATTAAATGGGAAATAAAGCCATTCTCACGAAAGAAACTCAGATTGAACAAAGCATTCAGTATAAAACAGAATTCTAATACAAGTGTCAGTGGCCTAGGAGAAAAAAGACAACTGCAAACCAATTACAATAACAAAAGCCCTAGTTAGGCAAGAAGTGCTATAGGGCCAGTGACGTAGGAAAGAGTGGAGTTTGACCAATAAGGGCAAGTGTTTGTTGATCTCACTGGCTTTAATGTAAACTATGGAGTAGGAATAAACTAAGGTTTCAATATTGATGGATGCCATATGTAAATGAAAAGAATAAATAGTGAGAAAGTAAAGCTAGTGAAGGAAGAAATCTTACAACAAGTAATTCATGAAGGCCAAGAGGTGCTGTAATGACATATGATACTCCTGGATGGTCCTTTGCAGCTTCAGCTGTTAAAGAAGGAATATCCTGAAAAGAGAAAATCATAAGCCTTTTCACCAAGCTCCTTGGCTTTAACTCTGATATCAGATCAAGACTTAGCACTATACATCATTGGCAAATTCTACATCGCTAGCACAACTTAAGAGTGCAGACTACATGAAACGAAAGATACCTGGTTCCAATGTCGTCCAGGAGAAAGGAAATAGGGGCTCACAATAACTCGACGTGCTCCTTGTTGAACGCATAAATTAAATGCGTCTCTAATAGATGGTTCTGCTAGCTCCTAAAAATCAAAAAGAGATACAGAGCAAAGATGAAAATTTCAACTTTTTTGAGAAGACTAAAAAAGAAAGGACAATAGAGAGATTAAGGATGTGTCTGGAACGAGGTATTCTTAAGGATAGGGAAACAAATCTATATTTGTATTTGAAGTGCTCTCAGTGACATCATTATGTGTTCCATTTTTCCAGTTTTTGTTTCTCAATAGGTAGATTTGATATCATTTGCACTACTGATAACTTCTTTTCCGAAAAAGTTTGACTTATTATTTTCCATTGCCTTGGCTTTCAACATCCAAAACGTTAGGATTTTCTTACTACTACCACATTCTTAGTCCTACCACCACTTCCCAGCCCTACTAAAAGAATTCCTTTATCCTCTCAATCCTTGTTATATTTTCCCAGATTTTCTCATAAGATATATTTTAAGAGGATTTTCTTATTCGCAAATTTGATACCATTTCCATTTGTTTATTTTCTAAAAAGGTATACTTTCCATTTTTTATTTTCCTTATCATTTGCTCTTTAACATCCAACATACTTCTAGACTTCTCATTTCTTATCCTTTTCCATGGCATTTTTCCTTCCTCGTCAGTATTCTAATCCCAAACAGAGTGCAAAAACAAAGATATAAGCTGATAAGGAATCAAGACTGAAACGCAAATCATACAGCAAAATCATACAAAGAGTGGGGATGAAACAGTCTTACCATGTGTGCAGGCTCCACAATGGGGTATTTGGTTTTCTCTCGAAACATTGCTACAAATTCATCTGGCAGTTATCATCAAAATTACAACTTAAGAAAAATATAACAAACCAGCAGCAAAATTGAAAAAAATAATACTAAAAACGAAAGGTGCCAGAAACTAACTTAGCATAAGATTGGACTCTTTTCTTCGGGACCCATGATCCACAATTATCACTCCATCGCCTTCTTCTATCCCACTCAACCCCTCCCTATTTGCAGTGGCCATACGATACCCTTGAGATAAGTATCTCAATTTTGACGGACTTTTACGCAATTTTACAAATTCAGGAACTGCAACTCGTGGATTTCTAGCTGGGTATGTACTGGTTAAGCTTTCATCATTTCAACAACACAAAGGAACATCAATTAATCGTACGAACTTCCAGTTGAAATATGCCTTGTGAACTAATATTAATCGAGAATTAAACTTTATGATAATTACAAAACGAAGAATCTTCAGAACACAAGAGAGCTATAAATTACCTCCTCAAACTGGGATGAGATTGTAAAGACAGCGAATCCATTCACCTTCTTCCAAGCCCGGTTCGACTATTCTTTCGTTTTTCTGGTACAAAAGACACTAAAATGTAAAACCTCAACTGAATCAGACGTTTTTTCGAGAACAGCCCAAACATAGTAGGTAAAGTATGAAGCCCATTTTTTAATAGCGTAACGGGTCATAAGGCCCCATATCTTTTGTTTATGGAAAAATTATACCAAAATGATAAATATTTAATGATCATGGAGTATATACTATATAACTTTAACTATAATTCTGATGAATTATTTAATGCAGTTATAATTTAATTAATTTTGTAAAAAAACATAAATTTAGGAATTTTTATATGTCTACATTAATTATTTGTATACAACTTGTTGATACATTTGAAATTATAAAAAATTCATAATTATATAAAATTTGTTGATATATTTAATTTGTATGAATTATAAAAATAATATATTGACAAATAAAATATACAAACAAAAATAATTATAGCAGATAAAACTAGTAATTATGAAATATAATTAGATAAAATATAAATAAAAAAACATAATTAAATTTTGTTCTCCTTTTTTTTTCCTTAAAAGAAAATGAGGAGTTTTTCTAGCGAATTATTACCCGCAGATATTAACAAAAGAATGGGAGAGTTTACTCGACAAAATCCAACAATCGTGTCTCGATGATGCACTGCCATCGGAATCAATCAAAGAAGCATTTCTCAAAGCCAGCACTGCCGAAACAGCCTACGAAATTAGATTAACAAAAATTTAAAGACATATTTGACCATTTTAAGTCTATCGAGACAATTTCTTTGAATACTCATTAGACATGCATTATGGAATTCTTTAATTTAAAATAAATTATTTTAAAATCAATTATTTCAAAGTAATTATTTTATTATATATATATATATGAAATAATTTATTCAATTTTTATGATATAAATAATAAGATAGATAATTATTTTATTTTAAAATTATTATTTACTATACCTCGCGTTGAGAAAATATGCATTTGAAGTTGAACTACTGGATTTATGTAAAATAGCAATAATAAAAAGTTGTTAGCATAAAACATTTTGGGAGTAGGAATAGGATCTAGACTTTATTATTATTTATTTCACTGGAGAAATAGTCTCCTCACAAGTGGATAATAAATTATAATTATCTTTTCAAAACTTATATTGTCACATCCAGCATCGAAGGACACGCCATGTGCAAGTTAATGCACCAGCATGCAAAATAGGGGATTAAAATTTTAATAAATTATTACCTTTAAACTTATTAATTTTAATAATTTTTCATTTATATTTTATATCAAAATTATTGATTTTTGCTGTTATATCAATCCTTCTTCGACTGCCAAGTAAAATTCTTTATAAGTTTATATTTACTTATATGAATTGACACACAGCTTATGCGGAAAATGTGATTACAAATGAAGAGGAGTACGCCTATTCAACTTTACTCAACCTATTGAGGGCATAAGGATCCTCATTTTTTTTTAATTCCGTAACTAAATATTTAACATTAAATGTTGCAATATAATAAAAGTGTAGCATACACTGAATATATATTATATTGAGATAACGACTATAAAAATAATATGGCATTTTTTAAAAAATCATATCACATAATGTAAAGTGTTAATTACAATTTTTTCTTACTTTTTCAAGCAACAAAAAATTCTTAAAAATCATGATAATTCGAATACATTAAATCAGCCATTCTAATACATTAATCCACCTTTATTTTTGTTGGTACATATTTAAGTGAGTGGGGTAAACTAATACATTTTTTTTTTTAATTTCTTCATAATTGTGTTAGAGGGTAATATTTTTTTGAAACACTTGTACCTTACTCTAGAAGTTAGTGATGGATATTTGTTTTAGACAAGAAACTATAGAAGGATGAAAATAATGGACATCAATTAATGAAGTAAAGAACAAACAAACTGGTATTCTCACCAAACTATATATCAAAGAATTAAATAAATGTGTTAATGCTGCTCCCTTCATATTACATATATTCGTTCATCTTTATCTATCGATAATGATAATAATATAGCCAACTAACACATAAAGAATTTACATCAAATTAATAAATATATAATACATAATTTACATTAACTTTTTATTATCTAATCATAATCAACTTATACACACGTTCTAACCAGTTTTGGGGCAAAAAAAAAATTTAAAAAAATAAAAATGATGAAAATGATGTACCTGTAAATTATTTTCTTTATGTTAAAGGAATTCAACAACTAGAGTAAATAAGGAAAAGTATTGACATAATTTACTATATCATATCCTTTTAATACAAATACATTGATTTACTTTTTAAAATACTGTGCAATTAAATATATAATAAAAAATAATTTTAAAAATTTTAATTATGAATTCATGACAGTTATTTTAAAATATGTTTTATTCGAAATAACTGAAGTATCAATTTATTTGGACGCCATGAGTCTAATTGAATTTTATACATATTTGCTTTGGTTTGGTGTGTGTTTTGATGTCTCATCAATTATCTCCAAAGCAAGTCAAGCACCTAAAGATGACACTAAAAGGAACATTAGTTGGCCAATTCTGTTAGTTGTCCAGCAACTTTCAAGCATGGATTATGCTCACTCCCCCATTTTAATTGAATTTATGAGGCGATGCATACATATTAAAAAAAATATTTAAAGATAAAATTTAAACCATACTTTCCATTATTGCCCCTTGTGAAGTTATAAATATCCACCAGGTATGTTGTTGTTGTGAAGTCATAAATATGTGTGGTAATTTATTTTTTTAAAAATATAAAACTCCAATAAATGAAAGGGCAAATATAGAAAAAGATTTGAACATTCATCTTGAACTTTGAACAATTCAATTATTTTGAACCTTAAAAAAACCCTCAAAAATTCATTATTATTTTTTTTAAAACAAGACAACAAATATGTGGAGTAGTTGAGGGGATAACAATAATAATAATAATTTTTTGAGATAAAACATATAATTATTTTATCTCAAATTTAATTATAAATATTTTTTATCTTTAAAATTATTTTATTTTATCATTTATACTGTAAATAGTAAGATTTTAATTGTCCCAAATGACTACTTCTATATTCATGAGAAAAATCTTTGAATTCCATATATGTTTCGCAATATAAAGGAAGTTACTTGCAACTATTATTAATTATCTTCCTATCTGAGTGTGAGTTTTTATAATGTACTTGTGATTTTTGCTATATTTATTTGTTGTGGTTATGTACTAATTAAAATGTGTTATTTACTTTAACCAAAAAATAATAAAAAGTACAAATCTTATTTATTACTTTACAAATATTCGTTATAACTTCCTCCCACCCATATTAGTTAATCATTTTTCTATTTTTATATGATATTTGAAGAATCATAATATTCAGAAGTAAAATTTAAAATAAAAAGTGATCAATCAATATTTAAAAATAAAATGTCTATAAATATATAAACTAAGTCAAAAAGTCAATAATAAGCAAGTTATATACTTTTTTTTATTTTCCATTTTATACGTAATACTTATACTAAAATTTAATTTGATAAAACTCCATCAACTACCAACAAACAATAACATATCCGGTGAATACCACAAAGTAGAACCTGGGAAGGGTAAAGTGTACGCGAATCTTATCACTATCTCATTGAGATAAAAAAGTTATTCCCAAAAGATCATGGCTCAAGTGTATCCGCTTCAGGTAAAAGAAAAAAATAATAAATTAAAATAACGGTCAAAATGAAGAATAATGTCAATTTTACAAGGAAAAAAATAAAAATAGTAGAATAATCGAAGAGTAGTAACACACAAATCATAATAGAATCTCACGACAAACCTAAAAATATCATCATAAGACAAGACAATATTCTATCTCTACTAACTTTTTACCCTAATACACAACCTTCATTTTATTCTATCGAAGACTATGTCCTTATTGATATACAATAGCGTCGGTCTTATCTAATTACCTCTATCCAATATTTTTTCAGTCCAATCCTATCCACCATTTAAATTAATCAATTACAAAATGAATTTTCAAAAATAACATTTTCAACAAAATTTTTATTTTTTACGCATATAAATTCAAAATTTTTAATCAAAGAGGAACACTAATCCACTTACTGTCTATATTGGTGGTGGAAGGTACACATTTATTATATTTGGAAGTAGACATAGGATGAAAACATTCGCTGAAAATTATAGAAAGCTGCGAAAAAGATAAAAACAGTAGAAAGAGAGTTAAAATGAAAAAGAAGATCAATATTGAGTAAAGGCAAAGCCTGCAGTGGCCCTCAAAGTTTTGGTAGGTTTGCTGGCAAAGAGAGAAACCGAATCGCCATTAAAGCAGCCATTGAAAAGGGATTCTCATTCTCCCTGCAATTCACGCAACCCAATATGTATTAAGCTTATCTTTTACTCACTCAATACTAAAAACCCCAACAACTTGTTAAGCCATTAGTCAAGACTCTAAGTCAGCACTCTCTGTCCCTTTCTTCTCTTTAATAATACAGTCTCAGTTCACGAGAGATAGCTTTAGTTTCTTCCCAGATCCTTTAATTTTACTGCTAAGCACCTATATTTCTACACGTTTTGGAGTTGGATCCATTTTGTTGCTGAGATCTTCATGGGTAAGTAATTGAACTCTAGAGATTTAAGGAGTGGGAATATGGGCTTGAAATTGATGCGAAGATCCAATTCCCAGAAATCTCAACACAGATGGAAGATAAAGGTGTTTGCTATGATGTTGTTTGTTTTTTTCTTCGGGACGTTAGTGTTAATGGAAACGCAGTATAATAGAATTAGAATGTTAACCTTGCTTTCTGCTCCTCAAGTGCAAAACCCCAAAATTGCATTTTTGTTTATAGCTCGGAATCGTCTGCCTTTGGACATTGTTTGGGATGCCTTCTTTCAGGTAATTGATTCATTATGTGGCAGTTGGATTTTTCTCTCTTGTCTATTTTGTCTTTTGGTGCCTTAATTATTTTGCTTGTATTATTAACCTTATTAAGTGTGAATTCTTGAATTTTTTGTTTACATTGATTACTTTGTGGGGTTTCTCACTTTTTGGTAATTGGATTGTTTTAGGATCTTTTCTCTTTTTAATAAGTTAATTAAAAGTGCCATGAATATACGGACTTCCAATATTAGTAATAGTTAGCAAAGATATTATCTTTATGCAAGATTTTTTTTTTTACGGGGTGGGGTAGTGGTAACTGGATCCTGCTGAGATCACAAATTATCCAGAATGTGAAAAACAGAAGCACACAAGAACTGGCAAGAGAAGTCATTTCCTTTTTAAGAAGGATTATCAAATATGATCTTCAATGCTTATGTTAGTAAGGTCTATGTACACTCTACACTCCCTAGACCCCATCCGACTACGTTGGGTGTGTTGTTGTTGCCAAGCTCCTTAATCAGTCAACTATCCCATAATCACAGTCTAGTTATAATCAATGATATGAATCTTTTTTTCTGTACCATTCTATCCAGGCTCATTATATTCTAACATTAAATAATTTGTCTTTGAAGGAAAAATAGCCGTCCCTAATATTGAAGTTTTTTCTAAAATTCACACTTATCCTATACTGCTATAAGTGATACAGAATTACCATTTAAAAAAGACAAAAAAAACTCCTGAAAACCCCCCAAAAACTCCTGAAAACCCCCAACTCAGTATCAGATTTTTTTGTCCTTCCCTAGACTTGAATACAAGTATGACAATAGCAATTAAGCCTTAATTCTTACTAGTTGGTATAGATTATCCAGATTCATTGCCTCATGTTATGTTCCATTCTCAGTTAAGTCTGTATTGCTTTTGAGGAATTGTATGTCTTTTGGACGACCTTAGCAAATCCTTTTAATTTGAGAACTGTTGCAATATATCAGCTATTGGTTCATCAGCTACACTTGGGTTTAATTTTGATTTCCCCACAAGAAGTTTCTTATGTGTCCTTTGAGAGTAGATATAATGTGTTTAGTGTTTAGGGTACATTTGATTGTTTCTGCAATATACATATCAATGTGCCCATAGCTGCTCGCTGTTGACTCTGATTTTATTCTTCTCCCCAAATGCTCCCGCTCTCCCACGCATGCTTGCCACGCCACCTGTAGGTAGACTCATTGAGTTCCCCTCTTAGACTCATTCAATTCCCCTGTTTGTATCTCTTTCCAGTGGTAAGCAAATCTCTCCTCGTCATTTAAACCAGATCTTTTTCTTTCGAACTCTTGTTAGCTTTCAATATATATTTTGTGGGTGCATGTTTTGCAGGGTGATCAAGAAAACAAATTTTCAATCCTGGTTCACTCACGACCAGGGTTTTTATTGAACAAAGTAACGACAAGATCACCGTATTTCTTGAATCGCCAATTGAACGATAGTATACAGGTTTTTTTCTGCTTCTGAATGAAAAATTCTTCTTGATAGCATCATCATCATTGAGTCTAGTAGGTAGCTGATTAACAGCATTATGCTAGAAATACATGTGCTGCATTATTGTTTTGCTCATCAAAAGAAAATCTGTTTAGGGTGGGGGTGGGGGGGTTCTCTTTCTGTATTTTTTTGGTAATTAATATATGTATTAACCACCAAAGGTGTGTGCTTTCTGGTTCATTAACCCTATAATACAAACTGCAGGCAGGCTACCTTCCTTTCTCTTACGGATTTTATAGAACATTCATGAGACTGTTACCAAAAAGTCATTACACATTTCCTTCTTTATGTTATGACTTATGACAAGTAATCATGTAAAGACTTTCTGTGGATCGACTCTTTGTTTTTATTGATGAGCTTATAACAACATTTATATTTTTTTCTCTTTCACATACTTCTTATGGCCCAGCAATATTTAGCAAGTGTCTTTTCGTTCAGGTAGATTGGGGAGAAGCAAGCATGATCCAGGCAGAGCGCATTTTACTTCAGCATGCATTGATGGATCCTCTCAATGAACGATTTGTTTTTCTTTCAGACAGGTGAGATATTATCTCCCTTGATGTCTTCGTTTATCGAATCTGTAGCACAAGCTGACTCATTTGGTATTATTGATCAGCTTAATTGACTGTTAATTTATCAGAACCACAGTGGTAAGCTACTTTTGCATACATGTACCTGTTAACCCTATTAGTTTTCTAAACTAAGTCTATGAAATAGTCAAACTCTGTCTAAATACACTTTTCAGATGATGATTTAGCTTCGGATCACTGAACATGATCATAGGCCACATCAGTTTTAAAAGAGCACTTGGCAAATTGGTCGCCAACATTGATATCTCTGCAATAATATCCATCATATTAGCATTTTTTTTGCAGCTGTCATCTAATTTGTTTCATGTTATTTCAGTTGCATACCTTTGTACAACTTCAGCTACACATATGACTACATAATGTCTACACCAAATAGTTTTGTTGACAGGTAAGAGACATTGATATATCTGTTCTTTCTCAAGTAAATGATTTATTCCTGTAGATAGAATTCAAGTAGTAAGAAAGCTTTAGTTCTTTCACTGAAGTGCAGTGGTCGTTACCAAAGAACTTTTACATTGAATCCACTATTTCAGCCACATATCTAGCTAGCATTTTACTTTCACAAATTAAAATGTGGAACTATCTTCATGCTTCATTTTCTAATTGTCTTATGTTTAAAAATGAAAACAGCTTTGCTGATACAAAAGAAGGCCGATATAACCCCAAAATGGATCCAGTTATTCCTGTTCAAAGCTGGAGGAAAGGATCTCAGGTATGGGTCTGAAATATGAATTCTAACTGCATGAAGTTCAATGTAACTCCTTAAAAGGAAATTCTCAGAGGAGAAATGGAGCAAAGAAGCAAGGCGTATTTTTCAGTTTTACATGCTGTATAGCTTACTAATTTTCATTTTCACGTCTTTTGCAGTGGGCTGTTCTAAACAGAAAGCATGCAGATATTGTAGTGAAGGATGAAATATTATTTCCTATGTTTCAGTTGCATTGCAAGGCAAGTTACTTTTAGTTTTGAAAACCTACCTTTACCGTTATTCTGAAACCCGGATACGGATTTTGATTTATGATGCTCATGGATGTTGTTGTTGTTGTTGTTGTATGGATGGTCGTGAGTTTGTGAGCAGCACAAGACAAGTTATCTTAACATTTTTTTATTTCAATTTAAGGAAAAAAAAAAAAGGATTGTCCTTAGTTCTTTTAGATGGATGGAGACTAGGCAATTGAAAAAACATTGTTAGAGTTGAATCCTTTGTAGTAGTTTCTCATGTGCCTCCAATTTGCTGGTTGAACAAGTATTATGGCTACCCTCCTAATGATACAGAAGTTAACTACCCTGATGATATGTAAAGTTCTGCATTTGTATGTAGTCATTGCATATACCTTCATATTTCTGTGGTGTTCACCATAATCACATTATCATTGTGCAGAAAAAACCGCTACCTGAGTTTTGGCGGGATCAGTATGTGGTGAGTCTCCATGCTGTTTGAGTATTTCTTCTTTGCTATTGTTTGTCGATCTGTCGACTTCAACTTTTGCTAAAAGAACATGCTATACCAATCTGTAAGCTTCTTCTTCTTTATACTGTTGAACTGTTTTCTAAAAGTCTGTTGTCTTTTGCAGCCTCCAGATACATCCAAAATTCATAATTGTATACCTGATGAACACTATGTCCAAACTCTGCTTGCTGTAAGTTGTATTCTGTGATCTAAATCTGTCTTGACAACTTGATTCTTTCCTCTAATATATTACTGATTTCACTTCAAACAATTATATTCTGTCAATGGAAATTCCTTGTCACGGACCATTGGTAGCATAATGTAATCCATACTCTAATGTAATCCATACTCTACAACAGTTCAATTCAAGTTTGAGCTGATTGTCAATACATTTTACTATTTCATGACCTGGTTGAGTACCAACAATGTCAATTGTTTAGAAGAAGTAATTGCTAATATAATAACCTTGGCAAAGAAGTAATTGCTAATATAATAACCTTGGCAGTTGCATTATATTTGTTTCTTTATTCTCCTCTTAAAAAAGAAACACGAAAAAAAGAGGACAAAACAACAAACTGCACTTGTATCCCAACTATGTTGGATTCGTCTATCTTAATCCTCGCTATTCATGTCGCACCATTTAAGCCCCTCTAAGGCCAACATTATATAAAATATAAGATTGGCCCATCTTGCATTGTTAGTCGAGTTCAGCTAGTTGTAAGCTCCTGTAGATTTGTTTTAAATTTGCTTTATTATATCTCATTAATAGGTTGGGTAACTAGAAAAGTTATTAATGGATGGAATTTCAATAATGCAAGAGACAATGAAGCATGAGTGCTCTAAAATGTAATCTAAGTTTTCATTTTATACCTTAGTATCAACCTTCATCTTTTTACTGAGGAGTCTTTTGTTTAATATAGCATGAAGGACTTGAAGGTGAAATTACAAGGAGGACACTCACTCATACTGCATGGCTTATTTTATCCTCCAAGGAGCGTGAACGGAAAGGATGGCATCCTGTTACCTATAAATTAGCCGATGCTACTCCCATGCTAATCCAAACTATCAAGGTACTCTTGGCTCTTTTCAACAAGCAGATTGGTAGATTAGCCAGCTATACTAGTAGTGAACTCGGTAATCACTTGGAGAAAATATTTCAGAAAATTATATCACTCATATATCGACAAGAGGAGAAGATAATGAAATACTAATCCACTCAAGTTATTCTTAGAAGTAAAGAAGGTTCATAACACTCAGAAAATTTGACCTCCTCTTTGCCAGCAATTGAAATCAGCATTATTGTCTTACTATGTGACGCTGAATTATCCTGTGTAAAATGATGAATGATCGCTCACCTTAGAGATCTATTTTATTTTGACAGGACATAGACAATATATATTATGAGACAGAATATCGGAGAGAGTGGTGCACCAGCAAAGAGAAACCTGCCCCTTGCTTCCTTTTTGCAAGGAAATTTACGCGGCCTGCAGCTCTAAGACTACTCAATATGGTTAGTGCCATATTTATCTGCATTGTAGCAAAAATATCAGTACATTTGTTCCTTTTCATTTTCTCTAATTTCGTATCTCGTTCCATTTTTGTGGATGTTTATTACACTGGTCTCTATGCAGTCTGCGCTTGGATTTTACCACGAAGAACTAAGCAACATTTGACTGACACCGCGACGAAAGAGCAACATCTGACATCTATGATACTGTACCATTTAGCTTCTAGCTATTAGAAGATATACAAAGTTGACTAGCTACAGTAAATTTTAGTCTAGTTAATAAACGGGGAAGATGTGTAAGTAGAAAGAAAAACTAAAGAATTTTGTTATGCCATTTTGTATATTTGTAAAATTTTCCTTATAACTTGAGTGAGCTCAATACATTATATTATTGTTCTATTTTTGTTTCTGCATTGTAACGTCGTAAGGCCATGATCTCTTAGAGTTTTATTCCATTTACTAGTGACAAACGGGCGGATTGGATCAGATTGAAAACAGATTAAGCTAAAATGGATCGGGTAAGATATGGGCGAAGAAAAAAAGATAACACAGCTAAGTCTTGTTTCTTACTGAGTCGTTTTTGTGTGAACAATTTTGAAATTTTGCAAACAATTAAATGAAGTAAAAAAATAACTTTCTCAATTGCTGGTTTCAGATTTTTGAAGAAATTTTATGCTTAAAAGTTTAATTTTTTTAAAGTGGTTTGAATGTAGGGTTAGATTATGTTGTATTATGATGTGGCCGTAGGTTTATTATTATTATTAAATTTTTGAGACGAGGGTTCTCAGGAAACATCCTGTCTACCTCTCTATGTGATAGTGGTAAGGTCTGCATATATTCTATCCTCCCTATATTCTACTTGTGGGATTTCACTGGATATGTTGTTGTTGTAATAAAATTAATGAGCTCTTAAATAATCTAATCCATGAAATAAATAGACTATTGAATAAAAGGCTGGTTCATTAAATCGACTAACCGGCCATTGGTTTATTATTAGTTTTTTAATCTCGTTTTTATTCAAAAAGTAAATAAATAATCTATTCCATGAAATAAATAGACTATTGAATAAAAGGCTGGGTCATTAACCCAACTAACTTAAGGAAATATCTAGAACTATTCTATCTTTCTCATTTCGGTCATGACTAGAGGCTTCTGGATGACTCTTCTTTTACTTCTCTGTGGTGATCTCCCTTCTCTATCCGATGTAGGTATATCATTTTGTCATCACATAACCGTTGGTTTGAATGTATATTTTTTAATGAAAATTTAGTATTAACAAACTTAGCACCGGAGGATATGATGTGGCAGAAGTTGTAAAGGATGCGGGTTATCCTAGAGTTTTTCAAAAAAAAAAAAGTTACTTATACTTATCTTCAAGAAACTAGAAATATCCAAACATGTTTTTTGTGCAATCTTTTTTTTCTTCCAAAAGCTTGCTCTTAAAAATTCTATGGAATGTATTATGATACTTCTCATGTATGTGTGTTTGTGAATTGTACAATTCAAATTAAATCTTCCAATTAAGTCTAATTGAAAAAAAATTGATTCGTGATTTAATTTGGCGTTAAAAAAAAATCTGATCGTTCTGAATTTTATTTGGTATTAACAAGAAAAATGCCAAAACAATCCAAAACAAACCAACATAATATAAAATATATTTAAATTAGTTAATAGTTTTCATGTTTAGATATATTATGTCACATTTGGGAGTAAATATTTATAAATATGTTATTTTGTATTCAGATAAAAAAACTTATAATTACATTATATCTAAGTTAACAATCTATTCTATAAATACTTTATTTTGTATTTAGTTTAATTGTAATCTTTATAAATACAGATATTTAATGATAATTTTTCAATGAAAGTATTTTGTATTCACCTGAACTTTACAATTTAACATTTTTAAGTTTTAATATGTATAGGTAAGGAAAATATGTTTGATGTCTTCTTCCATGATTCTTTAATGGTAAAACAAATAGAAGAAATTAAAAAGAATGACTAAATGATAAATCGAATAAACTGACAACTTTTTCCAATTACACCTCTAAAAATTAAATTCCAAGATTTGTGCCTGTTATTACAATGTTATAAATATTATGGCATTGTGTGGTCTCAAGCTAAAGAGAACAATATTGTGTTTTGCCTACACTAAAATATGAAGATGATGCAAAGAAAATAAAAGTTAATCATTTAATGAAAACTTGATTCATACTTTTTTTTTTTATTTTGATCTTTGCTAAGGATAGCTCAATAAATTAGTTAAAAATAAATAAAAATACAAAGTTTCTACTTTTAATAGTAATACTATTATTAATATTTATATTGGTAAGAAGTAGATCAAGTTAATAACATGTCAGCCACTTGTTAGCTATATAATCTATTCAATGGTATTGTATAAAATTTTATTTACTAATATAAACATGTGTATATTTAATTAAAATTAATTTTATAAAAATATTTTATACAACTGTTAATTTAATCGAACTGAATAAAAAAAAATCATAAAAACTCAGGGTCAATTAAAAAAAAAAAAAGTTGGAGCCTCAAAAGTTTGGAGTCTAATAATCCGCTTTTATACCCTGGTTTGCTTTTGACTATAACAAAAGGTGAAAATTAACAAACCCCAAATTTTGAGAGGTAATCATATTTTTCTCTTTTATTTTATACAAAGTCTATTTTATTCTTATTTTTTTTATTTTTCCATCTATATAATATTATTTTATGTTTGTATATAGAACATTTTTTTTAACATTTGTATTTATTGATTTTATTTAAGTTCATTAGCTTTATAAGTTAAAAATTTATCGTAACATCTAATATTATTTTTTTATGATTGCTATTGTAATATTACATCATTTACGTATGTATTGATATATTATGTGCGTATTTAAGTTTTATTTATCTCTTCGGCATAATACATCAAGATGCTAAGCACTCGGCAATCATTGATATCTATTACTCGAACTTATGAGTGAGCACAAAGTAGAAAACAGACACACACGTTTTATAGGTAGCGTGATATATTTTCTACATGGCATAATATAATCAATTCAAATGCATCTCACCCGAAATGTCATGTGCGACGTGTGTGTCTATTTTTTCAACTTTATAAAAATTTAAATATCTATTTGTGCAAATCCAAGATTTGAGGGCATAGAAGACAATTGAAACCAAATTAAGACGCCACGTTTATGTAATAATGTACCTCTATCTTTATATAAAAATAGTTAGAGAAGTTATTATTTGTTAAATCCTCGATTTAAAAAGAATACTTTCAAAAGTAAGATTACAACAAAATATGATAATACATGATAAAATATCCAGCAAATTATAAAACTACACATAGAAGAATAGAAGACATATAAAGGAAAAAAAAAAAAAAGGTACCAATTTTGAATAGAAAATGAACGTTGTACGTGTTAGGTTCAAGTGTTTTGACTCTTTTTATTAATTATAGTAAGGGAAATATGTTGACCCGAAAAAGGTGCCGATCAAGTAAAAGGATAATTTCTTTAAGGATATTTTTAGTCATATTGTTGCTTTCAGCTCCTTTTCAATAGTCTTTGCACTGTTATTTGTTATATTCTTTTTACTTGCTTTTAAAAAAAAAATTGATTTGTAGCATCTGAGTGAAGGGTATTTCAAAAATAATTTTTTTATTTTCACGTGATAGTATAATCACAAAATTTTTACATATATTTTTTTTATATATGAAATTTCATTAAATATGTTGGTTGTTATTGTCGTTGATGATATTTAGTCACCGTCAGTGACAAATGCAGTTCATTACTGGTCTCCTCCACTAATTAGCGGACATGAAAATCCTCACTGACCTCACAAGTCACATCGTCCATTCTGGTTGCTGCTACTTGACCTTCAACCGACACGCTATTCACAAACACACATGAAAAGTGTCTAACCCTTATAATTTCTACTTTAAAAAAATTAAAGATCATATTCACATAAATTATTACAATTATCACCAAAGAATATGATGCAGTGGATAAAACTGCTTCTTTCTTAATCAGAGGTCTTAAATTCAAGTCCTGAAAATGAAAAATCCATGATAGGGAATGTTTTCCCCAAATAGTGCTCTACGCGAATCCAGATATAGTCAGGCTCCAAGGTGAGGTGAGTATCGAAGAGTGAATGAAAAATAAAAAAGAATTATTATTATTATTATTATTATAATATGCACCAATATCACTAAATACTAATTATAGTTCACCAGCAATAAGTTCTTTATATTGCTCCTAATTAGAGGTATTAATTGTACATCTGTAAATATAAAGAACTATTAAGTTAAAACATATAAAAAAATAATAATAAAAAAGTAGTAACAGACTTTGTCTTGTTAGTTACACTACATCCTCCACTAGTCAAGGTTATGACATGTCTAAATCTAGGAAACGTTACGTCGGCACATATAACCAAAAGAAAAAAAATATGAGTCGCAACGCGTTTTCACTTTTACGCTTAATTTATGCAACTTTTTTCTTCACCAAATTAAAGGTAACGTCCGCCGACTGATGATGTTTTAAATATTGGATAATGAAGATGACAGCATGCATGCAAAGTGTGAGCTGCTTATTGGGACGTGTGGTTAGCTACTACTATAACTATGAAGTTAGTTGAAACAAACTGTCAACGGTTTTCATCTAATTAACTAATAACTGTAATGGTTGAAACAGAAATTAGGGGTTACCAAATATGGAATTGAAATTTTTACACAAATAACAACTTTCACCCCCAAAATTACACTTTAAAATTTATTTATCAAAATACCAAAAAAAACACTCTTTTTCATTTTCCAACACTATTATATCATACCACACACCACAATAATCACACTCAAAACACTCTCTCTCCTAAATTTGTAAATAAAGTTGGTATTTTATATGGTATTTTTCAATGATTCGGTAGGGGCATGTAATTTTTATCCAAAAACTTGGTATTTTTGAAAACTCCCCATATGAATTATACATCACATATTCCAATAAAAATAAAATGACAAACATAATATACATATTTATATTATATCATTGTAGTTTGGAAAAAATTACAATTTATAACTACCGTTACAATTTTGTTGTTATTTTCTCTCTCCTCTCTTATTGTAATCTTTTGCCAGATATACAAATACATATGTATACCAGTTGCATATATACATATAATTATTTGACAGATATACACATAAAATTTGACAGATATACATATACAATTCATCTCTCTATCGTCTATCGCTCGCCTCTTTCTTTCTTCTCCCAATCTCGCTTGTCAGATATCAACTAGATATGTATATCAGTTACACATATATAATTATTTGACAAATATACACATACAATTTGACAGATATACATATACAATTCGTCTCTCTCCACTCTATCTCGATCTTACTCACCTCTCTCCTCCCTCTCTGGATTTCGCTCGCCTCTCTCTTGTAATATATGGCTATAAATTATAACTTTAATAAATTATAACTATTTTTTACCTTATTATATTTTAAATATTTATTTCTTTTCAAAAATCCTCAAAAAAAAATTAACAATCGATACTTACATTAGAATTGACCGCCTATATTATACTTCTCTAAATATGGTCTTTTTCAAAAACACTGAAGATAGATTGCTGGCAAAAAAATTTAAATTTTTTAAATTTTTTATGACAATCTCAAGATAATATATAAATTTATATAAGTAAAAGTTGTTGAATTTTGATACATTTGTTCCCACTACGATATTTCCGCGCATTTGGTGGCGTCTTTTTTGTTTTTTATCAACCGTAACCGTTGGGTCAATTTGTCCCGAGTTTCCATTTCTTGTTTACATACCTTTTAATTACGTAACACGTACTTTTGTTACCTTTTTGATAAGAAATAGCGTTGGGTCTCAGGAAAAAAAAAACAGAGGACTTATTTTAGATATTTTTAATTTAAAATAATTTTAAAATATTTAAATAAATTTCTTAAATATATAATAATAAAAATAAATCAAAAGTTAAAACTTCTAAATTATGAGTCATAAGTCAAAAATAAATCTAAATGGACTCTAATTTTCTTATTAGAGATGTTAAACTAATTTACATTTATTTTCCTTATCTTGTTCTTTTTCACAAGTAAAAATCTTTTTAGGGATGGACGGTGTTTGTGGGTCCAGTTGGGCCCCACAGTGCATGCCTCAGCGAACCTATACGCTAACTCTAGCAGATCTTCTAGATAAGTGGGCCCACTATTATGACACGTGGATTCCTTTTTTTTTTCCTTCAGGTTAGTTGTCTCACTTCACCCTCTTGATAAAGTAACCGTATGAATTTAATTCTTCTTGAATATTGTATTAAACAGTAATAAAAAAGTATTTTTAGAAATTAAAGAAAAATTTTCATCAAAATTAGAGGTAAGGTTAGACAGGGTTTGGAGTAAATCGTAAGAATTCGAAATTCCATATGAACAGATATTTAGATATTCAGATAACCTATTAATGGCATGCAAATAGTTTCATAAGTACTAATTGCGAAATTGACAAAAAAAAAAGTACAAAAAGTCTACTTATTTAATTTTTTAAGAAACAAACAGTGATTAGCATCATAATAAATCAAATCTTAATACAAATCTAAGAACATTTAAAGATTTAGTCAATAATTTAAAATTTTGACAGTTTCCTATTTTTCTAGTCTGAAAACATACTTATCCTCTTCGATCCTAAGTTTCTTCTCTATATTAGTATAAATAAAAACAACATTTACATTCACTTGTTTAGAGTGTTTTCAATTTCTAATCTACCAGATATAGTAGTACACATATTAATTGTCTCCTTTTTTTTTTCTTTTTTTCTTTATCACGAATGTAATGATAGTCAATATTAATATGCTTAGAACAATCATGGAACACTGGGTTACGAGACATGTATGTTGAGCTGACATCGTCACACAACACTCGAATCGGCTCACGAAGATAAAGACCAAGCTCACAAAGTATTTAACAAATCCAAGAAGTTTCAGCAGCTGTATAGGCAATGCACTGTACTCAGCCCCTGTAAATGATCTTGGGTTGTTTTGTTGCACGCCAAGAAATAAGATTAGAACCAACACAACAAAAAAGCTGGTAGTAGAGCGCTTACTATTAGGACATCCAGCCCAATCACCATCAGAATAAGCAACTACAAATAAGTTAGATGAAGAAACACATAAGAACAACTCATGTTTAGTAGTACCCTATAAGTAACTAAAGTACGCTTCACACAATGCAAATGAGTAGTACGAGGTACATGCATAAATCGAGACACAACATTCACAACATAGGCAATATCAGCACGAGTCGAAGTCAAATATTGAAGTGCACCCACCATGCTCCTATATTCACTAACATCTGAAAGTAACTCACCATCCATAAGTGAAATAGTAGTGCGATAAGCTAAAGGAATACCAACCGGCTTACAAGTATGCATGTGAAACTTAAGAAAAAGGTCTGAAATGTATTTCTGTTGAGATAAATGAAGGCCATTAGACGAATGAACAACTTGAACACCAAGAAATTAATGAAGTTCACCTAAGTCTGTCATGGCAAACCGACAAGAAAGAAGGCTAATGAAATGATCAAGCAATGGTGAAAGGATATTAGTGAGAATAATATTGTAAACATAAAGTAATAGGACAAGAATACCAGAGGAAGAACGCCGAACAAATATAGAGGTATCAGATTTGCTGCTAATAAAACCATGAGAAGGAGAAATGTACTAAAACGATGAACCATGCACGCGGGGTTTGTTTTAAACCATCAATCACCTTGTTCAATTTGCAAACATGATGAGGAAAGTCAGGGTGATTGAAACTCGGAGGCTGATTCATAAAGACTCCCTCATTAAGAAGACCATGTAAAAAGGCATTTTTTGATATCTAACTGACAATAGGCCAAGAATTAGAAATAGGCGGAGAGAGTATAATGCGAATAGTAGTAGTGTGAACAACAGGATTAAAAGTCCAATGATAATCAATAGCATGTTGTTGGTAAAACCTTGTGCTACAAGATGAGTTTTTGTAACACTTAACTGACCCGTCTGAATTATATTTAATATGATAAACCCACTTACAACCAATTAAACTCTTATAGGACTAAAGAGGAATAAGTACCCAAGTTTTATTATCCAAAAGTCTATTAAATCTATTTGCCATGGCTTGTTGCAATTCAGGATTTTTCGCAGCCTGAGAGAAACAAGAGGGCTCACAATCATGAAGAAGGACACTCAACGACAAAATATTCTTAAGCTTAGAAATATCAAATTTGGACCGAGTTTGCATTGGATGCAATGAAATTAAGATGCGAAAGTGGAAGAAATGGTAATAGGCAGCAAGGTGGATAAAATATAGAATTATTAACAGAGCGTGAGCTACTAGATGGATCTGTATATATTGTTGGAGTTAATGAGGTAAAACAAGTAACAAAAGGAGGAGAACTAGCTAAAGGATTATTAGAGGGAGTGGCGACTACAAATGGTGGAGGAGAACTAACTAAAGGATGATTAGAGGGAGTGGCGACTATGGATGGTTGCAGAGTAAAGAATGGTGATGCCACTACAAGAGGATCTGGAAAGATGGATGATGAAGACACGTTTGATACCATGTACAGAGAAGT
This sequence comes from Solanum rostratum, assembly GCA_029948455.1. Taxonomy (NCBI): domain Eukaryota; kingdom Viridiplantae; phylum Streptophyta; class Magnoliopsida; order Solanales; family Solanaceae; genus Solanum; species Solanum rostratum. Next base: position 1,241,882 of record CM057056.1, on the reverse strand, counting down.
AATGAACGTCTCACTTATCTTTAGCTAAATTTCTTTTTTGATAACTGATCTCATTTCTTACGCTGCTGATATTGTATTTAAATTGTTGCAAACTTAAATATCATAATTATACTCTCTCCACCTTTTAAGTTGTCATGATGTTCTCTTTTTTAAAAGTCAATTTGATTAATTTTTAAATCTTAAATGAATTACAATAACTCGATATTTTGAAGTAAAAAGTTAGATATTCAAAAACTATACAGTAGGTACTATAAGTTGTAATTTTTTCCATGTCAATATGATTTTTTTTAAAAGTAAATTTTAATAATTAAAATATTAGTTAAATTTTTTTTATCATTTAATTCTCAAAAAAAATTATGATAACTTAAAAAGGAACCGAGGGAGTACTTAGCTTTTTGGCCGATGGAACTAATCTTAATAATAAATTTTCCTCAGAATTATTTATTTTGTGATCAATTATTTACCAAAATTAAACCAAAATACGTAGCCTCTTGTATAGCAATCTTCATTTCCTACCAATGGAATCTTCTTTTAGACCCATAAGTACAAATCCAATGTTTTTTGGGTTCCTAATATTAGATTTGGTTCATACCAAACCAATAATGTTTGTATAGATTCTAATTATTTATATTAATTTTTTTTTTAAAAAAAAATTGCAGATTTTTAATTGTGAATCCAATGACTAAAGTGCATTTTGAGTTAGATGATTAACCATATCAATTTTAGTTTAACTGATATTGCTCCCTAGCGAAATAAGATACTAAGCCTAGTATATAATTACCGTGGATTTTTTAAATTTGAAAAAGAGAAAGTAAGGTAAGGGGAAAAAAATAGAAAAAAATATTCAATGCATTTATTAAAGAATGTCAAAATAAAAAAAAATCAATACTATATAATATGTATGCATAAATTTAAACTTTAACTCAATTAAAATATAATATAGCCAATATCTAAGTAGACGTCTGTGAAAGATTTGATTTTATAATTTTTACAAATTAATTTTAAATTTTTATATCTTTTCACAGAATTTTTTTTTTATTTTTTACGCATAAAAAAGATCCCAAAGTAATCATTATAAATATGGTGTTCATATATTGAAAGGGTAACAAGAGATTTTTCTCTCTCTCTTCACTCTTTCAAAGAGATCATTTAAATTAATGTCTGAAAATTTCTCTTGAAGATTTAGTATATTTGTTTCCCTTTATTTTTACTACTTTATTTTTTTTATTTGGTGAAATCACTCGTAAATTTAATTTTCAAATTTCAACAAAATGAGGAGGAGAAATGTTTTCGATGATAAGTACACGTGTAAAAATCTAATTACCTACCTACATTTTACTAGACTGTCCCCACATAAATCTATCAAAATTCAATTCTTGCCAAACCGACCACCAAATCTTTATCCTCTGAAGTTTCCTCCCTCACCCCTTTTATGTGGCTATAAATTTGCAATGTCCAAATTACCAAAATCCTCATAACTTCATCTTACTCATTACAACACACTACACATTCAATTCTTTCAGAAAAAAAAAACATTTGTTTCTGTGGTATTCTTGATTAATTATTTTTTTTTGTATATTTTCATCCATGGCTCCTCTTTTTAACAAAGCTAATGGAAACTTCAAAACTCTTGTTGATGGTTCAGACATTACCTTGGAAAATTCAAAATTCTTGGTCAATGACCAAATCATCCTTTCTCAAGTTCCAGATAATATTAGTGCAACTCCATCACCTTACACCACCAGGGAAAAACCAGTAAATTCCACTCCGGGTTGCTTTGTGGGGTTTAAGGCAAATGAAGCCCAAAGCCACCACGTTGTGCCAATTGGGAAACTGAAGGACATCAAGTTCATGAGCATTTTCCGGTTCAAAGTATGGTGGACTACTCATTGGACCGGTACTAATGGAAGAGACCTTGAACACGAGACCCAAATGGTCATTCTTGATAAGTCTGATTCATTGGGCCGGCCCTATGTCTTGCTTCTACCTCTCATTGAAGGCCCGTTCCGGGCTTCTCTCCAGCCCGGAAAGGACGACTTCATCGACGTTTGCGTCGAAAGTGGGTCCAGTAAAGTTACTGGAGACTCCTTCCATAGCGTACTGTACATGCATGCAGGTCAGTTATGAGGAATGTTTACAAGTTCAATTGAATTCATAATTTTGTGAAATTAGTAGTACATATGTTACCTGAAATTCATAAAGATTAAATTCTGAATTCGTGTGTTACAGGTGATGATCCGTACAGCTTGGTGAAAGATGCAATTAAAGTAGCTAGGATTCATCTTGGCACTTTTAAGCTCCTAGAGGAAAAAACACCCCCAGGAATTGTGGATAAGTTTGGTTGGTGTACATGGGATGCATTTTACCTAACGGTGCACCCTCAAGGTGTGTGGGAAGGTGTGAAAGGGCTAGTTGATGGTGGGTGTCCACCTGGGCTCGTGTTGATTGATGATGGTTGGCAATCTATTTGTCACGACGATGACCCAATCACCTCAGAAGGTAACGATCGAAGAGTGACTTATCTAAAAGTTGTAAGAAATTTTTTGTAAAAAATTATATAATTATATTATGTTTGAACAGGTATGAATAGGACTTCCGCGGGTGAGCAAATGCCGTGCAGGCTCATTAAATTCCAGGAAAATTACAAGTTCAGGGATTATGTGAGCCCGAGAAGTTTGGGACAGGGTGACCCTAACAACAAGGGCATGGGTGCTTTTATTAAGGACCTTAAGGAGGAGTTCAACACTGTGGATTTTGTGTACGTGTGGCATGCTTTATGTGGGTACTGGGGCGGGTTAAGGCCCGGGGCATCGGATCTACCCGAATCTAAAGTTATTAAACCCAAATTAACCCCTGGATTAGAGAAAACAATGGAAGATTTGGCAGTTGATAAAATAGTGAACAATGGAATTGGGTTGGTCCCACCAGAAATTGCTGAAAAGTTGTACGAGGGCCTACACTCTCACCTAGAATCTGTTGGCATTGATGGAGTCAAAGTTGACGTCATTCACGTACTATTCAATTTCTTATTAAGTTTTTTATATTGTCGGTGTATATTATTGATAAAAAAATTGATTATTTTTGTAATTGATGTGCAGTTGCTGGAAATGCTATGTGAGGATTATGGTGGTAGAGTAGATTTGGCCAAGGCTTATTATAAAGCCTTGACATCTTCAGTGAAGAAGCATTTTAATGGAAATGGAGTCATTGCTAGCATGGAGCATTGCAATGATTTTATGTTTCTTGGAACTGAGGCTATTTCCCTTGGTCGTGTTGGTAAGTTACCAAAAAATTGTACTAGTGGATTATATGCATTCATATTTTACCCTTTATTTTATTGACTGTTGCATAACTTTAATTTTTTTATTGATTATGGTTGATATTTGCCGTGTTGTATAGGTAAGTTATAATACTGATAATTAATGAACTGGGGCAAGTTACAAAAACTAATTCATGACGATTATATGGTTGATATTTGCCGTGTTTTATAGATAATTTATAATACTGATAATTAATGAATTGGGGCAAGTTATAGGAAATATTTTATTATCATTAATTATGACGATTAGATGGTTGCCGTGTTTTGTAGGTAAGTATACACTAGTGAATAGTAAATACTTTCCCTATCCCGTATTAACTAAGTTACCCCTATTTTGGTAGATTTTTCATTTTATTTTTTTATAAATTTAAGATTATGAATGTAATTGAAAACACTTATGAAATATCTTAAATTCCTAATATAACAATTAATTCACTTGGAAAATTAAATGACTTTTTTCTTTGGTTAATGTACAGGGGATGACTTTTGGTGCACAGATCCTTCTGGTGATCCAAATGGTACATTTTGGCTACAAGGTTGTCACATGGTGCACTGTGCTTACAATAGTTTATGGATGGGCAATTTTATTCACCCAGATTGGGACATGTTTCAGTCAACACACCCTTGTGCTGAATTCCACGCAGCTTCTCGAGCTATTTCTGGTGGGCCTATTTACATTAGTGACTCTGTTGGCCAACACAACTTTGACCTACTCAAAACATTGGTGTTGCCTGATGGTTCCCTCTTGCGTTGCCAACATTATGCACTTCCCACTCGTGATTGCCTCTTTGAAGATCCACTCCATAATGGAAAAACTATGCTCAAAATTTGGAACCTCAATAAGGTAAGAAATCACATCGATCACCCTTAATATATTTGTGGGCTAGTATTTTGATGGACGCACTAATTTTTGGTCCCTTTGTTCAGTATACGGGAGTTGTTGGAGCATTTAACTGCCAAGGTGGAGGATGGGACCGTGAGGCTAGGCGTAACACTTGTGCTTCGCAGTATTCCAAGGCTGTGACTTGTCAGGCCGGCCCAAAAGATGTTGAGTGGAAGCATGGAACCAACCCAATTTATGTGGAAGGAATTGAAACTTTTGTGCTCTACTCATTCAAGGAAAAGAAGTTGGTCTTGGCAAAGCCCACAGATAGGGTCCAAATCACTCTCGAGCCCTTTAATTTCGAGCTCTTAACAGTTTCTCCTGTTACTATTTTGGGAACCAAATCAGTCCAATTTGCTCCAATTGGGCTGGTGAATATGCTCAATACTGGCGGGGCTATCCAGTCTATTGACCTGGACGATGAAGCTAATTCAGTTGAAGTTGAAGTAAAAGGCGTTGGCGAAATGAGGATTTTTGCTTCTCAGAAGCCTAGCGCTTGTAAGATCAATGGAGAAGTTGTCCCGTTCAAATATGAGGATTTCATGGTTGCAATTGATGTACCATGGTTCAGCCCTTCTGGTTCATGTGTCATTGCTTATTTATTTTAGTGTAACTAGCTAATCATGAAGACAAGTTTTAGCTGTCAATCATCACACTATCACAACTCTTTTACATGTAGCCGAATCCTACTTTTTTTGGGATCAAGGCATAATTATTGTTATTTATGTAACTAGCTAATATGAGGGGCTTTTCCTAGTTTTTGTATTTGGCCCATTTCTTATGAAAGTCACATGTGACTTTATGCATGTACCTCAAGTGTTTTGAGGATGAAATATAGTAAATATGGTTTGCATATACATTTAGTCTCTCCTTTTTCTTTTTAGTATTAGAATCAACGTGATACCAGATAATATATAAAATGGTGTTTGATTCAACTAAAACAAATTTCTTAAATTCACTTTGTATCATTGATATAGCAATTTGCTTTGTATTTACTGTTGTTAATTGATTTATTACTGATACAAAACAAATTTCAAAAACTATTGTATCACTAATATAGAGATAACTTTAAAAGCTACTGTTATGTTTGATAACTATTTCATATATTACCGTGTTTGGTAATTAGACTTCAAACTATTCTTATTTTCAAAACATTTCCAGAAAAGATCTCTCAATCAAAATAGTCTCAAATAGTATTCGACTCTAATAAAATGAGGTTCCCGAATACAAGCCTAGTATCATTTGATTTTTCAAGGGAAACTTACATAGATATACTAGATTAAAAAATATTTACCATTTATAGCAATAACAATTTATTTTTGCCGAATACTTATAATATATTTATAATATAGTTTTAATTCATATTGTAAGAGAACTATTTATAAAACATATATAATATAAGTTTCATTGATGGATAATATATTCATCACACACTGTAATAGATTTATAATACATTGTGTCATTTTCTTACCAAACAAGTAATATATTTCAAAACACTTATAATACATTTATATTGCATGCATAATTCATTTTTAATACAAATTTATCATAGTATTGCTATATATTACTATAAATGATAATTAATAAAAAATATATCTAAAATCAGTAATATTTATTAAAAAGTATCCGTGTAAGTAATTTTTTCATTTTTCAAATCAGGCCCATATAGATTGACGTTTCAGATTAGGCCCATATGAAACCCACAATTAGGATCCGGATCCAAAAGGTCCACCGGCCGAACCGAAAAGGGACAGCGACATTTGTCATCTTTAGATCATTTTTCTGATACAACTTCGCAAGAAATCCAAATTCCGGAAACAACGCAATTTCATATCTACTAGTATTCATTCAATCAACTACTCTTCTTTCACAAATTCGTGAACACTTTCGTGTACATGATATAAACACATCAGATGAATTCATCGCACTACATGGATAAGCAGATCATGGATCTATCGAATTCGCAGAACAGCAACAACAACAAGGACGACTTCATCGATCTCGTTAACCCTCAGGCGGACCATCACATTAGCGGCGGAGATTCGACGAAAGATAATATTGTTCCCAGTTACGAATTTCATCCAATTCGCCCAATTGGATCTTCATCGCCCAAGTCTAACATTGATTCTAGTAATGTTGGAGCAGCTAGGGCTTGGAATTCTGCTGATTCCAAAAACAATACTGACCGTAGTATCAGAGTAAACATATTCACCTATTTATCTCTCTTTGCTACCTATAATCTAGGCGGATCTAAGATTTTAAATTACTGTGTTAAGAAATCTTCCAATTTGTTCTACTTTATATGTATCTTTGTTGTTGACGGTTGCACTCGTCCCCTGCTTATGATGGTATTGTCATAAAAAGTGAATAAATGCTCTGCGTGTTTATGTGGTTTAGGAGCCATTGAGTACAGTGACTATCCTTAGTGGTTATTTTTGGTGATGATAATCAATATGATTATGTTGTATTCAGTATCAATTGTTTCATTTTATAGGAATTAGCATTGAAATTTGTTGTTAATAGTTCAAAATTGTCTCTGCTGTTATGGAAAATGTTCAGTTCAGATAATCAGATGCATTAAAACTAAAGTAGCCTTCAAATTGGAAGAAGAACCATGAGTCCTAGGTTCAAATTCTAGCAGAGGGCAAATAAATTTCCTATTAAGACACTCTTCATGTTGTTAGCTGATTGCAAAGAAGCAAACTTATCATGGATATTCATTACCTAACCCATGAATCTTTGATTAAGAAGTGCTCATTACTTTAAGAAGCATCAAATTAAGTTACTCAACATATGACACCAATGCTTATACTAGCCTTTTTTTTTGATAACCAAGAAACCTTGTGACTTAGCTCGCCCAACCACAACTTCTGCTCACAGGTCCAGAACTCAGGAGAGTATGGACCTGTTCCGTACCTTCTCTAACTAAAATACCAAGCTTCAGTCGGTGACAACCTATGAGCTCATCTAGTACCCTGACCCATACTTCATCCCGTGGGTTGTCCTTACACTGAAGCAAAGCTCCAGGGGTTTTATGAGCCTTGTTTTTACTCTTGAAAGAAATCTGGCCACTTTATATTTCCTCTTTCTTGAGTTTCTTCTGCTACTGGATGCTTTTAACGAAAGCATTACTCTTATTAAAAAACTTCATGCTTTCATATGGATCATTATATATATAGTACCAGTGGAAGAAGTTCATTTTTATGGCTTCTCTTAAGGGTGTTCCTTGTTTCTATTTAGAACAAGTGAGCTGTTTTTAAAATTTCTTTTGCTATGAATAGATTCTGAATTGGTAAGCTTTTTCTTTATAAAAGTTAATTTTTATGGCGTATCTTTACATTTAATAATATTTACATATTTAGTTACTTAGGGACTTTGAGTAGGGATGTCAAATGGGCAGGTTGGTCAAATTTGGATGGGCAAAGACGGGTTGGGTCAATCAACAGGTCGTTGATCCATTAGAAGAGTTTACTTGGACTAAGATAGAGAGTCAAGATGGGAACAATAGATCATCGTCCCACACCCAATTTGAAACAAAGTTTACTTCTTTGATTTCCACGGTCTTGGTATTTAAAGCCACTGGCATAGAAGTAACTTTTTATTATTGAAAAGTAAAGATGCAACACTAACATTGTCCTGACCATTAGGTAAAGTTTGTGTTACTAGGATATTTTTGTCAACACTTGATTATCATGGGCCATTAACCTAAGTTGTTTGTACTCGGGTGTGGGTGCCCGATACGAATGCGAATCTAGAGGTCGGATCCTCTATGATCTAAATTTTAAGATTCAGGATACGGATCCATGTCTGGATAAGGTGCCGGGATTTGAAAAAAATAATTCAAATAACTAAAAATAGAGTTATAAAACCTAAATTATGAGGTATTATGTGGAAAACTTAGAGGAGGAAATCTTGATAAGAGGAGAATCCAGGAAAGGGATAAAAGGAAAGGGGGGTGACAATAGAAATATATACAAAGTACTCAATTTTCTTCCAATTTACCCTAGTTTTTGTTTTGTGCACAGAAATCATGGAATCTAGCCAAAATCTCTCCCTCGAATTTGGTCAAAGTACTCAAAGTCGGTTGATTAGATCCCACACCCACACCCACACCCACACCCACGTCATGTTGACACTAATGCGGCATCGAAAGTGAAGAGCCCAAGCTACTTAGCCAATTAACCATTTTGCTTATACAAATTTAAAACGCGTACTTTTTTCTTCCATATTACTCCCTCCATCCCAATTTATGTGATGTAGTTAGACATGACACAAAGTTTAAGGAAGAAAGAAAAGACTTTTAAAACTTGTAGAATAAAATGAGTTAGGGATGTTTTTGGTGCTATAAATCATTTTATTAAGGGTAAAATGAACATATTAAATTTAATTTGTTACTAAATATGGAAATGTGTCATTCTTTTTGGAACTAACGAAAAAGGGAAGTGAGTCATATAAATTGGGACGGTGGAGTGCTAGTTAACTGTCTTTTATGATTTTTCAAGCTCAGGTTTTCTTTTTAAAATTTTCTTTGCAAGTAACAACATATATTTGATGCTGGAATTTCTCTCTGAAAAGCACCAGTTGGATCAAAGCAAGCATAAGTGAGAGTAATGAGAACACATTACCATATTAGAGTACAATAAACTTAGCTCCATAAGTAGAATTTCCCAGAGCCGCAGAGTGAATTTTTTTTTTTGTGAACAATTGGTCGTGTTTTCCTTGCATAGAGGAGGGCGCAAGGGCCTATTCTTAGGAATGCTGTACATATGTTGAAGAATAGGACAAAATTGGAAGAATTGATAGCAGCACAATTTCCAAAAATCTTCTCAGTAAACCTAATTTGTTTATTTTTCTATTTCTGAACAAGATCCATAATATCAAACATAACTCAAAAGAGAGTACTTTGAAACAATTTTTCACATGAGGAATAAGAATCACAAAGGGAGATACCTAAGCAAACTAGAGAGTAAAGGCACAAGAAAAGGGAACCTGCTAGGCAACTGGTTTCGGGCTTGAGCTAGGTTGGAATTCATTGCTGGTGCAGTGTGTGTGTGTGTGTGAGAGAGAGAGAGAGAGAGAGAGAGAGAGTGTGCAGAAAAGTAGAGGTTTTATCATCATTGTTGCTTTTCATCACGGGTTCGTTGGGTTTTACGTCTTCTTTTTCCTCATGTGTTGACTTGGTTAGTCATAATCAGAGTTAGAGGAAAGGGAAGGGGATTCAATCGAATTCCCTTCATTCTAAAATTACACTGTGAAGTAGTGTAATAACAAATTTATTTGTGTATATATATTTTAATTTTTGAATCCTACATAAGTGAAACTTTCTAACTAAAGCATTTTTTGCATATTTTTTAATCCCCTCGGAAGGAATCCTTGCTCTGCCACTTTTAGACATTATTGACAGCTTAGTGAATCAACATTTTAGACAGGTTAGTTTGGGTTTTAAGCAGCTAACATTAATTGCTTGCCCAACCTGTCAGAATTTGGGAGGGTGGGATGATTAGACATTCTTCAGTAAATTTTTTGATAGTAACTTTTAGGCATCAGCCTTCTTATTATGCTTTTCTCATTTTTCTTACTTTACATGTATATTTTTCTGGATTGGAAATGTTTGTTTAATTCGTTCTTTCTTCTTATATTTGTCCTTTGGGATTCCGTATTGGAGCTGACATGCATGATGTCACCATACCTGTTAATGTGAAATAAACACTCCTTACTTGAGATTTTCTTTTTTTCCCTCACTTGTATGCAGAATTATGGTTCTCTTGACACAATTGAACCTGCCAAAGTTATTGTGGAGAAAGATTTGGGCAGTGTTTATTCATCTTTATTATCAGAAATTGATCATACAGTTAAGAAGTATGCCGATAATCTTCTACATGCAATGGAGGGAGTGAGTGCTCGCCTATCACAGTTAGAAACTAGAAATCGCCAGATTGATAACTCTGTTGACGAACTCAAGTTGTCCGTTGGTAACAACCATGGTGTTACTGATGGAAAATTGAGACAGCTGGAAAATATTCTCAGAGAGGTATCCTTATCCTTACATCTTAGATTTATCAACTTGTCCTTCAATTAAGCTGCCCTTGGTTTGACACTAGAATGAAATCAAGTAAACTGCTCTAGAGTTGGGTAGCCGTAGGCTGCATCTATTTTTCGTTCCTTGTTGACTAGGTGTAACTTTTACTTTTAGCATTTTTCCGGTTATCATCCTTAGAATGAAAACTGTAAAAGAATTGCCCCCTTTTACCCTTGTTTCAAGTCCATGGTTGCTCATGGCTTCTTTATGTAAAACCTCGTTCCTGATCTATTTTGAACTAGTACGCAGTGTAGTGAAGTTGTAGTTCTGGAATATACACAGTGGAAAAGTTTCTTCATGGGCTTTATTGCCTTTTTGTGTAATGACTTCCAAGGACATTTCGTACACCTTAATCCTTGGTACTTTGATCTAAATCTGTTAGATGTCAGAGAACCTTGATGCAACTGAATGTCATGCTAGGAAAAATGAGATGCTCATTAAGGACTGCATCGGATTAACTACTTGAGTTACATAGAGAGGTTGTAACAAACAACAACATATCCAGTGAAATCCCACAAGTGGGGTCTTGGGAGGGTAAAATGTACGCAGACCTTACCACCCACAAGAGGTTGTAAATTGTTCTATATTTGCATCATGTGACAATTTCAGTTCTGGAACTGGGTTTGCCATTTATATCCTAGCTATGCTTTCTCTGTGATGTCAATTCACCCTGGCTTGTAGTGGTATAATCACTTTGACGTTTTCATTAAAAACTGATCTATAAAATTTTTGGAAAGAGCATGCATAATATTTGGGACATCATTCTGGTGCTGTGGTGAATGGTATTATCATAAGGCTGGCTGGTGATCTTTTGAAGAGGTATAATTTTGCCCGTCTTATCTACGTTGCGCCAGAGGAAGATGAAATATGGTCTCCATTAGATAAAGGGTTACATTTTAAATTTATTCATACATTTTATGTCTTCTTTTCCTTTTTGTTGTATATTATCATGATGGGTGGTTATTGATTAAGGATGAATATCTTCATTAAATCTGGTGTTTGTACGTGTTCTTTCTTCCCTCCCCTTTCCCCCTTTTGGCATTATCAGGATTTATGTAAATCTACTTGTTTTGTTAAATTGTCATGTAGGTGCAAGATGGTGTTCAGGTGATAAAAGATAAACAGGAAATAATGGATGCTCAGTTGCAGCTCATGAAATCGCAAGCTCCAAAGGTTGAGCAGCAAGTAGAAACACCCAGTACTACACATATGGATTCATCCCAACCTACAGCACCTGCTTCTCTTCATTCTCACCAGCAATTTCCTCCCGTTGCTCTTACACAACCACCTTCTACCCCAGCTCCTCCACCTCCTCCTCAACAGAATCTGCCATACCAAGTTCAGCTTCAGAACCAGTTTCCCCAGAATCCAATTCCCTCCCATCCTCAGCCAGAAGCTTATTACCCGCCGGGTGGTCAAGCACCAGAAAACATAAGTCATCAGTACCAACCGCCTGTAGCACAGCAGCATCAAACTTCCCCACCACCTCCACATCAACAACATCAGTCCACCCCTCAGCCAATCTACTCTCAGCCACCTCCACCTCCACCTGCTCAACCACATCTCCCTCATTCCTCTGTTCATCCCTCTCAACCTCAACCTCTAGTAGGCCATCATCGTGAAGAGACACCTTTTGTACCATCCCAGACTTATCCACCACCAAGCATCCGCCAACCTCCTCATCCATCTGGTGGAGCCCCTCCATCCCAGCAGTTATATGCAACTCCCCCTAATATGTTTGAGCCCCCATCTAGCAGACCTGGTCCTGGATATTCTGGTGTTTATGGGCCTTCCTCTGTGCCTGGTGAACCTTATTCTTATAGCAGTTCCCCAGGTCAGTATGGCAGTGGCTCTTCAATGAAACCACCACAAATTTCCCTACCTGCAATGGGCCAGAGTGGCTCAAGTGGCTATCAGCAGATCCCCACTGCAAGGATATTACCTCAAGCACTACCTACTGCTTCTGCTGTTAGTAGTGGATCTAATTCTCCCGGTACTGGCAATAGGGTTCCTATTGATGATGTTGTTGACAAAGTTACAAACATGGGATTTCCAAGAGACCAGGTAAGGACAACAGTTCGGAGGTTGACTGAGAGTGGACAGACAGTGGATTTGAATACAGTGTTGGACAAGTTGATGAATGATGGTGATGTTCAGCCACCACGAGGCTGGTTTGGTCGGTAGCATATATCCTCTTGTTCAAGTTCCTGTATAGAAGTCAGAGTTTCAAAGTCAAATTTATTTACTATGCTTGGATTTAAGCGGCATTCTTTACTGGTTTAACGTTTTGGTTTTCTGACTGTCCTGAAACTTCATACTTGTGCTCACTAGATGGAGATTTGTTAATGTGACGTTTCGCATTTCCTTTTATTTTCTTGTACAGTATGATTGGCGACATGTAATTTGCTTTATGAGTTTTTGCACTTAACCAACCCACCTTTTGAGCATTTTGCTTGTCCCCGTGCCCCCCCCCCCCCCCCCCACAATTCATGCATCCGTCTTGTTTTTGATAATTCAAATAATGATACGATTATACATGAAGTAATTTTTCTCAACTTACAAATGTACATTCTTTTTAAACTTATGGTGTATCAATCTTTTAGTTCATTATATTAATATTTCTTTTTCTGACAACCGAGTGGATTAGGTTAATGAAGATAAAAGTTCTTATTGTGAATTGAAGCTTTATTTTAGTACCCATTCATTTGCATATATTGACTTAATCTTCATCCTTTTGCAATGTGTAGTAAAAAAGTTGCTACGTTCTTTATTATTGTCATCAACACTGAGTGGGACAAATATATTTTATATTAATATTTGTACTTTTCCCCAATCATAATTTCATGCTTCCTTCTTTCACTCTTACTCATCTATGTGTCTCTCATCAAACCTAACAATTTTTCTAGTTCTACTTTAGCTGAAAATTCGGTAATTGTGGAACAATCTTTCTAATTTTACTTATCTGGTAATTGTAAATCACAGGATGCATGTACATGAACATTTACTTATTGATATTTACTTATACATCAACTTATTATTTCAACACTATGTTGGTCTTTCATATTGATAATATGTACTTCACTTTATATATTTAAGATTAACATGTAAGTACGATAATTCTTAACGAGATAACATTTACCCAATAAGAAAGTTGAGTAATTAGCTTCCACACCTATAAACTATTAGGACTCTAGCTTTATTGCGAGCCAAAACTCTAATTTATAGCCTCCTTTCTTTATTTAAGGAGATTATCTAATAGTCCACTCGGATGTGGAAAGGACAAAAATGTTAATAATATTAAAGAAAAAGAAAACGTAACATTATAATCTTATTCAACAATGAATTCTACTTTAGTCTTAAAAATAGAATGTTAACAAAATTATGTTAATAAAAAAATAAATTAGAACAAATAAACAAAAATAATATAAAAAAATGATATGAAATCACATGAAGAAGTAAAAGTTGGGAATGAGAAGAAAATAAAATATAAGTGACGAAAAAAAATATCTTTAGAAAATATTAGAATAGTAAAATTAAAAATATAAATATAAAAATAAAAAGAAGTAAAGAATTTTAAAAAGTTTATATATTTACATGTGTAATTACACAAAATGAGAATCCCTCATCTTGTGGCCAGGAGCATCTATGTAGATGAGATTGGATTTAGAGCGCTAGTTAGGAATAGGTATAAACCTAACTACAAATTTTTAATTTATTCAACAACTATTAAATCAATAACCCAATACAAATAAATTAATAAGTCAATTTTACAATTAACTTATTTATGATTCAATTTTCAACTCTACTAAATATTCTATAACCTTTTCCCCCTAATAATTTATGAAGCAATTAAACTATCATTCCTCATCAATTATCAACATTGATGATTTGTTATTACTTATTATATGGCTTAGATACAGACACTTTGGAAAATAAACAAATTGATTCCTAATGTAATTGAAAAATCAGATAAGTTTTAAACACAATTTTATGAAGAAAATATTCTCCTTTGTAAAAACCCTCTCTCAGGTTTTCTAACCAAGAAAAGGAAAAAGGGAAATAATATTATTTTCCTCTGTCTCAAGTATCTCGGGACTCCGGCGGTGTTCTAGAAATTCAGACCGGTGAATCGGAGCCCTAGGAGCCTCATCTTTAGAGGTTCGGCTCTTCTATCTTTCTTTCTCCCTCTTCAATTGATTTATTTTCGGGTTTAGAAATTGTAACCGATGCTTCTTTTTTTTTGGATTAATTTGATGAGTAATTGTGATTGAGCAAGCTATTGGATGATTATATAGCGTTAGATTGGGTTAGGGTTCTGACAGGATGTTCGCCAGTGAGAGGATTTTCTCTTTATTCGTTTTTACTATTTTTGATACTTCGGACTGGAATGATTAGAGCTGGTTCATTATAAAGAGCTTGCACAATAACTAACATACCCAGTGAAATTCCATGAGTGGGTCTGCGGAGGAATAGTGCACACATACCTGCCTCATGAGATAGAGAGGCTGTTTAGGAATGATTCTTTTGGCGTTTTATGGCTGTTTCCATTGGCTTGGGTTATGGTTTGTCGTGTTATTATTAGTAGAAACCAAACTTGATGCTTGTATATTAGGATAGGAGCTTTCACACGCCTTACCAGTATTTCACAGAATTGCCTGTGTTTATGTGTCTAGGTTCCTAAAATAACATGACTTTTTCACTTAATGTCTTAGACTTCACATTCACCCCCCTCGTGTTTATTTTTCTTTGTATTTCTCCTTTTTTATTTACTATTTTTTGTCATTCTCAAAAACTCTAATATTTTCCTTCTGTATCTGTAGAAGTCTTACAGCTTGATTTCAATTTCTTTGTTTATGTGTTAAGTTTTTGTGTTGTTGAATATGTACGAGGAACAAACCCTTTCAACTTTGTCAACATTTTGAGCTAACATACAAATGGAGAATAGGATGAAATAAACTTGTACACAAGATGATGTAACTCACCAATGCTTTTTAATAATATTGATGTGGTTTCTTAAAAAGTTCATACTTATTGATATGCAGTCTACATGTAATAGGCGTGTCCAGAGACCAGTTTTAAGAAACTTAAATGATGAACAATAATGAATTAAACATTCACAATCCAAGACTTAAAATTATTTGTTTCGTATAACTGCATTGAAGAAGACCAAAAGTTCATTAAAAAGTGGGGAGCGCCAGGGAAGAAGACCAGGAGGAAGGAGGGTTCTGTAGGAAAAGACATTTGGGCCAGCCAGGGAAGACAAAAACGTATAGGGGATAACATTTGAATGAAGAGTTGCCGTTTCCTATTTTTGACGAGGCAATCTGCTGGAGGTTGATTTTTAACAACAAATGGTCTCATTTTGGGAACTGCGTTTGATTGTGAAGTGGGTTGGGAAGTAATGAGGAGAAAATGAGTAAGAGGTTGTCCGAGAAAGGGTACCTTTTGTGTGAGGTGGTCACCGGTGGCTCTTTGGAAACACATCTTTTTATATTTGTCAGTTAATGCTATTATTGATTTGGTTAAGCACACATGCGCCACGTAGTGTAAGTGGTGTACGACACGATTGGGTAAGGCTTGGTACAACAACAACAACATACCCAGTGGAATCCCACAAGTGGGGTCGGGGAGGGTAGAATGCACGCAGACCTTACCACTACCTCATAGAAGTAGAGAGGTTGTTTCCTGGGAACCCTCGTCTCAAAAACCCATAAGCAGAATGAACTAGATATGACAAAAAGGAAAGGAAAGGGAACAAAAAGAGCGACTATTAACGAAAAACACATGTCAGTTGGGGAAGGCTTGGTATGGAAAAAAAATTTGCTGCGAAGGAGGTGTGTGTCTAAGAGATTCCATTACAAGTTGGGCACAGAGGACAAGATATTTAATATGTGTCACGCATGATAGCTGATTGTGTCATCATCTTTTTTAGATGGATGTTAGGATGTTTTTAGAAATCATACACGCATGGTATAGCCTGATAGCTTCTTCTGTTATTTGTTAGATGGTTTGCTTGTGATAGTTTCTTGGAACTATAGACATGCATCAGGTGTCACATGATATCTGTAAGTGCCATTAGTAGCTCGTAAAGCTCAAAGAAGCTCAATCTCGTATTATTTGGGGTTTGTTATGTTGCTCAGATCTCCAAAAATGTTGCCGCACCCTTGTCAGGTCCTCCTAAAATGCACTATTTTTGGAGTATCCATCACACTCGTTGATGTTTTTGAAAAGCCTGAGCAACATAAATTGATTACTTTCTTCTGGATTATCCTCTTCTCCAGATTGTTTGGATGAAGTAAGAAGAAACATATTTAGGTTTCATGTGATTCAAAGACAACTAGTTGTATCTTCTCTGCCTTCATGGAATTATGAAATACAGCTTCTCTTGTCAGTCTGAAGTGCAATTATTTACTTCCCTTTTGTTGTTCTCCCTTTTCAGCCATTAGCGACTTGTTAGATGATGTTGGAAGTTGAACTAGTTTGATTATCTCACGTAGCTGTGGTAAAATTTTCTACATAAGCAAGGTTGTCGACTCATGGAGCTTAAAGCTTCATCTCCAAAGCCGATATTTTCAACTTCTGATTGCGGCAGTGATCCCGAGGAGAAAGAAATTAGTGATGACGATGATCGTAATCATAAGCATCGTAGAAGGGAAACACGTTCTCAGTCTGCAGAGACAGAGGCTGTTGAACCAGTTTTAAGTAGACCATTCAGGAAAAGGAACAAGCCGTTTGAAAATGGGCATCCCTACCATGAAGGAGATTCTCACTGGGGTGATACTAGGTTTGGTAAAAGACGAGGAGTGGGTTCTTTTGCTAGGACTCCTTCAGATTCATTTCAGAGGATGAGGCTAAATCAGTCCCTTTCTGGTCATGCTGGTCGTGGTAGGGGTCGAGGAAGAGAAGCTGGTGCTTGGGGTCCCTGTGAATCTAGGTTCAGCTCTATTGATATTGCATCTCAGTTGGGGCCACCTCTTCTTTATAGTGGAAGGGGGTTGCAAAATGTTTCTAGTGGACAGAGTTCGTCTTGGAATGCATTTGGAATGGTTCCAGGAATACCCAATGGTGGGCTTGATACACTTCATACCCTTGGTTTACAGGGGACACTTCGGACAGCCTTGAATCCTGCCATGAGTATAGTAATGCCAAGGCAAATGTGTAGAGACTTCGAGGAGCGTGGATTTTGTCTAAGAGGAGATATGTGCCCCTTGGAGCATGGGGTAAATCGTATCGTTGTTGAAGATGTTCAGGTAAGCCTTTCAGTTGACAAATAGTTGTATTTATCTCTTCATTAAATTCTATGTTCTTGGGCACTTCGATTCTGACTTTTTGGGTTCCAAATTGCAGAGCCTTTCTCAGTTTAATCTTCCTGTTTCACTTCCCGTTGCTCATATGCTGGGACCAAATACTGCACAAGGATCTTTACCCGCAATAGGCCCCTCTAGCTCATCAGCTAGTGGAAATGCTTTACATAGCAAAAGTATTGATGCTCCAGTTATTGACAGTGGATTAGGTCTGACTGATACTATTGGTGGTGGTTCTGTGGCTGGGGGAGCTGATTTCTATGATCCGGATCAGCCTTTGTGGTCAAATGATCATCCTGCAACTTCAACAGGACTCTTGGATGTCAATCGGTCTAAAATTGATGACATGGGGTCTTTGCTGAATGCAGACTCCGTTGATCGGAATCAGGCTGGGCTTTATGATGGCTGTAAACTCGAGCCTCTAGATAGAGGTGCCGGAACAGCTTCAGGGTCTCAAAGTGTGTGGGGAAGAATCAATAATTCAAAAAATAAGTTTGAACCATTCAGCAGCAGTAAGGTTGTAACTAGTCATGGTAAGCAAACAAATGGAGATACCATAGACCCACAAATGGTGGAATCATCTTCAGAGCTCCATAGTAGTTCTGGACGCAATATGCGAAACCCATCTCAAAAGGCACTTCGTACTCTATTTGTAAAAGGGATTCCTCAAAAAGACAACAAACCAGAAGCTCTTCTTTCACATTTTCAAAAATTTGGTGAGGTTATTGACATCTACATCCCGGCAAATGGTGAACAAGCTTTTGTTCAATTTTCTAAGAGGGAAGAAGCTGAGGCTGCTTTAAAAGCACCAGATGCCGTGATGGGAAACCGCTTCATAAAGCTTTTCTGGGCAAACAGGGATAGCATTATGGATGATGGAGTAAATGGTAGTAGTAATTTATCCCGCAGTAGGACCCCTAGTACAGTTCCACCCCATCTATATATTCTTCATAAAAGAAAAGATAATCTTCAGACTCTAGCCCCAAAAACTGCACAAAATGGTATTGTTCCAGTAGCCACCTCTGATCTGCCCAAGCCTGTGGGGAAGAATGCTTCCAAAACTACACCAGCTTTGCATAAAAAGCTGGAAACTTTAGAGCTTCTGAAGGAAGAAATGCGCAAGAAGCAGGAAATGCTTGAGCAGAAGCGGAATGACTTCCGACGCAAGTTGGATCAACTTGAGAAGCAAGTAATGGCCTCTTCTTGATACTATAGTTTTTTTTAGGCTTATTATCTCACAGTTATGGTTGGTCCACCTTTCGTGCTTGTCTCGTGCACTTCAAATATACCATTATATGCTATTCTCGGCCAGCATTTTTCGCTGGTGTTGTCTGATTAGTTTCCTCATTGTTAACTTAGATGAGAAGTGGTGGAAATATTTAGGGGATCAACTTGGCTGCTGATTTTTTGTTATTTATCTTCTAAAAAATGTAATTGTGTTTGTGTAACTTGAAATCAATCTTATGTCTGCTGCTTGTTTACCTCCCCATGTATGATGATACAAGTTCTAATCTGTTCCTTTTTTGGGGGGTGGGGTGGGGGAGGACCTATTTGTATGAGTTGGTCTTAATTGGAGCTACATGGTCATTGCTTGGTAAGGATTTATATAGTCGATATTGAAGCGTAATAGTAGTAGTAACATTGTAAATACTTCTTTATCGTAAAAACTGGCTATTGTATTACCCCCACTTCTTCTATGTCCTTTATGCAGGCTGTGGGTGTGAAAGATGAGGCAGTGCCAGATCAGGCAGTAAAGAAACCAAAGCGAGGAGGAAAAGATTCCAACTCTGGTGAAGTAGGAAGTTCAAGCCCTGCAGAACCTAGTAATGCTGTGTCCTCACCACATTCTGAAGCAACGCCATTTAGTAGCCGATCTACAGAGAATGCTGAGCCCAGCTGTTCTAAATCATCTTTGATTGTCGCAGCACAGGTAGCTTCAAACTTGAAGCATTCGATCCGTCCATTGGCACCAGTTGGCGCACCATTTATCTTAAATAGATACAAACTAGATAACCGACCCACCACATTCAAGATCCTTCCACCTCTCCCAAGTGGTCTGGCAAATGTAATCTCTCTCTCTCCAGAAAATTTGATATTTGTATTAAATTCTTTTAGAAGAGAAAAAAAATGCGGATATTTCTTACTTCCCTTTCCTTATGCTGTTATGCTTTTTGCCTTGCATGTTTTTTCACATGTTAGACTTGAAATATGAATTATCAGCACGAGTTTGTTCCTGTTCCACACATTTATGATGTAGTTGATTCTTTGCAGCAAAGCTGTAAGGGTGTAAAATATGTATGTCTTTGCCATAACCTTGTGCTCCTTGGAATGAGGTATTTCAGTTAGATGGTCTCCAATCATGAAAAGTACGCATTTAATTTGTTTTTGATGCACTCATAATTCATATGACTAAGGCATGAATTTGTTCACTTATTTGCCCATCTTTGTTTTTTCTGGAAATTCCTTCCAATGGCTATGGCCAATTTAGGTGCCCCAAATTTTCTTATAGATATGTGAAGGAGCTGTAAGACACTGTTTTAACCTTTGAATTTTTTCATCTTCCTTGTCTAGTTCATGGTTCAGGTTATTTTGTGGATTCACTTGCGCTGCTTCTATTCATTTATTTATTTCCTGTTTTAGGTTGACGTCCTGAAGGAACACTTTTCTACATTTGGTGATCTTCCTTCTGTTGAGCTGGAAGATGTAGAACCTCAAGATTGTAATAATAGCTCAGAGGTGCAGAATACATCTGCTAGGATATCTTTCCGATCACGTCGGTCTGCTGAAAGAGCGTATCTGAATGGTAAATGCTGGCAAGACCAAACTCTGCATTTTGTGTGGTTGCAATCCAGTAATTCTGCAAAGGATATTGGTGTCAGAGAAAATGTCACTTCAGCGTCCAAGCAGCCTTCAGATGTTAATGGGCAACCCAATGCAAACAATTGTCTGACTGGTTCCCAGGAAGGGAGCGGGGCAGGGAATGGTAAACCTGAAAATCAAGAAAGAAGAGGAGATGAATGAAGATCTGAGTCAAGCTCAATTCTGCATCTGGTTAACAGTTAGCTCAATTTGATTGATCATGATGATGGCCTGATTTTCAGAGTTGTACAGTGAGGTAATTTTAGTTCTTTATATGTAATTTCAGGAGTTTTAGCAATTTACAAATCTCTGTTCCAATTTTGCTTTAACATTATCTGCAAATGTAAAGAGGAATTTCCGATTACAGACCAGATGCTGGTCCTTTTGTAGCTGTACTGAATTCTTTTGTGTCACTGAGTGCTCAGAGCGAGCCCACGATATACTATAGCTCTGGAAAAAAAATGCAGAGGAGATAGTGCCCTTCATTTTGGTGTTTTATTTAATTCAAGTGACTTCCTTTTCTTTCTTTGCAGCTTTCTACCAGAATTTGTATTAATGTGGTCCCTTCTGTACGAATGTTTAGAATAATTTTAATGTTGCCTAAGCCTTGGATTGCTTATTCAAAAAGTTGTATTTTAAAAAAAATTATAAAAATTGTCATCAAGTCACAGTTGAAGTGAAATTTGTACTTGCCTCAGTTGTATTCTGACTTAGTTCATTTGTGTTGAAAATCACACTTTGATTGAACCTATTTGATCTTTTGTACAAAACTATGAAGAAAGATGCAGGAGCTATGTCAGCTCAGGGGAAAGTTGATCTCCTCCCTCCTGTGTTTTTGGTAATCCCTGTTTGTTACTATTATTATTTCTGGTAATCCCTGTTTGGTAAAATTGAATTTTTGCTAATTGAGGGGCTAAATATGTAGGGGACGATCAGATGTTTATGCCCACTGAATTAACTTTTCCCATGATGATTATGAATTAATGATTTTAACAGTGGATTTCAAAGATCCGAGACCTTCAAGTCGTTGGAAGCATTCTTGTTGAAAAGAATTGTTGGAAAAATGCAGGAAGGGATGTACTAATAATTTTTTCTTTTTGTTTGAAACAATAAAGAAACAGTCAACGAGAAGAAATTGTTTCTTCTAATAAAGCTTTCAATTATTCTTTCTATCCAACAATAAATGTCCACTATTAATTTGGTATAGGGAGTAAGAAATAAATGATAGAAATAATTTTATCAAATCATCGTGATTAAATATAAATCATCTAAACATTAAAAAATGAAGATATAAAATGATAAACTAAACAAGTATTGTTGGGTATCTTTAATAGTACAGTAGACAAATAAATAAGATGGGCAAAGGGACTTCCACAGCTCTCCTCGCACCAAACATGCGTGAAATTTAACTAATCATTCATTACACCATCCAAGAGAAGTTTGCATACATTCACCGTGGCAGCAATATAGAAAATGACTACTTCACATGCTATTTTAGTATTAGCAACCTATCCTGGGATCTTCATGACAGTGTAAACTAAGGCCTGAAGAGAAGCATCAGGAGCTCAAAGCAGAGGGGCTCTTCACGCTGCAATTTAACCTTGTCTGCAACTCATGGACATCTATATTTGCTGGTACCACCATACTGGCAAGCTGAAGCTGTTTCTCTGGAGGCAGATGATCTTTCAAAGACACACAAGCTTGATGCGTCACTAGTAGAAGAAAGCAGGCTATATCATTTTCGCTCGTGTCAATGGGCTGTGTATTACAACCACCTTTCAACTGTTTATTCCACTCATATATCCGCTGTGTCAATGCCCACAAATAAGAAACAACAGAATCTGCTACTACCATCCAGGTGCTATCAGAGAGGAGGGACGTGAGGGTGACTGGCAGATCGCTCAAAACAGTGAATTTGTCCACAATCAACAGAGGCATATAGATACAACAGTTTCCACATAGCAGGCCGACAAACTGCAGAGCCTACAGAAAAGCAGGGAAGAAGCAATCATGGCATATAACGACCAACAGCTTCTACCACATCATGAACAGGAATGACATACAGTCATGGCATAGAAACAGGATTCTAAAAATATATGAGGGGTACCAAATCGCAGTGTCGATGAATCTAATGGGATACAAGATTCTGAAAGAGGCAAAGGGCTGGACTATAGCCTTCTACATCGACAAAGAGTGCTTCAACTCCAGAGAGTATTTCCAAAATTGGGGTCAGAGCATGCCTATAAATCGAGATACCACAAGGAGTCCCCTCGTGGACATATTGTTCTCACAGTCGAGCATATGCGCACCAAAAAATCACTAATTCCCAGACAACTAGGCACGTACAAAATGCACCATAGACATATGTAGATAACAAACGTGAAAAAAGATGAGCCATATTCTGCATGAATCTGAAGTAAATCATCTTACCGTGGAGGGAAATCTCGTAATGCAACTAATTTCCAGTGCCTCAACGAGCCATTGTCTTTTGGCATTACCTTCAGCATGTTGTACAGTTACTGAAACTTCAGTTAGAGCATCCCATATATCTGTGCAGAAAGCTTGTCGCACTTAGAGACTACACCACAGCAGTTATAGCATAATGCACTTAACATGTTGACACATGGAAGTCTTAAGACTGGAATTTGCTAACTATTACACTTATCATCTTCACCAGTCTAAATAGAGCCTAACCTTGAGATCTGCAGTCCAAAAGACAAGCTTTCAGTTTACCAAGCACAGTCAATGGCAGGGAACCACTTTGAACTAGTTTTGCTATTGCTTGAATCCTTTTCACAGTTTCAAACGACAGAGAGTTTGTGACAGTGAAATTCACCTCTGAAACCTACATGGAACAGAGGAACATATAGGTAATGAACTGATGCAATTCTGTAACAATTGTTTAAAGGAAAATGAACTAGTGATTCCTCAATGTACTTGGCACTTATAAGCCATTAATTAATGTAAAATATGCCTATCACCCCCGAGTAGTACAGAGTGAATTAGTCCAAGTAGAATGGTGACTGATAATACTTTGATCATCAAGTACTCCCAAATGAGATATACGAACAGGTCCAACAATTACTATATTACAATGGTGGCATTTTCATTTGCTGAACTACTAAAACCCCTTGGTCGACCCAAATCTCCAAAAGAATTATAAAACAAAAACAAAAACAAAAACAAAAAAGGAGAAGAACGGAAAAAATGAAGTTATTCAACACCTTTAAAAGATCCAATAGCCATCCTTGTTGAGCCTTCTCAAGGCAACTAATTGCTTCAGACCATTCTTCAAAAAATTTATCTTGACATGGCCCTTTAGTGTGAGCAGAAGACAGCAACGTAAAGAGAAACTCCATGCATTTTTCCATGCTAGATTTATAGTCTTGAATGTGATGAGACGATTCATCCAAACACAATTTAAGTCCCCTCCAGCATGAAATCCTAAATGAGATTTTCTCAAGGGAATCACAATTCTCAGAACAAGTAGACCATGACAATAACTCAGCAACATCTTCAAATAATTTCACAATCCGAGAACCTGAGAAAATTTTAACCAGGTCGGCCAAATGTGAAAGCACAAAGAGTTGCAGGCGAGGCTCAAGCATCCTCAACCGAGGAATGTCACATAGCTCATCAAGAAAGCTAAGGAGAGGATCAAATTGGTTAGCATGTGATAGTGAGAAAAGTAAGCATTCCTCCCTGAGATTTCCTCTCTCAAAAGTTACGTCTTGCGCCAACAAGCCAGCAACTTGACTCTCATATCTCATGCACCGTCTGATGATTGCTCCCCAATCCAATGATGGTAGCCTAGGAGCATGTGAAAGACACCGCAGAACACTAGAAACTGTGTTTACATGTGAAACATCACCTGTCTAATCTCAAACATAAAGAAAGAAAAAGGTCAATTACATACTTTTTGTTATTGGCAAGCCCAAAAATTTGCAAAGAAGAGCAAAGGGGAATTATCACAAATTGGCTTGAAAACAGCGCCAAATTTAAAAGAGAACATGAATCTTCTTTCCCAAAAGAGTTGCTCCTTTGTGGTAGCATCCTTTAAAGAATTTGAAACATATTTAGAAATAGCATACAATTTGTAAGTAATTTGTCAAATAAGATATGGACTCACATCTCAATAAAAGTTTTCTTTGATATGCCAAACAAATTATGTATAATAAATAAACTAGTTTCAGAATGACTTGTAATGCTTAGGAAGAAAAACAATCATCGTTAACAAAATAAATCAGTGATGTTGAAATACCCAAAGACAAGTTCATTGTAAGGTTCTATAGGCTGATCGGAAGCTCCAAGAAAACCACCAATAAAGTAAGTTATATCTGTTGAAACTCAACAATTAAGAAGTTAATGGCACTATGAAAGGTTAAGAAAAGAAAAAAATTTAGTTGTGCACCTAACATACTATAATGCAACTTGACAAATCCACAGGAAGAATGCTGCTTGAACATACACACTGCATTATTGAATAAGCAAAGAAACAAAAATATTTTACCCCATGATAGTTCAGATGCATTAGCCACAAAGACAATTTCATGACCGTGCTATCCTCAGGAAAACCTTGTGAGACAGTCTTCGAACCAGCAGAATCATTCTCTGAGGTACTTTCATCACTTTGAAGTTCTTTGACCCACAAATACTGTCTAAGAAATGAAATTGCCCATGCTGCATGCTGCTGTAACTGATGAGCATCAGAATTTTGTGCGACAAGGAACATCTCTTGCACTAGTGATGTTAAATCAGGCTCGAGAACAGCATTTGTAATTAAAGGACTAGATATATATGAAACTTCCTGCGAACAATAGAAAAATCATCAAGTAAAGAGATGACAAGATACAGGTTGGGTTTTGTAATAGCTTTCTAATATATAAATGTCTCACCTTCTGATCAGAAGAAGAATGTGATGATCTCAAAGGGTGGGGTTCAATCAGTGTCCCTGCACCTGCTGATGATCTCAAAGGGTGGGGTTCAATCAGTGTCCCTGCACCTGCTCCTAATGCATTTACAACTCCAAGCATGGCACCAAGATGAACAAGTGGAGGATTGGAGTCAGAGTAACTTTTTCTGAACAATAGAAGCAATTCTTTAATGTGGTCAATTTTCAAAGAGTGTGACCCTTCATTCAAAACCACACCAACAAGACTTCCAGCTCCCAAACAAGATGCCATCAACAAGCTCTGGTGGAAGGTGTCAAATCTTTTAATAGAGAGTAGCTCAGAGATTAGTTCTTTATAGCAAGTCAAAAGATGTTCCATCTCTGCATCATCAATAAGTTCAAACCTCTGACACATAGCCATTACAATAGGTACAGCAAGACACGAGCCCACAGATAATAAAATTTCATGATATTTGTTTATAGTTGTTACTTCAGTAGGGTGTGGAATCCACGAAATAAGTAATGCTTTCACATTGAGAACTGCATCATGCATCCCAGCTCTGTACATTGCAGCGACACAATTACCCATACCCAATACAAGCCCTGCAACGCCCCACACATCTTCCTCTAAATTCTCACTCGTCGAGCCAAGAAATTCACCAGAAAAATATGAATTCAAATTATCTGACCCAAGTGGAAAAGATACTGAAAGAGTTTCAAGAACATCTGCCGAAGAAGGTGCGTATTGAGAGATCATCTGGGATAAGGTCCTGATGATCTTTCTCAACAGTTCTGCTTCCTCTATCTTGTGTGTCTCTTTGCCCGGGTAAGCATCAGCAACACCCCTGGCAAGAAGAGCTTGACATGAAAAACCTAACCCAACTCCGCAAGCTCCTTTCACAAGTGTGCTTCTGCTCACAGATGCAACCTGAAATGACCTCATTCTGAGCATGCTTTGAGCAATCTTTCTACAACTTACATTGATTCTTAATCAAGTGTTATGTTCATTCTGTTTCATTCAATTATCATAAATTTGCTAATTGCAAGAAATATATGCTATTTCTCACCATCCTGAGAAAGAAAATTACCATCAACTATAAAGATACATTTACTTTCTACCGAAAACCTCTTATCCTCAAAAATAAAATGCATATTCATATTGTTCATTGTAAGGAACAACATGACCTCAGTCCTCAAATTGACATACCAAACAAATATAAGCACTCTAATCTAGTATTTTTAAGTAACACCTACAGAAGTACACATTCTAACCTTTTGAATTCCAAAGAAATGCAAACTAGTCTGGGAGATCATAGGCAATAAACTAAAAAATGATTCCCATTAAGAGGTCAACAAGGCTAATCCAACTACTTGAATTCACCGAATATGAAAAATGACAGATATCAATAACAAATGAACTTCATACCTCAAGCAGTGCATTGATATTCTCAAGTTTCTGCTTGTGATCAGTGAGGTGCAGGCAACTTGATATCACACCAAGAGAGATTGCTGCAGACCACTGGCGATACTCATGTTCATGTTGGAACAACCAATTTAGCAAAAACTTTGAGGCAGTTGCTTTAACAGCATGTGCAGAAGCGGGCAACACCTAAAAGCAAGAAATAGTCAGAGAGACAGAAGGCCTATAATTTCCAAATACCAAGCAGCCTACAAAGTCACATGAACTTTAGTCCCTCAAGATGATTCTATGACAAATGGAATCCAAGTCAGTCTTCCTACTCCAGTACAGCACAATATAAGCTGCTGCAAAAGGTCTTATCTTTCAAGTAGAATCTGTCCAAAAGCAAGGAGAGAAATCAACTACCGAACATAGGGCACCAACAGCTAATGCGATATTCTCAGCAGATCGAGGGAGAGATCTCTCTGCAATTGCTGTCATACTCTGCACGACAAAATGCAGACATGAGGTTCTGTGATGCTGAAAAATAAGCTCAAAAATCCATAGTAGAGAGTACACAAAAACACCTTAAGAATTTCCATAGCAGCTTTAGGAGTTTTATCCAAAACAGCAGTCTGCAACTTAGCATCAAGTAACAAGATATGCGCTCTCATCCACCTCCGCATGAAGGGCTTCCATGATTGCAAAGAAAGAATTGCTATCAATATATTTCTCGACAGTTGAAGAGATGTTGCTATATCAACCAGTGAGGCTTCATATTTGACTTGTACATCTTGCAAGTCCTGCATCAAACCACGCACGTGAAGATTCCTGGCGGAACATGGGAAAAAAGAATCGGTTGCACTTCCATATTTTGGTTATCTTACCTCTGCTGCTCCTGGCCTCCTTGAATCTTTCTTTGTGAAGGAAAGGCAAAAAAGAGCTGCACCAGGTAATTCTTTTTCTCTTCTTTCTTTTCCTTGATTGCCACCAATAAGAAAGTATATAAAAGGTGCAAAGAGTGAATAAAAGATGATTTTCACTCTACTTACTTTGATACAAGTAATAACACAAATCAAGTCTTTAGGACAAAGGCCTAGACCCTTTTAAATGCTACATCAGACTTATTTGCATTTAGTCAAGGAGAATGACCATTTCTATGCGATTAAAACTATTGAAAACAAAGAGTGTGAGTTATAGAAATATGCTAATCTAGGTGCTTCAGAGGGGGAAAGGGCCTCACAAGTGGCAAAAGTATATTTGATTGTTGGGAACCCAGATGACAAGCTTAGGAGCCAATCATCTGGAAATATAGAGAAACTGTATGCCAGTACCTGAAGGAAAGATGAGACGCGGAAAGACATCTAACAGCTTCTCAATTCTGTTTGCAGACACCCTTTCCTGCTTAACTAATCTTCGACGGGTGCTGTGAAAAATTAAAAACAATAATTTGGCATCTTTGACAACAAAATTTAATCTAATATGTGGAAAATAATAACATTATGTCTCACATGTGCTCGAAAGTTAAAAGTTTGACTTCCAATCTTTCCAGCGCAGTAAGCACTTCAGGATCAGCCTCGGACACAAGATACTCCAAGTTCCTGTCCTTGAAATCTGGAATACTTCTTTCAAGATGCTCTACCTGGAAATGCAGATTTTGAAACAATAGCTATGAGATAAAGGAGTTATCAAGTAGAAAACTCACCTGAACTGAGCAAAAACGAGACACAACTTCCTGTAACTCATTGGAAATGTAACAAGTTCACCATATTGATTAAGACAGTATCCAAAGTGGTTTTAAAGATCTTAACTAATCATTTGTAGCCTTAGGTATGGCGAAACTGGATCTCACCGAGGACATGACCTTAGATAGAAAGGAGTGGAGGTCGCGAATTAGAGTAGTAAGCTAATTGGTTGGTAGGATTAGGTGGATGTGTGGCCTCGAGGTATAGTGAGGTAGCAGGAATAGGCGTGTTTTATGTCACTATCTGTCGTATGGGTGTTAAATTTATCGTATTTACATATTGACATGTGCTTTTCGTAAATAGTCGCTCTTTTTATTTCTCTTTTTGTTCCCTTTCCTTCCCTTTATCATATCTAGTTTATTTTGCTTATGGGTTGTTGAGACGAGGGTTCCCAGGAAACAACCTCTCTACTTCTATGAGATAGTGGTAAGGTCTGCGAACATTCTACCCTCCCTAGACCCCACTTATGGGATTCAACTGGGTATGCTGTTGTTGTTGTTGTATTTGTAGCCTTAGGGAGTACGGATCATGTGGTCATAAGCATTGGACTATCTCCAATTATTATTAGATGTTTGATCAATTGTATTGAATCTAGATATAAATTGTATAATTAAAGACATGTGTTTGGCTATACATTTAATAAAGATTTGTCTCTTTGACCTAATTTCTCTACTTTTATTTGATTTAATATTTAATTTTATTACCATATGTAATATAAAATAATTAGAAAACATTAATTATAGATAAAATATAATTTCTAATCATCAATTATCTCAAATAAGAACATTTTAAAATGAAATATAAAAAGAGAAAGAAATACAAATATTGAATTACTCTGTTAGATACAAATTGCATTACTCCTCTGAGCCTGAAAATTTTATTTGTGTATAACGTTAATCAATACTACAAACATTAGAGCCAAACGAGAGATAACAAGGGATTAACCTTACAAGTAATAATATAAGACATTTTCGTCATCACATCCTCTTATGCGTCTATTGCTAATATTTTGTGATATTTTTCAACATTGACTTTGGTATAAAGGAATACCGGCACTACTCTAATATTAAATGGGTATTAGTAAAAAAACAAAAAATGGCAACAAAATAGCCAAGAATCAATTTGGAAGTTACAAGTAGGATTATTTCCACTTAACAAGTAATCAAACATCCCTTCAAGATTTTGATACTTGAATTCTCCAACATGATAGCTAACATTCGCTAAGTTGTTTGCATACTCGGGTCTGTGTTTGCGTTCAAATCCAGTTTGAATCCCAAGAAAGTATATTACTCATACGAAGGGTGTTGGATACATGTAATGCCCCACATAGAGTATAAAAGGGCATCCAAAATGGTTCGTATAGATTTTGGATCAATTCACCCATTTCCTTACTCTACCATCACAAGGTTTGGGGGGGGGGGGGGGGGGGGGGGGGGTTGTTAAGGTTGTGTAAACACCATTCTTCCCAAACCCCACTTGTGGTGTTATACTGGATATGTTGTTGTTGTCGTCGACGTTGTCATCACCTATTTACTTAAAGATTTTGGGCTAGATGTTCAGATTCTTTATCAAGCAAGAGCACACCGAGTGCAGGGAGCCCACAAATATTAGATATTTGTCTATTAAAATATTACAGTAGGCAGAAGGGCAATTACAAGATCTACCTCATAATTGGCTAATGCCACAAAGGCAGATGCCCGAGCTTTGGACCATAAGGAAGCTTGTATGAAGTCTCGGGAAGTCCCAATATTCCAGAGTATCTTCAAAACATCTACTGATGCTTCAGGGTATGCTTGAGCATCCATCGCACCCCAGTTCAAAAGAAGACAGAGGCTGAAAATTGAGATAGAAGGAAAAACTTTGAAATGTTTGTTTCAGATTTGGAAAAAAATGTTAAGAGTATATAAGAACGTGCAATGCATATAACTCATGAGTATTGCTTAAGAAAACTCAAAGTTTGTTATTGACATTTGATAGCACAAGCAGTCATGGAGGAAACTCGCAATGGAAAGTACAAGTCTGCTTAGTAAAGCTCAAAGTCTTCTTAAACTTATCCACACACACAAAAAAAGAGTCACAGAGAACTTCTTTCTTTTTTAATCGCTAAGGTAATTGTATTAGTGTCCAGCATTAGGAAGCACTAGGAAATATTTAGAGAGACAGCAACATTTCAGATTCTGTAGTCGCAGAGATTACTTAGAACTACTGTACAAAAAATACTCAAGTAAAATGTTTGTTTCTCAGGAGATATCGCAAAACTTATTATCAGTTATCATTCTGAAGTTCGATCAGTGTAAAGATGATCTTCATAACTTGGCACAGACAATCCGATACTGGATAATCACTCTTTCATAGTTTAATAAATGTGTGCTGACCTTTACTTACCTGTGAGCAACCATGGCGTTCGCTGAATAGTTCAGCACATACTTTGCAATCACATCCCAAGCAGAATAAAAATCTGAAATAAGTGTGACATAATTAGTGTCAAACGGAAAATTTTGAAAGGAAATTGCATGTGAAATGAAAAAAGAGTCACAAAGCATGCTAGTTTTTAAGTTGGGGGAGATGGAGAATCAATCAATACCTCTTGACCACATCTAAGTGTTTGTTCTATCAATATAAGAAAGCAAAGAAATGACAAAATAGAAGGAACAGAAGAACACAAGTCATCCACCAAATCCTAATGAGAATAAGGAAATACAGGCATAGTAGTTCTTCTTTCAAGCTCAAGTAGGCCTTGTAGGCTATATCTCGTTTGTGATTCAAGCAAAAGCTGCATTCATTCTCTTTCTAGATCTGTCGAGGCCACATCTTTGAAGAGATATATCATCCAACACCACAAAAGTTGCTAAAAAGTACCTATCTTATCCTGCGGTGTATTCCCACAATCTTGGAAAAGTTTTTCCTGACCAAAAGGCAATCTTGGAGAATTTCCTGTGTTCTTAGCAGCTCTAATATTTTTTCATGAGAAGTACATTTTCCAGATGCATTACAGAGGAAAAAAAGAACAATCTTCTCTATTTCCACCCGAGGGTTACGTCAACAACTTGTACGAATTTGACATTTAAAGATTTAGCACCTATAGTGTAGGTTTACCAATCGCATCTGCTTCACAGAGGTGGCCAAGACTTTGAAGACCCAGAGACTGCATTAAAGGATCTTGACTCTCAATGCAAGCCTGTTAATTGAAATAATATAATTAAGGAGGTTGGAATTACGCATACTAAAGGAACTAACTAGTAGAACATACCGCAACAGATAAAATAAGGTCCACTCCACGATCAGGATTTCTTCTGCAGATATCACAGATGGAAACAGCCATACTAATGCAAATATCTCGCTGAGACGCAAACTGAGTAAATCTATTTGCAAGTAGTACTCCCTAGTTTCACCAGAAAAAGAAAAACAATGACTATTTGTGCCACATATTAAGGGTAATCTGACATATTGATATGAAAACTTTAAAAATTACCATCAAGTAATAACAAGTCACTAAAGAACTACCTAAGAAATGCATCTACCTATCTTCAGGGTGGATTAAGTTTTTTATGATATATTTCATCTTTTTATAATGTATCAAGTTTTTGTAAGATAGTTCATGGATCATCATTTTTTAATATTCAGATAACTCAAAGTGACTGCTAAACTATTCTATCATCTAAGAAAACTTTCACCGATATATATTCAGTTGATGATTTGCGGTTTCCATACCATAGTAACTGCTAACGTTTCTTTTATAAGACTGGACTACACCAGTTCTAGACTTCTAGTCGTGTTGTCTAGAATCTGATAAGCAAAAGCTGTGGACAAACCGATAGAATCTCTCGCATTCCCCCCAAAAAAAAATAGAATCTCTCGGTCTAGTGAAAGATCAATGTGATGGGAAAAAAGTTTGTTGTGTTTATTGCATATAACAAGCTCACTACAAGCATCAGTAAAAGGAAGCAGAAATCAAGGATAGTTATGAGAATGAATTTAGGGTTGATAATCTTGCCTGCAAGGTCCCAAAGACACGATCATTGAATTCCCAGGTTTTGCAAAGTAAGCGAATCGCAGTGGCAAATAGAACACTATAAGACAAATAACATACACCAAGAGTATTAATAGATATGTATGAACAAAATATCCACCTTTATTTTCAGTAGAATGATATTATCAGAAACCTTAGATCATTAACAAGTGCAAATATGCTACAATTATAGAGACCATTGACCAGCTCTCATATAAAAGGCTATAAATGGTGAATAAACTTTCATCAGGAGAGAGGCAGCATGTATGCATGTTCAGATATAATCTATATCAATCATTTATGATGTATTCAACTAACGCAAGGATAAACTACCAGTTAAAAAAAGTAGAAGTAGACAAGTAGCAGAATTCAAGATGGTGCAGCATGCTGCTTACCCTACTTATCAACAACGGCGTAGACAGGAAAAAGATGAAATAACTAGTGGCCAGATAACAGATCACTTTCCTAACCAATGATTTATACATTTAAGAGCAAACAATGCACAACATAGTGATAATTGACCACAATTCTCAGACCAATCAAAATTAAGATATTCTCAAGCAAAAATCAAGTTGTCAGTCTTCCACATGAACTGTTTGATGAAGTGATATGGAATTTCACAATAGTTTAAAATTTATAGGCTGAAAGGAAATGATCAAAATGCAATACATCAACAAACAACAGATATCAAAACAAAGTATAGTCAGCATACGGTTTCTTATCATTCTGAAGCATAGGCAACAGTGTCTGAATAATGAGAGGTATGATTGCAGGATGGGAAGCAAGTGATGGCAGCAGTTCCAGAAGTTTTAGCTGCACATTTTTTTAAACAGAACAGTGACTATGAGTCCACCAAAATTAGCCCAAACAAAGAATGTTCAAAGGTTCCATTTTAAGTATCAAAGTAGTGAGAAGTCATCCACCAGAAAAGAGAGTAAACACTGACGATATAATAAATATGGCCAATAATAGATCTTGACGTAGCAAACTAAAATTCACCAGAACTCCATGACTGTCAATGCTTGTATTCGTGGAAAATATATGATTGTAGAACTGAATGACTAGCAACAAGGGAACACCAAGTTTAGGATCCGCTCTGCTGTTATTAGCCAAGACATCAACAGAAGAGCTCCCATCTGTTTGATGCATGATGAGGACACAGGCAATCGCACTGAGTATCACGGGCATCTCTGCAAGAACAAAGGATAGAACAGATATTGTAGAATTTTAACAACAAAAAATTTGCAAGTGGAACCTGAACTCGACAGGACTAGCTTATGAGGACTTAACCGGTCAGAAAGATCTTCTGAGACTGAGTGATGGATGAAGCCTTTCTTCTTGCAATAATATGATGCAGGTGGTCGGTAACCAAGGAGCTCCAAGTTTTTGATACGTAGTGCTCGTCTCTAATAGAAGTGACATGACTAGGCTCATAATTCAGATAAAAAGAACCAGATAATGGAGATAGGTCCTGAAAAAAGCCACCCATTATAGGGTAAGTAAGAAATGTACTTCCAATAGGAGCAAAATTAGTCAAAAACAAAACATAAAACATGTAAATAATTCTTCAATTGCCCCTTGGGCATTGATAATTAAGTCAATGCCGCACCTAAAAATAAGAACAAGAATCTAGCAAGATTGAAAATCAAACACTATCATTGCTACTCCAAGAATGTTATTTGAACAGATGGATGGAATATGGTTCTACTTCTTGCAATTCAAGTGTGAAATTAGATTGACTTTTCTACTTCTTCTTTTTTTGTGTGTGTGTGTGATTTTTTTTTGTAGGTTTCTTAACTGACATAATTTACACACTTTGACAATGACATAATTTTGAGGTTCTAGACAATGTAATAAACCTGAAGCCATATATGCTGCAAGAGTCTGAAAACTATGAATTTAGTTGTACTAATAGACGGAAATTTCATTCCTTTCGGCTGTCCAGTCTTTTGTGCAATAAGTAGCTTATTCGAAAGCTTTCCCAAAATGTGAAGCAAATCGGTTGCTGCTTGTTTTACTGATTTAGACGGAGAAGAAAGAAGGTTGATAGCAGGGAAGATGAATAAGAGCTCTTCATTCAAATCATATGCATCTCGAAAGACATCATTCTCTGCAGAAGTAGTTTAACAATTTTATTTAGCTAGTGGTGAAAAATAAGCAACAAAGACAGTTATTTATCCAGTAAAGTGCATATATATCCTCAGAAGAATTTTACTTTAAAAATATTTTTAAACTTCAAAGATTTACTTGATAGTGCAGACTGAGGTGAAATCTTCCAGGTTAATAGGATAAGAAATAGCACCTTAGTACTCAAATACTCACAACAGGAGGCAACTGTACACTGGTATGTGCCTTCAGTACTAAATACATTTTTGTTTGACATCCAAAACAATTTGAATAGAATACATATAATGCATCAGATTATCAACCCTTTTCCAGAAAATCAACAATACTAGTAACCATACCATTCTCATTTTTCCACTTCAACAGAAATAGAATAAGTTTCACCTCCAAGAATTGTTCGTGTTCAAGTTCAGACTGCACGAGTACCATAAATAATGACAGCGTAATTGTTGATAATTCAGGCATATAGCTCAGACCAAGATCTTTTTGCACAATCAATATGCGTCTTGATACTTCTAAAATGTTCTCAATTAAACTCGTGTGCTTTGGATTTGTACATAAGGAGAACATAACATCCAGGAGTTCCACACCAAAAAACTGAACTTCATGAAGCAGCTGCTAGCATTGATAATGCCACTTGCAATTAGTAAGGCTAGACCACAATATAAATCTTAAAACGTAATAAAAAGTAACTTTAATCCTAGAAATGCAATAAAATTCAAAAATGGGAAAGAAAAAGGAAAGGCCAGTTTGCATACCGATCCCATTTCCACCAATTGTTGCAGAACCACCACATATGCATCTACAATGCATTCAAGGCAGTGTGAAATATTAGTAAAATCCTGCACATAAACCACAGATCTCAAGCACTTAAATATTGATGGCAAAACAACTGTCAGAATGCAGGCATCCAACAGACAAACAAATGCCACAGCAAAAATAAAAAGATTAAAACATATTTTACATAATACATGGTACAACTTACTTCTGCATTATTGCATGGAAAGAACGTCAAACGCCCAATAAGTAGCTTAAGAACAGGAACGGCCTCCAAAGGAATCGAACAACAAAGTCCAGCTAATGATGATACCAAACTTCTTACAAATGAAGAAACTGAAACAGATGAGGGCATCCTAACAATTGAATAATTCAAGAAAGGTACCAAGAATTCACAAACTTCCACCATTCCCAAATGCTTGCTCTGCATTATGAAAATAAGCACTTGTTGCAGGAGCTCAGTTTGAACCTCCACCCGGCAAGAAAGCACCTGTCCAGCCATCCACCAACTCACATCAGAACCATTACCAAAATTAAGTGATTGAGATTTTGAAGCACTAAACTCATCAAACACTAAGTGCTCATAAACTTCCAGAACAAGCACATGACTGTTCACAACTATCTGCAAATATGTTTGTCTCGTGCTGAATCCAAGAGCCACATTACCAAATTAATATCTATCCCGTTTCACAATCCAAATGCTTTTGTTGTGTATAATGTTAATTCCCTAGCTGATCAAGTCCAATAAATTCTTCCAAAAAGCATAATCAAAATCTATTTTATAGCTTTACCTCTAATCAAACTTAGCCCTATCAGTAGAACTGCCATAGAAATAGTAGCACTCACTGATTAATATAGCGATATAGAATTTTGATTTATCAATTCTAGTAACAAGTACACTCAAACTTAAAACTGTGAAAGTGCACATTCTGCTAACATATCGTTGCAATTACCTTGACAAGTGGATGAGTCTCTGAAGATAGACAGCGCAATGAATTCTTCTGGAAACCCAACCGAACAAGAAAACCTATTCCTTTGACGAAAAGACTGACAAAACGAGAATCGGATGCTTCGAGGGCAGACTGCAGCTCGAGTAACCCGCGCGATAGGTCCAATTTGGAGTCTCTGACGAGGCGGCATAATTCTCGAACCGATTGATCAAGGACAGAAGCGGAGGTGGAGTGAAGGCACTGAGTGATGGCGTCAGTTCCAGGGCCGGAGTCAGGGTTCAAGTACGGCGGAGCCGATCGAAGCTTCTCGAAGATCGAGATGACTGCAAATTTCTGCAGCGACGGTTGAGGGATTCGAATTTTCTCCAGCAGTTGAGAGTAAGAATCCATTTGGGGCCAAATAAATGACAGTCACAGTTTTAGTATTACCATTCTCTGCTGCAAAGGAAATGGAGATGAGTTGAAAAGGAAGTCTGGCGGGCAAGAAGCGCAGTAGGGGTCAAAAGAACTGATATGAAATTTATCAAAAAAAAAAAAAAACCAAAAAAATTGTTGGAGGTAGGGTTGTTGGCGGTTATGGGTTAAACAATTAAATCTAACTGGAACAAGAATCAAACCGATTAATAATTTGATTTACTAAAAAAAAACCTTCAAAAATAACCAAACTCAACCAAATAATTATATATATAAATTTTATAATTATTTATGCAGTATTCATAAATAATATATAAATATTTTATTATATTTTAATTAATGTAAATCTTAAACTTAAATTCTCTTATTAGTATTTTGGAATATAATTTCCTTTGTACCCCTCCACTGAGTAGTTATTTAATTGTTGAGCTTGAATTTTTTTATGAAAATTTATTGTTGAACTAAATTACTTTGTTTGTATATGATAATTTTAGTATTGCCTAACTAAATCACTTTGTTCGTTTAATAAAACTCTAATACTATTGCTTAATTGAATCGAAGTAGCCCTCTGTGGATTATTCACGTACTAGGTGTTTGTGTCTATTGAGATGTGTATGCCCTTAACAAACTTATTACTTTCAAATCGAAAAATAACCAAAAGAATAAACCAAATCGATCCAAACTGGCAATAACCAAACCGACGGTTATTTTTTAAATTTGGTTTGGATTGGTTTTAGAAATTTTAAAACCGACTAAATTGATTTGGTTATGATTTTAACCAATAACGATCCAAATCGAACTATGAACGGATACTTGCAATTATAATATTTTTATAACAAAGTAATTTTATCAAGAAGCTGGTGTTTAACAAATTAAGGAAATCAACTCTAATTGAAATTTTTTGTCTTAACCATATTAGTCTAAATTCTGAAGCAAAAATTAAAAGAGTAATTTTCACTTATTTCATGCTCATGTAAAGCACATTATTATTTACTCTACTATCAATTGATTGGCACAAGAACAAAGTTGTAACGAAGTTTGTGGGAGAAGATTAAATATGATTTTTCAGTTGTTTGTAATAGAAAAGAAAATTTCGTCGCGAGTTTTTTTCGACACGTGCTATACAAGTAATCATTGAATTTTACTCACAGCAAGAAGGTGCTTTCATGTGTAGTTATTAGTTGCAGTTTTGTATCCAGATTTTTCAACATTTAAAGCTTGTAGAAAGTCATCCATGGTAACCGTAATTTCCAAGATCTCAGCTGGATTTTTCCCATTTATCCTACGTCTCATGCCATTTAAAGAAGCATCTGTGCAGATATTTGTTAGATCGTCTCCACTGCGTGCAACCTTGGTGGCAATTGGTCAATATCCAGGTCAGGAGCTATCTGTCAGGCAGATGAACATCTTCTTACAAGACAATGAACCTCAAAATTTTATGGCTTAGTTCAGGTTCTTATTTTCCACAATTGCTTGTCACAATTCTTGCAATTTGCAAATATGTGATCAGTTATCATTTTATTTTATCAGGTCAAAATGCTTGGTTATAAGTTGGTAATAAAAGCTTCATTATTTATTCATTACTGAATACCCTGCAAAATTTGGTCCTTTGAATAAGATTATGTCTCTATTCATATGTCTAAATGCGTTGTTTAGTCGGAATCTTATTCATTAATGTGCAGCATACTAGTAGCAAGCAATGTCATTATTTAAGGAAAATTAATGAAATTTTGATTTAGGCCTCCAAGAAATTGAACCATTGATAATGAATTTTTTAAAAAATATATATATATTTTGCTTAAATAATATACACTTAAAATAAAATTATAAATTAAAAAAACTAAATAATCGTCCACTCTCCATCTTAAATAATATTTTAAAATTTTAAATTAAACCACGCAATCTTCATATTACTAAATAAAATTTTATAAAACATTATGCAACAAATAATATTGCAAAAATATATATGACTAATATCTTGCAAAATATATAAAAAAAAAAAGTTATAGATCTTTAATTAAGAAATGGTTTAAACCACTAGAATTCAAAAAATGAAAAAAAGGAACCTTTTAACCTATTTGGATGATATTTTCGAATAGATAAAATTATCCAAGATCATCCGATTAAAAAATTAAATCAATTCCTTTGATATTCTACTCATATTACTAATATCATACATTTGTGGTTATTAGTAATGTATTGGTTATTAGTAATGTATGCATGCATTAATTATAATTAAAAATTTAATCGTCTCTCAAAATTTTTTTATATCTTTTCTGCTGAAATTTTTTTGTAAATAAATTTTTTTCAACGCATGTTATATTTTAATACATCAAACTAAATAATACATTGTATTACTACTACACTCTATTTAAAACTATTACTATATAGTCTACCAAATGAGTCAAAAATGGTCATCTAAAACAGCCCCTAAGAATGGCCGGAAAAACGATGGAGTACAAAAAAGCAGACGTATACATCACATTACATTACATCACACAAAGCACAAAACACCAAAAAGGCAAAGATTGAAATACCCATTAGAAAATACATTTTCCATTTCCAACTCAATAACATAGTAATTAAACTAATTAAGTAGTCTTGGCTCCTTCTTTCCCTTCCTGCTCTTTGCTCTAAATTGTTTGTCCAGCATCCGCCATACGCCTCTTTGCCGCTTTCATATTCTCCGGCACCATCGATTTACCTATTATACATTGAATATGAAAAATTTAAGCTTATACATTCCATTTATAGATTGAATACATAAAAAATTACAATCTATCCCTCAATACACAATATAATTACAAATCTACCCTTTTTAAAGCTCAATACATCAAAATTACAAATCTGCCCTTTTTAACCTCAATACATAATAAAATTGCAAATCTGCCATGTTTTAAGCGCAATAAATAGAAAATTACTAATGTATCCTTTACGTGACTAAAGTATAGACATTTGGAATCAGTAGGACCCATATGATTTCAAGTCCACATAGTTTTTTTTAATAAAATGACATATACGGATTAAGAAGTAGTAAATGATGGAATCATCCTTTGAATATAATAAATATAATGTCTTGAATGTGAGAGAGAAATAATTATATGATAAAGGACAAATTAAGAATTAGGTATAAAATTATCTCTGGATCCCAAAATAGTAGGGGACAAGTAAGAATGGATGGAGGAGGAGGGAGTAACAAAAACGTCTGAAGTTTAACCATATATAGTTTCGGGTAAGAACTTTGTCAAGCCTAATTTCAAAAATGGATACAAATTAAGTAAAAATACCCGATTTTTGAAAAGTCACTTGAGGTATTATTACCTTGTTTGAAATAATTGAGGATCCAAGAGAAAGATGTAAGGCCAGTAACCCCAAAAGCCCCAGAAGTCAAAAAGCCAGCAACAGCAAGGGCAACAGTAAGAGCAGCAGGTACAAGAACTGGGCTGAAGAGTAGAAACACTGGAGTTGCAATAGCAAGCCCAATTAAAGTGCCAACAAGAGTAATGCCAGCAAGGCATAGTAGGGTCCCCCCAACAGGAAGAAGAGTTACAATAGCAAGGATTTGTGTAGCTGAAGGACCTTTTTGACTTTTCATTCCACCAACAACTTCATGATGAGGGCGGTGGAGCGGCTGCATATGAAGGGGATGCCGGCCGTGTGCGTGCCGGTCACCCATTGTAGTAATAGTAAGATGAGAGAAATGGGGTTTGTCTGGTGTTAGTAGTTTTAAAGAGGGGAAAAGGGTGCAACGTGTTGGAACGCATGTGAATTACAAGTGCATGGGGAACAAGTTGCATTGCAAGGAAGAAAGAATTTGTGTCTTTTACCTATAGCTTTATGTGTGTTTGGGTTTGGAATTGTAACGCCTTCGTATGGGGCCTGCATAAACAAGCTGGCTTATTTTGTTTGATTGACACCTCAAAATATAAACAACTTAGGTTTTTTTATTTTTCATTGAATATAAGAAATGTATTTTTCAATTTTTAATTATTTACTAACATTAATGTATTTGGTCGGTTTTAGGGTTTGTTTGGCACGGAGGAGCATCTTTTTTATTTTTATTTTTCTGTCATTCCTTTTTAATTGTGCTCTTTCTGCCCTTCAACACACTCATCTTCGCCTCTACCATCCGAAGCTCCCCATCTCCACCACCCACGGCTTAACCACTAATAGTAGATTATATATAAATAGTTTTAGAATAATAATTTTTTCATATATAATATAATGAATAGAATAAATAAAACAATAAGTAAAAATTTCATTTATTTTTTTAGAAGATATTTTCTTGACAAAAAAAAAATGTAAGCTTTCCAAAGTGATCAGGTCCATTGGGCGCATTTGCTCCTTTATATATGTAATTAGAGCCTTAGTGCATGGAGCCCAAGATGGCCTTTGAGGCTTTGACCCTAATGTTTGAATTAAAAGCCTCAGCACAGAGCCTTATAGTATCATGTCTTTTGATCAGAAAATTAAATAGAATACCTACCAAATATAATGATTTTAATCTTTTGCCCTCCATAAGAAAATTTTTACAAAAATGCATTTTTCTCATTTTAAGTTGAATCAAACTACACCTCTTATGGAGACATTTTTATAAGACATTTCTTGTGAGAGACAAAATATCAAAAAATCACCTCTTATGAGAGAGCATTTTTGAACATGGCCCCGTCTTGATAGGCAACTTCCCATAGAGAAAAGGAGTTCAATTTCGAACACTGAAATTACTTGTTAATAATTACAAGTGATCGCTTATAGTAAGTTTGGTTAATAAATCTAAGAAAGATAAGTAACTTGTTAACATGTTAAACTATATATATACTTATAATACAAACAATATTTATACTTTCAAGATATATTATTTTAAATGCTTTTAGTGTTTTCTCAATTTTAAAACACCAACTTGTATAGGTTAAATTATTACACAATCTTGCTAGAGTTGTGATTAACAATTCTAAATTAAGCACAGCAGTGACCAATAACCCTTTAGAGTACTATAAGGCGGCCTCGTAATATATGAAGCCCAAGATTGTCTACTGACGAAGCCCAAGCCCAAAAATACTAGCATTATATATGGTAATATGGTTGGTATTATATGAAAACTATACAAAATGGACCCAATATGAAATTATTTGTCAAAAATGGAGACTAAATTATGCGACTACTTTATAAGACATATGTGTTAATTTACACAAACACACACCAGTCTCCATTCCACGTTCTTTCTTTTTCTCTCCATCGTGATTTCACCATTATACTCATAAAATTAAAATCTTAAATAACTACAGGATGATTTGAAATTATCTGAACAGGAATACAAGAATCTGAGTTAAGAAATGGACCACACATATTGTAGCCATTTTTGTAGTGTTTGTTTGTGGACTCGTTAAGGAAAAAGAGTTCCACTAGGACAAAAAGGCCAAAAACACGGAAGGGAAATAGTGACAGGGAAAGGCCCTGAAAGCTACGGATGCTTCATTTTCGTCTTCAGGATATACCTTTTTTTTCAGGGGGCGTTGATTTATATTTTCCACGCTTTTAAAAAACTTATTTCGATTTATATATTAAAGAATATCTCGTGGGTTTGATACTATGCTCAACTAGTGGCCTTTAACTTGTCAAATCAATCAAATCAAAACACTAAATTTTAGTTTGGGCTGCAGGTATTCACAAAATCATTTTTGAAGTCCAAGTCCAGATATGGGCCGGTTGTTTGGGCCCACTAAGGTTGAAAACTTTCATTAAGTATTTTTATCTTTTTCGTTTCAATTAATTATTTTAATTTGACAAGAGTTTGTACATGAGGATTTTAAAAAACCTTTCTCCTTCCCTTCCTAGCAAAGGGCTTATAAAAAAAAAATTTAAAAACTATGATATAAAATAAGATATTTGTGTGGTTAGAAATTATTTTATCACTAAAAAAAGTTGATATTTTAAAGTCAAATTATTTTTAAATAAAAAAATATTTTATTATTTATCAGATTGACTAAAAAAAAAGTCATATAAAGTGAGAGAGAGAGTAATTTTTAGAAATATTTGATAAAAATATAAATATTTTAGATTTAAGAAGTTAAAAAAATCTAAAGTCAAAAGTAGGCAGGTATCTACTTTTTGACTTTTAGTTACTATTAACTAACTTAGAAAAAACTTATCCCCCCTTAATTTTCTGAGGTCATGTTCAATTTCCAATAAAGACTGAAAACAAAAAATATTACTCTCTCGATTTATTATTACTTCTTACATTGGATTCAATTCATCCATTATATGAATGATAATTGACACTATTATTTTATCACCCGATTTTTTATAAATTAATGTTTAATATTAGATTTTAAAAAATATTTTAAAAAATAAATTATTAATATTATGAATAAAACATGAAGAAAATTATTTTTTAATATGTTAAAAGTAAAAAAATAAATTTAAAAAATTTATTTTTTAAACTAATAAATAAATAAAATAAAATAGACAGACAGATGATTTTCTTCTATCTATTAAAATGTTGATGGATAAAAACTAATCCTAACAATCAACATATATCTATGAAAATAGTCAAAAAGGGTATAAACTGCCCCGACACCAAAATTATCAAAATATAACGCTACTAGGACCTTTTTCTAAAGCACTACTAGGACCTAGAGGCTGGAGGTCAACTGAAATGGACAGGTGATTTTTTTTTTAATCGATTCAAGTATTAATGAATAAATTTACTTGTTAAATTGGTTAAAATATTAATCAAAATATAAACATAGTTTATCGAACACGAGTTACCAAAAATAAAATAGTATTTCTCCACTTCATTTGATAAGATATAATTCCTTTTAGTTCGTTCTAAAAAAATATTATCTTACTATAATTAAAATAATTTAATTTTAAAAT
The DNA here is from genome assembly GCA_029948455.1 of Solanum rostratum. Classification (NCBI taxonomy): domain Eukaryota; kingdom Viridiplantae; phylum Streptophyta; class Magnoliopsida; order Solanales; family Solanaceae; genus Solanum; species Solanum rostratum. The sequence continues at coordinate 1,198,253 of CM057056.1, read as the reverse complement.
AAAATAATTTATAATTACATTAATATCTAAAAATTATTTTAAATCACAAATTTTAAAAATATTTAACTTCATCTATACGCCAAGATAAATGAAGTAATATCGTATAAAATAAAATGGGGAGGATAGAATAGCAGCACTACTAGAGTCTAGAGGGTAGAGGGCACCTGAAATGGACAAGGGGATCTTAGGGCGGTTAGTAGGGGCCTCAGTAAACAGGAGGAATTGAACGAAGGATGGGACGGGTTCTTGAATTTGGAAAAGATGGAACACCTTTTTCTGGTTAAACTTTCTCTTAATTCGCTGTATATCGTAAAGGAAGGCCCTAGGGGAACTCACTTTTTCTATTTATTTATTTTTACTATTAAGAACTAATTATATTTTAATTTTATTTTATAAAATTATAAAAAAAATTAAATTTAGAGAAATTCGAATACATCACATACATCCAACGTGATGTATCTGACGTCCTGATACATCAGGTAAATAATGATGTATCCAATTGATCTATCACGTAAAATGATGTATTTAACATCCCGATATATCACAAAGTGACATATCCGACTGATACATCACTTTCGTGATGTATCTGGTTGATACTTCGTGTACAATGATGTATTAGAAAATAGGTGAGAATAGGGGTGTGCATCGGTTGGTTCGGTTTTGTTTTATACATTATCGGGTTTTCAGTTTTTAAATATACTAAACCAATAAAATAATTTTTATCAGTTTTCGATTTATCAATTTTAAGTCCTTAACGGTTCGATTTTTGATTTATCCGATAAGAATGAATTTTCACGAGGATTTGCATTAATAAAAGCAAATTGAATATGAAGACTACGTTTATTAACTTGCAAAAGCTATAATTAGTTAATTACAAACTAAAATACTAAAGTGGGTAACTAGTCTAAAGATTTAAATAGGTAATGTACTGCTATAATGTCTTATTAATATTAAATTACGAATATTTAATATTTATGAAGGGGTAAATTATTATAATCTTATTGGGTTATCGGTTTGCCTAATAATCCAATAATAAAATTCGATATCGAACCAATAACCCAATAATTTTTTTTTCTTCAAAACCCATTAAAAACCCGATAACCTAATAATCCAATAACAATAAACCAATAACATTTTTATCGATTTGATTTTTGCACATCCCTAGATGAGAATAGAAATTGTTGTAAATTCTTTAAGTGGTAAACTTTTTTAGAGAATATAATAAAAAATAAGTTATCTATTTTGATAATTTTTTCATTTTTTATTACGTGCGCGTGCGCCTGAATTTCTCTTTGCGGACGACCCATCGCATATTTTTTGTTGTAAATAGGAAGTATCCCTCTCAATTATTTTCTATTTGCCGGATACATTATAGCTAGCTAGCTAGCTCTTTCTATGTGTTTTAATAATTTCCCCTATAAATATATAGCATCCACTTTTTTGTTTTGTCTTGAGTTCAAGTTTGGTTTGAAATTTTAGCTAGTGATCCCTTTTTGAGAAAATATTGGATCATGATTAATATTTTTGTATGCCATAGCAAATGTGGACATGAGTTTAATTTGTTCACAATTTTAAAAAATACTAAAAATTTGTTCAAAAATAGAGGCGTATTCAAAATTTTGGGAGAATGGATGAACTATTACAAAAAAGTGAATCTAGGATATAAGTTTGATCTATAGAATTCTATTATTCGATTTGTTTAACTTTCTAACCTTAATTAAAGCGGCGCATCTAATCATCACCAGCCACGTTTACGTGATACTTCAAGTGTGAGTTCAATTCACATATCTCTACTTAAGTATTTTTTAAAAAATATATAATACTAATATATATAATTTAGGAAGAAAAGCATGAATTCACGTGAATTCAATGACCTTACAATCAAGGTTAGAATTCGAAACTTTAGATGAGAGATGAAAAAGATGTTATCAATCCATCACACACACTTAATTTGAAATTCTTGTTCATATAGTGTATAGACACTTGGGGAAGTACGTACCATGTCATTTGTAGAGTTGTAGACACAGTGAACCACAAAATACTTTGCTCATATCGTCAAGGCACTTGGCTGGGAAGTGGGAAGTTGTCATTTGTTCCCAGGCCCACCAAAGTTTACTACAACTTGCATTGAATTTTGTACGAATAAAAAATTAAATGTTGGCAGACACATTTATACCTACACTTAGTAGGAACAAATTGTCGTTTGGGATGTGAGATGTATAAGTAGGGATATTTATTACGAATAAAATAATCAATCATGAGATTGGCTAATGTTTTAAAATTAAATATGGGAAAAAGTTAAATTTTGAATTTTATTTCAAGGCAATTATCTTTATTTCATATACTAAATAATTTTATTACACTAAAAGAGACATTTGGTGACAATAAATTTTCTTTGCGGGGGCAATATTTATTGTTGCAAAATCAGTTAGTGATAACTAAATTAATATCATTACATGCGAAATCATTAAAAATTTGAAGGGCCCCCGCGCGAGGGATTATTTACCAATGTGCCACTAGTCGTCGGACACCAGTGACACTTATTATAAAGAGTAATTAATTATAAATATTCATATTTATTATTGTCTCTAATATAATATATATATTATTAAATAACTAATTTGCAAATAGACGCTCATGTAGATAAATCACTAACTATTTATAGACGCACTATCTCTATGAGGTAGTGATAAGGTGTGCATATATTTTACCTTCCTCATATTCCACTTGTGAAATTTCACTGGTTTGTTGTTGTGAATTTAAAAGATAATTAAAAATGAGACAGTAATAGAGACTAGAGAGTAGTAAAATTTTAAAAAGCATTTATTGTAAAGGAAATACTTCCTTCGTCCAATTTTATGTGATACACTTTTTTTTGTCCGTTCGTAAAAGAATGTCACCTTACTCAAATTGAAAATAATTTATCATTAAGATTCTTTTTTTATCCTTAATGAAATAATTCTCAACCACATAAATATCTAAGAATGATTTTAGACCACAAATTTAAATTTTTTTTAAATATCATGTTAAGTTAAAGAGCGTCACGTAAAATGAATCAGGAATCAATAATAAAAGGGGGGACAAGAATTAGAATTGTCGCTAGGTGGTAGAAATAGTTGTGTGGGTTCACATAATTATGGGTTCATCTCACATGGAAGAACAATATTTTTCCGGACCCTATAAGAGTAGGCAACTGTTATAGCTAGACCAGGACCATACCATATTGTACTAAAATATTATTAATTAATTCAACATGCCAAAATGTACCATCCACAGATTACTATGGTAAAAAGATCCCCATCAGACTAGTCAGAAATTTTACTGAATTTTCTCAAATATATGCATTCACTTGGAAGCTATATAGTTGAAAAGTTTGAATTAACTACTCCATACATTTTTATATAATATGGTTTTGTTATGCTGCTTAGGTTTGCATCCAAACAAATAAGGCTTTAGCTGGCAAGTAATTGCTTTTTTTGTATAACTAAAGAATTAGAAGAAACTAGATCGAGACGGTTCAAGTTTGTATTTAATGAGTAAATCATAAGTAATCTTTATGTTCATTTTTACTTCTTCGTTGTTCTATTTTAGAATATTTACTAATATTTGTTCAATTTATAAAACGAAGAGTATAAATGTTTAACATAAAGAAACAAAATTGATCAGATCATTTAATAATTAGTGTACAAGATTCTGACGGCTAGTCTTGAAGTTTACTACCTATGGGCCATTGCAGTTCTCTGTAGGAGATAACTAGGACGTCCTCTCTATAGTTGAAGCAAAATCAATCATAAACAATTTTCTTATTTTATATTTGAATTTATATTGAGACTCGATTAAATTTAAAAACATATTATATTTTTTTAGAAATATAAATTTATATTATTAGTGAAATGAAGTCTAACATTATCAGTTTATACCAACTTATCATCCTATTTGTTAGATTAAAGTAATAAATTCATATTATTAATTAGTTTAATCTAATCAATCACAACAACTTATCACCCTATTTGTCAAATTATCATATTATATTTATATAAATTTACATCATGACATCTTAACCTGATGATATATGTAAGAACTAAAGCACTATAGAAACTAAACATATTTCAAAAATTGATTGCCACATAAAGTTTTAATTACCAATACCCAAATCACCACCATTTCATATATATAAAATTCAGTTTTGTACAATACCAGATGCTCTTAATTGCCCATTCAAAACGGAGCAATTAATAATAATGATCAACAAGTTATTAATTATACCAATAGCTATAGATATATAGCATCACACAAATTAAACAAGAAGTAAACATGATCATTGGAACATATTGAATTTCACAATATGTTACTATATATCATCATCTGCCTCAGGGTTATTGTTCCATGTAGAATTATTATTATATGTTGGAACACAATATCCATAATTAGCAGTTTGATCAATTCCAGTACTACTTCTCCCATAATTCAAATTCCTTTGCTGATTATTCACCATTGAATTACTGACTACTTCGCGATTACTGCTAGCATATCGCATTAAATCAGCATTGGTTGCATCAAGTTCTTTCTGAAGACGTATAACTTGTCTTTGTAGAACTGAAATCGCTCCAACACAACCATAAACTGGATCTTTCATACGCGCTTCAGCTTCATAAGCAAGAGAATTAACCGCATCTTCTCTCTGGTGAGGTTGAATTTCGTTCAGGAGTTTACTTACATTGCTTGCACCAAATATTTTGTGTACGTTGGCAAATTTTTGTGGCTCTTCTGGAGGAAAATAAGGAGCAAATATGCAACCTGGTAAACATTTTCTTCTCAAGAATTTGCAAGCTGCACATGGAGGGTTGGAGTAGCTGCTGGAAGAAGCCATTATGGTTGTTTCTCAACAATATGATTTCCTGCTAATTAATCAAACAATTTATTGTAACTTCGTATATAAAGCAGCATCTAATTAGTAATTACCAATATTATTATTAGGAACAATTTTTTTAATAACTGTGGTGTCTGGACCAGCTTGCACGTACCTCGACTAATTCCACGGATACCTATCACTTTCCACCAACAACATGTATCTAATAACTCCAACATGTTTATTTAAGGTACCTTATATAATTCAATAGGACCAGCCTAATGAAATATGGTACCTCTAACTTGAATTTAAGTTTTAATTATTATAATACATTAACAATGTACGTAAATAATTTTTACTCCTTGACAAGTTGTTTTTATCTGTTGTAGCAGGACAAATATCTTTTTAGAAGATTTCAAATCAAATTTTAACTAATGCTGTATATATAAAAACTCAAGCTTTAATTTGAACTCCAATCCTTAATGAAGTGGGACTAATTAAATAGGCAACTATGTCTATATATAAGTTTATCCCTTTAAATGAAGAGTCCTCAAGGACAAGAGTGACATTTATTAACCTCTAAATATTTTAAAAAATATGTTTCATATGATGATAGCATTAAAGTTTTAAGGCAAACTGAGAGCTTCTTTTATGTTGAAAATTCCTTTGCACAAAAGTCAAAGAGCAACCTAGCTAGCTAACAAAAGCCTCAAATGATAATAAGCATAAACTTAAACAATAACAGGTGAAATTGCATAAATAAGGTCTGGAAAGGGTAGAATATTCGTAGACCTTATCAATATCTCATAGAGATAGAGAGATTGTTTCCGAAAGACTGATATCTAAAAAAAAATCATCCCAAAAAACAGAAAATACTAGATATAAAACAAAACGACTAGAATGGAATAAGCATAATAAACCTAGCTAACATGAATTTCTTCTATCCTTTTAGTCTAATCAATCAAACTATGTCCCTTTATTTTGACGTTATAGAACACACAAGTGAAACTTTATTATAAATCATTCTGTGCTCAGTAATATTGATATCTCAATTTACTATAACACACTAATTATTAATATTATGATCTATGAGTCATGACCAGTTTAATTTCCAGCAAAACAGTGAAACATATTGTAAACTTACTATGCTGCCTTTAAAGTATATCCGACATTCCACCTGCAAAGTTCCGCAAAACATGTCTTTTTTTTTTTTAACATCAAACTAACATGAACAAACCTAAATGTAATTTCATATCATTGTCCTTCAAATACTTGTCAATATAGACATCCTTAAAAATAAATTATTTTTTTTATAAAAACATGTTACTTACTAACGATCGATCTACACGTTGAAATGAATTTTATAGGTCTGTCAGCCCTATAAATTGAAGAAACAAAAAAAAAAGATACCTTAATTTTCCTTTTGGTAGTTGCAAAGTCTTTCAAGCTGTGTACCTTGATTCCTGTAAGAGCATGGTAGCCATTAGTAAATTATTTTATTTTATTTTATTTTTTGTTGAGAGAGAAAATTAGAAACCCTAGAATTGGAGAGAGAGAGAGAAAAGTAGAAGAGAAGACAATAAACATTAAACAAGTGAATGGGTGATAGAAGCTAGTGGAAAATAAAAGGGACTAAGCATATTTAAATAAGGGTTTCAATTAGTATTTCCTAATCAAGTAAAACTTACGGGACACATCTTATTTGGCTAATATATTGCTTTAAAAGACAGAAAAAATTAATAATTTATGTACGCGCGGTGTGTGAAGAATTTGTGAATATATATATATTAATGATACTTATTATGGACGTACAAATGTTTATAATTATTTTTGAAACTATATGAAAATTGTAAATAGGTATTGTATGACATGGCCTGGTAATTAGTCTCTCTATAAAAAGTGTCTGTGAGTATATTTTAGTTATATGCAATGAACTATGTGTAATAATAATTTAAACAGATTGACTTTAATTTTTACTCTTAACTTCGACCGTCAATTTTTTTTTTTTTTTTTGCATATAATATATATATATATATATATATATATATATTATTCGTAATTAATCTATGGGAACACTTACCTAATTTTCTGTCGGCATGACAAGTACAATATGCATGGTAAAATTAATAATCATTTTTCACAACGCACCAATTTATTAATTACGAGACCTTTTTTATTACACAATAAAATGAACTGGAAAAAAATAATTTTACATTTTTTAAGAATCTTTTAGTTATACAAAACCAGATCTCTCAGTCTATCTCAGAGATAGATGGCCATATTTTAATTTTGGACATTTAATTGCATCTGGAGCATAATTGAGTGCATGACTTAATTGATAATGGCAGTAAGGCACAAAATAAAAGACGCTCTGGATTTGATTGTTTACATATTATATAGCAATCGAATTAAGTGTTAATAATTGAATTTTAAATTTATTTTTTCATACATATTTAGTAAGTTTGTTAATGCATATATATTTTTGGGCTATATATTGAGTTACATCGAATTCATATATTCAAATCTGAAGCAAGTATTTGATTGATGAACTTGTTCACACATGCATGTAGTCAAGAATTTTTGACGGTTCAAATTGAAAAAACATATATATATATTAAATATTCCAATTTAAGGCTGAAAAAATTCCTGCAATTATCATATTTTTCATCTCTTTCTAGTGATAAATAAATCATTCTTACTATAAATTCTCAGTGGTCGTTTTGTTGGGAATAAGTTATTCTAGAATTAACTTAAGGGTTGTTTGGTTGGAAATAAGTTATCCTGGGATTAACTATCCCAAGACAAGTTATGATGGGATAAGTTATTCCTATCACTATGATATAAATGGTGAGATAAATAATCTCATGACTATCTAATACCTCCAATCAAACGCAAGATAAAATAATTTTACATTTTATCTCGAACTTATTATACCTTATAATTCACATAAATGACTCAGTAATTTAATGGGCTATATTGTTTGACAATTGTGTTATATATATTGAAACTGGTTGAATCCATGAAAGAAGCAAATATTGATATTTTCAGGTCAAAGTTTTATATAAAAGCCCCCCACCTACCAAATAAATGTACAATAGAAAATATTCTGAAATTCCTGAAAACGTTACTGTTTGGCTCTATTATTGAAACAGTAACTAAATCTTTGTAAACAATAATTCAATACTGAAATAAAATCTTCTTGAGAGGACGGATAATTTAATATGATATACTGTTTCTTATACTTCATGTCTTCATCATTCTTTTTGCTCTTTATTTTTATCCTCCAGCCCTATTTAAAATGAGAAAAAAATTCTTACACAACTATACAAATAATTCCATATGTCATCAGCAGTTGTCAGAAATTTTGAAATTATAGATAGCAATGTTGTGTTGTAGATCGACAAATTATTATAAATACATAAATGTATCTCATATAATTTTTTTTAATAATTTAAACTCTTAGATAAAATTATAAATCACATGAATCATTAATCATAGTAATGTATATCAAAGCAAAGAGAAATCGATCTGAATTTTGAGTTTCATTACTAGTACTTATTTTTTTACATGCCCGAACTTTTTTTTAGAAAAAAAGATATGATATATAGATATACATTTGAAATTATATTGACATGAATAATGGGGCATGAAGTTGTTTATTTCTTAATCAGAGATTTTGGGTTCAAGCCTTAGGTATGAAAAAATTCTTGATAGAGAGCACTTTTTCTCAAATAAATTTTATACGATGCTGAAGTAATCAAGCTCTAATGCGGAAAAAAAAAACTATAACGTGTGTCACATACTGATAATGTAGTACAAGTATTATTTATGTTTATATCAGTTAATGATTGTGGAAATCAGGCGTCATTTTTTATGATTAATTACAAATACTCATTAGATAAGACTCTTCTTTTTGAGGTACATGAATCTATCTTTAATTTTCTAATGGATCAATATTGCATGCTTTATTAAAAAATAATGAAAACCCAATTCTATTTTCTTAATGGTTTTACCCATATATATGTCGCTTTAGCTCATAAATTAATAAAAAGAATTAATGTTAGATTCTCAAACTCTTTGAAAATTAAAGAACAAATAATTAATAAATAATAAGTACTGTATAAGATTCTTTTCGTAAAACTGTTCAGCCATTGCTTAGATTGCAATTAAATATTGAACAATAAATTAAAGGTGTTTCAGAGAAGTTAGAAAAAATATAAAGGTAAAATTCTAATGATTTTTTTTTTTTTTTTTTATATTAAGGAGCAGATTATTGGTTTTAGAAGTGAATATAACAGTACTAACAGTTTCAAATTTCAATTCGTTTAATTTTGGTCCCTTGTAATTTATTTAATTATTGAGAGTTCACGGACAACTTTATATCACGAGAAAAATTAGCTTTATAGTCTTTTTACAAAAATTTTTATTTTTTACGTATAAAAAAAAATTGTTTATTTTATTTTATTCATTTTGTAAATGAATGAGAAATCTTAATTCTTCTTATTCTTTGGCATAAGTGGTTGTATAATATTTTAGTGGGGAAAAGAATAAAGTGGTTTGTGACATTTTTGAGAATGCTAAGAATAATGTTAATAATTATGCAATCCTAACATGGATCCCAATTCCTAAAGTTGCGTCTTTTATGCGAAAAATTAGCGCATGATGTGAAGTAGTTTGCGCGTGCATTTAAGAACAAGTCACCATTTGAAATGCCCCTTTTCACCCTTTTCTTTTCTTGTGGACAATTGCAATTTTTTAAAGATTATAAATTATTCCAAAATTTACCTATATGTATTATGTTAAGGCTGTACTGTTACACTGTTTATTCTATAGTTGAGAGTAATAATTTCAAAAAATGTCATTACAGGTAACATGTTTCATACGTGAAGTGATCAAAACCACACAATTTATTTTTTTGTTTGGATAGTGATATTTTATTATGCTAATAGTTATTTGATTTTTATTAAGCTGAAATATTTTATTTATGTGGAATGTCATGTGACGAGTTTTTGAAATAAAAAAAAAAAATGTATTAAAAATAGTTGTGAGTTATAGTTAGGTATGAAATTCAAAAAAAAGAAAGTAGTTTAAATATATTTTGATAATTCACTTTAATAATTACAACGAATAATATGATTTGCTTCAAAGGTAATATTAAAATCAAAGAATATGATAATAGGAGAGTAATTCTTATAAAATTGAAAAGAAAATGGATCGACTAACGACTAACCTTCAACTTAATTATCAATCTTTATATCTTTCTATCTAAGATCATGTCCTCGAAAATGTACATGTGATCAACTCATTTTCTAAATTATAATTATTTAATATTTAGAGTTACAAATCAAAGTGATGCCTTACTCCCACCCTCAAGCTCTTAGCTCATGCTTCCCCCATAACTAATAAAATGAGACAAAGCATTTTAGACTTCTTTGTTGTTATCGCAAAATTGAAATATTTATGTAAGAAAAACTGCTAGGTTACTAATGATCTACATGCCAATCCCAATAGAATCCATTCTTAAAAGTAACATTTTTTTAATCATAATAAACTAATATGGTCCCATGTGTTGTTTAAGTCATCCAGTTATGGCTTTTGTTCCAAAATTGGTAAGAGGTGAATAAAGTCCCCAACTTGGGGATTGATCGTCGTTAAAAGAAACTGGAAGATTGTATCAGATTAATGTTATTCAGCATAAAGCTCTCAGCAATCACGAGTAGCAGTTACAAATCATGAACTAACCTGCTCAAAGTTTGCTCAAGTTTAAATAGATCAATAACAAGTCATAACTTAATCATTATATTCCAAAAACAAAATGAGAACTAATCCAACTAGTAATGGAAAGACCAAAAACATCAGTACATAAACCAATTCACTCTATTTACAGTGACTTTTTGGTTCTTTCATAATGAATCTCGTTTCTCTTCATTAGAGAATGTGTGATGGAAAACTTGGAGCTACTTAATGAGAATCTTTGCCCATAATCCTTGGAGTGTGTATCTGAATCTATTTGCTGAGTATAAACAAAAAGCTACATTCTTCCGGATAAGAGGTTGTCATTTACTGTGTAAGCCTGAAGGAGGAGTGACTAAAAAGTAATCTTTGATTGTCTTCCTCAAAGAGGAAGGGGGATTCAGAACAGATGAAGGACTGCTCTTTGCAGCTTCTGGTGTTTTCTCAAAGTTCTCTTGAGGTTCAAAACTTTGCAAGGGTTTTCTCTTCTTTGATACTGGAGTACTCATTTCAGGGACTGTGCTAGGATCAGGCAAATCTTGATGACATGTCAACTTTGATTCACAGCCAGCAGAGACACTCTTGATGCTGGCTGGTTTTTCATCTGAAAACAGCTTCCGACGTTGCATACATGAAAGTGCTGTTACTCTCCTTCGAATGGATGATGGAGATCTTGTGTTTGAGTAACAACTGTTGTGGATGTTCCAAAACCGCACCTGGTACAGATTTTATACAAATAACACATTGTTGATATCTTCCTAAATGGAACAAACACAAACATAAGAAAACAAGAATCATAAAATTTTGCAAGAGCGTTTGATTTATAAATCTCTTGACCTTCAAGAAATCTGAATTCCCAGTCATAGGTACCCTCAAGAAATTTGGCTCAAATGTTTGACACTTAAGGAGAGGATGAGCATTTCATTTTGGAAAGGTTTCTTCTTTGCTTCTTCTGATATTCCTAAAATGTAACAACTATAGTACACCTGGTTACTTGTAGGAATTCTTCTAACAAGTTCCTAATCTATTACATGTATCTCAATTTAATGCTAGACTTTTTCTCAATTAGTTCATGAATAACACAAGGAATGAATCTTAAGACTAGTACACAGTTTTTTGATTCGTGAAATAAGTAAAATCATGTACTTGGGATGAAGTTAGTTCATTTATCCAACACATTGATCAAGGAGGCGTGCTATATTTCTCTACAACTTACTGTGAAATCATCTGATGAGGTAGCAACTTTGCCTGTTTCTGATGTGCACCTGCGAGAGTTTAATTATCAAAATTAGGTTTAGATTTGAATAGGTACACCAGCATAGAATCTATAGCATTGAGCAAACTTACCAATCTAGTGCTGTAACTTCTCCATCGTGGCCTTTCAACATAATTGGATCTTCAAGGGGTTTGTTTACCTGATTCATTGAGCTAATAAGTTAACACCACATAGAGAAAACTCCATGAGAAGCTTCTCATTGAAAAAACTGACCTGCCATACGTAGGCATTTCCATCACTGGAACCACTAAGAATATGAGCTGCATCAGGACTTATCGCTGACTGCCATTATATCAAAGCCAAGGCCGTTTTCACTTAGTTACAAGGATTGTATCCAAGTCATAAGCAGCAGAAATTGAGAGTAGCACTCACCTTTACAAAAAATGATTCTATTTTGCATCCTTTGAAAGTTTTAACAGGCCCTTTTTCTGCCTGAAGTACATTGTAGAGGTAGATTCTGAAAGAGAAAGCAAAATCGAGAGATGAAGTATCAGACATTGGGCATGGTGTTTATAGTTTTTTGTATATGGTGAAGATAGTTACATTGTTTTTCTTGAAATTGCATTGGACACGGACAATCTAGAAATTCCTGAGTGTTTGTGGATAAAGAAAAACATAAACCAATGTATCCATATGTAATGGAACTCTATTCGCTTTTCTGATTGATATATAAAATAATAGAATTAGCTGTAATACAGTCTTCAAAGAATTGGAATACCTGCTGTCCATGCATGATGCAGAAATAAATGCTCCATTTAAATCTTGAGACAAACTAGATACTCCGTGATATCGTTGTACCTGAAGAAAAGAGAAAATAGGTATCACCTCAGAGATCTCTGAATTTTTAACAATTTCGACCCTCTGAATTACAACCAGGCCTCCAAACTCAACATCACTAGCCACATGGTGGCAACCTGGTTTCACCTTGAGCAAGATTAGACATTCTTGTGTGGTTTTGAGAGACGGTAAAGGCACTAAAGAAATTGATTTATCTAGAAAACTCACATCTGAAATAGAGTATTTATTATTACCTTTTGAGTTGATACATCAGGATGAGGGCATGCCTGAACAACAGGACTTTTGAGATTCCTTGTATCCCAGAACTTTATGACACTGAAATTTATGGAGAAAAGTAGTGAGTATTGCATAATCTCACAACAAAATTCCTGCCTGAGTTATGCTTAATTTGAAAAGCATGGCAAGTTTTTTTAGTCACCTGTCAACTGCTCCAGCACTAGCTATGGAAAGCTCATCTTTAAGATAAAGAATAGATGTAATGCTCACGGAAGAAGCCTGAAATTGTTGTGCCCAGTAAGGATAAAATTGGTGGTATGAAAATATGGAGAGCTGAGTCTTCTGAATTAATGATTATGGGACTAACCTTTCCACGTCTAGTCCGCCTCTGACAGGGAGAAATGTGAGCCTCATGGACAGTAGCAATTGACCTAAATACAGAAGACAAGTTCTTCAAAGGGACGACAACGCCAACATACCTAGTGGAATCCCACAAGTGAGGTCTGGGGAGGGTAGAATGTACACAGACATTACCACTACCTCACAGAAGTAGAGAGGTTGTTCATATCTCAACAACCAATAAGCAAAATAAACTAGATATGACAAAAAGGAAAGGAATAGGAAGAGCAACTACTAATGAAAAGCACATCATATTATGTAAATACAATAAATTTAACTCATATAATACAAGTAAAGACAACACATGAAGTTCTTCAAAGGGACATGTATGAATAATTCTAATTCTTTATTTTTACAAATGACAGAAAAAAATAGTTGCCCCTGTTTATCATGACAATTGTAATGCAGGATTCTTGAATCACCATTACAATCTCATGTGCGAGTAACACTGCACTTACGGTATGCAAAGGTTTTCACTTCTACTGCCGGAGCACCTCAAGTCCCAGAGTGCAAAAGACCCATCTCGAGAACCAGAAACAATAATATCTACATCAAACCCAAAAAAAAAAAAAAACACATCAAAATGATAACATATCATGTCTTTTCCTAAGGTATAGAAGAAAATCAATGGCTCCCAAATTTACCGTGATTTGAAGGATGAGGACAAATGGATTTCACACTCCCAGTGTGACCCATTAGTGCTCTCACACATTGCTCTCCTTGTGCATCCCATACCTTTATCTGCTCAAGTTCATCATGAAAACTTGTTAATAATGCAAACGAAAGTGATTGTGTAACTGAAATAAATTACGTGAATACAGCATTCAAATGATAAAATATCTAAAGGTTTTTGATATTTGTCAACATGGATTTGTCGTTTGAGTGCATAAACCAAAATGAGAAAAACGAATAGAACTACTTTGCTAAACTACAGAAAAAAGAAGTGAAATTGTACTCACACTTTGATCACCTGAAGCTGTTAAGATACTGGTATCTTCCTGCAAAGAAAATCAAGTAAAATCTTATCTCTAATAAAGAAAAGAGTTTAGAAAAATCAAAATAGAAAACAGAAACTGAGCATTATTGGATTTTTTCTTGAGCTTAATAGTGAAAATTCTTCACTGATGGGTAATGAAACTCCAATGATGAACTTTTGCCTGCTATACTAGTGTTAGAAAGGGGCCCTGTTTACTATGTATGATTATATTCAAATAGTTTATTGCTTTTTTATCAAATGTAATATCTTCAGTTTTTTTCTTTTAGAGAAAACTTAAGAAAGTTGATAGCAATACTGGAAATCTAATTTAGCATAAAATGGTTTGGAAAATCCATCAGTCTTGTGACAATATTTCTGATACACATCATGGAAATAATATGAATTAGATGTTTAGGTTCTTAGTTTGAATATTAAATTGTTTCCCTATTAGATACTTTCTATGCAAAATCCTTCATCATGGACTTCTTAGGAATAGATGCTTTAAGATTTCATCTCCTATCCTGATCTATTTGGTCTATTCAGTTGCATAAATTTCAGTTACATGTGATATTGGATACGCACAAAGTAACCCACGTTAATGAAATAGCCCCTGAAGTCCAGGGAGGTGAGATGTACCTTGATCCAACATACATCAAATATGGCATTATCATGAGCAACCCACTTTGATACCGTAGCTTTTTCTGTAAATTGCAAAATTTTCATCAAAAACCCCTCAACAAAAATTAACTTGAAATGCTAAATTGACTGTCTCGTAGCAGTAAGTTTGATATTTTACCTGCATTTTGCAGGTGAGTAGAAGAAGAAGGAAATTGCACCCGAGTGTTAAACAAGCTAAGGTAGCCACCCTCGTCAGTGACAGCTACAATATGCGAGTTTTTACTTGTCTGCAAAAAAAAAAAAGGCCCAATTGTATGATTTACCGAAATCTCTTGAAATAGCACAAATTTTATACCAATCAACACATAATGATAGATAAAGCTGGTCCAAGATCCAACCTTGCAGAAAGATAAGGCCATTGGAGGTGGCGTGAACCCATCGTGGTCAACTGCTACAGCTCCAGTTTGGTTGAAATTAGACAACTCGTGACTGGTATAAGGTCGCCTTTTAACTGGAAAAAAGAAATTGTCACCGTAACAAAATTGAGTGAGAAGTAATACGGGAATGTTAATGGTTCAATTAGTTCAACTTCCCGCCTTGTAATCCCCATTCTCATTTACACTTACCCTAGCCCCGAACTTCAATTTTTAAAAAGGATGAGACGTAATATGAGAAAAATTACTGTTAATCAAATGGTGTTTTGGGGGCAAACCTCTGTATCCATGAACCTCTCTTGATTTGATATCTTGGAAGAACGATTGATGCTTGAACGCGTCCATTTACCAAAAAAAACGATGAGGATAAACCTTGTACTACAATAGTACTCGATCCACACTGCAAGTTCAAATTCCAGATCCGCTTCTAACTCGAGCAGACGATAGTTGTTGTTCGTTTTGTTTGACGAAAAAATGGCTGAAGGAGTTCAGCCGGATAGCTGCGGTATTAGAGCTGTGAAGAGAAGGAAATGAGAGCGGCGTTGAAGAGAGACTTGCTAATGAGGCTAATGTTGGGATTAGGCGCGAGCTAGTTTCCCCACAGGGCGGGAAAGTAATTTAAAAATTTTCGCGCTTGGCGGTTTTTTTAATTATCAACGGCCTATGTAAAATGGGTAATATTCATTTTGGCACCTTGTGTTGCAATTTATCTTGACTTTAAATAGATATAATGCCCATGAGTTTTGGCCCTTCTCTCGTGAGATATTCGAGTATCGTTTGGTTTGAATACAAGTTATGATGCGATTAATTATATTAGAATAAGTTAGGTTGAATTAGTTATGATAAAACAAGTTATGTTGTGATTATTTTTTGTTGATTGTTTAATTTTTATATTCAAATATCATTCATTGCATAAATAAGTTGTTTGTTTATAAAAATATCTTTCACTTTTGGAGCTAACCACAATCTGCTTGCTATCGGATATAATTCTCGGAAGCTTTGTGGCTGCAATTTAACAATGATAAAATTAGTAGAATCTTAATTTCGTGGATTCTACTAAGTGGGTCAATATTATATTTCCAGTAGGTTGAGTTTAGTAAGATGTGTCATTAAATAATTTAAGTGAACATCTTTTTATTTTTAAAATTCTTGGTTTAATAATAAATTTAAGACTTGAGACATCGATGACTCCTTAAAGTTGTTTGCATATTTCACTTAGATATCTTAAATAGGACTATTTCCTATTGAACACTTAGACATTTTTCGATAATAAAAAAATAAGTGAATGTGATACATTTTTGCTGATGTAGCAAAAATGATGAATTAAAAGTTTGACATGTGGCATTGAGCCCCAAAAATATTAGAAAAAACTATATTTAAAAAAAAAATATTTCAAAAAATTTTTTAATCCACCACCGGACACAACCCCTACAGCCCTACTTAACGCCATTTCTTATTCGTCTCTTCCCAGCAACATTTTCATTCTCAAATCACATTGTCTAATCTCTCAAGATTTAACTTTTTTTAATAAATCATTCATAATACGTGAGAGAGGAAGATATTAAAAAAATTAGTACTGAATAATGAAGAACGAGAGTTTGTCAATGGTTAATCATCTAAAAATCAACTGCGAAAAGAAATTAAGAGCACCCAAATTAATTTTATCGAATTCCATGATATTTAAGTTTAATAGGTTTATATTTTAATTTGAATGGTGATATTTTTATTTTTGGATAACTTAGAATTTTTAGAGCCTACTTTTATGAAGAAATTTTTTTTTTGGACCGCAACTATTTATTTTTGGCTGAAAAATTAAAAAAAAATTACAATTAACGTGAAAAAGGACTAGAGAGTGCCAAGTAGGATAAAAGTGTTTAATGCGATCAAATCTTAACAATTGATGTGTCTATTAGGAACTTGTCTTAGTTTAGGTATCTAAGTGAAATATTTAAGCTTTAAAAAAAATATGTAAACAATTTTAAGGGATGGTTGATGACATAAGCCTAAATTTAAATCAGCAAATTTTACGGGTAAAACGCTTAGAGCTGAATGATTTTTGAACTGAAATCAAAGTTGACTTACTTTTTGAAAAAATAATGTATAATTGAGTGGTTTTCTAACAAAATAATGCTACTTGAGTGTTTTTTAAATAAAAAACCAAAATTGAATAATTTTCCTAAAAAATAATACATACTTGAATGACCAATGAGATATTATCTCTTGAAATGAATCATATATCAACCAAACAAATTAGTTTCTAAATAATGTATTAATGAATTGTCTTATGATTGTTGCTGGAATATTAACTTATAGCAATATAAGAACATTCTCTTCGAAGCATAAAAAATAAAAAAATTACGATTTAATTATTACGCTAATTTATTGTCAAACAATAAATGGATCATAAATCAGAAAGAACCAAAAATGCATTTATAGAATAATCACTCTGATAATGATATGCCGCCACCATTATTAGTTTGTTGGGGGAAGAAATTTGAGAGAGGATCACAACTTTGTAATAATTAATAATGGAAAGTGATCATGGTTGGGCTTAGCTTATTGAAAGCATAATTTTTCCCACATAATTAAACTAGATGTGAGAAAATAATTAAAATTTAAATTTTTAAAGATCTAAAAATAAATAAATCATAAAACAAAGATTTTATTTGCATGAATTATATAAAGGACTAATTAAAAATAAAATTTTTTGTTTAACATTTGATAAACATCAATGATACAAGAAACTATTCATACTTTTTGGTGAAGTGTTCCTTTTGATCTATGATTTTAGGTCTTTTTAATATAAAATATTCAAAAAGTATTCGTTTTGGGGCTGAACTTATTAATTTTTTTTTAATGAGTTTCTAAATTACTTTCCGTTATTCTAACTTAATAATGAAAAATATAAATTAAAGGAAGTATAACTAAGCACATTTTGGTATAATACTATTTACGCACTAAAATAGTGTAACATATAGTATTGGGTTAGAGTCCGAAAATATCAATTTTTTATACCAAAATGAATTCAGGGGTAAAATTTGGTGTTGGATTAGAAACCGTCTAATGAAACGTCAAAAGAGGGACTAAAAGATAAAATCTGTAAGTTTCAGGATGAACATGGATAAAACAAGATTTCAGGGACCAAAAATGAACATCCTAATTCCCAACTTGCAAACGTTCCCTTTTACCTGCGTCGTCCCCGCGCAAGGCGACTGTACATAGTGAGAGATAAAGTTCGTTATATTTCAGTACTTCCATGGCTACGAGTAATTTCAAACAATTGGTAAAGTGCTGTTTGTGTTGTTTTTGTGATTCTACTCGATACGTAATTCAACGGATTCACAGGATACATTTTTACATTGGAAATCACAAAATTTATTCCAGTTTGGAAATTCTATAAATCTTACCGTTAGATTCTCGTAGTTGACTGTTTTAACTAATTTATCTGGATTATTTACAAATCATAGTTAGGGATCATGTTCATGTTGCTGTGTACGACGACTGTAGGAGTTTACTGAGATCATTCGGTTATTTCAGGTGAATGCCTTCTGTTGAAGTTTCGGTACATATAATGATGAACTACTCATATTCATGTAATGTATAACCTTTCTCTTTGAAATACTATTTAGCCTCTCTGCTTTGATGTGCTCGTTTTGGGCTTACAACCTATCCAGTATAATCATTTGGCCAGAAACCATATCTAAGCTCCGAAATTTATTATTTCTAGTAGAAAATGCATCTGGATAGAGTGAATGGTTACAATGAATCCATGTGTAAAGTGACTGATTTGGGATTGAGGTTAGGTGGATCTAGAATTTAAATTTGATTGGTTCAATATTTTATGCTGAACTCATCGTACTTTTGAAATTACTGAGTCATATTTAATAGTCCTTTGACATTTTAGTGTTTTTTCACATGTTAGAAACACTGGCGTTGGTTAAAAATATACTGCATCTTTTTCTAAAAGTTCTTGGTTTGGCTGAACCGTCAGCACTAAGGAAGCATCAGTCACTATTGATGCATAGTTCACTGTATAGTGAAAACACAATATTGCCTTTTAAAGCAGTAGTTGTTGATTTGAGGAAGTTATATAATGCATCTGTGAATAGTTTTTGATGATGACAGTGCCTACTTGGAAAGTTATCTTGCTAGGGGAAGCTACTTAGAAAGTTGTTTTGCTGGGATAAACCATTTCAAGTCTTCCTTCTCAATATTAACAGTGTGTCATGTAAAATAAAGTATAGATATGGTTTTGGTGGGGAGTCAATAAGTGTCAGTATGTGGTGGAACTGGTTGATGTTATGGAGTTGTTGCTGAGAAGTTGCTAGTATGTATACAATAATTATGATATTCCTTATACAATAAGATTACACATTCTAGACAAACTTTTTTACTTAATAAAAAATTTGAATAGCTGAAAAGCTTCACTTTGTTTTCTTGAGTACTTACAACTTTGTGTAACGTGAAGTCTTGATATTTTTCTCTGCCTTACTTTGGTGATGATGGCTTGGTCTGAGAGGACTTACCGGTGATGGCTTTCTTCACCTTTGCAATTGAGTGCTTGACTTTCGATCCAACTCCTGACAATATGTTCTGATGTTTCTTGTGAGGAACTTTCATATCAGCATCTCTTGAGATTTCTACAATCACTGGATATTCAGAACTTGACACTTCTCTTGTATGTTGAATTCCTTCCTCTTCTCCATCATTGTCTTCTCTTTCTTCAGCAAAGTTTTCCTCCATTTTTGATGCCTCTTTTATTGATACATGCACAAGGTCAGAAAGTGCGGCCTCAGCTTGTGTCTCTCTTGATCTGGAATCCTCTGGTGCTTCTTTTGAATCACATTCTACTTCTTTCTTGCTTTCATAATTTTCCTGATGCTGTTCTGTTTCAGAAGTTTTGCATTTTTCCTGCATGTACTTTAGACTTTTGGCCTCTGCACCCGATTGCACATGTGGGGTAATGCTGTCTTTGGGCATACCACTGGCGTCAGTGCCGCTCGTTGGAACCATTTCTTCCCTCTCCAATGTAAGTAGAGGATATACTGCTTGATCTTGTATCTGCTTAGTTATACTGCTTTCGTTGCTCACAATGTTATCCATTGCTATCTCCTTTTCTGAAACCTTAACGGATTTCAATGATGTGAAACCTTCGGTTATTTCTTCCTGTTCATTCATTGTTTTTTCGTCTTGTTCACGTCCTGCTTGGGCACTTGGAGCATTTTCAATTTTGACTTCTTTCTGTATTTCTTTTGTTTCATTGCATGTTATTATCTCTCCGGAACCTGCTGCTGTTTTTTGTTCTGATCCAAAAGGTTCCAAAGTTCCTCTTTCGGGTTCACTTATTGTTGTTCCCTCCTCTTTTTGCACCTTTGTAGTGTTGTTGTTCGAAAAATCTTCGCCGGTGCTTTCTCTTAAATCTTCTTGTTCCTCCTATGAGTTCATAAATTTCATTCAGAAATCTTGATGGAATTGTTGTGTGAGTAAACAGGGGAGGCCTGGGGATGGGGTGGGGTGGGGTGGGGGGTGTAACAAACGATAGGAATAATGTATTTTGCTTGTATCTACTTGCTTTTTAATTTTTTAATTTTTCCATCTTTGACACCTGCGAACATTGGTTGGCTCCAAAAGATTTTTCCTTAGCCAGCTGTGGCTGAGGCGGATGTCATCTTTTAGAGTTGTTTTATGAACTGTCATATAATGTCTGTTTATGTTAAGGTGGTGTGTATCCAGCAAACAATTTATTAATATGATTCAAGCTTGTAATTTACATCAATACTTTGTTGCCTCTGATTTAATAGTGTTCAGCTGAACCTGTATGTCATTAACCTATGTGCTGAATATTTCATGCAGCTTGAGTTCAATCATTTTATATCAGCAACCCCCTTCCTAGAGAGGAGGGAGTAAAACGGATCAAATCATGCAGATAAATATTAAAATGGAATATATGTGCTCAATTTAATCAGACCTCTTTAATTGGAGTCTTTATTTCTGCCACGACACATTCACCCTTTGATTCTGGGGCCTCTTCTGCGAGGTTTGTCTCAGTACTTTGATGATTAACATTGTTGTCGTCATCAATATCAATTTTTCCCAGTTCTTCTATTTTTTCAGATGTTTGTTCTCCAGCAGGTGAATCTTCATTCGGCTCTTCTGTATCCATGACTGCACATGTGTTGTGTTTTATATCCTGCTTGTAATCATCCTTTTCAGCTCCTTTCGACATCTACAGAAAGAACAATTTTTCTGATATAGATAACTTAAAACATTTTTCAGGAATATGTATGTCAACTGCACCCAATTTCTAACCATTAGGCTCTGGTTTTCGTCTCTCTTGTCAAAATTTCCATCTGTCTTCACTTCTGGATTTTCTCCCTCTTTTGACTTCTCTTGGTTGGTTCTGACGCTATTTTCTTCTTCAAGGCAATCCGCACTAGAAACATCCTCTGTTTCTGATTTGTCAATGATCTGGAATGTGATCAGTCAACATTAGCAATCTTTTAAGAATATCAAATATAGAAGAAAAAGGAAAAAAATACATTTAATCAGTGATGCATGGTACAAAACCTTAATTACAATTATACCTCCTGAGCAGGTGCACTGTAAGTCTTCTCATGGTCTGTGACCTAAAAAGACTAAACATCTATGTTCTTTATTGCTAGCTTTTCTTTAACTTCTTTCCTGAACTGTTATTATTCAGTTCCAATTTTATAATTCAGGATTGTGATTTCTTGTAAGATTGCAAATCGGCATTTATGTTATACTCTGCCTCCTTATATGAAATGTTTCATGCAGTTGTCCATACATAATGTTCTCACAGCAACATCTCCTCAATCCTCTCTTTGCAGAAGGGAACTGAGACTGAAACTAACATATATATTCCTCTAGAGATTTGTGACCTTAACTAACTTGGAGTTGTGGCTTAGTTGTTGGCTTGTTGTCGTCGTTGTTGTTCTGAAAATATTGTTCGACAGGAGAACTAAATTTCTAGGCTCATAAGCATGCAATACACTCGTCCATTCTTAGTGGGTGCTAATCAGCTGATTCATTGTAAGTTCTTGTTCAAATACCTTGTTAGTGCTGTCCTCCACCCTCATTTCTTCAGAAGAAAGTTCGATAACGTTCTCTGCTCCATGTGCGTCATTAACCTCTTTTGTGGTTAAACTGGCTTGCTGAAAGTTCTGCAGAATTTCAAAAAGACAAAAAGCAATCCAGTGATTTAGAAGAAAGAGAGAAAGAAGCATTTTTCTTTTATCTTGGACTTAGATATATGAATTGGAAACAGGCTTGTGTGGTTACTATGAATTGGAAACAGGCTTGTGTGGTTACTTAACCTCTTGATTGGGGATTTCTGAAACCACTTTGCCTTCGTGAAAGTTATTTGCAACCATCTCTTCTTTGGCGGATGTTAGAAGCTTGTCCAGTCTCGTTTCTTCTTTTTGTAGGGCATTCTTATTTGTCCCACCACCAGCATTGATATCTTTGAGTTCTTTTATCTGTTTGTAGTGAGAGTTTTTCTTTTGGGGTCAAATGAAAGATTGTAGTGATAGGTTTTATTATGACCTAAGTTGTGCAAACTCTTCACTTTGATGCTGCACTCATGTTGGATTCTCCAAAAATACACTACTTTCGGAGAATCCGACATGCACCGCTTGACATCTTTGGAGAGTCCAAGCAACTTAGATTATGACTAGTCTAGGTACAAGAAAGAATATCATACTATTGATAGAAGGAGCCATTTAATACCTCAGTTTGAACTTCTTTGCAAGGTCGCGCTGTTTCTTTGACAAACCGTTCTGACTGTTTTCCAATCAAAGCTTCTTCTTTCTCTACTATATGCGTTTCAGATTCATCAATTTTTTGGGTGGCAGCGTCAGTATCTTTCCTGCTGTGTTCTTTGGGTTCTTCTTCAATTGGTGGTTCTTTAGATTTCTCCTTAATTATTGATTCTTCAAGTTTCTCTTCAACTCCTAGTTCTTCAGGTTTCTCTTCAACTGCTGGATCCTCTGGTTCTTCTTCAACTGGTTGTTCTTCAGGTTTTTCCTTAACTGCCGGTTCTTCAAATTTTTGAACTGCCAATTCCTCACTTATTTCTTCAACTGATGGTTCTATATTTTTATCATCAGCTGCTAGTTCTTTAACTGTAGCTTCTTCAGGTTTCTTTCCAACTGCTAGTTCTTCCTGTGTCTCTTTAGCCACTGATTCTTCAGATGTTCCTTTCACCTCTGGTTCTTGAGGTTGCTCCTCAATCACTGGTTCTTGGGGTTTCTCTTCAACTTTTGGTTCGGGTTTCACCTCAACTGCTGACTCTTCGGGTTTTTTTCCAACTGCTACTTCAGTTTTTTCTCCGATTGCTGCTGGTTCCTCAAGTTTATCATCTACTCCTGGTTCTTTAGATTTTTCTTTAACTGCTGGTTCGTCAGGTTTCTCATCAACTGTTGGTTCCTCAAGTTTTTCATCAATTGTTGGTTCTTCAGGTTTCTCTGGGACCGTTGGTTCTTCTGGGTTCTCTTGAACTTCTGGTTCTTGAGGTTTCTTTTCAACCATTGGTTGTTCAGGTGTTTCTTTTGCCGCAGGTTCTTCAAGTGTCTCTTCAATCACTGGTTCATGGGATTTCTCTTCAACCGCTGGTTCTTTGAGTTTCTCCTCAACTTTTGGTTCTTCGAGTTTCTCCCAAACAACTGGTTCTTCTGGTTCATCTTCAACTGCTGGTTCCACCGGTTTCTCTTTAACTGCTGAATCTTCAGGCTTTTCCTCAACTTCAATGACATCATAGTCTGTGTTGCATGATATTTCTTGAGGTTTCTCTTTAACTGGTGGTTCAGGTGTTTCTTTCACTGCCAGCTCTTTCAGTGTGCCTTCAACTGCTGGTTTGTCAGGTTTCTGTGCTTCGTCGACTTTCTCCTCAATTTCTGGTTCTTCTGGTTTCTCCTCGATGGCTTGTTCTTCCGATTTCTCTTCAACTGTCAATTCCTTGAGTTTCTCTTCAACTGCTGAATCTTCGGGTTTTTCCTCAACTTCAGCAACGTCATTGTTGATATTGCGTGAAATTTCGCTGTCAGTCTTGTCGTCTGAGTCTACGACCGGCATATTCTACCAGAATGAAGTTTCAGTTAGTCTTTCAATAGATAAGTAGATGTGATTTCCTTACATATACATAATTATTAGAATGGATAAATTTTTTGGGTTGCGTCTCACATAAGGTTGCTACAGCTCAACTATTATGCAACAATGATCGTAGGACTCCTTTTGTTTTATATGGAGAACTTTAAATTTAAAGTAGTTACCTAACTATATGCTTCTAATACTTTCAAACTGAATTTCAATATTTCTCCCAGAAGGACAAGGTGGCAAGAGATTTCATATAAGTGCAATAAACTTAAGACCCTCTGTGGCGGTTGTCATAGTGACAGCTTTGATGCTAATTGGTTGATTCATTCTCAGGTTCCCTTTTCAGTAGAGCCTTCACACTTGATTTCGTCTGAAGAAACTACCATGACATTTTCGATTCCATGCTTGTCTTTCAATAAAGCATCATATCTGATTAAATTAGCTTGTTGAAAGTTCTACAGAATCGAAAAAGAGCAATTTTGTGACTTTAGTAGAAAAAGAGAAAGCATTTTTATCTTATTTCTGGGAGTTACACATGAATTAAGAACAGGGTTTTATGGTCACTTAATATCTTGACTGGGAATCTCCGAAACCACTTATTTTCAGAGTTCTTGGCAGCCATTTCTTCTTTGGTGGACGTCAGAATTTTGTCCAGAGTCTTTTCTACTTTCTCCAGGACGGTTATTTGTTCCATCACCATCATTGATATTTTAAGTTTGTTTATCTGTTCGTTGGAGGTAACTTTAATGGGCATATCGGGGTAACCACTAGCAGGTTTGAAGATGTTCATGAAGGCTTTGGTTTTGGGGAGATGAATGGAGGTGGGACGTCTCTCTTAGATTTTGGAAGCATTTGAGTTAGTTATTGCTAATTCATATTTCCGGAAGAGGGAAAATCACTTGATTACCTTTCGTAGTACAGTAGCTAAGACTCAAATAGATTACTTACTTCTTCGAAAAGGCGATAGAAGCCTTTGTAACAAGGTTATTCTGAATGAACATATTTCCACTCAACATAGGCTTCTAGTGATGGATTTAGAGATTAACAGAGAAAAGAAGAAGAAGGCTTTTAATGCCCTACCGAGGATTAGATGGGGAGGCCTGACTCTTGCCCTTTCATGAGAGATGGAAGAAAAACTGAGTAGTTTAGAGGCTTGGAGTAGTGGCGGAAATGTGAATAATATGTGGGACACTACTGCTAGTTGCATAAAAAAGTAGCTACCGAGGTACTAGGGGTTTCGAGAGAGGCCTTTGGTAGACGTCAAGGCGATTGGTGGTGGAATGACGAAGTCCAAGGCAAAGTGAAAGTTAAGAAGATTGCTTATACAAAGTTGTTGGAATGTAGGGATGAGGATGAAAAGCGAAGGCTTAAGGAATTCTATAAGACGGCAAAGACAGAAGCGAAGATGGCTGTGATGAGTGCTAAGACATCAACGTTTGAGCGCCTATATGTGGAGCTAAGTGATAAAGGTGGGGGCAAGAGATTGTATAGGCTCGCCAAAGAGAGAAAGGAAAGCTCGCGATTTGGGCCAAGTGAAGTGCATCAAGGATGAGGAGGATCGGGTGTTGGTGGATGAGACTTCTATTAAGCTAAGGTGGCAAACTTACTTTCATAAACTCTTAAACGAAAAAAGAGATAAAGATATTGAGCTGGGTGAGTTGCTACACTCCGAAAGGCAGTGAGATTTGGTTATTGCAGGAGGTTCAAAGTTGAGGAGGTTAGGCATGCTATTAGTAGAATGAAGAGAGGGAGGGCGATCAAACCCGATGAGATTCCGGTAGCTTTTTAGAAGAACATGGTCAGGGATGGCATAGAGTGGTTGACTAGACTGTTCAATGCTATTATGAAGACTGCCAAGATGCTCGATGAGTGGAGGAAGAGTACAATGGTTTCATTTTACTAGAACAAGGGTGATATTCAAAACTGTAACAATTACAGTGATATCAAGTTGTAAAGCCACACTATGAAGGTATGGGAGAGAATGGTGGAGATGAAGGTGAGAAGAAGAGTGTCTATTTCAGAAAATCAGTTTGGATTCATGCTGGGGCGGTCGACTATTGAAGCAATTCATCTTGTTCGGAGATTAGTGGAGAAATATAGGGAAAGAAAGAAGGACCTTCATATGGTGTTTATTGATCTCGAGAAGGCCTATGACAAGGTTCCGAGGGATGTCCTATTGAGGTATCTAGAGGTGAAAGGTGTTCCAATGGCGTATATTATAGTGATACAGAACATGTACGACGGAGCCAAAACTCCGGTAAGAACGGTGTGAGGAGACACAGAGTGTTTTCCTGTTGAGATTGGACTTCATCAAGGATCTGTGTTGAGCCCTTCTGTTTGCATTGGTGATGGATGAGCTGACACGGTCTATTTAAAAGGAGGTTCCATGGTGTATGCTATTTGCAGATGATATCGTACTGGATTGATGAGACTTGGGCTAAAGTTAATGATAGATTGGAGGTTTGGAGACACTTTGGAATCTAAAGGGTTCAAACTGAGCAGGACTAAAACAGAATACTTGGAGTGCAAATTCAGTGTTGCGAGGGATGAAGTAGACAATGATGTGAGGCTTGCCACCCAACCTATTCCCAAGAGAGAGAACTTTAAATATCTTGGGTCCATCATCCAGAGAAGTGGTGATATCGAATATGATATCACACACCGTATTGGGGCAGCATGGATGAAATGGAGACTTGCAACTGGAATATCTTGTGATAAGAAGATACCACCTAAACTCAAAGGTAAGTTTTACAGAATGGTGGTTAGATCGTCTTTGTTGTATGGGGTGGAGTGTTGGCCAATAAAAAACTCACGTATTCAGAAGATGCAGGTCGCGGAGATGAGGATGTTGAGATGGATATGTGGACATACTAGGAGTGATAAGATTAGGAATGAGACCATTCGGGAGAAACTAGAGCTGGCCCCTGTGGCTGACAAGATGAGGGAAGCGAGACTGCGATGGTTTGGACACGTACAGAGAAGAAGTACCGATGCTCCTGTTAGGAGGTGCGAGAGGTTGAATTTAGAAGTTACAAGGAGAAGTATAGGTAGACCGAAGAAGTATTGGGGGAGGTGATCAGACAAGATATGGCGAAACTTGATCTCACCAGGGACATGACCTTAGATAGGAAGGAGTGGAGGTCGCGAATTAGAGTAGCAGGCTAATAGGTTAGTAGGGTTAGGTTGATGTTTGGCCGTCGGGTATAGTAGGGTAGTAGGTTTTGTCGTATCTTAATATCATGTGTTGTCATTATCTGTCTTATATGTGTTAATTTTATCGTATTTACATACTATCACGTGCTTTTCGTTATTAGTCGCTCTTTACGTTTCTTTTTCTTTTTCTTTTCCTTTTTTTTTTGCCATATCTAGTTTATTCTGCTTATGGATTTTTGAGATGAGGGTTCCCAGGAAACACCTCTCTACAGGTCTGCGTACATTCTACCCTCCCCAGACCCCACTTGTGGGATTCCACTGGGTATGTCGTTGTTGTATCTGTTTGAAGTTGTAATATTTGCTTTCACTAGTCTATGGACAGGAAAGTTCGAAGTATTAATAGAAGCGAGATCATATAATACCTCTGTTTCAATATCTTCACAAGATCTTACTTTCTCTTCAACAAAAAATACTGCCTGGCTGCGAGGGGAATTCTCTTGCTTCTGTACTAAACATGTTTCTGTTCCATCAGTTTGTTTTGGTATTTCTGGTCCTTCTGGATGCTCGTTCACCTGTATAACCAAGCAGCTCATCAAGTTTAAAACTGTAAAAAGGTGAAGAGCAAGTAAATATTTTGTTTGACCAAGTCTGCTTGATCCTTTTCTATCATCAATATCATTTGCCTCATTTTCTGCGCCATTATTTGAATTTGCATTTACCTCTGATTTTGTGCTTCCCGATGTTTCTTGCCTGGTTAGATCTTCTTGACTATTGATGTGCGCAGCTTCACCTTCAACAAACATGTTCGTATTGAAGAAATTATCCCCTGTCAAAGTATTTTCATTATCATCACCTGCAATGCGTTGGTAATGGATGTTAATACCACATCGTCATGATTGAAGTGACCAGAAAGTGCATCTCTTTGTACCCCCAAAAAAGGTTCTTGTTATACTTATTTTGGAATTTTACGACTTAATGAATGCTGCAAGCCATAATATCTTAGCAAAAACTTATCATGGTTATCTTTATCATATCCATGTTAATCACTACATTCATTTATGTAGTGTTAACTGATCGTTATCGCTAAAATAAGTGGATGTACATTCTTGTATTAATGAAGTTTCTTTAAAACCCCTGGTGCTTCTCTCCATTTTAGCTTCCTTTTGGAGAATGACTCCACTAGTGTAATTGTTTTCTCTACTTTTTGCGAGTGAACCATGGTTGAATCACTTGGATCTGTTCTTTAATAGTGTGTTACCATTTTTCTTTGCAAATAAAATCAATTGGATTGCCAAAGCATGTCTGAGGACTAGTTTTACTCACTCAGTGGTGTAAATTTCTGTCCTTCATTGTAAGAAGACTCACCCTTCTGCTTCATATTGTCTTCATCTCTCTGCATTGCGTCACCAACTTCTGAAATTTCTCGAGAATCTAACTGATGGACATTTTTAGGTTCATCAATACTAATTGCTTCTCCTGATACTGGGTCCATTGCAGTCCCTTGAGCAAGTGGATGGCCTAGAATAGTTGTTGGAAGACTGCTGCTTGCTTCATCTGCATTCTGGTTATTCTTTGCCTCTTTAATGGGAGCTTCAGCAACTTCCCTTGTTTGTTCTTCAGACTTTTCTTTAACTGATGGTTCTTCTAGTATCTCTTCAGCCGCTAGTTCTCCAGCTCTTTCTTCAACTACCAGTTCCTCAGGTTTTTCTTCAAACTGTGGTTCCTCAGGAGATTCTTGTTTAATTGCTGGTTCCTCAAGTTTATGTTCAACTGCTAGTTCCTCAATTTTTCCCTCACTTGCAGGTTCTTCAGTTTTTTCTTCAATTACTGGTTCTTCAGGTTTTTCTTCAACTGCTGATTCTTCAGGTTTCTCCTCAATTGCTAGTTCTTCATTCTTAACTGCTGAATTGTCAACGTCTGTTTTGATATTACATGGAATTTCACTGGCAGTCTTATCGTTTGAGTCGATAACATGCTTATTCTGCTTGAAACGTTTGAAGATTTACTTAATTTTTCAATAGATAAGCAGATGTGAATTCATTACACATGCATAACTATTAGGATTGACAAACTTTTTGAAAATGCTTGATGCTCACCTTTTCAGCTGCTGGTTTCTCTAGTTTCTCTTCAACTACTACTTCTTCATGTTTCTCTTCCGACTCTTGTTTGTCAGATGTTTCTTCCTGTGCTGGTTCTTCAATTGTTTCTTCCCCCGCAGCTGGTTCTTTAGGCTTCTCTTCGACCACTGATTTTTCAGGTGTCTCCTCAACCATTAGTTCTTCATGTTTCTGTGATGCAACTAGTTCTTCAGAAACATCATCGTTGGCGTTGCACAGAATTTCACTGTTAATCTTGTCTTTTGAGTCTATATCTGGCATATTCTACAAGAAGAGTTTAAAGTTTCACTAAGACTTTTAATAGATAAGTAGATGCAAATTCCTTGCTTGTATAAAGCTAATGAGATGGTAAACTCTGAGACAGTGCTTAATTACCTTTTCCAAGAGAGTCAACATTTTAGATTTCTCCATTTCAACTTCTTGTTTTTCAGATTTCTGTTCAATAGCTAGTTCTTCCGGTGTTTCATCAACTGCTGGTTTGTTTGGTTTCTCTTCAGCTGCTAGTTCTTCAGGTGTTTCTTCTCTTGCTTGCTCTTCAAGTGTTTCTGCAATTGGTAATTTTTGAGGTTTATCATTTATTACTGGTTCTTCAGGTTTATCCTCAACAATTGGTTCTTCAGTGTTTTCCTCAACTGCTGGTTCTTCAGCTTTTTCCTCAACTGCTGGTTCTTCAAATTTTTTTTCAACTGCTGGATAGTCAGCAACATCATTGTTGGTATTGCATGGAGTTTCAGTGCCAGATTTCCCATTTAGATCTCTAAATGACATATTCTGCAAGAAATATTTGATTTTTTACTTAGTCTTCCAATAGATAAACAGATGTGAATTGTTGCACATATATAACTGATAGTACAGTTAAAGCTTGTGATTTTACTTGATCCTCACCTCTTCCAACAAAGTTACCTTTTCAGGTTTCTCTTCGACTGCTAGTTTTTCAATGTTCTTTTCAACTGCTAGATCTTTAGGTGTTTCTTCAACTGCTGATTCTTCAGGCTTCTCTTCAAATGTTAATTCTTCAGGTGTTTCTTCCCATCCTGGTCTTGCAGATGTTTCTTCAACTATAGGTTCTTCAGATTTCTCTTCAAGTGTTGGTTCTTGAATATTCTCCTCGAAGACTTGTTCTTCAGGGTTTTTCCCCAGAGACGGTTCTTCAGGTTTCTGTGTCACCGCTGGTTCATCAGTCTTTTCCTCATCTGCTGGTTCTTCATGTTTCTCTTCTATCACTTGTTTTTCATGTTTTTTTTTAACTACCGGTTCTTCAGCTTTATTTTCAACTGTTGGATAGTCAGCTATATAATTGTTGGAATTTCCTAGAATTTCACTGTCAATCTTGTCCTTTGAGTCTATAAGTGGCATAGTCTACAAGCAAATTTTTAAAGTTTGATTTTATTCTTCAATAGATTGGCATATGTGAGTTCGTTACACATATAAAGCTATTAGAATGGATTAACTTTGTGACACTGTTTAATCCTCACCTTCTCTAGGAGAGCTTCCGTTTCTGGTTTCTTCTCTTCAATTTCTGGTTTGTCACGTTTCTCTTCACCAGCTAGCTCTTCAGAGGTCTCTTCAACCATTGGTTCTTTAGATTTCTCTTCAAGTTGTAGTTCTTCTGGTGTTTCATCCCCTGCTAGCTCTTCACGTGTTTCTTTAGCTGTCAGTTCTTCAAGTTTCTCTTCAACAGTTGGTTCTTCAGATTTCTCCTCAGCTATTGGTTCTTCAGATTTCTCCTCAGCTATTGGTTCTTCAGGTTTCTCGGTAATTGCTGGTAAATCAAGTTTCTCCTCAATAACTGGTTCTTCAGGCTTTTCTACACCTGCTAGTTCTTCAAGGTCTTTCTCAACTTCAAGAAAGTGAGCAGCATCATTGTTAGTATTGCATGGAATTTCATTGTCAGTTTTGTCCTTCAAGTCTGCAACTAGCAAATTCTGTAAGAAAAATTTAAAGTTTCACTTAATCTTTCAGTAGATAAGAGATGTGATTTATTGTTCATATATAACTAATATGATGGATAAACTTTATGACAGTGCTTGACTTGCCTTATCCAAAAGAGTTGCCTTTTCAGCTTTCTCCTCTTCACCTGTTAGTTCTTCAGGTTTCACCTCTTCGACTGCTGGCTCTTCAGATTTTTCTTCAAATGCTAGTTCATCAGGTGTTTCTTCTTGTGTTGATTCTTCAGGTGTTTCTTCAGTTATTGGTCTTTCAGTTTTCTCTTCTACTGTTGGTTCTTCAAGTTTCTCCTCCACTGTTGGTTTTTCACGTTTCTCTTCAACTGCATGTTCTTCAAGTTTTTTCTCAACTGCTGGTTCTTCAGGCTTCCCCATAACCACCAATACTGAAGATTTCTCTTCAACTGTTGCTTCTTCATGTTCTTTTTCAACTACTAGTTCTTGAGGTTTTTCCTCGACTGATTCATAGTCAGCAGTATCATTGTTGGCATTGCAAGGAATTGCTCTATCTATCTTGTCCTTTGGATCTACTATTGGCAAGTTCTGCAAAAAATTTAGAGTTTTAGTCTTTAAATAGATAAGCATATGTAAATCCGTTGCACATATAAAGCCAATATGATGAATAAACTTTGAGAGAATGCTTAATCCTGACCTTCTCTAGATGAGCTTCTGTTTCAGGTTTCCCAACTTCAACAACTAGTTCTTTAGGTGACTTTTCAGCCATTGGTTCTTTAGGTTTCTCTTCAAGTGCTAGTTCTTCAGGTGTTTCCTCCCATTCTAGCTCTTCAGGTGTTTCTTTAGCTGTCAGTTCTTGAGGTTTCTCCTCAAATGGTACTTCACATTTCTCGTCAACCGTTGGTTCCTCAGGTTTCTCCTTAACCGCTGGTACATCAAGTTTCTCTTCAATAACTGATTCTTCATTTTTTTCTTCAACTGCTGATTCTTCAAGATTTTCCTCAACTTGTGGAGAGTGAGCAACATCATTATTGGTATTGTACAGAATTTCACTGCCAGTTTTGTTGTTCGAGTCTACAACCAGCATATTCTGCAAAAGAATTTAATGTTTCACTTAGTCTTTTAATAAAGAAGCAGATGTGAATCTTAGCGCACACATAACTAATAAGATGGATAAACTTTGTGACAGTGATTGACCCTCACCTTTTCCAAAAGTGTTACCTTTTTGAGTTTCTCCTCTTCAAATGCTGGTTTCTCTTCAAATGATAGTTCGTTATGTGTTTCTTCCTGTGTTGGCTCTTCAGGTGCTTCTTCAGTTACTTGTTTTTCAGGTTTCTCCTCAACTGTTGGTTCTTCAATGGTCTCCTCAACCGATGGTTCTTCAAGCTTCTCTCCCATTGTTGTTTCTTCAGGTTTCTCTTCAATGGTCGGTGGTTTAGGTTCTTTCTCAACTGCTGGTTCTTCTGGCTTCTCTGAAACCGCTAATTCTTCAGATATCTCTTTAATTGCTTGTTCTTCATTTTCTTTCTCAAGTACCGGTTCTTCAGTTTTTTCCTCAACTGATGCATAGTCAGTGGTGTCATTGTTGGTATTGCATGGAGTTGCATTGTCTGTCTTGTCCTTTGAGTTTGCAATAGGCAAATTCTGCAAGAAATTTTAGAGTTTCATTTAGTCTTTCCAGATAAACATATGTAAATTCATTGCACATATGAAGTTAATATGATGGATAAGCATTGTGACAGTGTTTAATTGTCACCTTCTCCTGAAGAGCTTCCGTTTCAGGTTCCTCATCTTCAACTGCTGGTTTTTCATCTTTCTCTTCAACAAGTAGTTCTTCAAGTGTCTCTTCAACCGTTTGTTCTTCAGGTTTCTCTTCAAGTGCTAGTTCTAAAGGTGTTTCTTTAGCTGCCAGTTCTTCAGGTTTCTCCTCAACTGGTACTTCACATTTCTCCTCAACCGTTAGTTCTTCAGGTTTATCCTTAACCACTGGTACATCAGGTTTCTCTTCAATAACTGGTTCTTCAGGTTTTTCTTCAACAGACGATTGCTCAGATTTTTCCTGAATGTCTGGAGAGTTAGCAACATCATTATTGGTATTGCATGGAAGTTCACTGCCACTTTGGTCAGTTGAGTCTACAATTAGCATATTCTGCAAAAAGAATTTGATGTTTCACTTAAGACTTTCAATAAAGAAGCAGATGTGAACCACAGTACATACATAACTAACAAAATGGATAACTAGGAGATAGTGTGTTTGACCCTTACCTTTTCCAGAAGAGTTACCTTTACAGGTTTCTCCTCTTCAATGGCTGGTTCTTCATGTTTCTCTTCAAATGCTAGTTCCTTAGGTGTTTCTTCAGTTGCTGGATTTTCATATTTCTTCTCGATTGTTGGTTCTTTGATTGTCTCCTCAACCGATGGTACTTCAAGCTTTTCTCCCGCTGTCGTTTCTTCAGGTTTCTCTTCAATTGTCGGTTGTTCAGGTATTTTCTCAACCGCAGGTTCTTCTGGCTTCTCCAAAATCATTGATTCTTCAGATTTCTCTTCAATTGCTGATTCTTCACTTTTTTTGTCAACTACTGGTTCTTCAATTTTTTCCTCAACTAATGCACAGACAGCAATATTATTGTTGGTATTGGATGGAATTGCATTGTCCGTCTTGTCCTCTGTGTTTATGATTGGCAAATTCTGCAAGAAAATTTGAAGTTTCATTTAGTTTTTCAATAGATAAGCAGATGTTAATTCGTTGCACATATAAAGCTAATATGATGGATAAACTTTGTAACAGTATTTATTCCTCACCTTCTCGTGAAGAGCTTTTGTTTCAAGTTCCTTCTCTTCAATAGCTGTTTTTTCATCTTTCTCTTCAACAACTAGTTCTCCAGGTGTCTCTTCAACCATTGATTCTTCAGGTTTCTCTTCAAGTGCTAGCTCTTCAGGTGATACCTCTTCAAGTGCTAGCTCTTCAGGTGTTTCTTTAGTTGTTGGTTCTTCAGGTTTCTTTTCAGCCGCCAGTTCTTTAGATTTCTTCTCAACTGATATGTCATATTTCTTCTCAAGTGTTGGTTCTTCAGGTTTCTCCTTAACTGCTGGTACATTACGTTTCTCTTCAATGACTGGTTCTTCAGTTTTTTCTTCTACTGTGGATTCTTCAGGATTTTCCTCAATGTCTGGAAAGTGAACAATGTCATTACTGGTATTGCATGGAATTGCACTGCCAGTTTTGTCGTTCGAGTCAACAATTGGCATATTCTGTAAAAAGAATGTAATGTTTCACTTAGCCTTTCAATAAAGAAGCAGATGTGAATCGTTGTATATACATAACTAACAAAAAGGATAATCTTGGTGATAGTGCTTGACCCTTACCTTTTCCAAAAGAGTTACCTTTTCATGTTTCTCTTCTTTAATGTCTGGTTCTGCATGTTCCTCTTCAGATGCTACTTCCTTCGGTATTTCTTCCCTTGTTGGTTCCTTGGGTGTTTCTTCAGTTACTGGTTCTTCATGTTTGTCCTCAATAGTTGGATCTTCATTTGTCTCCTCAACCGATAGTTCTTCAAGCTTTTCTTCCACTGTTGGCTTTTCAGGTTTCTCTTCAATTGTCGATTGTTCAGGTATTTTCTCGACTTCTGTTTTTTCTGGCTTCTCCAAAACCATTGAGCCTTCAGATTTCTCGACAATTGATGATCCTTCACATTTTTTGTCAACTACTGGTACTTCAGTTTTTTCCTCAACTGATGCATAATTAGCAATATTATTGCTGGTATTGCTTGGAATTGAGTCTGTCTTGGCCTTTGCATTTACAATTGGCAAATTCTGCAATAAAATTTGAAGTTTCATTTAGTCTTTCAATAGATAAACAGATGTTAATTCGTTGCAAATATAAAGCTAATATGATGGATAAACTTCATGACTGTTTAATCCTCACCTTCTCCTGAAGAGCTTCTGTTCCAAGTTCCTCCTCTGTAATTGCTGGTTTTCCATCTTTCTCTTCAACAACTAGTTCTTCAGGTGTCTCTTCAACCTTTGATTTTTCAGGCTTCTCTTCAAGTGCTAGTTCTTCAGGTGTTTCTTTAGCTGCCTGTTCTTCAGATTTCCTTTCAGTCGCTACTTCTTGAGGTATCTCCTTTACTGATACTTCAGATTTCTCCTCAATTGTTGGTTCTTCAGGTTTCTCCTTAACTGCTGGTACATCAGGTTTCTCTTCAATTACTGGTCCTTCAGTTTTTCCTTCAACTGCCAATTCTTCAGGATGTTTCTCAATGTCTGGATAGTGAGCAACATCATTATTGGTATTGCATGGAATTTCACTGCTAGATTTATCGTTCGATTCTACAGTTAGCATATTCTGCAAAAAGAATTTAACGTTTCACTTAGCCTTTCAATAAAAGAAGCAGATGTGAGTCACTGTACATACATAACTAACAAAATGGATAAACTTTGTGATAGTGCTTGAGCCTTACCTTTTCAGGTTTCTCTTCAACGCCTGGTTCTTCATGTATCTCTCCACCTGCTGGCTTTTCAGGTATCTCTTCAACTGTGGGTTGTTCAGTGTTTTTCTCAACCACTAGTTCTTCAAGCTTCTCCAAAGCTACTGATTCTTCAGATTTATCTTCCATTGCTAGTTCTTCATGGGTTTTTTCAACCGTTGGTTCATCAGGTTTCCCCTCAACTGATGCATAGTTAACAATATCATTGTTGGTATTGCATGGAATTGCATTGTCTATCTTGTCCTTAGAGTCTGCAGTTGGCAAATTCTGCAAAGAAAAATTGAAGTGTCACTTAGTCTCTTAACAGATAAATAGACGTATTCATTGCACATATAAAGCTAATGTGATGGATAAACTTTGTGGGCTGTGGCAGTGTTTAATCTTCACCTTCTCGAGAAGCTCTTCTGTTTCAGGTTTCTCCTCCTCCATTACTGTTGGTTTCTCAGGCACGTCTTCAACCGTTGGTACTTGAGGTTTCTCTTCAAATGTTAGTTTTTCATGTGTTTCCTCCCCTGCTAGCTCTTCAGGTGTTTCTTTTGCTGTCGGTTCTTCAGGTTTCTCTTCAGCTCTTCGCTTTGCAGGTTTCTCTCTAACCACTGGTACATCAAGCTTCTCTTCACTAACTGATTTGTCAGTTTTTTCTTCAGCTGCTGATACTTCAGGGGTTTTCTCAGTTTCTGGAAAATGAGCAGCATTGTTGTTGGTATTGCATGGAATTTCACTATCAGTTTTGTCCATAGAGTCTACAACTAGCGTTTTCTGCAAGAAGAATTTAAAGTTTTTCTTATTCTTTCAAGAGATGAGCAGACGTGAATTGCTGCACTTACGTAGCTAATAGGATGGATAAACTTCTTGACAATACTTGACCCTCACCTTTTCCAAAAGAGTTACCTTCCTGGGTTTCTCCTCTTCAACTGCCGGTTTCTCTTCAAGTGCTAGTTCATTTGGTGTTTCTTCTTGTGTTGGTTCTTCAGTTTCTGTTTTTTCAGGTTTCTCTTCAGCTGCTGGTTCTTTGAGCGTCCCCTCAATCGGTTCTTCTTCAAGTTTCTCTCTTGCTGCTGGTTTTTCATATTTCTCTTCAACCGCTGATTCTTCAGATTTCTCTTTAATTGCTGGTTCTTCATGTTGTTTTTCAACTACTGGATCTTTGGTATTTTTCTCAACTGATGTATAATCGGCAATATCATTGTTGGTATTGCATGGAATTGCATTGTTTGCCTTGTTCTTTGAGTCTACAATTGATGAATTCTGCAAAAAAAAAAAAAAAGTTCCGTATAGTCTTTAAACAGATGAACAGATGTAAATTCGTTGTACATATAGAGCTACTATGTTGGATAAACTTTGTGAAAGTGTTTAATCCTCACATTCTCCTGAGGATCTTCCATTTCAGGTTTTTCATCATTCTCTTCAACAACTAGTTCTTCCAGTGTCTCTTCAACCGCTGATTCTTTGGGTTTCTCTTCAAGTGCTAGTTCTTCAGGTGTTTCTTCAACTGTTGGTTCTTCAGGTGTCTCTTTAGCCTCTGGTTTTTGAGTTTTCCCCTCAAATGATTCTTCAGATTTTTCCTCGACCATTGGTTCTTCACATTTCTCCTTAACCGTTAGTAAATCAGGATTCTCTGGTTCTTCAGTTTTTTCTTCAACTACTGCTTCCTCAAATTCTGCAAAGCTGGCAGCATCACTGTTGGTATTGCATGGAAGTTCATTCTCAGTTTTGTTGTTCGAGTCTACAACTTGCATTTTCTGCATGAAGAGTTTAGAGATTCAGTTAGTCTTTCAGTAGATAAGCAAATGTGAACTGCTACACATACATAACTAATACGATGGATAACTTTTGCGCCATTGCTTGATCCTCACCTTTTCCAACAGAGTTACATTTTCAGGTTTCTCCTCTTCAACTGCTGGTTTTTCACGTTTCTCTTCAACTTCTAGTTGTTCAATCTCAGTTTTGTCGTTTGAGTCTACAACTTGCATTTTCTGCAAGAAGAGTTTAAAAATCCACTTAGTCTTTCAGTAGATAAGCAAATGTGAACTGTTACACATACATTACTAATACGATGGAAAACCTTTGTCCCCCTGCTTGATCCTCACCTTTTCCAAGAGAGTTACCTTTTCAGGTTTCTCCTCTTCAACTGCTGGTTTTTCACGTTTCTCTTCAACTTCCAGTTGTTCAGTTGTTTCTTCAACTAATAGTTCTTCAGGTTTTTCTTCAAATTCTAATTCTTCCAGTGTTTTTTCCTGTGTTGGTTCTTTTGGTGCTTCTTCAACTACTACTTCTTCAGGCTTCTCTTCAACCACTGGTTTTTCAAATATCTCCTGAACCTCTGTTTCTTCAAGTTTCTCTTGCTCAACTGGCTTTTCAGGTTTTTCTTCAACTGCTGGTTCTTCAGTTTTTTCATCAACCGCTGGTTCTTCATATTTCTCCGTAACAATTGGTTCTTTAGGTTCCTCTTCAATCATTGGTTCTTCATATTTTTCTTCACTTGCCAGTTCTTCAGGTTTTTCCTCTGCTGCCGGTCGGTCAGCAACATCTTGATTTACCTGGCAAATAGTCAATTTTGATAGAACTTCTTGTCAACCTCTTTCCGAAAAGAGGAAAAAATGGAGTCTTTGTCTAAAGAAATGAGAAAGGGCAGATGTATAGAACCTTCTCGATTGGGTTGTCCCCATGTTTCCCACTCATATCTGATTCAGCATCATCTAACCTGGTTTCTTCTACAACATCAACAAATGAGTTAACAAGCACATTCCCAGCACCTTCTCCATCTTCTATCTCCTTTTTCTCGTCCTCTCCTCTTTGGTACTCTGATTTGGGGGAGATGAAAATATTTCTATTGCTATCGTAGGCATTCTCATCTTTGATTGCTTCCTTATCCTTCGTGTCACCAGGTGATTTGATTACTTCAGCGTCCGTCCCTTCCATTTTATATTTTGCAGAGCTAACATCTTCTCGGGCAGTCAAGGGGATAGATGGGTTCTCAACATTGTTCATTTCACATGGTGTTTCACACTCTTCACTTGGACTCTTTGTTCCTGCAGAGACGATTTCTACTCCTTTGCCTTCTGTTTTTACCCCCAGGTGGAATGAACTCTCGGATATCTGTTCATCTGACTTTTTTGGTGCATCGACTGACGCATGGACTTCCATTGAACTGCCATTTTCTTCGACAGCCTTGGAAACTAGGGGTGATGGATAAAAACGCTCACCCTCAGTGGTTCCATAATTACCTTTAATCAGATCCTCCACACTTTCAACCTCTGAAGTTCGTTCAAACTCAGATAGTGAATGGCCCTTCTTGTCTAGCTCCATCTTCAGTTTGTCTGATATTGCATACACTTCCCCTAGCAAATTCTCTTCTTTTTTCTGCATAAAGTATGATTTTGCTATGTTGTAACGGAATTAAGAAGATATGTGTTTTAAGTTATCTAACATTGGCAGAGCAGCACTGAAGTTATAACGTGAAATTAGTCAGACTAACCCTTTCCTATTGGAACTGTATATATTAGGAAGATCCCTATTTTATCACTGAAGTGGAGTTGTTATCGCTAGCTTATTGGTCAAAGTCTTAAAGGTCCGAACTTCCAACACAGGACCTGCTCAGGACCTATTTACTCTTCGAATTATTTATTGGTTTTTTTTCATTGGCAAAAGAGACTGCAGTATGAACAATTGAAAAAAATGCAGGAAGACTTCTACCTACAATATTTGAAGTTGTCATAAATCGACTAAGTTTGTGAAAAGCCGGTGAGATACTGTTTAGTGCATGTACAAATGATCTGTTAGGGGCTTCTAAAGAAGGATAAATTTGGAGTTTTCCATTGGGTAAATACAGAGTAGTCCGTCAGTTGGGGGCTTAATTCTTTATATGTCTAAGAATATAAACATTAATTATCAGTAGCATGTTTCTAGATTAACTTGTTGTGACAAACAAGTCGTACAGAGAATTTTAAACGTTGGTGTCAAAAGTCATGATAAACCAATTTCCTACAATTTTCCTCAAATGTCTCTAAAACATGAGAGGATTGATTTGAAATGTATGTTCATAACTTCTTTAGGTAAGTACTCGAGGGCATAGTTTTCCTTCCAGGCTAACTACAAATTTGTCTCACACAATTAAAATGAGGAACACGTTTTTTTTATTCAAAGCCCTTTTCCCCTCCTAAAAAAATATCTCCAGCCATACTAACCTTCATTTCAGAATATGGCAGCAAATGGAAAAAGAGAAATATTAATTTCCTCCTAGCTGAAGCTATCAGAATCTGTTAAAGGTGTCAGGGCAGTACAATTGACAAGAAAAGCGCGAGAATTCCTCTATTGTAGTCCATCTCTTCTTCAGCATTTCTCTGGCTTTTACTTCATTCAATATTTAGTCAGTTAACGAATCTTTAGTTGCACCCAACTTAGGGCCTTTTTTCTCTCTCTAATTTTCTTTCAACTACAGGTTTAAGTATTTGGGATTCTCAACTAACATGATTCCAAATGGTGTGACCATAGTCAGAATTGAATTAAATTTTCTTGCAAATTCTTTTCTTTTAATTTTGTTTTGTGGATGAAACTAGTCTTTCAGAGAGAGAGAATAGCCAAGTTTTTCAATACAAATTTATTTAACAAGAGTTTTCTGATAATCAGATTGCAGTGATTAGTTTCTGTGCTAATTCAAAGTTTTCCCTAGGGTTCATTTTATCAATAACTGTAGTCTTTTGGATAGAATCAAGTTTTCAGCACCGCATTATTTAAGATGAGTAATTCTGAATTAATAATTGTGCTGATTTGCTTATATGTTAATTTTTTTGTCATATATACACATAGAAATCAAGTTTTTATTGCCTAAGAAGAAGATGAACTTTGATAATATAGGACTACCTTCTTTTTTTTATGACAAGGGGAATCCGCAAACACTACTCTTTGAGTGCGCACAGCGTAAACCCCTGCTTCTATGCAATATAGCTCGCAAACTACATAAGCTAGGCAAGCCCAGTGCGACGAGCTTGATCAAAAGGCAAACCCTTGCTTTCGCTGGTAAGGGGTTTCGAACTTGAGATCTTCAATGTGGAAGTCCCAAACCCAAACTACTGGGCCACCCCAAAGGATTTGTGAAAAACTTTTATATGAACATATATCCATGGACAGGATGCTCTTCAATTAGCCAATTCAAGAAGGATCGTGTTTTCTTGTGAAATAAACATTTTGAGCCAGTTAATATCTACTAATTTGTAGAAATAACATACAAGTTCCTGAAAATAGGAAACCTCTATTAAGTAAGAAGCAAAACCAAAACAAATTTTCTTTTGTCATCAAAGTTTTCATGACAAAAATCTTACATGAAGATGGTAACCCTTAATTCGGTTCTTAAGTTAGAACTTTT
Organism: Solanum rostratum; assembly: GCA_029948455.1. NCBI lineage: Eukaryota > Viridiplantae > Streptophyta > Magnoliopsida > Solanales > Solanaceae > Solanum > Solanum rostratum. Next base: position 1,156,820 of record CM057056.1, on the reverse strand, counting down.
GCGCTTTGAAGAAAATTGGTGGTGATCTGGTGAAATTATTTCGGTAACCATACTTCATACTAAATCTGTAGTTCAGTAGCATACTAATACTAAATCTAATATGTACATGTCTATTTGTACTTCGTAGGGTCATTGTTATTCCTAACCATTATTTTATGGAACAAATGATAACATCTCCTTCACACAGGTGTTTCAGGTATGATCTCTGATCACGACACAGTTGCTTCTTTTGAAGTTTTTTCACATACATGAAAGCAAGCTTGACTACTGAAATAAGCTATAGAAATAACTAGTGCTGCTAATGAAAATGATTTAACACAAACATGAAGAAGTATCATGCTAGCTAAGATAAAGTAAAAATAAGTGAGTTAACTTACACTTATGTTCTCTGGTATTTCAGCTTCATGTTCCATTTCTCATAAGCAGATCGGAGAATTGCTGTGTTAAGTTTTCTTTTCCACCTCCCTAAGAATATCAGTGTGTGTTTTGTACAATTGAACTGAAAGTTCTCATAGCTTTAAGTAGAGATTCTCTCAATATGTCACTGCAGGATTACAATAGTTATATAATTATTAATTGATGACCATGTTGTTAAAGTAGACAGAAAATGACAAATCCTACTTGTTAATCCTACTAATTTTGTGAGTTGGAGATAGATGTCTGGTCCTTTTGAATGATGAGTAGTCACATGCCCCTCTAGTATAGCTTTAGTCATCAAACTGTAGGGATTGTGCTGCTGACATGGAGAAATTGCCAGAAGAATATACTTTTTACTTCATCCCAGGTACAGTTACAGACTAAGTTACCTAGACTCTTCATTTTCGATGCTGTATCCATTTCAGATATTCCAAAAATACACAAGTTTTGGAGATCCCACGCACACTCATTGACATTTTGAAGAATCTGAGCAACATATGTTATAAATTCATTCCTTTATAGTCCGATATTTTATTTAAAACATTCCTTAGATAGGTGTTCAGTTATCAGATTGCTACATTTTACAAAAAATTTAAAATCTGTTTGACCATTATTTTAGTGAGATGATTTTGGACTAAGATTTGAGTTTAGATGAAGCAACATAAGCAGTGAGGATTTATATAGCCTGTCTCAACTTGCTTGAGATTGAGATATAGTTGTGATCGTATTTGATAGAACTGTGATGGATCAAGTGAGTCTGTTATCCTCAATCACCCAATATAAATATAGAATTGAAAAGGTAGAGGATAGAGGTAATAAGGAGTAAAAGAAACTAGGTAATACAAGGGCATAATCATTTCTAAAGGTAAAATATGTCAACTCAGGTAGAAAAGGCAAATTATATTTTCCTCCTGGTCTTAAGGTAAATTGAAGTGAAACTTCTTTAATATGATGAAAATAGTCAGTAACTTTACAAGAAGCCACAAGATGGGCACAAAGGGAAAGGAAAGAGAAGGATTCAGGATTTTAAATCAATAGATGTATAGTTTCATTACATAGACAGGTGCAATTTTAATACAGTTTTAAGTCAAAAAGCAACATGTCAATATTGGGAGTTAACTACTTCATGACTGTGTAAACAATAATCAGGAGCGGAGTAAATTATTTGTTTTTTATGTATGTATGTATCTATCTATCTATATATTAGATATTGAATTTTTTTTATTATTTTTTCTTTTTTTTGTGTATTTACTTTGTATTTGAACTTTCAAATTTCCCGACTTCGGATGAACCTAACTAGAAAGAATCAAAAGAGCAGGTTGATGAGATGTACGGAGAGGAAAAGTCCCATGTTCCATGTCACAAATCGACGTGGAAAAAGCTCTTTTTTCTTACAGTACTCTGTCAAATAAAATAGAAAAATACATTGATAATAAACATCAAAAAATATGACTAGGATCAATGATTTTGGAAGGGTATGCATCATGCATGTGTAGAGCTGGTGGAAAATTGCAAAAATAATTTGGTTTAAAAAAAGGTGCTGTCTCAATCAAACCATTCAAAAATAAGATGGATGGTTTGTCTTTTTCCGCCGCCCCTTTACGTTAAGATATAAAGGTAAGCAAATAGCAATATTCCAACCATTCTATTTTCTTTCTTAAACATGCTCTGCAATAATGCATACAATAACCAAAAAAAAGAGAGACATTTCACCACTTTGATGGATCAATTTAAATGCATGTTAAAATTTGTAAAAGAAATAAGTTTATAATTATTTTTTGTTACAAGCTTTATTAGAGTATTGTGTGGTGTAAAACTTATTTGTATTGAGGTTTAGTTCAACGGGCTGATGGTATAAAGTATAAAAGAGTATGTGTATAATTAGGTTACTTATAAAGTAATTTTAGAAAAATATTGACAATAAGCATTAGTTGAGAACTTGATAAGAGTGATAGTCCACTTGTTATAATAGATTAAATTATAATAATTAGACATAAACTATTTAATTTGTTAATATATATAACTTAAATTTTATTGTATGTAATAAGTAGGGAATTCTATTTCTGTCCTTTACGCCTCATTGTGTGCTACAATTAACTGCTTTAGATAAGGATGTCTTATTGATAACTATCTTCTTACGTTACGAAATTTCTAACTAGGGGGGCTGCGATAGCAGCGCACTTGCACACGCCAAAGTGAACATTAGCAGAATTCATTATTTTTAATCTAAATTTTATATTTCTTAAAAAAAAAAAAATTATGTATATATTTATTAACTATTAACAGTTTACGCCTATTTCGAGTTTAAATTTTGGCTGTCTTAAGGGACTATAAACTTAGGTAAAAATGAGATACAATATAAAACTTAATAGAAGAAGAAAACACCGTCCCACAGCTCCTACCCGAAAATGGGCAGCCATATATCCAAAGTATATAAATAAATTCAGAAAAAGACGTTACTGCCTAAGTGTCATGTTCAGTAGGCCACGAAGGTGTCCTCATTATTCTTCAATTTTGGATGGACGGCTGCCACTTGCTTCTTGACACGACTGTTCTTGTTCCTTTCTACTTTTGAGCTTTTGTTTTACCAATCTAATGTTGGTAATTGAGTAGGATTTTTGAATTTGAAGTTTTAGAGTTTAGGTAGCACTTTCTACGTTAAAGTGACGCTTTTCACTCAATTTATTTCAAAGAGAGAAAATTTTAAGTATCTTGGATTAATTATTCAGAGTATATCGACGATGATGTCACATATCGTATTGGGATAACACGGACTAAATCGAGGTTTGCCTCTGGAGTATTGTATGATAAAAAGATACCACCTAAACTTAAAGGCATGTTTTATAGAATGGTGGTTAGACCATCTCTGCTATATAGGGTGGAGTGTTGGCCAATTAAAAACTTACATGTTCAGAAGATGCAAGTCGCGGAAATGAGGATGTTGAGATGGATATATGGACATACCAGGAGTGATAAGATTAGGAATGACACTATCCGGGAGAAGTTAGAGGTGATCCTTGTGGCTGACGATATGAGATGAGCGAGATTACAATGGTTTGGACATGTGCAGAGAAAAAGTATTGATGCTACTGTTAGGAAGTGTGAGAAGTTGGATTTAGGGGTTACACGGAGGGGTAAAGGTAGACTGAAGAAGTATTGAGGGGAAGTGATTAGACAAGATATGGCGATACTTCATCTCAACCGGGATATCACCTTAGATAGAAAGGAGCGGAGGTTGCGTATTAAGGTAGAAGACTAATAGGCTAGTAGGGGCAAATTGATGTATAACCTTGTGATATAGTAGATTAGTAGGAGTAGTCGTGAAATATTTAATTTGTCATGGACAAAGGATTAGGAATAAATGAGATGACATTGCTGATTAATGGATCCATCTAACGTTGTCCTGTCAGCAATTGTTGATGGGAATAAAAGGGGCCCCAAAGAGAAATCTTGTGGTTAGCATGCGAATTGGGTGGTCAAAAGAAGGCCGCCTCAGCGGTCACCGCCCATTGGACCCCAGCCCCAATTCCCACCCCCCACTGGCTGAAAAAAATAATATTTTCTGCAATGCTACACACAAAGGTGCGGTAAAAATTTATGTTTATATAAGTTTATTCATCATAACTAAATTTTAAATCAAGAATGGTATATTAATTATAATTTAATGATAATTAAAGTATATGCCATCTACTTTCTAGTTTAGTATAAGCACTAGATGCGGGTAAGATTTTACCCCAAAATATCTGCACTTACAACTGAATATTTACAATTTTAAGTTAGTATCATAGAATATTATACTATTATAGTGAATTGGACGAGTTAAGATGAAACAGTATTCAAAATGAAAACTCATATATTAATTTACATGGTTGCTTTGCAACGCTATGTTTCATGACCTTTGATCATGATGCCTTGACAAGTCTCCTAATGCTCCGAAGTATCTTAGACGGTGTCGTGTAGCAAGCCGATACTAACTTGTATTGGATTGAGACTCATAAAATTATATTCTTTTTATACTTCTAATTATTGGATGTGATACTGTTTTGTATGACATGCTATTTTTTTTTTAAATCTGTTTTTTTTAAATTTATGATTTAAAATAATTATTAGATATTTATATGATTATAAATTATTTCATGAGAAGTGAAAGAGAAATTTTAAAATTAAATTATTTTTAATTTTAGTAAGATAATATTCTTTTAGAATGAATTAAAAAAATAGTGTCACATAAATTCGAACAAGAGACTACTATTATTATTTAATGGTGTATATTTTCTTTTAGATGAATTTTATATAAATGTATATTAAGTGAGTTAGCAATTTTAACAAGGAGATTTAAAGTGTACTATGTCAAAAACTTTCTTTATATATATTCTCTTATGAGGGAGTTGAAGTGTCAATAGCTCTAACATGTCTGCTTTGACAATTCACGGATAATTTTTTAATTTTCCTGATTTTTATATTATAATTTGTTGTTGTTATTCTTTTAATCTTTTATATACTTAAAAATTATATAAAACATTATTCTATAAATTATGATATTTACTAATTTAAAATATAAAAGATTTCGATTGACTCTTGAAATTCTATCGATACTATGTAGAATGAATAGAAAAATAACATGTATTATTTGAAAACAATGTAAAAATATTGAATCTTAATAATTAATAACATGAAATATTTTAGAACAGATAAAAAAATTGTTGACTTTTGATATTGTCTTTGCCACGTAAATTGGGACAAAGGAAGTAACACATCTTATTTGAAAAACTACTTTAAAAGTACTACATGATCACAATAATCATCAATTTAAAATATTTAAAAGACATATAAAATGTTAAATTGACTTACAAAATTTTATTCGTGTCACACGTAAATTGAAAAAGATGAAGTAACATATATATTATTTGAACAGGTACTATAAATCTTAATAATTGGCAACTTTAAATATTTAAAAGATATTAAAACTATTCAATTGACTCTTAAATTTCTGTGAGTACCGCATAAATTAGGATAGAGGAAGTAATATATATTATTTGAAAATAAGATAAAAATTATTGTAGATTATAATTATTAATAATTTTAAAATTTTAAAAAATATATAACAAATTTGATTGACTCTCATTCTATCAGTGTTATATAAATTGAGATAGAGGGAGTAACATATATTATTTAAATTATGTAAAAAAAATACTATAAATCACATAATTAGCAACTAAAAATATCTAAAAGTCATATTAAAATTTAATTGACTTTCCAAATTTTATTGATAATGTCACATAAATTAAGATAAAAAATACTACATATTAGGTATATGTGCTAGCACAGGCTGTTTATTTTATATATATATATGTATGTATACACACGCAGATGATTTATGTAAGAGATGCGTTCTTCATTTCATATTTATATTATATATATTAAACGTCTCTACCATAATAAGCGGATGGATATATGAATTTGGTGCATAGATAGTTATATATCTTTAAATTTCATATTAAATTAAATCAAATTATTTTTTTTAAAATAGAAAAAATAAAAACTATCGTTAAAATCATAATTATTTATTAAAAAATATTCGACGTATAATATGTTTTGTTCATTTTATCATGAGGCCCCTTTCATTAGGCCTTAACATCAAAGGGCTTTTAGTGGAACAGATTTGGGCCTTCCGAAAAACAATCATCAGAGAAAGAGGGTTAAAACAAACTAAAAGTTACACAAATACATAACATATATTTACATAATTATCAAAAAAATTTATTCTTTTAAAAAAATCACAATTTTTTTTTAAATAATACAAAACTACAACACTTATTGATACAAATTTCAATTTTTACTTTTCCATGTATCATTAAAATCCCTTAATGCTCTTATTTTTTCGACTTGTATCACTAGTTTCATGTTTTTTATCAAAAAGAAAGGATTTTTGTTAATTTCGAAAAAAAATGATGTTAGTTGAAATTAGTTTTAAAAAAATATGCAATTGATGTGAAATGCCCTAAAGCAAAATATAGGCGGGAAAGAGAGCCGTTGCCCCAAAAACACCAAATTCTGGCGGCAAATTCTAAAATTTCGCTGCCCATTGCCCGAAATTTTACGGGTATCCCAAAAAAATATCCATTTCAATATTCTTAATTCTTATATATGATTATATTATATATACTCCACTATATAACTTTAACCAAATTAGGTTTTTTTATTTTATGCTCTTCTGTTTTCTTTATAAATCAGCCCTTTATTTTGCCGCCTTCTCTTCCTTTTCCTTTCATTCAAAGTCTTTACATTTATACCCACCCTTTTCTCTTCCCCCTTATAGTGTTAGAATCCTAGTTTTAAAAAAACAAACAAGAAAGAACCCTTTTGGTTCATTCATTCATAAGCCCCAATTTACACAGATTCTTGATAAAAGAAGAGTTCTTTGTGTTCCAGAAAACCCAAAGTAGAAATATTTACAAAGTTCCTATCTTTTGACTGATTTTTTTGGATTAGCCATGGGATTTTCGAAGAAACATCAATTAGTGGATGGAAGCAAAGAAGAGAACAAAATGTGGGTAATTGCTGGAATAGCCTTTAGGCCTAATAAACTGAAATCAATATCAACAAAGCCAAACAGAGAAGACGAAGTAGAAGAGGGTTCAACAACTCCGACATCAAGAGATTCAAGGATACCGGAAAAACTTACATGTCCACCGGCTCCGGTGAAACGCCGGCCAGTATCAACATGTCATTATAATGGTGCTAGGGAGTTCTTTAATCCACCAGATCTCGAGTCTGTATTTATTATTCGACATGTCGAGAGAGCAAATTACTGAATAAGAATTAGTTGAAGCCCAAAAATATGGAACCAAAAAAGAGGCCTTTTTGTTCTTGTTCTGTTTTTTTCTTTTCCTCTTTAAGTTTAATAATTAGTAGTAGTATCTTTTTAGTTGTTTAGGCTTTTGAGATTTAGATAATGAATATGTAATATACAGAATACTAGATATTATGTCAGTAGATTGAGCTAGTTTAGTTCAGTTTCTATCTATAAAATTAAGAAAATTCTCAGTATAATGGCCTTCTCTTTTGGTCTTTTGCTCTGTTTTTTTCTTCAAGTTATATCCCGTTTGTCCATAAATTTTTTTTAACTTTTTTTAAGAATTTTTTTTCAATTTATTTAAAGATCAATGTTTGATCATGAGAATTTTGGTTCAAATTCAGAAAATAACCTACTAATATGTTTGTTTACTCACTTGATACTTTTGAGCTTTCAAATTTTATGAGTACATTCAAATAACCAAACATAACTTCATAAATCTGTGGCCATCTACATTTTTTTAAAGTTTAATCTAAAAAAAAAAGACATTTTTACCATTAATAACAAATTAACTATAAAATGCTCATTTCATTCTTAAAGAAATAATTTATATAAATATTGAACTCATTTTAGACTACAAATTCAAAGTTTTTTTTATTAAAATTTTATGTCAAGTTAAACTATCACATTAATCGCAAATAGAGGGAATACTAGATATGGTGTAGAGTAGATCAACTAGTGTAGTTCAATTTTATTCTAAGTATAAAACTAAAAAAATTCTAAGTATTTTATGGCCTTCTTATTGCTATTGTTCTATTCTTACTTTAGCTGTTTCTTTTTATTTTTTTGTGGGGGATGAAGATTGAGATTCTGATACTGACCATGTAATAAACACAATACTAGATATGGTTTCTGCAAATTAGTTAGTGTACTGCAATTTTTTACTCAAATCAGAGCTTTTACTTTCTATTTTGTTTTATTTTCTTTCACTTGCAGTAGTAATTTTTAATGGAGTAAGTCTTTCCTAAGAAAATAAGGAATTCAAAATGTTAGCATTACAACTTCATACTCCAAAAGCATTTAGTATATCTCACAAAAATTCAATTTCAACATTTAAAAAAAAAAAATTCTGTTGTACAATATCTTTTTTCTTAACTAAACAAGAAGGGCCACGTGCATTTTGAATTGCGGACGAAAGCAAACTAGGCGGAACGACACGTCAACCGTCAAGTGAAGTTTACGTCTTTTATATCGAACTTGTTGCATATTTCAAGCGCAATTTTAAAATTTCTTATTTGCTACACTTTTGAAAAATCCCTGCCTTCGATAGTAGAAATAGACCTTTAAATTAAGCTCGTTACAAGATTTATCTAGTGTAATTTACGTATTTTATATGATTTGCAAGTTAATTTCGGTGATATTCTGAATGTTTTTCCCTTCTTACACTTTCAAGTCCAGTTTTCATGGTTCCCTCGTTTTCATATTTTTTATTTTATTTTAATTTATTTGTTTTATTTTGACTTAACGTAAAATTTAAGAAAGTAAAAAGTTGTTTTAATAAAGATATATCAATATACAAAAATGTTTTTAAATTTTATGGTTTTAAATCAGTCTTGCGAAAAATTAGAATTGAGTTTTTTTTTTTTAAAAAAAAAAAAGAGAAATTTTCTGACATTGTAATAAAAGAATAGGACAAACAAATTAAAATAGAGAACATAGCTATAAAATTTGAGTAAAAGTTACTAATTTTTTAGAACCCGCATTCGATGCCTTACATTCTATCATATATTATTTTACTTTCTTTGTTCCATATTATACGAGCACTTTTTATTTTATATGATTATTAAGAAATTATTAATGCACTAGTGAACTTTATTATTTTGCTCTTTATTTATATTAATGTGCATTAAATTAAGTTAGAAAAAATGTTAATATATTAATTAATGATGGGATAAAAAAAATAATTAATTTTATCCTAATTTAGTACGTGCCTACATAATATGAGACGGAGGTGGTAGGTTCCTGTATTAAAAGCGTAATTTGGCCATTAATTCCTCCGTTGCCTTTTCATATTATAATTCAAAGAAGATTCTCAATTTATTAAAATAGATAAGTAAAAAAAGGAGAACTTTATTCTTAATGGACTTGATTAATAAAAGGACGTTCTCCCTCAACCTAGAATAAAGTTTTTACATCTGAGTTCCCTAGGGATCAACGTAGTTTAGCAAAAAAAATTAAATTACATTTAGCAACAAAGTTCCACTAATTAATTAAAGAGTTCCATTAATTAAAAATCAACAAAGTTCCACTAATTAATTAAAGAGTTCGATTACTTAAAAATCAACAAAGTTCCACTGATTAATTAAAGAGTTCGATTAATTAAAAATCAACAAAGTTCCACTAATTAAAAGGGCAGAGTTAAATTCATTACAATTTCATTGGATTCTTTAAAGGTACCTTTTGGATAACTTCAAATATATTTTCCCATTGTTACCTTCTGGGAAACAGTACATGACATGAGCAGCCGTAAGAACTACAGTTGTTTTAATCTTCTTAATTAATAGTCCTTTATTCACTGTACTTATCCACTTTTGAAAATAATACTCCAATTAATATTAATAATATTTAATATTCATATTAATTAATTTATAATCTTAAATCCAAAAACTTAATTTGAAATACAAATAATTAATATGTTAAAAATATTCTTAATATACTACTCCTCTATCTTTACTTATCCTTTTACCATATACTATTTTTTAATTGTGGTGCTAAGTCAACAAAAAAACAAATAAAAAAAAGACAAAAAGAGTAAAAGTAACAACTATAAGCTAACAAAGTGAATAAAATCATCATAATCCTATTTATCTCGTACTTTATCATAATTTTCTTTAAATTCTCACCAAAAAATCTCTTATTTATGACATAAAAAATTCTCACACCAAATTAAAAGTACAAAGTTTGAATTCAGCATTTCTAGTTAATGATGATAAAGATAAATGATAAAAAAAAAAGTACTCTGGTCATTCCATTTTTGTTTTTACATTAGTTTTTTCAAAAATTAATTTGAATAATTTTTAAAATTAAAATAAATTATTTTAATTTAATACTTAAAAATGAAAATTAAAACATTCAAAAATTATATAAAAATATTATGAATTATGTTCTTTTAATAAATTTAAAAAAATATCTTAAATATTAGTTTAAATTCACATCTACTCCAGAAAAAAAATGGTGAGATTACAAACAAAAGAACATGTAGCTCCAGGCCAAAAGTAATTTTAAAATTTACTGTTACTAGTAGTGAAATGAAATGAGTAATTGATAGGAATACAACAATAATTAAATCCACTTATTATGGTTCGTACAATAAATGCTCCATTATTGTGTTTAAAGCATAGTTAATGCTAAGGTTTCTATCTCTCTCCAATAATGTCTCGACATACTCCAAATATTCATCTTTCATAAAATATCTTGTACTTATTCAGTTTAATTGATTTATTTTAGTTTCATGAGATAATTTTGTAAAAAATATATATATAAAAAGGTTTTATGATTCTAAATTATAAATATATCATATGAAATATTTAAACTAGAGAGTTCATTTTTTAGGAATAGATTTAAAAATGAGATGTGTATTAAAATGGTGAGAGTAATCACGATTGACATAAAACTCACTTGAAAAAATGGTGAGTGAAAAGTGGAGATATATAATTTTTTTTAAAAAATAAAATATGATTTTTTTTAAATTTTAAATACTCTATTTTATGTTGAAGGTGGGAAAATTGATAAAAAAAAGTTTTATTGGGAAATTTAAAAACAAATAGTCTGGACGGTATATTTTAAAGGGTTCTTTTGAATTTTGAAGCATACAAATAGAACTTGTATCAGGCTATAATCACTAGACACACGTGCCGTGTGAGTACGGATCGGATATTTATTTTTTTTCGATACGGATAAAATTTAAAAAATTAATTAAATTTTAATATAAATTTTTAGATATTTTAAATTATTAATTATTATAATTTATGGCATTTTAATATAATTTTTAAACTATATATATTACTTTTTTTATCCCAATTTATGTGACACTGATAAAATTTTCAACTTTTTAATTTATTATGATTTTATTCTTACGTCATATTCAAATAATTATATGTTACTCATTTATTACTATTTATGTGATACTAATTCAAGAGTCAATCAAATTTTTTATATGCCTTTTAAACATTTTAAGTTGTTAATTATTATGATTTATAATGATTTTTTATTTTACGTAATTTTGAAATAATATATATTTTTCCTTTGTCCCAACTCCCAATCAATATATATATATAGTACATGTACACCTTCAAGAGCCAATTAAATATTATTCCTATTAATTATTGATATTTATAATACTTTTTTCGTAGTTTTCAAATTAAATAATTCATGTTATTTCTTTTGTCCGATTTTATATGATACAAACAGATTAATTTCAAGAATCAATTGAGTTTTTTTAAATATTTTTTCAAATATTTCAAATGTAGTTTTTAAATATATAAAAAAAAATAAAAAAAAATTAATTAAAATAAAAGTACCACTATAAAACATGGAAGAGAGTAGAAGTCAGAAGTCCAAAAGCCATTTATGATGGAAGTTAAACTAGCTCGCACTAGTAAGAAAAACAGGAATTTTACTTTAATATATGTGCACTATACATGATATTTGACTGCATTATTGTCAATTGAAATTTGACTTAGGATTTGTTTGGTAAAAGGAAAATGCGATTTCTTTTTTTTAAAAAAAAGATTATAGTTGGAAAGTAAATAAAACCATCATTTTTAAAATACTCACATATAATCTAAAAAAGCCACTAGAAAGAAAAGAGTGAAGTAGGGATGTGGAAGGGGAGAGGATATGGGAGCTACAGGATAGAAGTGAGGAAAAAACAATTAATATACCAGAGAAGTTATTTTTATAATTTTGTTGAAAAAATATTTTCTAAAAATGGACTAACATGAAAACTTCAGAAAATATTACCTATCAAACATATCCTTAATCATAACATGCATCTCATATTTTCATAAAAATTATAAAAATCAATAAATTTCATCATTAGCTGTATGCGTTTAGGGACATTGAAGGAATCAAGAGTACAATTTCGTTCTTACCATAATAATATATACGATAAAATTTCACAAGAAGATAAAAAAATATGTAAATCTTACCATTATAGAGATAGGAAAGTTATTTTCAAAAGATCGTTATCTTATAACTATTACCTCCAAAAGTAAAACATATTAGATATAAAATAATGATTAGAGTGAAAAACAAATGATAATCTATAAAAATGACAAAATAAATGACGAATAATGTAATATAATATATTATTTATAAGGAGTAAAAACAAGTTTTTTTTTATTTGTTAGGAGTTAAAAAAAAATCTTGTGTACATAATATGATGATCAAGGAATTTATTTATTAAAAAAACATATAATGATAAATATCTATATGGTGAAGCTATCCTTATTGTCCTCGAAGAAAGTAGCATCATAATTCATATCATACAATCCTATGGAAATATTAATGTAATTTGGTTGGATTAGGGACTACCATTAGGTCCCAATTAATTAATAATTTAAAAGATATATTTGCAGTAACAATAGAAAAAAATTATATTCAAAACTTGTAATAAATGAAAACGTACGTTCTGGAAAATTTTCTCTTGTAATAAATGATTTGTACTAGCAGGCATACTGTTTTAAGTAATGAAAATTTAATGAATTGAGGTAAAATTTTGAGAGAGAGGGTGGTTCTATTAGTTACTGGCTGTAATTAAGTGTACTAATTAATAAATTATATTTATGCATTGGATAAAGGATGAGAGGAATCCAAGGCAGTATATGCATGGGAAAATGTGAAAGGAGTAATAGAAAAAAATAAACATGTACACATGGCCCCTTCAAGGAATCCAATGGAACTTCATTAGGAGTAATCGATTCCTACTACTCCATTTTGAATTGAAGACTCAAATACTCTCTTACTTCACTTTTATTTTTTCCTATTAAGGTAAAAAAAGGATTATGACTTGTATTTTTTGGGTATAGTTTTTGAACAATTTAAATTTTAAATATTAAATTTAATTATTTTAATTTAATTTTAAAATTTAATTAAAATTGATTTTAAAAAGTGAAATAATGACATGTAATGTAAAAGAGAATAGAGAAAAATTCTTTATTGTTGGTAAAAACATTGTATCTATAGTAAACCAAATAACAAATTATAAAGTTAAAAGAGTTGTAGTCATGCCATACTTGAATCTTCTTTTCTTTTGGTAGAGAAATATATTATTATTGGATCAATTTGCTATATCGTATCCATTTTCAATTTTTATTGCTATATAAATTTTAAATTTTAAGAAATAAACTGAATTTATAATATATAACATGAATACATATGAACGTTATTATTTTGCTTGAAATACAATAAATATTCAGTAAAATTCCATGAAGTAGAATTTGAGAAGGATAGATTATATATGAACCTTATTACTTTCTCATAAATATAAAAAGATTGTTTTCAAAAAAACCTCTACTCCAAATTATCAAGCTTAGGTAAATAAAGAAAAAAAAAGTATGAAAGCCTATACAAAATAAAAAATAATAACAATCTCAAAATAATGGGATAATTGAATTGCACTAAACATATGACAAAAACTATAAAGGCATGAGCAATTCTTCATTAAATCTCCACACGACAAGATAACTCTTCAACTTTACTAGTTTTCTACCGTCATACATGAATTTTAGTCTCATTTTTCTCATCTTATTAGCCACTAAAGTCACTATCTTCTCTTCAATAACCTCATTTCTAATCTTATTATGCTTATTAAGTCTGCACATATATCTCAACATTCTCATTTCAATAACATAAGTATTTTGAAATGTGAGTTATTGACTAGCTTATACTTTACCCCATAAAACAAAAACTATTTTACTAACATTCTATACAATTTAACTTTAAGTACACACAATACCTTCTTAATAACCACACAGGACTCCTATTATTTAGCTGTTAAAATTAGTTACGAAAGCATGTGCTAGGACGGACCCAATATAAATTATTTTTTGGTCTTCATTTATGTGACATTAATAGTTTTTTTTATATTTTAAAAAAATTAAATTGTTAATTACTAAAACCTAAAAACATTTTATTCGTTATCTATTTTGTTCTAATTTATATCACACATATAAAAATTCGAGAGTATATCAAAATTTTATGTATTAATATACATAAACTTCTTGATTTAATTACACTATTATATTTTCTTAAAGTATTTTCTTTCTAACACAAATATAACACTAAAAGATTATTAAAATAATTATTTAATCTTATTTGTCCAGCCCAAAAATGGAGACTCATTTTTTTATTTTATATTTATTTTGTTTTTATTTTAATGTTTAAAATAATTCATTAGGATGATATAGTAAAATTATAATTGAAAAAATGATTTATTAGGAACAATATTGTAAAATCACAGCTGAAGAAATATAAGTAAGCAGTCAAAGCAAATACGTCAATACCAGCTACCTTTGAAAAATTAAATTATAAAATTTGTAAAATATTTTTTATTAATTTCACATAATAAAGGAGAAGAAATAAATAGCAAGCAAAACAATTAAAATCTGCTCAGTACGTTGCTGAAGTTATTTATTAACATTAATACTAATACTAACATAAATTTCAACCTCAAAATCTTAATTTTAAAGGCACACTGTCCGAACCACCCAATAGGTAATACGACTGGCGGGAACCTGAAAAAGAATATTTTGTATTCGCGCCTACGACGACCCCGCAAAAGGCGGTGATACACTACAACTCTCTTTCTTTTTCCTTATCATACTCCTCTTCACATTTTTTATTTTTTTCAATTGATTAAAAATTATAATACAAGACTCCAAGCAAGCATGAATATTAATTAGTGTTTAAGTTAATTTTTTAACTAGTTTTTGAATTTTAAACATACTTTTAATTTTAAAAATGTTCGAATAGTACAAAAAAAATACTTAAAAAGCATTTTTTTTAAATTGAAAAATGAAGGAAGTAACAGTGCAACGAAGAGTGTCCAATAGAGAAATTAAACTAAATTTGAATAAATCGAAATATATTGAGTTAATTTAATGGAAATTTAAACAAATTGAATGAGCCGTATTCATATGAATTACTTTTGTCACCCCCTAATCAGGGGTGTTTGAATTGGATTGACTTTTTAAAAATAGCTTATAAGTTAAAATAAAAAGTCACGGAGAATACTTAATTTTTGGCTTTTGACCTTTTTTTTTCAACTTTTTCAGCCTAAAAAAGATGTTTTTAAGCATTTCTTTTTTCTTTTTGTAATTTTCAAACACTTTCAAAACTAAAAAATAACTTAAAAATCAAAAATCACTTAAAATTAGTCAACAGAAACACTAAAACAATAAGATAATAAAGCAACAAACAGAGTATGAATAGAGTGTCTTCTGGAGACAGTAGCTTATTATATACTACTCCTATCATTTTATAAAGAGAGTTCCATAAAGAATAAAAAGAGGTCAATAAGAAAATAGCTTTTCGAAAGAAAACGAACATAGTTTTCATAAATGAATTGATATAAATTGAATTTTTTTGTGTTTAGAAGCCATGGTGCTGGGAGGGTCATACATCTTGTATAGCTTACATGTGTGTGCGCTCACGATTCAAATTATATAACTTTATCACGTAGTCAATTTTGTTTCACGTAATTCCTCTTTCATGATCGCAACGCACTTTAGAAGCACAATAGATCTTTCTCTTTAAAGAGCAGAAAGCCTGCAGTCAAAAATAGGACTAAGACGACCTCAGCTCGAAAGTCATTTCTTCAGTTTGGAACTAACTTTCAAGGTTATATCACCATAAGGTTCATTTTGATTCACATAGACATGTCCACTATTCTCCAAAACCTGGAATTAATTTCCAAAAGGAAGAAAAATAAGTAAAAGATCTGATGAAATATATTTTCAAACAGTAGATGCACATTATGCTAAATATGATCATTGATTAAGCAATTAAACATATCATATGTGCAACTGAAAAATGAAAAAAGAATATATTTACCTTTTTCTTGATCATACCCAGAGATAAAAATGACTAGTGTGAGCACCACTGCTCTTAGACGACATCTGGACTATGTTGCTTGGATTCATAAAAGTTGCATCTAATGCATATCGAATCCTCCTAAAATTAGTACATTTTTTAAGGATCTGACATTGTTTAAAGAACAACTTGATGCACTAAGCTCTCGCTATATGCAACATACGGGGTAGGGAAGGATCTATTGCACACAATCTTATCTCGTAGAAAGGTTGTTTCCAATCTAATGCATGTCAAATCCTCCCAAAAATATTTTATTTTGGAAGGATTTGACCAGTTTAAAGAACAACCTGATGCATTAAGCTCCCCTTTTATGCAAGGTCTAGGGGAGGTGAAGGATCTATTGCACATAACTTTACCTTGCAGAAAGGTTATTTCAACAGTTCTAATTTATGACCTCTAGGTCACATGGCGAACACTTTATTATTTACTCCAAAGTATCCCCTTCAAGGATCTGACATAGGTGTTACGACATTTTAGACAGTTTGAGCATCATAGCCTTTAGAACCCCAATATTTGAGCTTTAGCATATGGTAAACACAAACTTCTGGTGCATGTTACCTCAACAAAATCAAGAAATTTATAATGTTACAAGCATAGAACATAAAATTGACCAACATTATCCGAATAGGTGTGTCGTCATCTTGATCTAGAAAACTCAGATCCTGCATTTGTATTTAGCAATTTATCAGATGAAAAACAGGCACCAGCTAAGTTTAAATGTCATTTTTGGCTTATTCATTTAATCAAGCCTTGATGAGAATGGTCACTAGAACATTCAAATATGAAACATACACATCCACTTACATCAAAATTTGAACACTTTCTTTACAAATACTAGCCCAAAGTAGCACAATATATGTCTTCACTAATAAATAAACAATGAAACTCTGGAGCTAATGAGAGTACTCTAGATAAACAACCGTGTCTTCTGCAGAACTGATCTCGTGTTATGTTACATCATGTTTTTTCAATAACAACATTTTTGTTATAGCAGCCAAAACATACCAGAATAAATGATGTTGTTATAGAGAGGTTTGACTGTATTATTAGATTAGATAAAAAGAAAAGCTTTGTTAGATATTCCAGCTTTTCTACTTCTCTTGTTTCGTTTCCATATGACCAAAGAGAAAGGATCCTTCTTTTCTAGGCTCTGCAACTCACTGTTATCTTTTCTACATCTCTAGTCACATCCACACGACCAAAGAGGAAAGATCGTTCTCTTCAAAGCGTTTCAATTCGCTGGCACCTTAGTGTTGAACATAATATATTGTCAAAAAGACTAATGGTTGAAGAGAAATCTATTATTAAATCAGATGGTAATGATTTAACAGACGAATTCGATAATATCACCCTCATTGATGAGTAGCTTTTGCTAACTTTCTTCTCCTTGCGTTTGGATCAAAACTGCAGCAAAAAGGAAGCATATATTCAAAACTTAGAAATAATTGGAAACAATCTACATTTTATAGTCAGTTAGGTCCTTACTCCGTCTCCATGGCACCTATTCCAGAAACTTCACCCGATTTTGACAAACTCTTACATACGTCCTGTAAAAACGAACTCTTGATCAAAATGATGTTGCCAATGTAAGTGGATAAAAATCAAGAATTCCCAGCAAATATGAAGCAAAAGATAAACCTGATCCACCTCATCAATGAAATTAGCTACATACTGATCTTCACGCGTTAGTACATGATCTAAGTGAAAAAAAGATAGTACTATTTCATTATTGAAAAAAAAATGAAAATGAAACAGAAATTCGTATCAAAACAGGAAATTAAGTGAAAAATCAAAATGCATAACTTCCAAAATAAGCATCAGTATCATTGAGCAAACACTTTAAAAAAGAACTGTATAAGCACATCAAATCTACTGTTATATATTTACGTAGAGCAACTTAAGTCACAACACCAGCAACCTATGAACGGGGTAAAAGCTTATATAATATATCAGCGAGAAAAGTGACGATAACATCCATATTCTGGCAAAATCCCATAATTTGAGCTAATCTTTAATATCAAAAAAGGCCCCTATTGATATTAGTAATGCAAGTATTGAATATAAACCAATTGAAGTTGAGGAAAAGAGATAATCACAAGAGAGAGAGCTGCAGACAGGCAAATAAAAGGGGGCCAATCTCAAGCAAACAGAAAAAACATTAGATACATAGAATTACAGAATATCAACTCTCTGCTACAACAATGCAATGAAACACTCATGAGTCAAAAGCACATGTCAATCTGAAATTCAACATGCCAAAAGTACTTTTTTGGAAAACACGAAAGAGCACTTCACATAATAAGATGAATTTAGAATCTTGAACATACGTGCCATGACATGCATCTGAAAGAAGAAATGGATGATCAATCAAAAAGTAATCTTTAACATAAAAGAAAGAACCATTTATCTCACACAAGTCCCATCTGATATCAGCATAGCAAGAATCAGATGATAACCACATCAAATTAGAAAAACTACCCATAAAAGAGACGATAGTTCTTAGCAATTGGGCTAATAAAAAAGCAGATTCTCAAGAATTAAAAATTACTATTTGTAAAGAAAAATTGAAAAGAAAGTTAGAGAGAAAAAATCAATTTAGAGAGTATGCTAGGAAAAGAATAATAATATTTCTTCAACATGTTCTGAACATTCTAATTACCTGGATTTGAGTATTATTAAAAGCTTAATAGGGGTTTTAAGGTTTCGAAATCTGTTAGGTTAGGCGGGAGTTGGTATGTAGCGCTAGCATTCGGGTAAATAATGATATGTTAAAAATGATAAGTAAAAAAATTAATTTTTGATATTTTATTTTTAAATGTGCTTATGTCAAATGTTTTGTTTGTTATCAATCAACTGGAGCCAACAAAAAATCTTCCCAAAAATTAATGCTTCGTAAAAAATAAATAACATACCGAGTGAAATCCCAAGTGAAATTAATGCTTCACGTATAATTTAATTCATTGTCTCCCCAGAAATCATATATGATAAGTGGAAGTCTCTTTTGAGCTTATGTGAAAACACCAACTTCAAGCACCACTTGGTATCCTAACAGAGATTCATTCCCCTTTGGGCTTTCGGCCCACATTTCAGTTGAGCATGGACGCGCTCACGTTTTCAAAAAAAAACAAACACTTGATACATAATAAGGTAAAAATAGTCATAATTTGCTAAAATTATGATTTGTAGATACATATTATAAGAGAGAGGCGAGCGAGATCGAGAGAGGGAGGAGAGAGGCGAGCAAGATCGAGAGTAGAGAGAGGTGAATTGTAAATGTATATTTGTCAAATTGTATGTGTATATCTACCAAATAATTGTATATGTATAACTAATATATATAAATATTTGCATATCTCGCAAGCAAGACTGAGAGAGGGAAGAGAGAGTGGAGAGAGGCCAGAGAGATAAAGAGAGGAGAGTGAAAATAGCAACAAAATCTTAACTGTAGCTATAAATTGTAAAATTTTCAAACAATAGTGATATAATGTAAATATATATCATATGTTTATCTAGTTACATAATTTACTCATTGAAGAATGGAAGGGTGGTTTACTTGTATCACTCGGACAGTCCAAGCTAACTTTTTCGCTCAGATGTCATATGTCATATGTTTACAACTGCGAATTAAGCTATTCAGGTTCTCATTTCCAGAAACTTAACATATGAGATCTTTGTGATAAATAAATTCATCTTTTGATACTTGCTTGGAACACACAAGTGAGAACAAAGTAAATTGCAAACTACTTAAATCCAACAGCACTGCTATTCCATCTTAGCTGAAGTTTTAGCATCTTAATAATTGGGAGTCCATGAACAGCAAAATAACAACTATATGATGATCTATTTCAAAAACTAGTCATTGAATACGCGTTCTCCAATATCAATATGAGTAATAATTTTAAAAGATCAACAGAATAGTATGAAACATTATGTTTGAGCTGTGAAAGATCCATCTAAGCAAAACAAATTTGCTTTTATATTGAAAGGAATGTTCTGTACAACAATTTTATTTTTTGGCAGGGAAACATGATTCCTCCTCTCTGCCAACAATGTGATAAATATATACACACAAGTAATCAAATGTAACCTTTTTCAGAACAATCTGATAAATACCTTTTTTTCAGCATTTGCTATGAACAGTAAACAGCTATCATTAACTAGATCAATTTCAAGCAACAACTTCAATGGATTTATTTGACGCCCATGTCCTGGCCACATCAGAAACCTTATTTTCCTCAACCCGTAACAGTCTCAACTTTGGTGAATTTAACACAAATAACTCAACACCCTGTGCCTCAATCCCACAACAATACATTACATCAACAGTTTCCAGTTTCTTGCAACTCTTGGCCAATGAAACCATGGATAAATTTGTCAACTTTTTGCAACCCCTTACTTTCAATTCATTCAGATTGTTGCAGGATACTAGCATTGATATCAGTTCTTTATCAAGTAACATGTCATTAAAAGACAAGTCTAATTTCCTTAATCTTTTCAAATCCTGTCCTAATGTAGTCAATAAACCAGATTCCCTTTCCACTACATCACAATTTATCAAAGCCAATTCTTCAAGGCCATCAGCCATAGCATTTCCAAGAATCTTTAACCCTTCACCAGTAACAAGACAGCAACTTTGTAACCTTAGACTCCTCAAACTCCCTATATTTTCAGCAGCAGCTATCAAATGATTGTTGTCAAGATCAAGAGGCAATCTTAAATCAAGATTCTGCAAATTACCACATTTACTTTGGCTCAAGAAATGAAGCAAACCCTCTTTACTACCACCATCATAGAGCACCAAAGAATTCAACATAGCACAATTCTCAGCCAATTTCAACAAAACCCCATCAGCAATTGCCCTACAAGTTCTCAATTCCAATTCTTGAAGACCCCCCAAGCACTGAAGAAATGCTAAAAAAGAACCTTGATCACCAACTCCTCCACAGTTTATCAGTTTCAAAGTTCTCAACTTTTTGCAATTCCTCCATAAAAAGCCAACACCCTTATCCCCTGATTGAATTCCAGACAACAAAAGACTCTCCAAATTCAACTCACAAGAACCATAAAATTCAACATAATCCTGTTCCCCTAAATTCCCAGTTGAGTAAATTGAGAGTTCTTTAAGACACCGAAAAGTGGTCAGCCAGAGAAAAGAAAGGGGCCTAAAAAGAGTAACAGCAAGAGAAACAAGATTAGGGAGGGAACCAGAAAGAGAAAACAGAGAGCAAGTAGAAACAGGACCATTCAAGAATCGGAGATGGCGGAGATTAGGGCAAGAAGAAGCGATGGAATTAAGCAATTGATCGGAGGAATCTACAGTGGGTGTTAAGGTAACAGAAACAGTAGACAAATAAGGGTAAAAACTGAGAAAAGAGGAAAAAAGAGGAATCAAAGGGGGTTCAATCAAACATATAGAAAGAGAAGTAGTTGAAGAACGAAGAAGATGAAGCCACCGCTTACATACTAAAGAAATAGCGGCGGAGGAAGGCGGAGGAAGGCGGCGGAATATTTCTTGGAGAAGTTCATCACAGAGAATTGAATCCATATTCTGTACAGTAGAAAGAAAAGACGCACAGAAAATAATCTTGATTCTTTTTTTCTTATATGTAAAGAGAGCGTCTTCGTTTACCTACCACTCGTTATTTGCCTTCATTTTCTCTTCTCCATCTTTCCAATTTCTTTTTAAGAAAGAGAGCAGTTGGCTGAAGTGGAACACACGCACAATGCCAAAGTTATTACAGTGAAGCAATGGCGATTTTCTTTGTTTCTTGTGCCGCCTGTCACTCTCTTTTATCTCTCGCTAGTGAAAATAAAAAACAGTCTCGGAGTAATTATTGTTGTGTGATCAGAAGATTACAAGTTTAAATTTTAAATATAATATATAAAATAAAATTGCGTGTAATAGATTCTACTGATAATTTGGACACTAAAACTGTGAAAACACCTATTTTTGCTTTATTTATTAGGGAAAGTCCTATCCTCCAACTCAATTGGATAACTAATCCACACTCATATATGTGTAATTGCATTAGTTAAGTTTAGATAAAATAGAATATACATAAATTTTATTTCAGATTTTGAGATAGAAAAATTATTTTTGATAAATTTTTAATTAAAAAATATTTATTGAAACATAATTATAAGAATAATATTCCATCTAAATAGAAATACTAAAGCAATTAGAATGAATACAATCACAAATAGGCGAGATAAACACTACTAATGAAATAACAAAGTAACAAGTGGCATATCAAATTATGCCTGAGTCTTTTATATATCTATATATCCTATCTCTACCTTTTTTAAAAGGCTAACACTTACAATATTATAATCAATCTTTTATACCTATTTATTTACTAATATATCGCAATCATATATTTTCGATACATGTATAAACTATCTCCGCTTAATTTCCCTCGTAAAAGAAATCATTCCAACTATCGTTGTTGTAGAGTGTTTTTGCCTTATTTATCACAAATAGTTGGGACTATTTAGAATTTTCTTTTAAATAAAGTAGTAGTACTATTAATGTCATTTAATTTGTATTATATTATTATTTTTATTTTATACAAAATAAGTAAAACTTCTGTTCCTACTCATTTTATTACTTGGGACCAAAATGTGTATTGTAGCCAAAAAGGAAACAAGTGATAAATAACTTCATCTCTTGATACTTAATGGAACACAAAAGTGAGAACAAAGTAAATTGCTGATTACTTAAATTCAACTGCACTACTACTCCACATTAACTCAAGTTTAGCATTTTAATTCTCCATAAACAGAAAAATAACAAACACGTAACAACTAAATTTATTCAAAGCACTTCCTTGATAGATGAATGGGAAAATTAAGTTGTATTATTGAGAAACAAGATTGGCAATTAAGCATTTGTTTACTTCTGAATGTAAGAAAAACTATTTGAAAATCAACTTCGTTATGAATTAATTTTGTTTTTGAGAATCAATTTTTACTTATACATATTTAATTTAACATATTATTTAAAAATTAATTAGTTAAAATAATAAAAATGAATCATCTTTTATTTTTTAAAATTCAATAAATAAATAAAAATGTACTCTTGATATAATCAACAATTAAAAATATTTGAAGGGAGATAAAAGAAAAAACACTAAAAAAAAAAATTGACGTATTTAATGTGCTAAGCGATGACACATCTACACCTACTATTATTTGTTTGTATCAAATCGTCTACGTCTGTGTAAAACTATATATTGGCCCTTCATTTTATTTCTATGTGTACTGTTACGTGGCATTATTAATCAATATAAAATTTAAAAGTAAATTAGTTGGTGTTTTTATAAATTAAAAAAAAAAAGGAAAAGAAAGATTTATTGAGGGTAAAATGTAGATTTAAATTATTTTTGAATATGAAAAAACTAATTTTCTTTTGAAAACAGACGCAAAATACACAAAAACTTTCTTTAAAAAAATTACGATATAAAATAATTATAATTAAACATACACACTACTTTCTCTAATTTTCATTTATAAAATATTTATATATACACACACTTTCAAGTCACGTAAAACATATATATATTTAACTTTCACATATTTAATTGCTCAAAATATTTTAATTCACTTTTTTAGAAAAATAAGTTATTTAATGAGAAAAAATGACTTTTTCGATGAAAAGCAAAAAATAAATTACGTAAGTAATATTTCAAATTAATTCTCTCTCAATCCATTAACTGTCACCCAAACCGTACAAATATTCCCACACCATCATATCCTCATATTATTTTATTAAATTATATATAAATATTTTTAAGATAACATATTTTAATTACTTATTAATATTAAAAACGAAGGAAAAAAATTCATTTGATTTGAAAAATACTTCTCTTCGTAGCAACCACACCCTATATGATCGTATGCAAGTTACATCATTTTTCTGCAACGATAATGCTGTTCGATTGACATGACGCATAGCATTCACCTAAGTTTCATATTAAAATTAATAATAACAATAATTTAGTCATTCCAAAATTGGTTGTGGTACCTCATCTGATTTCAACCCATCAACTCCATGAAAAAAAAAATGTTAATATCATCTTGATATTATATGATTAAAAGTACAACATTCTGAAAGTTACCAGATAAAGGAATTCTAGAACTTGGTCCTACAGCACAATACTAATAATATAATCAATTTAATTCCACAGATAAATAAGCTATGACGTAAATATAAAAGAAAAAGTATTAACAATAAAAATAATAAAGATTGTCAAAGTAAAATTAATAATAAATAATTTCCTTGATTTTTTTCAAATCCAGGAGGCAACGTGTGAGAATGTTAAAATGTATTGTAAATATTAAACTTAATTTATTCATAAAATTTATAACCTTTAAACTCATTAAAATTAAACTCTAAATTCACATTGTTTATGTGACACTCTTCCCTGCCGCCATTTCAAGAATTCATTAGTTACCATTGAAAAGTATTACGCGTAGAATAATGAATTTTAAGAAATAGACCAAAGAGAAATTGATTTTAAGTAATTACTTAATTACTTTTTCTTTTGGTGTTGCTCCGTCTTTTTTCTTCTTCTTTGAAATTTGATGCATCACAAATGTATATATTTTTTGAGAGAATTTTAGAATAAAATATTCAAAATGATTTCATATCTAAAATTTTAAGATCGTTTGAAGGTAATTTTGTATTTATCGAAATTGAATAAACCATTATATACATCATATATAGTCATTGCATATTTCATATATACTTAAGTTATATTTAGCTTTTTAAGTTTATTATAATATATAATAGTGTCATTTCACGTATAAGTAAGTTATACTGTATAGTTAATGTATACATTTTATGACTTTTGGCAAGCTGTTTTGCATAGTTATTGTATACTTTCTATAACTTTTAATTATTTTTTATATAAATAAAACATGATTATATTTATTATAAATTAATTAACTTTCTATAAATTTATAACTAAAAAAAAGGATACATATATTATTTGTATCATTAGTTGAGAATCCTTAGCTTTATATATATGATCCATATATTTACCATGTGGGCTATTAAAATAAGCCCAAATAGAGATAATTCGTTTATGATTTGATGAATTGGACTTAAGGTAGTTTGAATTGGTTCAAGTTTCATATTTAAATCTATTTTTGAACTTTTTATTTACATTACTGCAATGTATGATGAGAAAATTTTTAAAATAGCAAACATATTAAGCATAATAATATTTTATGGGTGTCATTTTCCTAATTACACTCTATAATTATAGTAAAATTTGATACGGGGGAATTATTTTGTATATTGAATGTTTTCTTCTAAAGATTATACAAATTGATTTTTAAAACAGAAAGGCTGAAATTGCGGACATTAAGTTGTTTAAATAGAAATGAATTCCATAATTTGAGGAATTTGTATACTAATGAATATCTTCCCTAAAACGAGTACTTTGGAAAGAAGAACATCATACTAACTAGTTTCGAGTTTCAAATAGGATTCAAAAATTTGAAATTAGATATGTAATTTAATCCAAATAATTCATTTTTTAGTCAACAAGTTAGTTTGTATAAAAAATTTATTAATGAATCAGCAAATCAGGTCTGTTGATTATACTTTTTTCGAAATTATATTTAGATAAAATGTTATGTTTGATTATATAGTCGAAATACAATTATTTGTATTTGTTATTGTGGAATTCAAATTCAATTTGTGATCTCAGATGTATATGTGATTCGTTTTAGTGATTTTAATAGAAGTGTATTTTTTAATTTATATTTTATAGAAATGTATTAGCCTTCTACCCTAATACACGATCATTCTATTCTATCTAAGGTTATGTCCTCGGTCGGATGAAGTTTCACCATACATTTGGGGGAGGTGATCAGACAAGACATGGCAAAACGATCATCTCACCGAGGACATGACCTTAGATAGAAAGGAGTGGAGGTCGCGTATTAAGGTAGAAGGTTATTAGGCTAGTAGGGGTAGGTTGATCTATGACCTTGTGATATAGTAGGTTAGTAGGAGTAGTCGTATCTTTATATTCTGCGTTGCCATTATTCGTCTTATATTCATTACTTTTATCGTATTTACATACTATCATTTAGTTTTCATTATTAGCCGTTTTCCTTTTTTTCTTGTTTTCTTTTCTTTCCCCTTTTTTTTCTATCTCTAATATCTTCTGCTCATGGGGCTTGATTTTTTTGATGAAAGTTTTTTAAAAACAACTTCTTTATCTCTATGAGATAGTGGTAAGATTTGCGTATATTCTGTCCTCCCCGAACCCCACTTGTGGGATTCTACTGGGTATGTTGTTGTTTTATATATTCTTATAGCAATTTTATATTATATATTTGAATATGTATGTAAGTTCAGTTATTTTTACAAAAAATATTATCAATATACAAAAATACCTATATATGTATAAGAATCTTTTAACTTGTATATACTATCAATGTACTTTATATTTTTTGCGATGATTGTATATTTGCATGATTATCATATGTATATAAGTACAGTTAGGTAACTACTAGTTCTTATGAACATGTCTCGCACGTTAACCTTTGACTATTATAATTATCTAAAGATAATAATTTTTTTTTTGTTTTAAAACATTATTTCACCTTATCGAGGACATGACTATCGATAGAAGGATGTGAAAAAATCATGAATTAGGGTAAAAGATTAGTAGTGTCATATCGCTTTTGATTTCTATCCTCATCTGTTGTTTATGATATTTTGAAGAATTCATTGCTTAGGAATTTAACCATCATAAGAAAATCTTCTCCATTTAATTTTTATTATGTTTATTATATGGAATATTTTATATTATTAAAATAATAATATAATAATTTTGAAAAATAGTGAAAAAATAATTTTCTCTAAAGAAGAGTCTTTTAATGAAGGACAAAAAGTTCAATCAACATTTCTACGGGCCTTCACACTTTTATTTTAGTATATACATATATAGTTTTACTATACATTATAGTTATATATAAATATTTATACAAATGCCATGTAGAATTATTTGCATATATATACGAGTTAAGGATTTGTATATGTCAATACTTAATTGTATATATGTTTTGATGGTTATACAAATTAGTGTATAAATGTGAGACTTTGCATATAAATACTGAATGTATATACATTATATTTGTATATTGTTTTTTTTGTGTGAGATTATATTGATGCATTAATATATATAGACAAGTATATACAAGTGAATGACCATATAAAACATAAAAGTATAGATTATACAAATTGAATTTATACAAAAGTACAGGATGCATAATCCCAACTCTATAATCAAAACTTACTAATCGAAAATGATGCTCATAAATGTGAATAATTTAGAGTGAATGTTATATATAAAATATTAAAATCTTACATTTAAAATTTAAGATTGTTTAGAGGAGATTTGAGATGGCTGGGACTTAAGATTAGAAAAATGTCATCTCATTGAAGTTTGCTGCAATGTATAAATATTATACAATATATATACACACATCTTCAATACCCAATTTTGCATCATACATATACAATTATACACCATTACATGTTATTGTGACCATTTTAGTTGAAAAGAATTTGACCAACGGTATATCCACATTGGAAGTCCAACAAACGAAAATATTAGAATTTCATCACAATTGACAAGATGAAAAATGATTATGAAAAATGTAAGTCCGCTATGTTTATTTATCATTTTTCATTCAAATTACTTAAAATAACCCTTCAACTCTATTTTTTCCTCAAAAGAATGACCACTTGAGTTTCTTCTTCCTTTTTGTCTTCTTTTGCATTTGGTTCTTCCTTCTTGCCTTCTTCCTCCGCGGTTGTTTCCTCCTTTTTGTTTTTCTTCATCTTTTTTCTGTTGCTGTTTCTTCGGTTTCTTTTTCCATCTTCTTCTTCTGTTGTTGTTTCTTTATTCTTGTTCTTCATTTTCCTTTTAAAAGTTTGATGTGCGGCAAACGTGAATTATTTCAACTGAACTATTTTTCAAAAGACTTAAAACATTGAAAGGATTTCATGTCTAAACTTTGAGACTAATTAGAGGTGATTTTGAGTCGATTGAAATAGTCAATGTATGCTTTATGCATAATTAAGCTATTTTGATGGTTTTATGTGTATCATAATGTATAATCAGCATATAACTTATGTATAACTAGCATTTATTGTATAACTTCATCTATATTTTCTATGAATATTGACAAGCTATAGTTAGTGTATACTTCATACAACTTTTAGGTTTTCTTACGTAAATAAAACATAATTATATTTGTTATTAATCAATTTCTTTATATATATATATATTTGAAATTAGCCCTAAAATTTATATGCCCAATTTTTGTCAAATTCTTCCGTTAGATTTTCCCATTAGTTTAAGAAAATTAGATTTTCACCCTCGTTAAAGAATTTTTGAAAGCTTTTAAAAATTATTTTCATTTTAAATTACTCACAAAAATTTAAAAACAACTCTAGTCTAGCTTATATAATAATGGCCAAATATAATTTCGATTCTAAACACTCTATTATTCTTCATTTTAATTATTATTATTTTTTTCTATTTGCACAATGAACATGCCCAAACTTCTATTTGGTACTTAAGTAGATCTTCTGACAAAAAAATCGGGCGTTTATTAGAGCAGACGATTAATTATAAATTCAACTTTCTCCTATCAAACTATCTAGGGTTTAGCTATATAAAGACGCCGACAACATCCTCAACTAGATCAGAACCGCATATTTATCCGGTGAAGGCCGCAGAGGACCGATTCCGATTCGTTGAAAAGCATCTTCGTGTTCTTCTTCTTACGTAATGGACGAACCAAATGGGACTGTAAATGGTGTTAAAATCAAGACGGAGGAAGAAGAAACTAACGGCGACCTAAGAACTACTTCCGACCATCACAACGACGACGACGCCGGCGCTTCTCAGCCGCTTACCGGGGATGGTGCTAGTCCTGGGTACTTTTTCTTACTGTTTTGTCCTTTCCCTTCTACGCTGTGCCCTTTTTCTTGTATCGAAGACTCATGCTGTTTTTGTTTCTTTAAGCATTGTTATTAGGGTTTGCGTCTTTATGGGATGTTAACTTACCGGTGTTGTTTAAGGCGAGATGATTAAGCCCTGAAGCTAGGTATAAGATAGCCTACAAGCTCCTTACTGAAGAGGGCGGACAGAAAACGATAAGTGTAGTTAGTAAATTGATGTATTACGTCTTAATTAGACAAGGTTAATAACTATCTTGATGATTTAGGGTTGAAATTTCTCCATTGCGTCCGAGACAGAGTCAAAGATGCCGTTTGGACTTGATTTTAGCTGTTTTCCAATTTCTTGGTTCCCATAATTCTTATTTGTGTTAACTTTTCATTGCATGACACTTTTATTTCTTACAGCTTTGCTCTATACGGATTAGGGTAGAAGGTTAGTTGGTGGGAGTGCAATTTTTGTGCTGTTCATCCATTTTAGTAGTTATGTATTGCTTTTGTAGTTTGTTGTATCTAGACTATCATATTGTTTTGTTATAGTACCGTTCTATTACTATATGTTGTTTTTGTTAGTATCTGCTGTTTCTTACACTCCACCCTCTCTAGACTTCACTTGGTATGCTTGTTTTCGTTTGGCTACGGTTTTCATTTTGACAACACTTTTAAGTTACTCTTAGCGAGAGTAGGAAATGCATCTTTCATGTTTTCTTTTATTCTGATTTATATTGGATTTTTTTAATTTCTTTTAATGTGAGGTTCTCCTCATAGGAGTTACTAGTTGTTGGTTGGGCATGTCTCACTGTTTCTGTAGAATGTTATCCTATTAATCAAGTTGCTTATGTTATTGTATTAATCAACGGATTTGGTGGCCATGCAGAAAGATTTTTATTGGGGGCTTGGCAAGAGAGACTACTTCAGGTTTGTTGATTATCATCTTCGCCAAATTGTTTTTCCTTAGCTTTCTTTAGTGCCTCTAATATTTCATGTATATCTGCAGCACAATTTGTCAAGCACTTTGGTAAATATGGTGAAATCATTGATTCCGTGATTATGAAGGAGAGGCGAACAGGACAGCCACGTGGGTTTGGTTTTGTGACATATGCTGACCCCTCTGTTGTTGATAAAGTCATTGAGGAGGACCATGTTATAAATGGAAAGCAAGTAAGATTGCATCTGCATTTTGTATTTCATTTTATTCTTATAATTAGTAGTTTGGGGATTTCATTTCTTCTTTTTATTCTGGATGGAAGAATTGGGACCACATGCTGATGTTTTGATTGTGTCAGGTGGAAATCAAGCGAACCATTCCTAGAGGAGGAGGTTCCAGCTCAAAAGATTTCAAGACAAAGAAGATTTTTGTGGGCGGCATCCCAACAACAATTAGTGAAGGTTATATATTTCTGTAGCTAGAAACTGATCCCCTTCTTACTAGTTGGATTCTTCTGAAACAAGTCTTTGAGGTATTAAGTTGCACTGTATATTTCAGATGAGTTCCGAGACTTCTTTTTAAAGTTTGGAGAGGTGAAAGAGCACCAAATCATGCGCGACCATTCTACTAATCGTTCTCGTGGCTTCGGATTCATCACTTTTGACACAGAAAAATCAGTTGAGGATATCTTGGCTAATGGAAACAGGCTTGATTTTGCTGGAACTCAGGTCAGCATAGCTATAGTGTATTCCAATTAAGACGTGCTACTTTTTCTACACTATTATGTAAAACTTGTAATTTGTAAAGTTATCAAGCTTTTTTATGTGTTCTTTGAATGTGATTTTGTTTCCTATGTTGCACACAAATATATGTGCTTATAATGTTTTTTCTTTATGTTATAGGCCTCCGTGCTCCAGACAAGTTTTTTTTCCCATTTTTTGAAAAGATTGAATGAAACTGCCCAATGTAAAATCAATGCTATGTATTGGGCAGCAAAATGTTAATGCCTATGTTCATTCTGCCATCTACTTTTGTATCTTTTGTCAAACTTATCATTGAGTAAGATGCTGAAGTTTCCTTAACTGGATTGAGGCTCAAGAAGTTGAGAGGTGCTTGTGTATATTCATACAAGCAGCTTAGGATTTCCATAATGGAGGTCTCAAGCTTGAACCCCATGCCGCGCGAAAACAGGGGGTTGGCCATTTGGGTCGAGCTTGTTGCACGGGGCTTGCCTAGTGTGCCTCTCCTGTTTGGTTTCTGAGCTATTGCACAGAAATGGGTTTGCCCTGTGTTCACCCAGAGAGTGGTGGCTGCGGTTTCCTTGTCATCAAAATAACACATGAACATACAAGCTTATAATTTTAGTGATGATGCTTGAGTTGCTGCAATTGGTTTGAAAATGATTAATAATTGATATGATTCTGCTCATAGTAGTTGAACAGTCATCTGATGCATGATCATGTTATTTTCGATAGCCTTTTATGGCTTGGTTAACCTAATCTGCTATCCTTTTTCTATTTGGCTAATAGGTGGAAATCAAGAAGGCTGAGCCTAAGAGGCCTAATGCGCCACAGCCAGCCCCATTCAGGCGCCAAGGTCATCCGAGAGCTGCATTTGGTGGTGGATTTTCAGATTCTTATGGTGGATATGGAGACTCTGGTTTTGGTGCTGGTTCTTATAGGTCTGGTGGCCCCTATGGTGGCAGATCCAGTGCATTTGGTGGATATAGTGGAGCTGGAATGGGTGGATATGGAGCATATGGTGGCAGTGGTGCCTACGGAGGAGGCTTCAGGGAGGAGGCTTCTTTTGGGTATTCTAGCCGTTATGGTGGTGGAGCCTTTGGTAGAGGCTATGATGTTGGTGGTGGCTATGGAGGCCCAGCTGAAGGCTATGGAGGATATGGTGCCGGTGGTGGTGGTGGTGGATATGGCAGTGGATATGGTGCTGCTGGTCTCGGCAGTGGGTATGGAGGAGATGGTACCGGAGGTTCAATGTACGGAAGTAGTAGGGGAAGCTATGGTGGTGCTGGTTCCGGCAGATATCACCCTTATGGGAGATAGAAAGTGAAATATATTGAAGCAATTGTCTCTGGCTTGGTGATATTAAGCTTATGACCAGAGATGTCTATTTAATCAGGCAGTTGTTGAGAGCTAAATCCTTTTTCCCCCCCTCGGATTTTGATTGAAAAATATTAGTTCTGTTAATCTACATACTGATGTCTTTGATGTCGAATTTTTTCAAGGAACATGATTCATCCATCGTGAGTTTTTGCAATCCTCAAGCTATTTAAAGTGCCGAGAATCCACAGTACACTGACAAGTTGATCTTCATTTCTTTATGTGCCAAATGGCTGTATCTCTGTTCTCTTTTTATTCTTTGGGCTAATTTGCTGAATTAAACGACTGAAATTTACTTTAATGGATTCTAGTGAGTAGTAAAGGAGCAAATGATGATTTGGTGTTCTGATCTTGTGTGTGTTCCTCATCATTTATACTTCCTTGAGGAGATGTTAAAAGGATTTAGTTTGTATGCACCAGTAGCGTAGAGAATTGCACTTCGTGCTCTCACTTCCTAGACAAACATATAGGGGTCCTATGGTTTGATCAGAAGTTACTAACAAATTATTTATTTATAAAAATATTCTTTATGAATGTGAAACGTGATGTATGAAAAATTTAAAGAGAATATCTTTGTTATTTACCTACTTTATCTTAGGATAAGTTATGTGAAAATTATTATATCATCTTTGGGGAAGAATGACTTATCTAATTACTAATTATTTACTAATATTTTCAGTAGAAAGAAAATATTTTGATTGGTACTAAACACACCCATAAATGTCGTTCTAAACATATGGAGTAATGAGTAGACGTGTCAAAAAAGGAGTAAACCCGTAGCCACACAATTGGAACGAACCCATCCGTTGTTGGAATGGAAGGTCAAAACAAAAACAAATTCACAGATTCGTGTGGACATTTTTTTTAACCTTATCAATAATGGAAAACACTACTGATTCTTAGCCATTTATGTACTTTATTATTTATAACCAACCAATAGTACTAAATTCAGAATTACTATGGACTTCAGAAAATTGATTTCCATTTTTCTTTTTGAAAAGGATAGTAACAATAGTAACAAAAATAGTGATAAGAGTAACACGAATTAATAAATAAAATGTGCTTCGGACTAAAATTTGCTCTATCACCAAGAAGAAGTAGATACTCGAATATCTATTAATCTGCTACTCTAATCTTCAACCTCCATATTATAAGGTCCTATACTAGGTGAGTTGGAGATGTCATATTTTAGTTAGTATACGCTACCCAATCCTTCCTCGATCTACCTCTCCTCAAACCTAACACTATCGACCTCTCACATATATTTGAGACTTCTTTACTATTCTTCTCAAGTTTAAATTATCCTTTGTTGCTTCTTGCATTTTATCTATCATAAAACTATTATTCTAATTTTATTGCTCCTAACATATTCTATACATTCATTTGAACATTCTTTATTAATCTTATCCTGCTAATATATCCTACACATTCATTCAAACATTCTATGTTACTTTCTTTTGAACATGTAGGAATTTTTTTTTTTTCAACATGTGATATTTTAATCGACCAACACACCATACAACACAGTCCACCTAATCATCCTCAATAAAAACATTTTTCCCCATAAATAAATTCTTTTCCTTTTTTTTAAGGTGAGTTAAGGGAAAATAAACCTATCCAAATAAAAATCTTGATTTTCAATCAGGGCATTCCACAAGAAGCAGGTGGGAGGAGAAAGTTGATAAAGAAATGGCAATGGTTTCTAACACTAACTCATTCTTAAAGGTATGAATCAAACTCTGTACTCTCAATTTTTTTTTTGTTGTTGTTAAGCGTATGGGGTTTGATATTGTTAGTAAAATTGCAGTCACAGATCCAAGTTTACTGCAGAAAGAAGGAGAAAGATAAGAGTCAAAATCCCCAACCATATAAAGTCATTGAAATTTCACCCCCTCCCAAGAACCTTGGCATACGTTGCCTCCCCTCTGTAAGAATCATTTTCTCAAACCAATTTTTATTTTTTCTTGCAATTTCTGTTTTGTTTTATTGTTTGTATAGTTAAAATGCCGAATGCATGGGGTCTGCGTAAACAATACCCTCCTTCGCAGACTCTACTTGTGAGATTATATTGGTTATGTTGTTGTTGTAGTTAGAAGGCCAAATGTCATCTTATTTTTACTAGGAAGATTAGTGAAGAGCTTTAGTCACTTTGAAATTCTTGTCATTTGATTGGATTTGGAGTGTGTAGAGCAATTCATTTAGGGTTTTATGTATTTTGGGCTCAATATGCTAGCTGGTTCCAGTTTCATTCTTTATGGAGTTAACATTGGCTTTTGTCGAATGTCTTAAATTTGTTTAATGGGGATTCTTATGGTCATGTTTTGGGATTAGTTCATGTTCCTTTTCCGTTTGTATGGGTGTTAACATGCCTAAACTCCAAACTAGTTAGTGTCAGCTATATGTACGTGCGGATACATTAGCTAAAAGAAGTGTCCACTATATGAATCCTCAGTGTTCATTCCTATTACTCTATTTGGGTTGATTTCCTTCCAAATACCTGTACTGTCCGAGCAGAATATTGTGCTAGTGTCCCTGCAGGATTTGGTTTCTTTGATCTATGACCGTAGTTGTGCCTCATTACTCATGAGTTACACTAGAATTAAACCCTTTGTTATTATCACTTAAAGACACTATCTATATGATTAACCCCTAAGCTTATAATACTCTCGGTACTAGTCTATACAATCTACCAACAGTGCTTGTAGTTTTGCTTACAAAGAATCAAAACTAAGAGGGAAAATTTTCAATTGAAAATGTGTCTTCTTGCTGAATGCTGAGCAATGGGTGAATTTCATGCATCACATACAAAAAGGGCAGATGTTTGAAGGTGCACAAGTTGGCTTCCTGTGATAGTGTCTCACATTCTGTACCTGCTTGAATATGGATGCTGGTCTATTGATGGGAAATGGTTTTACGCGAGATCTGTAAGGATTAGATGCCTTCACGTATGTTAGACCTGTATAAATGTGTCCAAAGATGCAGTTCTCTGTTATTTATTGACGAAGGTGATATAACTTTGTCAAAGTCTGTGACTCTGCAACTTGCCGATGCTAGACATGTATCCATCTCTTTCGAGAATTCTTTGTTTAGGTTGTGGATAGCTTGAGTATGTTTGCGAAGCACTCAACAACTTTATTGTATTCATGCCAACCATTTACAATTTCCTTTGCCCAAACTTGACCTGATTCAGTTTTCAGTTGTGCATTAATGCCAATCGTTGACGATTCCCTTCACCTAAAACTTGACCTGATTCAATCCACAGTGGTCAAACTGACCAAGTTTTGGTCTCATTTACAACATTATTTTTGCAAGGATAAATTTTTTATATAAACTGCAGACACCAATAATTACATAAAATTTTTAAGAATCAGATGATGTTCAGTCTTCATTTTCGAAAATCATGTTCAAAGAAGAATTTGTTTGAATTTTCGAGAAGTAAACTGGCCAATTTTGGGAATAAAGCGACATATCAAAATTATTATAGAAGATATATGGAAAGCGTCCTTCCTTCTAATTCCTAACTTCCTTTTGCAAGGATTGCAATTTGAGGAAGCACACAACACAACAGCAGTAGAAAACACAGAATGCAGTATATCATAGTAGAGTCGAATGAGTTCTGGGCTGTTACCTTTGTCAAAAAAGTTAAATGAATTGTGGACAAGTGCAGTCACTTAAGCAGATGGGTGTTTCCACTTACAGGGAAGTGTAAAATATGTGGTGAAACAGCATTGGCAGGATATTAAAGAACTACTGACTTAGGTTTAAATTAGCATTTCTACTTGAGTAAAGTCACTAAACTAATTATTTTGACAGTAAAGTCTACCTAGCCATGAGGTCTCGGGTTCAATTTCCAGCAGAGGCCAAAAACACTTGGTGATTTCTTCCTCTTTGTCCAGCCTTGGTGGATAGAGTTACCCCGTACCTGTGCTTGTGGTGGTGGAGGCGACAGGTAACTCATGGGAGTAGTCTAGTGAAAGTTGATCCAGACACCCCGGTTATAAAAAAACTAGTTTTGTGTCTTAAGTGTTTTAAATAGTTAGTTTAGTGATTTACTTTAACAAAAATAGTCTTGTGGCTTTAGTATTATGAAGAGTTGATCTAGTGATGATAGGTGAACTTAACCCGATTCATTTGTTGTTAAAAAAGGTAAAGTTGGGTTGCTACTTGATTGAAGAGCCCACATTTAGCAAATTCCTGCTTAAGCCCCAGAGGGGAGAACTGAAAGGTAGCTGCCTGATATGCTTGCCTTCCAGTGCTAGGGTGGTTGTGTCTGCATTAGCACACTTTCCCAAAGCATTTGTACTTTTGTTCAAACCTTTAACGCATTACAACAACATAGCAGTGAAATCCCAAAAGTAGGGTCTGGGGAGGATAGAGTGTATGCAGACCTTACCACTATCTCATGGAGATAAAGACGCTATTTTCGAAAGACCCTTAGCTCAAATGTATCAGTCCCAAATGAAGAAGAAAGAAATAATAGATATAAAATATCGGCTGAAATGTAGAACAATGTCAATTCTGCCAGAAAAATATCAAAAGTAAAATTATCAAAAAACCAATAACAACACAACTATAATTGTTACCTTTGTAAAAAAAAATAATAACAACACGGCTATAATGACACGACTAATCCTATGACAAATCGTAACCGTCACAAATCAAAACAACAACCTATCCCTACTAGCCTTCTATCCTAATACACGACCTCCGCTCCTTTCTATCTAAGGCCATGTCCTCGGTGATATGAAGCTGCTCTTCATATCTTATCTAACACCTCTCCCCAATACTTTTTTGGTCTACCCCTACCCCTACCCCTAGCTGATGATATTTTTTGTTTAGGATGTGAAGGCTGAGGCTTCTTTAATTCTATTATTAATCTTCTTTTATCCATCTGGATGGTTTCTTTTGGGCCCTTTTGCTGGTCCTTCATTCAGAGCCAGTCATAGGAAGCTGTATTTGATAGGTATGAGTCAGAGTAGTTCTAACTTGCTCGGACTCTCCAAAAATGGTACTGCACCCGTGTCGGATCCTTCAAAAAGTACACTATTTTGGAGGATCCGACACGCACCCGTCGACATTTTTGAAGAGTCCGAACAACATAGGAATAATTATTCTCCTAGACTCCTTCCCCGAATCAAGTTTCAGAATGATAAAAATGATATTATAATTATCCCCATGACTGAACGAGTCCTATGGATAACTAGGGCAGGAAGCAATATGATATTGTTCCTTAGTGAAGCTTCAATTTTGGAAGGTTGAATGCGCCGGGGTGGGGGTGAACCATGTATCCTGCATTAAGGATGACTCGAAGAAGTCCAACCAAAGGCTAGGTCATGCGTACCATGTGTGTGGTGTGCAAGACGAAGGTATATGACATTAATAGGGATATAAATCGCCCTATATCTTTTCAAAAGAAGCAAATTTTGATTTCTGAGGTGCCTTTTTGAAGATGAACAAACTTCTATTATCAAAAATTAGGTGTTCCCTACGGTTAATAAAATTATTTACCTTGTAGAAAAAATACAAACCTCTTTTATCGTCCATTCTCGAAGTGACTGTACTTGTTCTGCTCTTTAAGAGAACAAAAGAAACAAAATCACTTGGTTTGTCCCCCCTTGGGACATCGATAAAATTGGAAATAAATCACAGGGTTCAATGGTTCACTGTAAAACCTAAAAGTGATTAGTAGCTCTAAATTTTCAGCTGGCTGAATATAATGTCATCAAGCTCTTTGTGTATTTGAAGTTCTTGATCCTGCTTACCTTGAACTTTTTTCTTGTTATTCTCTCCCTTTTTGGTTCTCCAAAAAGATGAATGTAGAAGCATAGGTCATGTGTCAGAAAATACAGTCAATAAGAAGTGATTTACCAGTTCATGCAACCACTATTCTATTATTCAGGTTGTTGTTACACACTTTATTGGCTGTTTCATCAAGACTTAGAACTACTCATAAAGCTTGTGTTTTTCGTGTGCCAATGTAACACTCACATCTAGCTCGACGTGAAACTAAGCTAGCCACACACACTGCATCAGATGCTTTTCGTATATCCAACATTCATGTCATACAAAAGACATGTGACCTCTCTGTCATGTTTCCAATAATGCTTCACTAATTCATTGAACTGGCTACATGCATAGGGCCTATCTAAGATTTTGGAATTGACAGACATTTAACATTACCTTTGTAATTGGGGTATAGTGTTTTATGGTGTCTGGTCTAATAGTAAGTTAATTTCAATGACAGAACTTGCAGTGCGGAGAGAGTGTAACCATTGAAGGCCGAGCTTACACCATTTCAGCTGTAACTCATCGTTATCAGCTTCGGAAAGGGAAATACGAGCCTAGCGAGAAGAGGCTTGATGTGTTGTCTACTGGAAGATACATCTTAAATTTGTACTTAGAAAATTTGCTAGAACAATCTTGACTATTGTGTAGATTATTCTTTTTCCCTTCACCCTTATGTATACATTATGAAATACAACTTGATTGAATTGCCTGTGCCTAAATGCACTACTGTTTCTAAGTACAGAAAAACAAGGAGAATGTTACCAGTGAGGGGAAATTATTTTTATAAAAAGAAGGGAATTGGTACGTCTGCTATATTTCTGTTGTTGATGGTAATAGAAACTTTCCCATATTAAAGAGCTTATGGTGGTGAATGATAGGGGGAATAAAGACTCTTATTACAATGACAATGATGATTGGATATAAGCATAAAGCATGTATAGTCGATTGCAGACAAAAGGTCCTCAAGATAGCAGGCACTGTCTCACTATCTTTTTTCTGCCACGTGTCATGATACCATTTATTCAAGCAAATTATTTTATATTACTATGAACCACACTTTTTCTCTTCTCAAAATAGGCTATCCAGTGACTCAGCCCTTTTCTTTCAATTTTCAGCCACAAATATATAGTCGTATATAACTTTTCCAAGTGAAGCTCTGGCAGTGATGGGGAGCTTTAGGTTACGTATTCTCCGTAGTCCTTCCGAAGTGTTCGAATTTTACTGATTAGACTAATTTAGGATTTTCTATCTAAAAGTTCTTGTTCATCATACTTGAAATTTGTAATATTAATTTAAGTATGAAGAGTTCTAACAACATCCATCATACTTTTGGCTTACAATAATACATCTAGTATAATTTCATAAAATGAGTTAGAGAAGAGTAAATTGTATGCATGCCTTATCAAAGTAGAAAAATTATTTTGGATAGATTATCGGCCAAAAAAAAATAGTCTTGAGAAATTCAGAAAAAGAAGTGACACATAGTAACAAAAATCAAAAGGCAAGTGACTACAAGAGTAGTACTCTACTATCTACTTATCTTTTAGTATAATTTATGTTTTTTATAATCTCCTATCTAAGATCATGTCCTTGAGTCCTCCACAACCTTTTATCTAGGTTATATCCTCGTAGGTTAAAAATGTATCACATCTTGTTTTAATCACTTAATCTCTCGAATGCTTCTTCACTCTACATCTTTCATGAAATCATCCAAAGCTAATCTCTAATATCTTTGCGATAGGACATATCCCTTTTCATATGCATGAATTGTCTTAATCATCTTGCATTTCACCGAAACCATTCTCTGTCCTCATTTTAATCCTATCTTATCGTGTTGAAATCATGATGATTATTCAAAGTAATCCAAAAAAGTTTTTATGATAGCATGGGCGGATGTCCGATTTGGATTTGGTGGTTGTTGCAGGAGACCTAATAGTACTATTAGACCTATCAACACATAAGAAAAATATTTAATGATTTTTTTTTTCATTTATAAGTAATTTAATAGAATAGTCAAAATGCAGACAGACTGTAAACTCAATAGTAACAGAAACAATTATGCAGTGTTGGGGTTTCTGGATCAGAAGATAAGAGGATTTGTTTTGAGTGATTATTATTCCGCAAGTGAAGGATGCATTGGCATTGACCTATGCTGTTATAAAAATTTAATTTCTAAGTAGAGCAATTTATCTGTACCATATTTTGTTCGTTTATTCATCAAGTACTTTTGGCGTATATATTAATGCTCATCTTTTATTTCCAATGATAAAAGAATATTATTATTATTATATAATTAAAGGAACACGACAGGCGGTCCACATGCGACGGTTCCGGTTCACGTGCATGCACATGTACTACCCCTTTCCCTGTCCCGGTTCAATTTTGGTGTCTCTCATCATGTGATATAATTATTTAAATATTGCTTTACTAACTTGAGTGCAGTTTTGTAATTTAATGTACCATTCGTAAGTACTCCTTTTCACGGTACCTCTTATTTAAATAATCAAAAGAGAATTAATTATTTTTTTTATTTTAAAAAAAATAATTTTTTTTAATCTATTTAAAAAAGAATAATTTATTTTTTTAATAAATTTTTTATTTTAAAATTTTTACGTGGCATTTTAAGGCTACAAAATTTAAGAACATTTTGGTACATTTAACATAATTTTAATTTAACTTTAATTTGAGATCATACGATTGAAAAGTCTTTTTTATTTGCTTAAACTCCGTGCCAAGGTAAACTAAAGTGAGTATCTTTTTCCAACCTCACTCTTAACATTTATTATTTTAGAATTAAGAAGTATATATGGGGGTGACAAAATTAAGTCCAACCTGTTGAAGTTTGGACGGGTTAATAATCAACCCAATTATTAGCTCAACCAATTTAAAATTGGATTGATATGCAACCCGAATTAACTCGAGAGAAATCTTATTAAAATATTTTAAAAATATTTTTTTTCAATTTGATATGTTTTATATAGTCATATAAAGAAAAATATAATTCAATTAAATACTAAAACATTAAAAAAGAACAAATAAAATAAGTAAAACTTAGTAAAAATGGGTCAGATTGGGTCTCGACCCACTTTATAACTCGTTTTGACCCAAGCAAATTTGGACTGGGTTGGATCTTGACCCGTTTGGTGTCTTAACTTATTATAACCTACTTAAATTTGACCCAAACCGCCCAATTGCTACTCCTAAGTACATATATAGATAAAAATTTAATATATTAGTCAAATAATATTTTTAATTAATTTTTTCTTAAATATTGTGTTAATCTTATCATGACTACTAAAATAGGACGGAAATATTACTCATTACTAGAATATGTCAAATTTTAACTTTCCCATTAACAATTTACACCTTTCCCGATTCACCAATCAGAAGGAGGGTAATTAAAAATAGTTTTTCTAATTGTTAGTTGAAAAATAAATATTTTTAGTTAGTGTGTGCATATATATATACGTCTATAAAAGTTATTTTTATGCTGATATGACAAGGCAAGAATGTGCAATTTTCCAAAGAGAAGTAGAGCACAATGGGAAAAGTATCTATAATAGTTCAAAGTCAACCCGATCTAATAAAAATGGAATTTACCCAATCTCGAAAATTCATAATGGCATTTTCCTTTTCTTTTTGTTCCTTTTTGAGTGATTGTGTTTGTAATTTGTGACAAATAGTAAGAGGAAGGAAGGTAAAAATGATTTTCTTTTCAAAATTGAAATTTTACATTTAAACAGATATATGATTAAATTGTAATTATTAAAGTTTAATTCCAATTCCTGTGAGATAATAGCATGATAACCAACTTAATACCGACTAGGGTTGTGGAATTGTGGTGGAGTGGTAAGTACTTCTTCTTTTGTTAGGGAGCGCTTTACCTTCCCGTGTGGGACTTTCCGGTGCGAATTCAAATTTAGTCGGGCTCCAATATAAGTATCGGACACCGGAGCGAAAATTTAAAAAAAAATCAGGAACTTAATGAATACTACCATACTTTTTTTATTTTTTTTTTCTTTGTATTGCTTAGCGACTAATGTTAGTAAACATAAAAGCTATTTGCACTGTCGACAGATTATGACAAATTTAATAATTTGGACCTTAATTCCAATCATATCAAATAAACTGCAGAAATTAAACCATAATCTAAAAGGTTTTCCTTCAAATAAGGGAAAAAGATGATAATTATGGATTATTAAAGTTGAAAAGTACATAACAAGCCAATAAATGTTCCTTGGAAATATGCACAACCAAGTAGCTTCCTTTGAATTGCTTTGACCCTCAAGCAACACAAGTCAAACACGTCATTAGTAATTGATCATTTGATACGTGGATAAAATTAGTTGCCAATTATTATAATTTTTAAACTAATTTATTCTATTTACTGAGGAGGGATAACATAATTTCAAATTTGATGGGATAAAATTTATACTATATTTAGTTAATAATAGAAACTAATCTTGATATATTTTATAATGATCCCTAATTCCTAATGTTACTCTATGCGTTCAAGTTTAACTTGGTATATCCTTCAATGTTAGAAAATAAATTGAAGTAGTTGTCAATAAAAATAAAATAGGTATAAGATAAGAAATTATTTTTTGTACTAGTTTTAAATAATAAACAAGTAAAAGTGGAAGAAAGGGGTACAAAGTTCAATTTGGAGAAATAATCACTTCATTCACCCGATTTTTTTTTTTACCTTTTTTAAAAATAATATAAATTATATGAAAAATTGGGATCGTAAATTATTTGATTTACTATTACATAATATCACTCCTAGAATAGTTTTTACTAAAACTTAGTTTCATAAAATATATCTCATATAATGTCAAAACTTGGAGCAATATGCAAAATTATGATAAACAGCTAATCTTGTGACATATCTTTAGAGTTTTTTTGTACGTATTTCAAGTCTCTTTACTTATACTATCTTATCATACTATTGATTGATAACAATAATTGAAGTGATCCCTTTTTTCTATTGGCACCAATCGTTTCAATTGGGTAACGTACCTGAAATTTATTGCATATTTCAAATTGGAATTTTGAATTTTAAAAACTGAAACCTATTTAATGAAAACATGCTTTTCACTTGCATGAAATTCAGAGGCTTTAAGTATTATTCGAGCAGTTTTGGTCCTTTCAGTTTATAAAAATTAAACTCCTTTGATCTTAATTAGATACTCTTATCAAATT
Source organism: Solanum rostratum (assembly GCA_029948455.1). NCBI lineage: Eukaryota > Viridiplantae > Streptophyta > Magnoliopsida > Solanales > Solanaceae > Solanum > Solanum rostratum. Next base: position 1,113,432 of record CM057056.1, on the reverse strand, counting down.
TTGATTCTTAAGGTTAAGAAAATATTTAATCAAAAAAATTAAAAAATTTGTTAAAATTACAAAACTCTTCGTAATTTTAAAATTATACCAAACATAAACTAGATTGAAAAAATTGCACCACTCTTGATAGATCGAAATGTAAAAATGTGCTTTCAAATGTGAGTTCTTGTTAATATTTTCTATTCTCACTATTTCAATTAGTTAATATTTAACGGAGAACAAAAATATTTATTTTTGACAAATTTAAAGAATTAATCCTGTTCAGATAATACTTAAAATTCTTTTTGAACATATTACTCCATCCGTCTAAAAAAAAGAATGACTTTTTTTTTTGGGTACGTTTAAAAAAGAATGACCTTTTTTTTTTTGCAATAATTTAATTCAAATTTTCACGTCATATTTAAGGCCACAAGATTAAAGAATATTTTGGTATATTTGATGTAACTTTAATTTAGGACCACATGATTAAAAATTCTTTTTTATTATTTTTACCATTTTGTTTTGTAATTATAGTATTTTTTTTTATTTCAAATTTTTTGACTTAATTTCCAGTAAAAGAGTCAAACTTATTAATGTTTTACGAGAATTCACGCAAATTTCTTTAAAATAAAATTTATATTTATAGAAATAACATAAAAATATTGTAAGTCAAACTTAATAGATATTTGAAAAAGATTATGGTAAAAAAGATATTTTTTAATCTACTAAATAGCATTCCCTCGGTCCCATTTTGTCTTTTCTTTTTATCTGCCTAAAAAAAAATATTGTCTTACGAAAATAATTTAACTTAAATTTTTTGTTTTATTTTTAATTAAATAATTTTTAATCATATAAATATCTTAGAATTGTATCATAAATTTTAAAAAAATTTCTTTTTTTTAAATATCGTGCTAGGTCAAAATGTGTCAGGGACGAAGCTAACAAGTAAGTAAGAATTTTTTTTTTCTTTTCGTAATTTACGGAGAAAGAAAAAAAAAAAGCATTGTATAGGATTACGATATAAGCGTTTACAGAAACAAGGAAGGTGAATATGAAGGAGAAAACAGAGTGAAATAGAAAGAGAAATTTCATGTATCGATTTCTTCACTAAACTTTGCTCTGTTTCATTTCTGGAGTTTTGAAATACAAAGTTTTGCTTCACTAAATTTTATGCATCAATTTTTAAAAATAATCATCTTTTAGCCTAAATAATTACATTACTAAGTCACTCACATCTTTTTATTGTTTCGATCGGATCTGAAAAAAGAGTCGGAAAGAAAAAGGTGCAAAGCTGTTTGGCTTTATAAGCGGAAAGGGTCTCAATAATGATGATACATCTTTTATTTTTCTGCATTTAATTATCAGGTGATTTCAACAACCTGTTACTCTTTCTCTTTTTTTTTTTGAATTTATTTGTGGATATAGAATTTTTAGTTGATCCTTTGGAAGAATCCTTGGACTTGTTGTGTGATCATTCTGTTCTGATTAGTTCTGTGGCCTTTCTGTTATTGTTTGTGAAGTTGTGTAATAAATGCTGCATTATGAGATGATGAAATCAATTTTTATGGAAAAAGTTCCAACTTTAGTTGAAATGATGTCAAAGGTCCATTTGGCCATGAAAATCGTGAAATTTGAAAAAAGTAACTTTTGTTTCGAAATAAAAGTAGTATTTGGAAATTGGAGTTGTATATGGCCACGAATACAAATTGGACTTGTTTCTTGAGACTAATTTGGAGTGAAAACAACTTTTTAATGTTTTTCCGGAATTTTCCAAAAATTTTATGGCCAAGAATGATTTCCAGAATTCAACTCCGGAAAAAAGGTAAAAGTATTCATCGCCCAATGGCCTCTAAGGCACTAATTTTTCTTCTTTTAATTGTGTAATGACAGTGTTTACACCAAAGGAAACAATGGAGTCTCTTGTTGATGGAATCAGTTCCTTGCCAAATGGTCACAAATCTTTTGTTGCTGTTGAGTGTAATACATCTTTGGCCTCCAAGATAAGTCATCCTCCTTCGATGAAACAATCCGAATGCAAAGAGTCATCTACCTCATATCCAATAGTGATGAACCTTGGCTCCAACACAGCTCATACTCCAACTGGATCAGTGACTAGTTCAAAGCGTTTTGAAGCAAATGAAGATACTCTCGATCCATTAGCAGAAGGTTGTTCAAAAGAGCAGGTTTTGCCCTTGGAAACTAAATCATCTATCAAGGATTCACATCATGACTCGAAGACTAGTACTTCAAACAACGAATTGAATGCTGCTGCGAAAGGATTGCCGTCTGAGTCAGGAATCACCTATTGTCCTAGTCCTCAAAGCAGTTTTTATTCTGCTACACAGTACACAGAAGCCAAACAAAGTTTTTCTAACACAGAAGTCAGTGAATGCGCTAGCAGCACTGTGGACAAGTCTGGTGAAAGTGGTGATGTAAGAAATTCATGTGATCTTATTGAGAGCAGAAAAACAAGCTTCTACAGAGGCAGCACAGGTAGTGACATTAGTGATGAAAGCAGCTCTAGTAGTTTCAATGGTGCAGTATATAAACCACATAAGGCAAATGATACAAGGTGGGATGCAATTCAAGCTATTAGAGCCCGTGAGGGAACATTGGGCTTTAACCACTTCAGACTTTTGAAGAGATTGGGATGTGGTGACATAGGTAGTGTTTTTCTAGCAGAGTTGATTGGAACAAGATGTTTCTTTGCCATGAAAGTGATGGACAAGACAGCTCTAGAAAGTCGCAAGAAACTTGTAAGAGCTCAGACAGAAAGAGAGATACTTCAGTCCCTGGATCATCCTTTTCTTCCAACACTATATTCACACTTTGAAACTGACAAATTTTCCTGCCTGGTGATGGAATTCTGCCCGGGTGGAGATTTGCATGCACTTAGGCAGAAGCAGCCAGGAAAGTTTTTTCCTGAGCATGCTGCTAGGTTAGTGTTTGTCTCCATATCTTATTCACTTCTTTGCTTTGTGTTCAAGATATCCAACTGTTGCTGCAACTTTAATGATTAAAGAAGATAAACCAATCTGTTACCATCTTTATTTTTTTTATGCAAGGCTGATAGGTATCCCTTTCTGAGAATCTGCCATCATTATTATGATTTGTCTTAAAGGTCTGTTGAAGTGGAAATGTATATTTATGTCTTCTGCTAATTTTCTCACCTCTATAGGCCTTGCGCTTGAACAATGATGAGTTAGATATATAGCACTGTGTGTATAGCTGTTGACTTTATTTCTTTCTGCTGTATACTAGATCCATATCTGTATGCTTGCCTTGATATCTTTCACTTAAACATGTTGCTTATTTCCCTAGCCATCCGTAATTTTTCTCAACATTGAATTCAGACCTTTTCTGCTGTGTGCACCTCGGTAACAAATACTGTTGTCCAATTGCATGTTCATGTTCATTCTTCTGTCATTTGGTTTAAAAAGGAAACTGACTTGTGTAACATTCTAAAATTTTGTTTACTGGGGCCGATGGAGTTGAATATAACCACATAGTTTTTTCTTATTAACCAAAGATAAGTTCATTCAGATGAAAGACTTGAGATATTACATATCCATTGATCAATGATAGTGCAGCTAGGTTGGAGTTATGTAGTTATGTTTGAGTTTCCTTATGATTTTAGTGTTGATTTTTTTTTTTTTTTGGAGTATAGGTTTTATGTAGCTGAAGTTCTTCTTGCTCTAGAGTACCTGCATATGCTTGGAATCATTTATAGAGACCTCAAACCAGAGAATGTTTTGGTTCGAGAAGATGGCCATATAATGCTTTCTGATTTTGACCTCTCCTTGAGGTGTGCCGTGAGCCCAACTCTAGTTAGATCCTCAAATTCAAGCCTAGAGTCCAAGAGCTCATCATACTGTGTCCAGCCTGCTTGTATCGAGCCATCCTGCGTTGTACAGCCTGCATGTATTCAACCTTCATGTTTTACACCGCGTTTTCTAAGCAAGACCAAGAAAGAAAAGAAGTCCAAACAAAAGACCGAAACGTATAACCAAGTAAACCGCCCTCTTCCAGAACTTCTTGCTGAACCAACAAGTGCTCGATCAATGTCTTTTGTCGGGACACATGAGTACCTAGCTCCAGAAATTATAAAAGGTGAAGGACACGGCAGTGCTGTTGATTGGTGGACATTTGGGATCTTTCTGTATGAACTCTTGTTTGGACAAACTCCTTTCAAAGGAGCAGGCAACAGGGCAACTTTGTTTAACGTTGTTGGTCAGCCCTTGAAATTTCCTGAAACACCTAGTGTAAGTTTTGCTGCAAGGGACTTGATAAGGGGCCTACTTGTGAAGGAGCCACAGCATCGCCTTGCATATAGGCGAGGGGCTACTGAAATAAAACAACATCCTTTCTTTCAGAATGTTAACTGGGCACTTATACGATGTACCAGTCCTCCAGATGTACCAAAGCCATCCATGACGTATGATATGCCCCGAACACCACCAGCAGGAAAGGCCCCCGGAGTTGATGTGAAGCCTTCAGGTAATTATTTTGAGATTGATTTTTTCTGAGGAATTCTTTTCCTTGGCAGCAATACCCTTATACGAAGAGCTCAACGTTGAGGAAAACACTGTTCTTGTGTTCCTTTATGCTAATGTAAAGTGCATACTCTGTTGAAATGCAATGTGCATAGGAATTAGATGTTGAAGGCCATTTTTCTTTGTATAAGTATGTTGTTGATATAAACGAAGTATAGGCCTTGATGTGGAAGTTATGTGGATATGAAGTTAGGCATTACTGGGTGTGATGTTTTAAAATTTTCAATTGAAGAATCAAAAGTTGATGTGCCATTATCCAGTTATTCAAAAAGTTGATGGCTATTAGGAGTACTGGATGAAACTGCAAACGCACAGCAGTAAACAAGTTGGGATTGAATGTATGATTTTCTTTTAGATGAATTTTCGCATATAACCATTTAAAAATATCTTAGTTATGCTCCATAGCTATAGTTTGGATAATCACGCTTTGTAACTATAGTTATAGCAGCATTTGTACAATTCAAGCAGCATTTATATACATTTATATAATTTGCTATATACTTCACAGTTTTTATATAGCGTTTATATATTTCACTATATAATTTGTGCACAACATTTGTATAATTCGCTATACAATACGCGGTGTTTGTATATATTTCGCTGTACAATTTGATTCATGCACAACTTTTGTATAATCGCGCACAACTCTATATAAATTGCACGAATTATATAAATTCAAATTGTAATTATAGCTGAACATTTGTCATAAATTGTAATTAATTCAAACTATAGTTATGTTAGCTAATTAACTAGTATATTTATGTTTGTTTATCCGCGAATTTTTTCCAATTTTAATTAAATAAAGACAATGTATACTTTGATTTAGGTTAACATATAAACTGAAAGAAAAGTTTATTTAAGTTAATGAATTTGGCACCTATTGTCCCCTAAGTTTACAGTTGGACCATTTTCTTGCCTAACACTGAATATAGATATTACATATACAGCTCTTAAATAAGTTTACAAAGTAAATAGTACGGTAAGTTTGGTCAAATCAAACCGAGCCTCAATTGATTTTGTTAAAAATGTAAAGACTAGGCCATGGACAATATTAAACAAGTCATTACTCCAAAAACGTATTTTCAATTTGTCTAAATATTTTGGATGGATTTTCAATTGAAAATTCCTTACAAGAAGTCAATTTCCGTATGGTGAACATAACTCACATCTTAGATTCTTTGTATTTAGATAAGGGGTCGTTCTTCACCAATCCCATTAATTTGCTAGACCAAAAGTATTAAAAAAAAGTTTGTATAATAATGTATAATTGGTGTATATTTCATGTATAGTCAAACAATATTCGGTTTCTAAGTGTATCATAATGTGCATTATATTATATAGTCGGTGTATATTTTTTATTAGGGTTGTTCAAACTGAATAGAGAAAAAGTTATTGATTATCATAAATGGGTTATTGGTTTAGTAGTTTCAGTAATGATTTAATTTTTTTTAGTTATTGGGTTATAAGTTCTTTAACGGTCTCTGAAATTTTTTCTTAACGGGTTAACCAATAACTCAATAGTAAATTAAAGGATTATATTTGTACCATTTGATATATAAAGTGTTTGACAGTTTCATGCTTTTATTTTTTATCGTCTCAAACTCTCAGTGATTCTATAATGAGATAGTGTTTATTTTTTGAGCAAAATGCAATCTATCGACTCGTATATGATTCATTTAGTTTATCACTTTTTTCTAAGTAATTTTTAACAAAGAAAATTTTATGTCAAATCTTAACAGTTGAAACCGATAACAGTTTAACATATTTACAAATTGATAACTGATAAAGTGAATCGATAAACTTCAAAATCAAACCAATCAATATGCAATTTTACTTTCTATAACTTTGGTACGCTTTATTTCATATTATTTTTTATGTAAATAAAATATGATTATATTTATTATAAACTAATTAATTTATTGTATATATTTGAAATTAGCTCAAAACTTTAAACATTAACCATACATAGAAGCTAAATTCATATTTATATCTAACAATAATATTTATAATTAATTGTGTTTTATCTATACTGCTTTGATCACTTGCAAAACACGCCACACAAGATTAGTTTTAGTAAAAATATGAATGCATATTTTTCATTTGTGCGTTTAATGTAATTTTGCTGGAAAATTGGTCCTTGTCAAGGATGTGATTTCCTCCTAAATCCCAAGTTATTGTGTGTCTTGCAAGCTTTCCATGCCTTTTAATCATTCTCTCTCCTCATCAGTTACATTTTGCTTGCACTTCTCTTCAAAACCCTTCACTCACTTATCTGCGCGAGCCCTAGTTAACGCCATGGCAGGAACACCGGACAACTTCTCCACCGCCGCCGCTGCTACCGCCGACGATGATGATGTCAAGTTTGGCTTGCAGCGTTCGGAGATGTATCAGAGTAAACTCGCGGGTACTGTTGCCTCCTATGATCGTCATCTGTTCCTCTGTTACAAGTCTCACGAGACTTGGCCTGCTCGCCTCGAAGCCTCTGACTCCGATCTGCTTCCCAAGTTACTCTCTGCTGCTCTTAAATCTCGTAAAGATGACATCAAAGTCAAGGTTAGGTTTTCTATCACTGATTACTTTTGTCAGTCGATGCTAGGAGAGACTTCATTGTTGTGATTACTGTGTCCTTCTGAGCTAATGTCTAGAACGAATTAAATGTAATAAGTTGACATTGCTAGTTTAGTTGATATTGATTGATTTTTCCGGTGATTGTTTGCTGTAGACTCTTTTGACCATATGCGAAGTCCGTGATGACATGGAAGTATCAGATGGGGATATTCTGATTTTTCCTGAAATGATCAAATACAGGTAATTTATTTGTTTATTCATTTATCTAAAGTTTGGCATTAAGCGGCAGAAAGCTGATATTCCTTTCATAGTCCATGCATTGCGGCATAGCTGACAAAATAACTCAATTTTAAATGAGAAAATAACAAGTAAGGTTCTTGAATTTGGCTTGACTCTAATAGTTGGATCCAAGCTTTTTGATATTTAAGAACAAAACGGTTAGTGGATACCACAGTGAAGTTGCTTTTTTAATTTACATGCTTTCTGTTTGGTAGCTTCAAAATGTCGATCTAAACGTGTATGCATTGTCGGATTCGTCCGGATCTGTTGGGTCTCATGGTCTGCATTCAAGCCTTGTTTCTGTGATGAAGGGATTTGAAGGAGTCAGATGTGGATGCATTTGTTGATGATGTGATTGTCAATGGAAATCCTTGGAGCTCCGGATTGCAGGAGTCGCTGAGTGGTTCGTATGTGTTTGTCTGTGCCCATAATCTTCGTGATCGAAGATGTGGTGTTTGCGGACCAGTTCTAATTGAGGAATTTAGCAAGATGATTGAGTCCAAGGGCTTGAAAGACAAAGTTCATGTGACAGCTTGTTCCCATATTGGTGGCCACAAGTATGCTGGTAATGTTATAATCTTCAGTTCAGGAAAGGATGGGGATATTGTTGGCCACTGGTAAGTCATATTCTTTAAAGGATTCCGTGGAATCTCACCACTAGCCTCCAGATCAATTTGTAATCTAACAATGGTGGTACTATGATACAAAATGTTATTTTCAGCATAAATTATTTTTAAAATCTCTTACCTTGCAAACTATTGTATACTGGTAAAGGAGATGAAGCATGTGGGTGGATGATATTTTCGAGTGCTAAATATTGACTCCATTGGTTACATATAGATTGAAGCAAGTGAAATAAAATAAGAGTTGTGATACATTATAGGAAATGGTCATTTTCTCCATTCAGCTCAAAACATTTTCGTTGTGAGAAGATTTTGAACCATTTAAGCCATCCTGTAAAATGATTTTGCAAAGAAAAACATACATTCCAAGCAGCATATCAAAGATCAATAAAGGAGCTTTGTCTTAGACTGTCCATTACATACATATTATATGTGCTCTATGTGTTGTTATGCAGGTATGGCTATGTTACACCAAATGATGTACCTGTTTTGCTTGATGAGCATATTGGAGAGGGAAAAGTCATTGAACGACTTTGGAGGTTTGTATTGGTTGTCCTCTCCTTTGTTTCTCTTTTGCATGCTTCAGTGCTGTTTGCTACACGGTACAACTTAATCTTGAGGAAATAGCTTGACGTTTTCCATGGTTTTAACTCTAGGTAGATATATATAGTACTCTTCAACTATGAGATTATGCTCAACTTAATCTTTAACTGTACAATTATGCTTATTCCTATACCATTTTTGTCCATCCTTTCATTCTGAGGGAGAAATAGTTGCTTCCTTTCCCTTACATGTGGAGGATGGGAACAATTTTATACTTGTATAATTTAGTATCACTCACTCCTCTTACCACTAATCAAGTAAGAAAAGGTTGTCTCTAATCAAATTAGGATAAAGAAATGGTCGTTAACAGTGCATAAGGGGGGTATCGGAAGATGAGGGCTCCCTTGTTATCGGGATTTATGTTGGTTTGCCCCTAGTTATTTGGTTGGTGTTGGGTGCTTATGCTTAACACCGATTTTAAGACAGGTAGAGAGTTGGTTGGTCTATATTTTTTTCTTAAAAAAAAAAACTCGTTTACTTTTGCTATCTGATTTATCTCATAGTGTTGCAAAAGTTGATGTCTTTCCATACTATTTGGTCTATTGGCAAGGTAATCCCCCTCCCATTGCAAAAAGGAGCTAGTCTTAGGCTAAGGAGTCGTTTGGTTTGAATACAAGTTAAGATGGGATACATTGTGATGGGATTAGTTATGATGAAGTTATTTGTTATTGAGTGTTTGATTTGTTGCGCTCACAATAATATGCATTTTATAAATTTTAAGAACAAATTATTTATTCACAAAAATACTGTTTTTGAATATGAAAAATGATGGGTAAAAAGAGTTCAAAAGAATATATTTGTCATTTACCTACTTTATCCCTGGATAAGTTATCTGGGAGGGGAGGGATAACTTATCCTGGTACTAATTATTGATCCCGGGATAAGTTATTCCGGCCTTGCCAACCAAACAATAAATTGAGTGACGCTGTAATTTAGTCCTTGGACTATTTGGTGTAATCCTTCACATCAAACGACCCCTAAGAGTGTTATCAGTTGGAAATTGTGTAGAGAGATTATCCATTATTAATAAAATTATTTACCTTGTAAAAAATCACTTGGATGCTGTATGTTGAAAGTATTCTATTATATATACCATACATTGAGTCACTAAATTTCAGACACACGGAGCTTATTCCTTTCTCTGCATCTCATCTTCTGTATTTGGTCAGGAGGAAGACTTGTTAGTTCTTAATCATTTGTCTTTTAGTAAGAATTCATCATGTTTCAACTTTCAACTGTCAACTAGTCCTTGTATGAGGCTATATCATCTTAATCAGTTCCATTTACTGGATGCGTCTTCAATATTGTTGGACCAGTTTCTATTGATGACTGCTTGGGGGAGCCATACCCCTTTATTAGGATTAGCTTCTTCAATGTGGTCACTATTTGCAATTTGATGGTTTTGTTGACCTACATCATGCTTCTTTGATCTCTAAATTTACAAAGGGAGGAAACATATTTAGCACTGCTGTGAAGGATGAATTTATTTTGCTTTTATTTTTAAATTCTGTAATCACAGATGTGATACAATATTACTCTGGTCTATTATAGGGGCCAAATGGGACAATATGAGAAGGTAACAAATAAAGTGGATGAACAGAAGGTTTCTGAAGTAACCAATGAAGAAAAGAAGCCTCTAGAAAATGGAAGTCAGGAGAGTAATGTAACTGGTTTTAGCTGTTGCCAAGGTGCTGCAGGAGTTTCTTGTTGTAGAGATGCAAGTGCTGAGGAGAAAGAGAACAAGAAGGGGCACGGAACAGCTTCAAACTGGTTCGGCAAATGGGAGCAGCGTGAAATACTCACAGCCGTGAGCTTGGTTGGAGCAGTGGCTGTTGTTGCTGTGGCTTATGGCTTTTACAAGAAGTCACGGTGAAAAATCCGTAAGACTATACTTATGGCTGTTGTTGCTGTGGCTTATGGCTTTTACAAGAAGTCACGGTGAAAAATCCGTAAGACTATACTTTTTGGGCATCTAGGTTTTGTAGAAAGTCAATAATGTTCGAGAGAATCTCGAATGCTGAAGCTGAAAATGCTTACATATTTGATATATCAAAGAGTGAATTAAATGCTGTGTATAATTCGACAATGGAGAGCTCCTTTGCTCGTTCCCAGCAAGAAGTAGAGGGAATGATAAATATAAAGTGCCAACTGATTGCTACAGGTACCTTTAAGTAACGTCATACATAGGAACTTTAAATTGCTGATGCCTTTGTAGAATGATGGTTTTTAGTTCTTGTAGCTGGGATTCAATGGTGAATAAGATCAATGTGGTTTATTAGGTTCTCTAACTTTAGTTGGTAGATTCGTAATATCTCTGGTGGATGGGTTGTGGTGTAGCTTCTGACTTGTTATGGGCAATTTTTGCTTCTGTTATTGTGAAACTTGGGTGGTATAATTGTCTTTTCAGCCCATTCCCTTTGACCATCATGGAAACAAGTCCAAGAATACGTCTTGATGAAGAGCTAACAAACAGTAGTGATATGTCTGGTTTCTTGTCTTCATTGACGTAAACCTAAGAAATTTTTGACGGAGATTTTTTCTTCCAACAGTTGAATATTAGTAGTTGCACTTACAAGTGGTTGAGAAGTTGAGACGAAGCTGGGTAGATAGAATAAACCTTAGGCATCTTTCTTTTTCCGCTCCATGACAACTCCCAGCAGTTGCAACCGCAATTGCTACACAAGTACGCCGGAAAAATAAAAAGGAAAAAAAAGAGGAATTTTACAGTAGTTAGGTTACTTTTATGGACTCGAGCAAATTACTTTTATAACCAACTGTATGTGAAATTCAATTTGGCACCGATCAATTAGGATTTACATTACCTAAGACTCGCCAATAGAAAAAAGCTTCCTAACCAGAATTTCTCCATCATTGGTTTGAAATTGAGACACCTAATTAAGGATAAAAACACATGGACCTCATTCCTAAAATCTAACAACACTTTGGCCAGTAACCTTTTTCATTTCTCTCTCTTTAATTGAACCTCTAAGTTCAGCTGCATCATCCCACTTCCTATCAACAGCATACACATTAGATAACAGGATATAGTATCCTGCATGATCTTGATCTAACCGGAGAAGATTCCTAGCAGCGACTTCTCCAATCTCTGCATTCTGATGAATCCTGCAGGCACCAAGCAAGGCGCCCCATACATGTGCTCCAACTCCTGACTGCATTTGGTTAATGAGGCACATAGCCTTGTCCAATTCTCCGGTTCGTCCAAGTAGATCAACAATGATTGCATAATGCTTTGATTCTGGCATCAGTTGGTACTCATTAACCATTATGTTAAAGAATTCAATTCCTTCCTTAACAAAACCTGCATGACTACAAGCTGCTAATATTGAAAGGAAGGTAACTTTGTTAGGACACACCGTGGAATCTTTAACCATACGATGAAATAACTTAATTGATTCCCTAGCTTGCCCATGAATTCCGTAGCCTGCAAACATGGAGCTCCAGATAATAACATCTTTATCTGTTAATCTCTCAAAAACCTTGATAGCATCCTCCAAGCTACCACATTTTGCATAACAGTCGATAAGTGAAGCCCAAACGAACGAATTGCTGGTAAACCCACCTCTAATGACGTAACTATGGAGACAAGAAGTCAATTGAAGAACCCCCAACTCAGAACATGCTCCAAGAATTTTAACCATTACATTGGCATCAGGTTGGATATCGCTCGCCATCATATCACAAAATATTTGCATGGACTTGTTGGCCATTCCATTTTGGACACAACCACATAACAGAGCAAACCAAGAAAAAGGATCTTTGCTAGGCATCCTGTTAAATACGAGAATCGCTTCCTGAGGTGAACGACAGATCATGTACATATCAATCAAAGCAGTGGAGACCAACATATCCAGTTCAAAACCTTTCTGAAAAGCTAATTCGTGTATTTGCCTGCCTTTGTCTAAATTACAACAAGCTTCACATGCTTGCAAAGCACTGATTACACTTACCGAGTTGGGTTCAACTCCTTTCTCTATCATCTCATCAAAAAGACTGATTGCTCTATCAGTAGCATCATTATGAGCACAACAGGAAATCATACAACTCCATGAGATTACATCTTTCTCCTCCATCACCCTAAACAAATTTCCTGCATAAAACATGGACCCAGTTTTCGCATATAAGTTCAGCAGAGAATTTAATAAAGACAGTGGACTTTCATAACCCATTCGATACACAAGTGCATGAACACTTTTTCCAGCTTTTAAATTCATCAACTGAGTACAAGCAGAGACGACAGAGACAAAAGTTATTGGGTCTGGATGAATGCAACGTGACATCGTCATTCCAGTAAAAACAGCAAGCGCTTCATCAGGCTTAAAGTTCTTCTCATATCCAGTAACCAGAGTAGTCCATAAAACAAGATCCGGCTTTGCATATTCCTCAAAGAGGTGAAAAGCATCGTCCATATTTCCACATTTTGAGTACATATCAATGAGGCCTGATCCAAGAAACATATTTGAACGAACGTTACCATGTTTCTTCCCCAATCCATGAATTGTTTTGCCAAGATTTATTGCTTTTAATGCAGAACACGCCTTCAATGCAAAAAGTAGAGTGAAATGATCAGGCTTTTCGAATGAAAACATAGTTGAAAACACAGATAGTACTTCCTCATATCGTCTCTTTCCATAGAAGCCTTGGAGAATGCGATTGCAGGTGTATACATTTGGGTGAGGAATTTCATCAAACAAGTTACGCGCAGTTTGAACAGGTAACAACTCGAAATATAACTCGGTCAGTTTTGCAGCCAAGTGAGAGTCGTAAGTTCTGATAGTTAAAGAATGCAATTGAGCGAGCAAATTGGTTGTTCTACATACTCCGATAAGCTTCAACACAATTTCCCGTGATCTCATAAGTCATAGGCCGCTCAATCAAATTAGAGGAAATGGCCACAATGGTTTACATAAGATCGCACAGCCAATAATTATTCATAAATTTAACATTATTAACTTATTAAGCGTAAAATAAATATCTAATGAATATTATTAATATTAATTAATTTTCAATTTAATGATTAAATGATTTTAAATTTTTACTCCAAATAACTTATAATATTATATATATACTTGTGTGGTAGTAAATCATCTCAATTTTTATGCAAACCTCATGTAAAAAAGTCCATTGAGACGTCTTAATAAAATATTTTTGTCAATGATTGCTGATTTTTTAGAATGCACAAATATTACTGACACTCGAAATAACAAAAATATAGTTAAATTATATAAATTTAAAATTAAAGATTATAGTCAAAGCAGGTTTTATAATTTTAAAAAAAATTATACGCTAATTATATTAAAATAAAATAAAAAAATAATTATTTAAATTCTCATAAAAAAATTAGAATAATACAGACACGTGAATAAAAAGTTGCGTGCTTCGCCTCTAACTCCCACAAGAGAATGTCCATGTTGCTGCTACTAAAATAAGTAACTTTTAGCCCAAAAAAAAAAATATTTTAGGCTACAAATTGGAACACTTATACTACTGGTGATTTGATATTCTGGGTAAAATGATTTATGCAGTGATGGGGTTTTAAGATATGGCACCAAATAAGTTAGGGAACTCTCTCCATTCACATTTATTAAAAAAATAATTATTTATATAATATTATTTTGTCTTTATTAATTGATAGGATCCAAATACATTTATTCATATATTTTTTAAGGATATTAACTTAATAATAATAAATTAAGAATATCATAAGAAAATAAATTTATCCTACCTTAATTTGTTAAAAATGAAAATTATATTAGCAAAATTTTGAGAATCAAAAAGAAACTGAAGGAGTACTAGCTCGTGGAAAGAATTGCATGTTGATAATGATTACTCTGCTCAAATGCATTCTATTGGCTTGTGTAATTTAACAAATGCTCCCTCCGTCTTATTTTATGTGGTACTCTTTGATCTAGCACGATGTTTAAAAAAAAAAAGACTTTGAAATCTTATGATCTGAAATCATTCTTAGATATTTGTGTGGTTAATAATCATTTTATTAAAAATAAAAAAAGAATTTTAAAAATAAATTATGATATTTTTTTTTAACGGACCAAAAAGAGAGAGTATCAACGGGGAGGGAGTATCCTTTTCCCCTTTCAAAGTACCAACTGTTTTGGGTTATATGTATTCATTGAAATGATCTCTCTCAATAAAATAGGTTCTTGTTGAAAAGCAGTATGGGAAATATTTGGCTATAAAATGGAACCTAGTCTAATGAATTGACTAAATTCTAAAGAGATCCGGTGTAGGTATTGGGCCAGAGATACCAAATATTTTGGGCCCAAAATAAACTTAAACCCTACTGGGCTAATCCATCTTTGGTCAGTTCGATATTCGGTATCCCTAAACTCAACAGCAACAGCACGAGAAGCAGAAGAGAGAATCTTCAGAGGAGATGAAAGAAGAAAGGCGGAATCGTAAACGGAGGAGAGGAAAGGTTCACAGAAAATCGTCTGCTCCGGCCGGAGACGGACCTTCTAAGGTTTCCGGCGCGAATCAATGTTCGGTTTCGAATATGGCGATCGTAAAAACTAAGAAACCTTCGTCTTTTCTCGATAAGGTTCTAATTATATTTCTACCTATGCATATGATAAGTTCATATTTGTACAAATAGTTTTTAATACTTGTGGAGTTTACGCAGATGAAGGCGAGATTGTCAGGAGGACACTTCCGTATGCTTAATGAAAAGCTCTACACTTGCTCGTACGTCTACCTTCTGCAATCCTTTTGCTGAATAATATGTTCCGAATTGTGTGTCGCTGTTGAATATTCATTTTATTTGCTGTGTTTTGTTCTTTTAAAATCCAGTGGAGAGGAGGCGCTCAATTATTTCAAAGAAAATCCGGAACTTTTTAATGTGGTAAGAATCATTTTCGTCAGTTACATGTTTCTTCCGTATTTTACATCTCTATTTATGCCTGATGACAGAAGTTGGTTCGATTTGAGATTGCTTGACTGAACTTAACTGTAAGAGAGTTAGTGAAAAAAAACTTTTAGGTCCTGAAATTGTGCAACAAGCTGATAGTACCGGTGAGGAATATTACTCTCTCCCTCCCATTTTGTAAGATGTAGAGTTGAGTTTAAGAAATAAAGAAATTAAGACATAAAGAAAGATAAAGAAAGACTTTTGAAATTTGTTGTCTAAAATAAGTGATTGATCAAAAAGGAAAATCAGTCATTATAAATTAACGCAGAGGAAATATGAGATTTGGCCAGAAAGGAAAACTTAGCCCTCGATTAATTGGGCCTTTAGAAGCACTTGATAGAGTGACCAAACGCATACGAATTTAGCCTTACCGCCGAGTTAGAGAAGATCCATAATGTATGTAATGTTTCATCAAAAAAGGAAGAGGTGGCTTTGGATGAGCAGAAGGGATTTGCATTTGCTTGGTAAGGACTAAAAGAGGATGAAAGTTAAACTAAGGATTACTGCGTCCCCTCTATTTAATATTATTACTTTGTTCAAGTAGGACTCTTGGCCTCTTATAGTATACTTCGTCTATCCAATATGATTGGTATTTGACTTAACATAAGTTTAAGATGCTAATTTGACACATATATTATGGTAGTTATAGTTTTGAAAAAGCATCATATCAAAAGCAAAAGTTTGACATATTTAATGAAGGCGTTAATGTTTTGGGAGGGAGACAAAATTCATATACATAAGCCCACATGTTGGCTGTTTGGAAGACTTAGTTTGTTACCAAGTATGGCTTGTTAGAGCAAGTACTCCATTTTTTCTTCCTGACTGACCACATGTCTGCTAAGAAGATTTAACTGTATTCTACAATTACCCTTGCGTGATGACTGGTTTATCCCCTTCTAGAATTGTATGGACTGCAATTTCTGAGTCTGATTCAACTTCAGGTTTCTTCGCAATTATGAGATATCCTGGAGTATTTCTTGTTAAGTATCCCTCACCCTGTAGAGATCTTCTTGTTCTTAACCATACTTAGCTGGTCAGTATCATGCAGGGTATCAGGAGCAAATGTTACATTGGCCTGAACAACCTGTTAATATAATCACAAAGTGGCTAAAGGATCATAGCTCTTCATTAATTGTTGCTGACTTTGGCTGCGGTATGGTCTCAAATTATCAGCAAGCAACAGATTTCATGTTTTTATCATTTTTGCAGTTGCATGACTCATTGATTGGCCAACTTATTTCAGGAGATGCACGGCTGGCAAGAAGCGTGGAGAATAAAGTTTGGTCCTTGGATCTTGTTGCACATGATCCTTCAGTAATTGCTTGTGACATGTCAAATGTATGAGCCTCGCTTGGAGTCTTGCTAATAGAGTTTCTTGCTGTGTGAATTGCCTTTAAGTTAAGTAGATTGAATACATTGATGATTAGGAACATTGTTCTAAATTAATGCTGCTCTTTTGACAGACCCCTCTAGAGTCCTCATCAGTTGATGTGGCCGTCTTTTGCCTTTCATTGATGGGAACAGATTATCCAAGCTTCCTTACGGAAGCGCGCAGAGTTCTTAAACCCAGGTTGGCACTAAGTTGTAAGATACATATCTTCGTCAGATGGTTTTAGTTTATGAACGAGTTGGATGGTTGTTTCCAGGGGGTGGCTTTTGATAGCAGAAGTTAAAAGTAGACTTGATCCAAATACTGGAGGAGCAGACCCAAACAAATTTATGAAAGCTATTTGTGAGCTAGGGTTTACCATCGAGTCAAAGGTCTCTTGCAATTCTTTTCATTATGAGTTGATGTGATCTATGGTCAACTTCTAAAGCTTGTCTATGCTTCTGCAGGATTTCTCTAACAAAATGTTTGTGCTGTTCTACTTAAAGAAAAAGGTTAGATTTGATGCATAATTTTGTTATAATTCTTCCATGACTCATAAAGATGTGCTTATTGTCTTTGTCCCTTGCTCAACAGGAAAAACAGAATTCAGCGGACAAGGAGATTAACTGGCCTGAGCTCAAGCCATGTATATATAAACGGCGCTAAGCTTGGCCATAATATGGCTCAAGGTTTTAGTGTAGTCCTAGTTCTTGTCCATTCTGGAGATGGGTTTAAACTTGTTGCTAGGTCTCACTCATTGTTTTAATCAGTGCTGTGAAGAAGAAATGGTTCTGCGCAATTTTGCTACCTTCTAAATGAGAACATCCTTTGTGCCTTGTGGAAAGTGCAGTGTTATTAAGAGCATTGGCTTTGTCGCTTAAAGCAATGAAGTGAGAAGCGAGTGGTTGTTTATTCACGTATGATGGTGTGTGTCAAAGTATACGCTTCAAAATGAAACATTGATCCCTACGAGAGGTGGTCTGTTGTTTGAATCCCAACTCAACTTTGACAAGTCAGATTAATATTTAGCATAATTGTATATTGGATTTTGAAGTTATTTTAATTGTTTGAAATTATATTAAGTACTAAATCAATACTATATTGTTGATACTTTCCAATCTTCCTCAAGTTTTGCGCCAAACATAAGTAGTGTTTCTTCAATGCGCTTTTTGCATCAAGTTTATATTGGACTTACCCCAGGCTTGCGTGCTATTGTCATTCCTAATGCATCTGATCAGGCAACCCTCGTATAAATCTATGCAAAGTATATAATAGTGGGGTTTGGGCTTGGGACTTTCATATTAGAGGTCTCAAGTTTGAAAATCTTTGCCAGCAAAAGAACTGTTCCCGACTCATCAATTAATGTCACAAGAGAGGCAATGCAGTCTGCTAATGTTTGAAACTATTCGTGAGAATTTGTAGAATCGGGAGGGTGTCTCAGAAAACCACGTCCAAATTAGCATCCAAAGCTTCATTCTGAATTGTTTTAATTCTTCAATCTTCATTGAACAGTACCCCTCTCACATGTACTAGGACCAAATACCAAGGAACTGTGCATTAACATTTCTTTTCATCAATATTCAAGTCATTCTGCACTAACTTATATCCAGAAAAATATGATAACAGAAGAGGAGCAAAGAATCCAACAATTCCAAGAGCAGCAGCTAATACTATGCAGTAGAATGTTTGGATCCTAGGTAACCTGGATTTGAGCACGAACGAGCAATCAAAAATACGACTATACTCATGGCACATCATAGGTCCAAGCAAAAAGGGCAAACCTTGTGATATATTGGGAAAGGAGAATTTTGGAGAGAATTTCATAGCTGAAGGACGTAACAAAGCTTGAGATGACACAACAGAAGCATAGAAGCAAACCAGGAGTTATCAATTCGGAAAGAAGGAAGAGCCCTGCAATGTATGACAAAAATACATAAAAGAGAATTAAGACAAACGCTTTGCTGGACTAACATACTTCGACATCTTACCTCCAACCTTCCTTCGAAGAAGATGGATCAGAATGATGAGAGACAAGGCAGCTGTGAGTGATGTTGAAAGTGCCTTCATCAATAAAATTAGCCATGAGATTTTGTTAAAGCATGAATATTATCTACTATTTACTGCAAGAAAATTGGTAGAGATAACTAACCAATCCTTGCGCTCCAATATGTAATCTGCGAACAAAGAACCAATCCAAGACAGCATTTAGAGCAATGGCTCCAATACTTACAAGGAAAGGCCTCAGTCCATCTCCAAAGGCATAAAACACTGCAACTAGCAATTCTCGGACAATGAAGAATGGTGACCCAAGAGAATCTATAAAATAAATAAAAAAGTTAAGAAACTAGATTTTTCTTTTACTTGACAAGTACATTTACCAAAGGAGTTATTATTGTTTCTATCTCCCATCTGATGTCGTTTCAGCCCTCGCGAGTACAAAGGTGCTTTTATTTATAAACCGCTCATCCAAAGTATTACTCAAAAATGTGAAATTGTAATTCAGACTTCCTAATATGAGTATCCAATACTTACAGAAAAGGAAAAGAGAAGAAACTAAAGCACTTGCCGAAGAATCAAATGCATATCGCTCAAACAAGACACGGATGATTGGATCAGCTAAGCTACTCATGACAGAAAGAATTGGCAAGAGAACCACCTGTAATAAAACAGGAAAATGGTTGGCAATCAGAAACCAAGTACATTTAGTAATTCACTTATTAGTAAAAAATCTTAGTATTTTTTTTGTATATCTACACTACACCATTGCTGAAATGATCTGAATAGAGTAGAATGGATACAGAGAAATTTGAGGAAGGACGAAGAACTAGTTATCCGATGAGATTAAGTTAAGAAAGATTCTCAAAACAATACAACAATTAGTGGAAGTGTTAAAATGTGAGACTCAGAGGCATAGCATCAAGTAAGAATGGGATCATGTTATTAACTTACATAAATCTGCAACCTTGAAGCACAGAAAGGGGCAATAATTTTAAGATACTCCAAAAAGAGAAGCTGGCTAAAAAGAATCTCAAGATCAGAAAAATAACTGTCCATTCCTTCACAGTGCTACCAAAGTTGCACATATATTAATCCATCCCTCAACATTCAAGATGAACATGTTTTCTAAGATAAAAGCCCTAACCATGCAAAGCAGGATGGCTCTGTTAATCTTCTGAACTAGGGTTGGCCATGACTCTGTCTGCCAAAACAATCTGGAGTTAGAAGACAAATACAAATGAAAGGATAGTAAGATTACATTACTGATCATCACAAAGTTAAGACATGAGCACCTTTATCAGTCCTGAAAACGTGGGCAACAGAGGCAGTACAATGATGCTTGAAAGCAAACCCAAAGGTGCCATGACCAAGAGAAAAGCATCTGATATTTGGACCAATCAGTGATGAAATGAGAACTAGGCATCCACAAAGAAGAACCAACAGTAAAATAGGAAAAGGGAAAGAGAACAACAGTACTCTAATGTACTAAAAAGGATGTTAAAACCCGTGCCCTTCAGGGAGGCTTTAAGAGCAATTGCCTGAACGTACCTAATATTTTGCATTGTGGTACTCTGGCAGTATGTCTCAAGTTAGAATAGTTTCCTACGAAAAAACTTGTCTCCCTGTCACTCACTAAGGTCTGTCATTCTTCCACATAAATTGATAAAAGTTTCAAAAGGTTGTTCCATTATTTTGGAAGTTATTCTTTCAGACAAAAGTGAAGCTAATTATATCGTTTGACATTTAATTGCATAGCACCATCACCACTTGACAATTAATTACATAGTACAAGCCTTTCACAAACATGCAAGTTATATTGCTCAACTGTGTTGTCAAATATGCTGTTCAAACCTCATCAACAACAACCCCAGTGTGATCGATCCCTACCTTGTGTTAGATTTTGTGTACAAACATGTCCTACTAAGAAAACACTTGCAATTTTGTTTTTG
Source organism: Solanum rostratum (assembly GCA_029948455.1). Classification (NCBI taxonomy): domain Eukaryota; kingdom Viridiplantae; phylum Streptophyta; class Magnoliopsida; order Solanales; family Solanaceae; genus Solanum; species Solanum rostratum. Next base: position 1,092,568 of record CM057056.1, on the reverse strand, counting down.
GTATGAATATGTCAGATTAGGAAGTGGTTATTCTTTCATTAAGGAAGTTCAGATATAACATTACATATAAAAAAAATATTTATATCCAATTTACCTACCACATGAACCTGTTCTTGTTTGACTCAACGTTTAATTTCTAGTAACTTGATCCAAGAACTAATGTTGTGACAAAAGAAACAGAAAGCCATAAAAAGAAAAAGATAAAAAATAATGGTGCATGCTTCGATTTACTTTGTCCAACAGGTGTCTGTGGGATGAAGAATTAGGCTTCATCTGGATTTACAGCATTTTACATAGTCAGACATAGAGCTACATTTGTTTATGATGACAAAAATGCTTATATACCCGCGAATTTCATCACGCATTATGCAACAGATCATCAAGCATTACAACCTTTTCTTGCATTTGTAGTTTTTGTCTCCTTTCTTTTAGCTATATATTGCCAAGGCAACAACCTCACTCACCATATCGAATCTTTCATTTTGAATTTCTGCATTTTATACACCATATATCCTCAACAAAGAAAAATTATAGGGCATTCTTCACATGACAAAGAATTACAAACGTCAAAAGGTCATGCTTGATCAGCATGGACGATGCCATTAAAAAATCATTTTTACTTACATGAAAGACCAGCAGCAGCACCAGGAAAATGAGATGCGAAACAGAGGTCAGTAAATGATGCTATTTGTGCCAAACCTGAATTGACTATTGCTGGTACCAGTATTGAGAAAAGCTATGAGAAAAGAAAAAGAAAGCAAAAGGAAAAGTGATCAACAGCAATACACTGATTGAAAATAATGTGGACAAACCAAGGTCTAGAGGTGTACATCATAAATATCCCCGCTATGCAATTCGTCAATCCATGATTCTGAAATAATGTCATGCCATGTACCTCTTAGCACTAAAACCTAAACACAAGCATAACATGTATATGTAAGAATCCAAGTATATGTAAATGTGGAACACAGAAATGGAGAACATATACCACATAATGTTGTCTTTTAAACCTAAACAATAAAACTGGGTATCAAAGAGTTGGAGGTGAGCAGTGGCGACCTGAATAATCCATTGAATGACTACACCAAGTGAAGCTCCACAAGGTAAAAGAATACCACCTATTCAAAGAATCTAAAACTTAAATCATGATCATTCTCACGTAACATCACTAAAGTAAATGAGTAGAGTACTTTACCAGAACAAAAGGCATCTGACTGTCTTCTAAAGGAGTAAGAGAGGCACTATGACAAATTAAAAATATTTATAAGTCAGAGTCTAGAAGAATCTACTACAAAATATTAGAACTAAGTTCAATAATATAATACTAGGGCTACGACAAGTTAGAAATTTACACCGGCAATCAGGAGCAAGCTAGAAAAGGTAGGGCTAATTGCCGGGACGACATTTTCTCCCTTTGCACTACAGTGAAAACACACACACATATGTATATAGATTGTTAGGTGCTCAAAGAACAATTAATAATAGGACAATGAAATAGAAAAACATTAAATATTATCTTACCTCATATAACCAAATCCAAGTCCAACAGGGCCAGCAAAAACTATGCAAGACGTCATTATTTTCAACTGAAAATATGTGAAATTTAATTAAAATAGGAAAAGATTTCCAAAACTGAAAAGTACCCATCCTCCAATTGGCATGTTGATTCAAAGTAAAAGAAGTATGCATGCAAAAGGGACTTATTTACTTTTAGGTCAGCAAAAACTGCAACAATAGATAAATAATTCACTAAACAATCACGTCCAGATAAGTAAAGGTAGGAAGAGATTGAAGCTGAATTTTCAGAAAAATCAACTCATTACCTGTTGGATAGCTATTCGGCTTGTTATCTGGCCTTCGGTTGAGGTCCACATACTGAAAATGAAGCAATGAAGTGCAATCAATAATGTCGGTAAAAGAACTTTCTGGTCTAGGTTAATTTAAGAAATACTTGCAGAATAACCTTCAGCAAGAACCACAGGCAAAATAAAGATCCTACAGTTTAGCATGAGCAGGGAATTTAAGAATCAAATGTTGAAAGAAGGCACTAGAGATCTATGAGAACAGAAAACTAGCCTAGAGAGGTCAAGACATAGTAGAAAACAAAAGCCTGTGAGAGGCAGTTCATCACGAGTTGTCTATCACACTATTTTGAGACAGAACTTCCAGATCTCAAAATATCAGTGAAGCAAAAATACAAAAGTACAGTTTAGGAGACCAGGTCATTTACATCCTATTATTTTGCGAATTACATAACACACAAATAAATCGAATTAGACCGTCTTACCCTGGTGCATATATATGAATTATAGACTCGGAATATATGAACACTAAGGTGGCCATCAAACCTCCTACCTGCATGAAATTCATTTGTTGCTAAATACTAACACATTTTTTCGCTATGAAAGATGAGTCAAAAAAGGTTCTAAGGATAGAGTGGGAACACACATACCAGGAACATGAGGGTATTTGCATGCTTAAATAGCTTCTTCTGACGATCCTCTGGAAGCTTACTGAAGTTCATCAGTTATGAAAAGTCAGAAGTAAGAAAATTTTTTTTTATACTCTTACCAGTTTCAAACAAAAAAAAGAAAGAAGTAAAAATGTGTGTTTTTATAAGTCAGAAGTAAGAAATGTGTTCTCAAGACAATCAGCAAGGTACAATGGAAAAGCTTAACTACTGAGAAACTAGCTCAAAGTCTTTGAAGATGCTTCAAAATTTTATAATAATTTAGGTTGCAATGAAAGATGAAGGTCACCTAAAAGAAAGGAGAAAAAGGGACAACCAAAAAGTCAACAGATAGCTCCCCCTTTGTCCAGAACGTGTCATTACTGTCTACTCGTACTTAAATATCAGGCAGATTTAGTTATTAAGAGAGGAGACGAGATATCATTGTCTACATCTGCACTTATGTCTTGATATATGCATCTATCCGCAGAATCACTTGTTAGCAAGTTAGGTAAGCATTAATCAGGCCTGTCGACAAAGAAACTAAGTTTTATGTATGTAGAGGACTAAAACTTCGATATACAGCTCTTTATCTAACTAACCCTGTTGCTATACAAGGTCTAGCAGAAGAACTCCAATGTTGAAAGAAGGAAAATGACGATTCACTATATGTTACATAATTTGTCATGCTATGTGGGTGCTGCAGCACAAGGAATCCTGGGTTATCACATCTAGCAACACATAAAATTCAAGTATCGCAAGCTTCCAGCTGCTTTAGATGAATATGGCGAGAACAGGAATATGGTATTTTTGGCTCCTGGTAAACATGATTCTATAGCAGTTAGAGTGCAGAAAACTCTGATTCAGCTTTTGGCAATCAAGAAAGCAGCAGATACAGAGATAGCAACTAGCCTTAATATAGTTGTCATTGTGATGTGAATAGGGCCATTAACACCTGCATAAAGTAAGGAGACAGTGATCAAAAAGTTCCCTATCATCTCCTACACATAAGACGTACTCCCTCTGTCTAATTTTATGTAGCACCCTTTCCTTTTGGTCCGTCTCAAAAAGAATTTCACCTTACGAAAATTAAAAATAATTTAACGTTAAAATTCTCTTTTTATTCTTAATGAAATGATTTACAACCGCACAAATATTTAAGGATTCACAAGTTTCAAAAGTCTTCTTTTTTCTTAAACACCGTGTCAAGTCAAACAGTGCCACATAAAACGGGATGGAGGGAGTAGTATTAAACAAGTCAACAACAGGATGCAATCACATGCAAAGGAAAACAGTGACAATGGCAAGAAATCTCGTAAACTCTAAACTTATTGTTAAAAATCCCAGGATATGGTGGCTTCTATTACGATATTGGAATTTTACATAAAAAATGTGGCTTCTCCCTCAAGTCTGTCTGGTTCATTATTCTGTTGATGAACTGTGTTACATGGGTTTTAGACGGTTTTAGACGACACAAGACATAACAGCAGCTATACGTCAGCAGGACTGCAAGTTCAAAGCTACCTAGCAACTTAGACTTGATCTAAGATAGCGATCTCGTCTCTTAGCTCCATAAAATTAGGGTTGATTGTTTTATGTCTTCGAGAAGTATTGGATTTAGCTTTCTTTCAGTCCCAAAAAAAACCATCTACAAATTAAGCAAAAGTGCTCAACTGTAATTGAGTCGTCTTGCTTTGATGAAAATTCTTTACTTTTGTCCTCTTAGCATATTTCAATTTGCAACGTATTTTTCTGATTGCCCTATACACAGTTTGTAGCAGGATTTTCATGAAGTACTTGAGTTTAAGTTCACTAAATACTATATTTTATTCCTATATGTCATGCTATTCTCCTATGTTTTCTGACCTTCATGAAAATTTGTTCCCCTTCTCCTACAATGGAAGTTTTAGCTTTAAATGTACATCTTTATGTTAATGCAAATCAATAAAAGAAGCTGCAGATGATTTTTTTACACAAACCCCTCGTATGCATTGATGTATGGGCATATTGCATGCATTGCACTATGCTTCAGATAGCATGCAAACTACACAATTGACTTCTGAAATTCATAGGTTTTTGGGTTGAATGTGAACAAGTTGGATCAAGGTTGCTGGGTGGATGTGAGAAATGTCAGACCTCCAGTGACATACTACAGCAAAACAAAAATGTAAAGAAATCTTGAAAAGAGAAGAGGGAAAAAAAAGAAGAAAAATTGGTTTACGTTAACATAAGAGACTTGGTACATACAGAAAGCCAGTGGTAGATAACAGTGCAGATTTAAGAGAGTAACTTTCATGCTTTTACATTCTATTCTATATTTCAAAACTTCCAAAATTTTGAAAACCTTTATTAGGAGTAGTTTTCCCCCACAACCTACCTCTTCATAGCTCCCTTTACTTTGTTTTAAGATTAATCGATAGTATGCAGCTGGTAACAACACATTGCTTATAGAAAAAGATGGCTGTTACTTGTATCCAAATTATGACTAAAGAGAATCAAATAAAATCATACATACACAAATAAAGTAAACCAAACCAAGAGCTTATGGATAGATAACCAGCTACTTTATGTTATTCTCTACTCACCACCAAGAACTGATGCAGCAAAACCGGGCAGCACCGAAGCATACCTGTAATTACAGCACCATTCAAATCACACAAAAATGGTGAGTAGAGAAAAGGGAGAAAGAAACAGAGGGTGGAAGATTTCAAGTCGTATAAACGGCATACCTGAAGGCAGTTACTACAGGACCAACGCCAAAAGCAGAAGCTATAACAATTTCCCTCAATAACCCCTAAGTAATCGAAAATTGGAAAACGGAAAACAACAATAGTATTGATGAAATAATTTAAAGGTTTAACAGTAAGTACATTTGAAAAAATATTACGAAATAATCACCAGAACTTTGCTAGTAATAGTGGCAACGCCAATCCATGTTACATTTCTGAACAGCAGCTTACCTACATTAAACAAACTAAGCACATAACGGATTAACATATACATGTATAAAACTGGATATAGGTTTGTAAATGACGGACCTGGCGGCAGTACAAAGTCATTGTGAGTTGAATCACAAGTGAATGGATTTTCATAGTCGCTTGAAGATCCCGACGAATGAGAAGATATGTGTCTGCCGGATATGGTTAGGATTCGCCGGACTTTATTGGGAAGGTGATAATTTTTAGCTAAAAGAGAAATTGAAACAATTCTGCGCGAGTGAATTAGTTGCAAGGACGATTTGGAGGTCGGCGACGGCGAATGACGTTGACTACAGTCAACTAGGGTAGTATGGCGGGCGGTTGAATACATTCCCGGCGGCAAAATCGACGGAGGCGCTGTAGCTGCCTTGGCGCCAAAATAGACAGCCGAAATTTGCCGGTAAAGATCTTGGGCCAAAGCAATGGATATTGGGCTGATTTGAAGCCCAGAAGCTTGGTGGCAAAACTATGGAAGCGTTTCTTTCACTAAATCAATTTTCAAATATTAACTTTGCACTTTGAAAGTAAAAATTATTTTTTTCAAATTTCACCACAAAATACGATCAAATTCACCCTATATTTACGGTGTATAATAATTCACAAGTCTAACTATTTTAAAATAATTTTAAATTTATTATATATAGGTTTCATATGATTCAAGTTTGAGTACATATAATTGAAGTTCAATAATTTTTATTTTAATTCATTTATAAATAACAATGACCGAGCATTTTTACCATAATTTTTAATAAAAATATCTAAATTTTTATTATACATAACTTTAAATATCATATATCTAAAATTATTCTAAATAAATAGACATGCAAAATGCAAAACTTAGATACAAATTATGTAGTGCTGTTAAAAACTTTTTTTTTCCCTTCCACCCTACTAAAATCTTTTTATAATGAACACTAGACGAGTGTAGTAATAAAAATCATATCTTATCCTTTTTCTTTTAGATGAAAAAAATTAACTTATTGATAACTATAGACAAAATATGTGTATTTATACTTGGCCTTAGTGGAAATATGTCAGTTTACACTTAGAATTAATTGCAATTTAGGCCAGGGCCCCATGACTTTAAATTGTACTTTACCGACAAAGGCTAGTGGAATAATTAGGAAACATCATTAAGCAATTTTGTATATAAACTTATCATAAGTTGATTGGTTATAGTATTAATTAAGCATTACTGGATCTTACCAACTTATTTTAATTCCCTGTTTACGTGGTGTAGCTTAATATATTAGCACGGATGGAGTATTAACAAATCAAATATAGATATAGGGAGAAGAGACAAAAGATGTGTAAATATGTAATGGACAGTGACACCAAGAATGTTAAAGAAAATCATTTGAAAATAATTAGGAATATTAATTATCACTTGAGACTTACGACTAATAACGTGATACAATTAATAAAAAAGTCTTAAAGTAATTGTTGGGCAATGAAAAAGAGGACGTGATTTTGGACATTTTTTTTAACATTTAATTCAATTTTTTGAAATTAAAAAAAATGTATTAGAGTCTCTAAGATTTGATTTTATATGAGAAATTTTTATTTTTCTATGCAGAAGACTTGAAAAAAAATTATTATTGTAACTTAATTTATAAGAGATTGCCAAGGTGGAGCTACCCTTTGGTCAGGGGGTTCATTCGAGTCCTCTCGTCAAAAAATTATACCATTAATATATATGATTAAAGTCATCTTTTATGTATATATATATAATAGATGTCTACTTTTTTTAATTTTAAATCTCATAATAAAAAAATTTAACTCCACCACTAATGATGACATGCGATCATAAATATGCAATAAAATATTTGAATTTCATGTTTTGTCATATTTAAGGTTAGAATTTTATAAAGTTGAAATTTAAAGCCCTCCAACCCCACCTTTTTTTTTTTTAGGGGTTGGGGGTTGTGAGGGGTTAGGGCCAAACAGAAAAAAACCAAAGAAGTTACCCAAAAGTCAAAACGAAAACCCAATTAGTTAGACAAACAAAAGAATAAACTGTCTTTTACTACAAATGATTTTATGACATTTTCAATCTTTTTGACTCTTTCTTTCTTTGCAATTTCCACACCGACATCTTCTTTTAATGTATGAAAAATGGTGTAAAATCGATACTTCAATTATTTGAGCAAATCACGTTGGTTTGCAAAGTCGTATAAATCTTTTTCATTCAACTACTCATTAGTGCCAAAAAAACATCCTATTTCTTAAATACACAAAAATGGTGGTTACCAAATTTAATACATTTGACATGTAAGATACATTTGTTTATCCGGAATTTCCTCTAATAGTATTAACAGGATAGTTAAAACTTTACGATTTTTAAGTGTGTGTTTTAAAGTATATATATCATAAATAAAGTATCACACAAAACATAAAGTTTGCATATTCATATAGAGGTGACAAGTGAGTGGATTGGATCGGATTTAGATGGATTGAACCAAAATGAATTGGGTCACAATCCATCCATATAAAATATGAGTAAATATTGATTTGGTCAAATATGGTTTGGGTAAAAAAGGTTCCAATCCACTTTATTCTCTTAAAGCCAAAAAAATTAAATCAAGATTATTAATGTTCAACCTGTAGCACCCCAACCCCTCCCAAATAATTATTTTTGAAAAAATTATTTTTTTCATAAAATAAAATTAAAAATTTTCTACTTCCATATCCTATGACCGAACCACGCCCACCACACCCTATGAGGTTATCATTCTCTCTCCGATGAATCCAAAATCTCATCGCATAATTCATTGTAAGGTATGAGATTTGAATTTCGTATGACTATTTTAATGTATTGATATAAGTTTTATATAGTTTTGAACTTTTTGTATCTCAAAAGCTAGTTGTTGATGCGTAATTTTGTGCCATGAATTGTGACATTGGTATGTAGATCACTACCTAGGGGGTGGGAAAGGGTTACACCCTTGTGGTAGAGTAAAAGCTACACAATGTAGAGTCGTTGAGAGTGACATTTATAAGAAATATGATAATTTATTATAAGTTATTCAGCATGGAGTCGTTGAGAATGACAAATAAGAAGTGTGGCTTGTTATAAATTACCCAATGTAGAGTCATTGAGGATTATAAATGCGGAGAGTGGTGATGTGTTGTAGTTTTTACGAGGTACGAGATTTGAATCACACAATATCAATGTTGTAATATATTTATGCATGGTTCATGTAGCATTGGATCTTTCCGCCTCAATTTTTTTTAAGGATATAATTATTTATCAAATATACCAAGTTCAAATTCAAAATCGTCAAGAAAAAAAAAAGCGTGAAAGAATAAAAAAAACATAAATTTTTTAAATATATTTAGTTTTTGAATTTCTAAAAAAAACGATATATATATATATATTATTCGCGCATTAACTTGAATAAATTATCTTAATAATAATAAGTATTTTCAACGAACAATAATATATCATTTTATGCTATATATTGTCAAAATGGTAAAGATGGCTCTCTGTTTGACCCTTATTAAAAGTCAACCTTCTTCTCCTTGTGGTTACTCTAAATAATATCTAGGCAGGAGAATTTGAAGGCATTTTACGCAATTAAATAATTGAAGAATACGACCTGCATATTAATTTTTTAAGAATAAAGTTACTTAAAATTTTAATGAGCAAAAAAGTCCAAAACTTTTGACTTCTAAATAAGTTGATTTCGTCGCCAAAAAGAATTACTAGAAATTTGGATTAACAAAAAGAGTGAGACAATGTAACGCCATTAGATTGAAAGCAACATGTTTTACACATCCATTAATATAGTCATTGTTTGCTTATTTTCTAATTAAATTAGTTTGAAGCAATGTGAACACACACATATATAAAATCAACTATTTGGGCAATCTACCGTATCCCAATTCAGATATTTACTTGATGAAAATTTCAATCATCGCATTAATTATTTTATTATAAAAGTGAAATATATGAGGTGTGGGCTGTGATTGAGAGTGAAATAGTATGAAATTAGATATTTATATTAAATTAATAAATTTATAAATATTATATTTTTAGCACCTCATTATGATTCATGTTTTCACTTCTTTAAATCATTTAATCAATATAAATTGAATAATTATTGATCTTTAACTTATTTTTTAGAGAAAAAAATTAAAAAATATTTTAATTAATGAAATTAACAAAAAAAATTGAATAGTATTTTCCTCCATGATACCAAACACACCCCAAATGCTAATTTCTCCAATTTAATAATGATGATTTTCCTCCTTGGAAATATAATAAACATGTAAACAAGAAGTTAAAATGAAAATATCAAAGATACTAAATGCAAATGGAACTCATACGAGGACAATATAGAGTACATACTAGTAGTGAGTACCCGATTTTCTGGTACTATCCCTATTCCCTCGGGATTAGGGAAGGATGGTGACAATTTCTTTTTCTCAGTTCATATATATATATATATATATATATATATATATATATATATATATATATATATATATATTGAAATTTAATTAAATTTTAAATTTATATATTGTAATGTATTCTAGAAGTAATGTCATTTCTAATGAAATTATTTATTTACATGGGTTTGTGTCTAAAACTACTAGTAAACAATTAAGAGATCACATTCATCCCAAGAAATTAGTATTTCCTTCGCCTCATTTTAAATGAATTTATAAGGCATTACATACATATTAAGAAAATATTTAAATATAAAATTTAAATCATATTTTTTATTATAGCTTTTGCAAAATATAAATATATAGTGTAATTTATCTCTTAAAAAATATAAAATTTTACTAAATGAAAAGATAAACAAAAAAAAATTTAAACATTCATTTTGAACTTTGAACAATTCAACAATTTTGAACATTAAAAAAATCTCAAAAATTTAATTAATTGGAGACGGAGGAGTAAAATGGACAATTAATGTGATAAAACTATTTTTAGAAAAATGATCTAACTAATATAAAATAAAGGGAATAAATACTACTCCTTTCGTTATCTTTTATATGTCGTCCTTACTATAAATGTATGATCCTTAATATATGTCATTTCACAATACCAATGCATAAATTACGCTCTTCTTCTTATTATGACTTTGATTGTTAATGACTTTGAAAATATATACTCTTGGACCAACTAAAAGAACTAAAAGGACAATTTCTATTAAACAAAGATAAAATGGAAAAGTCACTCTTTTTTTTTAATGCAAGTGTCATTCCAAAAGATGATATATAAAAGAGAACGAAAAGAGTATTACAATAGTAAATAGGATTAATTCTAGTTAAATTTTGAAATTTGAAATTGATTATATATATATAAATCATGATACACTATTATGCTTTTGTTTAAGCTTGAATTTACTATTTCCTTGCGTATCATTATTTTACTCTAATAAACAATCTTTTACTTAAAAATGATTATATACAATTTTAAGCTCAAAAATCTTTAGTTCTTCTTTTGAGCATCATCCGTATAATATTCCATCTACCAAAAAGAATTTTTTTTTTAAAAAAAACAAGAGGATCGTACTTGCTTGTTCTTCTTCCATCTTCCATGTGCCAATTCCAATATTTTTTTTCCTTTAAACTAAAATCTCAATATAAATATAATATCCTTTTCAATGGCATCTAGTTATTTTCCCATTCTACCCTTCCTTGTCTCCCTTTACTCTTGTTATTGTCTTCTCAAAATAATTCAAAAGGATAATAAATCCCCACCCCTCACGCCCTCCCCCCACCACCACATCACCTGCCTTCCTTTTTTCCTCTGAGAGTTGAGATCAAGAACCAGAGCAACTTATAAATAAAAAGTATTACCACTAACTAAAGTCTACTAATTGCTTAACATATATCTCTAACTTTCATTATCTTTTCCCTTACTCTATTCACTCTTCACCTTATTTATCTCTCTCTCTCTCTTTTTTTCTTCTTCTCATCATAACCCCATTTGATCCACCAACCAAACCAGCTGATCTACTATTTGTGAACTGTTTGTTTTTTGATTTTTCAAGTGAACCAGCAGGAATTTCTGTTTGTGGGGTTCATTTTTATGTTGTTCTAAACACAGGCGCATATTGTAGATTCGTTTCTGGTTTGTGGGTCACTAAGTTTTCTGGTTCTTGGTCATAAAGTCTTGAACTTTTTGTTTTTTGATGGTTTTGCTTCAAATGCTTGGTGAATTGTTGTTAAGTGTTTCGATTTTGGTAGTCAAATAGATGTGCTTCTAGTTCATTCTTGAAGTTATTATAAGGGGAGAGTATTTGGGGTCTGGAAAATGGGATCTGCTAATGGGTATTACTCTGGAGTAGAAGAGTTCAGTTTGGAGGCGAAATGGTTAATTGATCCAAAGCTTCTCTTTGTTGGTCCTAAGATTGGAGAGGGTGCTCATGCCAAGGTGTATGAAGGAAAGTAAGTTTACTTTCTCTGCTTGCAAAATTGTGTTTTTGACTGATCCACTCGTGGGATCACACTGGGTATGTTGTTCTGGTTGTTATTGTTGTACTGATTTGTGAGTGCTGTTTGTTTATTTGAATTTTGAACTAATACTGATAGATTTTGTTGGTATGACATTACTGTTTGATTTAATTCAGCCAGTTCAGTGGCTTAATTTTAGGAAACTGTTTGAAGAATTAAGCTAAATAGCCTCGCTTGACTGCTTAAACTAAAAATTTATGTTTGATTTATAATATGTGTATAACGGTGCATAATCTATGTATATGTCTCGGAAAAGTAAACCGTGAATTCGACTGGCTCTTTGTGAAAAAAATTCCCCGAAATGCTTTGCTACCAGATATAGTCCGTAATTCTGAAGTGAGAGCGATTTAGAAGTATGGCCTAGTTCGTTAAATTAGTTATGCCTAAATTTCTTAAAGTATGCAGTTTGGTTGCTCCTTTAGTCATCTTTCTTGGTTGGGTTCTTCTCAGATACAGAAACCAGAATGTAGCGATAAAGATTGTGCATAAAGGGGAGACGCCTGAGGAGATCGCCAAGAGGGAAGCTCGTTTTGGAAGGGAGGTTGCAATGTTATCCAGAGTTCAGCACAAGAACTTAGTGAAGGTTGCTTTTAAGTCCCAAACTTCTGTTTGGATATGATCTATTTGATGAGCGGTTAAGGCAGTTAATTGAATTGCTGACATTGGTTATGGTTTTCATTTTATATTTCATTTACAGTTCATAGGAGCTTGCAAGGAGCCTGTCATGGTCATTGTGACTGAACTTCTTCTCGGTGGGACGCTGAGGAAATACTTGCTGAACATGAGGCCAAGGTGTTTGGATACTGCTGTTGCTATTAGATTTGCCCTTGATATAGCTCGTGCGATGGAATGCTTGCACTCTCATGGTATCATTCATCGCGACCTAAAACCTGGTAACTAATACGTCTTTCTCATTGGATTTCTTATTTATTGTTAAAGTCAAACTATTTCAACTCACAAGTGCTGGTGGTTGAAGTTTCTACACACTTAACAGTTTGAACCATGTCTCAAACTGCTCATTTTAACAAATAAGTTGAGACATGAATAGAACTCCACATCCATTTCGATCTGGTCTGGAATCACCTCTGATCTTGTAACCTTTGTGGTCTTGATCTCCAGTAATGTGTTTGATGGTCACACACTTTAATATGGTATCGGAGAATGCAGAGGTCCTGGGATGGAATCTCACTGACACCCATTATCAAAAAAAAATTCCATGTGCTGGGCCCATGAAAAGGAATCAAGCACGCTCGTGAAGGCACATGTTTAAAATATAATTGGGAGAAAAAAGTGTGCTCTCTCTATAACAACTTAAGCTTTTAGATGAAATGGTCACATACTTCAATAGCCTGTTAAGTAATGTCATATGGCAGATGGTTCCAGATCACTAATAAGCACTAAAGTTCTTTCTTGCATCCTTTGCTTCATGTTGTGGCCTTCCTTTTGCTAACTCTTCTGCTCATAAGAACAAAGAGAAGTCGTTTTTCAAGCCTCCATTGGCTTTGCTACTCACTGTTCCTATTTTGTCTGTGAGATAGTAGAACAGATATGGTAATAACTGATAGTAATCTTAAGATGCTCTTGTTGGTGTCATCTTATGGAACTAGATTCTTGACAATATTACCAGTACACGGTCGATGGGGACAGCTGAATTACATAAGAAACTTTTAACTGGAATAAATTCCCAGGAAGTGCTGCAGAAGAAGATGCTTACACATCATTCTTTGTAATAAAGTGGTTGAGAAGATGCTTACACATCATTCTTTAAAATGAGATGCATAATATTCTTCAATATATTTTTTTTTAATGAAGTTATGAGTTATATTACAAAGGCATCAAGAAGATGCAAAATTACAAGTTTTCTGCCTTGGCCTAGTTGTGTGACTTATACTTGTCTAAGTTTAGCAGTGATTTCAAACTTTACAAGTTTTCTCTGCTAACTGAACGTGTTGACAACATTGATGGATATTGCTATTCCTTTCAAAATAGCAATGCTGTTAGTGTCATTCCCTTTTTTTTTTAAAAAGTTGGATTCTGTTTGTATTTACTTCCAGAGAACTTGCTTTTGACGGCGGACCACAAAACTGTCAAACTTGCGGATTTTGGTTTGGCTAGAGAAGAATCGTTGACAGAGATGATGACTGCTGAAACTGGAACCTATCGTTGGATGGCTCCAGAGGTTGATTCTTGAACCCCTTGCTTATTAATATATTTTCCATTCCTTTTCTCATCTCCTATGGCTATACAACTTACTTATCACTCTCCTTTTTGTGGCAGCTCTATAGCACGGTCACTTTGAGACATGGCGAAAAGAAGCATTATAATCACAAAGTAGATGCCTATAGTTTTGCAATTGTCCTGTGGGAACTTGTACATAACAAATTACCATTTGAGGGCATGTCTAATTTGCAGGCTGCTTATGCAGCTGCTTTTAAGGTAAACATCCTCTCTCCTTATTGGTCTTTGTCATCTAGTTATCTCAATAATTCTTGTGTTGAGATCATCATTGTAATTTTCCTGAACTAAAAGGATGAGAGAGGTTAAGATGTGATAGCATTTAGTTGGTTCACACCACACTGCCTCCTTTACAAAGGGCACATCAAAGACTATATTGGACCACTGGGACACTTGTACAACTTTGGCTGATTGGGATTTAATTTACAAATGTTTGTCCCGTAGCTGAAAACTTAAAAGAGTTTTTTTTGTCTGAAAGCATCTACCTTTTGACTGAAGAACAGAGATACGTGGATAATTTACATGCAGAAACTTGGGACCCAGTGGCCCAGGGATTTGGTCTAGCGGTAAGAGTGTAGCGCATGATGTGTGTCCGGAAGCTTATATTTCAGTAGAAAATAGAAGAGGGAAGGTCCATCGTCCACCGAGTTCTGAACTGCGCACCGCTGGAAAAATAAGATAAATAAGAAAACTTGAGACCCATGCTTGGTTTCTATAACAATTGGAAAGCTAGGTCTAGTCTTAACTTTGTCCTGCAAGAAGGTTAGATAACAATTATTAGCTGTTTGATTTTGCTTAACCAAGTTTATACCTTGTGTGTTTTGCAGAACGTGCGACCAAGCGCCGATGATCTTCCAGAGGATTTGGCTGTAATTGTGACTTCATGTTGGAGAGAGGATCCAAACACTCGTCCCAACTTCACTCAGATAATACAGATGCTTTTACATTTTCTCTCTTCAGTTTCACCACCGGAACCAGTTATACCAGCTAGGATTTTCACTTCAGAGAATCATGTCTTACCACCTGAGTCTCCGGGTACCAGTTCGTTAATGGCCAAGCGTGATGACTCAGGTGAAACCCCTAAAACACCAATGGAGAATCAGCCAAGAGGATTCTTCTTCTGTTTTAACCAATGCTACTGATCCCCAAGGGATAAGTTTGTTAATTACCTAGAAGATACACTCCAAGTTCAGCTATCTTTTAGTAAGCTCACGAAATGTTTAGCCCAGATATATCACTAGATAACTTAGCTTTTGGTTTTTCTTCCTCTGCCTCCACACATGATAAAAGGTACTCTTTTGAGTTCTAGCTGCTATAGTAAAACCAGCCACAGGAATTCAAAGGTGAAGTTGCTGCAGGAAGATGCATGATGTAGACTCGTTTAACACCACCCAGGAACGTGTTCTGACTTAATTGTGAGGAGTCTGTGGATGCTGGAGTTGGGTTGCTGTGATGTATATTATAGTTGTAAAAATAAGGTCCATCCAAAGACCTGCACTCCAATCTTTTGTTAAACCTCAATTGACTCTTTCATTTTGGTGCTTATACTTGTTACGTTGTACCTCTTCCTTTGCTAACTCCGCATGTATCTGAGCATGAACTTTCTATCACTTCCCTCCATCTCTTCATATGAATTGCTTAATATAGCTTAGGATCTCGCTAACATTTCGCTGACTGTAAGTTATAATCTTCCATCAAGTTGAACTCAAAATGACCCTTCCATCAAACTATTGGGTAAAAATGAGTCAAATTAGTGTAAGCCATGCCAAAACACAATATTTTTGACAAATAAGAAATTTTGAAGAACTTAACAGTAGTAATAATTTAACAAAAATACTATTACTAAAAAAATAAAGAGGTGGAGAGATTAGGTTATGGCTTGCTAACCTAATTCATTCTGATCCAAGTCATTTTGATTGATACAATTATGACTCCTTTATTGATTTGATCAATTTTAATTTGTTCAAGTTTGATGCAACCCATTCATTTACCACCTTTAACAATGATTTAAAAAACGATTTATTCCTGTATGATACTTTTAACAGAAAAAAATAATTAAGGATTTATGGATATTTCAAAGAAAGAGACAGTAGAGGTTGGGTAGAAATAATTAGGAGTTGATCTTTTGGGCAGACAGTGAAAGTTAATGTTTGTTTGGTCCACCATTGAAATTACTAAATCGGAACAAAATTTTGAAGGACCAGGGAAGCAATTATTTAGACATTCAGTACCCGCCTGTCGGCCCTGATGAACAAAAACTAGAACGCCGTTGCCGGGGATCGAACCCGGGTCACCCGCGTGACAGGCGGGAATACTTACCACTATACTACAACGACTTCGTTGGTAAGTAAGGATCAAGTATTACTTATAAAATATGATCTCGTAAGGACCTTTTTCCTTGGGGAAGTTAAATGACTCAAAAGATAGATTGTGACTACTATATTTTGAAGTCAGATATTTACTTCAACTAAAAAGTAATCAAATTATTGCACTAATTTCTTTTTGTTTGGAACAATTGATATCGAGAAGAGATCAAAGAATGCATTCAAATGACGAACAAGACAACTATATTTTGATTTTCCCGTAATGTACTTATTTCGCCGTTGTTAATTTAGTAAGCTAAGCATCTTTATAAGTTAAAAAAACAAACTTCTGATTATACTAGCACTCAAGAAATCGTGTTTGAACATATATGTGGGCAATTAATATAACACAGTGCGTGTGCATTGGTTTTCAACTTTCAAGGAACATGTTAACTTTTTCCCTGTGTGCTGGTTTAACTTTTGCCTCAAGAAAATTGAAGTGTTCTTGATTTTCTTGGTTTGTGAAACTTTTTTGAGCCCGTTATAAGTGTTTAATGAGATTAAATTTTTTTTTATGCATCCATACTTGTGTATTTACAAATTCCAGAAGTTGTTATTGTCCAATTCCATCTCACTCGTTCGTCGACGTTTCGATTGGTGACTAGAAAATTGATGTTGTTTTGTTGAAGATTCACATAGTTGTAGATTGGTTGGCTTCAATTTCGATAAATGATTGAGTGATAGTTTTTTTAGACAAAATTTATTTATCATTTTCATTAACTAATTTTCTTTTAGAAAAAGGAATAATTCACGAACTTGTTCCTTCCAAAAAGATATTTCTTTTCCTAAAAGACATGCCTATTCTAAACAAATGAGTCTGTTTAGAACAAGCGTGTTCGTATCTATTGATGGTTATAAATTTCGAGACGCTTTGCCTCATTTTAGCACAAAAAAAAAAAAAGAAGAAAAAACGAAATCTCCTAATTTCTAAAAGCAGATAGAAATTAAATATTTCTTCTTTTTTTTTCATACAATTTTTTTATCGAAACAAGTGTCATGTGATATACTTTGTTTTTGAATTTGTTGAAATTTTGCAATTCCAGTTATCAGTATTCCAGAACAGTGTTTTACTCTATTCTAAGATGAACTAATTCAAATCTTGAACAATTGCGAGGGGATTAATTTTTTTTTAAGAAAGCTCAGTTCTTGAAATGAAACTTTTCTTTCATTATTTTTCTTTTTTCTGGTTATGTTTATATCACGATGGCAAGAACAACAATATTCACATAATATCAATTAGGATTAAATTTTTTATGCACGCGAATACATTTGCTACATTTTGAAAGGAAAAAGTTACCACATTTTTTAATAGACATTAAAATCTTGCTACCTTCTGTAAAAACAGACGATAAGATATTGTAATTTTAATTAGTTAAAAGAATAGAGATACAATTTTCAAACGAAATTAATTAATACCACACAAAAATTGAAGTATATAATATAGCTCCATTTCCACACAAGAACAATGACATTGTCCTATTCAGCAGATAAATGCTGATAAGATTGATAACTATTACACGTGTCAAACATCGGCAGGAAGAGAAGCAAGTAATCATTCTTCTGCACTCTGCAGAGAATCCAACTATTGGATTTTCTTGTAACCTGAAATGAAGAAATTTCTCAATAATTTAAAATGAGATTTTATCATCTACGTCTTGGATTAATAGTAGTACTCATTAATTTATCAACTGTCCGCTGCAACAAAATTCTTTTATCTTTTAAAACATTATGACTCCTAAGGTAGAAGATAAGAAAAGTTATTTTAGATAAATCATCAATTTATTTAAAAAATATTTTTTTTACTTTTAATTTTTCACATAATATGATAAAAATTATAAAATTAAAAAATATTTTGATATATTCAACATATCGTTAGTTTAAGACCATAAAAAATATAAAAGTTTTTTATATTTTTTTAAATTTTATATCGTTAAATTAAAATAAGATAAACAAATTAAAACGGGTGTCATTTTAAATAAAGTCAAAGCGGAAAGAAAGCCTTAGCCGAGAGTGAGCTTCCTGATAGCTCTTTCCTTCCTAGAAATAGAACTCTAACTATCAAATCCGTCTCATCTCCTCCGTAATAACTTATAATACACAAGCTCATTATTCTTATGTTCTGAACTTGGTTCAAGGGAAGGGGCGAAAAATTCTAGTTATAGTTCTTCTTGTTTCCTAGTTTAACAATAAAGTAATATAAGTCCAAATTATTAGTTATACTCCATTCGTTTCAATTTATATTATATTTTTAATTTGACACAGAGTTTTAATTTCAGGAAAAAAAGATTTTTCAAAATTTATGATATAAAACAATCATCAACTTCTACGTGGTTATAAGACAATTTTTTTAAGGATAAAATGAAAATATTTAAGTTAAATTAATTTCAATTAGTGAAAGAACATTCACTTTTGGATGGACTAAAAATAAAAGTGTATCACATAATTAAAGCATAAATAAAGTACAATTTTATTAATTTACCTCTTTTTTTTTCTTGAAACCATACAAACTTAATTACATTTAAAAAATTAATTACAAAGATAAAGTGATTTTTATTTAATAAATTGACAAGCAATTTAAAATAGTAGTCTATGGTAAGGTACTAAGACAACTAATATGGAATGGATATAGTAATTGTATTACCCATCTATTTAGAAAAGAATAATCTAATTTTACTTGACAATTAGTTTAAGAAAATGAAGAATATTTTTTTATTTTGTGAATCTTTAATTAAAGTTATATCAAATATATTAAAATGACATTTAATTTTATGATCTTAAACATGCTATGTGTTTAATTGAAATTAAAACACTATAAGAAAATGAATCTTTTTTTTTAAAGTAAAGAAAAAATAAATTATTCTTTTTTTAAAAAAGAAAATATTAATAATATGATTTCCTGATTGTATTATGGAATTTAAATATTGCAACAAGGGAAAGATAAATTTACTACAAAGAATAAAGAGGAAAAGACGAAATTAGAAGTGGCAAAATTAGTTCAACTTGGTGAATTAACTCGTTCATTTATTAACTCAATTCATTTCAACTTTATCCATTTAAAATTGTATTGATATTTAAATGAATTGATTCGAGAGAGATCTTGTTAAACTATTTTTAAAATATTTTAATTTTTTTTGATATGTTGTATATAACCATAATAAAAAAATATAATTTAATTAAGTACTAAAATATTAAAAAAACAAATACAATAAGTAATTCTCAGGCTTTATAACTTGTGGCTCACCTTATTTTGACCCAAACAAATTTAAATTAAATTAAATTATAACTTATTTATTATCTTAACTCATTTAACCCGCTCAAATTTAATTCAATCAGCATAATTGTCATCTCTGGACGAAATCAGAAAACATAAAAACATTTCCATTTATAGCTTGGGGAGCAAGAAATTCGGGTCAGACAAATTTACCGTTTTAACATCATTACCCATTTTTCGAGGAACACATTTTACCTCCAAACCCAAGTCACTCGCAGACCCGAGGTTCGGTCAACACTGGGCCCAACCTCAAAGCCTATGGTTCGGGAACATCGTTGAACGTAATGCTCATCCGAACCTAAGGCTCCTATTCCGAACCTCAGAAGATAAATTTTCCCGCTCATTCACACTCCACCAGTCCAGCTTGCTTAGTCCAGTGGAGAAAGGGGAAAATTGAGGGCACCATAAAACCAGAGTTCCTCTCTTCTTCGAATGTTTTAATAGATACATTAAAACTCAGATTAAGCGATTTTTCTTGAAAAGTTTACATCCTTTATGGGAAGGTGAGGATGAAATTTTGTAATGGAACTTTAAAGATCATGTTTTTAGGCGAAAAATTGCTCTGGGCTTGATTCGGTTAGATCAAAGATGGTCTAAAACAGGATGAATTTTCGTAATGGAACTTTAAAGATCATGTTTTTAGGCCAAAAATTGTTCTGGGCTTGATTCGGTTTGATCAAAGATGATCTAAAAATCGAATCTTTAAAGAATTTTAGAATTCTTTTTCTATCTTTTGGCTAGCTTCCGTTGTAAGATTTGTGTGTTTGCTCCTGGGGATAATGCTGAATAAGTTCTGTAGTTCATTAAGGATTTTAGGTTATCTGGGTTTTTCTTTATTCTTCGTTTTGGAATGCGAAAGGTGTTTGAGTTCTTCATGAGATTGTTTAACATACTTGAAAATGTTCAAGCGTGTTCTGTGTTTGCTGGATTATATGATACACTAATTTCTCGAGTAGTGTTAGTATATATAATTCAAAAATTGCCAATTTTGTTTTCAAATGCAACTGGATGATTGCTGGAAGTCCCCGCTAGTCCTAGTTGCCCCATTTTTTTTTTTGATGGTCTCATGTTCTTAATCATCTGCCCAATATTGTCTTCTACTTGCTAGATTGGAGGTTCAAGTTTTGCTTGCGATGAGTCAAATCAAAACCTCATGTTGAAATTTGTCTACCTACCTTTTCAATATGTCATAGAAAGATTTGGGAAAGTTGCCCTTTAGTCTCAACTGATAGTGAAAACAGATGAATTATTGAATTTACCAAGAGTGTTTTGTGAACTTACCGTTAATTGTTAATTACACTGGGTACTTTGTTGTATTCTTAACTGTTAGGTATTTTTCCTGTTTGTGTGCAACGAAAGTTTTTGAATTTGTTGGATGAGATTGTAGTTCTTTTTTGTCTCTTATGTCACCATAACATTATCAGATGGTCTTGTTAAAGTGGGTTAGAGGCGTACATTGGTTGGGGAATGGACTAATGGTTTGCTTATATGGACTTAGACAATCTTTCCTTTATAAGCTAGCTTTTGAGGTTGAGTTAGGCCTGGGTGCCTTATCTTTACATGGTATTAGAGCCAGTACATCCTCCTTTGGACTCTGGGTTCATGCCCCAGTTGGACCCTGGGCATGGGGGTAATGTTTAAGTGGGTTAAAGTTCCACATTGACTGGAAAATGGACGGGCAATCTACTTAAATGGACTTGGGAAATCTTTCCCTCACTAGCTTTTGGGTTGAATTAGACTTAGGTGCCACATCTTTACAGGTCTAATCTAATTTTTTCCCCAATTGATCCAGATCTTGGCTTATTGATGGCAGAGGACTTGCGAGTAAATTAAAAAATGCTAATGCCCCTGCTGCAGATCAAATCAAAGATTGCGGGGCAAAGCGGCAATGCCCAAACTGCAATTACTGTATTGATAACAATGATGTAAGCTAATAAGTGTCCATGCATAAATTGCACCTCTTATAGTTTTCTTTACAGCTATATCATGCTGTTTAGTCTAGCTGAAAATCTCTCTTTTAAAAAGGTTCTTTTTGCTCCCTGGTTCAAGATTAGGCCAACAAATAGTTGTATCATAAATTATTTGCTCAAAGCCCGTTTCAATAATTTGCTGCTTTCTGATTCAGGTTTCTCATGAATGGCCTGGTCTACCTGTTGGTGTGAAATTTGATCCATCTGATGCAGAGCTCGTGGAGCATTTAGAAGCAAAGTGTGGGATGGGAAATTCCGAGCAACACAAATTCATTGATGAGTTCATCCCAACTCTTGAGGTTAATGAAGGGATTTGCTATACCCATCCTGAAAACCTTCCTGGTTTGTAAAGCACCCAATTCTTTGATATACTAGCTTATGTTTGCTTTAACTGCATTAATCAAAGCCAATAGACGGTGTGTGGACATAAATAGAGGGTAGGCTATAGTGGTTTTCAGGGTTGCATTTACCTAGAAACGAAAATGTAGCAAAAGTTAGTTGTTGTAACAAGTTGGTTATTCCGAACTTTAATAAGTTGCTTTTCATCTTTCCATTTTTCGATTTGAAATCTGGCAATCATCAATATGTTGTGGCTGATTTTCATTCCTCAATCTCTTATTTTGTTTCAGGTGCCAAAAAGGATGGAAGTAGCATTCACTTTTTTTATCGCATTACTAATGCATATGCAACTGGTAAACGGAAGCGTAGAAAGATTCATATTGAAAATAATTTGATGAGAGAACATGTCCGCTGGCACAAGACGGGAAAGACCAAGGTTGTTATGGAGAATGGGCTCCAAAAGGGATGTAAGAAGGTCATGGTTCTCTATCAAACTACTAAGAAGGGGTCGAAGCAGGAAAAGACTAATTGGGTAATGCATCAGTACCATCTAGGCACTGATGAAGAAGAAAAAGAAGGTGAATATGTGGTTTCTAAAATCTTTTACCAGCAGCAAAAGCAATCCGTCAAGGCCAATGATTTTTGTGACAATGAAGAAGCCAGTGTGGGTGCAAATCAAACTGGGCCTACAACTCCAAAGACTGTTACACCTAATCCCCCCCGAGATGGAGAAACCCCTTCGTATGATGATATTGTGGATGGCTCTTTTCCAATGTCACCGGATCAGGTAGAAACAATTTGATGATGCAGTTGCATCATTGGCTGTTCTGTACATTATTTATGTTCTCAAAATTGCATGCATTTGATTCATGAATACATTATTTAAGTGATTATTTACCTATGCGCATTTTGGCAGAATTTTTCCATACATTAATATTCGTTTTGATGTTTAGGAAGCAGAAGTTGCGAAAGAACCAGGGCAGCCTTGTGATGCTAAAATTAAGTGTGAAATGGAGTACTCCACATGCTTGGCTGGAGAATCACAAGCAGCTGATGCAAATGTTGTTGATGATTCTCTTTTGTGCGATGAATATAATGATTATTCATTTCTTGATAGTTTTGGACCCAATTTTGGCCCTTCTGCGGACTACACTCATGGCACTTGCCATTTACCACAAGGAAATAGTAACACAACCTGTGGAATTTCAGAGTTGGATAACTTGGAATTGGACACTCCTCCAGACTTTGAACTTGCAGTAAGTTTCCCATCCTTGCATGTTCTAATGAGTTTTTTGTTTTATATGCATAACAACATCTATAATTGAATCTGATGTTGTGTTCTATCAGGATTTGCCTTTTGGTTCTCAAGAGACTATCTTTAGTTGGTTGGACCGGTTATAGAGATAAATACTTTGTTGTTCATGGCAATGAGATAATGCTTTATGCATTCTGGGATGGAGAATATACTTCAACAAGATTGTCTGGCTCCAGGAATCTCTCTTCACTTTCGGTTTTTGTGGTTACAGCATTTCCTTGTCAAAAAATGCTCATTTTCCCACCAGAAAAAAGATAAAACATAATTATTGGTTGTTATCTCCTACAATGCTGGAAGATATACAAGTTGAAGGAGCTGTTGCATGAACCTACTACAATCAGTATTTGGGAATTGGAACTGTTAAAAGTCAGCTTACTGACATGGCTCAAATTTTAATTTATTGTCCTGATCTCTCTTGTCAAGACTTCCTCATATCCTTTCTGTTCAGTACGTTCTGATCCCCAAATACTTTAGGAAGTTTCTCGTTTGTACTAGTTTATTTCTCTCTCTCTAAATGTTTGGATTATTCTATTGCTTTCTAATGCCTCTTTCGTTGTGTCTGATTCCATGCATCGTGATATGAAAGACAAGTTTGAAGTTTTAAAAGGTAAAATGCTTGCATTTTTGCCAATTTTGTATAGGTGAATATGTTTTTGCATTATTGGAGTTTGTGCTTTTTTGCACGACGGGCAGATATTCAAGTTACATATTTCTGTTGTTTCGACAACAGATAGGTGCAACCGGATCACCGCTAAGCATAATTGTTATATATTATCATTATTAGAATAATTTATTGTTATAGTTCTTGTCTTTTCATATTTGTAGAGGTTCCTCCTATTATAGAAGTTTATTATTGTTGCATATCCGCGAAGACTCCAACTGGATTAGGTTCCTTAAGTTTAACTATAGGTTGTTATTTAATGTATTTAAAGCTTGGATGCTTAAGGAATAAAAAATTATCTTTCGACTACATTTGATATGGTATCAGAGCCTGTGACTTCTTAGGAGTCAGATCTTTCTTCTTGCCCCATCTATGATTGCATCTCGAGAAACACTCCCTCCAGTTATTACTAACTCTAGTGGTGCTATTGCTACCAACATCAATGCTTTTGCTATTTCAACTATTGTTCATGTGGTACAATTAAGTCTAGCATCTTAGTTACCTATCCAATTGCAAGGTAATTTCAACTTTTCGACTTGGAAACCACAACTTATGATGCTACTCAATGACCATCAACTCATGGGACATCTTGATGGATCAAAAGCAGCACCACCAATGATTGTTACTCAAGATAACCTTACGATGCCAAATCCTAGATATTAAATTTAGTTTTCTCAGGACCAACTACTCCAGCAAGCAATGATGGCATCTGTCAATCCTACTATTGCGCCTACTATCGCCACAGCTCTATCTACTAAGACAACCTGGGAACTTCTTCACACGGCTTACGCAAATAAGAGCCAGACTCTCATTGTTAGTTTGCGCGACCAATTGCAAAATATCAAGAAAGCCTCTAAATTTGTTGCGGAATACTTATAAGAAGTTCGATTTCTTTTTGATGCTCTCAGAGTTGCTAGATCATCAGTAATAGATGATGAACCTATTTTCAAGATTCTAAGCAACTTGGGCTCTGCGTAACGTGAAATTTCTGCCGCTATAAGAGCAAGAGACTCTTTATTAAGTTGTGAAGAATCGTTTCACAAGATCACATATCATGAGCTTTTCCTTAGGCACCAAAATCTCGAGAAGTTATTCATTGTGTTTGTTTTTTCTTCAAGCCCCCAACCTGCTCTCGCTCGCAGCTACTAACGGGGTCTCGGTTGATTTCCCTTCCTTTAGCTACTAAGATGTTCAGTTCTTTAAGTTTGAAAAGTCCAAAGAGCGCAGACTAGCCATAGAGCTTGGATACGGTTTCCCGATCGGAGATCCATGGATCACAAACGGTATCTCCCCATGGCCTTTCGCCTCTGAAACCGTCCTTCCTTCTCAATGCCCAGGCATCCATCCAATGCATTCTTTTCGATCTTGTACCCTATGTAGGCTTGCAAAGCATAGGCTAGACAACTAGTACACTTCACACCAACCCAATCTCAACGAAAAAAAGGAAAAGCAAGTACATCCTTAACGGTCTCTATTCCTGTCATGAATGGCCACTTTCTTGGAACTAATTCATAGGCATTTTTCATTAGTTAGACTTCACACACTATATAAACAAATAGTTGAAGCGTGCGATAGAAAGCGGAAAAATGAATTGATAGACTACTGAGTGCAAGCTCGTAAATAGACGATTATGGGTAGTTTAGGTGCGCTTAAAGTCAACTACAACTAGAAGGCATGGTGGCCAATGATTGTTACTCAAGATAACCTTACGATGCCAAATCCCAGATATTAAATTTGGTTTTTTGAGGACAAACTAATCCAGCAAGCAATGATGGCATCTGTCGATCCCACCATTGCGCCTACTATTGCCACATCTCTATCTGCTAAGACAACCTAGGAACTTCTTCACACGGCTTACGCAAATAAGAGTCACACTTGCATTGTTAGTTTGCGCAACCATTTGCAAAATATCAAGAAAGCCTCTAAATTTGTTGCGGAATACTTACATGAAGTTTGATCGCTTTCTGATGCTCTCAGAGTTACTAGATCATCAGTAACAGATGATGAACCTACTGTCAATATTCTAAGCGACATGGGCTTTGCGTAATGTGAAATTTCTGCCGCTATAAGAGCAGAAGACTCTTCATTAAGCTTTGAAGAATCGTTTCACAAGCTCACATATCATGAGCTTTTCCTCAGGCACCAAAATCTCGAGAAGTTATTCACCAATATCACAGCTGTTGTAGCAGAAAAGACAAATATGCCACACCAGTCTAACAGGAACAATCATCGCTTCAACAATCAACAGTGGAACCAATCTGCTCCTCGACAGTCTAACTCCAATCAAAATTGGAGATCAAACTCAAGACAATATATTCTATGCCAATTGTGCCAAAAATTTGGTCATACTGCAGACATATGTCGTTTCAAATCGTACAATCATTTTGAAGCTAATGCCAACTTTGCCTCTAGTTTGCAGTCAACAGAAAGCTCTTGGGTTCTGGATTCTGGATTCTGGTGCGACTCATCATGTCACGACTGAACCTCACAATCTTGAAGAGTATACATGCAATGCAATGAGGGAATATCCATGGGTGATGATAAAACCATTTATATTACTCATGCTGGTTCAACTCAGATACAAATATCTAATTCTACTTTTAGGCTTTCTAACACTCTATGTTTCTCGTTTATATTGATGATATTTTGATCACGGGAAGTCATTCCAGCTTGATTAACCATGTTATTGATTCCTTGGGTTCTCATTTTTCTCTACGGATCTTTGGCAATTTAAACTACTATTTGGGTGTTAAAGCAAAATAGGTGCCAGATGATATTATTCTGTCTCAGTCAAAATACATTCTTGACATTCTCGACATTCTCTGAATTGGATATGGAAAATTGTAAAGGAGTTTCGACATCAATGTGCTCTAGTAAACTACCTCGGGCAATCGATAATTCTCCACCTACAAATGCTACAGTCTATAGGCGCACCCTTGATAAGTTGCAATATTTATCATTTACATGACTTGATATTTCTTATGTTGTCAACAAACTATCACAGTTTATGCATGATCCTATTGATGACCACTGGAAGGCGATTGAAAGGATACTACGGTACTTCAAAGCTACCACAATTTCAGGCCTTCATATTCGTCGCGACTCAGATTGCAATCTTTACACGTGTGCTGGTGCCGATTGAGCAAGAGACCAATATGATAGTATCCATATCAGGCTATGTTATTTTCTGTGATAATGTCGTTGTCACTTATCTCTGTCATAAGCCAGTGTTCCATAGCCGTATGAAACATATTGTTATCGACTTTTGTTATGTTAGGAACCAAGTTCAAGTGCATCTGGTTCTTGTCAAACACACTCATGCTTGTGATCAACTTGCCGATACACTTACCAAGCCATTTGCCAGAACCCGCCTTTGCAAGGTGTCGTTCCAAGTTAGGTGTGGTGCAACCACACCTAACTTGAGGGATGTATTGAACATAATTATTTTATATTATCATTATTAGAATAAGTTAATGTTATAGTTATTGCTTTTTTGCATTTGTAAAAGACTCCTATTGTATGAGTTTATTGTTGTTGCATATCTGTAGAAGACTCCAACTGTTCAGGAGTATACATAGCAACTAGGTTCCTTAAGTTCAGTTGTAGGTTATTATTTATTGTATTTAAAGCTTGTATGCTTAAGGAATAAAATCATCTTTCGACCACTTCTCTCTATCTAATTTTATATCACAAGGGTCTGTTACTAAATTCTTCCTTAAGTTCAGTTGTAGGTTATTATTTATTGTATTTAAAGCTTGTATGCTTAAGGAATAAAATCATCTTTCGACCACTTCTCTCTATCTAATTTTATATCACAAGGGTCTGTTACTAAATTCTTTTTATATGGATTGCTTTGCATCTATATGTTTAAGCATGCATAATAATACATATTTAAGTCCCTCACCATGCTTGTCAGATGAACTATGTTGGTGTATAGAATTCTTGTGATACAAAATTCAGAAGAGGTGATACTTTGGTATTGATAAAAAAGCTTCAAGAGATATTCGGGCTTTATATACAATCTAAAACAAGGGGTCTGATTTTTTACTTGTATATTCAAGTTTGGAAGACAACTTCACATAGGTAAAAAAAGGTACTATGTGGTGAACAACAAGATCAAAGTTTCATCTTGAGAAGGCCAAAAAAAAAAAAAGAAAAAAAAGAATGACTTCTTGATTCATGGATGAGATTCAATACCTGCAAAAACTAGAGGGAAAAAAAGAAGATTAACACTAGTACATATCTAATTTCCATCTTGGAAAGAAATGACTACTTGCTTCAGAAAAGAATTGTAATCTTAGATTTTGAACATGAAAACAATTGTTTGACAAATGGAAATGGGGTATTTGTCTGCAAGAAGATAACAACTGTTTCATAGGACTCAAACTGCCCAAATACCAAGTTACCAACAAGAAACTCAAATTGTTTCAAATGCACTACCCAAAAACACACACTTTACCAGCATATTTTTTGCTCTGACCTACTGGAACCACTGCTCAATTAACATGGCTAAAACATGCATTTGTTTCACAATCGATCATAGTTTGGGGGTACTTATGCCTTTTCCAATATGAAAAATATTAAACCAAATAAAATCTCAAAAATCACAATATTTGGCTTCCAACTGAGCTCAATTCTTTTCCACACGCCTTCTATGCAATAAAGTTTGGAAAACAAGATTTATAAATTGGAATAAATGTCTCCAACAGGAGCAAAAGTATAAGAAAACCAATTCTACAATAAAAAAGCCAGAGCATTGTCATTCAAAGAGTCCTATCTCAGGGTTATGCAATACAAACAGGAAACAGTCAAGTTTACCCGACTTCACATCACCCCTAAATTGATATTTTTACTCGGCAAATGAATGCACTGATACCTCAAATGGACCCAAAAAGAAAATATACACCCAGCCCCTTCCCTGAATACTTTTTTACCTACACTTTGTTGCATATAAGGTTTAACTGTATAGCACTGCCACACAACCATCATCAATTACCTGATAAGCGCCCCTCAAGGTGCAAAATAATAATCGGCATATGAACACCTCCTACGTTACAAAAATGCACCCAACTTTGTGGCAAAAACTTAGCCACTTTCTCTTTTGCAGTTTCCAGGCAATAGATACTTATACTTGTCAGGATTATCCAGCAGATGCGCAGGAAGATGCACGGCTGAGTAAGAATGAGGTAGAGGTCCCATGTTACTAATGATATCCTTGAAGGTGTACTCCTCAGGAAGCATGTCATATAAATCAGTCCCTTGACAAATGATATCTTGTATTCTTCTAGGGTTCAAATAATGCAAGAATCTCACTCTATCAGTGTGGCTGTAAGCTTTCATTTTGAATATGAAGTCAGAGATGTGGCGGAAACAAAAGCTACAGTGCCAACCTGAATCTGCCAAAAGGTAGTCAGTCTGGCGATAGTGTACATATCGAGTCTTGCCACTCTGATACCTGTGGACTGAGGCTCTCCAACTTCTGTGCTTAAGCTCAAATTCAAAAGAGTACAAGTAATTCCTTAAATGAAGGTGAAGAATCTGAGGAATGTCATCACACCATCTTAAAAGATTGATGGTGTGCCTGCTAGGAATTTCATCAACATCGGACATTATCAGCAAATCATCATCTTCTATTCCAGCTATTCTTAAAAGCTGGTCGAGCGCTACTCTCTGATATGCCTCTTCAACAAACGGATTTTCACCTTTTCTGAATCTTCCTCCGACGGTTCCATAAGTCAATCGTGGTTCAACAAACTTAAACTGGTCCCGGTTAATAGCAAAAGTAAATGGCTTGGGCAATCCAGTAAACGTGGAGTTTGACTCAAGAAGAACAAACTGTGTGATGTAAGGATACAATTCTTTCCATCTGATAGTAAGCATGTCCACTTCATTACTAAACAAAACAGCATCATAGACACGCCTAGGATATTCACGAATTCCCCATCCATGCTGCTTGCAAAGATTCTCCATTGAAACATTCTCATGATAATAGTGGGTAACTTCAACAAAGGGCTTCGGAGGAGATTGCCATATTGGGCGTAGGAAGTAAGTAATCTTCTGTCCATGTAAGTATATACCAACTATACATATTGGCAGAAAAACAAACAAAAAGACAATAGCCTTTAAATCCAATCCTCGAAGCATACACCGTAGTCTTGACATGCTTACTATTCCAGGGGTAGACTGCTGCATATCAAAAAGATAACAACTTTTAAAAGATGCAAATAGCAGCAAACCTTTGAAACAATCAAATATTCATATATTAGTTTATTGAAACCCTAAGGATTTCCCAATATCTTGCAAGAGCAGAACAACATATTAATTTTTTGTTTTAAAGCTTTCTTATCCACTTCTGAGAACCATAAGAAAACCATCGATTTTAGATAATATGCACATGGATAACTAAAATCATGAATTTTCCCAAAACCACAACAGACCCAAAAATCCAGAAGCTCATAACAATATAGACAAGACAAACCTAGAAAGCATTTTTTTCCGCAAGAGATATACAAAAACAACCAAATTGCATATTTCTTTCTTTCTTTTTTCGAAATAGCCGCTCATTGGGAGCAACCCCACATCACCCGCCCAATTCAAGATTTAGGGTTCATATGCAATTCATGTCAATACCAGAATGAAAAAACACATATTTCATAATTCCCCAGAAACCCAACAAAAAAAAGGATCTTTGCCAAAATTCCAAACTATTAATTAAAAATCAATGGGGAAAAAGGTACCTCTCCACAAACGTCTTCACACAAATCGTCACTTTTCTTTGAGGGGTAATAAATATCAGACACCATTAGCATCACCTAGATATAATATTCAAAACTTTCCTCCTAAAATGGCCAATGAAACTCTGGCTTCTTTCAATTTTAAATTTTTTCCTCTCTTTTTCAAGAATTTTTGTCACCTTCTCCAAAATTGAGAAGATGACAAATTATCAAAAGAGAGATTTTTTTTTTTTTTGAAGAAAAGAAGCAACCCCCTCTTATCTCAAATTTACAGCAATGGAATTGCCATTATCAATGAGAGAGGGGGAAGTAGTTTTCCAAATTTTGTTTGTGGATTTTCTACTAAGAAAACGCTAAATTATAGCCGTTTGTTGGGTTCTTCCTTCTTTTTTCTGTATAATTTGATTGACACTGTGTCTACAGATGACAATATATAGAGAGACACCTATACACCCCCACCCCCACCCCTACCCCTGTATCTCCTCCTCCACCATGGAAAAAAAACAATGATTTTTTTTAAATTTATTTATTAAGATTCCTAGTCTAACTGGAAAAAGAATAAATAATATTCCTAATTTAAAAATTAATCACATAAATAAATTCTTCTCCAGATAGGATTGCTTCCGTCCTATTTTTTTCTTTTTTGAAATTACAACTCCCTCTTCTCTATGATTAAACTTGTATTAAAAAAAATGTAACTTTAATATTTTGTCTTTATTTAATATATATTAATTACTTTTTTAATTCTTCTAGTTAACTGAAAATATCTTTCTAAATCTCATTAACTATAAAGGGTAAAATAGAAAGAACAGTATCATTCATACATTGATGTTATGAAATGACATATATTAATGACTATCTATTTATAATAAGGACGATATATAAGAGGGACCAGAGGAAGTAATAGATTACTATTTTACGAGAGGAAATCTCTATGGCATATTTCTAATATTTAGAACCATTTATTTATAATAAGGACAACATATAAAAAGAATTCGAGGGAGTAATATATTACTATTTTGCGTGGGGAGGTCTCTATGGCATATTCCTTATATTTATTAGTTAGATACTACAAGTAGTGCCATTTTATCCACTTCTTTGAATTTGCTTTTTAGGAAATGAAAAAAGAAAATGTGAATCAAATGAAAAAAAAAGATATATTATTTACAATTTATTATCATCATTTCCTTATTATCTTAAATGTGAAAAAGGACTGCGTGTTGAAAAAATTAAATAACAAAAGTGAGAGGGATAAAAAATATTGCATCATTAAGATGTAGATAAGACTTTCATGGTGAAAGTTATGGCGAAGCGATTAATTTATTTATTTTAAATTTAAATTATGAATTCGGGATTGCTTTTGATATTGAGCAATTTTATCCTTAATTTAAAAATTTTCTATGCAAGTTTAAAGTGATAAGAGTTTCAAAAAGCAGATACTGAATATGAATGCTCTAAATTACTAAAAGAAAAAAGAAGGAGAAAAAGTATGTCAATTACAATGTTTGGAGACTTGGACCAAGTCTAGCACAAGTTGAACCTATATTAATTAGGTGTCAAATTCCTGTAATAAGTGACATGGAAACAAGTGGACATTGATTATAGCTCTCTCTGTTCAAATTTTCATTTGAGACGCTTATTTTACAAACAAAAAAATTATTGATAGATTGAATTTATCTATCAATACTCAAAATAAATAAATTGTTGATTATATTATATATATTAAGAAAAAGAAATAAAAATAAAATTTAATCATGTTTTTTCATTTTACCCTTTTCAAATTCCAATACTCACTTAATACATCATTTATTTTTAATACAAAATTCAATCTTAGAAACTCAATTAATGAAGGACAAAATTAAAAAAAAAATTCAATATATCCCTTGAAAAGTGAACAATTTAGTTATTCTGAAAATTGAAAAATCTCCCAACAATTCAATTGCTTTGAAATAGAGGGAGTAGAAAACATTTGTCCTGCCTTAATTTGTCAAAAATGACTAGTAAAAATGAAAATGAAAATAAAATTAGAAAATTTTTGACAACTAAAAGTGATCGAAAGGAGTAAAATAACAAGTGGTTTTATTAGCACTATAAATTGCAATTTTGAAAGATAAACTAAATTATATTAATTTAATATTCAAAAAAAAGAAAATTAGATATTTAAAAATTATACAAAAGTATTATAAGTTATAATTTTTTTCCATATCAATATAATAGAAAGAAATACATATTTAAGCATTAGTCAAACTTCATGTTGTTTAAATCTCATGAAAGAAAATATGACAACTAAAAATGAATGAAGGAAGTATTAACAAGCCATGATTTCATTTGTTAATTGAAAGGGAGTCTTAAAGTAATTGGTAACATTATTGTCATGTGCCCATGAGGTCATAATTTCATGACTTGAAAATAACCTTTGATAGAAATACAAAAAACGTTATGTATGATTGCTTGGGAAGTGAAGGAAAAAGAGACCCTCACCATGTCAATAAAAAAAATAATGGTTATTTGATCATTTTTTGTTTTATACGCATATTAAGAAATTATAAATTAGAATTTTACCAGTTCAATTCTTAAGAACTTCTTTGGATTATACAAATAAGTGTGAACACTTTAAAAAAAGATTAATTGCAAGAGTAATATGGGAAAAAACAATTAATATTATCTTAATTCAATAAAATAATATAGAATAACTATTTTAGTATAACGATCAACTAATATAAAATGAATGGTACTTAAATTGACATGTATTAAAATTATTTTACTCAAATTACTAAATTTAGCCTTAGTGGAAAATAATATATACTCTCTTTAGTTTTTTTAAGGTTTTCGCCTAGTTCAAAACAAGTGAATTGGGAGACTTGGACCAAGTGTAGCAGAAGTTGAAGCCTATTGATTGAGGTATTATTCTTTATCGTAATAATAAGTGACATGGAAACGAGTGGACATTGATTATTACGATAATAAGTGGTTTTTTTAACACTAATACTTATTAAAAAGTCAAATTTTCATTTATTAAGGGCTTTCAATTATCTCATTCTCGGGATTAATTAATTATCATTAATTTTTTATTGACATGGGGAGGGTCTCTTCTCCTTCCCTTCCCTAAGCAATAATAATTCCTACTATTAAATTGATATTTATCTTACTAATATATTTACTCTGTCCATCTTATTTGTCGAATTCATTCGATTTCAAAAAAGGATTATTAATCCTTAACTTTTCGAGAAATCCTTCATCAGTGGTTGTGAATGACTGATTTCTGCAATCTTTTCGATTTTGATTTCGTAGGAGCAAGTCAAAAATAGAACCATCTGATTTTATTCGTTCTCAATAGCCACGAGATGATCATCTTAGGATGATTCTTTTGTCGACAGGTGTTCTTATTACGTAGTCTCTGAAGGATGAGAACCAACTATGTAGCATCGAGAATTCAAGTATTGTATACGTCATTAGTCTGATTAACTCATATTTGGTAAAATAACTCCTATCATTTACTGTTTCTTTTGTTTTGGGTCAATAGCAGATAACTATTGTTGGATAGATAAAGTAACATTTAAATAATTAGGAAATCATAATTTGAACTATATAATGCATAACGTCATTTATAGTTTTTGACGATGATATTCCTAACGTATGTAATACGTTAACAAGAATTGTCTTAAAAAAATCATATGCTCCAAAATGCATATTCATTGTAGCACAAACAAAGAAAACAAGGCACATAAATTCCAGCTCAACACAAGCAAAATTATATTTGTATATACTCAAATGGCTAAGAACACAATGTTTAGTCTAGCATATGCATTGTAATTTCCCACAACTAATTCAATAAGTTTCGTTTCATTTTATACCTTTTCAGTTAAAAGACATACTCGACTACTTTAAACGGTCAAATTATTAGCAAGAAATTTTTTCCTGCAATAATTATTTCAACTAATCAAATCTATTTGTAGGAATTTGTGCAATGTAACTTGTAATTAAAAAAAAACAGAACAAGTAAATTAGTTAAGTTTTTATGGAAAACATTCAGCACACGGCAGTGTTTTGGCATGGTCGATTTTGTCTTGGTCGTTGGACTAAACTCATCCTCCGTGTTTTTTCTTTTTTTAAAAAAAATTAATTTTACACTTAAGACAAATATGAAAAGTGCATCTAGGAAATGTCCAAGTAAATGACATTTGGCATGAAATACTGGGTCATCTTCCCCATGTAAACCCGGTCTTTACTCCTAAATTTATTTTGGATGAAGTTATATTTTACATTATGTACGTGTTATTATACCAAAATTCAGTTAAAATGAAGAAATATTTATTAATTAGTTTTATCTTAAATACTAAAATAATTATTTTTGTAAATCATGATAAATAATTTGCAATGAAGGATGTAATTCCTAGTAATCTACTTTTGTTCTAGTCGATATAACTGTGATATTGCTTGTCTCCTTCATTTTTCAGATTTATATTGCGTAGGGTTTCATTTGAGGAAAAGCACTTCCCATGAAGAATTTTTTTATATTCAGAGTTGGAACCCGAAGTCTGATTAAGAAAAGAATAATTATATCTACTGTATCATATTCTTTGATCTTTCTTGTCTGCTTTATAATGCTACGTTTTCATTCCAAGTATTTCTTCTTCTTCTTCTTTTTTTTTTTTAAAAAAAAGAGGCGTTTTGTAATTTTCTTTTGTTTTCCCAAGTTCAGACGGAATAAGAAAGAATCCATGGTGGGTGAGGAGAAAAATAATTGTGCTTTTATTTAATTTTTATATTTGTTATATTATTAAAAAATATTTTATTATTTAAAAAAATATTTTGAGGGTTGTGTGTATTGTGGAATGAAGATAAGATACGTTGGAGAACGGAGATGATCCAATTAATTCCACCGAAGAAGTCATTTTCCTTAAAAAAAACACTTATTTTTCAACAAGATATTTTTGACCAATAGAACATGAAAAATTATCCACACGTCAAAAATGTCACTTTTATTATCTATTTTTTTTCCAAAGAAAAAATACAGGTCACACAAACCCATGTGCAATATTTTAGCTAACAGTCTTCCCGTTTACTTTTGTAATATCGGGAATGTATCGCCTAACACGAACAATTTTTTTTCTGCTAATTAAAGTAGTGGCTATGGATAATTATTGTAATTTGTTTCCACTATTTGATAACCCATTTGTACATATTTTCAAAATGAAAAATTGAGATTTCCCTAAAAAATATTTTTAATAAAAACAATATGTGAATAACATATACTGTTTACATATTGTGTTGGGTACATTATTTTATTAGTTACGTACATTTATTGTTATGTCGTTAACCTTGTACACCCTTAAAATTGCTTAGGTAGTTGCATGTATGTCTCATGAAAATGATTACAAATGAAAGGTACGTACAGAATATTATTACAAATTCAATTCATATGTGAAATAGCGTTTGCTTCCGGGCAATTTCTTAGCAAGTGGACTAATTGCAACTGGGACCAGAAAACCAAATTATAAGAGTGACTGAATCACAATTGCAACTTGGAAAAATCTTCTCATATTATCCTTCACTTTTATTTTATGGCCCATTAATTTTAAAAAATAATTTAAATCTCGCTTTTCCACGTTTTACTTTGCTAAATATAAATTTCTACTTTATTTTTTCACTTTATCATACCAAGAGAAAATAAAACTTTTTCCAAAACTTTTCCAAATGCTAATAGTCATGAGTATTTGTGATAAACTATGAGTTTCATTTAGTACTTTTTCTCTTCTAAAAGAAATGTCATCTTAGATGTCAAATTTTAGCTTGACAAATCTATTAGGAAAATAATAATTAATATAATAAGATTACCATTTTATTTCTGTTAATTGATAAAAATATTTTAAAGACATAATTCAAATTCTAATACATTAGTATTTCTTGATTTAATAATATTTATGTTTTTTCAAGAAATATTGTCTAGGTAATATACAGATGAATTGATCATTGGACATTTTCAAGAAATTCTATATTTTTCAAAAACATTAATTTTTTTAAGTAAACTAGGGGTAAAATGGGAAAAATATTGTCCTATCTCGATTTCTCCAAAATGACAAGTAAAAATAAACGAATAGAACATTAAATAGAGATACGTTTATAAACTACACATTCTATTTATTAATTTCTTAGTAGATGTGATTATTGCTAAAAAGACACTCTATTTAAAAAAATATATATATTTTTTAAAGACGGTACAAAGTCGATTATAGATAAATAAAAATAAACCAGAGAAAGTATAAAATATAAAAGGCGACATTCTTTGGTAAATATGTCAAAAAGAAAGAAAAGACATTTTTATACAATAACATTTTAATATAACAACAAATTTCTTTTTAGAGTTAATTTTCATTGTGCTATATTGTATATTTTTTTATAATAGAATTTTGTCACAACAATTGGAAAATCTTTAAATAAATAATTCTTGGGAATGAAAAAATTCTTGATAGAGAATACTTTTTTTCCAAATAGAATCTTATGTGATAATATAATTAAACTCTAATGCGAGTATCGAACACAAAATAAATAAATTGTCGACGCTAACAAGCTTCGTTACTTTGGAGTTACGGCATAAGGCAGAAAAGGAAATTGCAGCTTTTGGATATATATATATTTATATATATTGTGGATATAATAATTTGATCAACACGTTCTGGGAATTTTCGTGCGTTGACTCCACAGACTAAGTCAACCTTGACAAAAAATGACTAGACTTTTCAACATGAGAAACGAGAGATAAAATAAAGCAATTTTAAAATTTAAATACGCAATTATTACAATTCAATTTTCCAATTAATTAAATAGGTAACTGTTACAAGTAGGAAGGACTTATTCATCAATTCTCTAAATAATTATATCTGACTTGGTTCACAAAAACTTGCACAATAATTTCACTATCAAAAGGAATAAAAATAATTAAGGAATGGGTTCAAATTCCATAAATAACTTTTATATTAGCCAATCTGAACTTATAAAGTGTCAAGATATTGATATGTTAAGGTACTTTTTGGATACAAATTTTTGAAATTTATAAGTAGAGCTTTCATTTATCTCATCGGACAAATTTTTAATCAACATGCTTTATTTATTTCATCGGAAACTATCTTTAAAATTTATTATTAAAAGAATAATAGCACCCTAAACTTTTCATTTAATCCTTAAGAGCATAGTTTAAACTATGAGTATACGTGAATTGAGTTGGTTTGAATTTTTTAAATATTAAAATTAAATTATTTATATAAAATATATAAATTTATAAATCAAATCAAACTAATAAAATTTAGATTTTTCAACCTCTGGATTTTTGGGTGCTTTCAAATTTTTCTCGATAACGTATTCATATAAACATATAATTGACTTGTAATATTTCTTTAGTCCTACCAAATACTACTATTCAGAGTGATTTTTGAGAAAATAACACAAAATATGATATGATTGATGTCACTAAAATATTCAACAAAATAAGAATGAAATCACATAAAATAAATATTGCAAACAACTAATTCGTAATGACAATGATAATAATTGTAAAGTACTAAATCATGCTAAAATGATTCTAAATAAGTATTAATTACATGGCTAAGCATTAGAAAAAAAAATTAGGTTATATATTTTAATTGTTTAACCAAATGTAAAATTAATTATAACGAATAAATATTCAATATTATTGTCATTCTTAGTGTTGAATTGATATTTTTTGCTAGCTTTAGTATTGATTTGATTTTTTGATTCGAGCATTATTAAAGTTATTAATATGTATGGGCTATAACTTTTGTTGGACCATTCAAAATTCTATGTAAAACTTGAAATAATATATTAAAAGATAAAAACTATAAAAAAATATAAAAAATATTTATAAATTACATTCAAAATAGAGGTTTGTAGTAACGATGGACTGATAAATTAGCTCCAAGGCCTGAGTACCTAAGTTGCAGTATCGAGCAGTGACACGCCAGCCGATATAAAGAGTGTTGCTACTACTCTTGCCCTTTCATAGATAGAAGCATAATAAAAACATTTGGGAATATTTTTCCCCCAAACTTAGAAAATTAGACTGCTAATATTGGCAAGGAAATGGACAAAACATGGTGATTCTTGGTTTTTGTAATGGAAGATGTCAATTGGACAAAAAATTGACTCACAAGTATTGACATGGCTAATTTTTGAGTGGCTCCGGTCAATTTATTTTCTTCGTTTTTAATTGTACACCACTTGTTATAATTATACGATTTGAAATCTACGAGGACCTTTTTAACTTTGCACAAATCCATTTTCTTCATTTTTAATTGTACACCACTTGTTATAATCATACGATTTGAAATCTAGAGGACCTTTTCGACATTGCACACATCCATTTTCTTCGTTTTTATTTGTACACCCACTTGTTACAATCATATGATTTGACATCTAGAGGACCTTTTCGACATTGCACAAATCTATTTTCTTCGTTTTTAATTGTATACCACTTGTTATAATCATACGATTTGAAATCTAGAGGACCTTTTTGACATTGCACAAATATTATCACTTTATGTTTTAGCTAATACTAAAAATGTCAATATTAGATAAGAGTACTAAAATTATTTTAATTGTTTCAGCTGGAATAATACACAATTTTCTTTTCATTCACTCATGATTTGATCTGATTGTCCCAATAATGATATTGAAGACTTTCATATTAAAAAAAGTTTTTGATATTTGAAAATTCTCTCTTCCTTTAAAAAAAAATATATATTTGTTTCAATCACGTGATTGTGAAATGATTTTGACTTCCCCGTGTGAACATTGGGTACATGTATCAATATGTATGAACGATAAAAAAAATACAGATGATACTAAATTAATAATTGTTCTTTTATTCAATTTCTTATTACGTTAAATTTATCTTTATAAGTTAAGAGAGATCTCATTAGTATGTAAATCGATCACGTCAAAGTAAAAGAACTCCAATAATCTTATCGCTAATTATAATATCAGTAAAATGATATTAATCCCATGTGAAGGCCTGCTATGAATTAGGAGATTAGATAGATTTGTTCGTCGTACAGTGTTGGATTTATATAAATGTCATCTACCTAGTTTGGATCCATTCTTTTGTCTATTTGCACAAGCACTATTTTCAGTCTCTTTAACACACAGCTCACCTAATGAAGTCACTATGTCATTTATTAACAAGTAGTAACTATATATTAATTGCTGATAGAGACAAATTCAAAGTTTGTGTAGAAAATATACTTATAATAAATATACTTGGGGTAATCAGAGTGGTGTGTATGCAATCTTATCTTTATTTTGTAAAAGTAGAAAAGTTATTTCTTAAAAGACTCTCAACTGGAGTAAACATATCAAAAATTAAGTATGCAAAGTAAATATGTATGATACTTAAGAAGTTATGATGAAAACAACAAAGACGAGATGAGACGAGACGAATAGCAACAATAAATAATTAATATGATAACTAAGACAAAGAAAATAACAAATACTGAGAAGAGAACTCGACAATGCTCGACTAACTATGAACATTCTTTGACTTTCATGTCTTCCTATATATAGTTATGTCTTGGATAAGATGCGAATATATCATTCATGTTTCTTCAAGACTGCTTCTATTGATTAAGTGATCGTATATAACTACTAATTTTTTTTCCTTCCGGAAATCATTAAAGATGAACATATAATTAAAAAAGTTTTAATTCTTCTCAATTGATCAATATGAATATTGAGATTGAAAAAAAAAAGAAAAAAAAAAAGAGAGAGACGTGAGAAAGGAATGAAGAACAATTGGTTCTAACTAAAAGTGTTGCTAGTTCTCTTTAATTTTCAAAAGCTGCTTAACTAAGTACACTTAGCACAAAAGAAAAAAAAAAAAATTCTGAAAGCTTTTTTTGTTTACCTACACAAAACAAAAAGCATGCATATAATATATGGTCCTATTTAAACTTTTCAACTAATATATAGAAAGTTTGTAAAGGGATGATACTTTATACACAAACTAAACAAATATTTTTTGGGCCAAAGCATAAAACATATAGTAAGAGACAAGGCCAAAAAGTGAGTTATTTTTGTGGCCATCGGCGCACCCATCCCCAAGCTCATGCCTTTATGTTCCCAAGCTTTTTGGCTTCTGTCATCTTTGCTAGAGACATAAAGGACTAGGAATCAACAACAATAATCTTAAAATATGAGTTTAATATTATTATTCATAGATTGGGTCATTGCAATTTTTATGCAAAAATTAAAGGTCAAATACATAAACAAACATCTAAACTTGTTCTCATTTTTTACTTAGACATTTAAACTAAGACAAGTTCCTAATAGACACCTCAACTGCTCAGATTTGATCCCATTAAACACTTTTATTCTACTTGGCACTCTCCGGTACTTTTTTTTTAATTTTTCAGCCAAAAATAAATAGTTGCGGTCCAAAAATTTTTTTTTTCATAAAAGTAGATTCTCAAAATTCTCAGTTAACCATGTGAGAACCTACTTTTATGAATTTTTTTTTTTTTTGGACCGCAACTATTTATTTTTGGCTTAAAAATTAAAAAAATAGTACCGGAGAGTGCCAAGTAGAATAAAAGTGTTTAATGGGATCAAATCTGAGCAGTTGAGGTGTCTATTAGGAACTTATCTTAGTTTAGGTATCTAAGTGAAAAATGAGAATAAGTTTAGATATATCTTTATGATATAAGCCAAAATTAAATAATATGTGTTTTGAGATTGTTCAAAACTCATCAAGTTCCATTTTCTGACCGTCCAATGGGCCAAAAAAAAGAGAGGAAGTTGTGACCCAATGATATTATCCAATGGACCAAAGCCTCGAGAAAGCGCAAACTTATCTAAACATGCTATATTAGGAAAAAGAAATTATCATCTATAGCTATAATAAATTATTTTTACTGAACATTTTGTAATATCTTTTAATATATATTACAATAAATAAATAAATATAAGTTTTATTGGTGGATAATATGTTTATCACACACTTTAATATATATGACGTCAACTTTTTATTAAACAAACATAATATATTTTCAAACAATTATAATACAATAATATTGCATGCATAATTTACTTTTCTAATATAAGTGTAAATTTATTATAATATTGCTATATATTGTTATAAATGATAATAAATAAAAAGTATCACTAAAATTAATAATTTTTTTTTAAAAATATATTTGTCCAAGTAATTTTTTTTCTCGAGATGGATATAAGTTAATTTTTCCTACGAGGCAGAAGTAAGAGACACTTCAATAACTAAAATTATAGAAGACATAAATAAGAACACATATAATTTTTTTTTTTAAAAAAAATAAAAAGTATTTGATCAAAATACTTTATTAATCAAAATCAAACTTTAAGAGCTTGATAGATTGATAACAAGTTATTTCAAAATTAATCATCTCAAAAAAAATAATATTACAATCTCAAAATGAATTTCTAAATTAATCATCTCAAAGTTAATATCTCAATAAAAATAATATTACAATCTCAAAATAAATTATCCAATAATTTTATCCTAACAAAAATAAAATAAATTTATCCTATAATTAATTTGTTATCCGATTCTATAAAAATACTAGAAAAGGTGGAATTGCCACGTCATGTTGTGATCAGCTGAATCCCCTCAACAAATCAGTATTTGGTGTTGCTCATCCAAATGAATTCCGCCATTGGATCTGTAAGAACAATTTGAAGCAACAATGGAGAAACAGTCGGCAGTAATTGAGCACAAGTCGTACGCCAGAGTTGGACTTCTTGGAAACCCTAGCGACGTTTATTTTGGGAACACTATTTCTTTCAGCCTCGGAAACTTCTGGGCTTCCGTTCGTTTGGAGCCTTCTACAGATCTCGTCATTGTTCCTCACCCTTCTCATGATCTCGTTCAATTCAATTCAATTTCTCATCTGGTACCCTATCTAATGCTT
Organism: Solanum rostratum; assembly: GCA_029948455.1. Taxonomy (NCBI): domain Eukaryota; kingdom Viridiplantae; phylum Streptophyta; class Magnoliopsida; order Solanales; family Solanaceae; genus Solanum; species Solanum rostratum. The sequence goes on along the minus strand of CM057056.1, from coordinate 1,049,828 downwards.
TTTTCCTTTAGAATAATTTTTATACTGGCGGTCAAGTACTTTGGAATTATTGAGTTGGAGATGATTGCTTTGGTTTTGAGTTTACTTGGTTATCCTAATTGCTCAAAATTGATGATGAGTTGTATATGATTTTTCAATGCTGATCTGAGTTATCGGGTTTTCTTAATTAGGATGACAAATTTAGTACAAAAAGTGTTTTTTTTGTTAAAAAGAAAAGTGTTTTGGAGAGTAGCATAAACTGATTCAGAAGCTTAAAAAAAAGTTTTCCCGTAAAGGATTTCAAAAAAAATTGGTCAACACTAATTGTTGCTTTTTTAAAATTTATTGGCTACAACACAAAATGCCTCTTACCAAGAATACTTTTTTGAAAACAATTCTCAAGATAAGCCTGATTACTTTTTTTAAAAGCTTGACCAAACATGTAATGAATACCATGGGCTTGTGCTTGTTGTTTGACAGGTGAGCAGGTTACAGAGTGAGGGATACTATGGAGGGGTGCGTTTACTTATGGCAATCCTTAAAATATTTTATAACTATTGCAAGGAGAACAACATCACCTTACATGATGGAAATTTCACTCTCTCGTATGATACTAACATTCCCCGCCAGGTAGAACCTAACATTGCAAGATTTATCTGCCCTTTGATGGTTCAATTTTTGTGGTTTGGAATCATGCTAGCTAATTGTGGTTAAACTCTTTATTCTATTACTAAATGTTCATTTGCTTGAAACCTTTTGCTAGTTATCGTAAAATACGTTTCAGCTTTTTGTATCAGGAAAAGAGCCTAGCACTGTGAAGGTTAATTGAGAAAATAATTGAATCTTGATTTAAACTAAAAGATAAAAGATGATGGTTGTAAGCAACTACGTTTTCTGTACTTAGTATTAAGAGAGCAAGGTTGTATTTTTATTTTATCGAGTAGTTAGATTAGTCCTTGCCTTATGATTTATAGATTCGGAAGCCATGACATTTTTGTGAAAAGTGATTCAGTTGTGCTCATTGTTGACATTTTATGCTGAACATTTTGGAAGTGATCATGATGCTCCTCGCCTCTATGTATCAGGCAAAAATAAGTCAAGTTGAACCGAAAACTAGTAATTTTTCTAGTGAGTTTGGTTCTAGGACAAGTTTCCTGTGCAGAGGATTTCTACAATCTAAACGAAGTTCAACTGAACTGGTTAACAGCTTTGTTCCAATTGACCTGAGCTAGCTTCATTATTGTACTAATGCTAAATGTGTGGTCAAGCTTTTGTTGATTGTTTACTGAAATAATTTCAAAGAAGCTTTAACTGGGTTAATCTTCCAATTAATGAGCAGCTCAGTCACCATGCGTCAAGATTTCGGAGTTGGTTTAATCATCCATCTCTCTTATAGTTTTGTTGAGTTCCAGGACACTCGGTTTAAAATACAAGAGGAAATAACTTTAACTTAGAATGAGTTCTTCTGTTTATATGGTCCTATTGTTTAGTGTTGGAAATCTCTTTTCCTAGGTTTACCTTTTATCTGAAATATCTAAGTAGAGTAAAACATTTCTTTAATTTCAATCAGGCACAATCAAAACCTACACCTTGGACGTTCACCGCTGCATAAAACTTTACGTAATATGTTCTGGATTTGAGCTATGCAAATAAATCAGGAGTGGCAAACATGCTTGTTTCAATCATTACTGAAGTTACATCACACTTCCTGAATGATCATGATCTGAATATGTTATTGCTATATGATACATAAGAATAAAGTAAAAGATTTGATTTACCTCTTGTTGTGAAAAAGTTTGATTAATATATCAAATGCTTTCCACTTCTCAGACAGGGCTTTCAGGTTCTAGTGCAATCGTTAGTGCTGCACTGAGTTGCCTTCTTGACTTTTACAAAGTCAGACATCTCATCAAAGTTGAGGTAAGGCCGAACCTTGTCCTTAATGCAGAGAAGGAACTTGGAATTGTTGCAGGTCTTCAAGATAGAGTGGCCCAGGTGTATGGAGGCGTTGTATATATGGTGTGTATGTGTGATACTCTTGTTTTTCTTTGATTAGTATCAGCGTGATACTTGGCAGAAGTAATCTTGCCATAGTTGTAAAGTTAATATTTCATGTTCATAATATCCTTTGTTTTGCAGGATTTTGGCAAGAATCACATGGATGAATTAGGTCATGGCATATATACACCCATGGATGTTGATCTTCTCCCACCTCTTTATCTGATCTATGCAGAAAATCCCAGTGATTCTGGAAAGGTGAGTATTTAATGTGCAGAATACAACAACATACCCTGTAGAATTCCACAAGTGGGGTCTGGGGAATGTAGAATGTACACCTTACCACTACCTCATAGAAGTAGAAGTAGAGAGACAGTTTCCTGAGACTGTATTTAATGTGCAGAATATGAGTGAAGAATCTTAATGTTGTCAGCCCAGAATATTATTTAGACGGAGTGACTGAGTTTTACTGGGGTATGTTATTTTCTTAGCCATGCAATTGGTTAGAGTATTGCATTTTGGCTTTCACTTCGTATAAAGAAGGAAGTGAAAAGATTTAGACAATGAGTTGATGTAGGGTTGTAGTCCATGTGGCCGGCCCTTTATTTTCAGCATTTTTTAACGGGGTAACTTCTTATATATTTCCAGTATTTTATTGAATATTTCTCCCGACATTAAAAGACAAAGCAATTGCAGCCGGTTCTCAAGGAAATGTGAATATCAGTGTCTGGATTAACTTTGTCATTAAAAATTACTTTGTTGACAGTAGTTACAAAATATAGATGATACTTTTTTTCCAATGCAGGTACATAGTACAGTTCGACAAAGATGGTTAGATGGTGATGAATTCATAAGATCAACCATTGAAGAGGTTGCAAACATAGCTGTGGAGGGACAGAAAGCTCTTCTTGAGAAGGACTACAATAAGCTGGCAGCCCTCATGAATCATAATTTTGACCTGAGAAGGTAAAATATGTGCAACCTTGCTAGCTTGATCAGGAGGACATTTTTAAATATCTTTTATGTGCTTAGTGGCGTCCCAAAACCTGTTTTGGTAGTCTCATGTCCCACCTATTTTCATGTTATTGTTGTGACAGTTTTATGTCCAGCCCAGTGTTCTTTACATCCCTTACCTGGATAAACGTGGCATTAGTAAACAAGCAAAGACTGACTTACCATCTAAACTTTAGGTTCTGGACAAAGAATAAATCCAAGTGATTGACAGGTCGTTCAGCTCATCTTAAGTGGTTATCTTATGCCATTTTGCATCTTAATTTGGTATCACGTAAAGCGGGTAATATTATATGCCAATCAAATGCTGAAATTTTATGTATGGACTATGCAGGCGTATGTTTGGAGACGCTGCCCTTGGAGCTATGAATATAGAGATGGTTGAAATTGCTCGAAGGGTAGGTGCTGCTTCCAAGTTCACAGGAAGTGGTGGGGCTGTGGTTGTGTTCTGTCCGGATGGACCTTCGCAAGTGAAGCAGCTAGAGGACGCATGCCACAATGCTGGTTTCACTTTTCAACCAATTAAAGTTATGCCTTCATTTCTAAACGAAATTGATCTTCAAACTCTGGGATCAAAGTGAAAACAAGGACCTGCTTTCAAATATGGGATCCTCTGTATTCTTTATTCCTTTAACATTTCATTGGTAAATGGTATATGCTAAGCTTGTTGCGAAGTATGTAGTGATTGCCAGTAAAAGTCCGAATTTTAAACCACACCCATTCTGATAAGAGTTCTTTTGCACATTTTGCTGCCGGTAAATCCAATTAAATAGTCATTAAAATTCACATATTTTAACGGGTTGTTTAGTCCTAATTATGATACTACTAATCTGTAAGAAAATGACACAGTTTGCACTTTTACTTAATACTCCGATTCAATATTAATTCAATTTTGAGGCAATGCACATAATATTCAAGGACATTAGTTGAACAATATTTTCACGATCGCCCTTAATGAAATTATAAGTGTAACTTTGTAAACAATGTAATTTAACCGGTAGAAAATGCAAATATGAATTTTTTTACAATCCATGTTGAACTTTGAACAATAAGTGCTATCAACCTCATCATCTTTTACTACTTCAAAAAAAGTGAACAAGACTATCAAAACGTATTCAGGTGATCACCGAAAAGATGTTCCACAACTACATCACTCCTTTCCAACAACAGAGGATTCCTGAACCTAAGTAGGTGGTCATTCTCATCATTAGGAGCTGGAAGATCCAAGAAGAATATATACAAAACAAATTCAAACTAAGAAAAACCACTAGGGCCACAAACTCAAAGACATCGCCCTACTTTTTCTCTGGTAAAATTCTCTTGCAGAAGTTAATCTCCACATAGGGAAGAAATAAGTTCACCAGGTGTGTGTGCCCAGATTGGGAGGTCCAAAACTGACTGTTTCACTTTTTCTTCTTGTGCAGTCCAGACAGCTTCGACAACATCACAAAGTTTTGATATGTTGCCAATTACAGCCTCCTGTGCTTCAACCTGTACCAAGTAATTCATAATAAACAATTGAATTTAGCACTTCAACCGACATCTACAGGCAATGACTTGTTATGACCAGAGAAGTATCACAAGGTAAAAAAGTAAACAATAAAGGAGTTAGTGGACATTGCTGTTTTGGTTAGCTGGACAATTCCAAATTGCTGTTACAACGGTTCAGTCACAGATGGTTAAGGGAATAAATGGATGGTATGATTAATTATCATCTAAGAGCTCCAATTAGCTCAAGCAAAGGATAAGGAGTCTCAGCAAGGGGAGGGAGCATAACGAATTCTGGTAAATTCATCTCTCTTGCCCTCTTTTCTTCTTTCTTTATTTCTCTCTCTATCTCTATTATCTATTCATCTTAACTCAATAATGATAATCGAGGATGAGTGAAGCCGTATAGTGTGTATCAATGACAGGGGCTTGAGGCTACACATGGAAGCAACAGGAGGAGAATCTCAGGAAACTGGAGAGTCCGTTTCAGAACTATATGGGAGCAACTGACTTGAAAATGAAGGAGCTTAAGAAGATAATTGGGGACTCCCCTACCTCATAGCAAGGATTAATGGAAGGAGCAGTGGGTTTCAAGTAAATCCTGGAGAAGGCTCCAGCAGAGGAGGGAGCTACTAGCAGGGGTGTGGAATACTGCCAAGGCCAAGGGAGATTGAGATTGATGACAGTCCTATTCTTCATCCACGGAGAGGAGCCAACTCATAAATTTCACAGAGATTTCATTTTACAGCCTTCGAGGATAAGGATACTAGAGCATGACTAATGAGGTGTGAAAGATACTTCAACTCCTGTAATATTGAAGTGATCAAAAATTGGAAGTTACGACCCTGCATTTGGAAGGAAGAGCTGAGGCTTGGTATTTCTCTTACACACTCCCTTGGTGCAACATAAGATGGCTTGAGTTTTGTAGAGAAGTGATCAGGAGATTTGAGGATGAAGAACACTCTGCACTGGAGAAGTTCAACAGGCTAAGTCAGAAGAGGCCTTCCTGGAGAAATTTGAGGACCTCAAGTCTAAGGTGTTGATCTGTAACCCAAGCATGCCAAAGAATCAATAACTGTCAAGTTTCATTGGGGGATTGAAGGAAGAGATCAACAAGTGGGGTGTAGTGTGAGCTGGCCACCCCCTCACTCCAGTGGCCGCCACTGTATCCCTCTCCCCAAATCCCCATCTCCGCTTAACCACCCACCCCAAAGAAAGAGCGATCAAGGAAGGGGTGAAAAACCTGGCACCTACTTCACTATCTCAAGCATTTAAGTCTGCCACAAGGCAAGAGAAGATTGTAAGAGGCCATTTCAAGGAAAAATCGATGGGTGAACAAGCCAGAATACAGGAAAACAACTTGTTGGAGATGTGGAGAAAGGTACCATTCTCGTCATGTTTGTGACGCTAAACAATTGAACCTCCTCATTGCTGAGGAACAAGGGGAGGTGAAATTTCCATTGGAGAACACAATATAAGGGGAGGAAGTATCTACAGATCCAGCAGAGGAAAAATGAGGAGTTTGTTTGAATGCCTTAATTGGAAGTCAAATTCCCAATACCAACGTGAGTAAGGATCTACATAGAGGACTGCTTTTTTGTTCAAATGCACAAGCAATTTGGGGAGATCTAAAAGAGAGGTTCAAAAAAGTTAACAGTTCGCGTATATTTCAGCTGCACAAAGAAATCTTCACACTGGTTCAAGGCGTATCATCTGTGTCGGTATACTATTCTAAACTCAAAGATTTGTGGGATGAATATGATTCTATTATGCCTCAGGACCAGTGCAGTCAGGCCTTATAGATACAACCATTTCCACAAGCTAGAGCTGGAGAAGCAAGTGAAAGAAATGCTACAGCAAGGAGTCATACAACTAAGTCACTCTCCATACTCCTCTCCTCTCCTCTCTTGTTAGTGAAGAAAAAAGATGGGACTTGGAGATTCTATATTGACTACAGAGAGCTTAACAAGATCACTACTAAAGACTAGTTTCCAATACCTATTGTAGATGATTTACTGGATGAGCAAGAGTGTTCATAATACTTCTTCAAGGTGAATCTTAGGGATGGATACCACCAAATCAGGATGAAACAGAAAGACATTCACAACACTGGGTTCAGGATCCACAATGGGAATGTTGAGTTCAAAGTTATGCCATTTGGGCTCATCAATGCCCTGGCCACCTTTTAGAGTCTCATGAATCAGGCTTTTCAGCAGCATTTAAGACAATTCATACTGTTATATCTTAGTCTATAGACATACTTTACGGATCATGTAGATCACCTCACTGAACCTTCTCCATATTAGACCAACACACTTGTTTCTTAAATGTTAAGAGGTCAAAGTGTGCGTTTGCTAGAAGGCAAATAGAATATTTAAGGCGCATCATCACTGCCAAAGGAGTGGCCACTGAACCCTCTAAGAATAAGGCCTTCGTGGCCCAAACCAAAGTTTGTGAAGTGATTAAGAGGTTTTCTGGGCCTCAGGATACTGTAAAGATTCATAAGAAATTATGGAATAATCAGCAAGTCTTTGACATCTCTATTCAAGAAGAATGCATTCTCTTGGAATGATACAACTGACAAAGCCTTTGAAGATTTGAAAACAACCATGACATAGCACCTGTATTGGTTATGCCCAATTTCCATAAGGAATTCACCATTGAAACTGATGCTAGTCAACAAGGAATTGAGGCAATCCTACTACAACAAGGGAGACCAATAACTTTTTTGGGGAGAACTCTGGCTCCAAGACACTGGGGTAAGTTTACTTATGAGAAGGAACTAATGGCTGTGATACACAGCCATTAGTCAGATGGAGGCATGACATGCAAAGTGGGCACTTTAATATCAAGACGGATCACTTTAGTCTTAAATATCTTATGATAACAGAAAATCACCACAGCCCTGTGGCAGAAGAGTCTGACCAAACCGTTGGAGTTGGATTATGATATACAGTATGCGAAGGGATCTTTGAATAAGACAGTTGATACCTTACCCAGGAAGGCAGAGGAAGGGCAAGTTATGAGCATATCTACAGTTCTACCAGCGTGGATGCAGGAGGTGGGGAAAGATCTATGATGGAGATGAAAAAGCTCAAAACTCATTATTGAGTTGACAAGTGATCCCAGTGCACACCATGACTATACCTTAAACCGGGGGATGCTGAGATATAAAGGCAAGGTAACAACCTTGAGGAAACAGATATTAGATACCTTGCATGTTATTTCCTCGGGAGATCACTCTGGCCAGCAAGGGACTCTAAAAAGGGTGCTGTTTCTATTGGCCTCACAGAAAGAAGGAGCTGCGAGAGTATGTTTCATCTTGTGACATCTGCCACAGGTACAAGCCTGAAAATGTAGCCAGTCCGGGACCATTACGACCCCTTGAAGTACCTTCCCAAGCTTGGACTGATATAAGAATGGACTTTGTTGAAGGTCTGGCAAAGTCCTGCAGCAAACGAGGATACTGGTGGTTGTGGATAGTTTCACCAAATATGGCATTTCATTGGCCTACAGCACCCCTATCAACAAAGGACGTAGCTGAGGCCTTTTTGAAGGAAATTTACAATCTACATTGTCAGGATAATCTCAAATAGAGATGAAGTTTTTACCAGTCTCTTCTGGCAGCAGTTATTCAAAACCTTGGGAACTCAACTATGTCTCAGCATAGCCTATCATTATCTTGAGATTGATGGCCAGATGGAAAGGCTGAATAGATGTTTGAAAAGGATATATGAGAGCCATAGACCACGTCTAAACCCAAAAAGTGGTTTGATTGACTACATTTACCAAAGTGGTGGTATAATACAAATTACCACACAGCACTTCAATGCAGTCCTTTTAAGGCTCTTTTATGGTTGTCACCCTGCTCAGTTACCTACTGGACCCCATCCACGACTGTCCAGGAATTGGCTCAACAAAGACAACAGTTACAACAAGTGTTGAAGTAACACCTAATCCAAGCGCAGGCTAGAAAGAAATGGTATGCTGATAGAAACAGGAGTAACATGAAAATTAGAAGTTGGGGATTGGGTGTATTTAAATTGTAGTCCTACAAAAGAAACATCTCTGACCTCAAGGATCAAAAACTTAGTCCAAAGTTCTATGGACCTTGTCAGGCGATACAGAAGACAGGACCAGTAGCTTATAAGCTCAAACTTCCTGAAATATCTCTACTCCATCCAGTATTTATGTGTCCTTACACAGGAGAAGGGAAATCAAGTGGCACTACAACAAGATCCTCCAATAACTGGAATGGATGAGCAAACCACTAGCTATACTAAGGAGGAAAATGGTCAAGGAGAACAATGGAGGGGCAGTTGATTCAGTAGGCAAATTTATCTCCTGAGGAAGCAACCTGGGAGGATTGGACCTTCTCGCTCTCTCACTCTGTCTTCTCCATTCCTCTTGCCCTGAAGTACAATTTCCCAAATCGCAGGTAATGATAATCAAGGGTGACTAAAGCCGTATAATGGAGTTGTCTGTGACTAGTTGATTGCCATATTTTCATTCCAAACTTAATTTAGTAGTTGTAATATTTCGGAATGACTATGGAATTAAATTGAATTTAGCGTTTGAGCTAAACTGGGAAGCATACCTGCGTAAGAAGCTGATCAACAAGGGGTTGGCAAGTCGGATCCGATGACATGACAGGCGGTTTAGGCGAGTTGAATGATACAGTGTCCCTCTCGTGATGTTTTGGCTGATTTTGCTGCATTTCTTTCAGGGTTCTTGATAAAAGTTCCCATTGGTTAATCTCATTTTGGTATCTTTGTTTGATTTTCATGAGCGCCGTTTTCTTCCTTTGCAGTCGATTCTTCTCTTCAAGTGCCGGATCTCTAAGCTTGGGAGCAGCGGAAGCGGCTGGGTCAAGGTGAAACCACTTCCGACGTTTGTAGACGAAGCCATCCTCGTTAACGAGCTCCAACTCCTCTTCGTTTGCCCAATTCGCTGAGGCCATCCACTGAAGATGATGCCAATTCAAAGCAAAATGCAAGAGCAGTTGTGCTCCTTTTTGAAAGAGAAAAACGAAGACCCTAACTACTGGAGTAGGAATATAATTTAGCAATTTGATCCATCAAATGGATAAAACTAGGCACACACTATTTATGTACGATTTGTAAGTTCAAATGCAAAGTGATTTATCCTTTCCGGGTCTTTTTTAGATAGGGATATTTTTTTTTTATAATTATTAATTAAAATTTGACTATTTTTTTTTTTTTGTACTTTAAGGGTGGTTCAAAATCTAAGCAAAGTCAATAATTTAAATTGAAAAAAAATTATTTGTTTGGTGATTTCAATAAAGTTTGTAATTTTTTTTAATAATTAGGCTATTGATCCTTGATGATTTTAGATTTTTTCTAATTGATAATTTTAAAATTAAATTGATTGATACACAGTACTTTCTGAAATACTTGCCATCTACAAGTTTTATTTGGAGAAGTGCACAAATAACTATTTTTTGGATTGTCATTTAATTTGTATTTATTTTGTATGTCTTTCTTTTTTAAATAAGTTCAATATCCCTTCGCGTATCTTCAAAACTCTTTTAAAAAGTTTTTAATATGTAAATTTAAATCTTAAATATTAATTTAACTTAAATTGAAATAACAATATACTGTATGGTCCCACAAGTGAATTTTGAAAAGATAAATTTTATTTCTATGCCAAGTAAAGGGAGTATTTTTGAAAAACTTTTGACTCAAGTAACACATATTAAATACTTGATTGACAGGGTTAGGTGGATGTCTGACTTTGAGGTATAGTAAAGTAGCAGGAGTAGGTGTATTTTATATCATGTTTATCGTTATCTGTCGTATGCGTGCTACATATTGATATGTGTTTTTCGTTAATAATCGCTCTTTATGTTCCCCTTCCTTTTCTTTCCTTTTTATCATATCTAACATATTCCTGCTTATGAATTTTTGAGATGTGAGATCCCGGAAAATAACCTCTTTACTTCTATAAGATAGTGGTAAGGTCTGCGTGCATTCTACCCTCCCTAAACTCCACTTGTGGAATTCCACAAGTAGGATACGAGGAGGATAGAATGCACACAGATCTAACCATTACTTCATAGAAGTAGAAAACTATTTTTGGGAACCCTCGTCTCAAAACTCATAAGCAGAATAAACTAAATATGACAAAAAATACATATCACGGATAAAAAATAATCAATAGTACATAAATGACGTGGATAGGAAATTAGGGAAAATATATCGAAGAGCGTCATATTTTTTTTGTCTTAAAGTTATATCGTATTTTATGTCCATTTTTTACTTGTATATATTTCGGAGAGCACATATAAATAAATATGAATAGGGCGTAGTTGATACCAAGAAAGAAGAGGAACAAGACTGTTGCTGCAACTCGGCAACAAACGCCAAAAATGGCGAAGTCAGTAGTAATTCCTCGCATGTCTCTCATTTTCCTCCGCTCCAAATCCATGTCTTCGTTCTCTCAACCTCGCACAATTTTCTTTCCCTCAAACCTCAATTCCCATTCACTTCACTTTTTCTCAACAACTTCAACCCCATATCCACTTCAATACGAAATGATAATATCTCGCCCTGCAAATCCGCCTTCACAAATTCTTAAATCCCGCCAACAACGCTTCCTCCCCAATTCAAAACCCCAACCCCAACCCGGTTCAGAACTTGAGTTCGACGATTGGGTCGATAAAAAATTGAATTCGAAATCATCTTCTTCACAACCCGGACCGGAGCCTGAAGAACCCAATTCGGGCATTATGAAAATGGATAAGGGGAAAAGGAAATATTACAATAAGAGAAGGAAAAGAATGTTTGGTGGGTCGGATTCGGAGGATGAGAGTAACAGGGACAAGGATAATGAGCTTGTTGAGTTGAAGCAGGAAGTTGTGGAACTGCGTACATTGCACAAGAAGGAAGAAGAGTTGTACTTTTATGACAATTTTGCTTATCCTTGGGAGAAGGATAAGCATTATAAGATGACATATCAATTGGAGAAGAAATATTTTCCGGATCAGTGTTTTGATAAGGCTTTTCTTGAACCTGGTCAGTCGAATGAGAATGTAAAGAGTAAAAAGAAAATAGGGAAGACCGAAAATATAACAAAGAAAGATATTGATGGTAAGGATGCTAAAAGTTTGATCTTTTTTGAGGAGGAAGAAAAAGGTGTGAGTTGTGAAACTGAGGAAGCTAAAGTTGATGTATCGGAAAAGAAAGTGGAAGAGTTCTTTAAGTGCTTGAAGAAAGTTCCAAATAAGGAAAATGGTGTTGCCAGTGCCGAGCCCTTTCTAGCGACAAGGAGTACAGGGCTTCCTCCTAAATGGGATAGTCCGGGTGGGACAGTGGTATTAGTGAACAAACCAAAAGGTGAGTTTGAGTTCCTAATTGTTATAACACTTGGATTTATCTGGAAAAGAATGTATAGTACATTTTTTAGATGTTTATGTATTTCTGAAAGAATTAAAGTAAGTGTGTTAACTTCTCATGTGAAGTCAATGTTAGGTGTTTTCAGTTTCTAATTGAACAAGAAGCGTTACAAGTAGAGATTCTGAACTCATTGCTTGCTTGAGAAGTTTGAGTACATTTGATTGTTTAATTTTTAAAATGGGAGGTGTTTACTCAGAAGTCTTAAAGTCAGAAATAAGTAAAACTTGTTTGGAAGTGTGCATAATGAATGCAGCCAGTGTATGGGTAATTAACTAGAACTGCTCAAGAAACTCAGTTATCATAGTGTTGTGCATCACAAAGCTCACTAAAAGGATTTCTATGTTCTTGGGAAAAATATATTCACATAAAAACAGAATTTAGTATTAAATGCCATAAATATTATGTGTGAGTCAGGATCACACTGTATATGTTGGTGTTGTTGTTATTGTGATTGTCTTTGATCTAACATCATAAAGCCAAAGAAAGATTTGGACGCTCTTGCATTTTGGGAAATTTTATTTTATAAAAGCTTGGTTTTCTTCTTTGTTTTGTAACTAGTAGTCTGAATTGCCTTACAGGTTGGACTTCTTTTACTGTTTGTGGAAAGTTGCGTCGCCTAACAAAAGTGAAAAAGGTACATCTCTACTAACCAAAATCTAGGGGTATTTGCTATGGTCTCGGAGAAGCAGTATGCAAACTCGCTTTTAGAATATCTCAAGATAAACTTTTTATGGTAATCTTTTGTATTTGAAGGTGCATTAGCACGCCAGTTTTAGAAAGAAGAATACAAGTTCAAAAGCTATCTGGACAAGTATTTTCACTTTAATAGATTTGAGTTTGTACTTTGGTTGTATCCATGTTGATTAATAGAACTCTTACATTAAAAAATAGGAACTTGAATATGGTTTTGATTTTTGTCTGTAGATTTACTATTTTGATTTTCCTTTAAGATATCCATTCCTAATGCAAGATGCTGTGAAATCTTATAAATTTAACATGAATATCAATTCTCCTCATCAAGCTTTCTTTATTCTTTTTGGTGTTGGACGCTTCATTAGATCTAGTCCGCTAAGCAGAAGACTTTGTTCAGTAAAGTTAGAGCTGGGAGTATGGGCAGAAGAAGATGTCGGGGTGAGAAAAAGAGTATGTAGCAAATTTTGAGAAAATTAGGATAACATGTCTAAGCATTTTGTTACTGCCTCCCCCAAATTTTCGTTTTAAATTGAAGACCTTCGAAAAATTTCTTTTTCTAAAACTAAATTATTGAGCTCCTCTATTAGGAGGGGGCAGGTGTTTATGTCTTATGTATCTTATTTGAGAGGTTTTTATTTTTATATTCACGTGGTTGGGAACATTTTTCACTTACTGAATGAATACAAACTGAACTGAGGCATTTCATGCTTACCACGTTCTCCTTCAAATTAATCTTTTACAGGTTGGCCATGCTGGAACGCTTGATCCTATGGCAACTGGCTTATTGATCGTGTGTGTTGGTAAAGCTACAAAGATAGTTGACAGGTAATAGGATTTTAGATGATTAAACTGAGGGAGATTTCAGGGTTTCCTAAAATTTCTTCAGCGTTTCTGGTTCCAGCTAATTTCTCTGTCTTAAGAAAACTTATTTATGTCTATGGACAGTTATGTAATAAATTTTCCTGAACTTGAATTGTTCTTGGCAGTTATCAGGGTATGATGAAGGGCTACAGTGGAATCTTCCGTTTGGGAGAAGCCACCTCTACCTGGGATGCAGATTCCCCGGTATTCTTTTGTTTTATTGAAGTTATAACTCTTCAGATAAATCTGGACCATGTGGCTTATTTCACCCCCACAAAAATCTCATCTAATCATCAGCGACACAAAGAAGATGGCAAGATGAGAAATTTCGTGATATCGTCATCACGAATAAAGTCTACATACTCTCACTAGTTGATGTTATATAAACAGAAACTAGTTATTTGTTTACCCCAGGTTTGGAATTTGTAATATTCAGGTTATTCAACGAGAACCATGGGAGCATATCAAGGATGAGGACATAAAGAAAACGGCTGCATCCTTTTTTGGAGAGATATGGCAAGTCCCTCCGATGTTCTCAGCAATCAAAGTATGTTAATTTTTGTTGCAGCACTTCTGATCCTCTAATTTTTTTTTTGCTGAATATAAATTGTTTCTCTGCATATTTTGATAATGTGCCGAATTATTACAACACTTTCTTACCCTGGAGGAATGAAATTATTGATACCGAATTAACATTTCCTAAAACAATTCATTCTTAGTACTTTCAACATGCTTAATTTTGATGAGGTCATGTTGTTTATCAATCTCATGAGAAGAAAGTGTGTTGAATCAACTTCAGCTACATCTGAAGTCCATGTAATGCATTATTGCTGCTGATACTAATTGTGATTGGGCATAAGCTTAAATCAAAGAGCATGCTGGTTCAGAAAAGATAGGTGCTATTTCCGTAGTCTGTAATCGTTTTGAGTGGTATTTTATCTTTTTCTGTAATAGGTTCTTAAACTCTTCCAATTTTTGTCAACTTCATCAGAATTTCTCTTGGGTGACCAAGGCATAAATGGGATTCAATTGTTTTACACTTCTACTTATTAGAATCTGTCTACTTATGATAGGTTGGTGGTGAAAAGATGTATGATAAAGCAAGAAGAGGAGAAAGCGTCGAACTTTCACCAAGGAGGATTTCAATTTTCGAATTTGATGTGAAGCGGAGTTTAGATGACAGGTTATTTTGTTGAAATTTTCTAGTGCTAATCTTGTACCATATGGATGCTCAACTCATGAAAACTCATATCTATGCATTTAGTGTCTGTGTGTATGAGCTAAAAGCCCTAGCCAAGGTTCTCTTAAAGTGTCTTAACATTCCTTGGATGCTCCCAAAGTGTCTTACCATCCCTCTAGACTTCATTGAATACTTTAGTGCTAGATGTAAACTGAAGCATGCCTATATTGCAGACATGTTTTCATGTGAAGCATGCTATATTCCATGCAGTTACTCTTCAGGAAAGCTGAGTATTTCATGAAGCACATGAATGTCTATATGCCAGACATTCTTTCATATGAAGCAGAATAAGATATATTTGGGACAGAAATGCTTATAATTTACATGTCTTGATATGAGCAAGTACTTTTGTTGCTGTAGTCACTCCAATTCGGTTGGCTTATCACTTTGTGAAATCTTATTGAAGAGACTTCTTTTCCCTTTTCCCCTTTTTCGAATTGGCAGACAGAATGTGATTTTCCGAGTGAGATGCTCAAAAGGTACCTATATTCGATCACTTTGTGCAGACTTCGGGAAAGCTCTTGGCAGGTACTATATAAAGATAGTATTTGTTTAATACCTAAAAAGGTTCTCCTTATGTGATAGATGGCGAGAAATGGCAAATCTTTGAGTGATGCATAATTTCTTTTTATTTCTTTATGTTCTTCTAAGTTGATTTAAACCCAAGCTGAAATTCTTACTTGCAGTTGCGCTCACTTGACAGCTTTGCGACGAGATTCAATTGGTAAGACACTGTTATTTTGAATTCGGGTATTTATAGTAAGTCCTGAAAGTCTTGCTTGTCTTGTTTACATCTGAAAATAGTTGCGGAAGGGGTTTCCTTTATCTAGAGCATCAATAGATACTAGAGGGGTCTGCGTTGAGTTTTTTATTGCTGTGAGCAGATCATAGTCAACCTATCCCCAAGAGGGAAAACTTTAAGTATCTGGGGTCCATCGTCCAGAGTAGTGGCGATATTCTGGGGTCCATCATCCAGAGTAGTGGCGATATCGATGATGATGTCACACATCGTATTGGGGCAGCATGGATAAAATGGAGGCTTGCCTTTGGAGTATTGTGTGATAAGAAGATACCACCTAAACTCAAAGGTAAGTTTTACAGAATGGTGGTTAGACCATCTTTGCTGTATGGGGTGGAGTGTTGGCTAATAATAAATGCACATGTACTGAAGATGCAGGTTGCAGAGATGAGGATGTTGAGATGGATGTGTAGTCACACCAAGAGTGATAAGATTAGGAATGAGACCATTCGGGAGAAGCTAGAGGTGGCCCCTGCAGCTGATAAGATGAGAGAAGCGAGACTGCGATAGTTTGGACATGTGTAGAGAAGGAGTATCGATGCTCATGTTAGGAGGTGCGAGAGGTTGAATTTGGGAGTTGCACAGAGGATTAGAGGTAGACCGAAGAAGTGTTGGAGGGAGGTGATCAGACAAGATATGGCGAAACTTGATCTCACCGAGGACATGACCTTAGATAGAAAGGAGTGAAGGTCGTGAATTAGAGTAGCAGGCTAATTGGTTAGTAAGATTAGGTGGATGTTTGGCCTTGGGGTATAGTAGGATAGTAGGAGTAGTCATGGTTTATATCATGTGTTGTCATTATCTGTCATATACATATTGATGTTATCGTTATATCATGTTGATTTACACACTATCATGTGCTTTGTGTTGTTAGTCGTCTTTTCTGTTTCCCTTCCTTTTTCGTATCTAGTTTATTTTGTTTATGGGTTGTTGAGACGAGGGTTCCCAGGAAACAACCTCTCTACCTTGTGAGGTAGCGGTAAGGTCTGCGTACATTCTCTTCTCCCCAGACCCCACTTGTGGGGTTCCAGCGGATATGTTGTTGTTTTGGTCTTGAATTCCATGAGCCGAATCAACCCTGGTTCCATCAAGTACTTGTTCAATAGCTAATTGTGCTCTTTTTATCTCACAGGGGAGTATACAGCGGATGATGCTTGGGAATTTCAAGAACTGGAAGAGGCAATCACCAAAGGATATTTGTAAGATCTTTTTTTTTTTGAGATTCCATGGGGCGGAGTTATCCGGTATACGTGCTGGTCAAAAGCTGCAAGTATCAGTAAAATAGTTGAGGTGCCCGCAAGTTGGCTTGGACAACCATTATAGGAGAAAGAGACCTTGGAAATTTCACATTTTTGTTGGCAATTGGAGATCTATATATATTTATGTTCTGTCTAGCTACCTCAACAAATATTTGTATTTTCACCTTCTCCTCCACACTACCTCAACTATCTACCTTTGAATAATGTATATTAGCATGAGTTGTAATATATCTTTGTATTTCATTCAATTATTGCTGGCATCAATTAGACTAGTCAATGTTACTACATTTACTATGTCACCTTTCAAAGTGTCACATGCCCCCAAAAACAGATATTTTTTCTGTGTTATCAGATCACTTCTATTTACTCAAAGCAAGCATAGAACAACGAGTCAGGAGGTTGGCACAAAACAAAAAATGAATTATATTAATGCAAGGAGAATACATATATTTCTTTCTACCCACACTTGGAACTCTAAACCAGTATTAGATATTTGCACACAAAAAGGTTTGAAATTCTAAAAGCATTCTAAACTATAGATATCTGCACACAGAGAAAGTCTGAAATCCTACAAGCATTCTAAACTAGTGATTGTCCATCTAATTAGTTGTGGAATTAGGAGGATCCATTCCCATTGCCTTGTAATAGGCCATTTCTGCAGTAGCCATGCGATCCTGAAACATTGTCCATTCTCTTCGACACCTTTCTCTAACCTGAGAAAAAATCAAATGCTGGACCCTTAAACATATGGTGAGAGACTTAACATACTCCAATTACACAAAACACTTGAGTTCACACACACTAACAGAGATATTGTGTGGTACAATGAAAAGGACAAGCCTCCTAGAATTCATATACGAGCTCAAAAGTTTGAATGTGGTTTGACGTATTCATATGCAAATTCAAAATGTGATTAAATTGTTTCTATTAAAATTTTACAAATTCATAGTTTCCTTTAGCACCGGTCGTTCATGGTCAAATTTCAGTATAGAGGTAAATGAAATATAGCTAACATACCCCTTCCCATGGTGCCTTGCCATTCTCTGCTTTACCCTGTAAAAAAAAGAAATGAAGATAATTGCTATAGCAAACTTTCATACTAGTCCCATAGGGTCCAACTGCGTCTGAAAGTTGATATACCTGGCTCCCAAGAGATGGAACAGTTTGATGTACAATCCACTGTGCATCTACAACTCCTATCTTTTCATGAGCAGGCTGCTCATCAAAAAACACTATTAGGAAAAAGGTCATTTCAAACGGAAGATATGGGAATTTCGTCCAACAGCACAACTACTAACCTCCACACATCTCCTAAGCGCAAAATCAAGACCCCATCCATGGACCAAGTCATTCTGCAATATAGAATCAACAATTCAGATGTGCAGTATCCAAATGCGAACGAATCCTCCTCCCCCCTTCACACAAAAT
Source organism: Solanum rostratum (assembly GCA_029948455.1). Taxonomy (NCBI): domain Eukaryota; kingdom Viridiplantae; phylum Streptophyta; class Magnoliopsida; order Solanales; family Solanaceae; genus Solanum; species Solanum rostratum. The sequence continues at coordinate 1,031,657 of CM057056.1, read as the reverse complement.
TGCTTTTCATTTCATCCACATTTCTTTATTCACTGGCTCTACTTTTTAGTTTGTGGGAGAGGGGCCAACGGTGGGGCGGGAGACTTGGGGGAAACTGTTGCAATGAATGGAAAAGTGTAAAAGATCTTTAATAATTGATACCTGGATCATATGCCAAACACACCGCCATGCCTCTCGAGAGAAAACCGGTGCCATGATCTCCACAAAGCTAATTGCAAACAAAATAATAGTTAATATAGACGCCACAACCTCCTTTTTCATTTTTGCTAAATGATATTGAGACCAAATATTAAGTGAAAAGAGTTGTATCTGCAAATATCATGCATTACATACGCTGCACAAGGTGGCAAATGTGGATCAGCGCACCAGCCTGGCCTTTCCTCTGTTTCCCTGTAAGCAGAAGCAATAAACTGTATGTGAGATCAAGCTTTGTATGTATCATATACTTTAAACAGAGCAGTTGTAGGTATAATGAAAGTACAGTGTGCCTACTTGTGAACTTCAGTGTCGTTTCTCCCTTTTGTCATCTGCCATGTCAACCCACTGTTTGGTTCTAAACCAGGCTGTGAAATATCCAAACCATGTTTGACCACCAACTTTATATATCTGCAGTTGCATTAAGCCTTAAGACTCCACATAATTCAACATATTTGTTGATTCACATGGATCTAATAAAAATCACTTACTCCTCCGCGTTAAAATTTTCAAGCCCCAAGTCTTCATCCCAGATGAATATATAGTCATATGATGCTACAATGTCAGGATGTAGAAAACGCTTTGCGTACCACCTTTCAACAAAATGAATAAACTTTGCATTTAAAAATCCATCAAAATATGCTGAAGAACTGAGGATAGAAAGATTTCACAAGAATGGTACCATTTAGTCTGTTTCGGTGTACTAACATGGATAGCCCGCGCTGACCACTCAAGGTCATCCCATTCAGTTGTTCGGCCATCATAGTGAAACAGCATAATGGTAAAGTTCTCTGAAAACTGTTTACAATACAAGAATAAGAATGCAAAGAAACAAAAGTACAATTTTGGACTTGAATCTTCCTAAGTTGGCAGCATACCCACTCGTAACCTACATTTTCTTTCTAACTGTTACAGTTTGAAACATAAATCATGAGTGGCAAACAATCCAACTTAGTGATAATCCAAAGTTTGTAATAACAGAAAGCATCAAAACTATCAAAGAAACAAGAAACCAAGACTTAGATGGGGAGTTAAACTAGGCGACAGTAAAATGAGACCTCTTATGTGTGGTGCTACCCACCCTACAATGAGCGTACATCCCTGGTAACTCTAAATCTGTAATAGAATTAAACATGGGATTGACAATAAGATTGATTCTTAACGATTTGCAGACGTTCATCAATAAATTTACACACATGCAACATGAACAAAGCAAAATATCAAGGTATTGCACATAAAACAAAGCAAGATTATGCTGAAAAGAAAAAACAGCAAAATAAAATACTACCCCTATTTCAATTTGTTTGTCTTACTTTCCTTTTCAGTCTGTTTCAAGAAAAATGCCTCTTTCCTTTTTTTGGAAACTCTTTGATTTCAACGTTCCAAAATGCATGTTTAAGATCATAGGATGAAAGGATATTTTTGATACATTCTACATATCTTTAGTTTAAGACCACAAGATTCAAAAGTCTTTTTTACTTTCTTAAACTCTATGCCAAATAAAAACCACACAATCAAATTGAAATGGAGGGAGTAATGCATTAGTACGATTCTGGTCTCTTATCCGTGAACAAACTAACCCCCAAAAATGTCGGAACATTGCTTCGAGTACAAGAAAAAGAAGCTAGAGAATCTTGGGACAACCTTTTTAACTGCTGCATCAATGTTACTCTTTTGCTTGAGGCCGACTGTGAAGGTCACAAGGTATCTTGGCTTGATTGTCAAGTCCTGCATATCAATTAATTGAGCTGATTATGATAGATGGACATAATATACAATCTTGTTTCTCATACCAAAAATCAAGGGAAGGAAGGGAGGGAGAGATATGGACATCGTTCAGTTTTGACACACAATGGCATCCTAAAATCATATTCTAGCTTCCCTTGAACTGGTTCTCACCAATTATTATAGAAAATGTTTGTTTGAGGCTTTGAGCACTAGAAACCAGAAGAATGTACGTATGTATCTATCAGTGCACTTCGGCAGTTCCCTCAATATATTTTATTCAGATGCTTTTGCCCTATCCATCTACTTCTGAAGCGAACATACTTTTGTTACTGATAAAATGTGTCTGGTTGTACGATTAAAAACCAGGGCCAATAAGGTAAAAGGGTGTACTAGCGACCAATCCTTTAACATGTGTCTGATATGAACACCCTCCTTCCAATTCGACTTAGCAACTATTGGTAAATCAACTACTATCAGAAATAAACTTCAAGAAATGGGTAATCCTATGAGTGGAATCCTGGGACAAAACAAGTATCAGTAATACATTGACACATGGATTAATTTTTTTGCATTTTAAGCCACAAATTATGCTATCAATCCACATAACATGAATTAGTAATTGTTGATAAATAAAAGAAAGAATCAGTAGAGTACTTCAATAGGCATATGTGCAGAATTGACAGACCTCACTAGGCAGGCCCCACAACCTTCGAGTATAAAGATCAGACTCAGATGCTACAATACCCGGGGGTAGCCTCTCAGCGCCTCTGGGATTTGACGGAACCCAAATCTGCAAGATGGCCCCAAATAACATAAATATCGATCAGCAATCGGTATATGAACTTCCAAAAGATGGAATCATGGAAGTGCAACCTTATAGGAGTATCTGCTATAATAAACAGTGACAAGTAACGTGAAGCTGATGGAGCCTATATGAGTGAAAAGTAAAATACCATTGGGGCATTATGCTTCTGTGAACTGCCAACTCGATCCTTCAGGGATTTCAAAACATTTAATAGAGCTTGAGTTGAGAGGCCCGACTTTTCCATGTCAGGTAGATCAATCGATGGGATAAGATTAGTAGGTAATGGCAGCTGCAAAATTAAAATCCACAAGCACATTACCTTATTAACACTTATTCAAGTGAGACTTACAAAGAAAATGTCCCCATTAAATATGCTTATATAAAGATCAAAACTCGAAGTAGCTCCCTTGCCTTGGACAATGAAATTGTAGGAAAAGTTACACCAAGGAAAAACCCAAAGACAACGCCAATAAAAGTAGTCACAACAAGCCTCATCTTTTCATTCCGTCTTCTCGTGTTAGAGCTGTGGAAATTCAGCAGTAAATAAATAAATGGATTAACCAATCAATTACGCCTCAATCCCAAACTAGTTGGGATGCTTATATGAATAGTTTGTGTCAATTTAAAAACCTGCGTTTCATAGGCGTTCCCATCTTAGTCCCAAGGCCACAATCCTTTTCAGAATCAGAAAAGGACTAACATCTGCTTAGCCCAAATATGAGTTGAGAGATTCCCTAAAAGCAGAAAGCAAAAAAGATCAGTACTTTGCAATAACTAAACATTCTGAGTAAAGTTTCCATTTACCCAATTCTTATATCTCAGATATTAAGAAAGATTTACTATTAATTACTTAACTTGGTCTATACTAGTCAGTTCAAATATTCCTAAAAGACAAATAATTGCAATCTTGGAGAAAACAGTACTCAAATATTAGCCTTGAAAAGAAGCAGAAAATTTTCTTGAAACGTTCTAAAAACATAGATGCGAAGAGAGAAAAGTTCAAATCTTGAACCGAACCTGAAGTTGAAGTTTAAGCTGCTGATCTGAAGGATTAGAAAAGTAAGAATCTATGCTTCACCAAAATCAAAATTTGGAATGTTGGAAGTTCAATGTTTCATCCGAATCCTAAATATAGGAAAATATGAACCTTGGAATTGTCAAAAGGATACTCTTTGTCGAGATGTCTTTGCCAGTAAACTCAAGGTCCAAAGAGATGAAGACCAGTCCTCTTTCCTTTTCACTATTTTTTTTTAGCTTATGTACCCAATAATGGGTATGTTAAATAACTACTCCTACTTGATTTTGAATAAAAGGTCATACCAGATAACAAAAATGGATATTGAAATTAACTATGAACATAAATCTTGAATATCAACATTCAAAAATATTTCTTATTCATATATACACTAATAGTGAAAAAAAATTAATAAATACAAATTAGCTAGGTAAAGAAAACATATTTGGTCACTCTAATCTTGATATATAATTTTGGAAATATCTTAGAAAAAAAATATCATTTAAATTTTATCGTATCAACCTTAAATATAAGAGTTTATCTAAATATTTATATATTTACACTATTAAGCTAAAAAATGAGTTTGTTACTTTAAAAATAAAATAATTATCTGCTATAATGCTACAACAATAAAAACAAAAAAAAAAGATAAAAGCCTAAATAAATAAATTAGAACAATGAGGTTAAACTCTTAAAATAATTAATTACTGTGCTAAGTGTTACAACTCAGAGAACATGGGATTTGGCTTTTTGGTTGAATTTTTAGATTTGGAATGCTTCGTTTACGCCAAAAGCAAAATTAGCAACGGACCCACATACTAATCATGCATAATTTTGTCTAATTAACTATATTTGAAATTGTTAAAAGCTTAAACCATTGTATGCATCAAACAAGAGTAGAATAATGAAGGTAGTAATTACTATGTTTTACGTACATCATAAGTGCCTTTATGGCTTTACTTTGAATAAAAATGATGCCTTAATTTGATATAACTCACAACCAAATTGATAACTGAAGACTTGATTTATAACCCCAAACTTACAGACTTTGCTATTTTATCTCATTCACTACTTTTTTAGACGGTTACAAAGTAGGAAATCATCTCTTATGATCACTTACAAATTGAATAGAAGAAAATGATATTTTCAAACTCTCTTACATACAAAAATCTGGATCTTCTATAAGGATCTAGAACTAAAAATAAATTTGTAAACAATTACAAGATTAGACCTCCCGCTACAAAATCATTGTTGCATGATAATGTATTTTCAATAGCTCATTCATTTGACTATTGTATATTCTCCAGCAACAGATTGCGCCTGTACGGATAAATTTATAAGACAATAGTTAAATAATGTTTACATTATTATATTAGTTAGAAAATTGGTGAAAGAGATAAATTTACATTCCGCAAAAATTAAGTGATAAAAACTTATTTTGTATCCTCTTAAATCTTATCAATAAACATTCTCAACTCAATTTATGATTTACAACATACTCAATGAAATTCCACATATGAAATTTGGAAAGGATAAAGTGAAATAATCTTGTCCTATTTTGTAGCTATTAAGTATGAGTGATTTTTAACCCTGGTAATACCAAGCATTTTCGACTATTTATACCCATTTAATTTAAAATTTTATAACGCAAAGGTCAAATTGACATTAACTTCGAAATTTTAAAAAAAAAAAACGTTGGAGACTACTTGTCTGAGCTCAGACGGCAGCAATGCCAAAAAATGCATTGAGGAAGAAACAAATGGAGAACAATAGATGAAGCATAATGTCCTAAACTTGTTTTTCTAATATCAACTAGTACACCAAGTTATTAGGATTAAAATATATATATATATCACTAAGAGAATGCATAAACCCTTTCTCCTGTAAGTTAGCCAAAAGACAATAGATAATTGTTAACTTGCAATAACAGCAAAAAATATTCACAAATTCAGGTTACTTATGGGTCATTTAAAAGTAAATCTATCTGATAAGCATTTGTTATTAACTAACTACTATTTATGTTGTAAAACTATTATCTGTCTGTGTATAACTAAACTCCATAAAGAAGTGTCTGACATACTAATCATATGACATTTTACCTAATGAGATGTAGAATATAGGGGATCAATCCCCTTTGCCATGTTGTAATATATAATCTTTCTCAGCAGCAGCCATACGCTCCTTGAACATTGCCCACTCTCTTTTACACCTTTCTCTTACCTAAGCCAAAATGAAGAACAAGAGACAATATAATCAATGATCAGCATGTTTCTTTGTAACAAGATCAAGAAAACACTTTGTTGGTGAAATATGTTAGAAAATTCATGGAGAAGGTTTCTCCAAATAATGAATCACAAGGAAGTTCAGATAGAACAACTAATATTGTGTGATGCAATGAAAAGGACAAGCATAATTTCGTTCATGAATGCAAAAGATTTGAACCCAGTCTAGAAGTTCTTTGAAAATTCAAAATGTGATAGTATCATTTTTTGGTTATTGTGTTTTGATATTTCTTTAAGATGCGTCTTTCTTGGTCAAATTTCAATCTAGTGGAGGATCGGATATTGCAACATACCCCTACCCATGGTGCTTTGCCTTCCGCTGCTTGTCCCTGTTGAAAGAAGATAACCATTACTGCCAACTAATAATCTAGTACGAACAAAAACAAGCTGAAACAAGGATATACTTGGTTCCCGAGTGAAGGGACAGTTTGATGCACAATCCACTGAGAATCTACAACTCCTATCTTTTCGTGGGCTGGCTGCTCATCAAAAGCATTATTAAGATAAGGCCAGTTGAATAAGAATACAGGAGAATTTTACAACACTGCATACGGTGGATTACTTACTTCCACACATTTCCTGAGAGCTAAATCGAGACCCCATCCATGGACCAAATCATTCTGCAATAACAAACAAGAACTCAAACTTGCATTCACAGAATGGTTACTATCCTCCAACCGTGCCTCCTCTTATGGCAATATTCATTTTTATTTTATTCTATACTTATCGCTTTTGCAGGGTTGTTTTTCCAGATTGTAGGAGGGCCAGAAGGAGGGGGGTTTAGCTGCAATAAATATCAAAAAAGAATGACAGTTTATACCTGGATCATATACCAAACACACCGCCATGCCTTTCTAGAGAAAACAGGTGCCATGATCTCAACAAATCTGATTGCAGATAACAAAAAGAAAAACTACTGATACCAACCATCAAACGAGAAGATAGATCGTAGAAAAAATATCATACATTAACATACCCTGCACATGGTGGCAAATGCGGATCAGTGCACCAGCCAGGTCTTTCCTCTGTTTCTCTGTAAGCATAAACGATAGACAGTCTATGAGATCAAGCGATATGTGTGAATATGATGCTCTAATCTGCAGTTATAGATAGTAATGCAAGTGTCTCTACTTGTGGACGTCAGTGCCATTTCGTCTTTTTGTCATCCGCCATGACAACTCACTGTTTGATGCTACACCAGGCTGTGAAATATCCAACCCATGTTGCCTCACCAACTTTATATATCTGATGTTGCATTTGTAACAAAACATTAGAGTTCATAAAATTCCACATATCTGATTCACAATAATGTGTGAAAATCATTCTTACTCCTCCGCATCAAAATTTTCAAGCCCCAAGTCTTCATCCCAGATAAATATATAGTTATAGGGTGCTACTATGTCCGGATGCAGAAAGCGTTTTGCATACCACCTTTCGACACAAACAATAAATTTTTTTACTAACACATGAAAATGTACTGAAACACTTAGGAATAAAGGACGTTGCAAAAACAGTTACCATTTAGTTTGTTTTCGTGTACTAACATGGATAGCCCTCTTTGACCACTCCAGGTCATCCCATTCACTTGTTCGGCCATCATAGTGAAACAACATAAAGGTAAAATTCTCTGAAAACTGTTAAAAAAAGTGCAACTGTAAGCATGCACAACCACAAGAGATGAAGGTATGTTTGGTCTGTGGACAAAATTGCAGGAAACTTTAATCTCCCTGAGAAACATGCTGCCATTATTGCAGGAAGCGTCTTATAGGGCACACACTAGATATTGCAGAAGGGAAGAAACATCACGATTATTGAAAATATCAATAATCAGAAGCGAAGTTTAAGTGTGCACAACTCAAGCAACATTAAGATAATATAACATCTTTTTGGTGAAGATAAAGAAACACTAAACAAGGTTTTGTCAGTTATTTGTATCTATAATCACACAAACAAATTTTGTATCGATCAAAATAGTTAACGCTTAGTTTAGCATTGAAAACCAAATTTTTTTGTTGCTTTTATTTATTGTACTGAGTAAAATTGAGTAGAAAATAGTCGAACAATTAACTCAAACAAATATTAGAAAATGGAAAATCTTCACATTTCCTTTTGTCAAAAGATCAACGTTTCTGGAAACTATGCCTTCCACAACTTGTTATATTTTGTCCCTTTTGAGAATTATGAGTACAGTTTTGGATCTCCAACATGACATTTAAAGCATTTGGCAACCTAAAGCATGACTGCAGTTGCAGGCAAAAGCTATACGTTAAAATATGTTGCAAACAAAACATAGGTTAGGCCTTATCTAGTCCCTTATTCACAATTAAATGATCCCTTAAAGGACAAGTCAATGGCTCAAAGGAGTGAGTAGAAGGGAATAGAGCTAGAGAATGGTTGAGTCTAACCTTTTTTACTGCTGCATCAATGTTATTTTTCTGCTCGTAGCCAACCGTAAAACAAACAAGATACCTAGGTTTGATAATCAAGTCCTACAGATCAATTGATGAAACAGATTCAGATAGAGTGATAAAATGTGTAGTCACTATGTTTATCTATCCGAAAGAGGAAGGAAAGCATGTGAAATTGAAGGAATTGTTGAGAGTGTTAACTTATAATCCTATACTAAAATCATGTTTCATCAGGCATTCTTGGTTTCCTACCCATCCAAAAATCTTGAAACAAACTACTTTAAAGATTGTTATTATGGCAATAAAGTTAAAAGGGTGTATGACAAGCACTTATAGATTTCCGTCCAATTTCTTTGACTTATAGGCTATTAGTGACCCAACCAATATCCCTGAAATCAACTTCAAGATATGTTAGTCCGTGAACTGAGCATGTCATTATTTACGGAAAGAAGCCTTTTTGGTAATGTGTTAACACATGGATCATCAAAGAAACCTCACTATATACATTGATTTGCATAAAGCAGTTGTCAAGTTTGAAAAGACAAATATAAAATCAACTGACAACTTTAGATAGGCATCAAGGCTGAAAAATATAGACCTCACGGGGTAGGCCCCACAACCTTCGAGGATAAAGATCAGACTCAGATGCAACGATATCCGCTGGTAGTCTCTCAGCACCTCGAGGGTTTGATGGAACCCAAATCTGCAATACTTGTGTAAATAGCATAAGTTTTGAAAGGCGGCATAAATTTCCAAAAGACAAATTATAATCTTATCTCTATATAACTAAAATGGACCCTTAATATCCGAATGTAACAATAAAATAAGAATAAGAAACTTTGTTGTACGTCTCAACAAAAGCTGCTTGGAGCCTATACGAGCAACAAATGTTATTACCTTTGTGTCAGAATGCCTGTGGCTGTGTGAATGGCCTTTGTGGCTCCTAAGGGAAGACAAGACATTGAATAAATCTTGGGTTGAGAGGCCAGAATACTTCTCCTCAATGTAAGTGAGATCAATTAACCCAAAAAGATTAGAAGGTAAGTTCAGCTGCAATATTGAAATACACAAGCAGATTATCTTATCAGCTCTTATGCAATGGACACTTGGGAGGGAAAATGAGGGATTATATCAGGGGATCACTTAGGTTTTTAACAAGCAGTGAGTGTGTTTTTCGCATATGTGTGTGTGCAAATGTGGTGGCATTTGCTCTTCAAAGACAGTAAGAATTCAGAACCCACTGAATGTACATCATAACCTCACCCCCGATTAAATATATCAACGTATATTATCATATTCAATAACCAAAGTAACTCCCTTGCCTTGGTCAATGAAAGCGTAGGAAACGATACGCCTAAGAAAATACCAATCACAACTCCGGCAATGGTTGTGAGAAGAAGCCTCATCATTTCATTTCCTCTTCTGGTGTTAGAGCTGTCAGAAGTTAAAAACTTGATAGATATGTATTCTCTCAAGAAAAGGCCTTAAAGGACCCATAAATCACTTTAAAACTAAAAACCTGCGCGTAGGTGAACCCATTCCCCTCGGAGCAGTGGCAGGAGAAACCGCAAAGAGTTGACTTCAGTGACCCACGACAGAAACTCCAGCACCTTATTGCATTATGGTCAACCGTAAAACATCAAAATGATTCCCTTACAGTTACAAATCAATTTCAGTTCCCTAATCCCAAAGGCGATGAAACAAATTAAATTACTTTCAACACCAATCTATTCAAACTTCACATTGCTCAATAAATCTATCAGAAAAAGGAGAGGGATAATTGACTTAAAATTTTCTAAATATACCTCAAGTGGCTAATCCGAAAGCAAGAGAAGTTGCAAAGCTATCAGAAACTCAATCTTGCTTTGGAAATCCTCAAAGTTTATATGGATCACGAATCCATCAATCACTGCTAGTGTTAAATTAGGTAAAAGTATAGTGTTTGAATTGTCAAAGAGAAGGCTCAAAGACTTGAACTTTAATTGTTGTTGGTAAAAACTAGTGCTAAGTCAACCTTGTCGGTGACATGTTCCAGCACGTCTTATGAGCGGGAAATTTGAATTGTATTAGGAAATTAAGTGGGATTTTGTAACTAATTACTCCCTCTGTTCCATGTTCCTTTTTTTTTCTGTCCAGAAAAATGTCATTTTAAAATAAAAAGTCTTTTTTTTTTTAAATACTATAGTAAGTTAAAGAGTGCCACATAAAATAGAACGAAGGAAATAGTAAAAATATCAAAAATAAATAATTCATTTTGTGGAACCCGAAATAGAGAACTCATAATATCTGCGGTAGCCTTTCTCATTCGAGTTTAAATTATGCTAGATAAATTATATGTGACGAGCTTATAAGTAAGTGAGTAGCTGACGAAAATTGAATTTGATTCCTGATCTCATACACAGAGACTCACTTTTCTATCATACAACCATGTCCTGCAGCTAAATGGGTCATTAATATCATACTTCTTTACGAGGTTTAGGACCCCATTTGGCTTTAGATTTGTCGGAAAAAATATATTGGCAAAAGTTGTTTGATATGAGAATTTGTTAATTTTTGCCCAACATCTCCTCCCCACCGCCAAAAAAAGAAAAACGGTATATTTTTTGGACAAAATTAGTTTTGGGTTTTTTTGAAAAGTTTATTTATTCCAAATTATTATATTTTATAAAGCGAAAAGAAATTTAAAAAAATATACTTGGAACTATTTGAAATTGAATAAAATATGCTTAATTAATAATTTGATCTTAAAATATTCATATAGTCAATAATTTAGTTCAAAAATACATTTATTATTATTTAATGACTCCAATGTTATTTTTCGAATAAATATATATTATCGTACTATTTTTCTTAAACACATTATATTTCTCTGTCTTTATCTAAAATTAGAAGTAAGGTTCAAAAATGAAACATAAATGAACATATATATATATATATATAATCACATACACATTCAAGAGTGGGAAGAGATTAGAGGACAATTTCAAAATGTTATTGTTAATGTACATTTCATTATTAAAAATAAAAATATTAAGTGCATAATATTAGTAGAAATAAAATGAAGAAAAAGTTACTATCATTATTCATTTGTAACTCATATAATCATAATGACATTCATTAATTTTTAAATGTTTATCTATATTTTTGACATTTATTTGTAATAAAAAAATCTTAAGTAATTATGAAGGTTGTTTTCTTCCTTGTGTTGCGTAGTATGAAAAAGAGTTATGTGTCAGAAATATACTTAGTTTTGTTTTTGTATTTCATAGTTAAATTATTGAGAATATGAGTTTCATACTTAAATCATCAATCATTAGTTTGAGAAACTCATCTCAATAGTTTATGTAATATACTCTCTCTTTTATTTAAGAAATTCTCCACATCGATAAAATATCTCTTTTATTTTTTTAAAAAAAATTACCACGTGACATTATACATTGATAAAACATATTATCTTGACAAATAAAATAAACTATTAGATTTATTAAAAATAAAAAATTAAAGTATCACTATCCGGAAAAAAAATAGTAACTTTTAAAAATATTTTTCTTACCCCATTCTCCTGCCTCATCCCTCGTCCCCCCCCCCCCCCCCCAAACCCCCACCCCCACCCCCACCACCCATATTTAAAAAAAAGATTCATAAATTTTTTTGAATAGGATAAGAAGGAAGTGGAAAAGGGTAAGAAAAATATTTTGAATCTTATTTGATATAGTAATGCTTTAATCAAGATGGATTATTTTGTCCATATGGAGTGTCATGTGACTATTTTTTCTAAAAATAAAATAAAAAATTAGTAAATACACCATCTAGAGAGTATAATAAAAAAAATGTGCTTTTCAAACAAATAGTTGATAGTTTGGGTATGAAACTTACACTACCAATAGTTTAGATATTAAATTCAAAAAATAAAATAATTCAAGTATATTTTTGACACTTTACTCTATAAAAAAAGATGTTATAGTCCGTGCCTCTGTGGTGAAGGAGAGAGTTAAAAGTTGAGAGTAATTTTATATGGAAGGAAAGTGTTCTTTTGGTGAAGTTTTTGATTCTTTAATTCTTCAACAAGTCTGGAATTGTTTTAAGTTGTATGACATTGTTGGGTTGTTAAATCGTGCAAGGAACAAGTCAAGATTATATGGTTAAATTAATGCAAATTACATCGTGATGGATTTGAATTTCTTTATTAAAAAAATAGAATATCTCGCATCTGAACCTGAATATTTTTATCGTTTTATTTTTAAGTATAATTTACATAATAATTTATGATATATTCACTAAACACAAAAAAAATTACTGAAGAAAAAACAATATCCTCCATAGCACAAGTAACCGTCGTGTCATGTACTAAAGTTTTCCTTTAGCATACCCTGTTAGTTACAGACAAACACTCATACAAGAGAGAGGGGGTTTAAATTTTAGTACCAAAGCAATAAAATTAATCTTTTGCAGGGACTTTTATAAATTTCCACCCATTACACATGTTTTAATACTATAATAATATATTCAGTCAATGTTATCTTATTAAATGGATGTTGAAAAAAATAACGTATAGGAAAACCTTACTCCTACTTTAGATATGGAAGATCAATATAATTGCTTTTGCTTAAAATAATTTTCGTATAACAAAGAAACTCGCAACTTAAACAAACTAGAATTAAACTTGTCAAACTAGAGAAAAAGAAAAAAAAAATTCAACGTAAAAGAAAAAAACAAAATGGGTAAACCAAAATAAATGGGTAAGGTGCAATTGTAACTCGGCCTTATTTTTTACGCAATGATGGCGTAGGGGTAGGATGCACTACTCCGATACTTTTATCATTTTAATTTAAAAAAATAATTGTCTCTTTTAATAAAATTATTATCTTTTTGACTTCGAACTCCCTTCCATATAGCCAAACAGGTTAATGCGAATATTTTGTACAAAGTAACCCTTATGGTAGGAATTCAAAATAAAAATTATATCCTTATATTTAATTTTTTAAAAATATTTAATTTTTAATAATTATTTATTAAAACAATTATACGTTATATTTATCACAATAACTTTTTTAATAAACATAATTTTTATTTAGATGAAACCTATTTCGGAAAGAGTATAAAATAATCTCAAGAGTAGTCCATCACATGTTTTTGCTATTTTTATTTTTGTATTTTTATGTTTCGTACTGGTAATAAAGCAAAAATATCCAAGGGGCAAAGAGGACTTTTCACGGCAGAACTCTCAGGCGAAATTTATCTCCCAAATTGCGGTCTTCTCCGACAACCTAAGACGACGATGATTTAGCTGGAGCTCTAATAATTTCTGGGTTAGGTATCGAAGCTTCTGGAATTTCCGATCTCATCGGGAAACAAAGTAATATGTCGTCTCCGGACATTGCCGAAATGTTGGAAAAATCCAAGGAGCTTGATCGCTTAAGGAAAGAGCAAGAGGAAGTACTTCTTGAAATCAATAAGATGCACAAAAAGCTTCAAAACAGTTAGTATTTCAACTTTAATTTATCATTGGTGTTTTTAATTTTACTCCTATGATCATCTATTATATTTGTGGCTGGCTAAATTAGTGAAGACATTGGTTAGAAGTTGAATGCACTTAAAAAAATATATATTTATGCTTTAGATCACTTAAAACAGGCAAATTCTGTACTCAGTAATTAATAACCTGCTTAAATACTTTGTATTTACTCCACTTTGTGAAGAAAATGGAATCTTTTAAGTGATAATTTGATATGGACTGGACTTGTATTGATAATTGTGGAAGCAACAACTAATGCTTGCATTATGTAGGCTGTGTACATTACATTCTGGTAGAGTCAGAGGTTCTAGGTTCTAATGCCACTTGTATATGGGTTATCCAACTGATTTTTGGTTGGATTTTTGTCTATATGATTAGTTACTAAGTAATTAGGCATTCGCGAATCCCCTTTAAACAGTTCTTTTGATATTAGGAATCTACAGAACTTTTTTGAATTTTATATCTTTTCTCTGATAAGTTAGCCATCAAGTTCCTCCCTTGTTCCAAGTTGAGATAATCATGCAATCCCCAATATAAACTGTAAAGTGAATTTAATAGATTCTAATGCCTTTCATGATTGAATCCAAAGAATTGGAAAGTTCTTAAAATTCGAGTCTGCGTGATTTCCCAGAATTCAAAAAGCATGTAGTAAAAATAAGCACTACTTTTATTGGCGAAGATCATTGACCTTTTGAAGTAGAAAACTTGCATATGACGTGTATCTACCTAGACTTGTAGTGTAAATATTACAGCATTTAACATTTGGGCACTTCCCCATTCCTTCTGCAGCTCCAGAAGTGGTTGAGAAACCAGGTGACAATTCTCTGTCAAAACTTAAGATGTTATACACTCAAGCCAAAGAGCTTTCTGAGAGTGAGATGAGGTATTTATCTTTGCACTGTTTCTTTGCTGGGAGGATGCTTAGGGTGGAGTATAGTGATTTTTGACTCATAACTTTCTATGTTTTCAAGATATAGCTACGTGGTGTTAGTTTTATGTAATTCTTTGTTTGACAGTTTAGACTTGGAAATTCTAAGATGTTTGTTCTTATTAGGCATGTTTCATCGTGATAGTTGTTGTATTTTCGTTTTCAATGAAATTAATTTCATTCTTCCTCCTGCAACTTTTAGTATCTCCAACCAGTTGTTGGGGCAGCTGGATGCAATGGTCCCCGCTGGAGGTGCTGGGCAACAGCGAAGAAGGATAGGTGTGTGTACATTTGATTAACTTAACAATCATTAATTTCTGGATTTACATTCTTTAAATTAATACCTGGATTATAATATAACATTTGATTTCTGAATGTTGGTTATTAATTCTTGTTACTTGTGGTACACTAACGGTAGCTCAACCGTGTATACTTTTAAGTTGTATATGTGTCTGCCTCCTCTAAAGAAATTGAATAGTAGTTATACGTTAACTTGAGTACACTTATCTTGAGGTAATAAATCGAGCTTTAGAAAGGATAGTCGAAATTGTAAAATTAGGTCTTGGGCCTAACTCACACCCAAAAAACTAGCTCAAAGGGAGGAGGATTGCCTAAGCCTTATAAGGAGTCCACCCATCTCATTAATCTGTGAGACTTTTTGTCATTCTTCAACACCCCACCTCACGCCCAGTGCTTAGCATCTAGTGCGTGTGCAATTTTTAATTTTTGGGAGCTCAACATTGGGTGAGATGGGTCCTGCTCTGATACCATGTAAAATTAGGTCTTAAGCCTAACTCACACCCCAACGAAAAGCTAGCTTAACGAGAGGAGGATTGCCTAAGCCTTATAAGGAGTCCACCCATTTCATTACCCACCAATGTGGGACTTTTGTTATTCTTCAACGGAAATAATTTGGGATATTAGAGAAAATTCAAATTTTTTGTTGGCTGCTAATTTGATGATGGAGCCTGTTATCTGTGGTGTAATTAACTTTTTTTCCTTTTAAGTCAAAAATTGGTTCCAAGACACGGGAAAAGGAAAGTTTTGAAAACTTATCTTTTGAGCATAATGCATCCAATATCTATTTACAAAAAAAAGAGAAAGTTATGCTCTTTGTAATTGCTTCACCTTGGTTAATGCATTTGAACTTACATGGATGACAGAAGGCAACGAGCAGAAAAAGAAGAGGATGAAAGGTGATTCTGACATTCCTAGGCTCTCTCCTTCCATGAGAAATCAACAGGAGTTCTTTGCTAGCCTGAAGGGTGAACAGGTATAAACTGATTTCATGAAAGTGAATAAATTCTTTTCAATGTTTCATAATATCGTTAACAAAAGTAAATAACTTTTTACCACTAGGTGGCTGCTAGAGTTGCGCAAGAAGATGGTGAAAAGGATGAGTGGGTTATTGTCAAAGTTACCCATTACGATAAAGAATCAAAGGAGTAAGTTCTGTGACATAGCTTCAAGTTAAAATATTGTTTCAGACTGAACTGGATTCATTTACATATATTTTGTATGAACATTACATCTACCTGTGTAGATTTGAAGTTTTAGATGAGGAGCCAGGCGATGATGAGGAAGGCGGTGGGCAGAGGTGACCTTACAATTGATCTTTGGACATTTCTTGATTGTTTTTGCCTATTTACGTTTCGCTTGTATACTTTCATTTGAGTTGTTTGTGCATTTTATCTTGGGGATGTGGGGATGGGGGAGAAAGAATGATGAAGCGGCTTCAGGAACTTATCTAAGTGCAGCAATTTTACTTAAGCATCTTTTGTCCAAGTGTATTGAATGCTTTCCGTAACTGAGAAGCTGTGCAAGAACTAGACTTGAGAATATAAGGTAAAAGAATGAGGGACACTTACGAGATTTTCTGGCTCCTCCAAGGATCTTGCTAATCTCGACTGTAGTTTCCCATGAGGGTAACAAATCATATTCATCAATTGGAGAAAACTAGAAAATCAAAAAGGTAATATCTTGTCTGATGATGTGACCTCCTTACACAAAAAAAACTTACTCACTTTTTGAGCTTCCAAATTTGAACAATTGATTGAGGAACTTCGGTAATTTATTTTTCCCCCTCTTTTAGTATTTTTGATGGATATTACAGATCTATTGAATTTTGTCCTTTTCTGCAATCGGTTGGTATTTGTTGTTCTTGTGGATATTTGTATTAAGATTCTGCGACATCTCATTTCCGCTAAGCTTAATATTGCTACTGAAGAACTTGATGACTGATAACCGGTTACAGCATAACTGTGGCTTTTCACTCTTTGTGTTTTGCGAGGCTGCTGTACAGCTTGTTCATTGATATCTATGTGGCTTTTTTCAGCAAGTGCTTTGCTTACTAAATGATTATTCACCTTCTTATTAGAATTTCTGGTTCTATTTCTTTGTTAATTTCAGAAAGTACAAGCTACCCTGGTCACATATTATACCTTTTCCGAAGATGAGCGATCTTGCAACTGCTCCAGAATTCCCTCCTGGAAAACAAGTTTTGGCAGTTTACCCAGGAACTACAGCCCTGTACAAAGCCACAGTAGTCCAGGCCCGCAAGGTATCAGTATCTAGTTTTCTTTTGTTGTAGTTTGTTTGGGTTTTATTGAAGTACTAAAAATATCACAAGTATTGAGGAACTGATTGGTTTTCAACTTACATTCGCATGTGATGATCCAAATGGTAAATCAATTTCCAGAGGAAGAATGACGAGTAAGTGATATTCCTTTTCAGTTCCTTACCGGGCCTATTAGATCATCGATGAGCTTAAGTTTCTATATTATTCAGTAGTTGAGCAATAACTTCTGATTAAACAGAAAACTGGATCAATGACTTACTTCTTGAAATTGACTGTTGCATTTCCAAAATTTTGACTCCTATATTTTTTCACCGGTTTAATGCAATATGTTTCCCCTTTTGCAGTTACACATTGGAGTTTGACGATGATGAAGAAGATGGGTCTCTACCTCAACGCTTGGTGCCCTGTAACCAGGTTGTTGCTCTTCCAGATGGACATCGCCAGTGAAATATAGTTATTCATGACTTACACGTCCAGAGTTGCTAAATTTGGACTGTCTGCTGTATGTATCTAGTAGTCTTATAAGGGTGAGCTATGAACCTATTCACATTTAGTTTGTGGCATTGCTACTTATCCAGAAAAAGATAACATTATCTATATCGTACAATGTATTTATCAAAAGAATCTCTGTTGTAGGATTTGTCTAGTATTCTTGGTGTACAGTAGTTGGATATGGAAACTGTGAAAATAAAATCCTAGTATTTTGAGTGGTAAATTTGTACTGTGTTTGTTAAGGTCCCTGAGTTTATCGGGAATTTCCTCCCTTGCTAACCAATTTCTTAACAAGGGAGCTTGTTATCGACTTTATACTCGAAACTTTGCGAGTTCATTTTAGAGAAAAGTATTGAAAACATCACTGAACTTGATTTAAGTTATTATTTTCATCCCCAAAATATTGATAGTCTTAAAAACACCCTTTAACTTGGCAAAAATTTAGGGGTGCATTTCACTCATGTTGCAACGTGGCTTTAACACTATCAATAGTTTAAAGATGAAACTAATAATTCTTGCCAAGTTTAGGGTAAAAACGAGTAGTTACTATGCATATCTATAATACAAGATTCCTAATAGTGAAGATGTTTATGACAAGCATGAGTGATGGGAACGGGAGGATCAGAAAAACTGCCGTTTAGTATATGATTGGCAATCCACCGATTAGAAGCCTGTGAGTAATGTTCTCCATCCCAGCTTATGTAATCTGAAGGGTTGGCACAAGCCCCTCCAAACACTTCTGCACCTCTCACTATTCCTCAATGCCCACACCATACATGAGTGTTTCCCTCGTGAAACCCACAACATATTTTCTGGGTTCCATGAAATCTGTTCAAAGTTAAATGATTTCTTTCCATCTGTCTAAGCCTCTACATGAAATAACAAGTGTACGGTAAAATTATTGTCATGTGTTTGTGCACTGACATATACCTTGGCGCTTGGCATTGCTGATCAATTCATATTTGGCAGCATAGACATCTACATATGTTATAGCAGCATGCCCAAGCTCTTCCCTCAATGTTCTTATCCTGGATTTTAGCTGTCTATTGAACTCTAAGGCCATTTTATTATGGCTCTGAAGTATAATGCGGTTATTGGTAAGCAACCGATTGGACCTGTGTAATGTATCCAGAATGCCCTGGCTCCTAGTTGATATAGACGCTGTCAAACAAAATTACAAAACATAGATTGAACCAGTTGTAGCAGGTGTTTGCCTTTTATTTTCTAGATAACAATTATACTTATTATAGAAATGAGATGCATGTAATCATATTGAAGCGAGCTGATGGCATAGAAAATCTTTTGCATTTTAGTAGCATATAGAAGTTAAACTCATGATAAACAGTTGAAAGTTGCATATAATTTTATTTGTTTACCATGGATGACTTTCTACAAGCTTTAAATAAGATACAACCCACAGTTTCTGCAGGGGACATTCAATGACATCAGAAATGGTTTTCAGAATTTGGATCAAGATAGAAAAGGACAACGCTTAAGAATTGATAATGTAGGTTGGTTAATTTTATTTTTTGGTCTGATATATACAACTATGTGTGACATTGGTCAGATGTCCCACATAAATTCTTTTGTTTTTTGATCTCGCTAATTGACATTGTTGATTGCCATTTTGGCTCTCCTCCAATGCAGTTCATATTTTAAAAAGTCAGCTATTTGATGTAGTAAACAAAGTAGACTAAGAAGAGAAGAAGTTGTTTTACACTAGTAAACAAAGTTGTCTTTTTACCTAAGTACTTTGCGAAAAATACACTTAAAATTACTTTTAAAAAGCTTGCCCAGCTTGATCAAACAAAAATTGCTTTTCACGGCGAATACTTTTTTGAAAAACAAAACATACTTTTGAAAATAAGTTGATTTTAGAAGTTTGATCAAACATGCTAGAATCATTAGTAACTTTCAAGAGAAATGCTTCTGGTAGAGTTTTTTCAAGGATTCGGCATTTCTATGTATCATTTAGTATATGATTGGACATGAAATTGATAAACAATAAACTTTTTTTATACATAATATGATTATAATAAGCTTAGAATTTGTGGGGAGTGAACATGTCATATTATTTCCATATAAACATATGGTCAAGATTGGGTTGAATAAACGTATATCTTTTCGACTGTTATGTAAACAATAATGCCAAACAACTAAGTTCGTACAGAAGAATTGATGTGCCACAAGAAATCTTCTCTGTACACATTCTCAGATAAAATAATTGGATAGACTTTTAATAATCGAGAAATGTAATAATCACAAAGTATGAAGCCATTTCAATGAAATAACTTTCACTTTTCATAACAAAAATTAAAAAATTAACCTAATTTTAAAATTACAACGAATCTTGCCATCTCTTTAATGTCACTGCCCACTTGCTTATTTTCAATGACTACTACAAGACCGTTGAATCTTTTCTTAAAAAGAACATCATATGTTCACCTTTCTTTTTTAATGTGATGTTGAAAAATTATTATTTTTATTGAAATATGTTCAGACTCTGACAACAAAATCTTCTTCATCCAGCTTAATTACTAAGAACTTTACTATGCAAGAATGTGAACATAATCAGAGAGAACCATCTATTGATATAAATATTGATCGAAATTCAAAAACAATTTATTCCACTAGTAATTAATCTTTCCAACCAACTAATAATAGAAAAAATATATAATTTAAAAAAAAACAAAAAAAAAAGTGTGTTATAAAGCTTTCGATTTTTTACCAAGGTAAAGTTATTTAAAAAAAAAAATAAAGAATTGCTTTGATAACCGTTCACAAATATATTGTAAGATTAAAAGAGTAGCTTATTAGCTACAAGAATAATGTTTTGATATTGAAAAAAAAGGAAAGATTGTGTCCTAATAATATTAATTTAATATGCTCAAATAAATAAGTTAATAATTTTTTATAATTAATTTTTAAAAATATTGACAAATAAATAATCAATGTTAGCTAACTTTATTTAAAATGTAATTCTCTATTCTCTAAAAAAAAAAAAAATAGTAATAATATATCCAGTGAAATTCTACAAGTCAGATATAAAGAAAGTAAAATATACGCACTTTACTACTATTTCATAAACATAGCAAGACTGTTTTCGAAACATCTAACCTCAAAAATATCAACTTCAACAGGAGAAGATACTAGATTTACTAAATTAAAAAACAAAATTTGTAAAGCCGAGGGACTTATTTCCTATTTCCTTTTCTGGTGGGGTTCAAAAAGAATTTGGGTATAGTTAAACCGTGTGCTTTGCCCTAACAGAAACTCAACTCTGCGAGTTTACGCTCGACAAGCTATGGGGAAGAAAGCGAATGGAGTAGGAGGAGAAGGCAATGAATCCACTGTTAAAGAAGGTTTCAAGCTTCTGGGGGATCCGACTTTCAAAAAGTTGGAGAATGGCCGCTTCAAATGCGTTCAAACAGGGCATGAGCTGCCGGAACACGCCAGGGACTCTTATGCCCAGAGCAAGCACTGCCGATTGGGTCTAATTGATGCTTCTCTTTCTAAGAATAAACCCCCGCTCAATATGTTTAACCAAGATCCTCTGAATCGGTAATGGAACTATTTTCCTCGTTCCTTAATTCTTCTTCTAGGGTTTTATATACAAACGCTTTTTAGCTAATTCACTGCCCTTGTTTCGTAAAAGATAATTCATTTGAAGTAGTACTTCAGTAAGGATTGAATTATATCCTCTGAATTTGATTGTATGCACTGTGGTACTAATTCAACTTTTATAGGAACTTGTAGAATGAGTGCTACGATAAGAGGACAAGGATAGTTAGTTTGGAACTGTAGAAATTGGACCTATTGCGTAAGATTGAAGCAGCTACGGTTTCTTGTTCTCTGCTCCTTTTCAACATTTTCATGCAGAAGAGTTTATAAATGCAAAGTAACACAGCGGGAGTGTACTGCACCAGGCTGCACTTTTATTTCCTTTTGCCTGAAAAAAACAACAGGGATATAGCAGGGGGTTCATCCTTCCTATTAACATAACAGATATACACCTTGAACATTTGAAATTCAATTTGAAGCATATATACAGCTTAAGATCTTCGTATGACATGTTCATTTGAATTTTGGAAAGCTGTAGTGATCTGCTGGAATACCTTTGATGTACAATGCAGAAACTGGTAATTTGTCGCACGCTAGGAGCAAAATCTGTTGTGTATATATATGTACTTTGCAAGCAGAAGAGTTAACTGTTGCATACTAAAATCGAGGAAAATCAGATATATATGTACTTTCCTATTGTTCTTCTGCTAATTTAATCTAATTTGTGGTGTAATTTTGTATGCAATTCTTGCAGGTCAAAATTGATATGTAAATTAACAGGAGATACAGTTAATAAATCAGAGGAGCACATATGGAAACACATGAATGGAAAAAGGTTTCTCAGAATGTTAGGTTTGTTATGAGCGCCAAATTACTTGTTTATTGGGAGCTTCATGTATGTGTATTACGTTCATGTGCGTTGTACTAAGTACCATTAATGATGCATAAATTTGAACAGAGAAAAAGGAAACCGAAACTGAAATGGAAAATGGAGGGCTAGAAAAGCAAGGTAAAAATGAAGTGGCTAAGAAGATGGATGGGAAAGCTAATCGTAGGGACAAAAAGAAAAGCAAAAAGAAAGAAGTAGAAGATGCTAGCAAGGTTATATCCAAAATAAGGGATTCTTCTGGAAAGAGTAGTGGCTCGGAAGAAGATGATGAGTTTTGGGTACCTCCAATTGGTGCTCGCTGGGACAATGATGATGGAGGTGATCGATGGGGATCTGGTTCGGAGTCAGAAGATGAAGAAGAAGATGATGCTGTTGGGGAAGGTATGCGTTTTCATTAATCTTAGAAAGGGAATAGGGTGGAAACTGCCGAAAGCCCACGTATATCTCTGTATATAAGGTAACAACATACAATCCTGGGGAAGGGTGGTGTCACTGCTGTGTACACAGCCTTAATCCCTTACCTTGTAAAGGTAGAGAGGTTGTATGTAAGATAAATACATCATACTTAAATACCTACACTACATGCAAATTTGGCAATGGTAGGACAGAATGCTATTCTTGCACACTCGAACCTTTGAATTGAATGCTCTGTCTCTTCTGTTTTCTGTGCTAAATACATTCTTTTCATACTGCATAGCTAGTGAATTGCAACTCATGCTCCTTGAATATGATAAACATAAATCTGATGGAGCTCAACATCAACTGTTTTACCTATTTTCAGAGGTGTTAGATAAATATTTGCTTTCCAATGCGAGAAAATAGACTTGGGTGATTATCAGTATCAGTATCTATTGAATTTATATTTGGTGAATGAATGAAAGATCTTACTACATTTTGTGTCACCAGATGGAGAAACTGAAGAGGATAACCATGACGCCAGAGAGCTTTCAAAGCGGTATGGTTACTCTACCGAGCTTTTGATGCCTCCTGCTACACGTTTTGTTTTGACAACCATGCCCTTCTGCTGTATTCTTGCACCATTATTTAAAAATCATTTAAATTTAACATGTAAACATCAAAATTTTGTTTGGTGGCAGGGCAAAACGCATGTCCCTTGAGATTGGACCCAGTAGCTTTGCCTCAAGGAAGAAAAAGAAGAAGACTAGTGCTACATGATATTTGTCCTCCATAAAAGCATTACAAATTTTGTTATCATCTTGGGTTTAGCTATATTCTGCCTGCTTGCTTCTTTTAGCATCTTTGTTACTCTTATTTTTATGTTACTCAAGGAAAACATTGCAGCAAATAGAGCGCCTTTTCTTATATTTAAAACAACCATTTGTTTTAAAAGTAGAAGTATGGTAGAATGCTTGAAAAACTTTGAATGTGATGTTTGGAGAGTCAAACTAAAACCGTGATATTATTTAAATCAATTTACAATAGTAGAACGATTTTTTGAAACTTTATACAAAACTAATATAAACATAGTTTGCAGTAATGTATTAGGCCATGTTTTATTTTACAAAAAATCAACGGGCCAAAAAAAGAAAGGGAGATGATGTCAAAGTAGTACTATCAACTATGTTATGAAAAATTTTATTATATAAAAGGCACAACAAACAACAGTTGTGTGAGACTCCACTAAATCTTTGACACTTGGATTTGGTGGACCCATCTTAAACTTTTTAAGAAGAAAAGTAAAACAAACATTTGTAAATGATTTACAATATTATGTTTATCAAACTTACAATATTTTCTCTCTCCTTCATTGTAAGCTTTAAAGTTAGAAATGGGTCCACTAATCCAAGTGTCAAAGAATTAGTGAAGCCTCACACAATTTTGGTTTGTTGTGCCTCAATTTTTCCTATGTTACTACTTACTAGTAGTGACGTGTTAGAATTATTTGTCCCATTAAACAAACGGTGTCGTTTTCCTTATATGCCCCTTATATGCGTTTAGTTTTTACTTCTTAATTCCCAAAGCTAGTGTTATCGGAAAAACGAAATTCACCGATTGTTTCACTATCACAAATATGTTGACGTAATCTTTTATGTTCAAGGTTTGATTTTTCTGTACGAAGGAATACTTGACGAATTCATTGGATTCTTATTTTTAGTCCGTTCATTTTTCAAAACAAGATGTAATTTAGTATGTTACTATTAACAACATTTAAATTAATATTGTAAAATTTCAAATCAACATACTATTTGATGAATTAATTTGAATAATAGATTATTGGTAAAGAAAGTTCAATTCACTTGTGTAGGGAAGAGGACGGAAAACAAATCACATGACATTTGGTTCTTTATCACATGCCTTCTCTTATTCGTTTTCTTTTTTTTCTCGAGAATCATAATCAACTATATTTTGTCTCCTAGTATATATTTCATTAACTTTCGTCTTAAAAAAAAATAATATACCGTTTAAGAGCTTATATTATTAACTATATCAATTTTTAAGAATGTTTATAGATTTAAATTTTTATTTATATTCATGTCAACTCTTAAAAACTTATATTTTTCGTTTTTAAAAAAAAATGCATATTCAATGTGCATTTAGTCCAATTCTGAAAAGACATTTATTAATGATCTTGAAAAAACCCCCAAAAAAAGAAGAAAAATGGAACGGAGAAAAAAAAAGAGAATAAATGATGGTAATAAATGATGATAAGATTCTTCACTGTACTTGGTATTTCTAAGAACCAAAAAATAGTTACTTGGTTTCTGTTTGGAATTATTATTTTTTGTGTTTTATTTGTACTAGACGAAAATAGTTAGTATTTTTTTGGTGAATTGTGGATGGTATGGTTGGTTTTTTTTTTAGTAGTTTGTTGAGTGTGATTTATTTGGTTGGTAATTATTTGGTATTTGGTATTTTTATGATGAGATTTAGTTAGTTGGTGTTATTTGGGTATAATTGATGTTAATTTGGTCTTACTTCGTATTTATATGAAGAAATTTAGTTATTTTTGTTAGTGTTATTATTATTCATAATTGTTAAAAATGATGGTAAGTTTCTTGATTTTGGGGGGGGGGGGGGGGGGGGGGGGGCTTGATGGGGGCGCTTTTCTTATGTATGTATAGTTTTGTTAGAAAAAATATTAGATATTTGGTTGTAAATAAAGTTTATTGACATATTCATGTTATTTACAATCTTAAATTGTATAAAAATATTTTTTTTTTTTAAAAAAAAAATATAATGTAGCCTGGTCTAATTTAAAAATGAAACATAGTAAAGTATGTTGTCTTTCCCAGCAGTTTCAACAAGAATAGCAATTTGCATCTTTATCTACAATTTTTATGACGAAGGAATTTCATAGATTTGCTTCTTATCCAAAATAATAAAACAGAAAGTCGTTTAAATTTAGTACCAACTTTTAAAGTGCTTAGCAACTTCTCTGAAAGATGAGAGTATGATAATTACGAGAGACGTAGGTAGCAAGTTACAATTATAAACGGAATATTATGTTGATATAATACCACTTCTATATTTTTTCCGCCCCTGAAAACAGAACCATGATATTGTCCAGGAAAGAATGGGAAAGTTCTTGCCTATTCATTAAAAAAAAAATAGGAGGAGAACGGGTGTTCATGATTTGATTTAGATTGGTTCTTAGTTAAAATTATAATCAAATCAATTTAATTGATTTTTAAATTTCTAAAATGAAACCAAACCAAACCAAAAAAAGATAACCATCCATTTGGTTTATTTTTTTCGGCTTGAAAGTAATTAGTTTGTTGATGACATATACATCTTAATAGACACATATACATAGTTAATAAACAATCCACAAAACGCTACTATGCAATCAATATAAGCAATAGTATTAGAGTTATTATTACATGAATAAGGAAATATAGTTAAGCAATATTAAAATTATTATACACGAAGAAAGTAATTTAGTCAAACAATACTAAAATTATTATACACCAAAGATTAAATCTTTATAGAAAAAAAAATCAAGCTCAATAATCAAATAACTATCCGGGGGAGGGGTACAAGAAGATTATATACCAAAGCACTAACAAGAGAAATTTCAAATATAAATGGTAAAGTTAAAGATTTAAGTTAATCAAAATCTAAAAATATATTTATATATCATTTATAAATACTATATAAATAATAATAATAAAATGTATATATATAATTATTCGGTTCGATTTGATTATTTTTGTAAATTTTTTTTAGTAAAATAAAAATCAAATCAAATAATGTCAATTTTTAAAATTTAAAAATCAAACCTAACCAAATAAAATCAAATATCATATATAAAATCAAATGTCAAATTTTTAATTAATTTGATTCAAATTGCGGTTGGATTTAATTTTTTAACTATAACTATCAACATCCTGGACAAGGATTGAGAATTTGAATTATTAGTAGTTTGACTTTTAAAGTTTTCATAACTATATTTATTATATTATACTTTATAAATTACGAATAAAAAATAACTTGTCTGCTCTTTCACAATAAAGCATCTTTTCCTTTTTTTCATTTGATAAGCAAGGAGGAAAATATGGAAAGGCAATCAAAAGAAAAGGGGTAAGAAAAAGATGAGACATTTTCTTGTTATTGCCACGAATCTAAACAAGTTTGAACCATTTAATTACTCCTAAAAATTATAAGGATTTAATTTATTTACATCATTAATATAAAATGGTATATCATTGTCTAAATCTACTATAGTAGGATACATGTTGCATAATAATGAAGGAGGGATTGTAAAAATATGGAAGCTCTACAAATTTTCAAATCAAAATTTAATAAGTTACAGAAACATGAAGCTGACAGGTGTTTTTAAGCCTATCAATAGTTTAGAGACGAAACTAATAATTCGTGCCAAGTTCGAGGGTGTATTTAAGCTTAGTTCGCCAAGTTGAAGGGTTTTTTTAAGCCTATCAATAGTTTAGGGACGAAACTAATAATTCGTGCCAAGTTCGAGAGCGTATTTAAGGTTCATTCTCCAAGTTGAGGGGTATTTTTAAGCCTATCAATAGTTTAAGAACGAAACTAATAATTCGCATCATGAAGTTCAAAAGTGATTTTAGTACTTCTTTCTTTTTTTTAATTTAAAAAAAAAAATCAATAACTTGTATCCCCAGACAACAAAAATCTCAATAAAAGAAGAGTTACATCAGTTAGAGCTGTTGCATTTCTTTTTCTCATTATGGATAAGATTGCATTATGTCGCTGTAAAATACATTTTAATATTCATTTGTATGAGTTTAGTGATAGTGGCAATAAGTTCATATGAAGTTATTGTAACCTCTAACTCTTTATTTACGGTAGTGTGTAGTGTAGTGAAAGAGAAAATTAAGATAGTCAAAAATATTCCAAGTCTCCAACTAATTCATTGTACAAAAAGAGAGTAATTAAATTATATGTTGAAGAGAAGTATTCTTTTTATGGAGCTCTAGACTTTTCAACTAATTAGGAGTTGTTTGAGTCATACAATATTATTAAGTTGTTGTATTCTGGAAGGGACAAATCAAAAAATCTACTACTAGATCGATGTATATTATATTTTAATAAGTTTGAATCTCATTAAAAAGGGTGAGATATCTGCTTTTCTGACTTGAATCTAATGTATATCTTGTTTACTTTTATAATTTATTTTTAATTATATTTTATCATTTTATAATATATTACACCACCCCATTATACAAATGTAACAACATACTTCAACTTCTTTTACACTTATATAAAATCAGTTTGACCATATAACCTTTCACTTCAAGTATTTTCGCATTTAATATTAATTTTGAATATTGACCAATTATTTTCTTCAAATATATTTTAATCTTAGATTCATGTAACGCAAATGTTCCCATAAGAACATGAATCACACGTATTAATCTTAAATTTTCGAGTTTAAATTTTGTGCATCGTTAATGTATGAAATATTTTATACAATGAGGTTGCACAAAATTTAAATTCTAAATTTTATGAATGTGGTTGGAGCAATTCACGGCATATTTTAAAGAATAAAGACAAAATAGAAAGGCAGGGGAGGATGACCTACCTTTTGTTGTTGCAACAATATTTACTTTATATACTAAATTTTCCCAGTATTTACAAAGTCTAAGCAACTTCAAATTAATTAAAAAAGAATAAAGAACATTTAAAGAACCCATCCAAGAGCCAAGAATAAAGAGTTCGTTTATGAATAAGGCACTAGGACCAATGGGATTAGTAATCAATGAAATAGGTGAAAAAAAATTTAAATTTAAATGGTGATACTGATATGTGTTTTAAAAAAACATGCGTGCAAATTAATGTGAACATCACTATTTTTTGATTAAGATGTTTGTAACCTGGTGTGAACATTATTGTTTTGTTTTTTTTAAGAATGGGGTTTTGACCTTCAGTATTTTCAGATTTAAGATCAGTTTGACCATCTAATTGTTTCTTGAAATATCTTTGCATTAAAGATTAGTTTGACCAATAAATCACATTTATTTAGTTCAAATAATTTAATATATTTCCTATCCAATGATTTTCCAACCATTTTCCTCCACGAGTTGTCTGGGATTCATGATGAGACGGCACAACAGCAACAATAAAAATATATGCTTTGTTATAATTTCTAAAGTCAAATTTAAAGATATAAAAAGTATACAGATTTTATTTGTAGCTTGAATTGAAAGGTAGATAAATTATTTTTTATTAACAAATCCTCGACTTATAATAAAAAAAAAAACATTTCAAAGTCGATTAAAAAAAAATAGCAAAAGTGAAAAACTAAAAACACTATCGAGAAAGCAGCACGATAGCATAAGTGCTCGATTTGGTAAAAAGGATAAAAGATAATTAATTTAAAATGAATTCTCGGATGAATTTATTTCATAGTATTTGATTAAGTTAAAATCACAGAACGACTAATTCTACTTATATATATATACTAGATAATTTATGGCCAGTTAACTGGCCCAATATGTCCTATTATTTTTTCTATTTAAAATAAATTATTATAAAATATATTATATAGTAATTTGATCTATTTTTTGTTGACATTAATTATTAGAACAATTACTTTTATACTGTGAAATTTTTGTAATCTATCATTTAATTTATTTTTACCATTACATAATGACATAAATTTATCAGGAATAGAAGTTAATTTACTTATTATATAATAACAACAATTCATTGGGCGTAACTATTTCAAAGATCAATATTTTAGATTTATTGCTCATGTAGAAATTAAAACCAAGCAACACAAACATGAAGTTTGACATATAATATATCTTAACTGATAACAAAAAATTATTTGCATACATATAATATTTATTTATTTATTTTTTTCATATAAAATAATATCTACACTTCTAAAAAAAATAATAATATAAAATTAGCTATTAACTTCATTGCTACCCCATCGCTAATTGTTAGTAGCTAATATAAATTCGTCACTCTATGGGTTTAGCGACGAATCTTACTGTTTAGCCACAAATTTATCTGGTGCTAAATTTAAAATTTTTAGCAGTGATCGTTACTAAGTACTTCTATCATTTACATCAATGCAATTAAAAAACAACATACAACTCAAATTATAAGTGTATTTTTGAACTTCTCTATTTAGAATTAAATTTTTAATTCTCTTATAAAAATTTTCTACATGCATAATATATATAGTTATGTGTCAATTAATTCTTTGACCTATATATTTTTATTTTTATTTTATTTCAATGTTTTTTTTGCATTTGTCATTTTTATCATTTTTTGTTAGTATATGTTTAAATTTATTTATTTTTCTAATTGCTAATAACTAATAAGTTATGTGTTCCAAATAACATATTTAGTGTAATAATTCACTTGTTGTCGCGCCCCATTTTTCCCTCGCGGAGAAACGGGAACCTGGACGACGTCGTGGCAACGACTCTTTTGGGATTTTTAATCTTTTAGAGTCGCCACCTAATGATTTTGAGGTGCATTAGGACACCTATTCTAAGATCTAAATCTAATCTAAGAGTCAAGATCACCAGAGATCGGGTAAGGGTTCTAGTTACCTCGAAGGGAAGGTATTAGGCACCCTTCGAGGTCCGCAAAGGCAGGTCCCGGCCGTTTCTCGTATTTTATGTGGGGGTTAACAAATAAGGTCTCTACTTTT
This sequence comes from Solanum rostratum, assembly GCA_029948455.1. Taxonomy (NCBI): domain Eukaryota; kingdom Viridiplantae; phylum Streptophyta; class Magnoliopsida; order Solanales; family Solanaceae; genus Solanum; species Solanum rostratum. The sequence continues at coordinate 1,001,151 of CM057056.1, read as the reverse complement.
AATTAATTTAATAAAATGCCCAAGTGGTAAAAATATGGCAAAATAAATGAAACAATTAATTAATCGGCCCCAAATCATTATAAAGCGAAAAAATGAAAGAAAATATTTTTATTCTACCCTTAAAAATAATCACACATCTCATATATTATCACAGTTAAAAATATATATCATTTAAAACTTTAAAATTTATTAATCATCAAATCTATATTTCAAACAAATAATGTTTGTTAAGTAAGACATGAGATTTCTAGCATATATTACAATAAGTAAGATACAAATACTCAAGTAACCATAATTTATTAATTCAACCATGCAAAGCATATTTTCAAGTTATCGAATAAAAAAAAAATTAATAATATTAACGACAAAAGAAGAGCAGATTAACCTGATTGCTCTCCATAGGATAGTTAAGATATTTGAATAATATGAACAACAAAAAAAAAAAAAAAAAAAACTAATCTAAAAATAAAATAAATAAAATAAAATAAGGACAAGAAGAATAGAAGAACTAACCTGATCGCTTCCAAATCATATGTCTAAAGAGTCTAGTGATATAAAAATAAAGAAGAGACCAATATATTGATCGAGAAGCTAACGTAGAGTAAAAAGGTCAAACTACAAGAAATTTCATAATAAAAAAAACTTATGTCGAGTTACGAATAATGAAAGGCAATCCATAAATTAGAAGTCATCTAAGATTTGAAAGATCTCCTAATATATAATATTCTATGATACTTTTCATGAATTATAATATCTCACATAAAAAAAATATTATTAGTAAATACATGTAACCTTAATTAATTTGGATATGATTATTATATGAGAGACTAAAATAATAATTTAATCATACACAAGTTAAGGTTAAAAGAGTGGGATCAGGATACGACAAGGCTAGAAACGAGCCCAATGCGATGTTACTCCCTCAATTCTATTTTTTATAAATCGACCCTTTTAGATGTCTTAAAAAAAAGATTAAAAGAAATTATTCAAGAGTACAAAATTAAATTATTTCATATTTTTACAAGTCATGTAAAACTAAAAATATTTATATTTTGATGTTTGGATTTAAAGAAAGTGTATCAACAATTGATCATAATAGTAAGAGTTGTCAAGTTTTTGAAACATTTAAAAGAGTGACAGATAAAATTAGAATAGGAGGGAATAACGAGTTGCTTTAATTTGATAAAGCTACATGCGCTTCATACAAGAAGTCGGCTAGCTTGCCTTTTCATCATGTCCCATTACATACCTGGATTCCTCTTGAGGAGACGACTCGAATCGAGTTGCGCTTCACTGTAGTGACTCCTCCACTAGCCATGGTTACACTCCGAATGACCGTATTCTGATTTTGGCTTCCATGACCCGTAATTTGACTCCTCCAACTGGTATTCACTCTCCGAAACCAAGGAATCGACAGGCCGACTCGAAAGAAAGGAGACTTGGGCCTCCATGGCCCAAGAAATGCAAACGGAGGTCCAACACGGACCCGGAGGGTATCACATGCAAACGAGAAATAGAAAATACAACGTAGGAATTTCACATTGAAAAGTTTAAAAGTGAATACTATTAATTAACTAATCAAACCAACACTCCTAATGCACAAGTAATATAGGAACAAAACGTAGTATACTTGTCAAAGACTTCAACACAAAATAAAGTAGTCAATTAGCTCATAAATTTTTTTAGGAAATTAGAATACCCAGAGATAAACAGATTAACTACAACGTTCAAAATTCAAAAAAGGACGTTTCATCGAACACATGGAGGGCATGTAGTTTAATCGTACTTTTAACAAAATAACACCCCCATTTCATCCCCAACAACATAAGATAGGAAATTAAAATACCCAAAGATAAACAAATTCACTATAACATTCAAAAAATCAAAAGGGGCATTTCATCGAACACATGGAAGGCGTATAATTTAATCATGTTTTTAACAAAATAAACACCCCCTTTCATCCCCAACAACTTACAATAGGAAATTAAAATACCCAAGATAAACAAATTCCCTATAACATTCAAAAATTTGACAAAGGCATTTCATCGAACACATGAAGGGCATGCCATTAAATCATGAATTTAACAAAAAGGAACACCCTCAGTCATCCCCCAACATCATACAACAGGAAATTAAAATATCTAGAGACAAATAGGCTAACTATTACATTCAAAATTCAAAGGGGACATTTCATCGAACACATGGAGGGCGTATAATTTAATCGTGATTTTAACAAAATAACACCCCCATTCATCCCCAACAACATAAAGTAACCAACAACCATGAAGATTACTTATTCCTTATGCTTAAACAAGTCATTTAGAAATAAGAACTAAGTCAAAAACAGAAAGAGGGTCGTTTGGTTGTATTTTGAAACATAAATGGCAACATTTCTATATTCAAACCATAATACAACACATGGGAATAGATCATTACCAACATTACCGTATTAAATGTTGTTTAAGCAGAAAAGAAGAGTCCTTGCTCTTCTTTATCGCAGAAAAATAAAAAAGGGGATCATGGAAGCGAAGATCAAGCTTGAGACAATCATACATATTGGATTGGGGAACTTGTTGAGAATCAAACCAAGGTGAATATAAATTTCGAATCATGTTTCAACTTATCAAGTAACTAGTAACATAATAACCAGAATGCTAACATATTCCCTCATTTAGAATGTACTCCTTTTTCGAACAAATGAAGAGAAACATTCAAGATTACAACCATTCGTGAACTTAGATGTGAGGTTGGTAACCCGACCAGCAGTACAAAAAAAATGAGAAAAACAAAAGAAACTAAGGCAAGACAGTGACGGAAGCTACACATAACAACACATAAAATCTTAAACTAGACCCCTTCGTAGTTGTCTGGTAACGTAACAAAATGCATCAGTATTACTTCATGTATGGCGAGGGTAAATTGCAACGAGATCATAACTTTAATTATGCAACGTATACAAATTATGAAGATTAGTCATGTAAAATAAAGAACATATACAATTCAATTTACACATTTTGTTGCATACAAATAAGAGCATCTTTAAACTAGTGTTCTTCAACAGATGGGTCTCAAAGAAGGTCATATCAAAATGGATTTGGAACAAGAACGGAGGTAAGAGAAGAAAGGGTCTGCTTCCTCCTTAAATGTACAAAATTCCCAAACTCTTAAGAGAGGAATTTTGAATTTACAGTAATGTCAGAACAAGAAATATCTATATATATCATGGGTAAAACATCTTTTTGACATAGAACTTGATAGAAACAAATCACTGGAAACTCGAATATTGCGGCATTACAACAATTGTGTATGGGCAGAGATGCAAAACGATTTTATGAGCAGAAAGCAAATTGATTAATCGGGACAAAGTAAAAATAACGAATTGGTTACCTTTATAGGAGCAGCGTTCCAGGACGACGAGTTAGAGAAAAAAAAAACTATTCACCACCAATCTGAACAGAACCCATCAATTGCCCCGACGTGACTCCGCACACGCGGCCGCCCATATGTCCTGTGAAAACAGAGACAGTTAGTGTTACAGGTTCTGCAGAGAGAGACGACGGAGTGCGGTGGCATCGAGATGGAATCCGATTGCGGTCGCGGCGGATTTCGGGGGAGAAGAGGGGCTGTCGGAAGTTGAGGAAAGAGGGAGAATTGTGGTTTGGGTAGGGAAATTTTTTAGCTTAAGCTTTGCTAACAGGGGTTGAATATGGATGAATGCCATGAGAAGCTGGTTTAGTTGCTGTTAATGGAAGTTTTAGAGCTAATGATTCGATCATTGAAGAACAAATGGACATGAATCCATTGCAATAACTACTAATTGGTAGTAATTCCCTTTGTTTGTTCCTGGAAGTTTTAGAAGAGATGAAAATGGTGAATTAATGGAGGTTGAAGGATGTTCGAGAAATCCCTGCTTCTTCATCAGAAGAAAAAACAGAAAGGAAAGGAAGTCTTGGAGAGAGACGTTGGGGCTAGAACATGAAATAAGGAAAGAGGAGTAAATTTTTGGAAGAAAATATTGTCTTCCCTCTAAAGAAGACATTTTTTAGAAGGAATTTAGGAATATGGAGAGATTTGACTAAATTTTTGAATTTGAAAAATATACTCAATATGGATATGTGAATAAAATTCTACCAAAAATATATAAAATAAGTAACCATTTAAATTAGTAGGTAAGAAAAAATATTATTAAACCAATAACTATATTTTGTCAAAAATAAATCACCAATATTTACAATAAAGTTAATGAATAACAACTTTTTTTTTAAAAAAAAATATTTTCTAAAATATTTATAAGATAAAATACAAAATAGTAAGTAAACAAATATCTTTACGAGTGAAGAGTATAAATATAATTGCAATAAGATAAATTTTGTAAATCGTGAATGTAATTAGTATACAATTTATTGGGTAAGAAAAAATACAATATAAACTTACACGTATAATAAAATATCTATATTTTTTAAATGTTAAATAACCGAGTAACATAAAAAAAAGGTCAAGGTGGGTCAAAATTGGGTGTCAACAGCTGCCCCTTCTTTGCTCGGGAAAGAAAGATGAATTGTCGAGCAAAGAAAGTTGATGGAGTAGCCAATTTTGTCCGACCGATGGAATATTGTAGGAGGGTTAAAAGAGGGGTTGTTAAAATATTACGGCCGAGACTTTGGTTTAAAGTCGCCTACATATCTCTGGTTATACGAGAATCAGGCCGTGTGTAGTTCTGGATTAGGAACTAATGAAATTCCTAAAATAATATTAACGGTATGGGGATTGAGGTAGAAACAATAGTAGCTTGAATTGGAGAGGATAAGATGGTACGAAAGTGAAAATACATGATACGATTCAAATGGTGATAGAAGAATGAGAACAAGGGGTAGTACGGACGATATAAAAGAAAAGCAAAAGTTCGTTGTAATTAGTATACAACAGAAAGGTGCCTCTACAAGGTGGAATGGACGAGGATCCACAAATTCTGCCATTTGTAACCTTTAAACACTAGATAAACGGTAAGAGCACGCATGTGTATTAAATAATGAAATAATTCATCAACACTAGATAAACGGTAAGAGCACGCATGTGTATTAAATAATGAAATAATTCATAAGCATGATGCAATTCCCTTTTAGACCATGAAATTTGCCATAAGACGATAAGGATGATGTCTTAGGCTATGATGTCTTGGGCCATGCTAATAATAAATTATATCCTCAGGTCATGAAATGATGTCCGTAGGCCATGAAAGATGATGCCTTTGGACGATGATACCTTCGGATCATGATAAAATGTAATTAGGTCCCTAGGCCATGAAATGGTGTCCTTAGGCCATGAGGATGATGCCTTTGGACCATGACGCCTTAAGGGCATGATGGGCGGAAATTAAATCCCTAGGCCATGAAATGATGTCCGTAGGCCATGAAAATGATACCTTTGGACCATGACGCCTTAGGGGTATAATATGCCATGTATCTTCGGGCCAATGCAGATGGAGCTTTGATCATATGTGAGTTCGTAGGCCAATATTATGCAAAAATGTAGTTTGTGGGCATAATGTAATGCAAATGCAATCTCGGGCCAATATCAAAATATGATTTCAAGCATATGCAGTCTAACTTTGGGCCAAAAAGTGCAATTTTCTCGGGCACATGCAATGCAAACATCGAGCACATGTAAGTTTCTCGTGCACATGCAAATTCTCAAGCCAATGCAATTCCTCGGGCACATGTAATTCTCGGGCCAATGCAATTTTCTCGGGCACATGCAATGCAAATATTGGGCACATGTGAATGCAGATCTCGGGCATTTATAATGCAAGTATCGGGCACAATGCAAATGCATTTATAATGCAAATATCAGGCATAATGCGAATGCAAATCTCGGGCTCTTATAATGCAAGTATCGGGCACAATGCGAATGCAAATGCATTTATACTGCAAATATTGGGTACAATACAAATGAAAATCTCGGGCTCTTATAATGCAAAATCAAGCACATGCAATGTAACTTTCGGGCCAATGCAATGCAATTTTCACGAAATTTGTAATTTCGGTAGGCCAAATGCAAATGCAAATTCAATTTTATGCAAACTTTGGTAGGCTAAATGTAAATTCAATTTCATGCAAATTTGTGCAATTTTAAGTGGGCCGGTGCAACAAAAATGCAATTTGAGTAGGCCAATGCAAAAATGAAATTTCATGCAAAAAAAAGTTTTTTTTTTAATGCGATTTTTGTAGGCCAAATGCAATTTTAGTAAGTAGCGAAAAGTAGGCCGATACAAAAGGAAGTTAGATAGTTTAACTTTCACCTGTTTGTAAGAAAATGTTGATTCTTACATGACGCGAAGAGACCACTTCTAACGTGCATACTTATCCTTTCTAGGTAAGTATTTTTGTAGAGAATGCTTTAAGAGAATTTTTGAGATTCTCTCAAAAATTCTGCCCCAGCTATTGTCCTATACGGATATACTTTTCTAGAAGAATTTTTGAGGGATCTCAAAAATTCTACCCCAGTTCATGATTAAAAGGGGAAATAAAAATCTTATTATGGTAAGACCAAACTCCATAGGAGCGCCTACGTATCCCTTTTAAACGGGAATCAGGTCTAACGTAGTTCAGGAACGCTAGAGAAATTGAGTAAAAAGAAACTTTTCAAATATAAGGAGGAAGGGAAGAGATTATACATGAAAGAATAAATAGATATTAAATACGCAAATAGAGACACTTAAAGAAAATAGTCCCACATAAAACACAAAACACGTAATGGTTAGAACCTAGAATCCCCAGCAGAGTCGTCATTCTGTCGCGCCCCATTTTTCCCTCGCGGAGAAACGGGAACCTGGACGACGTCGTGGCAACGACTCTTTTGGGATTTTTAATCTTTTAGAGTCGCCACCTAATGATTTTGAGGTGCATTAGGACACCTATTCTAAGATCTAAATCTAATCTAAGAGTCAAGATCACCAGAGATCGGGTAAGGGTTCTAGTTACCTCGAAGGGAAGGTATTAGGCACCCTTCGAGGTCCGCAAAGGCAGGTCCCGGCCGTTTCTCGTATTTTATGTGGGGGTTAACAAATAAGGTCTCTACTTTTAATTAATTTAATAAAATGCCCAAGTGGTAAAAATATGGCAAAATAAATGAAACAATTAATTAATCGGCCCCAAATCATTATAAAGCGAAAAAATGAAAGAAAATATTTTTATTCTACCCTTAAAAATAATCACACATCTCATATATTATCACAGTTAAAAATATATATCATTTAAAACTTTAAAATTTATTAATCATCAAATCTATATTTCAAACAAATAATGTTTGTTAAGTAAGACATGAGATTTCTAGCATATATTACAATAAGTAAGATACAAATACTCAAGTAACCATAATTTATTAATTCAACCATGCAAAGCATATTTTCAAGTTATCGAATAAAAAAAAAATTAATAATATTAACGACAAAAGAAGAGCAGATTAACCTGATTGCTCTCCATAGGATAGTTAAGATATTTGAATAATATGAACAACAAAAAAAAAAAAAAAAAAAACTAATCTAAAAATAAAATAAATAAAATAAAATAAGGACAAGAAGAATAGAAGAACTAACCTGATCGCTTCCAAATCATATGTCTAAAGAGTCTAGTGATATAAAAATAAAGAAGAGACCAATATATTGATCGAGAAGCTAACGTAGAGTAAAAAGGTCAAACTACAAGAAATTTCATAATAAAAAAAACTTATGTCGAGTTACGAATAATGAAAGGCAATCCATAAATTAGAAGTCATCTAAGATTTGAAAGATCTCCTAATATATAATATTCTATGATACTTTTCATGAATTATAATATCTCACATAAAAAAAATATTATTAGTAAATACATGTAACCTTAATTAATTTGGATATGATTATTATATGAGAGACTAAAATAATAATTTAATCATACACAAGTTAAGGTTAAAAGAGTGGGATCAGGATACGACAAGGCTAGAAACGAGCCCAATGCGATGTTACTCCCTCAATTCTATTTTTTATAAATCGACCCTTTTAGATGTCTTAAAAAAAAGATTAAAAGAAATTATTCAAGAGTACAAAATTAAATTATTTCATATTTTTACAAGTCATGTAAAACTAAAAATATTTATATTTTGATGTTTGGATTTAAAGAAAGTGTATCAACAATTGATCATAATAGTAAGAGTTGTCAAGTTTTTGAAACATTTAAAAGAGTGACAGATAAAATTAGAATAGGAGGGAATAACGAGTTGCTTTAATTTGATAAAGCTACATGCGCTTCATACAAGAAGTCGGCTAGCTTGCCTTTTCATCATGTCCCATTACATACCTGGATTCCTCTTGAGGAGACGACTCGAATCGAGTTGCGCTTCACTGTAGTGACTCCTCCACTAGCCATGGTTACACTCCGAATGACCGTATTCTGATTTTGGCTTCCATGACCCGTAATTTGACTCCTCCAACTGGTATTCACTCTCCGAAACCAAGGAATCGACAGGCCGACTCGAAAGAAAGGAGACTTGGGCCTCCATGGCCCAAGAAATGCAAACGGAGGTCCAACACGGACCCGGAGGGTATCACATGCAAACGAGAAATAGAAAATACAACGTAGGAATTTCACATTGAAAAGTTTAAAAGTGAATACTATTAATTAACTAATCAAACCAACACTCCTAATGCACAAGTAATATAGGAACAAAACGTAGTATACTTGTCAAAGACTTCAACACAAAATAAAGTAGTCAATTAGCTCATAAATTTTTTTAGGAAATTAGAATACCCAGAGATAAACAGATTAACTACAACGTTCAAAATTCAAAAAAGGACGTTTCATCGAACACATGGAGGGCATGTAGTTTAATCGTACTTTTAACAAAATAACACCCCCATTTCATCCCCAACAACATAAGATAGGAAATTAAAATACCCAAAGATAAACAAATTCACTATAACATTCAAAAAATCAAAAGGGGCATTTCATCGAACACATGGAAGGCGTATAATTTAATCATGTTTTTAACAAAATAAACACCCCCTTTCATCCCCAACAACTTACAATAGGAAATTAAAATACCCAAGATAAACAAATTCCCTATAACATTCAAAAATTTGACAAAGGCATTTCATCGAACACATGAAGGGCATGCCATTAAATCATGAATTTAACAAAAAGGAACACCCTCAGTCATCCCCCAACATCATACAACAGGAAATTAAAATATCTAGAGACAAATAGGCTAACTATTACATTCAAAATTCAAAGGGGACATTTCATCGAACACATGGAGGGCGTATAATTTAATCGTGATTTTAACAAAATAACACCCCCATTCATCCCCAACAACATAAAGTAACCAACAACCATGAAGATTACTTATTCCTTATGCTTAAACAAGTCATTTAGAAATAAGAACTAAGTCAAAAACAGAAAGAGGGTCGTTTGGTTGTATTTTGAAACATAAATGGCAACATTTCTATATTCAAACCATAATACAACACATGGGAATAGATCATTACCAACATTACCGTATTAAATGTTGTTTAAGCAGAAAAGAAGAGTCCTTGCTCTTCTTTATCGCAGAAAAATAAAAAAGGGGATCATGGAAGCGAAGATCAAGCTTGAGACAATCATACATATTGGATTGGGGAACTTGTTGAGAATCAAACCAAGGTGAATATAAATTTCGAATCATGTTTCAACTTATCAAGTAACTAGTAACATAATAACCAGAATGCTAACATATTCCCTCATTTAGAATGTACTCCTTTTTCGAACAAATGAAGAGAAACATTCAAGATTACAACCATTCGTGAACTTAGATGTGAGGTTGGTAACCCGACCAGCAGTACAAAAAAAATGAGAAAAACAAAAGAAACTAAGGCAAGACAGTGACGGAAGCTACACATAACAACACATAAAATCTTAAACTAGACCCCTTCGTAGTTGTCTGGTAACGTAACAAAATGCATCAGTATTACTTCATGTATGGCGAGGGTAAATTGCAACGAGATCATAACTTTAATTATGCAACGTATACAAATTATGAAGATTAGTCATGTAAAATAAAGAACATATACAATTCAATTTACACATTTTGTTGCATACAAATAAGAGCATCTTTAAACTAGTGTTCTTCAACAGATGGGTCTCAAAGAAGGTCATATCAAAATGGATTTGGAACAAGAACGGAGGTAAGAGAAGAAAGGGTCTGCTTCCTCCTTAAATGTACAAAATTCCCAAACTCTTAAGAGAGGAATTTTGAATTTACAGTAATGTCAGAACAAGAAATATCTATATATATCATGGGTAAAACATCTTTTTGACATAGAACTTGATAGAAACAAATCACTGGAAACTCGAATATTGCGGCATTACAACAATTGTGTATGGGCAGAGATGCAAAACGATTTTATGAGCAGAAAGCAAATTGATTAATCGGGACAAAGTAAAAATAACGAATTGGTTACCTTTATAGGAGCAGCGTTCCAGGACGACGAGTTAGAGAAAAAAAAAACTATTCACCACCAATCTGAACAGAACCCATCAATTGCCCCGACGTGACTCCGCACACGCGGCCGCCCATATGTCCTGTGAAAACAGAGACAGTTAGTGTTACAGGTTCTGCAGAGAGAGACGACGGAGTGCGGTGGCATCGAGATGGAATCCGATTGCGGTCGCGGCGGATTTCGGGGGAGAAGAGGGGCTGTCGGAAGTTGAGGAAAGAGGGAGAATTGTGGTTTGGGTAGGGAAATTTTTTAGCTTAAGCTTTGCTAACAGGGGTTGAATATGGATGAATGCCATGAGAAGCTGGTTTAGTTGCTGTTAATGGAAGTTTTAGAGCTAATGATTCGATCATTGAAGAACAAATGGACATGAATCCATTGCAATAACTACTAATTGGTAGTAATTCCCTTTGTTTGTTCCTGGAAGTTTTAGAAGAGATGAAAATGGTGAATTAATGGAGGTTGAAGGATGTTCGAGAAATCCCTGCTTCTTCATCAGAAGAAAAAACAGAAAGGAAAGGAAGTCTTGGAGAGAGACGTTGGGGCTAGAACATGAAATAAGGAAAGAGGAGTAAATTTTTGGAAGAAAATATTGTCTTCCCTCTAAAGAAGACATTTTTTAGAAGGAATTTAGGAATATGGAGAGATTTGACTAAATTTTTGAATTTGAAAAATATACTCAATATGGATATGTGAATAAAATTCTACCAAAAATATATAAAATAAGTAACCATTTAAATTAGTAGGTAAGAAAAAATATTATTAAACCAATAACTATATTTTGTCAAAAATAAATCACCAATATTTACAATAAAGTTAATGAATAACAACTTTTTTTTTTAAAAAAAATATTTTCTAAAATATTTATAAGATAAAATACAAAATAGTAAGTAAACAAATATCTTTACGAGTGAAGAGTATAAATATAATTGCAATAAGATAAATTTTGTAAATCGTGAATGTAATTAGTATACAATTTATTGGGTAAGAAAAAATACAATATAAACTTACACGTATAATAAAATATCTATATTTTTTAAATGTTAAATAACCGAGTAACATAAAAAAAAGGTCAAGGTGGGTCAAAATTGGGTGTCAACACTTGTATTTAAAATTATTTTTTATTAAAAATAAGCTAATAATTAAGTAAGACTTTCTTATAGTTTAGATGAGCATTTAATAAAGTGTGTCAAGTTTAATGAAAGTTTTAACTGTTAACTCATAACAAAATAGAGTAGTTAAGTTTTTGAAATTACTTATAAGAAGTAATAATAAAAACTAAAAAAATTGCATAACCATTTGAAAAAATAATTGGACCCACAAATTAAGATGTACATTTAATCTGTATTTTTTACTTTTTCATTATATGAGAGTTTAGAATTTTTTGAAACTTGATTTTTCTGGAAATATCATACACACTTTATATAATGCAATAATTACTTTAAGCTTTCTTTTTTTTTATTAATTGAAAATGTTCTTGATTGTCTTAGTCATACCTTTCTATATAATAAATATAATAGAAATAATAATCATTAAAAAATTTCTAAAAAGTGTTAATATATGAAATTTGTGTAGGATATTAAAATTTGTGTAGGATATTTAACTATGTAGAGTGTGAATTTAGAGGACAAGCATAATGCAAAATATATAATATTTAAATAAATTAGGATAAAATGAAAGATATAATCCTTAATTCTTTATGCTTCATCTTTTTATTGAAAGATGCTTCTAGTGACTAAAAGAGAAAATAATGTTTCACTATCAAAAAATTAACATGGTTATATTTATTGTAAACTAATTAGTTTTTCGTATATATTTGAGATTATTCCTTTTTAATATTACTCAAAATTTGAATATTAAACTTTTTACCTTTAAATTTTCTCTATTAGATAGTCTATCATATTTGTATTAAAAAATTATCCTACATAGAAAAAAAATTAATAACTTTTAATTTTTCGATGAATATATTATCAAATTATTAATTTCTTGTTAGTCAAACATTGTTTTCTCTTTTAATCACTAAATTTGATATTTTCTTTAAATTAAATAAAAATAATTGGTATGTTATTTTTAAAACTATTTTAATAATCAAGACATGAACTTTAGTAGAGGTCATATAATGTAACTTAATATCAAAAATATATTTACGCAATAATCCTTAAAATATTTAGGAACAAAAAATAAAAATGAACTATTCAAACACATTTTATTTTGAATTAGTTCAAAATTTTATTTCTTAACATATGTCCAAACAAACTTAGCATTTATTATTATTTGTGAGAAGTTAACCAATTAGAAATTCTTCACTCTAGCATAATTAAAAAAATATCCTTATGGGTCCATAATAAAAGTAAGAAAGGATTTATTAAAAGTTTTATTTTAATCATTAATTATTCAATTATTATTTTTGTCCTCAAGTAAAGTTAAATTTACCAAAATGCCATTGATCATCTTTTTTCTATTTTGAAGAAGAAAAGATGTTTCTAGATAATTTTGAAATGACCAAACAACCCTTGGTAGTCCTCCTCTTCACATTTCTATATAATAGAAATATATATATTTTTGGATAGATTAACCAATCTCAAGATAAATTATTTTGAAATTATTTATTTCAAATAAATGAGTTTTTAGTGTAATTTTACAGTTATTAGTGCATCGATTAGTTCGGTTCGATTTATTGATTTTTGATTTTTAAATATGCTAAACCAATAGCAAATTAATAAAATAAATTTTATCAGTTTCTGATTTATTGATTTTAAGTCCTTAGCAATTCGATTTTTTATTTACCGAATAAAAATGATATGAGAATTTGCATTAATAAAAACAAATGAAATACAAAGAATATGTGTTACAAACTTGAAAATATCATAATTCGTTAATTACAAACTAAAACTAAAACTAAAACTAAAGCTTAAACCAAGTAGTCCAAATAAGTAAAGTACTAGTATAGTGTCCTATTACTAATATTTAATATTTATGAAGAGATAAAATAGTAAACTATAATAATCTTGTTAGGTTATTAATTTACCCAATAATAAAATTCAAAATTGAATTAATAATTTAATATTTTTTTTAAAAATCATTAAAAATCTGATAATCTAATAAGTCAATAATAATAAACTATTAATATTTTTATAAATTTAATGATCGATTTAATTTGTGCAATATGATGATGAGATGGCACAAGAAGAATAAAAGAAAGAATGGGCAGTAAAATATAAGGTCCCAGAGCCACTGGACTCTAACTATATACATCTAATTGATAATGATGGAATTTTAAGAAAACAAAGTCACTAACTTTTTAATCATTTTTCCACTAATAAAAGAATATCCAACTTTTCACCCGTGACCTAACGATGAAACTTCCATGTGCCTTACCCAAAAGTGCAAAAAACTTATATACTACTAAGTATTTTAATTATCGAAAAAAAGTGTATTCCCTTTCTGATTAATCCTCCTGATAGTGCAGATTCGAGAATCCAATAATCACAAGTTTTAATCCCCCACAACTCCAATTGCTTCACATCCTCTATTTTTTAATGTTTCTAAGGTATGGGGTTCGTCTCTCTCAAACTCTCTGTGAATTTACGCTTTTTTGGCTGTTCAATTTTTGCGGTCGTTTGATTGAATAATGTGAAACCCGTTGCTTAAATTGACAAAATATTTGACTATAATTTTCTGGGTTTTTACTTTTAATGGAAGTTATTAGATGATTTTACGTCTTTGGGTTTGTATTATTTTAGTGTTTTACGTGTTTTCTTTCTTGTTTCCTACTGTCATCCTGCTGTCGTAATTGCGTAGGTTGTTTGCTGGTAAAAGGATAATGTGGAAGAGACAAAGTCTATTTTGAGTCGGTTTTATATGATTACAAGTCTCAATTTGGTACTCATCTATAGCCGCCTTCTCTTCCTAACCCTGCCGCGTGAAATAATATTCAAGACTCAAGATTCAGAACCCATCTAGAAATTTTAGTTGTTTACACATAAAAATCCCTCTTTTATAGTTTTTGATAACAGATTCAGATCCTTAGTGTACCAATTGGGTTTTCTTTTTTGATTGATTTTGACAGGCCTTTTTGATTGATTGTTGTGGAACAAAGAAAAAGTTGGATTTGGGGATTTTTGTAGATAAGTTGACTTTGATGGGTGGCAAGAGTTCAAGAGAGGATAGTTGGAGGCAAACTTCGTCGACTAGATCTTCTTGGAATCAATACGATTATCCTCAAACTGCTTATCCTCAAGATAGTTACAGTTACTCAACTCATCAGGCGGCTGTTCCTTCTTATGCACCACCACCACCATCCCAACAGAATTATGCTTCTCATGGCCATGTAGCTCCGCCTCATGCTCCAAGGCCGAGGCTTGACCGCAGATACTCGAGGATTGCAGACAATTATAATTCCCTGGATGAGGTATGGATTAGATTTGTGTAAAGATAAGTTACTTAGATTATGCAATTTGAATGTTTTCAGCAGTTCTCTACTCTGTTCCAGTTATTTTTCTTCTTACCATTGTAGATTTTACTGTTAACCTTCTGATGCATTCCATCATAATTCAGAAATTTGGTACTTCTAGCCAATGTTGTTTTCATTGCTTCAGTTATACATGATCCGAGGTTCTAGCTGAAATAGCCTCGGTCCTACTAGTACACTTTACCTTCTCTGAACCTTCTCCAGACCCACTTGTGGGATTACTCTGGTTATGTTGTAGTGGTGGTGCTTCTAGCCCCTATATATCATATTGTGAATGCCTTTGCATTCATCAAATAAGATAATAAGGTCTGTCTGACAACTGAATCAAGAAAAACCATTTAGGAGTAGGGTTACAAATATGGATGCATGGAGTTTTTCTTCTCATAATTTTCTACATGTGTGCAAGCACTTAAACGTCTTAGAAGCTGTTATCAAGGGGATGTTGAAAATAAGACTGCATATGAAAATAGAAGGTGAAAGGGATCGTGGACCAGCTTACTGCAGGAAGATGCTTCCTATGAAAACCTTTACTCTTTTTATCTGTCTTACTTCCCTATGAGGTGTAATTTTGATTTTTGCAGATCTTACTATCTGTAGATTATTTAACAGATCAAGAAAGTGACTGCTATAAGAACCATAGAATTTTTTAGTTTTAGTGACGTCCTTTTAAGGACATTGGCTCATGCTTTTTCACCTTTTATGTATGATAATTTCTTTTTAATGAAAACTATGTTTGATTAAAATTCAATTCATTTTTAATCAGGTGACTGAAGCCCTTGCACGAGCTGGCTTGGAGTCCTCAAATCTAATTGTGGGTATTGATTTCACCAAGAGCAATGAATGGACAGGTTAAGATTTGTTCTTTTGTTTCCTTCCTCTTTGATTAGTTGCATGCTATATTCTTCAATATTCTAAAGTGGGCATATGCTCTTTAGGTAAGAAGTCTTTTGGTGGTCGGAGCCTACATCACATTGGGCAGAATTTGAACCCATATGAGCAAGCGATTTCTATAATTGGAAAAACTTTAGCGGCATTTGATGAGGATAACTTGATTCCATGTTTTGGATTCGGAGATGGTAACTCTATGAGCCTTCTCTTTTTAATCCATCGAACTTCTCTTTCGGATTTGCTTGGTATGAGATTAATATTTTGTTCCATGTGGATAAATTTTTGGCAGCATCAACTCATGATCAAGATGTATTCAGTTTCTTTCCCGATGAAAGATTTTGTAATGGTTTTGAGGAAGTTCTGTCTCGTTATAGAGAAATCGTCCCCCAGTTGAAACTTGCAGGTTTAAATTCTACTACAGCCAATTCTATTGCTCAAGACTCGATGATTGATTGAGTTTACTTAGGTACCTTCTCATTTTGTTGCAGGCCCAACATCATTCGCCCCTGTCATTGAAATGGCCATGACAATAGTTGAGCAGAGTGGAGGCCAGTACCATGTTCTATTAATCATTGCAGATGGACAGGTAATATGTTTATCAATCTACATCTCTGTGCAAATACAAGACAGACACAGATTAACATTGCTTTAGTTGCATAGTGCATGTGTTAGTTGGATTTCCTTGTTGGTTGTCATATTTGAATGTATTAGAACTGTATATTGTAATTCTTAGTTCCATATTATAAGTCTTAGTCCTATGTCTCATCAGGTTACTAGAAGTGTTGATACTGGTCGTGGACAATT
Source organism: Solanum rostratum (assembly GCA_029948455.1). Taxonomy (NCBI): domain Eukaryota; kingdom Viridiplantae; phylum Streptophyta; class Magnoliopsida; order Solanales; family Solanaceae; genus Solanum; species Solanum rostratum. The sequence goes on along the minus strand of CM057056.1, from coordinate 984,484 downwards.
AAGTCCGCAAGAGCAGAAAACGGTGGATGCAATCGTACAAGCAAGGTACTTGCCTCTAGTTTCCTTGTGCTGACTGCTGTTTGTATTGGTAAAAGCTTTTGGTTCCATTACATGCTCTGCTTTTTCATACTTATGCTCATCTTTTGGAGTGCATTGTCTTGTCTCGCGCAGCAAGTTTCCCTTGTCAATTATACTGGTTGGAGTTGGCGATGGACCCTGGGATATGATGAAGGAATTTGATGATAATATTCCTGCTAGGGACTTTGATAATTTCCAGGTTGGTGGTGGTCATCTTGATTGTGGTGTCTCTTATTGCTTATCTAGGAACATTTTCTTTTTATGTGGTTTAATTGCTAATTTCTTTCGCTAGTTCGTCAATTTCACGGAGATCATGGCCAAAAATGTGCCTCAAGGTCGAAAGGAGACGGAGTTTGCTCTTTCAGCGTTGATGGAAATCCCTTCACAATATAAAGCGACGGTGGAACTTAACTTACTGGGGTCAGATTTCACTCTGCTTATTTATTCGTGTATTTGTTTGTTTTTATTCTGCAACACGTCTCTCCTGAGCTATCCTGTCAAGTTATAAGTGATGACGTCTTCTAATTTCTTAATTGCAGTGGACAAAGTGGAAAATCTCCCAGTAGGGTAGCTCTTCCTCCTCCGATGTATGGGGCAAGTTCTGTTGGTGCTTCAAAGACCTCACGTGCACCGAGTTTTCAGCAACCTTCAAGCTCTTATTACGGTTATGGAAGCCCCGCAAATGCAGCTCCAGATTTTCAGCCGACTTCAAGTTCTTATTATGGCCATGCTCGCCCAGCTGACACTGTCCCATCTGCTCCTAGCTCTCCCTATATTGCTCCCGCTTCTACATATGACAATCAGGTAAAAACCATAGAACTCATATTTGCTGGATTTCAATTTCTTTTGATCTTTTATTGCTGGTTTACCAAATAAACAGTGCGAATTGTCTGAATGAATGTTTCCGTCATTCTGCAGGTTTGCCCCATTTGCCTTACTAACCCCAAAGACATGGCCTTTGGCTGTGGGCATCAGGTACCTTTTCGCCCCTCCCATTCTGTCAAAAGCCCTCAGATTTTTTGAGGAAATTAAACCTGGCTGTGACTTAACAATAGCGTGTTCTTGATGCAGACATGCTGCGAGTGTGGGAGAGCGCTTGAGAATTGCCCAATATGTCGTAGTTCCATTCAAACCAGGATAAAGCTCTATTAAGCTACGTGTTTTACCCTGATTCCTTTTGCTACTCCAACCTGCAATTCTTTTTGATCAGTTTGGAAGTGAAACATGGTGATGAAGCTGATTTTTTTATTTGTTGGATATGGCACGGCGATGCAATTTCCTTGTGTACATGGTTTGGTTCTTAATTTGTTTTACTTTTGCCAACTTGGGACAATAGAAACTTTAAGATCCCTAGTATCAAAATATTTGTATATCAACTATTTATTGTGCAGTGTCTTGTGCTGCTACTAGAATGTCAATATGTACCGACTATTGTGCAAACGAAGGAAAAAATGTGATTCAGGAACAAAGAAAAAAGAGCAAGAAGGTGATTTCTTTGTGTCTAAGTTTGGCGGGATACAATTATTGTTGCTTATGGGAGGGTGGTATATATCAATTCCAAGTAGTTGATGAAGAAAACTATCAGCTCTTAGTGAAGTTAAAAATATCTAGTGATTTTTCTGATGTGTTTTAAGTCTTGACACAAATTGGTTCTGACACTATACATAATGCTGTTGTAGTAGAGTTTCTTTTGGTTCGTCAATACCTAAACGCGCGTTTTATTCATCTGCCGGTAGTTAACTTCTTGAAGGCTATTTAATAGCTTCAACCCTTTCGCACCATCTCATGACAAAGACATAACACAGGATTCTGGTTTCGGTTTTAAAATAGGACAAATTAAATACAGTAAAAGGTTTGGTTACTCCATGTAAAAGGTGAATTAGATTGGACTTTCGTTATTCTTCTTATAGGTTTGTGATTTTGCCCATCATATGTATTTATGACTCATATTAAAGAGATAAACCGGCCGTTTTCGAAGGACAATGCAATCAAACTCACCCATACTGTGATTCTAAAGACTAATAATTATAGATCAATCTTAACCCCCCCACAAGTGCAAAATTGTTTTTACTAGCCAACAGGGAAGTGATACACGAGCATACGCACAGTATTGGGAAAAAAAGGTAAATGGTTCTGGGTCAACTTGCTGGTGAAGAAAAGAAGTAAAATTTCAAATTCATAAGCTTCAAATTCTGATTTCGATGGCGTGTAAAGTTGTGTTGAAGTGGCACTCAAGTTGTCCGCAAGCTCGGTTTAGGTGGTGTTTCAATTGCATTGAATGCACACCACAATGTAGTTGTGCGTTGATGACAAACATATATCATCTATTTACTCCATCACAATGTCCCACAAGCTGGATCACCCTAATTTTGCTACTATATAGTAAATCATTTATTTATTTTTAATTTTGCTACACTCGCAACCATTAGGAGTTTTTCGATTTCACTATCTGAAGAAGCTCAACTCCATTTCCATTTGATGTGAGAGTATATCTTAACTTGTTATAGCAACAGACTTGATTTTATTTATTTTAACTTGTTATAGCAAATTAATTGATTTATTTACTTATAACTCTACTTTGTTCGTTTCGGCTCTGTTTTTTTTCATCTCTCAGGCATGGCATCCACCGCTGTGAACCGAATTCCCTACCAGAAACTCAAACAAGAAAGCAGCTACTTCGATGATGAAGATATCGATTTAATACACCTGAGGGAAAAAGTAATTGGGAAAATCAGGAGAAAGCGCTCGTCGTTCTGGAACATCAAGTTCAGAAAAGTGCATCTCAGGAAGAGATTGAGGATCAAGGTACCCAGTTTGAAGAAATTCATAAGGAGAAAATCTAGATTCATGGTGACTGCATTGGATAAAATTCTGAAGAGGTTGAAGGAAAGCCAATCACATTTTGGGGATCTTTTCGCTGGGAATTACATGTTTATGCAGGTCTCTCCGACTCCACTGAAAATTTGTTCCCTAAATACCAAATCTCCGAATCTGAAAACCGTCGCCGGAGCTGATTATCTCCATAGTGGATTCTCATCAATAAGTTCCGCTAGGTATTATGATTAGTAGTTATCATTCGTTTTAGCATCCATTAATTACCTTGCATGCCTTTTTCTTCTTCAACTATCTTTAAATCGGCAGATTATTTAGAATTTATTGTTTTAAAGTTTCGAATTTACCTGATCTCTACTGCAACAAACAAACAAACAATGCCAATGTAATTCCATAATTAGATATAGTTTCATAATATAGATTAATTTGACCCTATGATACCATTTGCTTCAAAATACTTGTCACAATTCATTTTCGGGGGTGAAGCAATATTTGTACTTTTTGCTAACTCCTTTCGTCTTATTTTAGATGACATTTTATTAAACGTAATTGTCTTATATTACTTCATGATTTACTAAATCAAGATAAAATTAATTATTATTTTCATTTTTACCAAATAATTAGTATGATCTTTGAAAGATTAAACAAATTTTGAAGATTCAATTTTTTTTTTTCAAAAGGCTAATTAATGCGAACAAAAGGCAAAATAGTAAAATTGATCATTCTATTAACATATAAAATAGAAAGTGCGTATCTAAAATATGATGGAGAGAGTAGTTTTTAAATATTTAAATTTTGATTTAAAATATCAAATTAGTTTAATTGAATTTAACTTTGAATTAGTCAAATTACAGCAACAATGTAATTACTCCTGGAACTTGACCAGATAATGATTATTAATGGTGATTAAAATTTACAAGTTTTTGGATTTGATAATTAAAGAAAGTGAGAGACCACAGGTAGGTGTTGGGAGTTAGGAAGAGTAATTACGTACTATGCTGTAAGCTTTGCCTGGCAGCTGCATTCTGCACACAAGAATTTAAGATTTGCAAACTGACGGACATCAGAGTTTAAGATCTGCAGCCAAGAATTTAAGATTTTTCTAAAATTGAAAAGCGGCATTTGTTTGTATAGGAGATTGACATTTGTGAAAAGTCGTTAAGACGTCACGTTACAAGAAATTAATTTATTCAATTTGAAAGATAATAATTTTTAATGCCTCAAAGTGTAATAGTTTCATTATTCTTCAATTCTTTTCATTTGTGTGATCCAAAATATTGATCATTTTCAATATGAGGCGACTTTGTGAATGCGCTTCCCTTGTTAACCACAAAAAATAATAAGAAGCAAAGCCCGAAAAAATATGTACATAAGTAATCATAATAACAAAATGAGTCATTGTCTACATGCATACATGTATTACTCTCTCACCAAAAAGGTCATTTTCAAAAGATAGAAGGTTAAATTTGGTTGGTTGATTTGTTTGTTAGGATGAAAAATCTTTTTTTTAGAAAATGTTATTTTGAAAATAAATTGGTTTCTTACTTTTCTTGTTATGATTGATCCGAGATCTGACCTTGACACTCAACCAGAGACCTGACTTCCGAATCATGATATGACCCTGACACTCAACCTAACAATCGATATGGGACCCCAATTCAACATCTGACCTGGAACCCTTCCTCGACTCTCAACTCAAAACCTGACTCTAACACCCAACTCGAAACCCCACACCAAAACATAAATTGACCTCAAAATCCTAAACCTAAACTTGGCACCTAATTCTACAGCAAAATCTACACTCGACTTTGTAAAATTATATTATCTTCTCTTTTGTTTCTTTTTCAATTTGAATTATTGTTTGGAATTCAACACTTCTCAAGTTAACCCAAGTTCTGTAACAGTCAGTTCTCAGGGCTTGGAAGTAAAGCCTGCCTGCTCTCAGATATAATAAATAGCAAGATCATTAGATACTGCATATAAGCTTGTCGTGATTTGGTAACATTGATTTAAGCTCTACGAATGATAGAATTATAGAAGAGAACTTGATATCAACTTAAAAGCAACGGAAAATGGAGATAGGATCCGTGGACACTCTTATCAAAACAAACGGAGCTCAACTCAATCCGTGTACTATATATTAACATTGAATGTAACCCAAACACCACATATACTGGAATTAACAGCTCCTTGAGAATTTACTCTGAATAATATGAGTAAATTGAGTCCCAGATGAAGAACTGAATTTGAGCTGTACAAGTCTAGTCACTTATAGTTGAGTGAGGACCAAATCAAGTTTATGAGTATCATCACAATTTGGGCCTATTGTACACTAGCCGCAGCATCCACCTCTTTGACCAACTGCTCCATCCCTTGGACCAGCTGGACCTTGCGTACGTCCATAACCAACCTTGATTCCAGATGACTGCAACAATAGGAAGTGAGGTACGTTGGAAAATGCACCAATCATAACATCCATCCAAGGTTCAAAAAAGAAAAGAAACGGATAACTCTGTGAATATAAAAAACAACTCCATAGTTGGGACAACCAAAAATTCAGGACCACCAAAACTTACCCTTCCATTTATTAGGAAGTTATGAACCAACTAAAAAACATCACCCATCTAAGCTGGGCCATATCCAGAGCTTGCAAACAAAAGATCTTATCCTATTTTAGTTACTCAAACAGATTCTAAAACAAGATGCTTGTGAAAGCAGTACAAGCAATGATGAAAATGCCTAGTCATTCATTGCTGCAGAAAACGAATTGTTTACCTCATTGGAGACATCAAAAACACCTTCTTGGATCTTTTGAAGTATCTTAGCAGCAGTCTGTATGAAGGCCTGTGAATTCATTGCATTATTTTAAGAAACTAGCTTCAATGGAATTTGATAAAAGCAAGCTTGCAGATAAGAGATGCCTTGAGCTCTGGCTATAATGTGTACCTCCTCAACATTTTGAGCAGTTCTAGCAGACGCCTCAAGAAACAAAAGCCCATTTTCTTTTGCAAATTGTTCTCCCTCCTCTTTACTGACAGCTCTTCGATGTGACAGATCACTCTTATTTCCTACCAGCATTATAGTCATATTTGGATTTGCATGCTGCCTAGCATCTTCAAGCCAGCTGGCTAGATGATTAAATGTCTCTCTCCTAGACAACATAACGATAACTTGCTTTAGAAAAATGCTAATGAAAAATCATACTAGAAATAAATATCAGAATGAAATACTAGAGCCATTGGAGACAATCATTCGGCAAGATGTGGTCGTATAGGAACTGATACAACTGAGTTAGGGTTCTGCTAGAATCATCACACTGACTTGACTAATTTGATGGAAAATCTTCCTGTCAAATTACCAGTTTCCAATTTATTCAACTTGTTCGTGTAGTTCTACTCCAAGTGTCCAACATTCAGTATGAGAAATCTCAAACATACTTCTCTTATCACAATATGCTAAAACATGCACATGATACACCAATGATGCACACTCTTCATGAGTTTATGCAATTAATATTACTACTCATAATTTCCATGTCCAGCTAAAAATTCTAAAGATTATTTCGCTTTCGGATAAAACATGCACATGATTCACCAATCAATGTTGAAACAACAAAAGTATTCCCCGTTTAGTCCACAAGATGTACTTGGATAAGGGTGTGTTTGGTAGGAAGGAAATGTGTTATGTGGAAAATAAGTGGGGTTTCACACTTATTTTCTTGCATTTGGTATATATGCAAAAAAAATTATCCCAAAAGCATTTTGTATATTATCCAGGGAAGCACTATAAGAGGTTGGGGTAGAGGGGTAGAGGAAGGGGGGCTATGGAGTGGGGAGAAGCCAATAAGTGTGGTATGCCACTTCCATCGTGGAAGTCATTTTCCTCACTTTTAAAGAACTTGTTTTCTTAGAGAATGTTTTGGAAACTTTGACCAACCAAACATGGAAAATTGAAAAAAAAAAATAAAAAAAATTGGGATCTGTTTGCTATAGAGGAATGGTCAAATTTTCTCAAGGAAAACAGCTTCCCCACCCCCCACCCCCAAAGTAAAATCTTCTCTTACAACAAGTTTCTCCACTGATAATGACCAGATTATTCAAATAAGCAAATGCAAGTTTTTAAGTGTGAGCTATCATAAGCAGTACATGTATAAATGCAAACAGAAATGAGATTATACCTGGTGATGTCATAAACCAGAAGTGCACCAGCTGCTCCTCTGTAATATGACCTGGTGATGGATCTGAAAGATTCCTGCCCAGCCTAGACAAAGGTACATAGAGGGAAGGAGGGAGAGTTATAGATCACTGTAATTGATTTACTAGATCAAAGTCCAAACATAATGCTGACAGATGCAGAAATGAAGTTGAATGAAAAAAGATACACAGTGTTCCACAATTATAAAATACATATACACCCCTCACTGCATAATGTGTGTCCCTTCTTCCACATCCAAGAGTTGGAAAAAGCAATATTTGATCAAGAGTTTAATGTAATATGACGGCTTTTAAAAGCAGAACTACCTCATAATACATATACATAGTTTCTTAAATCCAAATTCAACGAGCAATTTAGCGTATCTCTTATTAATTCCAAAAGTTGTTGACCATCAACAACCTTGACAACAGCCCAACGTAATCCCACAAGTCGGATTTAAGGAAGGTTGGTTGTATGCGGACCTTACCTTTACACAACCTATGTGGGTAGAAAGGTTAATTCCCATAGAACCTCGGGTCATCAACTATTCAACGTGACCATCAAAAAGTGAAAAGCGACAGAAGCTAACATATCAAATAAGTTTTCTTTTAACATAGAAATAACCAGTTAGTTTAACATCAGTCTACATTAAGTTGATTGTGTAAACAATGAACAGCTTAGGTTAGACAGGAAATGTGTAGCACCCTACTTAAATTTGATCATACACACATTATTTGACACGGTAAACCCCCACCCCTGAACTCCAAAAAGAAAATTCCAGACCAGGAACCAATGACTCTTTTCCACTCTGCACCCTTGGTGACTCAACCCCCAACCCTGTATTAGCAGATGGAGAGTCCCCTCCTTGATCTAATTGTGCAACTTATTTAAGATCATGAGTTAGTGTATGGCTTCTAACATGTTATCATGGATATGTGCAATAAAAACTAGGTCACAAACAAATAACCATCTCAAAACAGGTTTTACTACTTGTAATGAAAAGCTAACAAACAACCTGAGAACTTCACTTAGCACTTCCTTCTAAAACTATACAGGACTGGGTCATAAATACTCAAGTCTGGATTAGAAGGAAATGTAATTAACTCTACATAGGATGATCAATAACTACTCTACATTGATGAACCAAATAAAACATTGGAAATTACATATGCAGCTCCAAATTTCTTTTAGAAAATATAGTTAATAGCATATTAACCATTCAGCCTTAAAATGTTTGGACCAGCATCATGTCCAAGCTAAGTGATGAAGAAGGTGTCACTAGAAACATTGTGTGCAGACTGCAGAGAATGGCACTCATTGGACGAATCATGCATCACCTAGCACTTAGCATTCCATTTCTTCAGATATCCATGAAGTTCAAACTTTTGTCCTTAAAATTTTTGCATTGATTGATGGTTCTATTTTCACCAAGTTTGACTTGGAGCAAAGACAGAGAGAGTTGATGTCAAAATTTTACTCATAGTAGGGACCAAGAAACATGGTCAGCAAGTTTGTTGACCCATCTACTATTGTTAGAGGACTCAAAAATACTGTACCTAATTCAGTTTACACACCTATAGAATTTTTCTAAAAGGATTGATGTTCAGTGTGTTAATAGTTTTCCCTTTGTCTATTTACTTTGAGGCAAGGGTAGGAAAACTGATAGCGATCCAATCCGTGGTGATTGCAGAGGAGAATAAGATGGAAAAAGAAGACAAAGAACAGTACTCAGAACAGCACCAAATTAGTTAAGAGACTTTTGATCAGTGTAATTGATATTTTGAGGATACTTTTCTCTGGTTCTACTGCAATTAATGACGTATGATTTCTAATTTAAACATTTCCACTTTGTGATAACCGAAACCGCAACTTCATACGTGTACAGCGACGAAGTATTCAATGCGAGACGGAAACAGCAATCGAACTGCGAAAACAGTCAAAAGAAGAAAGTAAAGCTAACTGGAAACCGAACAAGCAGAAAAACATATTACAGTGTCCCAAATTTGAAGTTTAATCGGCCTGCCGTCAATGGTGACCATACGAGCCCCAAACTCGACTCCAATGGTGAGATCATGCACCGGTTGAAACCTCTTGTCCGTGAATTGCAGCAGCAGACACGATTTTCCCACTCCTGTGCAAATAACGTAATCCGTACGGTCAATTAGGGTTTCAAATTAGAAAAGAAAAAAAAGCAGAGTAAAATAGACAAAAGAGAAATGAAGAGATGAAAGAGAGTTAAACCTGTATCTCCGATAATTATGTACTTGAAGAGATAGTCGTAAGACATCTTCCGATGAAGAGAAGCGCCGGAACAGAGTTATACCGTGGGAGAAGTTAAGAGAGTTGTAAAGGGTCAAAGAGGAGAAACGTCAGTATGAAGAAAGTAGAAAGGAAGGAAGCAGAAATATAGAGAAAGGGGGAAATGGATAACACGAATAAAATAAAGATTTACGGAGGAGACGTGTATAAGCAAAGCATCTTTCCGGAACATCCCCGTTCCATGAATTTTTAGCGGATTATTTATGTCAAATCAATAAATATATAGATATATATTTGTTGTTAAATTGTCAATAATCAACGAATGTAAATTGATTTATATCGCGAACATTTTTTGCAACACGCTATATAGTTTAACTTATAATAGTAGATAGTCATTGTAATTTATATTTTTTTAATCAAAGATCACAGAGCTAGGGTGATGTTTTCTTTTGTTCTGTTCCTTTCTCGGTAAATCAAATACTCTTTTAATTAGAAATGTTCTCTTACACCAATTTTTATTTTATTTTGAAAATTTTCTTTTGAACTCTTTCAAATTTTGATTAAAAATTAATTTAAAATTACTCTCTTCGTTCATTATTAGATATTAAAAAGTTTTTTATCTGATTTTTATTTTTATTTGTTAATTTGAAAAAATTAAGATAAAATAATTTCTTTTACTTATTTTATCCCAACTTTACTCACCAAATTACTCCTTTGAAAATATCAACGACCAAGTCATCCTTAGAGTACCTAGAAACTTAAAAAATCACATAATTCATTAACATATCTCAATTCAATTAAGTTTATATGAAAAAATTTTTTTTAACAATTTTTATACTCTAAGAAATGGATAAAAATATATTTGAAGCTTCAAAAAATATCAAAGTAGAGGATTCACTTATATTGGTTGAAGAAATGGATAAAAAATGTCAAAGGAGTATATTTCGATCTTACAATTGTTATTTCATTGGAGGATTTTTTATAATGAAATATTTTAATAGGAAATTTTTAATTGTTATAAATAATTATAATTGAAATAAAAATTTATATTGTTCCCTCCACAATTTTTTACTTGAATGCAACAAAAAAAAAGTAGTTGCATCGTATCAATAATATATAAAAATTTAAATTATGACTTTATAAATATTCGTATAAATTAATAGGAAAAATAATAATCCTACTATATTAGTCATTATCTTTTTAATAGATATGTCATATTAAAATTTAATATGAATACAAGATTGAAATTTAAATTTAATCCTTTACCGCACTAGGTCACTTTGGAAATTGATGCTATATGATCTAACTTGGTATAAAAGAATAAATACAGGTGGCAAGAACTATTGGTATAAGGCATCAGAAAAAGAATGGCGGGCTGATCGATGACGTGCTCATACAGTAATAACTCTGTATTATTTAACATCGTTAACCAATCATTATTCTATAAAAGAAATTTCATAAAGTCATCAAACAATTGAAGAAATACGTTTATGTAGATTCAAACAATCATCCAAAACTTAATAAACTCAACAACTTTGTCCTTAATCAAAATTGGAGTGTTTCTGCCTCCAAAGCTATTGGTAATCCTCCAGGAAAGTCCATATATGGGTGCAACATTGGACAATCTTCTTCTTTCATTGTCCACCTACACAATAAATGATAGTAATGTTTTATCAGATGCTGAATATGATTCATTATAAAAAAATATCAAGATTCAAAATATTTAAAGACCAGATTAATGATAATAAAGTCTACACATATTTAACCTGCCAAAATAAAGGGCAAATTTAAGGGGAAAAAAAATCGAATCGTATTTAAATAATAAAAATAGTTGAGGGATATTTGTTACTCTGTCATATTAAATACCTGTAATTGAGGACAAGATAGTGTAGGAAGAAAGCTGCTTCTAATTTAGCAAGCTCCGACCCGGGACACAACCGGGATCCACCTCCGAACGGGATCACGTTCTTGCTTGTGGTTTGATCCTGAAATTTTTAGGCTCAAAAGTGATTTAGGAAAAATTTAAAAATATTTTCTAAAACTCTTAATGATATGTTTCATGGCAGAAAAAAGAGGAAAACTCACAGTCCATCTCCAAGGATTAAACTGGGATGGATTTTCATGTAGGGAGGGATCAAGATGAACTGCAGACAAAATAGGAAGTACTTTCCAGCCCGCTGGAATATGATATCCTGAAATTCCAAGCACACAATGGTGAAAACAAAGTTATACTATTTTTTTTAAAAAAAATGACATTTTTGTGACGAAAATGATTAATGTGAACAAAGTTTATGAATGATTTGTAGCTAACACACCTTTGAATTCTACATCCTTGATAGCTTCCCTGTGAACAAACTTCACCAAGTTGCCACAACGTAGAGTCTCATTTATGACCTAAATTATAATAATTCATGGTAAGCATTTATAATACCAAGGATATGAAGAGAAGAAAAACTATATGTGGATAATACATACCATACTGGTGAATTCCATTTGCTTGTAATCTTCCCAGTTTAGGGGTTCACCCTCCTTTTTCTTTCTCCTTAATGCGCGGTGTTCATCCTGATCATATCATAAATTAATCTCCAAGTGATTAATTAACTGGAAGATGGAGGAGAATTACAGGATTTATTTTTTTACCTTCAAAGCTTGAAGAGCTTGTGGTGATTGGGCAAGAAAATAGATGAGTAGGGACAAAAGTCCTGAGGTTGTTTCATAACCTGCCAACAAAAGGTCAAGTAAAATGCTTACTTTCTCCACATCACTAATCAAGTCTTCTTTCACCAAAATCCCATCAAAAGGATCTCTTTTTTCTTGCCCATGTAGTCCTTGCACGTCTTCTCTATTTTTCCTGTCTTTTAGTATTTGGTTCAAGGTCGATGAAATCCTGGCACGAGCCTGTTAGCAAACACAATCGTTTCAACACTTTTCCGAAACCAGCTCTAATTAAAGATGGAGGAATCGAGTTGTTGGAACTTCAAATAAGAAATAGAGCAAGAAAAAGTACCTTGACGGCCTTGGCATAGGGTGTCCACGGAAAGTAAATGGGGACGGAAACAAAGCCTTTCATAAATGTGAGGAAATCTTCTAATAACTTCAAACCAAGTGGCTCATTTGGTTCCATGTCCAACAAATTCATCAACATCAGATTAAAGCTAAACTGCAGATACAGAGTCAAATTAATTTTATTACAGGTCTACCGATGTAATACCTTTGGTAAGACGAAAGTTAATTGGGAAGGTAAGGGACCTGTTTAGCTTGTTTTGAGAAGAGAACAAGTTGATTTCCTCTCCATGACTCCATTAATGAGACACACAAGTTATCGATGCGGGCGAGAAAATTGGGTGTGCTTTGGAATCTGTTGATGAGGCCGAGTTCAATGCGTCTCGTGTTTTTGTGAATTTGAGAATGGACAAGCATCAAAGAGTGCTTGCCAAGAATATCTCTAACTGGTTTGGGGTAGCTGCTTTGGAACAGTCGACCTTCATTCTGAAGGACAAATTTGCTGAGCTCGAAGTCACACGAAACTATAGTTGGAGAGCCAAAAATATACGATTTGAATACTTTTCCATATCTGATATACAACCAAGAAAACATAGGTCTCAAAAGTCTGAATAAAGCAAAATGTTTCAAATATATATAATAAACTGAATCCATAGTTTACAACAAATATAATCATGTTAAAAGTTATAGCAAATATACTCTTATTATAGAAAATACACACGAATTATATAATATAGAGTTATACACTGAATATACATTATTACACACAAGCTATACATTGAGTATACAATGAACGGCCATTTTTTTGGTAATTAAATTGAACGAATGGTCATTTGAAGCAATTATCTCTTTGTTTTACCGTATTCTCTAAAATTTCCCACCATCTAAAAAAATTACAAAATTTCGTACTCTCTAGTATTCTCAGATACATCACTTTTCACAAATGTATCAGTCAGATACACCACTTCACGCGATGTATCAAGACATTTAGTGATGTATCAGAACGTTGAGGATATATTTGAAACCGAGACATGATATATTTGAATGTGTTTGAGATATATCCAAATTCCATCAAATTTAAGGGTACTTAACCCGTTTGATCCAACTGATTGATTTTGAAAAGATCCATTAAATTATTGAATCGAAACATGTCAAGTAGTATAATATCTATGCATATAAAAAACAAATTGGAGGTCGGAAATTATAATAATTTAAGGAAAACACACTAGCACATTCAATTTTTTTTTTCTATTAAAAAAATAAAATTATTATTAAAAAAAGGGAAATCAGGTCATAATTAATCCATCTATACTCAACCACTCCTCATACGATTTGGATCATGTGTACTTATTGATTTGACCTGTTTGCAAAAATAGATTAAATTGACAATATAAGAAAATATTGTATAAATAAAAGTAAATATACCTAGAGAGATGTTGTTGCAAGAAGGTACCAATGGAGAATGATTTATGAGGGGTAAAAAATTCCAATGCCTCTCCAACAAAGGGAAAGCCCATGTTCCCCTTAGGTAAACTTTTAGGCTCATGTTTATAACCTAACAAAATGAATTGGTGAAACATGAACACCAAAATTACAGTACCAAATAAGAAGGTTAATATCACAGGAAGGAGCAAAATCATGATGATAATTTAATAAATAACAAATATTTAGTACTAACAATATAGTTTAGACATGGGGTTAGAGTCATATATATATATATATAAATTGTTAAAAATTATATTCTGTGAGTCATATTATATGTATAGATTGTCAAAACTATGTGATTATATTATCAATAATATAATATACTTTAACTTGACTATTTTTGGCAAATTGTTTATAAATGATAATATCACCAAAAGTATAATATACTTTCCTTATTCTTTATTATTATTTTTAAATATATGATATTTTCCTTATAAGCTATATATTTGAAATTAATAAAATATTTCATCCTCCCCCTTGCATTTTCTCTTCTCATTTGCCTTCTTTACCTTTCTCTTTCTTTCTTTTGTTTGTTGTGTTTTCTATTTCCTTTTACTACTACTATAATTATTGTTATTGTTGTTATTATTATTATCATTATTACTATTACTATTATTATTATTATTATTATTCTACATTTTTTAAATGTAATATCTTAAATTAAATATGGTTAAATTTATTTTAAAATATCTGAATATGGTAAGTTATGATTGAAATTTAATATGGTCAAATAGCTATATTTTACATAATTACACAGCATAACCTCGGCTATGTGATCTGGAGGGGAGGAGAGAGACGAGTGAGATCGAGAGAGGAAAGAGAGAGGCGAATTGTATATGTATATTTGTCAAATTATATGCGTATATCAGTTAAATAATTCGATATGTATAACTAATATACAAATGTATATGTATATTTGTCGAATTAACTGTGCATATCTATTAAAATAATTGTATATGCAACTGGTATACATATGTAATTGCATGTCTGGCAAGAAATTGCAGAGAGAAAGGAGAGAGGCGAGAGAGAGGAAGACATAAGAGATAAAATAACAACAAAATCCTAACTATAACCATAAATTGTAATTTTTTCAAACTATAATTGTTTATACATATCATATGTTTGTCCAGTTACGTTATTTTTCCTATTTATTACTTTTGTCTTAAAATTACTAATGGTTTTTCAATAGCTTGCCACTTGGCTTATTATATATATATATATAATATATATATTAGTAATAATTCTATATTTTTATTTTTCAATTTAGTAGTATTTAAATTAAATATATTTAAATTTATTTTAAAATATTTGAAGTTATGAATACAATTATCTATTCAAACTATATTATTTAAATAATCAGCCTTTTGTGATTATTTAATTAAATAATTATATTTCTTTTCCTTTTTAATCCTACTCTCTGTGATTTTGACATTAATGACTTTTTATTTTGTAGTAGCGGAATATTCGAGATTCATACTTATATAAGGAAAGTCCCGTTGTGCAGAAGTCAGATACTCCAAAAATTGAATGACAGAATAATAGAAAGAAGAAAACAAGTATAAAAAGAAGGTAAAAAAAAGAGAAGAAAATAAGGAATAAAAGATTATGTAACCAAAAATTACACTCCTTTATTTATTATATTTTTTATTAATTGCACCTATTCCTAAAAATTTCAAAAATCTCACTCTTTCTATTCGCATACATTATTACAGCAATCTGTATATATTAATTTAATAATCAAAATACATTAATTGTGATTCTTGAATATCTCTATATTCAATTTAAATTGCTTTAAATGTTATCAGCTAATACTTAAAAACACTAAATTTTGTATCCAAAAGTAAATTAATGTATCTGAGTTACTGAATTAATGTATCCAGATTACCATGTTTTTTAAGAGATTTCTGTAAATTGAAAAAGGGTAGAGAAAAATGGTAATTAACTTTTTACACTATGTGATTTATGTAAACCCTACAAAATTTAACCACTTTTACCTTGGAAAATCATATTGAAACTTACAAAATCATCTTTTTGAAGATCGAAGAAATTTCCCGACTTTGATAAATTTTTTTAATCGACTTACTTGACATAGATTCAATTCTATGATAGAATCAAATAAAATATGAATACCACCAAAAGATCTCAAAATTCCCATGTTAACGGTTCTAATTCCCATTCAGATTAGTAGGATAGAGGACTGATACGAAGGATACTTTCATAGTCATAGAGAATTTCAAGATTATTCAGCTCAACTCTGCATGCCATATATGTTTCATTACATTTGAAAAATATTAATTCATCTATCAATCTTATTCAACAATTCTTAAAAGTCGGTTGTTTCTGCCTCCAAAGCTATTAGCAGTCCTTTTGGGAAGTCCATATATGGGCGCAACACTGGATATTCATCTTCTTTTGTTGTCCAGCTGCACACAGATTAAACGAAAATGAAAGTATAACGAGGGATATATTTAAATTATAAAAACAACAAAAGGATATTTTTGACATTTTCACGTATCAAGTACCTGTAATTGAGGACAAGATGGTGTAGGAAAAAAGCTGCTTCTAATTTAGCAAGCTCCGACCCGGGACACATCCGCAATCCACCACCAAATGGGGTCACTTTCTTGCTTGTGGCTGGATCCTGAAATTTGAGAAAAATAAATCATGTAGTTAAATATTAAAAAAATAATATAATTATACTTTTGTAAACAAATATCACCCTTAATTTATTTATCGCTGAAGATTTTAATAAAAAAGCACAGAATTCTCACGATTATTGAATTTGTTTAACTAGCCAGTTAGTGCAATCACATGTATATAAATACAAATTACATCGAAATAGACACAATCTATAATCGTACATTGTTACAGTTGTTCACTTTTCAGAGAAACAATCTACACTTAAATTTTCACTTGAACTTTATTGAAATTGGAGAAGAAAAAAAAAGGAGAAAGAGGAAGAAATGTTTTCATTTTTTTTCTGTTAAAGATACGTTGATTCTCCGAAAGAGAAACTTTTACAAATCTAAAGGATACAACTTTGTGTATCTTTTTTTCTTTTATTAATAAATAAATACATATATTAATATAGATCTGAATTGACCCACATGAATGACCCAATCCAATTTCCTTCGACCGGGGCATTGAAATTAATAGTAAAAGGTGCACTTACGGTCCATCTCCAAGGATCAAACTTCGATGGATTTTCATGCATCGATGGATCAAGATGTACTGTAGAAAATATAGGGAGTATTTTCCATCCTGCTGGAATATGATATCCTGGAATTCAAACACAATAATATAGTTAAAAAGAAAAATTACACAATATATACTTTACACTACAAAAAATTGAAAAGAACCTTTGAATTCTACATCCTTAATAGCTTCCCTACGTACAAACTTCACTAAATTTCCACAACGTAGAGTCTCATTTATGACCTGAATTATAACAACAGTTTAATTTTAATACAAATGAAAATGTTGCAAGTACTATAACCAATTGAAATTATTACCATAATGGTGAATTCCATTTGCTTGTAATCTTCCCAGTTTAGGGGTTCCCCCTCTTTTTTCTTTTTCCTTAATGCGCGGTGTTCATCCTGATCATATCATAAATTAGTTTGAAGATTGGAGAGGATTATCTATATTTTTGTTTGTTAATTTAATTTTTACCTTCAAAGTTTGTAGAGCTGATGGTGATTGAGCAAGAAAATAAACTAGTAGGGACAAAAGTCCAGAAGTTGTTTCATGTCCTGCAAAGAGAAGGTCAAGTAAAATGCTCACTTTCTCCACATCACTTAAATCTCCTTTCAACAACATGATCTCATCAAAAGGATCTCCTTTTCTATTTTTCCTTTCTTTTAGTATTTGTTTCAACGTGGACGCGATCCTGCTACGAGCCTGCACTCACCACAAATTATCTTCTCAAAGTCCGTCTAGTTCAAACTCAAAACTTTTAATTAATTCGGTAATTACCTTGATGGCCTTTCCATGATGCGTCCACGGAAGGTTAATTGGAATGGAGACAAATCCTTTCATGAATGTGAGGAAATCTTGTAATAACTCCAAACCAAGTGGCTCTCCAGGTTCCATATCCAACACACTCATCAACACCATATTAAGGCTAAACTGCAAATACAAATACAAATACAAATTCAAATTATGTACACTCAGATAGAGCATGTTTGGAAGGACATCTTGGTAATTGGATTTGGTGGAATTGAGTGTAATTATACTGTCTGACTTGTTTGGTTGGACAGATAATGTAATTGAACGGACCTGTTTAGCTTGATTGAAAAAGAGAATGAATTGATTTCCTCTCCATGACTCCATTAATGATATACACAACTTATCAACATGACTAAAAAAATCTGGTCTGGACTTAAATTTATTGATGATAGCCATTTCAATGCTTCGAAATCTTTTGTGAGAGTCAACATCGTTGAGAAGCAACAAACTACGTTCCCCAAGAATATTTTTCACAGGTTTTGGATAGCTGGCTTGGAACAATCTTCCTTCATTTTGGAGGACAAATGTGTTGAGCTCCAAGTCACAAGAAACAATGGTTGGAGCTCCAAAAATGTTGGATTTGAATATTTTCCCATATCTGAAATGGAACCAATATATACCATGTTAATATTTTCCCATTTGGCATGGATCAACAAGCTAGCCCATTTGCCACATATGATAACAAGAATTCTACATGATGAAGCACATATACATACCTAGAGCAGTGTTGTTGCAAGAAGTTGCCAATGGAGAATGATTTATGAGGGCTACAGAAGCCATATGTCTCTCCAATCAAGGGCAGCCCCATGTTTCCATTAGGTAACCCTTTATGCTCATGTTTTTTAACTAAGAAGAAATATTGAATGATTAAGTTTAACACCAAAATTACAGTACCAAACAAGAAAGCCAATATCATGTCTGGCATGATGAATTGATAACCAACAATTATTTAGTTTTGAGTATGGGTTTATCATTGTATATATAATATCATAACGCATGACCAAATAAGTTGGTAATTAAAACAAACAACAATAATAATATACAAGTAAAATTTCATAAGAAAACTTTTTAATATTTAAATTCCAAAAAAGAAAGAGAACTTTTTTCTTTTAATATTTAAATTCCAAAAATGTGTGATATTTTTATTTTAAAAGTAATTTTTAAATTAAATCAAGATACCCGTATTATTTTATTATTTTAATATTTTATGGACACATTCCACTTCACCAATCAAATCATTTACTTACTAAGAAAATGTGTAATAGTAATATTTAAATTCCAAAAAATAAAGAGAACGTCTTCAATTTAAAAGAAGCAAACTCTAGAAAAGAAAAGGAATATTGTCAATATATAAAAGGAAAATAAGAGCAAAAAAAGTACTGGAACGAAAGAGGAAATTAAAGAATTTTTGCCAATTGACGTTGTGCAAAATTTTTCAAGGAATTTATCATTAAATAAAATAATTGCAGCAGGTTCAATAAAATAATTAAAATAGAGATCATAATGTTTCTTACAATTTTGATTTGAAATGAAAATTACAATTCAATAAAATTTAATAAAAAAATTATTTAAGTTGGTTGGGTGACTTTAATACTAACAGGTCGAGTAATCTTTGAGTTATAAAATAAAGTTGATGTAATCTCCTATAAGTGAACTACTTTAAGTTGAGTGATTTTTTATTTACAAAACAAAGTTAAATGATTTTTTAAGAGAACTATTTAAAATTGAATGACCATCTTAGATATTATCTCCTAAATTCACTAAATCTCATATGCAACGGCGGAGCCACATGATACTCAGGTTTTCATCGGAACCTCTTTCAACAAAAAATTATACTATTTTTATGTAATAAAAATAATTTTTTTATGTATATATAATAAATGTTGAATCTCCTTCGATTAATTTCGTGAGCCACCAGTCCAATTGCATATGGGCCAACAGGTAATGACATTCCATTTTGTGAACATCATCAAAAGCCCAAAGAAAAATGATAAATTGATCTCTATGTTCATGTAAGCCAAGTAGTCATGTTTCTCACCATAACTCCAAATTTCCATCCCAAAACATGGCAATCCATAAACTCCTCAAACTTACACTTGTTTCCTCTTCCATCCAAAATCAAAACTCAGCCTTCAATAATAATTCCAAAAGCCTGTAATAATAATAATAATGAAGATAGCCAATCAGCAGCAGGAAAAATCAAACGCATGGTACTTAGTCAAGAAGGAAGAACCAAACTCAACAGTTTACCAGACAGGGAATTTTATGCCTACCCAAGATTTGTCACGCATGTCGATGATAGTTTCATTTCCAATTTAACAAATCTTTACAGGTAGGGGTGTCGAATTAAGTCCATATATAAAAACATAACACGTACAAGTTTGAACGTGTTGGTCTAGGCATTTACTATTGATTAATTCAGTCCAATTTAAGGCGCCCTGCACATTTGAGTCCCCTGTTTTTGTAGGAAATGTTTGAGGCCTGAATTTGAGATTCTTGATCTTATGAGCTCATGGGTGAGTCATTTACCACAAGAAGTGAAGTACAAAAGGGTGGTGGGACATGGACTTAATGCCCAAGAGCTAGCAAAAAATCCCAGATTGGATTATTTCTTTGTGAAGGATTTGAATAAAGATCAGAAACTAGAGTTTGAGAATTGTAGCTTTGATGCTGTTTTATGTACTGTCAGTGTGCAGTATCTTCAACATCCTGAGAAGGTCAGTAATTAGCCTAAATTAATGATCCTTTAATTAGATGGTGTTTAGTCTAATGTAAGTATTTATTGATCAATTGATTAGCCTAAAATGATCCCTTAATTAGATGATAAAGATTTATGATATGGAAGGGACGGATAGAATCAAGTGTTACCACAACCACATATACATTTTTGCAAAATGTGTGGTTGGTTACAAGCCACATAACATCCAAAGATAAGAGTGATGAAGTTAATTAGCTAATCTAGCAAGAGGTAGTTTAGTAGCTCGTTAGAATTATACCTGTATTAATAATGTACAAATTAGTTATGACTAAATTTATGGATTAATTTTCATGCCGAGATTAGTTATTCGCGTATTAGTTCTTCCATTTTATATAATGTATAAAATATTATATTAATTCCCTTATAACTTAAATATATACTAGTTAGGTAGGTATCTAAATTTTATCAATCAAACGTTGTATTATGAATAACTTATTTGTTCGTATCTATCTACCAAACATCGTATAAGTCATACTAAAATTAATATATAAATAACTTGTTAGCAATACTATATTTTGCATTGCATACAATATTTACTTTCTATTTTTGATCATTGCTTTAATAATCCCTATATTAACTACGTCGCATACATAGATATTAGCATTTTATTTTATATGATAAAAAAATACCATTTCCACGATTAATTCATATACAACTCGTTCACACACCAAACAATTCTCATAAATAATTGCTATGCGAATGAATTTCAGGTTTTCGCAGAAATTTTTCGAGTTTTAAGACCTGGAGGAGTGTTCATTGTAAGTTTCAGTAACAGATTGTTCTATGAGAAAGCAATTAGTGCATGGAGGGATGGCACAGGGTATGGGAGAGTGCAACTTGTGGTACAATATTTTCAATGTATTGAAGGATTTACACAGCCAGAAGTGATTCGTAAATTACCAACTAATGATGATCAACAAAATAAATCACCCCTAAGTACAATAATGCAATTTATAGGATTGTTATCAGCTTCATCTGATCCTTTTTACGCAGTTGTAGCTTATAGAAACTTTAAACCAATGCATGAATAAATTTGTATCCCTACTTATCTACTTAAAATGTATAAAATTATGTTGTTTAACTATGTTATCCAAGATGCATTCTAGCCTTAATTTATCATCAAAATGTATAAAATTATGTTGTTTGGTGTAATGAAATATGAGAGGTGGATAAACTTAATTTATAATGAACATAAATTGAGTATCTTGTTTATTCTTTTAAGATTGTTTGACGTTAGTGAGATGAGATAGACAAAAATATTTTATCTCACCTTTTTATATGGAACAACTTATCCAATCAATTTATAAACTAAACCTACAATGAAATAATACGTATCACCTAATGCACGATAAAATAAACTGATGAGATATCCCAGAATTATTATCCCACCAACAAACAAAATCCTTTATAATTTTAATTGATTTAAGACGACACAAGAGGAACAATTTAGTACATATAATAAGGTTTTAAATGCAGAGAACACAGCCCCTATAGCTCAGTGGTAGAGCGTCAGTCTTGTAAACTGAAGGTCTGTAGTTCGATCCTGCATGGGGGCAAACCTTTTTTGGGTTCTGAAACTTAACGTCTTTCTTTTTTGGCAAAACCCTAGCTGATGTAATTCTCTGTCAATTTTTTCTTTCTCTTTTTGGTAGTTCTTGAATTGTTCCTCCAAATGGCTTCAATTCTGAGGAAAGCTCTGAGGAACCAATTTCAATCTGCCACAACAAGAATCATCACTAACCTTAATAAACCCGAACCGGCAATTCTCAGTTCTACACCTCAGCCACCAATCTTGGCTCATCCTTGTTGCAGCAGACGAAATCAAATACCCTTTTGCCTTCAAGGCGAAACAGAGGATTCAAATCCGAATAATGTTTCCTCTGGCTCACTGGTTTACCCAAGTTTCTCTTTTGGGCTTTTCCTAAACCCCATTTCTCAAATTGAGTTGATTAAATCTGACAATGATGAAGGCGATTCACTGAAGATTTGGGCGGACAGTGTGAAGAAAAAGAGGAAGAAGAAGATGAACAAGCATAAGTTGAAGAAGCTAAGGAAGCGCTTGAGGAGGAAGACATAGAGCTCGTCTTAAGTAGGTGAAATTTGATAACCCTTTTCCGGCATAGTGTTAATTGTTTTTGAATGAAAGGTAGTCCTTTTTCCCATGTACCATCACCATTTTGGGTTGAAAATATTGCTACAATTTCGACGGCTAATTCATGTTTTAGGAATAACGAACCTTCTATCCTTCCAAGTTGAGATGCATGTTTGGGATTTATTGACCAGGCTTTGTGAAAGTGTTGCAGTCTAAACATAGATCATCTTAGAAGCTTTTAGGGCAACTCTGAAGAATCCTTGAGAAATCTCTGCCACATCTATAGCTAGTTGTTGCTGTTATTTACAATGATTTGAACTCTGAAGAACTGATCGAAAGCTAGTTGTTGCTGTTATTTACAAGGATTTGAACAATGAAGAACGGATTGATAGCTAGTGGTTAGTGTTATTTACAATGATTCGAACTTGGAAGAACTGATAGTAAAAGGTCAAAAAAGAGCTATAATTTTGAAGAAATCAAATTGCTTTCGATTGATTTTCCGCTTTATAATTTCTGTTCTCTTTCATGCTTCACTATTCCATTCTTCTTCATTGTGATAATGTGTTAAATGTTTGCCTTGGTAAATTACTGTATGGATTTTACATTTTACGTCTGCAAAGTATGTGTGTGCACTTCTCTATCTCCCCACTTCCAATAAAATTTTTCAAATTGAATATCTCAGAACATGTGTGTATAGTTGGTATAGCCAGTAAAGAATAATTTACTTACCCAAGATGTGATCTAAGGTTGATGAAGCTTGAACAAATTCTGGAAGATCATGCTTCAAATACCAGTAAAGACGAAAAAAAGCTGGTCAGTTTCTTCCTATCCTAAACCCTTGGTGGATAGAGTTACTGGTACGTGTACAGTGGGGAAGATATAGGTACACTGTATCATAGTTGTCGTGTTCGTGAAATAGCCAAACACTGTTTTTATAAAACAATAATAATATTGTAAAATCATGCTGGATCACTGCTTTATTTTTTTTAAATCTTGAAAGAGTGTATATTTGTGAAAGATGTCTCAAATTTCGTAGGAAGTATAGAATTTCGTTTTAATTGCAAGTGCCCTTATGGTTGGTGGTCTAGCTCAAGGTTTTGATCCTTGAAAACAATTCCTGAAGGTGACATCATTCGAACTTTCTAAACAATAATAATATGGAAAAAGGTATAGTAGCTGGGTGGCTGGATGATTTTTTTCTTTTTAAAATGTGTTTAGATTTCTTTTCATTCGCGAGTATATGGATATATATCTGTATCCACGTGTAAACCATATATTTCCTGTGCCATTATGTGTTTATTCAAAAAAAATTATTTTTTGATTGTGCGATATAGGTAGCCACTTGGGTTTTGCCAAGTTAACATGGATTAAAATCATATCTGGGGACCAACTTTGCTTGGGTGGTGGGCAAAGGTATAGCAAAAACACGAAAAAAAGAGAGAAAGAAGAGTGGCTTAGATGTCAATCCTCCCATGTTCCAATTAATTCAAATATCAAAACAATGAGATAAAAACTAGGACGATACTACTGTGAGGAGCAGAAGTAGATTTAGGCACTTGAACTCTTGATACAACCTATTTGATCTTGATGCTTTATCTGTGCCCTCTGTTTGCTTGATAAGATTCTTGTGCGATGACTCCCTTGTATCCTAGGAAATCTTCCTTTGAGAGAAGAGCTACTTTCTTGTGCATATCTATAATTTTCGTCACACAAGTTTCCTGAGTTTCTCTCATGGTTTAGGGTCCAACTTTCTAGGGAGCTTATTCACCTTAATCTGGACCTAGGTTGCTTGAGCTAGTCCTGTGGTAAACATTGTGTGCTAAGTAGGTTGGCTGATTGAGTTGTCACCCAAATTGTGAACTTGTGAATGGGCATCTCTTTTTTCTTAAGTTTATTAGTTTCATTTCACCCATGGTTCCTGGTTTCGTTAGCTCATATTTGAACTGATAATCAGCATTTCATGGAGCTAGTTCAGAACTGAGGGCGTTGAGATTATTGAATGCATTGATAATTGAGATGCTTACTATGGCCATCTCAGAGGTATCTGGGCTACTTGGTTCAGCATGTTCAGTGCCATATCTCCCTGACTTAATTAATATTCAGTCTATCCCGGAGAAGATATCAAAAAAAAAAAAAAAAAAATCCTTCCAAGACCTCAACCTCCTTGAGGATCTTGTAATGATTGTTCTCGGTCATAGGCCTTGGCCTACTTGGTCACGTAGGATACACCTATATTGGAGATTCTACATTTACCAATATAATATTGACAGGTGCTAGTAATATCTCATGACATGGGGTAGCACAACTATATTATTCTCAATGCTCAACGAACACAATTGCTTGATGTCTATGACAAATAGTTTCTCTCTCTCTTTTTTTAATTTTTTTTTTATAATGGTGGTATCTGGGCCATCTTCTGGCTTACTTCAAGTGCTACTGCCACCAGAGGAATAGTCCTTGATGCAATCCCTCACATATGTTTTCTTGCCTTGGGGGAGGGGGGGCGGGGTCGTTTGGTAATTGATTAGGAAGTTATTTGTGTATTAAATTCTGTATAAATAATACCATTTTTGCATTAACGTTTTTTGCTTTGTATAAATTTATATGGTGTTTGATTTGCTATATAAAAACCAGAGTGAATTCTCTTGTGAGTCAAAATTGGACATTTGGTTGATGACATCAACATCTAGTAGGATAATGCAATGAAGAAATTTGTTCTAGCCTATTGGAACAGTATCTATATAGAGTACTATCTAACAATATATCGTACTTCATATTGGTTTTGGTTCCAAAGCATTTACCTTTGCGCTTAGACTGTTAATGATCCGAGAAAAGGCAGAGATTGTTTCGTAGGACTCAGTTGTCCTATCAAGAGTGGATGATATAGCTCATTAATGAATGAGTTTGGCAAGTGATGATATTTCTGTATTTTGTATACATGGTAGTCAAAATTTTGCTCCTGCTGCACCCAAAAGGTGTGACCTAGTGGTCAATGAAATGGATTGGACACCATGGTATCTTAGGTTCAATCTCTGCAGAGACAAAACACTAGGTGATTTCTTTCTATCTGTTCTAGTTTTGGTGGACAGAGTCACCTGGTACCCGTTGCTGGTAGGAGGTGATAGATATTTCTTCTCTATCCCGCTTGCATCAGTCCGTTTTTCTTTCTTCCTTTCATTTCAAAGTGTGTATGGTTGCATATCTTATCATCATCTCCCAACTGTTCCCAAATATTGGATCTTAGTTTATTTGGTTGTATGTACTTTATGCATAAATTCCAGTAATTTGATTGAAAACCCCATGTGCATTAGGTTGTGTCTTCCATCTTTCTGTATGTAGTCTTCAGGGAGATCACATTTGTTGCAATATGTGTTTGTGTGCCTTTATTTATTGTTGTGATGTCAGTAGCCTTTTGGTTTGCTATTCTGGTGTTGTGTGCCAAACAAAGCATTTTCTATCAACAGTTTAAAAAGAAGTATTTTAAACTACAATTTTATCGAGGTCGAAATCAATTGCAGTTATTTTACATAAATAACTTTATATTTGACTTGATAAACATAAGACAATAATTTTTATGACGTAACTGTTAGAGGGTCATTTGGTAAAAAAATTAATATTATTGTGCTTGATGTATTAAAAATAATATGTATTACTGAATACCCTCCAATTTCTAAGCATTGAGTATTCTTTTTACAAACACCTTTTTTATTCATTTTAATATTTTTACTTGGATTATTTAAGGATAATCCAATTCCTTCAAATTCTAAAGCCAAAAGTAATCAAATTCAACCTTCAAATTATGCGATCATAAATCACATCCCCAACACCACTTTTCTACTAAACCAGCCATACTATGCCTTATAAGACTTATTCCCTTTAAGAATAATAGTCCAACCATTAAAGTCTCATCTCAATCAACCAAAAATAACATAATTTTGCAGTTTGCTCTGAAATATTATGAAAAGTAAAAAAAAAAAAAACATTTATTAAATATAGAAAAATGAAGGTAATGTGTGAGGATCATGACCCGAACCTTGAATTGATGAATGACCATGGAGAACGGAGGAGCACATAAATTGCACCCATGAATTCTTGTGGTGCAAGCTCAATATGTTTAAACTTTACCGTTCGTTATTTCCTTTTTATTTTGTCGATGGAATTTGGCCTAACACCTGTAAGTCATTCTCTGCCTATATAGCAAATTCCCCTGCAACTCCTTCATTGTCCTCATTCTTACTAATTTGCACAGTTTTTTCTCTTACAAAAAACTATTGCAAATTAGGATCGTAATCTTTCAAACTTCCTCGTTTGAGAAAACTAAAAAGGAAAAAACAAAAAAATCCGAAAAACATAAAAATGGCTCGTCAAGTTATTGTTTTGGCTCTCTTATTTGTTGCCGTTGCTGGATTAGCTTCGGCTGATAATTCCCCAAGCAGCTCCCCTGCTGCATCTCCATCCTCAACCCCATCATCACCATCAACATCACCATCATCATCACCATCAACATCAGCAGCGACACCCAAATCATCACCTTCCTCATCCACTCCGCCAGCAGCTTCACCAAAAGCCAATAGTGCCAATGCACCCGCTGCCACAGCCACCACTCCATCATCCTCTGCCTCCACTCCTGAGGCAAGTACCCCATCATCATCATCATCATCCCCATCTCCTCAATCTTCATCTTCCGATTCTTCCTCCTCTTCTCCAACTTCAAGTGCGCAAACTCCTGAAGAGGAACCCACATCACCACCATCTCCCGACAGCGTCGAGTCTTCCATCCCACCCACTACCTCTACAGCTCCCACCGCAACACCTGCTGAGGCACCCGCGGATGCCAGCGGTGCTGCCACATTGAAGGCCGTCTCCTCTGTTTTTGCTGCTGCAGTCGCTGCCGCATTCTTCTACTAATTTATTACTCGTTTGACGAGTAGAGGGGAAAAATTATTAATTCTGTGAAATTCATTGAACAAAAAGAGGGAAGAGTTAACCAATTTTTTAATTTAGTAACATGTAATCGTAAATTCCATGTTCATCCATCATTTATATTTTACGTTTTAATTTGCTTCAATAAAATGATCAAATTAAAAGATGTGACCATTTGAATAAATATCTTCTTCCCTGTCAATCTTTTTTTAGTAGAAAGTTTTTATTAGTGTGCTTCACATGTTAGAAAATAAAATCTTCAAGTTAATGGTGTTTCATTTGCATTCTTCTTTTACTTTGTTTGGCTTTTTTCCACGTATCGATATTAGCCCAATTAAATTTGAATACACGTCATAAAATTTCATATTAAAAATAAAGTGCACTTAAATGATAAAAACAAAATGAAATGATGTTGAAAGTTGCCATGATTATTTGAAGATAGAGATTTTTCTAACAAAGAGTTGACAAGTGTTTTCTTCTTGTATATGATTTTAATATTTTATTTGATGTGCTATACTTCCAGCAGAGGGGTGGTTATTTATAAAAATGGAATTATCAATAATGTCGTAATTCCCTTAATTTGTAGCGTAGGGTCAGTTCCATGATTGACGGAAAATGCTTCTAAGAGAAAAAAAAAAAGTGTATTGAAATATGTGGGAATAAATTTGATATTTTTTCCGTCACTCTTTACGGTCACTGCGTCTAAATAGACCACAGAAGCAGTCATAAAAATCCCATTCATGTTCACATTATCCAAATACTAAGAAAATGACACCTTATGTCTCTCATATATTCAAAATTAATCCCGTAAATATGTCGGAATAAACAGAATTCATATAAAATTAAGTCTTAGGCCTAACTCACATTCCAAAAATTAGTTCAAAGGAAGGAGGGTTGTCCATAGGGATGACAATGGGGCGGGTTGAGCTTAACCCGCAAACTTTTTAAACCGCCCCGCCCTACATGATGACTTTTTTCATTTTCAACCTGCCCGCCCCATAAACCCGTTTAAATTTTAAAGTTCTTCTATTTTTTGAACTTTAAATTTTAAGCATGCTAAGAATCGTGAGATTACCGGTGAACATTTAGTTTGCTGTTCTAAACCATTTCCTCCATCCCTTTGAATATAAATTTGTAGTAATATGGATAAACTATGCATTTAGTGATAAATTATATTTTGATTTTGCTAGATTGAATAAGTAAAACTAAACAAGTAAATGTAAGCGAAAATAGTAACACATTAGGAAAAACCAAGGTAGTCTCTATATCAAGGAATAAACTTACAAATGACAATAATTAGTCGTAATAGTTTGTCCTTGAAAATTCAGAAAAGAAAACAATTGATATTTAATATCGCGAAATGATACTCCATATGTTTTGAAACTCCGTACCATTTTCAGCTTAATTAAAACACTACTACTTTCAGTGTTGTCATCTAGTAATTGTAAATTCTCCCGTAGTGGGCGCGCGTAGCTCGCATTTAAATTTTACTAGCAGCGGGAGCCTTTTTTACAGCTTATAGGACCGGCATTTGTGGTCATTGATCCAACCAAACTAGATGGCCTAGCGCTTAAGCTTGAAGCTCTGGCATAAGTAGATGATGATGCACCCGCCCCTGTTTGCCTGAAATACGCTCCATTTAACATCAAATCACCTTCCGACCTCCAGTTCCACCTTCTCCACTCACTTTCTGGTGCATCCTCGTGCTTCGTCACCTGTAAAATTATTTTTCAACTGTTTAGCATGATCTTAAAACATTTCAACTTTTATATATCGACAAGGTAAATCAAATCATCTGTAAGATTATATGTATTGGTGTTTTTTTAAAGCTTGTGATTTATAATAAGTCATAAATATTTGTATATCTATAAATTATACTTTGAAATTAAATTGTTACTAAATATAAAAATGTAATATGTTAGTAATAAAAAAAGAATGGACTTTGTAATTTATTTATTTTTGTACAGTTTAATTTTTAACCAACCATTTTGTGTTTGATAATCGTGGTCAAAAGGAAATTTTTTGACTCTTTACCTAATAACTAGAAATAGTATCACATAAATAATTACTTAAATGTTTACTGTTGAATTGAAATACCTCTTTGCGGAACTTTTCATTGGGAGCCAGAAACCTATTGCCTTGGCTATTAATAGTAGGTGCTGCACTACCACCAATAGCATACATTTCCCAGTGAGTATAGTCATTATTAACCACATGGAAGTAACCATGTCTACACCTTGGCATTCTTTGCACCAACCCTTCACCAAAATGATTAAAAGCAACTGTGACTTGCATGCCTTTGTCCTGTGTGAATGAATCACTGTGTCCCAACAACATGACCTTATCATGATGAGTAAAATAGTTGTTAGAAATCGTGATTGCTGTAGATCCATGAATTGCATCGATTAGACCGTCGTGGCAATTGGACAACGAACAATGGTCCACCCAAATATTCTTCCCTCCCAAAATTGAAATACCGTCTCCGTCAGAAATATCCCACCAGCCGGAATGGTGTGGTGAGTCCCGAATGTTGCCGTTACCACTCTGCTTACAATCGTGTATATTAATCCCGTGTATAATAATGTTCGTCTTCTGGTGGATTGTAATGCAGGGGCCACCTGAAACAGTAATATTAGTCCCGATTATTAACACGTAGTAGTTAAAATGAATTTAAGAAATAATTTTGGATCTGCCTCTGACCTGAAATGTGAACACTAGCGCCTCGACCGTCTATGGTCTTGAAAGAGTTCATGACGAGCTCTTGTTTGAGCTGAATGACCATGTCTCTTTTGAAAATGATCCATAAAGGCTCGTCTTGTATAACGGCGTGTCTAAGGGTTCCGGGTTTGGGGTTCACGGGGTCATCATCCCCGGAGTCAGTGACCACGTAAATTCGCCCATTTTTTCCTCCAATAGCGTTCTTTCCAAAGCCAATGGCGCAATCAGCTAAGCGCTGGCGATTTTTCTCCCAATTGGAGTCGCATCGCCAGCAATCATCAATGGGATTCCCTGTTCCGCACGATAAATACCCCAAATTCCTCCTTGTCAGTGAAGCATTGATGCTCCTGTTCATAGTAGCAAGACGTAAATAATAAGCAAAAGAAAAAATTGAACAACAATTGAGATCACTAGTGACTTTTGTGTTACCTATGAACGTCTTGCACGACAAGTTCTGGGTCTTGGATTGAACTTTGTACAAGTAGTGGGGCTAGAAGAAGAAGGACAAACGTGAAGAAAAGACTTGACATTTTTTTTTTTAAAGCAGAGGCTAATAGCAAAGAGAAGAAGTAGTTGAACTGAGTTAAAGATGAAGAACTGGGGCAGGGGTTATAAATAAGGAAAAGTATCCGGGATGAATGGCGTGATTAAACTAGAGGTGGGCCTTACTTTGATTCATAATTTCTTTTTTGGATTCCCACCTGGTAGTTTTTGATCGTTATCGTTAGTTAGCAATTAATTTATGTATTCACTCTTCCAAATTAATTACCACCTTATTCCTTTTCTCGAGATTCTAAATTTTTACTCATATTTTTATATTCATTGAAGTTGACATGAGAAAAAATTGCAGTGTGTGTGATATTTTGAAAATCTAAATTTTAACGATAAAATATTAAATTGATTGAATTAAATTTAACTTTAAAAATTAATTAAATTGACTTTTGAGAAAGATAATACGACGATTAATTTGACGAGGAAGTGCTATTTTTATTTTTTGTTTTTTTAAATATGATGAGATAGAAATTATAATGGAGCATAATATGAGTACAATTTTGTTTGTTCCCTGGATTCTTTTGATCTCTTGATTTCCTCCATTTTGAAGGTTGAAGAAACACATTTCTCCATTAGGATGATGCAGATGTTCTTGTGATTTAGTTGATTCCCATGAAAGATGATTTTGTGGATAGCGATTAGGATATTAATGAGAATAACCTTCTTGAAATTTATATCAACTCTATAAAAGGAGAATTTTTGTGGATCTTCTTGAACTATTTGATCGTTAAGAAGAGTTCAGTTTTCCGATCACATCTTGATCTCTTTATGAATATCCCAATAATTTAGGGATATTTGATATAGTATTTTTAATTTTTTTTTCTCCTAAAATTATAGTGTTCGAACAAGCTTGCACATATCTTGACTTATTCAATGGATTATTTTCCCGGTATCACAATACTGATTAACGAAGGTTAGAACAATGCATAAAAAAAAACCTAAATAATCATCCACATCCACCCATCTAATATACTAAAGTAACCATTCGGTGTATAATATATAATATATGTATACGACTAGAAAAAGTAAATTCATATATAGTTTATGTATACAAATAGAAAAAATAAGCAATAAACCTACTCGACTCTTTAGATATAAACCTCAAGAGATATTCATCATCCATTCTAAAGAAATCACCTTTAATTTAGTATCCACATTTTTATCCTGAAAATTGAGAAATCTCAACTCATATCCTTGGATACCATTTCTTCAATACTTACTATTTATGCAATAATTTAATGATGCAGTATTCTATGTTTGGCTTCCCACCCCGTTGAAAAATGGATACAAAAGATTAGTAGAAAGTACTGCATCTGATTACGGCGACCATAATGGCAATTCTTTCTTCTAACATCATGCCCCATTAATTAATTTTTTTTTCTGTGACAAATACTCTTAATTTTATTGTTATTATGATCCATATCTAGTTTATTCAGCTTATGGGTTGTTGAGTCGAGAGTTCTCAGGATACAGTCTCTCTACTTCTATATAAATACTAGGTGCGTACATTTCTACTCTCCCCAGACCCCACTTGTGAGATTCAACTGAATATGTTATTGTTATTACGGTCTATTCACTGATACGCTGTTTTTTATTTTATTCCCTGCAAACTCGATGTAATATAACTTGGTTACTCACCCCTTTTGAATTACTACTTTCTTCATCCTAAAACAGCGATCTAATATGTAAATAAATGTTGTCCACATCACGAGGGAATAAAAAAAAACAAGTATTGACATGAAACCCATGGATTTGATCCTTGAAATTAAATGCCAATAAAGTCAGCTGCCATGTTCTTATCATTTTGACATTAATTAGACGATGAGGTGATTCGTTTTTAAAAAATATGCATGAAAATTGTCTACTTTAATTAATTTGTGACTGTGTGCCCAAATATTTGTCAACATATCATATGAACTCCATTACCTACAAAACAATAAGTCAAAATAGCACTGTAACTCTTTTTTATTGTTTCATGCACATCTTTGAACTCTTGGGGACCGAAATAAGTGGCATTTTTTTTTCCATTAATTAAGGAATAGTGTTATAGAACCAAACTCACCGCAAAAGTAAAATTTCTTCATGTCATTATTGACTGCTTTTTTTGGAACGCTTGCGCAGACGCTTTTGCACTGCACTTAGTTTGTTAATTCGGTACAAAAAGAATCATTTAAAAAATTATGGTCTTTTATAGCAATAATAATTTATTTTTGCTGAACATATTTATGTATAATATAATTTTAATTCACTATCTATAAAACATATATAATACAAGTTTCATTGTTGGATAATAAATTTATCACGTAATTTCTTACCAAACAAGCACAATATATTTTAAAACACTTATAATAATTGCAAGTATAATTCACTTTTAATATAATTATTTTTTAAAAAGTATCCGTCTAAGTAACTTTTTCCATAAAATAATCTCACAGTAAATTCACTATGGTGAACATTAACAACAACATGACATGTTTTGGTTACTTTTTTTTTTTTTTTTTAATTTCAGAGTAATTGGACGGCTATTTTCCTAATTCCTTTAGTAAAATTTTCCAAAGGTGAAAAAAAAGCTGTTATCTAAAATACGGACAGTATGATAGTTAATAAGGTTTGAACTTAAAGTAAGAGCGTAAGTCAAAATTAGAGGTTGGTTGACATGCACCAATTCTACAAGCTCATGGCCCACAAATCCTTTCACTACTCTCTATTTTCAAACAAAAAGTTTTTTGATAAGTTAGGTTAATTTAGACTATTTGGAGGATTCAATTTGATCCAAATTTATATTCATTTTGTTTTTACAATTGATACCTATTTGTCTTCCATTAGCAGTGGCACAATTGCAAAGATACTGATACATGTCTATCCAAGTTTGACAATAGCTATCTTGCTCATCCTTTTTTTTAAAAAAGAAAATTCAACACAAAATTTGAAATCCTTATTACACCTATTTTGCACACATAAAAGAAGAGTTTAACTAATCAAGAAAAGGTTAAAATCGTAATTGATTGATTTTTATACTAACACTGCAACTTTTCCTTTTTTTCCGTCGCCAACAATTAATGCTCCTATTTTTTCAAATGTATCACTATCTTATTTTTTGTATCGTCAAACCACCAAAAAGGAGGGAATTTTGATAATTATGAAAAAGATTGGCATTACTTGAAATTAATGCTTAATTAATGCTAAAAAGTATGATATTTCTATAATTTGCACAATTTTTAAATGTGATAGATGGGTTTTCTAAAGTTGTGGGCTGGAAAACGGAGGCAATGCCTGGGCTTGGGCATTCAGACCCTATGATGCCCCATATGGGTTTCTAATGTTTTGGGCTGGTAACCCGAACCAACTAATGGGCTGACGTAATGATTCTAATTTTGTCTCTATTAATAAAGCTGTGCAAATAATCCTCCAGAAAATTTATCTTTTCAGACAAAGTCAAACTATCGTCAAATATTAGACTATTATCTAATGTTTATAATTAATTATAAATTTCAAATCACATTTTTAATATTCTCCTCATGAGATATTGAAATTTTCTATTCCTTTTGACCTTTGTCTAAAAAATTCATAAATTAATAGTGAAATTAGAAATAAAAGTCATTTACTGCATACTTATCCCCATTAATGACTGATTAGTGACTTCCAATTTTATTAAAGACAATTTAAATGTTTCAAGAATAGAGCGGTGTGTGATCTTAAATTCAATCACGAGAATAGTCCTTATTTATCACTCCATTATTTACATCTACAAGAAAAAAATATCTAAAGGCAATCCAGATAACAACACAATCCCCATTCCCATCCAATCAACAACCCCCACGTGTCAAAAAGCGCAACATGATATCGACAATCTACTTTTTGCTCTTGATCCATCACCAAAAGCACAAAAAGTCTCCCACAAACATTACACTTTTTGGCTTAGCACAAATATTCTTTAAAAAAAATACAGTGAAGTGATCTAATTACTATTATTATTATTACTATTATGCGTATGGCCGATACCGGGTTACCATCCGTCTCACCGAGAAATCGTAAATCCAAAACCAAAAACAAGGTGAAGCGGAGAAAACCGAAATTCTTAAGCCTGAGTCTCGAGCTTTCGGAGAAAAAATCTCCACCGTCGGATCATATGATCGTATCATCATCCAACGGTAGCACTCACGATCATCATCATCAGCTGAATCTGTTTCCACTGCATCCAGAAAATTTGGTGGATGAGAAAGACACTAGTGCTCAAGAAGAGAACGTAGCTCTCTTCTTTGCTGGCGCTGAAAACAGCGCCACTACTCTCAACGAACTTCTCGTTTCTTCCAAGGATGAAATCGACAGCAACATAAGTACTAGTGTTCCCAATTACATGACGGTTTCGTCTTCGGAGGCGAGCTTCACATTTGCCGACACTTACAGGTAGAGGTGCCAAATGGACGAGTTTCATAGTCTTAAATGTTTTCGAATAAGGATGGTTCAACAGGTCATAATTAAACTCGATCAATATGATCTATTTAACTTCAATTTTTCGATTATAGTTTAGTACGTTTTAGTTTGTGTTGAATTTTGGCCTCTCGATTTATAATGTTTGATGAGTCAATTCAGATTCAACCTGTTAAGTCAATTTAACAGAAGTTTGATCAAATTTGTTGAAATTTATTTTTAGTTACGGTAGTAATTTTTTTTAAGCAAATAGGTTGATTAATTTAGGATAATTTTGAATTTTAAATTTTTATTAGACAGTTTAGTTTGTTGAGATATTTTAGTTAGTTTTATTTTTCAAATGATGCGGCTTTTGTTTTGTTGCCGCATTCATTAATATTGTTTTTATAGGGGAGAAGAAGGTGAGCTTGTACGGACGGCTCTTCGGAACAAAGAGAGGGAGCACAGGGAAGAAGAGAAGTGGGTTGTTTACTCGGACGTTGTTGATTTGGATCAACACAGTGAGACGACGAGGAAGGAAGAGGAAGTAAGTAGTTGTCCGAGGAACAAACATCATCAACAATTGTCACTCAAGCTTGATTATGACGAAATATTGAATGCTTGGTCCGATAAAGGTCCACTTTACCTTCAAGCTGAGTCCCCCCAGATTGTTCCGGATATCCATGACGATTTTCTTGCCTATGATATCCCTTCCTCATCGCAGGTTACTTTTTTTTACCTTCCTTTTAAATTTAAAAATCTTATAGTTAGAAAAAAAGATGAGGAGGAGTAATTAAGATTTTGGAAAGCTGTCAATATGTTTAGGTTTGGACAAAGGATAACCTTTTAGAACCAAACATAATGAACTGTTACACTATGTGACTGGTAGATGAAATAGGGATACTTTCACAATTCAATTAATACACACAAAAATTAAAATTGTCCGTAATTTATTTAATAAGCATTGATTAATCATTAATTTAAGATAGTATTGATATCTAACCTGCTATAATATATAAAGTGTGAAATTAGGCTGATTTTGGTAAATGACTTAAATCCATTTATATATATACCTGTAAAATATTAGAAATTCATGAATTTACAACATATGCATTATGAGAAATTGTTATGATAAACCCTGGGTTCAGAAAATACTTTAATCTGACCTAGAAAAATGTTCCATTGCAACTCAAAAGAGATAAGAGTAATTATTGGCTGAAATTTTAGCCAGCTTGAAAGATGAAATAGGGCTTACTTCCATCCTCGAGGCAATGTCAGCTTTGTGTAAGAGCTGCTCTTTTCTGTTTATTTTGCTTTTACCATCAAATCGAGTAGATTCTTTAGTTCCCCCTTTTTTTTGTTGACAATGATGGTGTATATGACAATTTAGTAAGTATTTATGCGTCGTATTGAGTAACTAACCACCAGAACTACAATATTTTTGTATTATTCTCTCATAATTTTTATCTTTGCTTTATTAGCTGTTAGGTCAGTGTTTGTAGAACTTTTGACGTTAGAAATTATATAGTAAAAGAAGTCCACTAAATGCCACAACAGGAGTAGCAAATGTCATGGTTAAATCTTAGGTGAAAGTGGTGGATCGATAGATGTTAATTTGAAAGAGTGTATAGGTCCTGACTCTGACCATATAAAGTGCTGAGCCAATGAGGGGGCCCTCTTCATTTAGCTTTTACTTAATTAGGTGAAACTTTTCCTGTCTTATTCGTCTGCAAGTTGTAGGTTAGGCCTCCATGAACCATTCAGAAAGGAACTGTAGCTCTCCGTGAAAATGCATTAAAAACATGTGAAAATTTCGTCTCACACCTCCATACTTGTCTGTTGGAGAACTAGTTAGGTATTACTTTCTAGTCCTGCCAGTTTGGTTTGGGCGACGCAGTGGCTTAAAATTTAACATATGATAAAAAGACCTTAAACTTATTTTTCGCAAAATTAATGTAATAATGAGACACAAAATATGTTTCCATGATTTTGGAACACAGTGTGTGATGTGTGAGACAGATCGATATATGCACCTGATACTTCGAACTCAGTGGTAGTTGAGTAACACTCCTATTTGTTTCATGATTGTATCAACCATGAAAAAAATGAAATAGCTAATTCAGATTGGACATTACTGAGTGTTAAATTTTGAAAAGTGTAAATAGCAAATGAAGAGTTATGATTTCTTTTGAAAAGTAGTGACCTTTTTTGAGGAGTTGCTATTTTGTGACTTTTTTGAATTAAGCGTTGCGACTTTTCTAAATGATTGTGATTTTTGTGAATGATTGTGATCCTTTTGATAAGGCTATAATAAACACCTTTTATTGCCTATAAATAAAAGATTTATTGTCATTTCTAACGATAAATTTTCTTTCTTTTTCTTCTGCACGAATAAATTCTAGTATAATTTATTGTTGTTGACATGGTTTTAGGTACCAATACATCAATGAGTAAGACTGTTCTATCCTGAGAGAAAATATTCCATTAAATTCGGATACTTGACGGGAATAATATTCTTAAGGATACACTATGCACTTAGTAGGCATGATTTTCTTCTTGTAAATTTTGTTTCTGTTTTTCTTTACGAATTATGTTTTTATTACTAGTTTTAATTTCTGAGTTTTGAAAACTTGTTAGAATCTTTGTATTTATTCTTTTCAATAAGTTTTGGTTGACGTTTTCTTTTTTTTTTTCCTTCAAAAGTTTTGTAAGTTTTGTACTACAAAAATTGATGTTGGTATTCTGAATTTGTATAGGGTCAAATGAGTAGGAGTGGAGTTGTGTATAGGGTGCCAGAAGTAAACGGAAGTGAACAAAGAGAAATAGAGGAGGAGGAGATGAAGGCGGGGCGAAGAGAGGCGAGCGTAATGAGGTACAAAGAGAAGAGACAAAACAGGCTCTTCTCGAAAACCATCCGATATCAAGTTCGAAAGCTCAACGCTGAAAAACGCCCTCGCATTAAGGTACCTGCATAAACTTTTACTCAGTTCCTCTATTGGTACGTAGAATAATTTGGACATGAGTAACAGAGTGAGTCACTCATGTCCAAACTATTAAAAAAAAAAAGAAGTCCAAATTTGACCCTTTCTCCGTATGTACGTATCATGAACTTGACATCGATCACGTATCTAATAATTTTTGAACTTTTCTGCAGGGGAGATTTGTTAAGAGGGATTGAAGTGTGTGTTTTATTTAAATGTGTTGCAATGGAAAGCAGTATGTGTGTATTGTAGTTGACATATATCTTTGATATATACTGTTAAAAGGAGAAGCATGCCCAAAGGAACTCTTGTCAATCAATGAAATAAAGATTCTACTCCAAGCTGTAACCAGGCACATAAATGGGAAAATACACAAGAGTTCATTTTGTTCAAATGCAGTATGTAATACTGTTTAACTTTGTCAAGAACCAAAAATAGCAAAAAGATTCTTGGCCATTTTGTTATTAACCTTGAAATTAATGAATGAAAAATAGCAACGGGTCATGAACCATTTGCAAGCATCTGATTTTATATAATCAAGCATCATTTTTTGATGTGAAAGTCATAGCAAACAGTCTTTGTACTTTTACAAGATAGATATAGGATTGCATGCATTTAAATTTGATTTAAATATTAAAACATCAAACAATGACGTTCCTTAACATTAAAACATAAA
This sequence comes from Solanum rostratum, assembly GCA_029948455.1. Taxonomy (NCBI): domain Eukaryota; kingdom Viridiplantae; phylum Streptophyta; class Magnoliopsida; order Solanales; family Solanaceae; genus Solanum; species Solanum rostratum. The sequence continues at coordinate 945,515 of CM057056.1, read as the reverse complement.
ATCATGGATCTAGATTTGATTTTTCATTGATATTACCACTGTTAATAATTTAAATTAAATCATAAAAAGAAGAAACATAAGCATGTAAATTCAAAATGTGAATATAATCCCGATGCAATGGGAGGTAAGCATAATGATCATTCATGTCTAGTTGTATACTTCCTCCGTCAATACTTACTTGTCAATTATTGACTTGAACGGGGATTAAAAATAATAAATGATAACGATAATTTTATCAAATCATTTTTTAAATATAATAAATACAATTTCTTGAAAAATGTAATAAGAAAATAATCATAATTAATGATAAGAGTAAATTAGATACTAAATGTAAAATTATCTCTTAATTTCATAAAGTGAACAAGTATTATTGGACATCTCAAAATAGTACAGTGAATAAATAAAGATGGACAGAGGGAGAAGGTAAGATTACTATTTTTAAGTTAATAACAAAGATCTAATACTTATAATGTTATTGGGTTATTTCAAGTAAATAAGTTAGTCATATGTATTTAATACATATATTTCACAATTTTAAGGCCCCAAAATTTTTTGAAACGTAAAGGAAAGCTTTATTAACCTTCACTTTGAATCCTAGCTTGTTCTTGATTTAAATTTAAAACACAAATATATATATTTAAAAAAGACAATGATAATGGCCTAAATATTCTTGAAAATAATTTAATCTAACTCGTGATTTTTTCGATTCAATTCATGACCTTTTTTTTTCCATTAATTTACGATTAAAAAAAAATCAACATCAATCATTCTTAAAAAGAACCAAATGTCTTGTGTCTTAAAATCCTCGTTAACCCGGAGTTAAAAGAAAATAAAACATGTCCTTTTGCGAACTACTCTTTTTCTAAATAAATAAATAAATAAATAAACGCTTATTTAATTAAAAAAGAACCAATTCTTGAGAAGTTGTACACGTGGCAATTTAATGAATAAATAAAATGAAAGTGGAAGTGCCTTGTAATACTAATACTCTAGTAGAAGAAGGAAACTTGTGGAAAGATCCAAATAGTAATTGTTCTTTTTTTAAAAAAATAATGAACATGCTAGATGTTTTAAAGAAGATCCAAGAAGTTTCAAGATCAATTTGAACTATTTTTTTCACCCATAATGTGCAGGTGTATATATACTAGTGCATAATTTCACTTGTTCCACGGAGTCAGAGATACAATTAGTAGTTGATTTAAGTGGAAAAAAAAAAATTAAAGATGTCAAATATGTTGAGCTTACTGAGTGCTAGCGACCCAATGGTTGCCATGATGAATATGTGTCCAGTTTTGAGTGCTCCAATTGACTGGAAAGAAACCTCTGAAGCTCATTGCTTCTTCGCTGACCTTCCAGGTACTAATTTCGACTTCTTTTTTCATTCGATATCGTTGGAGCTCGACAAGAGTAAAATATTGTTTTTGTCATTGAAACAGGGCTTAGCAAAGATGATGTGAAAGTGGAAGTGGACGACGGGAGAGTCCTGAAAATTAGTGGAAAGTGGAAAGCAGAGGAATTGATTGATGAAAAGGATAAGAAGAAAACAGATGAGATGAGGTGGCACAGAGTGGAACGTAACAGAGGGGATTTCTGCAGGAAGTTTAGGCTTCCACCTAATATAAAGGCGGATGAAGTGAAGGCATCCATGGAAAATGGTGTTCTTATGGTCACCGTCCCTAAACAAGAGGTGAAGAAACCATTATCCAAAGTAATTGAAATTGAAGGAAACTAAACTGAAAAAAAATAAAGTGTGAACGCCAGTCCCGTTCTATATGTTTTCTGTAATTTTCCTTGTGAATTGTGAGTGTGACTAATAAATGAATATTATCATCTGAATTTGTATCAAAATTTTCTTCATCTGTCAAATTGCTATTTGAATCTCTTAGAAATATCTATTTCATAAGGGGTTAATAACCCTGTTAGTTAACCACACATGTTATTTTTTATCTCAAAGGTATATATTTTAAACTTACATTTGTCTCGAATGTATATATTTTAAATTTGTAAGTTGTTAATTATTGCATTAAATTTGGTGTTTATTTTTTAAATATTTTAAATTGTTAATCGTTAAAGCAGTTAGAGAAATAATTTATTAGAGGTAATATTGTAAAATCAATCAGCTAAAGTAGACACGTCAATTGATATTTACTTTTAGAAAAAAAAATTTATGTAGGATAATATTGTATATTCATAATTGAAGCAGCAAAAGAGAAGAAATAATTAATAGAAACGACGTACTTGACTGTCTAGAAGTAACTAATAAAAATGACATAATAAAATCAATCAATTGAAGCATGTATGTTAATGAACAACTGTCTATTTAATTAAACAGCTAAAGCAAGTAGTAAAGTAATATAAAGTAATTAATTTGTCATAAGTATGATCATTTTTTTTTTCCACTAAAGGGTTGTGGGCTTGCCAAAGATCAATTCGGCCTAAGACCGTTGGATAATTTTTGCTTCTTTTTATTCAGAAACTTTCTTTTGTTGTTTTTCTATTGTTGTGTTTTTTTGAGAAAAAAAGTAAAAACTTTTACTTTTTTTTCTCAAAATATTTTCTATGCATTTTATTTTCATGTGCTAACATATATAAAATAGTGTATATGATGTATAAATAGTTTTATAATGGATACAGTTTATATTGATGTTTGTCTTAATGGTATAAAAATTTATATTGATATTATATATTTAGCATGTAAATATTTATTAATATTATAATAGTGTATAACGTATATAAATATTATATAACTAATATATAAGTCTATCTCAGTATTGTTTAATATATTATATAAATATATATATAAATATGATGTATAAATGGTTATGCTATGTATACGTAAAATATTGATATTGTATAAATATGTAATATATTGTCATTATATGAGTAAATAAAAATAATTTTAAAAAGACATAAATGCTCAATTTTTCCGGAAAGAAATAAAATAATAAAAAAGATTTCTTTAAAAAAGGGCAAACAAAAAATATATAATGGTTTTAGTAAATATATATATATACAAAGAAATAAACAAAGTTGTCTAAGTAATATAATATTATGAAGGATCTATGATAAGTTTAAGGCAAGATAATATAAAAATCATGTGAGTTACTTTTTTTTCTTATATATTTTTAAAAATATTGTACAATTTGAAAAATATGATAACATAAGCTCAGAGTGCATTATTTACATTTGGAACTTACACCCCAAATTCTAAGACTTACACTTTATGACTCTGCACCTTTAATTTACGTTTTGAATCGTTTTTAGTATGTCCATCAAAAGAATCACCCCGAAAATGTTTTTGAAAACATGGATTACGGGTAAACTTTTCCATTGCCCAATAGTTTGTCTCTCCCTTTTAACCTTAACCCTAATTCTAAGTGTATAATTAATACATCATTATGGGTGTAATCCTATTATATAAAGACATTAACAGAGGAAAACGACCTGTTTCCCTTAAAGAGTATTTAGATATATTTGTTTTGTGTTGTAATAGAGTTGCTCTTTTTTTTTCTTTAATGGGAAAAACCATAATTCAAACAAGTAACAACCAACAAGGAGTAATGGTGAAGGACGACACAACCCATCAAATAATGGAATTAAACTGTTGTTGGGCCACTCTGATGCTGACAAGCCTTTCATCTTCTCAGCCCACACAACAAACATCATAAATTTTTGTCAAAATACTTTTGGACTCAGCTGCCTCATGAATGCATTTAAGGGTCCTAAATGCTCCATCGCTCCATCTTTACTGGTATCTTATTTAACTTGATATAGAGATTAAGAAACAGGAAATAATAAAAGTAATTTTATCAAATCGTTCTTTGAATATAATAAATATAATATCTTAAAAAAGTAATAAGATAAATAACTATAATTAATAATATAAGTAAATTAGAAACTAAGTGTAAAATAGTATAAGAAATAATGAAGGGAGTACTAGATAGGCGAATAATAAAATTAAAATAGTTAAGTCAATAAATAGGTGAATCATTAATTCGTTACGGGAGCAGAGAGATATGTCAAGATGGATCATTAACTAGCACTTACTTCATCATGCCAAAGGCAAGTACAATAAAGGAAAAATACTGGAATTAGACGGATATTAATTTTTTTTATTACTATTTGATTAGAGAATAGAAAACTTATAAGGTTTCTAAGTGAAAGGAAATTGCAGAATTAAGTAATTAAATTAGTTAGAAACCGACTACCCAAATAATGTGGTACACCAAACTCTTATCTAAATAGAAAAGAATTAAGACCCTTCACCAAAATATAATATTGCTTTCCAGATTGTCAAACATCACAATTCACTATAATATAATCAACTTGCATTTGCTTGGGGTCCCTCCTTGCTTCTTTAAAAGAAGCATCACGCATCAACTTTATAACATATAAAAAAAATCATCAAACGAAAACACCATTATATTCACTAGTAAAAAAAAAAGGGGACCGATGGATATAGAAAATGTAAATTCTACTCCATTCACCTTCTTCTTTATCAATCCTCCTTAAATATGAGATTTTTTAAAAGGATAAATAAACGTAAATATTCTGTTTGTAGGGACTTTTTTCGTTCTTCTTTTTGGTTCAACTTTTTATTATTAATTATTAAATGGTGCACGCCTGTACTTGATTATTTTGTGTGCCCATAAACTATACTTGTAGGAGGGATCGAAGATAATTAAAATATGAATCAAGTTTAGTTTTATTTTATTTTATATTTAGTTGGTATAAAATTATAAGATAATTTATTTTTGATTTAGTAATTGTGGATTCAGTGTTATTTTTGTCCCACATTTAGGATGAATAATAATTTCGAAATAATTAATCTCATGATAACTTTTTTCTAACGAAACGAGCCCTAAAATATTGGGGGTTTGAGCTCTGAAAATAAATATTTTTCATAAAAATCTTTAAGTCTATAGCCGTCCACCAAAAATAGGACCTAAATATACATTACAGAATGGTTGAAATTTCTATATAATTTTAGTAGAAATATCATAGTAGAAAACAACATTAATGACAAAATTAAAATTAGTAAAGTAACATTTACAAACTCGATAACCTAATCGAGATGATGCAGACATGCCACCAGTACGTTACACATTAATTTTCACATATCCTACCGCAGGAACCCTACTTGGGCTCACATATAAAATTTGCTATATATTACACATCATTTAAAAAAAAAAAAAACAAGAACATAACCTACTTTAATTTGGGCAAGTTGGTGACCATATTCTTGATCCATCATCACTCATTTCCTTGATGAGGAGGAGGAGTGGGGGTTAGGCAACAAATTGCACACTAACAATGTTAACTAGTTGTACTAGGATCATTTTTTTTTAGACACAAATGGTGTGGTAAGTGGATCCTATGACTTGGACACGTCCACTTGTTGCAGTAGCCAAATTAACAAGTTTCCTCTCTTTGATAGCTGGATCTTCAAATAGTAATACTTTGTCCTTGTCTTTCACCCCCACCATGTGCAAGTATTCACAATCCTCTCTTTCTTTCCCTTTGTATAATAGCCTTTGCTCCTTTGGTTCTAAACCAGTTACCATGGCAAGTATCATCTTTAGTTCACCTGTCACCAATAAATCACACCTACAATCAGCTTCTGACCAAGTATATAAAAATAGGTCACTATTCGAGTTAAAATGGTGTAACTTGACTACTCAAAATAAGATCGGAACTTAAATACACAAAATCAAATTTAGAAATTGGGAATTATAGTTGGAATATTCTCCGAAGAAGTTAGAAGAAAAAGTTTTATCGTGCTGTGCGAGGTGATCTATTTTGATTCAATCGCGATTTTTAGTATAAATATAGATAAAAGTGACCAAAAAATGAAGGGAAACTTACCAAAAGATGAAGTTGCTTGTATGGAAATGTGATGGCATTGATTGACAGTAGAGACTCTGAGTGTGATAATTGAGTCTCCATCATTCTCTGCACATTCTCTCTTTTGAACCAACATACCTCCAGGACGCAATTCCCATTTTATTTCACCACCAACAGTAGCGGCGGCGTTAGTACTTGCAACCTTGGAATTGCTTCTGAACAACTTTTTGCATCTCAACTTAATCATTGTAATTGGATTTTCTAAAAATTATGAGTTGATAAGAAAGGGTTAGTGAGATAAAGAAAGAGGGAGGAATTGGAACGTTATATATAGGATGAATTGGGGGAGACAAGTAGCAAACTGAGAAAGACATAAAAGCAGCCAACATGCTTAACAATAATTTATTACTACATTTTATCATAGCTAACCATAAACATGTGTGGACCCAATTAGAGACATACACTTGAGCCCATATTTACACATCAAATAATTAAGACTTGTAATTTAAAGATAAAAATATAGACTCCCTTTGCAATATTTAAGAAATGTAAAATCTACTTTTTTGAATAAAAGGAGAAGGAATATAATGTAAGTACATCCTACTTTTATCTTTATAAGATATTTTTGAAACAAACTTTAATCTTATAAAGGTACTATTCAAAGATGATTTAAACAAAATAACAAGATAAACAAAATACAATTCTCCCAAGATATAAGTATAGCTCTTTATTAGCTTATGATCATGCTCATTAATAATAATAATAAATATAAAATATAGTTTTTCAAGTTACCTTTGTTTATTAGATTTTTTTTTATACTTGAGCACTATTAAGAAGAATAAATTCTTTATTAATTATAAGAGTATAGTTGAGAACAATTACTTACTATTTTTGCTTGGATGAATTTTGAAAAATACACTTATTTTCAGATGGAGGGAATACTAAACAAGGAGAAAATTAGAAAAGGAGACTAGCTCTACCTTTCGCCTCTCCCACGTAAAAGTACGATAATACTTGATTATTCTATCTTGATTTTTTACTGTTATATTTTTCTATCTAAAGTCCTATCTTGAGCAAGTTGAAGAGGCTAAGGAAGAGTTATGAAGGCGTAAAACAAAAAAATATATTGACCGAGCAAATTTCGTATCTATCAATTTAATGAAATAGACTACATCATGTCCTATTTGATTATAATCACCTCTCTCTATTTCTTTTTTAGTATACCTCAACCACTACTAAAACCTACTATTGTCAATCCCTCACTCCTTTCTACAAGTGTATTTGCGCACTTACTTTTCACATGTTTGAACCATTCTAGTCTTGCTTCCATTATCGATTTTATCTGTCGCAGAAGTCAATTTCATTTTATCTTATTGTATAATTTCGTCTCTAATCCTGTCTTTCCTAATATGTGCAAGCATCAATTTGAGCATCTTCATTTCAATTTTTTTTATCTTTTGAATGTGCGCGTACTACATCGATAAACATCAAACTAAAGTAACAAAAATGCTATATATATATATATATAATCCAATTTTTTTTAGACAAGTTAAAAAGTAGAATCACACATATTTATTATATAAATAAATTAAAAAGAAAAGAAACATGTTAAATTAAATGTGGCTATATATTTGACTAATATAAATATTAATTTGTGAATAAATTATTTTGGAGTATAGGTTCGTAAAGCTGGTTATAGAATGGTAGGGGCGCCTGGTATATTTGCTGATTTAGTGGCACATGGGTGGGTGGCAGTTTCTGCTTCATCAACGGACCTACTTTACTTTGATGACCAATATTTTTAAAAAAATCTAGTCGGTGGGTCAATTTCTTTAAATAATAGAATTATACTTCTAAGACTAGTTTAATCATTAATGCTTTTAACTAACTTCACTATAAACATACGTATTATTTCATTTTCACCTAGCCGTCAATTCTCATATTATTGTCGACTGTATAAATATTTTTGGTATGACTAAAATAACAAATCAAATTATTAATAAACTCCCGTATCATCGTTTTAAAAAAATTAGTTATATTGAGGGACACTTCATTTAAAATAATTATAAAAAATAATTTTTTGTTTTATAGATATTTATATTTATGTATCTTAATGTATATTTAGTGTATAACCCATGTATAAATAATATATATTGTATAGTAATATACTTTTTATATCTTTTGACAAACTATATTGTATAATTATGTACAGTCTTACTAATTTAAGACTATTTATTGTGTAAATAAAATATGAGCTATTTTTTGATAAACTTTTTATTTTATATATATATAAAATATCCCTTCAAAAAAATTGTTGCCATAGAAGATGTAAAGGCGAGAGATAAACGCAATGCCACGTACTGGAGTTACATTGAATGTTCGACCTTATCCATTTTGCAGGGATGATGTTGATCAAATCATAGTCAAAATTGAAAAGTCACTCTTTCCTATTCTACTTCCAAGTTTCGAATATGAAAAAAATTTAGATGGGAAAGTGTTATTTTCAAATAAAATTTGTTGGACATAAATTTAAATTAATCGAGTTTGAGTATGAATATATGGTATAAAACCAAAAACTAAATAAATAATTCCCTTAAAGTAATAAAGTTTCCGTGTTCTTAAAACTTGAAGGAATATGAAGTAATTAAATCCACTTATAGTTGCATACAGGTAGGAAGTTGGAGTTATGTCTGGCTTTAGATTGCTAAAGATTGAAGACAGGAAAGATTATTTAACTAAATTGTCAAATAAAGTATACTTAATTGACTATGAAACTGTTGAGGATATATTAGTCCAAGTAGTTAAAAGAGTTAGTTAGTTTGTTAGGTTGTTAAAAAGGTGGTTAGAAGTAGATTAAGAGTGTAATTAGTAGTTAGTTACATTGACAGCTGTCAATGTAACTAACCACTATATAAAGAGGCTTGTATTCACTAATTGTATACTTTTACACATATATGATAACTACCTTTCTTCTTCCTAATTCTCTGCATCAGTCTTCTTCTTCCTTGCTGTGATTCAGCATGTTATAGCTTCTACATTGAAGCTCACATGGTATCAGAGCCCGATCTGAGGGAGAACAGATCCATAGGGGAAGCTGAGGTCGAGATTTGAGGAGTCCAAGTCGGAGAGGATGCAAATGCGCATCTGAGATCAGTTGAAATTGAGCTTTGAGAAGCTCAATTCAGAGAAGATCTAGCTCTAGAAAGTTGCAATTAAGCTTTGAGAAGTTGAGATTCAGAGATATTCGAGTAGTAGTGAGCTCGAATTGAAGAAGAACTACTGAAATCTGAAGAAATTCAGTGGTGAGAAGAGTCGAATTTGAAGTCATAAGTCGAGATTGAAAAACTGTTTGTGTGTACTTACAAACATTAGATCAGAAGAAAATGTACAGTGCTGAGGAGCTGCATGCAAACTCAAATCCATCAACTTCGAGGAATTCAATTCGAAATGAGGTCGATCATACTCATCCTCTTTATCTCTATCCGAATGATACACCAGGTAGTTCACTTGTTTCTATTCAGCTTGTTGGTTCTGAAAATTATGCTCTTTGGAGTAGGTCCATGACCATAGGACTCCTAGGAAAGAGCAAGTTAGGCTTTGTAGATGGTAGACACACCAAGGATAGGTTTGATGAAACATTGCATGAGCAGTGGGAAAGGGTAAATGCTGTGGTGTTGTCATGGATTATGAATTCTGTGGGAAAGGAGGTATTAAGTAGCATTATCTATGCTTCTAATGCTCACAAGGTTTGGTTAGATTTAAAGGAAAGATTTGACACTGTCAATGGGCCAAGAATCTTTTGGCTGCATAGAGAAATTGCTACTCTAACATAGAACACTATGTCAGTAGCTGAGTATTTCTCCAAGATGAGAAATCTTTGGGATGAATTTGATGTCTTGATGCCTTGTCCTAGCTGTGGCTGTTCTGAGTCTCAAAAGTATGCTGAGTATCATGGATATCAAAGGCTTCTTCAGTTTCTGATGGGGTTAAGTGAAACTTATGCTCAGTGTCGAAGTCAGATATTGATGATGGTACCCACTCCTTCAGTAAACAAAGCTTACTCATTGGTTATAGATTATGAAAGCCAGAGAACTATTGCTGCAGGTGCATCTGTAGTGAATGAGTCTATTGATAGTGTTGCTTTCTTCAGTAAGAAAGGAAATGTGAATTCAGGTTACAAAGGAAATGGATCAGCTACTGGAGTTCAAGGAAACAACTATAGGTTTCAGAAAAGAATTCCTGTAATTTGTGAACACTGTGGGTACACTGGTCACACAAAGGCAAACTGCTACAAGATAATTGGATACCCACAGGGTTGGTCAAAGACTAAGAAGAAAGGGGGAGCTCAGTATGCTAATGTAGCTGAAAATAGTGCAGAAGAAGCTCATCTATCTCAACAAGGACAACTTCCTCCTTATTTCACCCAAGATCAATACCAGCAAATCATTAAGCTCCTGAACAAAGAAAGTGAAGGTAGTATTAGTACTCCTACAGCAAATGCAGGTAATGTAACTAATTCAGATGTCAACTCTAGTAGTTTTAAATGGATAGTTGATTCAGGGGCTACTAATCATATGACATCTAAGGCTGAGTTGATATATGACACAAAAAAGGTTCAGAAAATTGGGAACAACTGTGTTCATTTACCCACAGGTGATGAAGCCAAGGTCACTCATACTGGCAAGTCACACATATTAAAAGATCAAATAGTGTCAAATGTATTGTTTCTACCTGAATTCAAATGCAATCTCTTATCTGTATCTAAACTAACCAAGGAATTACAATGTTCAGTGAACTTTTTTCCTGACTTTTGTATATTCCAGGATCTTTGCACTGGCTTGGTGAAGGGGATTGGTAGGGAAGATCAAGGATTATACATTCTCAAAGGAACCAATTCTTCTTCAACCTTTTCCTCAGTCAATTCTTCAACTCATCCTTCTTGTTACACAGTAGAAAACAACACTGATCATTCTAATACTACTACTTTGTGGCATAGAAGATTGGGACATGCTCCTCTTGACATCATTAGAAGGCATGTTTCACTTCAACAACTTCATCCTGAAGACCACAAGTGTACTGTGTGCCCTCTTGCAAAGCAAACAAAGTTACCATTTTCTAGAAGTGTATCTAGCACTAAGTCTACTTTTTCTCTCATTCATTGTGACATTTGGGGCCCTTATAAGGTTCCTACTTACAACAATAAAAGATTCTTTGTTACCATTGTAGATGACTATACCAGGTTTACTTGGTTGTTTCTCATTTCCTCTAAATCTGATGTATTGGAGGTCTTAAAGTCATTTCTGACAAAAATACAGAATCTATTCTCTACTACTGTTAAAATCTTAAGAACTGATAATGGTAGTGAGTTCCTTAGTTCTCAGTTTCAAGCTATCCTATCTCATCTTGGTATTACACATCAAACATCCTGTGTCTACACACCCCAACAGAATGGGGTTGTAGAAAGAAAACACAGAGTTATTTTACAAGTAGCTAGAGCTTTAAGGTTTCAAGCTGGTATTCCCTTAAAATTCTGGGGAGAGTGTGTCCAGACTGCTGTCTATTTGATCAACAGAACTCCTTCTAGAGTCTTACAGTTTGTATCTCCTTATGAAATCCTCTTTCAAAAACCTCCTTCACTCAGTCATCTTAAAGTTTTTGGAAGTCTAGCTTATGCTTCCAATCCTAAAATGTCAGACAAATTCTCCCCTAGAGCAATACCTACTGTCTTTATGGGATACTCATTATCACAAAAGGGCTATATACTCTATGATATCCATTCTAAGACCTTTCTTGTTAATAGACATGTTGTCTTCATGGAATCTATTTTTCCTTTTCTAGACATCAAGTCATCTGGAACTCCACTATTTCCAGTACTTGATCTTACTACTTCAGATTCTTCCACATCTCCTGTCCTCTCCTTTCCCACTCCAACTTCTGACTCTAGTTCATCATCTACATTTAACAATCCTAACCAATCTACTGTTCCATCTACCTCATTATCTACTCCACCTGGTTCTGCAGGTCCTAGAAGGTCTTCCAGGACCAAACATCCTCCCATATGGATGCAAAACTTCATCACTTCTGTTACTAACTCCTGCTCCTATCCATTATCCTCCTATATGACCTATTCAAATCTCAAACCTACCTATCAGCTTGCCCTGGCTGCTTATTCCTCCTTGACAGAACCTACTTCCTTTCATCAAGCTTCCAAAGATCCTCTTTGGATACAAGCTATGCAAGCTGAGATCACTGCTCTGGAGGATAACAATACATGGACATTAGTTGATCTTCCTTCAGGAAAAACACCAATTGGCTGTAGGTGGGTGTATAAGATAAAGTACAAGTCCACAGGTGAAGTTGAAAGATACAAGGCCAGGTTAGTGGCCAAAGGTTACAGTCAAAAAGCTGGATTGGATTATTCTGAGACCTTCTCACCAGTTGCCAAAATGGTCACTGTCAGGTCTCTCATAGCTATTGCTGCCTCTTCTAAATGGCCTATTTTTCAGATGGATGTACATAATGCCTTTCTCAATGGTGACTTACTTGAAGAAGTGTATATGACTATGCCTGAGGGGTTTGCTAGACAGGGGGAGGATCATAGAGTCTGCAAACTAAATAAGTCACTCTATGGTCTTAAACAAGCTCCTAGACAGTGGAACAAGAAGCTAACTGATGCCTTATTGCAGATGAGTTTTATACAAAGTCATTATGATTATTCCCTTTTCACTAAAACAGTTGATCAAGAGATTGTGATTGTGTTAGTTTATGTTGATGATTTACTGGTTACTGGTAGTTGCTCAATACTCATAAATCAAACCAGACACAGCTTGCAACAACAATTTAAAATGAAAGATCTTGGAGAACTTAAGTTCTTCTTGGGAATTGAAGTATCCAGATCTCAAACTGGAATTTTGATGTGCCAAAGGAAGTATGCATTAGAGTTAATTGCTGAAGCTGGATTAAGTGGATCAAAACCTGCTACAACACCTATTGATGTAAGTCAGAAGCTAACCTCTGCTGATTATGATGAAAGCTTTCCAAACAAGGATGGTATTACAGATGAAGTTATATCAGATCCTTCCAGATATCAGAGATTAGTTGGTAGACTGTTATACTTGACAATGACAAGACCAGACATCTCATTTGTGGTTCAGATGTTGAGTCAGTATATGCACAAGCCTAAAATGTCCCACATGGAAGCAGCATTGAGAGTAGTAAGGTACTTAAAGGGAGCACCTGGACTGGGAGTACTCATGCCTGCCAAAAGCAGTAATCAACTACAAGCCTATTGTGACTCAGATTGGGGGGCATGTTTGGAAACAAGAAGGTCAGTAACTGGTTATGTGGTGAAGCTTGGTGAAGCATTAGTGTCTTGGAAATCAAAAAAACAAGATACAATATCAAGGAGTTCAGCTGAAGCAGAGTTCAGGAGTATGGCAGCATGTACTGCAGAAATTATATGGCTCACAGGTCTGTTTAATGAGATGGGAGTTAAGATACAGCAGCCTATTAATCTCATGTGTGACAGTAAGGCTGCTATCCAAATTGCAGCCAATCCTATATTCCATGAGAGGACTAAACACATTGACATTGATTGCCACTTTGTAAGAGAGAAGATCAACCAAAAACTCATCAAAACAAATCATGTGTCAACTAAAGATCAACTAGCTGACATTCTAACAAAAGGATTGGGAAGAACAGCTCATGAACATTTGGTTGGCAAGCTTGGACTCAAGAACCTGTTCAAGCCATTGGCTTGAGGGGGAGTGTTGAGGATATATTAGTCCAAGTAGTTAAAAGAGTTAGTTAGTTTGTTAGGTTGTTAAGAAGGTGGTTAGAAGTAGATTAAGAGTGTAATTAGTAGTTAGTTACATTGACAGCTGTCAATGTAACTAACCACTATATAAAGAGGCTTGTATTCACTAATTGTATACTTTTACACATATATGATAACTACCTTTCTTCTTCCTAATTCTCTGCATCAGTCTTCTTCTTCCTTGCTGTGATTCAGCATGTTATAGCTTCTACATTGAAGCTCACAGAAACGGCTTAATTAACATCTTTTCTTTGTCATCCAAATTAATTAATCCTTTCCCCAGTTCGTTTTTGAAGTTCAATATGGGAGGGGATAAGAGTTAGGGGGTTATGATTGAAAGCCTTTTAATAATAACAAATTGAAATGCCTTTAATTTGGTCTATATGTTTTATTTTTGAAAAAATTCAGAGCTTATCAAAGTATCTTCCCATGTGCGTGAAGAAAGCTACAAACGACAAAATGCACACACAAAGCTTTCATTTATTTTCTCTCTAATTAATTAGTTCCTTCCTCAACCACCACCACCTTTTTTTTTATTTCATTATAAAGTTTTTTTTTTCTAAATATATTATTATATATACATAGAAGAATCATTTGAAAGTAATAAAAAAACAAGTTTTACAGTTAGTTGATGGAGCAGCTCTCCGACAGATGGTCATGGTTCCGTACTCAAAATAACTTCAAAACTTTCTTAGGAACGTCAATTAATTGAACGCAAAAAAAAAAAAAAAAGTTTTTACATCAATAGATGAAGGGTTTTTTTCTTATACCAATCTAGAGCAAGTTGAGCGGATAAATATATAATTCATAAATTTTATTACAATCCACTTGCAAAATGATTTTTTTTTTTTAAAAAAAAGATATGGCCTACCCCTCTCGCTCATACTTATTTCAACGTATTTTAATAAAGAATAAAAAGTTCAAACAATAATTTTAAGAATTTTCACACTTTTAATATAATACGGATTATTAAAAAATCGCTAAGAGCTTTAGTCAGTAGTATACAAAATTAGCCAAAAAAAAAAAAAAAAAGGAGGAGGAGGAGGATTAACATAAAAGGTATATGCATTTCATGCATATTTTGAGGTGGTAATTTTAAATCTAGAACCTTTGCATCGCTTTAATCTCGTGCAATATACTTTCGTGCGTAAAATATTATATAGGCTAATTAACAAGCTAATTAATGAGCTCACTTTCCAACCCATATTTAAAACTTTTTCCAATTGGAATTATCCATAATTCAAATTAAGTAAGAGATAAAAGTGCATGACAATTGCTTAAAAAGCAACATTCAAAGATAATTTTATACTACAAATCCATGAAAAGATGGAAAAAAAGAGAAATAAATAAAAACAAAACCCAGTAAATCTGTTTTAGGAGTGCAGTGGACAGCTTCCACATGATGGTTTGGAATATGCGTGAAATTAAATTGAATGTAAAGAAAACAGTAGCATATACCAAGAAAAGAAAACATTTGAATCGGTTTTTGGGAAAATTCATAGGACCCATAATCTCTTGTCTGAAAAAAGAAGGATTGTTGTCGGCCCATAATTCATTTGGATTTTACAACACAAAGTATGTTGGACCAATAATGCATCCCTCAATTTGTTTACTCTTATTATACACGTTAAGAAATAAATGATTTAAGAGTTATAATTCTCGATCGACTAATAAAAGTTGGCTACTCCTTAAATTTTGAATACAACACAACAAATTAAACCAAAAAGAATATGATGATTCCTGATAGCCTTCTCCAACAAGCAGCATCTATAAAATCTTATTTGCATGTTACATGCATGAATGGCATTTTTTTGTTCCTTTCTGCAAACAATTATTGTAAAATGGAACTCCATGATCTAATTAATTAGACACAGTGATTTGATATGACATAACCACACTATTATTCTAACAAATTTAATTTAGAGATTCTCCATGTTCCTTTTGTTTCTTTCTGCCTCATCTTAATCTATTATATATGGTTAATGATTAAATAACAAATTTGGTAAAAGAAATTAAGGAACGAATATTCTTAAAACAGCAAAGTTAGTGATAAATTATCTCCATTCACTTTGGCGTTTTAGGTCAATGTTTTAATGTTAACACACGTGGTTAATTAATTTTCTACATACTTATCCTAAATCCGGCGTAATTATTGCCACCTTATCACTAATTAAAACTTATCCACATGATTAGCGATGAAAAAAATAAATCTTTGATCTAACGTGATTCCAAAAATTAGTATACGATATATAAATTATTAAGATTAGATTAATAACACGATCACAACTTAAGGGAGAATTTCGACATTAAGATCTTCAAATCTTATTAGTCGTGTTGTCATCTTTTCTTGAGATGGTTGATAGTGATAGTTGTGATGACGATGGTAATAGTGTATTGGAGGTTTAAGGTGACAAGTGATGATAAAGAATAATATTTTAATAATTTTAAGATCTAGAATTTCTAAGAATTTGAAATAACTAAACATATAATAGTGTGTTTTTTTATTTTTATTTTTTTTAAAAAAAAGTGGTGGTTAATCAGAAGACATGGACTTTTTAACATAACTCCAAATGGAATATAAAAAGTATCAGATTTTAGGTCAGTCTGGTCAATTTTAGTAAGTGTCAAATGTTGAAATGTCTTAATTCAATCTAACGAACTTAACAAACGTTAGGATACGTACAGTGTGATAGATGAATGCAAGGCGAATCTAAAATTTAAATTATTAAATCGACATAATTCATTAATTCAATAGTTTTGATCAGAATTTATAAAGTAAGTTAAATTTTATAAACTTCCAAAATTTAAAATTTAAAACTCTGAATTTGCTTTTAAAATAGAAATGAGTATGCAAGCTCAGCATAGAGTCATAGGCCAAAGATTTTTAGATATGATTCCTTTTTCCCAAAATTATTTCTATATCTGCAGATTCGTTCGTTGGCCAAATCCAAAGTAAACTATTTTCAGTGAGTGCATGGCCTTTATTCAAGTTTCAACCTATTCATTATTTTGGAACTATGATTTATTTATATTTTTCTTTGTAGTATACTATAGAACTTAAAACATGTGCAGATCCAAGAATAAAATTTCTTCAAGATTTTGGCTAAGCCTTATAATTAGTCATGCTAGCTGCAAAGCAGGCTGAATCTTGATCAATGTTAGTTTGGTAAGAATGTAAGAGGAAATTAATTAAGACCACAGAACTATACAAGAGATTAAAGAATAAATAAAATATTGCTTTTTCTTTTGCCATCTGGATTTGGATCTGGATGCTATGCTCATTTATCTCTATAGCTTATCATGTCTTTTTGAGGAAAGTTTTGTTCTCATAACATCGCAACATATAAGTTTGTATTTTCTTAACATAATTATACTCTAGCATGACAATAAAGAGCTTATCCTCCACTAGAGATAAGTCTATTGTTAAAAGGACCGAAAAATTATACGGAAAAACAAACATATACTAGTTAATTAACTAACATAGTTATAGTTTGAATTAATTACGGCTCGTGACAAATATCTAACCGTAATTACAGTTTAAGTTTTGTACAATTTGCACGATTTATACAAATATTGGGCACGATTATACAAAAGTTGTGCGTGAATCAAATTATATACCAAAATATACAAATGATGTGAATAGTATAACAAATTATATAAACGTTGTGCACAAATTGTATAGTGAAATATGTGAATGCTATAAAAAAAATGTGAATTGTATAGTGAATTAGACAAATATATACAAATATTGTGCGTATTATACAAACACTGATATAACTATAATTACGAAATATAATTACTAAAATTATAAAATGAAACATAATTAAGATATTTTTGAATGATTATATGCGTTAAAATCAACCCAGTTGAAGTGTATAATGGATTGTGGCCCAATACAATGAACCAAACTTGTGAATATGGATCATTTCAGCCCAAATACTCTTTAGATTGTCCAATCAGATTAGTTACTTAAAAACAGCCCACTGGGTCTTTTTTACGAAAACTTGT
The DNA here is from genome assembly GCA_029948455.1 of Solanum rostratum. Classification (NCBI taxonomy): domain Eukaryota; kingdom Viridiplantae; phylum Streptophyta; class Magnoliopsida; order Solanales; family Solanaceae; genus Solanum; species Solanum rostratum. The sequence goes on along the minus strand of CM057056.1, from coordinate 927,847 downwards.
GCATCTTCGTCAGCATAATTTTCTTAGCCTCAGAATTACTTGTACACCTCACTAACTTCATTTCACACCAAATTGAATGGCTACCAGAAATCATCAGCCATAATATGAATGGTCGAAAACCAAATTTCCAAAGTCAGTAAGACCTAATTCTGAATTCCTATCAAGTTCAATTTTGCAATACTTTCTTCTTCAAAGGTATGATCTTTTTGATTCTTGACGTGCTGTTGAACTCTTGAAGATAATGATGAGCAATATCTGCTCTGTTTTATCTTTGAAAAATCAACAATCTTGTGGGGTTATTCAATTATGGATGTTTAGTTAAAATTTGAATTTTTTCCTCTCTGAACAAAATGCCTTATCTAAATGTTTGGTCTTCAAGAACAAAATGCCTTATCTCTGAGCAAGAGTTGGCTTCATCTTCTAGTTCAGTTTTTACATGGCGGAGAACTGAAAGTTGGGTTCCTTCTTACTCTCTGTCACAAAATTCAAGCTCTGATCATGTACCCACAAGTCTTAGGGGTCCAGGAAATAAGCATAAGTTGAGAAAACAAGATTTTTGTTTGAGAACGGAATACTTTCCTTTTCGCCGCCGAAAGAAGGATTCTTTTGGCCCATCTTTTGCTTTGACACAGGCCTCTGAAGAGAAAGCTATTGATTGTGATGTCAAAAAACAAAATTCACAATCTTTCATTAGAGGGGAAGATAGGGTTGAGGGTTTCAATTGTGTTCAATTGGAGGCAAAGGGGGACTTGACTCATAATGTTGAGTATGACGATGATGGTGATGTTGGAAGTGAGGAGGAAGAGGCGGGGAGAGTTAAAGGCGAGAAGGTGGATGTTCGAGCTCTGGCACAGAGCTTGCACTTTGTCAGAACTGCAGATGAGGTAGATGAAGTTCTCAAAGATAAGGTTGAATTACCGCTTCAAGTTTATTCATCTATGATTAGAGGTTTGGGTAAAGATAAGAAGCTGAACTCTGCAATGGCACTTGTTGAGTGGTTAAGGAGGAGGAGCAAGGATAATATTGGCTCTATTAGCTTAAATGTGTTCATTTATAACAGTCTTTTAGGCTCCATAAAGGAGGCGGGGAAGTATGATCTTGTTGATAAAGTCATGGATGATATGGTCTCAGAAGGAGTGCAGCCTAATGTTGTGACGTACAATACTTTAATGAGAATTTATATAGAACAAGGTCGGGAACTTGAGGCTCTCAATCTTTTCAGAGAGATGCCAAAGAAGGGACTCTCTCCTAGTCCTGCATCCTATTCCACTGCCTTGTTTGCTTATCGGAGACTTGAAGATGGATTTGGTGCTATAGCTTTCTTTGTTGAGACAAGAGAGAAATATCAAAATGGTGAAATTGGAAACATAGAGGAAGAAAACTGGGAGGATGAATTTGCCAAGCTTGAGAATTTCATAATTCGTATTTGCTACCAGGTGATGCGGCAATGGCTTGTGAATGGCGAAAACACGAACACCAATGTTCTGAAACTACTAACAGATATCGATAAGGCTAGGCTCCAACTGAATCGTGCAGAATACGAACGCCTAGTGTGGGCATGTACCCGTGAAGAACATCATATTGTAGCAAAAGAACTGTATAATAGGATAAGAGAGATGGATACTGAGATTAGCTTATCCGTCTGCAATCATATTATTTGGTTGATGGGAAAGGCGAAGAAATGGTGGGCAGCTCTTGAAATTTATGAGGATTTGTTGGACAAGGGGCCAAAACCAAACAACATGTCACATGAACTGATAGTTTCTCATTTTAACATACTACTGAGTGCGGCCAGAAAAAGAGGTATTTGGCGATGGGGTGTTAGGTTGTTGAATAAAATGGAAGAGAAGGGGCTCAAACCAAGCAGTAGGGAATGGAATGCCGTGCTTGTTGCCTGTTCCAAGGCTTCAGAAACATCTGCTGCAGTACAGATATTTAGGAGAATGGTAGAAAAAGGTGAAAAACCGACTGTTATCTCCTATGGAGCATTGCTCAGTGCTCTAGAGAAAGGAAAGCTCTACGATGAAGCCCTTCAGGTTTGGAAACATATGATTAAAATGGGCATTGAGCCAAATTTGTATGCCTACACTATTATGGCATCAATTTACACTGCTCAAGGGAAATTTAACATAGTTGATTCTATCATCAAGGAGATGGTTTCCACTGGAGTTGAGCCTACAGTTGTTACATTCAACGCGATTATTAGTGGATGTGCTCGGAATGGTATGGTAAGTTCTGCATACGAGTGGTTTCAACGTATGAAAACTCAAAACATAACCCCCAATGAGGTTAGCTATGAAATGCTAATTGAAGCTCTTGCGAATGATGGCAAGCCGAGGCTAGCATATGAGTTGTATGTGAGGGCTCTAACTGAAGGCCTGAGTCTTTCTACAAAGGCTTATGATGCAGTCATCTCGTCTACACAGGCATATGGTGCAACTATTGATCTCAGCATTCTTGGCCCCCGTCCACCAGAAAAAAAGAAAAGAGTGCAAATCAGGAAAAGCTTGTCAGAATTCTGTAATATAGCCGATGTTCCCAGAAGAAGCAGGCCCTTTGACAGGGAGGAAATTTTTACTGCTCAGACAACATGATAAGCCAACTTTATATTGCTTGTGTGTAGTTCTGCTCCTGAAAACCCAACTCAAAGGTATGCAGCTCATTGTTTATATTGTTGTGCTGCTTTCAACAAAGAGTATATGCTTCTCCTTGTCAGTAAGATAACTCTGATTGACTTTAGATGCAAAATGAGGCCTGTTCCATTTACCGTTTACCTATTATGAATTTCCTGGTTTGGAGAATATTCAACTTTTATCTGGCCATATCTATATATCAACCAACTCCATTGTTGCCTCCTTCTATTTCAAGTATGTCAGAGAAGGCCCCAAAATGTTGCCTAAAGAAAGAAGCTGGATGCCTGGAAAGTGTCATTCTTGATTTGCTAATATTAATTGTTCCTTTTGTACTAAAAAAGTTGAAACCTTTAAGAGTCTTTTTGAGTTGTTTCCATAGAATTGCAGCCTGGCAGGTAATAGGAGAAAGCATATTATATTCTTCTAGTACAAGTACCAAAAAGCTTAGTAGAATCAATTCCTTGTGTAGCTTCTTCAGTTGACGAATGTTTTAGTAGGTATTTATTGAAGATAAAAAAATGAAAAAAAAAATGAAGTATGGTTTATAATACATAGAGCAAAGGGTAATATCCCATATGTACGCCCAGAATAGAATAAAAAATGTTAATCATATGGATTTGTCATTTAATTAACTGTTAGTTTGTTCTAACCTCACTTGACGTCTATCCAGGAAACAGCTTCTCTACATTTGTCCTTATCCAGACTTCACTCGTGGGATTTCACTGCGTATGTTGTTGTCAAGTCTATATGTTCTATCCTTAATAGCAACTGGTAATATCCCATATGTACCCCCAGAATAGAATAAAAAATGTTAATCATTTAATTAACTGTTAGTTTATTCTAACCTATTATGATTATTCACTTGACATCTATATTATGTGTTGTTATTCCTCATCTTACTCTGATGATTGCAAAAAATTTACAAATTAAGCTCTAATCAAAATTCAAATATGCCAAACCACTAGAACAGACCACTCAAAAAATACAAGCTCTATCGCAAGAAGTGACCATATTGACATACTCTCATAAAAATTAAGTTGTATGTATAGGTCAAAATTTGATTTAATAAAGATTTATACAAGTTTTAATAGCTCTCAACACAAGTTTAGTATAGTGGTTAAGGGGTTGCAAAAAGTGTTTGAGGTCATATGTTCTATCCTTGATAGCAACATGCATATTTTTATTTGACACACCCTCAAACTTGGCACGAATTATTAGTTTTGTCCCTAAACTATTGATAGACTTAAAATCATCCCTCAACTTGGCGAACTAAGCATAAATACACCCTCGAACTTGGCATGAATTATTAGTTTTGTTCCTAAACTATTGATAGGCTTAAAAATACCTCTCAACTTGGAGAAGTAAGCTTAAATATACCCTCGAACTTGGAACAAATTATTAGTTTCGTCTCTAAACTATCGATAGGTTTAAAAACACCCTCAGTTTCATATTATGTAACTTATTAAATTTTGATTTGGAATTTTGTAGAGCTTCATTTGCTGCTATATTTTTACAATCCCAAAATTCGCTTATGAGATTGTCATCCGATCATGAAACTTTTTAACGTTGTCGAGAGTCCACATTGACGAATAATAATTATAAACAAAATAGGGAAAGAAAGAGAATCAAGTAATAAAAAATAAGAATTGTGCATTTCAAACTAATAGGTATGATCACACTCTTAATAGTTTATCAAGGTGAAATATTTATCCATATAAAGCATGTGTGATAATTTTTTTTTTTAAAGAGAGTGTTAAACACACTATATGATGAGAGAGTGAAAAAAAGATAAGAGTTTGCTTGATCACACTCTTAATAGTTTAAGTATAAAAATAAAAAAAGAGAATAATTCAAATATATTTTGTTATCTCTTATTATTATTATTATTATATTCTCTGTTTCCTTGTATATGTCGTCCTTACTATAAATATATGGTTCTTGATATATGTCATTTCACAATACAATGCATAAATTACACTCTTTTTCCTATTTTGCCCTTGATAGTTAATGACTTTGAAAATATATACTTTTTGACCAACTAAAAAAACTAAAAAGACAATTACTTTTAAATAAAGACCAAATGATAAAATCACTATTTTTTTTAATGCAAGTATCATTCTAAAAGGTGACTTGTAAAAAGAAACGGAGGGAATATTATTATTATTCGTTGAAGCAAGTGAAGTTAGTCAAAAGTTCTAGGACAAGTCAATATTAAAATTTTTTGGAGCTGACAATTCTAGTTATTTAAGTAATTAATAATTTTTTTCTTCCTCCTTTATATGCGGCAAATTTTTCTATTTCTATAATGTTTCAAAATGTTTGATATTATTTCATTTTATATAATGTTTTCCAAACATAACAATACAAATTCATTTAATAATTTAAATATCAAACTTTGATACTACAATGTTACTTATAAACCTTCCAACAGTCACTAAAATTCTTGTCACTGTCACAGCATCACTACTAAATACTATAATATACGTGAATGATGCCCTTTGGCAACCACCACCCACATCATTATTCAAACATTTGCTTTATAAAGTATGTTTTTGAGTGAATTGAAGTCCTTATGTGTTTCACCAAACAAAACGTATTGTTGTATTCAGAAATTAAAAGTTTTCATAATTTTCAAATATTAAAATAATCTAAAATATATTTAATAATACGTTTGGTTTATCTTTTTGAACAATAAAAATAACTTATTTTTATTATGTATAAATCAAAAGTTTTCGTATGATTTTTGACAATTTAAATATTTTATAGCATTTTTAAATTAAAATATTTTTATTCTAAGACAACATTAAATTTTTTTTTTACTGAAAGCATTTTTTTCCTTAGATCTCCGGAAGAAACTTTCCTGAAAAGGAATTCTTGGCCAAACAAGCAAACTTGTTCTTGAAAATGGTCTCAATCTCAAATCACTAAGCTCCAGTGTGGTAGTCTTCAGCAAAGCTGGAATAATATACGTTTATATTATTGAAAAAGGATAATAAAGGAATATAGTTGACAGGTGCGCGTTTCTTCCATATATTTTTCTTTTCCCATAAACTCCAAACGATATTGATAATGGTAACTATTACTTTATTCCCAATAATTTGACAGTTAGCCAACTTTTGCTCACAAATCCTCAAATCTCTCATCAAAATCTTTTTTTTTCCTTTCCATTTTACGTCCTGATTACGGAAAGACACAATTTCCCCCCAAAGACTGGATCTTTTTACAGAAATCTTGATTTGAGAAGCAAAGTTGGAGAATTTTTGGTTGCATTTTCCTAGTTTTATTGCTTGTGAAAAGGGGTTATACCGTTTTAGTGATTGTGTAAAGATTGAGCGGTTCTTGATTTAGCTAAGCATAAGAATGGAACCCCCAAGGGGATTTCTTGCTTCGGTGTGGAACTTCATTTGTTTCTTACCTTACTTCATTGGCCTGCTTATTTTGGGTGTCTTGAAAGGTTCTTCTCTTCAATTACACTCATTGTTATCTCTTCCTTCTTTTTCCTCAGTTAACATACTTCTTTCATTTGGTTCTACTGTTCCAAAGTTCAGGCAGTTTCTTGTTATTCATCTCTGTTACTTTGATTATGATATTATTTTGTTGTAGTTACTGTCCTCTGTAAGAATGCTATTTTGTCATGGCTTCTTCATTCATATTGCTTTAAAATGATTTTATCTTGAGCCAAGGGTATATTGGAAACAACCTCTCTATCTCCCAAGGTAGGGGTAGGGTATGCCTAGATCCCACTCGTGGGATTACACTTGGTAAGTTCTTGTTGTTTTACTGTTCCAAAGTTAATCTCCTTGATTATGAATAGAAATGACAGGTTTGTGCCAATTACTCTTTGCAGGTGTCATTTTGTGTCCTTTCATCCTCATTATAATCACTGTCGGAAACTCTGCCCTTATTTTGGGTCTTTGGCCAGTGCACCTGTTCTATACACTTTACTGTCTATGGAGGTGCATTCTTTAGCTATTTTTTTCATGGTATACCTTATGCGTTTAAAGATACTCTTTAGTGACTTCCACCTTGTCTGATGAATGGCAGCACAAAGCAACTAGGTCCAGCTTTAAAATCTTTGCTGAGTATATGTGTCCTTGTTGTTTCATTATTCTGGCCATTGATTGGAATTGCAAGTAGCATTGTTGGCGGGGCAGCTTATGGCTTCCTTTCACCAGTGTTTGCCACTTTCCAAGCTGTGGGTGGAAAGAAGACTGATGCCTTCTTTCACAGTGTATATGTATGTATTAGTGGTTCCTATTTTCTGCACTGTTGATATCTCATCTCTCATTTTGCTCTTGAGTTTGTAAATTGATTCATTGTGATGGTAGGATGGGACTTGGGACACAGTGGAAGGGAGCTTTACCATTGTTAGGGATGTTAGGGATGTCTTATACCATTCCTACTTCTCAATCATGGATGATTTGCGACTTCAAGGGCCTCCTGGTGGAAAATACTATGAGATCAGGTTTTGTTGAATCATCTATGTCGGAGTTCTTTCCCCCCTTTTTTCCAATTTGAAGTTGGGTAATTTTCTCTATATTTTTATACCTCATATCTTTCATTATCAGAGAGTTTCAGATAACTTGTTAGTATGTCAACCCAGTAAACGAATTGTATCTTGTGCTGGAGAAATACAACAAAGCAGCTTGCTGGTTTTTGAGAATTGCACACTCTACTTCTATTTCATTGTCAGTTGAAGCCTAACCTCAAAACTTATCATGTGTGAATGACAGGGGAGAGGATCTTGTATGGTGGTGTAATTTTTGCTACAGATGCTTGCACGACATTTCTTATCATATGTGAATATCAAATGAGAGAATATCTCATATGGTGGTTAACCTAAAAGGAGAACATAAATGGAGAATCTTCCTGTTCCCTATTTTCCTGGTTTTTCTCAACATTTCATCTATTTGAACTTCTGTTTCAGAAGCATTTACATAACTCCAGCTTTCCCTTTATGTTCGATCTATTTTTGAACTAGTTCATTCCAAAAATATATCCCTGTCACTAAATTGGTGAGTATACAAAAAGAAAGATAAGAAGTATATACTTACATCTCTAACTACTGATCTGGGTTCTCGCTTTACTACCAAAATATCCTTTCTAGCTTTTAATCTTGGCTCATCAGTAGGTAAATTCATGTAGTATCTTTATATCTTCCACATATTCTGCTAGTAACACTGGCAATGATTTTTCTGAAAATCGGTGATGCATAAAGTTAGGTCATACAAAACCTTAAAACACTTATTCAGTTATTTAGTTTCTCTTGATTCTGACAAAACGAAAAACATCACTCCCTGGGTTTTTAGCTATCTTTAGGACAACCAGGATGAGGTCAAGAAGTTATTCTGCTTGTCCACCTGTCAAATCTCCATATTCTTATGTCAACAGAAATACTGGTATACTATATGTTAATCTACTTGTCAGCAAGTCAGAATCTCCTTCTTGTGACAAACAGAAACACAAATGCATTTTTTTTGGAAATTTTCAGTACTTTGCTACAATTCTTTTAGTCTAAAGTTGAATGCTGTAAGTCTTTGCACCTAAAACGTTTTAAAAAGCCTCCCATTTTCCTTAACAAAAATGTTCTTCGATTTTCATGGATTTAACTTATGCTGTTTATCTGCAAGCATATGTTGGGGGGTTTGCTGGGTATTTTATTCTTTATGAGAGATTTTCTTTTTGCTCAGAAGTTACTTTGTAATCTATTGCAGGGTGCTTTATATACCTTTGGCGCTAGTAGCTGTGGAGCTAGGCCTCGTGGTTGACATAACAATGATCACATTAATTGCTGCTTGCAAATTCCCGTACATGCTTTTCAAGGGGTGGCGCCGTTTGTTTCATGATTGCATAGGCCGAGAAGGGCCTTTTCTGGAGACAATTTGTGTGCCGTTTGCTGGCCTTGCTATCTTACTCTGGCCATTGGCTGTTGTTGGTGCATTCATTGGATCAATGTTAGCAAGTATTCCCCTAGGTGCTTATGCAGGAGTAGTTGTATATCAGGTTTTTTTTCATTTTTTTCTCCAACTCCTTACTTCAAAGACCTCAAAATTGCCTCTGGTGTTTTATACATTTCCGGAACTGCTAAAGTTTTACCAATGCCTTCTACTTCAGGAGTGTTCTCTTTGGTGTGGGCTTTGCTACATTGTTGCTTCCTTGTCCATATATGATGAATATAGCAATGATGTGCTAGACATGCCAGAAGGGTCTTGCTTTCCTAGGTTCTGATAACTACAAAGTTTAGATCTCCAGAACTATGATAATTGACAAAACTATATTTAATTTCAAATAATTTTGATAGTTTCCATATATCTGTGGTATTCATACAGGCCTCAGTACAGGAAGAAGACTCCATCAAGGACCAGCTCAGGTGCAGGCTCTTTCTCAAGGCCTGATTCTTTCAAAAATCCACCATCTCGTACAAACTCCATTAATGCCCCCATGATCGAGTTGAAGCCCCTCGAGGTATATTCAAGTTATTTGCTTTTGTGATGCTTCGCCTATACCTTGCTGTTAATTTTGGTGCTAATTTGTGTTCAACATATATTACTACTATAGCTTCTTGATGGCTTATTCAAGGGCTGTCAACATCATGGCGAAATCATGGTATCTAAAGGGGTAATTACACAAAAAGACATTGAAGATGCCAAGTCTAATAAAGACAGTGGTCAAGTCATTCGCAATGGTTTGCCTGCCTATTGCATCCTTCAGACCCTTATACATTCTGCAAAAGTCAACAGTGCTGGTATTTTGTTAAGTAAGTCAAATATGCAAGTTTGACAATTTAATATAAAGTAGGGATTATAAAAAGAGACTGATCATGTAAACCTTCTTTTAATGCAGGTGATGGCAGTACTGAAATAACTAGCTCAAACAGGCCCAGAGATACGTTCTCTGAGTGGTTTTTCAATCCACTCTTGATCATCAAAGACCAGATCAAAGCCGCAAATCTTTCTGACAGCGACGAAGAGTACCTTGGGAAATTGGTTTTGTTTGGTGGTGATCCTGAGAGGTTGAGGAATTCAAGTATTGGATCACCACCTGAATCTGAACTGAGGCGAGCTGAATTCGAGGCATTAGCTCGAAGGTGATAAACCTTGTTTTCCCGTGAAAAACAGAATCCTTATTTTTTTACCACTCATGGCATTCTGATTTTTGTATTAACTCTCCTGGTTGTCATTTAGACTACGAGGCATCACCAAATCTATATCAAGATATCCAACATTCAGACGCCGCTTTGAGAGTAGCATGAAGATTATCTTGGAAGAATTGGCCAAGAAGGATGGTGATAGTAGAAAATCAGAAGATGCAGGACCTCAGAGAACTGCCAGGTCAAAGAGCATGTTTGTTCGCATGTTTAGCGATAAATCTTTCAAGACCAGAAATGGCAAGAATGATCAAGAGGCTCAACTGGTAGATACTGAGAGAGACGTTGAAATTCAATGATAATAATTATAACATTGGATTTGAATGAAAATCCTAGTAGGAATTGATTAGAATGAACATGTGTTGTAAAATTGGCCTAAAGAATTTCGTTTGTGTCTTCTTTGACAAAAGTTTTTGGATCTGTGTATCAGTTCATTAAATATTTTGTTGCAACTTCGATAAAACTCTCTTTTTTCCTCTCCTTGGAGGGAGAACAAGGCTGAGAGTGTACCATCCTAATAATTTAGCCAATGTTTTCCAAGCAGTACTTGTAGAATACCTCACTCAGTATTCAAATGATCTGATAAATCACAGGGAGTAATATTTTGATCTAATAATGGTAAAATTCAAATTAGCAAATCGAGATCATGTAAGGCTATAGAAATGAACACCATACTGAAAATTCATTTTACATCATCAAACTCAAAAAAAAAAACAGAAACATTCTGATTCACCCCTGGAAATGGTTCTTTTGGATAGATGGTGTAGAATTGCGAGTTCGAATTTCTTTTTGACTGCTCTTGATTCGATAAGCTTACAACTAAAACTGTAAAAAGGACACCGGGCCTTGCTTAATGAGTATGAATGTAATCAAGTAAAATAGCATTATCCAATTAGAAACGGAAACAGAAATATACGATGAGAATTTAACTAATCAGACTTGAGATATGGACTGAGGTAAAGGAGATGCTTTCTATTCATTCTTCCTGGAGCTCTTCAGCTGCCCTCTCCTTCGAATTCCAATACAGAACTTCAGACGCCAAGCATCAACAATTGATTCTGGCAGTGAATATAGCAAACCCCACAGAAGAGAATGGGGCCAGTAAGGTGTGCACCTTGGCTCATAACCAATCCATCGCAGGGCAGCTTGAGCATAACCATCAGTCGAGGGAACAAAAAATGAAGATCTCTTGATCGACGCCATTTTTGTTGCCACATACAACGGCACCTATATTTGGAAAACCACGAATTATGTCGCATCAAAGGAAAATATTCAAAAATTAAAAATGTAAAGGAGGGTGTCAGGATGTTCTCCAACTTCAACAAGATCTTATTCAATGCATTCTGTTCATGAGGTTGAACTAGATGCCAACAGACAACTTCATTCACTACAAAAAATCACTCCAAATGCTTAATAATAGAAGGCCAAGTTGAAAAAGTAAAAGTTTAATTTATACATATCAATATGACAATTATTCAGAAAATTCAATGTCATAACATCTGGGAACAAGGTTAATGCTAACTTATTCTAGCCCCACAATAATCTCCCCTAACGCACACTCCCATATTAGCATCACATGTTTGTCCATAATGAACAAGTAGCAATAGTGAATTCTACAACCAAACACCCAATAGTGTGCCAATTTTATGATTTTTATATAAGACTATTTTTGTATGCTCCTAAAATATGTGTTTCGCTTTGTAGAATAAATATAGTATAAAGAAGCAAAAGATGGAAGAATCCAGTGCATTAGGACATAACACAGTAGGGAATTTCACATGGGAATTGTATGCCACCATGAAAAGATTATAAGTATAACTTTCAAAAATGGGATCAAAACCCCGTAAATCTAAATGATCATCATTTGAGGCATCTAGAGAACTGATTAAAAGCCAGTAAAGCCAAGGGCATAATATGTACCTGGCATTGCACATCAATTCCACTCTTCTTGTACTCTACATAGAGGCATCTGGAGAACTGATCAATGTATCTGAAAAATAGATCCAAAAATTTCAATGCAACACCAAAGAATATTAGGGAACAACTGCTACTTCATGCTTAAACATACAAATCTTACTAGAAGTCTAAAGCAATGTCATTATTTAAAATGAGGAACCAATGGGAATGCACAACTATCAGCAACGCCTCAAATTAGCTTAAAGGTCGGAATGAAATTTCACCTAATGATATATCAAGCTTTGTTCAATACTGACTAGCGGAAAACAATTCCCCCACCCCCTTCCATTTTCAGTATCATTATTTTCTTTGTATTACATTCCCATTTGATCAGCTAAAGCTATGTTTCATTGGTATAATCTTCCTGCTGCATTGCATGGCTACAACCTTGTATAGACTGCTTGTCAAGCTATTTCATAATGAAGCATTAGCTTCAAATTTCTTAGGTTTGTCATCCTGCATATTTCAGCATGGCTTCCACTTGCTAACTAACAGTTGGAATTGGAGGATCATGCTGGCTCATGAAGAAATAGATAGAGGAGCAACTATTAAGGGATACAACCAGTGTAGTGTAGTGTTCTGATTAATATGATTTTGGGATGTCTTTCCCTTGTTGGAGTACCTCAAACCCCATTGCCCTTGTCCAGAATCAATTCAGTTTTTACATGAATCTTCACCCCAGGAACAAGCTGACCTCATTTTTAAAATAGAGGAGTATCAGGAATTCTCATGCCATCCAATGACACAGTAAATCTCTGAGATAAGGACGTCTGGATTAGCAATCAGATCTCCACTCAAATTTAGTTTTTGGGATTCCATCCATATGCACACAAATTTAACTTTACATGTGCCCTTTATGAACGTCAGCATATAGTTTACAAGTACAATTTTCAACAAATTTCTAGGTGGCTTCAAAATCTATCAACTTTTTTTTAATTATTAAGTTTCAACTTTAAAGTGCAATCGTTCAATCCAAAAGGACCTCAAAACTAACAATAGTCTAAATTCTTAAGTATAAATTAGAGGGGGGAAATAGTAGCTAAAAGAGAGTGTTTAACTTACGCTTTAGTAGCGGCATAAACAGAATAGAGGGGATCCGAGGGAATAACAATGGCGGAACCAGAACCAATATTAACAATTGCTCCTCTTTTCCTCTGAATCATACCAGACAAAACAGCTTGAGTAACCTTTGTAGTCCCTTCCACATTAACTTTTATCAAATCAGCCAACAGCTTATCATCCACCTCATGGAAAAATCTAGCATAAGGATACGAAATCCCAACATTGTTAATCAAAACCCCCACATCTAATCCTTCAATTGTCTCCTTAATCTTCTTTACCCCTTCATCCAAATCACCGGAGAAATCAACGACCACTGTTTTGATGTGGGTCTGTCCATATTTAGCCTTAATCGATTCAGAAACGTCCTTGAGTTTATCAGGGTTACGACCCACAAGAACCAAATTAAGCCCTTTTCGAGCTAACTGAAAAGCAAATCCCTTTCCAATACCATCTGTTGGTCCAGTAACAAGTGCCCATGACCCATATTTCTTAAGATTCTTTGCAGGTCTGAGGAAATTGACATAGACCCATTTGAGAAAGATGAGTGAATAGGACAAGACTTTGAGAGAACCTAAGGAAAGAAGCAAAAGAAGCCATAAAGGCTGAGATTTGAGCTGATGGTAGATGCAAGACTCCATAGAATCAGTAGTTTGCGAGAAAACAAAGATAAATTATTTAATTTATATAATAAAAAAGAAGGGTATAGATCTAAAGATTGAATTTTTGTATTAATGCGTATGGACAGCAGGGGAAATTGAATATGGTTATGCAGCCGTAGTTGGGCATTTATAAGGCTGCCTAAAATGCGTATTGTTTATAAAAAAGTCCATGCGGAGAATTTACATGTTTGTTGAAGTTAGATAAGCAAACTTGTCCACTTAGGTGATCCATCATCCAATACTATAATTTTGTATTAACGTGGCATGATGTTAACTTTGAAAACTTGTGCTTTAAAATTAAATTTACATATTTGTGTAATTGAGAATTATTTTATTAGCGATAAAAAAAATTTAAAGACAAATTATTTTTAATTAAAATAAGATGATATTTTTTTGAAACGGAAATAAAAGAAAAGGGTTTTTATTTTTAGAAAGAATTAGTTTAAATAGTTGTATATATAATCTTTTAAATTTAAAATGTAATTGGTATGATCAATTTTTTTTTTCATCTCAATTTATGATACACAGTTATCAATTTTTTTAAATTTTTTATATAATTATTAAAATATTTTAAGTTGTTAATTATTGCGATTATAATTTTATTTCATGTAATTGTTAAATATATAAATTTTAACAAAAATGGATCTGATATACCTTCACCTTTGTCATTAAGAATTGATATATTCATCCAAACCAGATTGACTCATATACAAATATGCCTACAAATCCAAAAATGGCTCACAGAGACCGTTTTCATCTAATGAAAAAAAATTTATATTTTTTAAATTTAATTTTTTATTTAAAAAATTATGTACGAATATATTTTGATTCTTCCCATGCATGATTTTTCTTTTTTACTTCTTTGGTTATCACTATTTAAGTTTCTTATTCTCTTTTTATTTTCTTTCATTCTTTACTACTATAAAGTATGAGAAAATGTGGATGGAAAAAAGTGAAAAAAATAAGAACAAAATTTAAACTTAATTTAAAATATTTTAGACATCTATAATAAATTTTATAAGAAATTAATAAAACTTAATTTAACAATCAAAATAATAAATTTAAATTAAATCATTTAATTAAAGAAACAAAAAAGAATACATGCGAAAAAAATCAAATATATCCCTAAATTATTTTTTTTAAAAAAATTCAAAGGAAATGGCTATAACCCAATGTGTATTGATGTAATTTAATATGCAATCATCAAGCTTTGGACCGCTTGAGAGGTAGAGGTGACTGTGAAAACGGCTTAAACTGTTATAGTTAGTCTAGAAATTAAAAATAAATCTCAATGATTTTTAATTACAAGTTTGGTGATCTACATATCCTCCCCAAATGTAATTTAATATTTTCAGTCCAGTTTTCTTTTTTTTTTTTTGTGCGAAGATAGCATATTTTAGGCTCTTTTTCAAAAGTCATAATATAATTTGAAAATTTGTGTAATTACATTCTTCTATTTTATTTTTCATTGATTTATTGTTTATTATTATTTTAGTTTCTTAAATTATTTATCTAATACTTTCTGTAAGTATTTTTTTATTATTCTGTCTTTGTTTTTTTTACTGCACTACTTATTAATCATACACTATATAAATAGTTTACAATTTTTATAATTACTTCGTTATTGTGGACAAATCAAATTGTTTTTTTTTTTCTCGTGTTTAGAGAAGGTAAATTTCTCATTCAATTCAATAACAACTTACTCTATTGATGTAATATTTATTTATATTGATTAGGCAAACCGTTCTGAAGACGGAAGGTCCCAAGAAACCCAATGAGAATGGAAGCAAGTTTTTCCACCTATCTTGTTATTATAGTTGTTTTATCTTCTTTCGTATGTTTTTTTTTATTTATATTTTATCTATATTTAAATTATCAATGAAAAAAGTTTTCTGTTGTGAGAGAGATAGGGGAGTAGGGATTGGGTCTCAAATCTTTGAATAGACAGAGAGAGATGCTCTTTCGGTGGTCCTTTAATAAATAAGGCCATTAGCCTTTGTATTCTTTAATTCATTTGTTGGCATCACTAGTAATAGCGAATTAGCATGCCAGCTAAAAGCTTTACGCGGACTAGCTTATCAAGTCGTTATGAAATAATGAAATGATTTCTAATAAAAATTAAAAATACAGGTGGCAAACGGAGAAATTAGTTCAGATTAATAAATATGTTGCCGCTTAGACGGTTTCATTGAATCAAATCTCCATTCCTTTCTTTAATTTAATAAAAATAAAGCTAATTCCAAAAAATTAGGAAAAGGGAGGTCACCACCTTCACGTTTCCATTTTTTGCTCAAATATCGTAAATCGAGGAAATTTGAATGGGTTGGTAACTGCTGGCTGGATTTTCGAAACAATACTTATCATAACTGATTTTACTAAATACCCGTAAAAAAATAAAAATAATAACTTTTTTTAAATAGCAACATACGGTATATTTATTTGTTTGAAGTGATATAAGCAAACAGTTGTAAATTGGAACAGTGTTAAAAAAAAGGTGGTGTTGTTTCTGTAACATTCGTGAGAGAGAAGAACATATATATGTCAGACTGTTCGATTTCAAGTAAGTTTTTTTTTTCAATTTCTTTTTCCTAATAAGGGTATGTTGAATCTTCAATTTTCTTTGTTTTTTTAATTCAGTTTTTTCCTGGTTTGTAAAGATTGTACTTTTATTTTGCTGTGAGTCTGGGTTTTTTTATTTTGCTATTTGCTACTGCGGGTCTGGTCTATGGGTTTAGGGGTATGTTGGTAAAATTTAAGGAAAAAATGGAAAAGAAAAAGATTTTGATGAGTTTCAGTGGTTTTGAGTAGGTATAGGGCTGAGGGGTCGGCTTTATATATGGTTAATATTTTAATGTATATATAGTAGATATTGAATCTATCTCACTTTTTTTATGTTTTAGTCCTCGTGAAAAATTTCATTGACAATTTTCCTTGCAAAAGAAACAATTGCTTAAACATTATACTTGTTGTTTTTCCTTTGATACTGATTACTGTGATACTGATACTTGTTTTAATTTTTTTTCTTTTTCAGAAAATAATGATGTGTGCATAATAACTAACTGCTCCTTTTAAATATAATTTATTCACTGCCTTATTATCTCTAATACCTTGAATTGGCGGCCATATGATGGGGTTTCGTAACGTGTTCATCTCAATATTAATTATGAGTATTGCGTCTTCTCTTCAATTTGTGACTGCCTCATCCATGGAATTTCAAGTTGGTGACACTACTGGTTGGACACTTCCTCCAGAAAACGACACCAGTTTTTACAACGACTGGGCTTCCGCTAGGAGGTTCAGAATTGGCGACACTATCGGTAAGCATGTTTTCAACTTTATATATGCGTATTACATGCATGAATTGGCATTCAAATGTTTGTTTGGCGATGAATTTAGGTTTCAAGTACAAGAAGGATTCGGTGATGGAGGTGACGGATAAAGAATACAAGAAATGCAATTCAACGCAGCCTCATTTCTTTTCGAATACTGGGAACACGATGTTCACGTTGGAGCATTCTGGTTATTATTATTTCATGAGTGGAGCGGCAGGACACTGTGAGCGAGGACAGAGAATGATCGTAAGGGTTATGGTTCAGGAAGTGATCATTGACGAAGCTACTTCTGATGCACCTGCTGCATTCCCCATCGCTCTTCACCTTCTCTTCTTTCTTTTTCTCTCACTTGTCTACTAACACGCTAGTTTTATTTACTACACACTCAGCACCTATGTACATTGTTTTTCTTTTAGTTGGATTGTGTTTATTTTTGAATTTTCTCCAGATTATATTGATAGTATGTATGTGTTTCCACTTAAATCACATTGTTTCTCGTTTCTATCATAACTCTTTATTTTAATCATCGGTTCTTATATATATATATAGGACTTGAATTTTTCCTTACTGCATGTCTTCCAAAAGGTCTTTCCTTTAAAAACTGTGTCCCCAAATAAATAACATCATGTAAAATGAAGAGTTATAGTTTTAACCATAATTGCATCACCTAAAAACGACAATATTGCAAGGCACTATTGTTGAACGTGGTCACAACTATCTTCAACTTATTAAGGCACAGAACTAAGTATCCTAGAATCAAAAAAAAGTAGCAGTACATTTTAGTTTCTTCTTTAAATCTGCTACCAAGAATTAAAATGAAGTTCACCACAGGAAGATACAAGATCGAAAAGGGCATTCAAATTGAGAGATACTGGTCAATTGATCGGGTCTCATGAGGTTAAAGGCACAAACATTTTACGTTAAATTATGGAGTGCAATATTGGGGCCAGGACGAATCACCTGCATATTCAGATGAATCATTAGCAGGTGCTGCTGGTCCAATCTGATCTTTAGTGCCTCCTCGTTGTCGTCTCTGGTAAGTGATTTCATAGTGACAAGAAAATTGTGCAGTATCCATCTGATCATGATCATTGCCAGCATGCACGGTTACCTTGTCAATAAAAATTGTATCAGAAATTAATATGCCATGTTTCGCAGCATACACTTCCCATGCCCCTCCAAGATGGTACTGATCACCCATCTCAGTATGCAATAATTTCATTTCCACCAAATTGTTCCCCACCGGATCAAATAAAGGGAGAGCAATTTCTTCGCCTGCTGCAGGAAGAGGAAGGTCGCGCCCCAAATTCTCTTCCACGTCTTTCTTCGGTAACTCTATGAACATCACACGGCCACCATATCTGTACACAATCTGCAAACATAATTTCAACTCAACAACTGGTTCTATCTCTATTAACCTTGTACCACCACGACTATACGAGTATCGTTCACACAACTTTTTTATATATAGGCCTTTTACATCAGCTCTAGACAAACGCCTGAGTACAGGGTTATTCATGTCAATAGCTTTTTGGTCACAAGTGTATCCAATTCGAAGGCCTAACTGCTGAGAAATCTCAAGTAGTAGAAAATCCTTATTAGCTTTCAAATGATTTTCCTTGACGAAATCCCTCCATTGTCCAGTGAAATAGTGACATTCATTTTCTCCATCATCGCATACCAAATTCACCTTCCGTGTTTTTTGTCCAGCATCAACACCACCTTGTAATTTCAAACTCCGTATATAATGTGCCAATCTCTTTGGAATCTCTAAGTGATCGTCATTAATGTCGTCTTCACTTAATTGCTTTTCGAAAAACTGTTTTCCGTTTTCATCTCTGTAAAGCCATGCAGCTCTCATGTCAACAGGGCTATCTCTGCCATTATTGGAAGAAATTGAAATATTATTAGTCGGAATTATGCATACATACATTAAAGTACTTATCATTGATCGATAGCTCCTTAAACTTGTTAGTAAATTTCATTTAGATATTTGAACTACAAATAATTTTTGATTGAACACCTGAGCATATGATATAATATTTTATAGGAGCATCACGTGTTCAGATGCTCAATTGAAATATGTCATAGTGCAAAAGTTTAAGGGATGGCCGATCAGCCTTTCAATCAACTAGTTGTTGTTCTAGTTTAAAATTGTACTGCTCCTAATATACATACTTGGAGTCTTTGGTTCGCAGAGAACCGTTCCCTGGATTTTCAGGGTTATCGGTGATTTCATTGTTGTGTTCCTCCGTCTGTTGATCAACTTGATTGTAACTATCGGAGATTTCATTCTTCTCCAGCAGTTGGTCACGGAGTCCAGAATTGTCTGACATTTTCAAATTCGTTACTAATTGTGTTGTTTTTGCTTCAAATACTTTGACAGTATGCTACTATATATATATGATCTTCTAAAGGGAAAGGAATAAATAACGTATAAGAAAATAATGGGAGTATGGTATTGTAGTTTCACCATAATTTATAGAGGTAGCAGTGAGGTGTTCGTGCGCCCACGCTTATTCAAACAACATTATCATCTTATAGTATTTCCCAATTTGCTTCATGTCTTGAATTTGAAAAGTATGTCACACTAACCCTTATGAAAGATATATATATAGTAATATATAAACTTAGTAGCGCACCTTTATTAGTTTTTTTTTTCCAAGTCAAGTGCATGGAAATGGTAAACAGATTACTCTTGTAACTTCTTTCCTCTTTTAGTTTTCTACCATAGTTGAAGCCCGATTAATCTAGATTCACACGTTGCAAAACTTATTTTTGGGAGTGGTGTTCGAAGCAGGATGCTGGTTACTCTTATAACTTCAAATGCATGGTTTCTTCTTTTCTCAAAATGGAAAAAAAAAATTAAAAGGAAAAAACACAAGGCAAATATTCAAACAAATTCTGGGTTTTGCAGAACATTTCTTCGGAACAGTTGATCATAAAATAAGATTGTCCAAATGCCGTCACATTCATAAATGCCGACGTTGGATATGTCAACTCAATAAATAAGTTTGATGTAAACCGTCCAATATTTGTTTGGAAGAAGATGAACATTATCGATTAAGCTAAATAATGAATTATAATCAGAACACTTTTCTTGATACAAACTTATTCCTATTTATTTGTTTTTCTTTTATAACTAGTTATTTTGACCGTGCTTTGCGCAAAACACGTCACTAAATTTTAAAATAATAAAATATTAAATATTTTGTAAAAATAAAAATATCTTTTTTATTTATTCTGAAAAGTTAATACATATAAAGATAGTATCTATATCTTTGACTTTTCAAATCGCCTTTATAAAATTACGTCGAGTTTATTAGTAGTTTAGTACTGTTGTTTGTTCTTTAGAAATCATTTTAAAGGAAGAGAAGAATTCTCCCAACAAATTAATTAATAGAGTATTAATTATCGGACTTTAAGACAAATAGTTATACGATTAATTATCTTCCATATGTCCTAATTAAAAAGAAGTTATTACTGACCGATAGGACTTTAAGACAAATAGTTTATTTTCTTGCATATGTCCTAATTAAAAAGAAGTAATTACTGAGCATGATGGATGTTTGTTAAGACAAATAAATGCCATGAAAAAAGAAACTTCATGTTACGTGACTATCAGTTTGCTTTATGATATTGCTTTCTTGCATAATAAATGTTCACCAAATTACTAAATTAGTGACAATGACTTTTCGTCTTTCTAAACTTAAAAGAAATAGATAATTAAGGGAATGAGAAAAATATAAGAGAGAGAAATAAAAAATTTGACAAAAAAGATAAAAGCCAATAGTGGCAGAGAGGTGCGACATTTGATGAATTTGCCAAACATTTATATATTGTATTTAAAAGGTACATATTTATATAACGAAATATCAATAAATTTATGTTAACAACAATATAATCAATTTTATAGTACTACAAATTTATTTCTTGATACACAAAGTGTAAAACATTGTAATAGAGTTTTATTAATTAATTGAGAATACTAAAAGAAACAATAAAAAGTGTATTTATATACATATTTGTAAATCATCAGACTCTTATTTTAATAAATTAATGTAATCATCAATTTTGATGAATTTTTCAAAATCATTAAGCTTTCTTCTTCAGCTTGAACTTGTATCAAATTAATATGGTCAGTCCTTTTTGATGTATCTTATATTGTCATCAAACTTCATCTTAATTTTGATGAATTTGTGTTTTGCGTATGACACATAACAATATTTTGAAGAATATATATATGGTAACGGACATATTATCACATCACATCTTCTATGTCCTTTATTTTCATGGCTGAATAAATACATGATCCATGAAAGATATGAAGGGGGAAAAATCATAAAATGAGAAAAAGATATACTACAAATTAAAAAAAATGAAAATAAATATCCAATAACTCCATAATGATAGTTATTTATAGATTGGTTAAGCCATAGAAATTAGGTAGAAGAAAGTTGAAAAGACATGCTATTTAAGTAGCCTTTAACGCCAAGAATACTACAAAATTACAAATTTAAAATAAACTTATTTACATTATTGGTCAGTTGTGAATATTTAACCGACGGATTCATCAATTGCATGACAACTTAGTAGCATGGATTAAATCAAAAAAAAAAAAAAAAAAACCAGAAGCAAACCATTTCCAAAATCTATTACCAAAAATTTATATCACTTATAACACCCAAAATTACTACATAACCAAATACAAAATAAACTTAATGACATGGTTTAAACACATAACTTAATCCAACAAAAAAGTATAAAACAATTACAAATATTTAAATAAAAAGTCATAACCTAGATAACCTATAACACACAAAAAAAAAAAACAATTTTCAAATCTTGAAAGCATGGGATTCAAAAATATGGATGGTTACCTAACATTATCACCAAAAGAGCAACATACTTCTTAACATAGTCTGAAAAGAAATATAAAACCAACAAATACCAAAAGTTAACTTTAGAACAATTTATTAGCATAAAATATAACTAAAACAAATTAACTAAATGCACAGAGAAATAGCCCCCCCCCCCCCCCCCCCCCCAAAAAAAAAAAAAAAATTCAGGCAAAAGAGATGATGAAGACAAGGGAGTAAATTTGTGCAAGAATATGGAATGTTTATTCTTCCATTGAGATGTTCAAAAAATTAAAATAAAAAATTTGAAAAAAAAAATACATGTCAGCCGAAATATGGAAAATAAAAAGGCGTGTCATGTGTTCTAAATGTCACGTTATAATTACACCATTCTTTGAAAAGAGAAATTGTGTACTTTTGTACACATCATACGCAATAAAAGAGGAACAACAACATGTGAAAATTACAAATATTAAAAATAGAACATGACAACAATGAAAATAAAACACTTATAAATATTTTTGGATGTTGACACGACCTGTAGTTTGACCTCTTAAAGTGTATACTGTTGGCAATTTTTTCTTTATAAGTTAAAGCCAAAAGTCATAAGTTGGAGATTTCTACTTTTAACTTTTGACTTTTTATTGCACTTTATCAATTTTAAAAAAGTGTTTACAAATATTTTTTTGTATTATTCAAACACTTCCAAAAATTTAAAAAATGCTTACAAATCAAAAGCACTAAAAATAAACCAATCCAAAATTAGTTTATTTTGAAAAATAACTTTTTTATTAATTATGTTTTTTTATAAAAAATATTGATGTTTGGCTTATAATTTTGCCATTATTAGATCAATAATATTTTTCTGTGTTTCTCATAATTTATACTGTTATTCATCAACACTTTTTTTTTCCTCTTAAAACTTGATCAAACACTTTTTTTTTAGGAATTGATCTCTTTTGGCCGGAAAAAAAGATAGTATAATTTATTTTTATTTTTTTTGCAATTTTCAAAGAGGACAGACAGAATAAAGAGGGGGCATTTGACTTTGTTAAAACTATATTATTATTCAATTAAAAAATGGGGGTGTCATGGGTGCAACAACTAATTTGCAAATTGATTTTCCACTCCTTTAATTGTCGTTTCCCTCAAGACTCGTTCTGATTTATCCCCCCTCTCTCTCTATTTCTGCTTTTTTTCTTCGTTTCATCAATTAAATTACAACAAAAATATCACATTCATGAGTTCGGTACGTTTCTCTCTCTTCCAATCTTTTCAAGTTTTTTGTTTCATCAATTCCCTATGCTTCTGAACATGAACATTCTTGAATTTGTCATACGTTATTCAATATAATGAGATTCGTAAAAATTCAAAAACGGCAACGCCCCACATTATTCTGCTTGAATGAATTAGACGTTAGGAAAACTTGTTGCATATGTACATGATTGTTTTGTTAATGTATGGCATGGCTGGGACCAACCTTTATATTTCCAATTGCTTTGCTGCATTTGATTCATCACCAACAACTTTCTATGAATTGTTTTGCTTGATTTTCATAGCCTCATGGAGCACGTTTAGTTGACAATTTCTTTCACATTTCGATTTAACAAAGATGTTTTATTGATTGTTCATGAAAAACATAAAGATTGGAAGAAAATCACATGTTAGAGTTGTTTGACTTTACCACAAATTTATGGGAAAAAAGACAAGACTTTTGATAGATTATCAGAAGTTCCTAGCCTTAGAATTGGTTGTTTCAAACATGTCATGTCATTCTATAGCTTTATCATGTCAAGTAAAATGAAGAAAAAAGGTTACATTCTTTTGAAAAATCATAAAGAAAGGCTATTGTTTGCTTATGGCTAACTTAGATTTCTCTGTTTCTGACACTGGCAATTTCCAGCAAGAGAAAGGTCGGACATTGCCGAAATTTGGGGAGTGGGATGTAAATAATCCAGCCTCGGCAGATGGATTCACTGTCATATTTGCAAAGGCTAGAGATGACAAGAAGGCTAGTAGCAGTACAGCACCAACACAAACCTCCAGGAGTGACTATGGATATGGACAACCTAACTCTTATCAGCAAGAACCTAGGGTATATTTATTCCCTTGACTACTAAATCTTACTAATAATTCGAATACATTACATTTTGGAGATGAGTTAAGGTCTAGTTGTTGGTGTTTTTACTACTTGTTGTCTCGTATGCCTCTATGTTCTAACTATGGCATTGTTGTTACTGCGTGTGTCTTCATACTTTTTTTGTGTTGAGGGTCTATCAGAAATAACCCCTCTACCTGCCAATGGAGGGTTTAGGCCTACATACATTCTACCCTTCCCAGATTCTACTTGTGGGGCTATAATGTGTACGTTGTTGTTGGTTATTACATATTTGTCAAAGAGTGCCCTTTTAGTTTGGTTCTAGACTTGTCAGTCAATGTAGAAAAAATTGTGGATTCGGAGAACAATTATTCTAGATTATGGTTGTCATGTGGTGACATGGTATGTGTTTGAATTACATCTCTTGGAAACTAGAACCAGATCTACTGAAACTTAATGAAAAATAGATACATATACCACAGAAGAAAAACTAAGATACATTTATGTCGGAGAGTTCAAGTGATGTTCAATGTTTGTGAGGAGTATTTGTAATCATGTTAGCAGGCAATGTAAAGAAATTCTGACAATACGTGTTGATATATAGTTTAGTATTGATTAATTGAATGGATTCTAACATGTAGTATATATGCAGAAAAAAAGGTTTTGCTGTTTCTGAAAGCAGGATGTATCGGTGGCTGTGAATTATATAGACTTTGAGGCCATCGGATATTGCAGTTCAAGTCGGGTGCTGCAGCTTCTGTTTGTATTTTAAATTGTTGCATATAAGGTTTTCTTGAAGTCTTTGTCAATAGTACTCTACTCCCCAATATATGTATTCAGGGGAATAGTCGACCAACGGACCAACTTCCACAAACACGCTAATGTACTCTACTCAACAAGCATAGTCCATCAGTCTCTCCATTTATATCACTTCTCTCATAGAACTAGACTGAATGATATATCTTTTATCTCCTCTTTGCAAATAACTGCTCTATACAATTCTCAATGTGTTGTGCAATTTGAATGTTCTGCAACTACATGGATTATAATGATCCATGTAGTCATTGAATAATGAAATTTGCCTCTAATATGTTGTCATTGAAATACCACATTTGGCAGAGGTCTGAGGAGAAATATACATGTTGTTGTAGGTCAACTAAATCTTATAATGTACATGGTCACTTTACATAACTTAACTTCACAAGAAAATAGACTTACTTTATCAATAGCCACTTAGAGTTGTCTGCATATTTCAGTTGAACAACTCAACTAAAATTTGTATCTATTGAACACCTCTAGCACTTTATATTTATACCTATTTGACTTTTTTTTTTTTTACTATCAACTAAAAATTTGAAATGTGTGAGATACACTTACCTTGACATGGCATAATGACAAATTAAATTGTGACACGTTTATTTGATTTCAAAAGATTTATTAAAACATATATTATGATTTGAATGAAAGTAAAAGAATATTTCAAAGTAAAAAAATAATAATAAAAAAGCAAATTATTGCAACCCCTCCCCCAACCCCATCCGAAATCGGATCACCAACCACCCAAAACCTTCCTCCGGATGGAACCTGTCCGATCACCGCACTCCTCCCACCACATTGTGACTGTGTGTCCTTCTCTGGGTAGGATTCCAACCAACCTTGATTCGTAATATACTTTTGCCATCAATACATATCTGCTATCTACTCCTCTTTTATTCCGATACCCATTAACATTATATTTTGTTATTTCTCCGATCTCACTCTCTTTCTTCAAACATCAATTAAGATTTTTTGATATATTTTGTATTGTGGGTTCTTTAGGATTTGAATTCTTTAACAATGTCAAGGAAAATACTTTCAGATTTGTTTTAGTTTAATTCTATCGGGAAAAATGGAGTTTTGTCAAATTTTCTTTTGACCCAATTTGACTTTCATTTTTTGTGATGAAATTTGCTTTTGCAGCTTTAATTAAAAAATTTGTCACTCAACTCCTTTCATTTATTCTATTTTGACTGCCACTTATTTAATGGTGCTTTTACGGCAAACGGCAAAGATAACGACGTGTTGACGACGATATTGCAAATGGCGGAATAATAGTAAAAGAGAAAAATGAAGAAGTATGGGAAAGGAGTGCGGAAAGGACGGTGGCAAAGGGATTTGGCTGGAAAGAAAATGCAGAGAATTTAGGTAGTATTGAATGGGGAAGATGATACTATTAAGAAATTTTAATTTTTCTTTTAATATTCCAGGTTGTTTTGACTTTTCTAATAGTGACATGTCATTTTGTTATTGGCTCGTAAGTAAATTTTTTGGGCTTCAGGCGCCTCATAAATATGGATTACACTAATAGTGCCATATCATAAAAGAAATATATATAATAGGTATATGTTTTGTACAAGAGAAGTGTTTAATATGTTCGAGTCCTAGTTGAGTTGTCCAAATGAAATATTCAGATAACTTTAAGTGGTCATCGATGACTTAAGCCAAGAAAATAAGTATCTCCCCTTTCTCTCATACTTCATGACAAATTACTCAAGGTTATAACTTGTAACATGGACAGTAACCTATGAGAGGCTACCGGTGGGTGTCTGGATAATTGGATTGAATGTAAAAACTTCAGTTTGAACTTTTGATTTTATGACTAAAGAACTAAAATCTGAATACGTTCCAAAAGAATCAGACTGGATAGGTTTTCTTTAAGTTCGTTTTCAAATTACTAATTTGATTATTTTGAAATTTCAATTTTGAGCCAATAAGTTGAGTTTGAATATCCTAATAAAGTACTTATTCACGTCAAATTAGTTAATAATTTCTCAATTCCACTGCAATCATTCAAATAAAATATTTATTCAATCAATAAATTATCATCACGGAAATTCATAATCTAAATAAAATAAAATCATGAGTTCTACGAGATTCAAGCATCAATTAATATATTTCCTCAAGGGACTCAGTGTCACGACTCCTCAAAATGAAAACCAAATACAGTCACAGTGAATGCATCTCAACTTGCACTATTTATTAGCCTAACATTTATTCGAGTCTAATAGGATTATATTATCCTATTGATTATTGAATAGTGTAGCAGGTACTTGAACATAGTATTAGGTGTATGAACTTGTGTGTAATCTATAGAATAAATAAAACGAATAGCAGGTGCCCAAAAAAATGTAAAATCTGAAAATTCTAAAAGAAAAATGCAAAATCTGATTTATAATCGAAAAACTTTAATTTTAATCTTGATTTATCTCTATGAGAATCGTAATTTGTAACTCGCAAATTCTCAATCAGAATTTTCTTTATTAGAATCCAACTAAAATCATATCCTATTCATATAAAAAAATTAGCGAAAGGATTATCTATAACACTCAAGATGATCAATTCGAAATGTGAATCAACTCAGGACACATAGCAGACACAGTATGCACATAAAAATCACAATGTTTGCGGAAAGTAAATGATCCACGATACATCTCCTTGACTATAAAACGAGGTCGTTGCCCATGCAGAAAAGTGAAAGGTAAAGGATCCACGACACGAGCTCACCACGCTACTTAGAAATTATCTAACGGTTAGCTATCCGCCACGTCATCAATGTTCCACAGAGATCCCGAGTCGTTCACGGCAAAGCGTATTAGTCGACGAAACAATAATTACAACCTCAAATATTTTCCACATGCCCAAAATAACCCCTGCCACATCGGCCTATTCTCAAACACGAAACCACTCAACGTCGGTTTTTTACATGTCCATTTTCGTCATTCTATAACAATAAATATTGTTCCGATTATAAAAATCTCCCTCTTTGGCCTTTCTCTATAGCAACCTATCCAATTACTCCCTTTTGGTCTCCAAAAGTACTTATTCATTCATCAATGGCGACTGGTTTAATCCGACGAGCAATTTCTAGGGTTCAGTCATCGTCACCGGCGGCGAGGCTACTCGTCGCCCGAGATCACGCTTCGGACGCCAAAGCGCAGCAGGTAGAATCTAAGCCCAATCTCAAGTCATTTCAAATTTACAGATGGAATCCTGACAACCCAGGGAAACCCGAGCTCAAAGAATACAAAATCGATCTGAAGGATTGCGGGCCTATGGTCTTAGATGCCCTTATCAAAATCAAAAATGAAATCGACCCTACACTGACCTTCAGGAGATCCTGCAGAGAAGGGATCTGTGGGTCCTGCGCTATGAACATCGATGGCTGTAACGGACTTGCTTGTTTGACAAAGATCTCGTCGGATTCTGAATCCACGATTACGCCGTTGCCACATATGTTTGTGATTAAGGATCTTGTGGTGGATATGACTAATTTCTATAATCAGTATAAGTCTATTGAGCCTTGGCTCAAGAGGAAGACACCTGCACCAACGCCTGGGAAGGAGATACCGCAGAGCAAGAGCGATAGGGCTAAGTTGGATGGGATGTACGAGTGTATTCTCTGTGCTTGCTGTAGCACATCATGTCCTAGCTACTGGTGGAATCCCGAGTCTTATCTTGGTCCTGCTGCACTCCTCCATGCCAACCGGTAATGTTTGTTTGTTATTTTCGCGCCAATCTCTTCCTGTTTTGCCTTTACTTTTTATTGATGTGCTGTAGTTTGTTGGTTGTTATATTCTGGTTGCATTTGGATCAAATGTGAAGTTAAATATACCCTATAGTATGTGGATAGAGTATCCCTTCCTATGCAGCTGTGATGGTGAGGGGAGGTATTAACCTAGCTGGTAGCCATGGAATTAGTTTACCCAAGTTTATGAAAAAATAAAGATACCTATAGACAGTAATGTTGTTACTTTTCTGGAAGTGCATCAAATGTATGGTACTTTTAAATCAAACAGGGGCCATTGATTTTATTTGAATTGATTGCATCAGATTAAGAAAGTCGTCTGCCTTTTAGATATGAAATGAATCTCATTTCTCTGAGCTAAAACACTATCCAAGTTCTACAAGAAGCTGCATAGTGTTTTAGCTGAAGGATTTTATTTATGGGAAAACCGTGCAACTTCCAGGGTAGTTTTGGTAATCTTATTCTGAGGTATCTTATCATTAGACAACTTTGAAACATTAATTTTCTCAATTTACTAATCCCTAATTTGTTCATTTCTTTATACTGGTTTCTAACCCTTGGCATTTCATTTCTTTATACTTGTTTCTAACCCATGGCATTTCATTTCTTTATACTTGTTTCTAACCCATGGCATCTTTAATTTAACTCAAAACATAAGATATACGTCCAACATCTCATTTTAGACAGCACATCTTTCAGCGTTTTGACTGTCATGTGGTTAATTTTTCTGCTCTGCTCTCCATATAACTAATGTGCAGAGAAAAGTTAGGCTTTACTCTCCTTTGCATTAACACTCTTGTTCCTTCTGCTGCCTGCACCACCAATTGACTTGGACCACTCGGCTCCTATTTTCTTGATCCTTTCTCTCTAGAAAAGAAGTTTATCAACTCTCATATTAGTTGCAGAGGCAGCCTCCATTATGTCCTGTGGGTGCTCAAGCACCCATCATCTCAACTGATGGTCTGTGTTTGTATAGGAAATTAATTATATTTTGTCCATAGAGGCACAGTGAGCATCCAAGCACATGAGGGGTTGGGTGCACTGGTTTTTGTCTTGGATCAATCTTACTACTGGCTGGAGTTTGTTTTTCTGCATCTTCCTTTTATGTTTTTGTACTTTTTACTCTTTGTTTCTTTTTCTTATGACGGAATATGAATGGGAGAATCCTACTAATGAAGTAGGGGTAAATAGAAGATTCTCTTTAAGAAGTGTGAATTTCTTTTCTATAAAAATTTACTACTGTGTATAGTCAGTTTGGTTTGTTCTTTTCAAATATTGAATCAAATCAGATAGTCATTTTATAAAATTTAAAACCAAACCAAATTAAGTCAAAGAAAATGTCGATTTTCTTAATACATCAATTCAGTTCAGCTTTTTTTTTTTGGTCGGTCTTTTAATTTTGCTATAACACTTCTACTTGTAATGATAATATTCATTCACAACCTACATTTAAAGGCATTGAGTACCATGATACTAAAATCCTGGGGCCGACGCTGATTTGCATGTAAGAATTAAAGACATTAGCAAGTGTTAGGAACCCTTTGTTATTCTTTCTCAGTGTGGAAATTCGTAGTGTGGATAGAAAAAGTTCAAAACAAGTTCTGGGCGGCTTATCATTCAAAAAAAAAAAAAATTGATAGAGTAGATGAAAGGGGACCTTTTTGTATTAGAAGAATGCTAATACCTGAGTCCAAACAAGGGATGTTTTCGGTTAACATATTGTTCAAACTGCCTTTGGAGTTGTATGACTGACTTGCCCTGGATGTAGATCATTATTTACCTAGGTCATTTGGATGATGAGGGAGTAAGAGTTTTTGATTTCTGGAATTCAAGTACTTGCTTGTTTTGGATTGTTTGTAAGTTTCCATTATTCCTATACTTGCCATATTTGACAGACGTTCATCTCTTGTTTTTAAATGTAGATGGATCATGGATAGCCGTGATGAATATACTCAGGAGCGCCTGGATGCAATTAATGATGAATTCAAGCTTTATCGCTGCCATACTATTCTGAACTGTTCTCGTGCTTGCCCAAAGGGATTAAATCCTGGGAAGCACATTCAGAACATCAAGAAGCTGGAGATGGCATCTTGAGCTTGCAGTGTAGTGTTGCAGTCTCTTCTGCTAAGATTGATTTTGAAGGACCAGTAGGAGGTTGTTTCTCAAAATAATGTATGCACAGATTGTAATATGCTCTCTGAGATGTTTTTTATACTTGTTGAATTTGAGATGAAAGGTGCATCTCTGTGAAATATAATACAGTATAATTTTCTACATTGCTCCATAATGCATGAAATGCATGTTGTTTGTGTTCCCTTATAAGTTTCGTGTAGCTAATGTGTGTGTTCTTTCAAGGAGGGATTGCTTGTGCTTCCCTTTGGAAGTTGTTTTATATAGATCTGTGCGGTGTGGATGCTCGAGGGTTAATTAGCTTACTAGTTGTTGCCTTGTTATTTGCTGCAATCATTTGTGTTCGGAACTTGGAATTTCTGTTGTTCGGGTTTACATGCGAGGAAGAAGTAAAAATACGTTGGATGCAACTGTTTTAGCCTAGAAATGGTCGTGAAAAAAATGATTTACTACTCCCACCGGCTCCTGTTCACTGTCCAAGATTTGAATTTTTCATAATTGCACTGGACACCAATTCCAATTTGGACAAATAAGAGATGGGAAAAGAAAGAAAGGCTGGGCAGAGCCTGGCAGGCTGGCACTCCCCAAAAGTTCTAGTTCCTCATATGAGAAGCATGACCATTTGATTATAAACTAGATTGAATATTGAAAACAGTACATATAGTACTTATATTAGCACAAGTATTGGATGATCTTCAATAACTCGATAGTTTTATCTTCACGAGGTTTGCTCAAACTCCTAAAGTAGAATAGTATAAAGAGAGACTATTTTATACTACTATATATACCAACCCCCACCACTTAGCTCTAATGAAAACCAATAATCAGAAGAAAAGAAATGAAGTTGCTAGTAGTAGTTAGCTTTTTGGTTTCTATGGTGATTATGAGTACAATTGTTGGAACAAGCACCCGCCTTCCCTTTCTCATAGACACTAAAACTGTGGAACCATCTCAATCTTTCACAGTAACAGGTTACTACTTAAAATAATCCAGATTTCTTTTACCATTTTTTTCCCAATTTGCCAGTAGGTTATTGATAAACTAATAATCTTGCTACTTTATTCTTCTCAATGATATGGTAGGGTGTAATAACAACTGCGATATAGCCTGTTGCTATTGTGATATCACAAAGCAGCCACCTTTCTGCGTCCAGTGCTGCCGTGAAGAGCGTTGAGTTCCCCTTGTTTTACTCGAGAAGTACAGCAAAAAGGGGAAGAAATCTATTGATCAACGAGTAGAATCAACTCTCTTTTAATTATTTTTTTATACAGGTTAGACTTGGACCGCATATAAGAGTTGTAAAAGAAGTGTTGTCCAGGATCTGTTTGCACTCTTTATTACAGCATACAGCAATTATCATCAAATTGTTGCAAAATTAGAACATTTGTGACCTGGGATACTTTTGTTGGATAGCATGAAGCACCCGAAGTCGGGGGCATCAAGAAGATCCCTGAATAAGAATCTATACTAACAACCACCTTACACTATTCCAGATTACTTGCATAGTTGCATCAGATTTGTGAAATGAGGGAGGACATTATGGATTTCCTGTTTCTCAAAAATATAAGCAAGAAAAAAAAACTAGGCATTTGGCTAATAAACACTCATGAGTCATGACAATATCATAGCCATTTGGCACTTACAAATAAAAAGAGCCATTTGGCTATCTCACTCCTAAAAGCACAAAAAAGGAGACATAAAACTTGCAGAACTACATCCTGCTTCTCAAGATTGAAAGGGTAATTCAATTTCAGAAAAATATGTTCATTATTCTTCATCTTATGGTTATTTCCGGCAATCATCTCGTCCTTGTGAAGGCAATAAGCCTGATACAACTCACGTAGCATATTGACTTCACCTCATTGGTGATCTCAACTTTTTGAGTTCATAAGATATGCTATTCGTACTGAGCTAATGTACTAAAATACACAAGAAGGTAAAACTCGATAAATGATTACCAAATTTATACCCTCCTTGTAAGTCCAAGGAACACTACCGCGGAAGCAATCTGAACTCTTAAATCTGCAATATCAACATCATGACCGCCTTCAACAAGACCCCACCTGTCAACCTGTAAGAAGCCAGAGAAACTGAGCACTTAAACTTGCATTTTGGTGGGGAGACATCTATTACGTAAAGAGATATAACTAAATGATAGACAACAGCCATGACTATTCCTGTATTAGATACGATACATGCATTCTAGAAAAAACAAATGAACGAGATTTACTGTGTACAAACCTGCAAATCTTCCTCAAGCCTAATAACCTCAATGGCCTCCCCAATTCCCAATCTACCACGGAAAATTCCAAGTGCAATGACTAACGAATGTGCAGCTGAAGCAATCGCATCAATAGTTGCCAATTCAAAATTATCTGTTTTCTTGAGCACGCTTTCAACGGCACTAACAAGACCATCATCTTGCTTGCCACCAAAAAAACTGGTGTGTACCTTGGGTTTGAAGCCGAATTCTGACTCTACCCACTTAAGAAGAGGATCAATTTTCTCCACTTGACGTTCTGTGAAATTTCGAATTAAATTTCATTGTCAGATTAATATTCAAAAAGTATTAACATGATGAAACCTGAATGATATGCCAAAACAAACAAAAGAGTACTGCAGGTTTGCCAGTAAGCATATACTATAAACCAGTGAATAGCACTTGTACTCAGAATCTGGTCACTTGTGATGATAACACAGCAAAAAGTAATTCTAGGCTGCTTCACAGTATGCCAAGTAGATGGAACTTCAGAGAACAAAGCTTATTCCATTTATAGGAGGACCTAACAATGTTACAAAAGCCTAGGATCACTGGAGTATGTAATATGCATGCTCTATCGGATACCAAAGCAGCATGTTTTAAAATCATCCTAAGAAGAATTCAAAGGAGGCTTCATCGGATTATTAAAATATAACAAGGAGACTAGAATAGAACAATATCATCATGGATGCTCATGCTCCAAGAATTTTTTCCCTAGCTCCATCAACACTGAAGTACAGCATACCTTTTAAGTAACATTGAAAAATAAGTGCCCTCAAATAATGTCGTCTTATCTTTTGTTTTGGAACCAGACTCGCAACATTAATTCCTTC
This sequence comes from Solanum rostratum, assembly GCA_029948455.1. Classification (NCBI taxonomy): domain Eukaryota; kingdom Viridiplantae; phylum Streptophyta; class Magnoliopsida; order Solanales; family Solanaceae; genus Solanum; species Solanum rostratum. Next base: position 894,314 of record CM057056.1, on the reverse strand, counting down.
GACCAATAGGAAAATTGTGGTGAAATCCTCCATAGTGAACCAAGATCCCTCATCCCTTTCCCCCTTCTATGCTATAGCCTTTGCAGTGAACCTTCTCATAACTCTGAACTGTGGATTGTATTAGGTCTTCATTTTTTCCTACATCATATCAGATCCTTCAAACCTATTCAAACCATGTCCGATCATTCTTCTCCTCACGCAACCCTGTAGTCCCTCTTGGTAAAACTCTCACACTGTTCCTAGCACCCTCTGCCCTATCATAATTTTTCTTCATCAGTTCATCGAATTAAACCTTGAAGAGAATCCAATTTTCTACCAGGGAAGTAGTATGCTCGGTGGACAGTAGTTTACTGCTAAATGAATCTCTGAAATAGTGGGTATTTCACATGTAAAAGGAGCAAAGGAATTCTGGAGCTAAAAACTCAGTGCTGTATTATTGTTATTGTCATGTCCACCAAAATTTGCAATAGCTCTAATATGGGGCAGCAGAATTGTGCTATCACAAAATGCTCTCAAAAGCTAGTGAAATAATTTGCTTATTTAAGATGAATTCTTCATGGGGGGGAAAAGGAAGAAACTATTAGCCATGTAATCTCAAGATGCATGAGGTCTGAGATGTTGATGAAGATAGGCAGACAGAGAGCCTTGTCCAGATACAAGTATTAAGAGCACAAATTTCACACAGAGATTAGCTGGGGCTGATATAAATTTCAGACACCTATTACTTCTTAGTGTTATTAACCATTTGCTGGAGAAGCAAAACACTCCCTCCTTCCAAACTCGACAAAAACAAGCTAACAGCAGTAGGTGGGTGAGATTCTAGACATACAAATAGGACATCTGAATTGTTCATCATTTATATGTTTTCTGTTCTTCATTAAAAAGTGAGTACAGCTGGGAATTGAAAAACTTATTTAAATTATATCAGACCACTACTATTTGCCACTTAATAATAACAAAAGCTTGATCACCATATTTTTTTTTCCCAGCCAAATGAAGGGTCAAAGCTAAGTTTACTCCTAAAGCAAATTCAGCGATCAGTTATGTTACACTTTGCAAAATAACATACCAAGAACTCCGCTTGTCAGATCATTATCCCCTGGAGCACGACAGAATACTAAATCTTGAGGGAATTTCTTTATCAAATTTTCAATTATCTTTTGACGCGTCAGTGGAACTCTTTCTAGTGCAGTGCATGAAAGTTTCATTAATGGCATAGTAAAGGGCCTGATCCCATCTGCTTCCTACAGCAAAAGACTTTTCAGGACAAGGGTAGAAAAGATACACAATTAAACATTGCAAAATGGAAATTTCGAATTCCCTGGACAAAAAACACATGAATGACCATAAAAGAGAAAGAATTTCACTAAAATGGGTATGCGAGAAAATGAGGAACAGAGCACCTGGTATTCCCATTCAGCAGCAATAGCCTTAGCAAGAGCGAGAGTGGGGCATTTGAGTGGGCGCTTAGAAGGGGTTTTAAGGGTACGGTAATCAAGCATAACACTCCAACCATTTCCATCTTCAGCCTCTCTAGTTGTCACTTTCTGATAAAACCTCTTGCCCACAATTGATCCAGTCATGAAGGACATAGGCATCGTCACAGATTCCGCTTCTTGTGACTTTTTTGGACCCTTTATGAATATTTTACCATCCGCTGCTGTTTCTCTTTGAGGATGATCTAAATCCTCAGAGAAAGTGAATGAGGAAGATGGGCCATCTGATTCAGGTTGTAGAGAGGCTGCCAAGTTACTGAAGCTGTGAGTTTTGAAAGATGTTAGGGTTCTAAGGAAGGAAAAGTTTGATGCTTTAAGACTTCTTCTCACGATTTCAGCCGCCATAGCTCGGAGAGAAGACGAAGCTACTGCAGAGATGCTCGATGCAGCTGAAGACGTTGAATTTGCTACTTCTCAGTCGACGAAAATTTTTGTTTCGGGCTTGGGCCCAATAAATTCTTACAGGAAACAGGCCTTTTAATTTTAGGGCCCAAATTTTATTCTTGGCAGGACTGTTCAAAACCCACAAAATTACGCTAGTAGTTAAATTTTTTCCCTTCATAAGAAAAGTCTTATAAAAATATTTATTTTTTCATTTTAAGTTGAATCAAACTAAACCTCTTATGGGGAACATTTTTGTAAGACACTTCTTATGAGGGGGCAAAATATCAAGTCCATCTCTTATAGGAGACATTTTTTAACATAACCCATTCAAACTTGATCCAATTTTTTTGTTATTGGTTGTGAGATATTGATTAGTGATTTTGGTAATGGTTTTGATATATTTTATTATTGAATTATCGTTTCTTTACGATTTGAGATTTTTTTTAATAAGGTGACCGACAATCCAATAGTAAATCAAATAATAATATTTATACTAATTGGTATTTAAAGTGTTTAGCTTAGAGTTTAGTTTTATACTTTTATTTTAGGTTGTCTCAAACTGTCGCTCATTCTACAATGCAACAATGTTTGCTTTTAAGCAATATGCAATCGTCAACTCATGTGAATGGTTAACTTGGTTTACTACCTTGTTTGTAAGTGATTTTCAAGATTTGTTTATCTCAAATCTTAACAGTTAAATCTACAATCAATAACGAATATCTTAACAGTCCTAAAATAATTTAGCATCTCTACAAATCAATAATTGATAAATCACATAATAAATTTCAAAGTTGAACCGAGTTATCCAATATGCAACCTTCAGGGTCCATGGATGTTAACAAAGATGACAAAATTAAAGTAAACCAACCCAACCTGTTGAATAATTGCTCATTTACTGGCTCAATCAATTTCATCTCAATCCATTAAATATTGGGTTGACATCTATCCCAGATTGACTAGTCGAGAATTTTGTCAAAATATTTTAAATACATTATATATAATTATAATTAAAAAATAATAATTTTATTATATATTAATTTTAAAAAAAATTAAAATAATTAAAACTTAGTAAAAATTGAGTGGATTAAATTATGACTCATTATGATCAAATTCGTTTATTGTTTTGACCCAATTTACTTCGCCTGAATTTGATCCAATTATTGAAAGCTCGTTTGGACTAGCTGAATTTAACCTTAGATTTCAGAAGCATTATTTGGTCTAAGGAAAATGATTGAGGTCTTTAATATTTACTATTTTTTTTCTTTACAATTGGCCAACATTTTCTACACCATTGAATAGTAATTACTTCCTCTGTTCCATATTATAGAAAGATGTTGTAACAAAATAATAATGGAGGAAATCTTTCCCGTATAATTTGGAAATACACATACTATTTTGTAGCTTAAGAATTTCATATAGGCACTTTGTAATAAATATAGATGATGGGAGAAAGGGAGGCGAATGGGGACGAAATATGGGCCACATTCATTACGTAAATGTAAATAAATCCTAAAACGTGACTCTCCCAACTGCAATTCAAACTCACATTGGGACAAGCATCAAAACACTTAATGATATCACCATAATCATAATTTTCCATTCTCCTCTTCTTTCTTTTCAAGTTAGAAATCTGCAGTCTCATATTTTTATTGTTTTAAATGGCTTCTTGGAATTCAGTTCCACTAGAAGTGTTATACAATGTTTTGGGATGGGTTGCATTTGTCTCATGGTCCATTAGCTTTTATCCTCAGGTTATCTTGAATTACCGTAGGAAAAGGTAATTTTATTTTTATTTTTCGACTTCTTTTCCTCTTGATTAAAATTCATGAGTTTCTGAATATTTTCTTCTTTTTTTTCTTTAGTGTGGTGGGATTGAATTTCGATTTCTTGGTGTTGAATTTGACGAAGCACTCGTCATATCTCATCTACAATGCTTCCATGTTCTTCAGTTCTGCTGTTCAAAGGCAATACCATAGTCGATATGGCAAAAACGAGGTTAATTGTGTGAATCGTGATAACACATGAACATGTTTATTTGCACTAATATATGTTGTTTGATGTTGTGTTGAACTGATTTAAATGATACATAGTTGGAGAGTTATCATTTAAGCAGTCAATTAATTAAAAAGATTGCATTTTTAGTCCTTCGTTAAAAAAAGAAGTAGAAAATTTATCACAAATACACGGATTAAAGGGGCACAATTTAACTAATTAATTATTTGAAGGATGAAATGTCAAGTTCCCTTCTATTTTATTAATGACTTTTGTGCTAATTAACGTTCATTGTTTAACTACAGATGATACCTGTAGCTGCCAATGATGTGGCTTTTTCTACTCATGCTGTTCTTTTAACAGCCTTTACCTTGTTTCAGGTTTCTATCTATGATGTAAGTGTACCTTTCTTATTTACTCTTTTCAGTTCAAATGATTAATTTAGTTCTCATAAACATACATATTTCTTTTCAGCGCGGAAATCAGAAGGTCTCAAAAACCGCTATAACAGTTGTATCTGTTGCTTGGTTAAGTGTTGCAGTTTGTGTGTTTGTGGGTATCCATAGGCATTCCTGGCTATGGCTATTGTCATGTTTCAAGTAAGCTACCTTCTTTCAAATCCTCAATTACTTATATTAACACACATTTTTCATCTTTATAATAGATATTCTAGTAGTTATTTGTGAGTCTCTCAACTCTTTTAGGGGAGGGTTAGTTTCACATATGGTCACTGGTCGAGTTATATTAGATATTCTTTATCTAGTATAAGACAAAATCTCACACTTCTTTCTCTTAATTGCAGCGGTTTGCAGGTCGCTATGACAGTAACCAAGTACATTCCCCAGGTTAATAGCTTAATCCTTGAAAATTCTTGCTTTCTTTGAAAAAAAAAAGAGTCACACTTCCTAGTCAATTTCTTCTGATTTTGTTCTCTTTGTTTCAATTATATTTCTGCTATATGTCTATATATAATCGTCCAATTCTTTGGCATGGTTCTTAGTGTCTGTTTTATTCAAATACTTCATGGTTTACGAACTTTGGCTATGAAAAAATCTATAGGCTATTATGAACTTCAGGAGAAAGAGCACTATTGGCTTTAGTATAGGCAACATTTTGCTGGATTTGTTTGGAGGTTTGACAAATTACGGTCAGATGGCAGTGCAATCTATAGATCAGCGTGAGTTTCTGTTTTTCAAAAATAGTCTTCCTCTAATATTCGTTGCAATTTCTAGTTTTTGTCCTTGTGAAGAATTTTTTGTGTATGCGTGCCTAATGAAGTATTCGGTATGCTTTTGCTACAGATTCGTGGGTGAATTTTTATGGAAACATCGGCAAGACTTTGTTGTCATTGGTATGAAATGTTCATCTGTTGTTTACCTATGTACCTCGTGATCAAATCATCTTTGTTTCTGATGTAATGGATATTGCAGGTGTCGATATTCTTTGACATTCTCTTCATTGTGCAACATTATGTGCTATATCCTTCAAGGAAAGAAGAAGTTTCTTCTAAATTTGATGTGGTAAGAGAGAATCCATTACTCAAATCTTCTGATAATATGTATAATTCATAATTCTTCTTAAAACTAAGGCTTTCTACTACTGAATGTTTGTTGCATAAATATGATACTTCTTCGTGTATTACTCAGGAGAAACCAAGGGACATCGAGGGACGGTGATTGCTGCTCTATCAGTTGCTTGTAAAACAGAGTTCTTAAGTGGAATTTGGTTTACAAGTTTCTCCAAATACAGTTCCTTCTGCTATTATATTATATATGGAGAGAAACGACAGTAGAAGTCTACACGGAAAACTGAATCCCAATACTCTTCGTTGAGTCGAATCCTAGTTAAAGAAGATGTAGTCTATGCTATTTTGCAAATTGGCAGGCTTAGCCGTTTGATCATCAATAATTTAAATCAATAAGTAGTTTGTTTATGAATTTGGTCCATATTTCTAACTTCAAGCACAGAATTTGAAGAGTGAAAAATATGTTGTACGAGTATTATAAGTTAAATTTCGTTTCTTTTTCTATGTCCCAACACTTACGAACCAAATATCTTTTTTCAACTTCAAATAAATCTAAATTTTGCACCAAATTGAAAATGCAAAAGCAGAGCAATTCATAGCCTTTGTTTATATAATATGATGTGCAATATTGTTTTTTCATAGCAAGGAAACCCTTCACTTTTCTAAGAGCATCATGAATAGTAATAGTAAATCAATTTTGGAACCGATTAATTCTCAAGCAACAGATAAATTATAAGAATAAAAACTTGTAACATGAAAATGTGCCGCCATCTCACCAAACCAATAGTACTGCGTCGCTTTCTAAAGCCATATTTGGTTGATCCATGGGATATTGAAAATCTATATTAAGGGTATGATAGAATGTCTATTTCAATGTTTTAAAATTCTGATTAAAATTTTAAATTTGTGATATTAGAACTTTACCTACTATTTAAGAACTTTGAAATAAATTACTTATATCTTCATATATTTCAGATATTGAAAAATTAACAATTTTAATTATTCATTACTGAGATTTTATGGTAATTATTATTAGTGGGAAGTTAGTGAGATTTATGAGTAGTTTAAGAATAGTAGAGATAGTGGATCACATCCATGGAAGTTATGCGCACATTCGTAGAAGTTATGCCCACATCAATGAAAGTTGTGGTCAACATTCCAACACTAGTTATACCATCAACTGTCACTATCAACCACCACATATTTTTTATTCATTACTATTAACATCGTCAAGTATTAACATTAATCAATTTCAACATTACAACCACCAACATCACTATCAATCGTCACCATTATCACAATCATTATAACACCAAGTATCATCACTATCACAACCATCACCATCACCATTGCTAGCAACTAAACACTAATCATTACCGTCACCTCCACCATTGGTAGCGACTAAACACTAATTATTACCATCACCAATATCAATACAAACCATCTCCATCATCTCTATCAAGCATAATTTTATTTTAATCAAATAATAATTTTATTTTATTAATTAATTTTTAATATTTAATTAGTTTTTATTTAAATTGTATATTTATTATATTCATATATAAAAACATTATGCACCTTTAGATGTTAAAAAACGAATTTAATTATTTAGTGTTAAATTTAAAAACAACATCCTAAGCATTCAAACATAAATTAAGATGAGTAAATCCAAATGAAAACAAATAAAGTCTTAGATACTAATCCACTATTCACATTATAAGGTACTTTCAATTTGGCCCAACACTTACGACCTTAAAATTCACTTACCCTTAAATTAAATAATATGTTCTTAATATAATTTATTGATTATATAAAATCTATTTATTTTTTGTTATGAGAAAAATGAAAACGAACGATTGATGAAAAGTCACGAGTATGACTTCTGTAGTAGGACTTAATTAAGCTTATCTATGCATAAATTTCAAAATTAAAGTGAAATATCCACAACAATTAAACTCATTTACAAAAGTTGTTTATGCTCAGTACTCTACATAAATTTATACTTTTTTTCGTCCTTATTTAGTTGTTATATTGCGATTTTAAAAAATTAATTTAATTAATTTTTAAAAATTTAATATTCAAAAAATATCTAAAAAATATTATTTATTGTAACTTTTTTTATATTTAAAATTATAAAATATATTTTAACATATTATATTATATTAAAATTTATGTAGTTTAACTTTAGAAACGAAAACTATAACAACTTCATTGTCCAAAAAGTTATCACTAAGAAGTGTATCTAAAAGCGTAAAAGTTTCTCAAATACGTTTAACTAAAAATCTTAAATTTTCGAAAAGACCTTTAGGAGACTTTAGTGAATTTCTTATAATATGAATTTAAAATAAATTCTAACTTAGGCTTGGAAGATACGCACCCAAAAAAAAAAAAAAAAACCAAAGGAACATGTCCTCAGTTGACTAATGAAAACACCTTGCTTCCCAAGTTTTCCCACCTCTTCACCTCCAAAATTCTCTCTATATAAATAGGGTCCCTTGCCATATCAAAAATCAATCCACCATTTGATCTTCCAAATCATTTCTACGAACTCAACTTTGTCTTAAAACTCCGAAAAAAAGATGAGGAGAGAAGGTCGCCAACACGGTATGGTCCGAACTTACCCAATTTTACCCTCCCCATGGAACCCAAGGCCCGAGTCCAGGTACAACAACAAGTCCAATTCACCACCGACAGCTGGGCTTTTCGCAAAGGTCCCAACTAAGCCCAGTAACCATTCCAAGTTCACCGGCAAGTGCGGCAGGCCCAGGTGCAACAGCTGCCATATTCATCCTGCTGGAAAATCCAAGGACAAAACTAAGGGCACACAAAAGTTAAAGGGATGCACCGACGTCGTTTCGTTGGTTACTTGGAGAGTTGTTGATGCTAAGCCTGGGTTGAATTTTTCTGGGTTTTCGGCTACTGGGATTTTGGATCATTTGGATCATGATGATCGTGAAATTTACTATGATGCCGCCGATGAAGGTTACGGCGAAGAGGAATTGGTAGTTGACTCTGATTGGTCGCCGGCAACCGGCGTGGAGATTCATGATAATGATGAAGAAAAAATGAGTTTCTGTGAGGTGGGATTTGTGTGGGAAAATATTGAAGAAGATGGAGATTGGTTTATTGTGGAAGAAATCTGATTCGGTTCCTTTCAATTGTATTTGTATCATTAATATTAAACAAAAATTGTTACATTTCTGTAATTGTATTTACTCTCAAATAAATTGGAATATGTTACAAACATTCAGATGGCATTCGAGAAAATTGCAGTTTTTTGGTACTTTAGGTTCTAACTACTTTTCTTATTTCTTTAATACTTGGTTAACTCATGTGTATTTAATTAATAGTATATTAAGCATCTTCCTAATTCTTTTTTGTCAACAAAGATGATAGTGTCGTATAAGAAAATGATTGTCGACGACAACTTTTTTATTGCTATCCTAAAAGATGCACCGCACAACCGACTCATTGCTTCGTCAGAGATTTTATATTGCGTTTTTATTTTGTGCACTCTTATTTTATTTAGTAATACATCCACAAAAGTTCTCAATATTACAAGATTCTTGTGCATCGATTGAATTTTCAAGTTTAAATTTCAATACGGATAAAACCCGCAAAGGTAAGGTAACGAAAGGAAAAACCTTTTTATGAAGCGTAAATGCTAGATACCGTGTACAATTATGGTCACTCCAAAGGTTTTAAATATTTCTACCTCTAGACTAGATAGCTTTTATACAAGATCTTGGAGTTGCTTCTCCTTAATCATATTAAGGAAAGACATATTCATACATCTCCAAAACATTAAAAGCTCAATTGAAACTCATTCTAATAAGACACTAATACTCTCTGCAAGGGAGCGAAGATTTGTGACTTTTCGCTTTTCAGCTAGTCTTCTTTCTTGGATTCTTGCAAGAGTCGTTCTTCATCAAAGATGAAGAAGCTGGCTTCGAGATTAAGCCTTGCTTGCTGCTGGGATATGGCATTCTTCCACGTTTGGGCAATTGAGCTTGTGTTACTGGGATCTGCACCAAATTAAACCATATGAACCACTTCAGGTGGAGGGAGAGCATAGCTAGGAGCACTAACATATATGTAGAAAATATAGCAGGCTTTTATTTGCAAAGGTGTAAGGTTTGCACATACTCCTTAGACCTCACTTGTGGGATTACACTAAATATTGTTGTTGTTAGTATTTATTTGCAAAAGAAAATGTTGATAGCAATCAACATGGAACAAGATGGGATGCATTTTCATAAAGGCGAGACAAGTAGTTTTTAGAACAATGCAGTGGTACCTTCTTTGCGTGATCCTTTGCTGTTTCCACTTCCTTGTAGAAATCAGGCAGGGGACGAGCTTTGAAGCAAAGGCTTTGTCGAAGTTTCCTAAATTCCGTTCCTGCTTTCTCCTGCAAGCAAGAGTTTGTTGTTACGAATTTGCAATTTTGGATGTAATTCGAATGTTAGAAATTATGGTAAAGAAACTACTCCAGAAGCCCAATAATACAAAAAATGGTGAAAACTATGCATGTGCATACACATATTAGGAAAACATTACAGAAGATAATGGAAAACATTTGCATGCCTTTTGGGGAAATATTACATAATACTACATGTTATATACTTTAATGTTTTAACAGAACTACCTTGTGATAAGTAAAAATCATATGAAAAAGAAAATATGGACAAAAAGAAGAGAAAATCTCAACTCTCGAAACTGATTACTAGTGAAAAAAGCAAAACATCTATTGCTATGTACTATTTCTACCCTAATGCTCAGCGATGGAATCAACCCCTTCTCAACCCAACATCCTCCAAAACCTTTGCCTTTTCTTGGATACAATTAAACTGATTGCATTAGATTCTTTCACTACAACTTTGAATCTGTAAATTATGCCCAAAATAGTTTTTCAACTTAGTAAGGTGCATCAAAGTTCACACACTACTTTTCTTTGTTTACCTTCTTCCCAAAGTAGGTTGTGCAGAATTCATGGTAAAGAGAAACATTTTACGAGCTATAAAGGAAGTTTTGCATTAGGAGTTGAACCTTTAATGTGGTTTGTTGTTGAACTTTCTTTTCCTCCTTGGCATTGAATTTTTCTTCAAGCTTCTGAAAGCATTTGCAGAAACACAAATTATGAGCTTTTGTAATGCAAAGGAGAGAGTCCACAGCATCTAAAATGTACACTTACTTGTTTCCTTCGTGCAGCTCTTTCTTCTGTCCTCAAGGAGAAAGGAGTGGATGAAGTTGGTGATTGTAATTTGTTTCGGTAGGCTGTGAAAGACTTAGAACTGAACAGGGAACACCAAAGGTGAGTGAGATCGAGCGACGCAATTATGTACTCTATAACAAAATACTAGCAGAAATAAGATTATCACTGTCCTGGTGCAAGATAGTTTTTGACTCATCACACACCAATACACTTATGTTGTGCGAGAAGATATCAAGTAGAAACAATTGTCTCTCAGATTCTCTTTAAAAAGCCTCCTGGTCCTGAAGAAGTGTTAAAACTATATCCACTAAAATCTACTTATTTTGTATTATGGCTTGGCCTGGTTACTCATAGCTTGAACCTCAGTTTTTACAAGTTAAGAGAAAAATGTACTACTACAATCCATTTAAACGTACAAATGATTATGCTACTCTTGTCGAATCTAGAGTCATCATGTAATAGACACTTACACAGAAGACAAAAGGTTCCATTTAGGTCCTGCTGTTCTACTTCCTGAAGCTGAGGGATGAATTGGTGTTTTAATCCTGTAAATAGGAAGATACAAGAATTGGAGCAGCGAAGGTGAGAATACCAAAGAACCATGTGTCAGTGGAATCAATGAAATGCTTTGCATCAGAGAACTTGTACACAGTTTAATTCGATAATATAGGGAAACATACCCTCTGCTTTCTGAAGATGGCGTTGTCATGGGATGATTTGATTCACCATTTGACGTTGCCTGCAGGTGAAAAGTAAAGAAAACTTTAGGGACACGAAGAAAGACTATTATAAGGATTAGCATTTAGAAAAAGGAGTTTAAACAAGGGGAGGAAATTTACCATAGGAGTCTTAATAGGAGTTGCACACTTCTTAGATGCCTTGGTAGTAGTGGGAGCAACCTTTGAACTTTCCTTCTTGTGGAAGGGAGGTGGAGGAGGTATCTTATGTGGCTCTTTGGCAGGAGGAAAGTTGATCAACTTGCCCAAAGATTTTGGAGTTGATCTCATTTCATTCATCAAGTCCAAGTTAGAACCTGTTGTGATTGGGGTAAAATTGTTCTCTTTATCAACATCAAGAGTAATGCTATGCCTAGTAGGCGAAGGTGGAACTTTAGATTTTTTAGAGTAGACTGCTGATTTGAATGAAGAAAAAGCAGATTTTTTCTTGCTCGTCACTGATGCAGCATCATCCTCAAGTTTAGAGCTAGAGTCCTGTTGAATCAAATAAGATAAATCAGTTTATATATTAGAAATCAGTATATCAGTCTATCAATTTTATGTACTGCTTTGGACTGTTTTTTCTTGAGTTGAGGGTTTAACGGAAACAACCACTCTACCTTTGAGGTAGGGATAAGGTGTGAGTTCACTCTACCTGCTCAGATCTCACTTTATGGGATTACACTAGGTATGTTGTTTCTATAAATGGATCAATCAATTAGGCATTTATCACAGACTATTTGGAGTCATCTATATTTCTCTCATAAAGACTGACTATACTTTTCATAAAGCCAGAGTTTCTTACACTATTGGTGTGGTTAAGTTCAGATTTAGGCAAAACTACGGTAAAGAACACATATTTACCTTATTCTTCAGCAAAGGCTTCTCCGTATGAGATGTTTCACTAATCTCAGATCCTGAAACTGTTTCTTGGGCCTCACCATTCTCAATTTGGTTTGATGGTTCTTTCTCTGTAGCTTCAGGAGTACCAGGACCCTCCACTGGGGCCTCATTCTCTGTCTCCTCCACATCAGCCTTAACTATTGAATCTGTTGTGAGACAATTACGGTTCTCATGAACCTGTTCTTGATTAGCTTCTACATGGGGTTTTACAAGTGAAGCAGAATCAGGGGCTGAATTCTTGGTGATTTCAGAATTGGGGTTCTCTTGATTGGCTTGTTCAAGCAAAGCCGCAGCCTTTTGGGCAGCAATTTTCTTGTAGTGAGCTTCAAAGAAAGCTTTTTTCTGGGCAACAGAACCTGGCTTAGCATACCTCTCAGCCTCCTCTACATATTTTTTGTGAGAAAAAGTTGACCATTTTTCCCAATCCAATGACTCAGAAACAAATCTCCCAAAAGAAATTGACTCCCCAAGTGCATGCACAGGGTTCCCCTGTATACACAATTCCATACCCAAAAAATCAGCAAGGAAGAAGAAGAGACACCTCTTGAGAATCTTGGAAAACAAAACAGTGGGGTTTTCTTGCTTATACCTTTTTTACTTCATTGGGTATGGCAGAAGCATAAGAGAAAGCATGCATAAGACAAGGTGAATCTTCCATCATCAGTAGTCTGCAAGAAAAAAACAAGAACGGAACCTGAAAAATCAACAGAATAATTATTCAACCGTTACTTAAATTGATTTTTTATGGCATGTAATCTCTCTTTGTTCTGGATCTCAGCATTTAAATTTGAAATTCAAATTAAAAAAGGGCTATACACGTTGTTACAAGAAAGGCCACTCATAGAGTAAGAAGAAGCTAAAGGTGTCATTTTTTTAAATTTAGGCCAAGTGCTTCGGTTTCTGAAGTTTCTTTAGACTTCGGCCAAAGGGAGGTTGTCATTTTCAACTCCAGTGGGGTCCACATTATTTGAACTTAACCCTAGTAACGTTCGAATTTCGTTATATTTAATCCAGATATATATGATTAAATTAAATGAAAATATCAAATTAAAAAATGACAGAAATTTCATATGTTTCTTTTTAATGAATATTTTATTTTATGAAATAACGATGTTAAAAATAAATAGTTTTTTCGATACAATATTTTTTTGTTAAAACATAATGAAAGGGTGTCCAAAGTCATTGTTTGGTAAATACTACGTAGATTTTGCTTTACTTGTAGACCATACCATATGGTGGGACCACAGATTTTTTTTTTTTAAATATAGATGGAATGTATTTGACGTTTTAATGATGTTCGTACTAATTCCAGTCTTGGACGAAAATTTAATTCAAAACAATGTGATCTGATTCTGAAAATTAAGAATTTATATTACATGCAATCTAGATGCTAAAAATTTAGAGATACCATTGTTGTATATGTGAAAGCAAATTCAATATTTGAAGGTTGTGGTTTGAGATTCAAGTTACTAATTTCTTAACATAAATACAAAATTTAAAACTCGCGTTGTGGCTGCAATCGTTTTCAGTGGTAGGAGAAATACGTGTTTGTTTTAAGCAACAGACTTGTTGCAATGTAAGATGCTACAGGTTGAACTACTAGTTGTTATAACATCAGTTCTTTTTCAAGTAAAATTGGAGTAGCTGATCATAGCTGTTTCACTTTAGGAAATAGAAGAGCCATATCAACAACCTAAATATATGTTAATCAGGTAACAACTGTTATTTTAATTATATGAACATTTAATATAATAAATCAATAAAGAATATCATCAATTCACATACGACCCTACTTACAAATCATGCGTCTGCCCTCGATTGGGACACTACATGAAAAGGGACTTTTTCCGCTAATAATCTTATCATACATTCAAACACATCCCCATATTTGAATCGAGAATCGTAAAAATTTACAATAAAATGGATGTTGCTTGTCATTCTGCCACAACCTTCCTCCTTTTACCCAAGCTTGAGACCGACAAAGTCCAAACAACACATGGAATTACAAGATTGATAAAACAACCAAGAAAGATTGTTTAATAATATCATCGTGGAATTTTACTCCAAAATAGAAGGGCAAGTACCAAAAAACCACGTTCAATCTCTATCACAATTCTTCTTTTTTTCTGATACAGATTAAAGAAGACACTCTAAGATGACTAAAGTTTAAAAAAAGAAAGAAAAAGCAAACTTGTCACGTTCATTGTCCCTTTCATTCAATCAAGCATGTTCTGCAACACCAACATGCTTCCCAAATCAAAATTACAAACAAAGAGCCTCCTTTATGTTCCTTAGAAACTAATGACCTCTATTGTGTCGCATGTTCAATCACTAGATCACGCGTATAGCACGCCACAATTCACTCTAATCATTGAAATATTTGCAACTCCATTCTTTGGTCACCAGCTTAAATAGGGTGGATCGGCCTTCTCATGGCCACGTCCTACGGTCATCTTCGTCTAGGTGGATCCCGGCTTAGACCATGTTTCTTTAGAATTCTGATGTAATTTCTCATGAGGGTGAATTTGTTACTTCCAAGATGGTAGAAGTAGTCCCATGTAAAGATACCAGTCTTATGCAAGTCATCAAATAATAACCTAAGTTGAATCATATCAACAGACTGAGAAATAACCCCAAAAAAAAAAAAAAAAAGAGAGAGACTACATTATTAAGACAAAAATATTTGTTTTCTCTTATTACCTCACTCCATAATTTCCAATAGGTTCTGCAGACATAATTCCAACATGTCGCCTACCAGATATGACCTAATACATAAGAACATAAATTGGAAAATTTAAAATAGTGAAATAAGTACACACAACAAAATTAAGCTGCAACCAAAACATATTAAACCCGGTTTGTTGATGGAACTCTGTTGCCAGTAACTCATGCATCTTCTTTTTCAAAATTTGCAAAGAGAACATCCCAGTGAAAAAAAAAAGACTGGAAGTGTTCCTCTCGTTACCTTCTCACCGCAAATGGATCTGATCTTACTATCAACAGCGGGGCTATATATTCTCAAATACTCAGCTGACAACTTATATAGACTACCGTTTTCAAACTCCACCTCCACCTGAAAAGATTCACCTAGCGATAAGACAAGTTGAACGTCCAATACTGGAAGCCTATAGTAAAAAAGTTTGCACTTCGCAGAATCCAAATTGATGCAACAAGAGATACATGAAACCAGTCTCCAAAATTCATCAAAGGGACGTGACTATAAGTAGATTCATGATTCAAAATTCTTGAAAGGCAGCACGCTGACATCACTATTCTCCAACTATATGTTGGCTCAATACAATCGAATCATCAAAAGTATTTTCACGAGTTTCGTTTAATTCTTCCCCTAGCTATATTTTTCTTCATGAAAAATGCTAGGAATCTCGTGTGCAATTTAGCAATAGCTTCATACACATCATACTTGAAACAGGAAACAATTATCCTTCAAAGGAATACACAATTAGTACCTATAATGTCCATATGACTCTAAACTTCCTAACTGCAACCTAAAGCTTATAATACTATGTGTACAACATTATTGATACATGTGCTGAAAGGTAGGAACTCCCTTGGGGCCTCAAATACAATCCTTTACTACTTTATGCATCAAGGAGATAGATGTGCAGCAAAAGCAACTCAAGAAATTCAAAAAAGAAAAAAATGAAGTGTCTAGCATGGAGTATGTTATTGCCATGCCCGAAAAATGAATGTTTAACATGGAGTATTATCCAGGTTTTCTCTTCAAAGAAATTTCCATCAACCCTACAAAGTAAATAACACATGGTATTGGAGAGGACGCTGCTCCACCCAACATAGACCATAATGACTGAAAGTAATAATTCAGTCATCCACGTGCAAATTCATTGCTACAAGTATAAACCAAAACGCACGGTCAGTGTTTTCTGTTTAAAAATAATATAACATGGTATAACACCATTCATTTGCATCGTAGGAGCTAGGAACTTAGTGCAGAGGGCTGCCCTAACACCATTCATTTGCATAAAACATTTCGTTAAGGGGTCAACCAAATATACATTGGATTGTTCTTTATGAGCCAACACCACGTCAGCAAATGTAACATTAACAAAGCCAGTGTAATCCACAAGTGTTGGTCTCAGGAAGGCAGTGGGGTAGTGTTTAAGCAGAGCAAACCCATTGTTCTTTATGGCAGAGGCAGCAAGAATAAATAATAGCAAGATTACAAAATAACCAAGACTAACAAAACAACATCTATCAATAGAAATCCAAGAATAAGATATACAAGAATAATACTAATAGAACAGAAAAGAAATAACATCTGACTACTTACTGACCTTCTACCCTAATTTTCGACATCCACTCCCTCCTATCAACCTTCTTCTAACCTTCTAGCTCAATGTTTCTTAGCGGACCTATACCCCTCAGGACGACCAACCTATCACACCTCCTTTTTCATTTATTAGAACCATCTCAGCTTCACTTCCACCATAATTCTATAAATTGATCTTTTAGACCACAAAGTTGGCAACCACGGGAATCAATTCTTAACCTATTTGAAATTCTTTTTTATCAGAAGTAACACCTTGACAAAGGTAACAAGAACGCAATTGCAATCAAACAAACGCAATTTAAGTCTTTTCTGAGACCATTATAAGGTAAAGGAAGGAACTTGAAGCCTCCAACATCATGGGTTAAGCTTAAACTTTACTTTAACGACTCCCTAACCCAATTTAACTCCTTTTATAAGAACATTATACGCAAAAATTGGAACTTGAAAAATACAACATACATCATGGATAAAGCTAGAAATTAAGTATTTCAATGATGTCCATTTAATTTCAAAAATTTCAAAACAAAAAATCGATAAGTTGAAGACATTAGAGAGACATACATATTTAGGAGGTTGAAGAGCAAATCTGGTGAGGCGTGGACAGTCAACTGTGGTGTGTATGCTTCGGAGACCTCTCTGGATCACATTCATTCTTCTCCCTCTTTCTCCTCCGAGCGACAACTATGTTTGTGAAAAGGATCCGAACATCAACAAGTTGGGTCGGGCTACAGCTACCCCATGATTCACGAATCATGATCCCGACCCGCTTCATTGAAAATGGGCTGTTGATCCTGGACCCAGTACAGTACTCTAAGCCTTTCTAGTACCTCCCTGTTTCGAAAGCTATCATATGATGTAATTACTATGATTGTGATTATTAGATTAATAATTACATAATTTAATAATTATAATGACTTATTTATCTGTCACAATACAATTACTTTACATAAATATAATCATAAGATTATATTTTTAAAATAAAAGTTAATAACCTAAAATAAAAAAAATTGTATTAGAAAAATAAGAGACTTTATAAATAATATCAAATTAAATATTTAATATATATATATATATATATATATATATATATATTTCCTTTTAAAAATATATTAATTAGTAAATATATATTTTTATACTAATATTATAAAAATAATTGAGTTATATTTTATATTAGTATTTCCAATTAATTTTATAATGAAAGCTAGAAGTACAAAATTTTTATATACATCATCAAATACATATTTGACAAAACGATTAATATTATAAATATAATATTATAAAATTATTAAAATATTTGACAAAAAGATAATCCATCTAGCTAACTAAAAAAATAGCTTACAATATAGAATATTGAGTCAATACTCCTACAATATATGAAATTGAAAATATAAATAAGTTTTAAATTCAAGACAAAAAATTTAACATGATACTCTTACGTCAAATTTCAACATATTGTACATAAATATAATTTAAAAAGAAAAGAAAAAAGTAAGTCTATAACTTTATTCAACAATGAATTCTCATTTAATTTAAAAATTAAAATACCGACAAAATTATGCTAATAAAAAATAAATAATACGAAAAATTACACAAAGTAAAGATTGAGAATAAGAAAGAAATGAAATATAAATAATATAAAATTTTAAAAAATATTTTTAGAAATCATAAAAAAATAGAATTTAAAATAGTAAAAATAAAAATAAATTTAAATGAAAAAATAAAAAGAAGAAATTAAAAAAATAATCCACTTGTAATTACGACATATAAGTACCAGCAATTCACAGTGTGAATTGGAGAAGTATAATTACCTCCTAGCAATTACACCTAATTACCTCCTGATCAGATAATCACATAATCAAACAAACATGCCAAATAATATAATTGTACAAAATTCAATTATCAGAGTGACTTTTCCAACAAATTCTTATGAATACTTTAAATATACTCTAATATTTTAATCTGTGAATTTGAGTCATATGAGGAAATATAAAATACGAATCTTACGTTGGTTGAAAGATTTTTTTTTTGAGAGATATATTTGTACAAATTTTAAAAGTAGGAAAAAATTTAAACAGTGGACTAATAAGGATATTTTCGCAAATCAGCTGCCCTTCGATATATATATATATATATATATTTGCACTTTATTCTTTAGAAGAAAAAAAGATGAGGCTTTCTTTTTCTTTTGAGAATTTAATAATGGATATAGTTAATTATTACACGAACTTTCTTTTCCATTATTTATATTTATATAACATAGAGACTCATTATTCATCTTTTTATTTAAAAAAAAAAAGAAAAGAAAAGAAAGCTTCTTACAACTTATTTTCTACATTTTCTTTTATGTTCTTTCTTCCTTCAACTATGTTTATGATTTTGGATTTTACTTATTGAATTATGAAGCATTGTTTTATGTGCGTAATTCTATTTTCATGATCATGAAAATTCTTTTAAGTAGCAGGATAATGGGAAATAAAAAGAAAACTTAGCCATGGATAATCGCCCAATTTATTTGATGAATGGCAAATATTACACTTGGGTATTAGAAAAGGTTGATTTCCATAAGTTAATGATGTGTAAACATGAGGTTGATTTTTCAAATGTTTACTTAACTAAGAATTATTATTTTAAAAAATTATTTTCTTTAATATAAATGAGATAATAATTATTAGTTGAACGAGCATGAGAAAAATTAAAGTCATAAACATTGCACTATAAAACTTGGTCAAGTTTGAACTTTGGCCTATTAAATTTTTACCACTAAATTCACCATGCTTAAGATTCTGAGTACATATGTACTAATTGTTGGATTTTTACAATTTTTCACTTATAAATTCATATTTCACGTTGAGAATATTGAGTTCAAATGAATTCATAGATGATTCGCTGCATTCATCCTTGGAAGCTGGATATTACAACTGAGACGAGACTGCAACTGCAAGCACAGCTATAAATTTATGGACTTTAGGATTAAAATTTGACTAAGCTATATAGCACAAAGAAAAATAAATTACAGCCAAAGTAACGAATACGAAACTCTCCCTGTACTTCTTTTCCCTTTTCCAATTTTGGAGAACAATTGTTTAAATATGAAAATAAAGAAGAGGGAGGGACAAAGGGAAGTTGAGGGACTATCAATTGTACTTTCTCAAGAGGAAGAGGTCCTCTTCTAGTTGATTGACAGCACATGAGAAAATGGAATCCATCCATTGTTGTAGAGAATCTTGTTCTTCTGCGGGTGCAGCTACATTACTTGATGATTCAGTAGCAGTTGATGTTGTTGAAAAATTGATAGATTCTTCAGCTTCCAAAGAAATTGAAGGGCTGTAACAAGTGGAAATAGTCTTACAATTTTTGTTCCATAAGTCCACATTAATATTTTCATTCAACATGTTGTGGTATGCATTGTTTGGCAGTGAAATATCATTAGCATTTCCAATGAAGTTCTCTGCTTCATTTGTTTTATCATAAGTCTCTGTTCTTGACAACAACTCTGTTTTATCATCTGGTTCATGTTGGTATTTTTCCTTGTCAATTGGCTGGTGAGTTAAAGGGTCTATTCCCATAACCTGTAATCTCTTCTTAATCCGAGTGTTCCAATGGTTCTTGATCTCATTATCCGTCCTCCCTGGAAAATATGATGCTATCTTGGACCACCTGCCAATAAAAAAACCCGCATACAATAATATCAGAATTAATCGAACCAGTAAAGTTAAAATATCAGATGGTTTAACGAAAAACAGTACCTATTACCAAGACGAGCATGAAGCTCTATAATCTGATCCTCTTCAGCTTCAGATAGCGCTCCTCTTTTCAGATCAGGTCTCAGATAATTAATCCATCTCAGTCTACAACTTTTTCCGCATCTTTGCAAGCCTATACAACACGTATTCACAATGCGTAAAAAATACTAATCAAGCATTTAGATAAAACACCACTTCCAAATCGTTAATTAAAATTTGTACAAGAGTTTACATTGACTACATAAAAAGAATCAGGCTAGCACGTGAAAGAACAGAATACCTGCAAGCTTGGGAACAGTTCGCCAACACTGAATGCCATTATTGAGAATAAAATGGACAAGCTTATGGTCTTCTTCTATAGTCCACGGACCTCTCTTCAATCCAACTCTATCACAACAAGGTTGTCTTCCCATTTTCTTAAAAATTCTTTTTTAAGTTTATTGCACAATTGTAGAAGTAAGCTAAAATTAGCAACCAGAGGAATATGGCCACATATATAGGTACCAGCACTAGTTATTACTCCACAATCATTTCTCTTAGGGAAAAGAAGTTTATATTCAAAGCAAAGAAAAGATGCGTACAGATCAGCAAAGGGACATACAACAAAAAAGATGTGCTGCTTAAGAAGGGAAATGCATGATTGAATAGGGAAAAAAAAATTGTGTAAAAGTGATGCGCATGGATGATGTGTTACATATATTAATCAAAAGTGGCCACCCACCATCACAATCCAACTTTGCCATTGCAGCTTCTCAGCTAATCATATAAACTCTAGGGTGGTTTGGTTCAAAGTATAACGAAATATATATATATATAAGCCTTTTCTCAAATTTGATAGCATATTTGAGCATTTTTCCGTTCTTTAGTTAATACTTAAAAAATCCAAATGTTGTATTGCTGATTTTGATACAACTCGTATAGAAATTCATTTACTATATTATAGGCGATAGAATATGAGATAACAATCTTTATGCCATATGACATAACATCTAGATAAAAAAATATGTGTTATTCATCTCATAACCATCTTTATTGTATTTTAATACGACTCTTTGGAAAAGCAGGCTAATTATTAAGAATTGTTTAAGCATATTACTGAGGAAGTCGTCCTAAATAACATTTTCTGTTATTAAGGTGACTGGTTGAATTATAATACTCAAATGGATGAGATTCCCTTAAATGGTCCCTTAAAAGCTGGCTTGTTTTGTCGTTGTGGCCAACTCCTTTTAATTTGTCCATCCATTCAATACAATTCAAAGTACTACTACTAAAGGTGAAGATACACAAGATACACCATATTATCATTGCAATTATTATGTTTAGTGCTTTCATTAGTTACGAACTAATAATTATCTCTTAAATATTTTATGAGCTTTGAACTCTTCACAATCAAAAACAGACAAAAACAAACTCGACATAATGAAAAAAGTCATCAATGGCCGCTAAGATGTGTTATCTCCTTATATGACTGTGAGCTAGCTTTTGGGCTTATGTTAAAAGCAAAATTTACTTATTTCTTTACATAATATAGAAGCATGACTTATCTTATCAGAAGGTGGGACTCCGAATTATCTGATGGATGAGATTAGTGGTCTCCTTAAAAAGATGCTACTTCAAAGTTCAAACAAGAACTACACAATGTAACCAAAGAATTCTTTAGTGATGAATTTCTTTTTCAATTAATAATAATTGCATAATATAAAGGGTTGATGAAATTCATCTACTAACCATAGTTGAGGGAACCATATACAATTCAAATCAAATACAATTGAAGATTTTACACTATCAGTGAATATTAATAGATTATAGCTAACAAGCAACTTGCTTTAATATTTATTTATACGTAGGTTATAACCAAGTTACATTTGCTGTAGAAAATTAATTTAGTTGTCATTTAAGGGGATTAATAGTGTAATCACCCGCAAATATATTGATTTTAAACCTGAAAAATAATGATTATTTCAAAAAGAATTAATTTTATGCTCTGTTGCTCGCAACAAAAAGGGATTTGCCGCTGATGTAGAAGATGCACAGAAGATAAAAACAAACGTCTAACAAATGCTTTGAAGCTCGATTAATTTTATGCATTCTAAGAAATTTCATTTTGAGGAGTAAAGATCACTCCCTAGAGATAAGAGGGAGTTGTTCAGATACTAAACATTTCTCGCTTTTAATTTTAAGATTATGAATTCGAGTCACCAAGAGAGTGAAAAGATGAGAGATTCTAGGAAGAGATAAAAAACAAAACACTCCCTAGCTATTAAATATGATATTACTATTTTTAAATATGTACTTACCGGCCGTTTTCGTTTATTTCTGTGGGTAAACTATGAAATCCTATATTTTGGGGGTAAAATGAAATTCAATATAAGTTAAACTTACTTTAATTAATTGATTTCATGAAGTAGAAACGCAGTCCTACGAGTTATATGCAAATACCTATTGCAAACATATATGTATTCCCTCTATTTTATTTTTGATCTCCACTCTTATACAAAAATTAGTTATTATAGTTCGTGCTATGCAAGGGTCCAATAATATTAATTTTTTTAATAATTAATTACATATTTTTTAATAAGATATGACATAATATTTATATTTGAATGTACCATTAAAAGTGAGTGCGAAAATAAGTTATAGTTAGTTATTTTTCAAATTTGAAACATAATTTTAAATTTTTGACAACTAAAATCTGATTTTCAAATAAAGTAATTTCATTAAAGTAAATTGTATTTTCATAGTCAAATGGATAGCTAAAAAGTGAAAAGAAATGAACCACCACAGAGATTATTTTTTTGCCTTTTCAAGTTAACATAAAGAACAAAAAATTTAAATTTTTGACAAGCAAACTCTAATTTTTGAACAAAGTGATTTTATTCTAAAAAATATGAATCATATTTTTATAGCCAAATGGATAGTTTAAAAGTGAAGAGAAATGAATTTTTTGTTTTTCAAGTTAACACAAGAACACAAATGAGTTTTTGAGTAAATTTTATCATTGAAAAATAGTAGAAGGTTATCAAATACTCTGTCCGTTCACTTCTATTTATCCACTAACAGCTTGTTTGGATGACGGTTTTATGGTATGGTATGGTATCGTACAGTACAATACCATACAATGTTTGGATAGACTGTATGGGTTGCTACTGTTTAATGATAATTTGTTGTTTGATTTGACTGTATGGTATTGTATCGTAACTTATAAATTTACAAAAATATCCTTAGTTAGTATAAATATTAAATTTATCAATATTTTTTAAATATTTTTTTAAAAAAAATAAATACACAGAATCAAGTAGGGAAACATACAAGCTAATATATCTCCAAACCATACAAACAACATAAGAAAATAAAAAAAGTAAGAACTTTTAAAAAAAACTCAAAAAATAGGTTAAAACGTGAAAGAAAAAACGGGAGGCGAAAAAAAAGTTTCAAAAGTTGATGCGGAAAAAAATAAGTAATACAAAAACAATATATATATTAGGGTAAAGTTTAATAAAGAATAAAGGATAAATTAGAACTATTTAGATTTAAATAAGGGTATAATTGGAAAAAAAATAAGGAAACCATGGGATACCACCAAATTGGTGGTTTCAAAAAGTGAGGGTTTCCATGGTTATAGAACCATGAAACTAAACCATATCATACCATATAATTAACGAAACAATCAAAACAAACGTCGTTCTCTTAGTAGTCATACCATACCATACCATGAAAAACCACCATCCAAACAAGCTGTAAATAGAAAATATTTTTTACTTTATTTTTCACTTGCTACAAATCAGATAAATTTGTTCATATCTTACTCATGACAATAATTACTCATTATTAAATTATTTTTTAAAATTTAAAATTATATATCAATTAATATTAAAATTATAATAAAATATTTATATTAATTATTTATTAATTTAAGAGATGTGTAAAATGTAAAGTGAATTAAAAAAAAAGTAAATACTAATGATAAATGAGGCCCACAAAATAAACGCAGTTCAAACAAACATGTTGATAGTGCTGCCTACTTATTCACATTTTTGGTATATAAAATATATCCATTTTAGTAAACGAGGAGAATCTTTTCTTTAGTGCTATCCTTGTTGTTAAATAATTATATAAAATATTATCAATAATCGAATTTAAGAGTGATCATATATTTGTTAATTTGATACAAATAACGAGTGCTAATAAATAATTTGGACTTGGCTCCCCTCTGATAGTCAATCCATATAGTTCCTCCAATTGGGTATTTATTTTATCGAAACAATTGTCAAATTTACATAAATCAAGTTAAAAAAAAAGATTATGTACTTTTTATGTTCCATACATTTTACATGATTATTAAGAAATATTAATAAACTAGTGAACTTTATTATTTTACTCTTTATTTATATTAATGTGTATTAAATTAAGTTAGGAAAAATTATTAATACACTAATTAATGATGAGGGTAAAATGAGAAAAAAATAATAATTCTATTCTAACTTAGTAAATGCACATATAATATGAGACAAATATTTATAAAAAGATATCCATATAAAAGTATAAATAGTAAAAGCAGTCAATTTTAAACATCGCACAAGTTAACTGCTTCGTCAAAGCTCCAACTAAAGAAATTAAAGGGCAGAATTTCATATCAAACTTTTGACATCAAAGGCTCCATTTATGACGTATTATTTTAGGAACTACTAATACTTAATGAATATGTGTATTAAATAATCAATATCATAATTAAGGAATCAAACAAATACTAGTATTAATTAGTTGAAGAAAACCTATTAAAAGAAAGTCGAGTTCATGTAATACATGCATGCAAGTTAGTTATGCACAATAATGGCTTCTGATTAATTATATTAAGTAACAGAGCAGTTTAGTTTGTTAATGAATTACTCACTACGCGTTCCACCGACGACCGTTCCTTTTTTGCCTCACGAAGAGAGCACGACCCCAATTTTCTCTTTACAACTTATCTAGAGTTAGTTATCTTGGATTAGCTATTTTAGAATAAGTTATTATTATTGTAGGATCAGTTATTCCATCATATATATATATATATATATATATATATATATATATATATATATATATATATAGGATAACTTATTTTCACACTATGATATAAATAGTGGAAAAATTATCCCAAATTTGATCAAACAATGTAAGATCTGGGGAGGATAGTATGTACACAGACCTTACCACTATCTCACAAGATAGAGAGGCTGTCAACTTTGATCAAACAAGATATTAAAATTTATTTTCTTCATAATTTTTTATTCCATAACTATTTACTTTTATCAAGAACGAAAAAGTAATCAATACTTCTGTAGATATCAACCTTGACTCGTGGATGGATCACGAGGTAACATAGGGACACAAGGACACGTCAAGCATGACTCAAATGATCTGTTAAAAGATCATTTGATTTTGGAAGAAAACACGCGTATCATACTCATATTTTGTAACCTTAAAACTCCATAGTAGCAATTTTCGATGTCATTGCCGATCATCAATGTCAGAATACAGACTTTATTTATTTATTCATCTTAATTTTTATTTTATTACGATTGCGATTTCATTATTTAATCATTTAAATTTTTGTATTCTTCCATCACGGATATAAATTTGATCGTGTCAACTAAAAGTGTTAGCAACTCCTTTCTTCCCAATTTAATTATCGCCATTCAAAAAGTTTATCACAAAATAATGATCATTCTAAGAATTCAAAACTAAACTTGAATATTATTCCACCTAAACCTCTAACATCAATTCTTATACGTGCTCAATCTTTAAAAAGACATCTAATAAATATATATAACTTAGTAACATGTATTTATCATTTTATTATCTCCATACATCCATAATCTTCCAGGTGGCCCATATACGATAAATCGTAGGGCAGGGACCTAAAACGACATTAAGAATGGACGTAAATGAGAAACAGTAGTGTGAGAAACAAAAGAACAGAACAAGTACAACCTCCATTTTCCTGGGAAGTTGTTAGGGGGAGTTGCTCCAAAATCACGGGAACAAAATAACTAGAACACGTCACTGATGCTTCCACATACAACCAAGCATCTTTTATTCGTATTTCTTTGTTTGTTACTATATAAATTGATTGACCAACAACAGTGAAAAAAATAAAATTATATATATGACATAAGAATGTTAGTTTTTTTTAATTGAGACGGAGTTATTATTGTCAATTTAATAATACTCTATACAACTGGGTGATAGTCTATATATTCTGGAAGTAGTGTAGAAATTTCACCAAACCTCAGAAAAAATAGTAGTCTGATTAGAACAAGAAATTAATTGACTAATAAAAAAATGGAAATTTCCAATTCTAGTTCAACATAGAACACACGAGGCGGCTTTTGGGTGTTTGCTTGAATGTCAAATTTCTAATCTAACTGCACTTAATATATTAGTCAATCCATTTAATGAGTCCATCAGCTGCCTTAAAGTCTATCCTATATGTTGCTTTAGTCCAATAAATAATAATTGTATGATGTTGAAGTTATATAAACTCAAAACTGTGAATTATTTTTACAGTATGAATTACTCCAGTGCTAGATCACATGTCAATATGAGCAGACAATACAAATTTTATTAGTTTAGGATTTAATTATGTGCCCATCACTTTAATTTGCAAAATTATCTTTCGATTCACATTTACTATATTAAATACATGTACATGACGCTCTCATGTATAATTTATTTTAGATACATTATATTGAAGCATGATTCATATGTATTTACGATACACTAACTTTTTCGCTAGCCCCTCTCCTCTCTCGTTAGCCTCTCTACCTATTTACCTGTATTTCAAAATGTATTTGGTACACTACATATATGTATATAATGTGATTCATATGTATCTAGGACAACTGACTTGTTCAAAGTCATCTCTCTTCTCTCATTCTCATCTCTCCCCCCTTATGTATTTGTATTTCAAAATGTATCTTATATCAAAGATACATGTATTTGACTTGAAATCTAAAGAAATAGTGCTAATTTGAAAATTTGATACAAAATTATTCATTAGTAAGATATTATATAATCATTTCAAAATATAAAGTGAATTAGTATTTATGATAGGAATACTTATATAATTAAACAGTTTTCCCTAGGGTTGTTCATGAGTCGGTTTGGATCGGTTATTGGTCAAAATCAAAACTAAACCAACTTCATTCAGTTTTTAAGTACTCAAAATTAACCCAACTCAATTATAATATACATTTATTGATTTGGTTGTTATCAATTTAGGTTCGGTTATTAATCATATACAAAAATAAAAGCAATGATACTTTTAAACTAGAGAAAATGTGACAATGATCCATTCAAAATGAAAAATTGTTAAAACAACTGATATTATGGAACTTTCAATCATTAAATTTACTGTGAGAAAAGTTTTAACATTCACCATTTTGTCCTAAAAGAAAGAAATAGTGGCATTCTAGTCCCATCAAGAATTGTTACAGACATTCATATACATGAAGTCAATAAGAAAAATATTCTCGTCTTGAACATTTATACTTTCATAAGTAGATTAAATAAAAAAAAATTATTTTTTATAAATAATATATTATGTATGTAAAATTATAAAATATATTAATATAATTTATCAATTTGGTTTGGTTATTTCTTCATTTTTTCCGAACAAACCCAAACCAAACACTATCGATTTTTTAAAAACTAAAACTAAACCAAATCAAATCCAAATAAAATTAGTAATTTTATCAGTTCAGTTCGATTCTTCGATTTGAATTGATTTTTATCCAAACCATGAACACCCCTAGCTGTTTCTATTAATATTCGAACATATTCGTCCTTCAAACGTCCGAAACAACAGTTTGGGCTTTTGGCACAAGGCCCAATAGGCCCACCAATATCAACAGTCACGACTCACCAGAAACAACTTGCACGGATCAGCCGCCACGAATGCGGACCCCAGTTACGTCTTAGGCCGGCCGCCGGTTTTATTTTTATGGATATAATTCGACCGGATGATGATGAAAGACATAAACCGTAAAAGTGGCTGTGTCTGTTCTCTCATATTTTTCCTCTTAGTTGTTTCTAGACAAACTAATCAAAATCTCAATCATTGTGACATGTAACTTAAATGACAATTACTCAATGTTGATCCATTTAAACTTTGATAATGACCATATCATAACATTGTAGCTTAAATAAACCTAACTTTTTGCTCTAATTATCACTACTACTTTCTTACTTCCTCCTTTATAATAATCTCTTAATTATGTAATCAGAAATAGAATCTAAACCTAAATCCACAGTCCTACTAAAAAGCCAAAAAAGAATAGTTTTTGATGCAACAGCAAAAGTTTTCTTTCAAAGCACTCTAATGTTTGTTATTATTACTAGGTAGAGTTTATGAAAAATTCAAAATCCACTAGCTAAACTAGTACTCCAATATACAACCCTGTCCTTTTCGTCATTCTATTATCAACGATGAAAGAATAGTCTATGAGGAATTTTGTGTCGCAATTATCAATATATTGTATTTTTTTTATTTTATGATAACAATAAAAAATATAATATATAAATATGTTTTTTACTTTGTTTTTAACTGACGTGTTTGAAAAAATCATATGGTAAGTGGAATTGGTGTAATTATTAAGATAGTAATTATCGCATGTAATTACCAGCAATTTACACCTCCCCTTGAATCGGAGAGTGTTGATCAAGTAATTACCTGTCCAATCAAGTAGGTCAGACAATGTAATTACGCCGAATTATATCAAATTCAATTACCAAGGTGTCCTTCCAAATAGGGTCTAACTCTTTCAACTATAGATGAATATAAATAGACACTATAAAACTAAATACGGAGCACATACATAGGACAATTTCATTTTTTTTTAATTCTACAACATCAATGATAATAATAATTAAAATGGAATTTTTACAAGATAGTGAAAGGAATAAACTGAAGTGTCATGCTGTTCTTTTTTGTTATTCCTTTTCTTCTGTATTATATTTGGTTAGTGTTGAACATTCTTTTCTGGGGGAGGTTTCTAGTAAACCATACAAACTGATTAGAAAAAAGAGAAGTGTTTATTTGAAGATGAAAAGGGGATAATAATTGAAATTGAAATAAAAATGAACCAAAAGAAGGAAGTTGCAACAAAGTGGGTGACCTCGTATCTTGTTTCTTATTGGCAGAAATAATTGACATTTTGACCACGTATAATTCTGCTACTAATATTCTCAAAACCCGATGATCATCATCGCTATTTCTGCTCAATAACAGAGTTTCAGAAACAGGGGTTGTGGGTATGCCTCAAATTTCTTTTCTGCGAATGAAACATCATCGTAAGAAACGTGCCGTTTCCGCAGCAGTTCAATTTCCTAGGAAATCTTTATTTTTGTATACTCTTCTTCTTGTCTGTTGTGCTGCCTTCACTTTCTCTTCTCTTCGTCACGTCTTTCGAGGTAACCCTTCTTCTGTTTATCTACTAATTCCACTTTCTTAAATTAAATTTATGATTCGTCGCATTAGGTATACCTGTTTTTCTTAATTTCTGTTTTACAGCCTTAATTATTTGTTTACTTTGTATGGGAGCGGTTAATATTTTGAAATATGATGATTGATTAACCTTAAATATGATACTAATTTCATTATTACTACTCTTAGATATAATTAAGTACCTTCTGTTTTGCGAACTACAGGGTTTCGTCCATGGCGGCCGGAGGCTACCACTGTCCCAGTTAAACCGAATATTCCAGTTATAGAAGCCGTCGAATTTCCGGACGAGACCGTTGTTTTCCTAAAATACCCTCCTTCGACTCCCCTGTTCACCAAATATGACTTATACTGCCTCTACCTCAATCCTAACTCTTCTCAATCTCCTGAATCAGTTGAAAACGATGAATTACAGGGCCAACAGCTAGTTCGATGTCCCCTGATGAAGCCACACGGAGTGCTGACGTCACTTTCCGTCAAGTCTACTGGTTACACCCTCTCAATTGGGCCATCACGCCGGTGGAATTCCTTGGCCTATGAGGCAATGATCGATCGCGATAACACGACCATCGTGTTTGTCAAAGGGTTTAATCTTCGTGGTGGAAAACAATCGAATGCTTCAAAATTCAAGTGTGTTTATGGTTGGGATGTTAAGAATCCCAAATTCGTGTTGCAATCAGATGCTGTGTCTATTGCTCAAGAAGTGGTTCGATGTAATACCCCAATGAGCATACTGAATAATTTACAGAGGTTTACTGGCAGTGGTAATATGAATCATCCCGTTAAGGTTTCTGTTAGAATGGTTGGTAAGGAACCTTTAGAGTCCATAGCGAGTCCTAAAGGCCGGCTGCAGCTTAGCTTGCCAGGTCAAAAACCGCACCAGATGTGTGTCTGCACAATGTTAAGGAACCAGGCCAGCTTCTTGAAAGAGTGGATCATGTACCATACTAGAATAGGAGTACAACGTTGGTTTATATATGATAATAACAGCTTGGACAATATTGATGATGTCATTAAGGTATTATCTATGGATGGAAACATAAATGTGACACGACATCTTTGGCCTTGGATCAAGACTCAAGAAGCAGGTTTTGCTCATTGTGCATTACGAGCTAGGGATGTGTGTGAGTGGGTTGGTTTTATAGATGTTGATGAGTTCTTCCACTTGCCTACTGGTATGTCACTGCTTGACATATTACGAAACCAATCAACGAGTGCTAATAGTAAAGTTGCTGAGTTGCGGGTGTCATGTCATAATTTTGGACCATCTGGTCTCAAACATGTCCCAATACAAGGGGTCACGATGGGGTACAATTGCAGGATGATTGCACCTGAGAGGCACAAGAGTATAGTGAAACCAGAAGCATTGAATTCAACATTAATCAATGTGGTTCACCATTTTCATTTGAAGGCCGAGTTTAGGTATGCCAATATGGATAGAAATGTGCTGGTGATTAACCATTACAAGTATCAAGTTTGGGATGTGTTCAAGGAGAAGTTCTACAGGAGGGTGGCTACTTATGTTTCTGATTGGCAACAGGACAGAAATGTTGGGTCCAGGGATCGTGCCCCGGGTTTAGGGACACGAGCTGTTGAACCACCAGATTGGCCTAGTCGATTTTGTGAAGTTATTGACACTGGCCTAAAGGATCGAGTAGCAGAGATGTTCACCGACCCAAACACTGGCAAGCTACCTTGGCAAAATCACTGACGTAATTCCACAAGATCAAATTATTTAGTATCAAAGGCAACATAAAGTTTTTTGACTCTGACGATACAGGGGAGCTCCATTTCTTATGCTATTTTATTTGTACATGAAATAATCGATATATTCTTTTGTACATGAATTTATGTCACAACACAGAGGTAATATGAAATGAAAGTTGAATGTTCAATATACCTGTGCTTGTATCTGGTGAAAGTCAACCATTTTTACTATCTCTAACATTGCATTTCTCTGTGATGCAATGATAATTATTATTAAGCCAATAATTGAGCAATGACAGGATGTTAGTAGGTACTGGAAACATGTCATGACTTCTTTCTCATATTATAAGCTTTTCAGTTCCTTCATCCAACATTCTCTTATCCTCTCTGGAGGCAAAATGATGAATAAAAAAAGGGAATCTCCTCCAGGAATTCCTCATATCCAGATTATATAATAGTATTATCTTATTCGTGTCTCTGTGTCTGCTATTATAGTTATAAAAATATACATTTCCTTGGGCCACCTTCTACGTAATGAAATTGCCTCATTGTCTCATCATTCCTGATCCTTTGACATGATCAGCAAGATGCTGGCATTGACATGAACAATCATTGGTATGATTCGAATTTAAAAGAGAGAGAATAACAAAGCAAAAGATGTATTCCAATTGCTGTCACTCTTTAACAGCCCCGAATATAAACCAAGAAGACCTATTATACAAGGTCATCACTAGTTCTTCACATCCGCGATTAGCAGGATTTGACATCAGATTCTTTTGGTACTTTACCCTGGAAACACTTGTACATAAACTTGCTTAGACTAGGAGTTAAATTCCAAGATTCAGCCATGTATAGACTTCAGTATCAAGTTTCAACTATCAAAAAAATTGATATAAGAACATTACGACAGAATTTGGATAATGGGTACTCCATGAGTTAAAGGATCACCTTTCCGTTTTTCAACAAAAACATATATAGGTTTCTTAATGTAAGGAAAAACACAGTTCCAAGTGCAACAGAAAACAAAATACAAAATTTTATGATCCACGGCCTCCTCTAACACGAATGTTAATGGCTCTTGACGCCATGGCCCTCAAATTTGCTCTGGCTAGAGCAAGAGAGCTCCTGTATTGCTCATCAGCGGAACTTCTTGTCCTGAAGGATTCCATGAACTCCTCTCTCTGCAATCTTAGAGCCAATGCAGCATCCTCATCCTGGTTTGGCAACTCTCTCCTTGAGTTAAGGTCTCGATTTCTGCTTGGCATTCCAGAAGCTCGGGCACTTTGTCTTCTCATGGCGCGAGAATTCCTTCGTTCTTGACTACTGGGACCAGATTCTGGACTGTTCAGTAGTAGGACTCTTGTCGTTCTGCTGCTAGTGATGTTAGAACGAGTAGCAACAGCTCGGACTGGACTTTGATGTTTAGCTTCTCCACTACTCAAATCTGCAGCTGCTTTTCTTGTTTCTACTTCTTTTGGAAACAACAGTTGAATTGTATTCCAAAGTACTGTATTTACAGTGCATGATCTACCATTGCTGAAAAAAAAAAGGAATATGTCATACTTGAAACGATTGAAGCATCATGTTTAATCCTTTTCAAGCTTATTTAACACTCTTTGTTACAGTTAATGTGATACAAACTATGCAAAACTTTGACCAGCATTTTATAATGTAAACTTTGCAACTTAGTACTTTAACATATAGTTTTTGAATATCTAAAATATAATTTTAATATTTCATATAGTTTTACGGACTATAACTGAAATGAGAAAGCATCCTAACAGTACCTGATAAGCTGCCTGCACTTGGGACATTTCTTTCCACATTTATCAGCAGCAGATCGCAAACACTTTTTGCAGAAACTGTGGACATAATTTTTTACCAAATTAGTCGGAATCGATTGCTGAATATGCTAATTTATGAATCCAAGTTGATGAGGATGGCATTAAGACTGTACCTGTGACCACAAGGAGTGGTACTCGGTTCGAAACAGATATCCAAACAGATCTGCAAATTCAAAGAAATCATTGCTGTACTGAAACAGGAAAAGCAACAAACAGACACCTTAAATTGATAAACGGGAAGCAGCAGCAAGAATCAAGAACGGATTACAAGTCTTACAGCGCAAGAAAGTTCTTCACGAAGTCGGTCAATGGAGGGAAATGCTGCAGAAGAAGATGAAACAGAACATCCCTGTTCCGCTGATGCTTTTGTTTCTGCATTCTCAATGTATTTTGATTCTATATTCTTACTAAAAGAAGAAACAGAACAACCCTGTTCTTCCGATGCCTCAGCTCCGTCCTTGTCCAATTTTTCAACCGATTTTGATTCTACATTCTTACTAGAAGAAGAAACAGAACAACCCTGTTCTTCCAATGCCTCAGCTCCTTCCTTGTCCAATTTTTCAATGGATTTTGATTCTATATTCTTACTAGAAGAAGGAACAGAACAACCCTGTTCTTCGGATGCCTCAGCTCTTCCCTTGTCCAATTTCTCAACTGATGTTGATTCAGCCTCCTTTTTCTCTCTTTCTGCAAAACAACAACATCAGGACGCACTCCATTATTCGTAACACATACTCTTGTTGAAACTCATGATTATACCTTGCTTTGCAGTGTCATCTTCGTCAAGATCAAGAACAGTCGCAGTTAAGGATACAGGGCTCCTCTTCTGAGCCCTTCTTTTCCTGAAAATTTCAAGCTTTTCGGGATCACCCAAACAAAATAAGAGTGAACGATAATCCAATCAGACAAAGTACAGGTGATCTATCCATACCTTCTAGAATTAGTTGGGGGAGTCTTGAAATGCAGCAGATCAGAACGTTTCTTTTGTTTAGGAAGGCGATCGGGTGTGTCTTCCACAACAAGACTGGCGATGAGAAGAGCCTCTTCATCCCAACCAGCCATAGCAGCCATGGATCGGAATTTTGGGCTCAACAATCCTAATCCTTCAATTTTGTTGTCTCCATTATTCACTGCTTCCTACACCATCCTAATTCTCTCTCTCTCCCTCTCTCTCTTTCCCCCTCTCTCTCTCTCGTGATGAAGACTCTAGGGTTTTAAGTAACGGTCATATTTCTTTTGATTTTGGTGTGGCCTAACGGTTATATTGGCACCGATCAGGTGTGTTATGGTACATGCGGTATCCTGTGCTCTTCCTTTTGTTTACCTACTTTTTTTTTAAAAAAAAAATCATTTACCACTATGGATACTCTTGTTTCTTTTGGATTCTTTCAAATGGAAAAATATCCTCCTCCTTTACGGACTTCTTGTTTTATATACCTTATTTGTGAGATTCCATTGGATTGTTATCGTGGAAAAATATTGCTATTCCACAAACTTAGCATATATCCTTTTCACATGGTGACATGGTATCTTTTCGTACAAGTTAGACCTGTTTTTTGACTAAAATAGAAAAATTCTTTATGAATCATTGACAAAAAAGAAAAACTCGCGCTCTGAGCAATCTTTTTATCTGACACCAATTATTGATTCGTTTACAGTGTGTTATCGGAGATGGATCCAAAATTTTATGTTCATGAATTCTGGACCAAAAATAATCTGATAAAAGACATGAAAGCTCCCCTACAAAACAACTTTAAAATTACACATCCAACAAGCAATAAGAGAGATCTTCAAAATTGAGGCACCAAAGCCATGTCAATTAGTACATCTCAGCAATTGCAGAACATTCTGCACGTGGCAATATCGTACACGAGGATTCTGTTTGGAAAACCATTGCTATCAATGGCTGCTACATGAGAGTGTTATTTAGTGTTTATGAGAGTGTTTCCTATGGTGATGGTACATTTCCCCCTTTTCCCGACTTCTCTTCTCTATGATCCTAAAAGCACATGAAATGATCCCAATGGTAGCCATGGGATAAAATGTTCTGTAAGGCGCCAGGGCTAAGCCACAAATAAAGGAAAAATATCCAGCAATAAGATAGCCACAGCTCAGGTTTATCTCCCATCTTGGGATGCCCGGAAAAGGAAATAAGAAGAAGTTGAACTCGGGCTTTGAGTCACACACACCATGCAACAAAACACCTATGCAAAGTACAGAATCCAAGAACCACGGCAAGCTCTGACCAATCCCCATTCTCTGTGTGCAAGCATACACCAAAAAAAAAAATGTTATGCTACTTTCAATTATTTCAAGCAATCAACAATTTCCTTTTGCCCAAAAGTTAACAGTACACAAGGCAGCAAACCTCTTGGTCCTAATGAATAAAAAGAAATACCTGGATCCACGCCATAAGTGAAGGGACAAACATCAGTGTTGCAAGCAAGTGTAATACAAGCAAGCCATGCCGATGATTGAAGATCTCTAATTGAGTATCACCGTAGCTTTTTACCGAGTCCAGACTACTGGAATTACTCTCCTTCTGAGGGAATTGCGTGCTGATTTCACCATCATACTGGGGTATGAACTGCTCCGATCCTCTCTGACTTCTGTTCCCAGATTCTATTAACTCCTTAGTCTGGGTATGACTGCGAAATGAAGCCATCAAAAAACTGTTTACAGACAAGAAGAATTGGTTTAGACTATCTTTGACATAACAAAAGATCATATATTAGCAGAGCCAAAAACTAAATAAACAAGACATGTAGAATAGAAGTAAATTTTGATGAGCATGGAATTTGTGTTTTCCAATTTTCTTTTGGAATATGTCTCATTATTCCTAATTACTTTCTCTTCTATTTTCCTTACCCTTCTCTTTCCAGGTTTGAATTACTTGGAGCACCCCTCTGGTGTAGTGGAACTTATTGGACCTACCCACTAGTTTGTGAAATATAATAAACCTCCACTCTACTTTTATATTTCACCTTTCCTCATCCCTTCCCCTTACAGATAAGTAATACACAAACCTTTCCTTACAAAGATAGCAATGATAACCTTTCTTTCCAATATTTTGCGACCAACACTATTGCATCTACCTAAATCCTATGAGAAGATAAAAAGAGAAATTTGGATAAGTTTGATTATCGAAAACAAATTGTTGAATTCAAGCTTAACTAGTTTAGCTTAACAATACTATGAGATTCATTTTTGATAAAGAATAATACTATAGATTCTTATTCTTATTTGCTCTTTTCAACTCAATTAGATGAAAGATTCCTTACAAAAAGGAGCTATTTTGGTAAAAGTATGTCAGAAACCAATGTGAATAACTTAATCACTAATGAGGGGAGGTCTATGATATTTCTCAAACTAGAAGGGAGCTCTATTAAGTTTTGCTAAACAGAGATCAAAGTCATTGACTTTTTCTTTCTTTTTGTTTCACTTAGTCACCTATTACTCCACCAACTAGCACTTCATGGTTTTTTGTTTGGTTGCCTTCAGTTTTGAACAATTTCCTCGTTACATTTGCTCCCACTTCCCAGCATCAATTTTAATGCGAAAAGTCACTTCTTCCCACAAACCATGCCCCCTCAAAATAAACAAAAGGAAGAAGCAATTATTTTTAATCCATTACTTATTGAGTTCAATGACTTGTGGCAAATGTTTAATCTATTCAAAAATTCGAATGGGTCAGAATTTGGTTAGGAATCACACATAATATTGCATATGGAGAAAAGCTTTTGTCTGGACAGGAGGGCCACATTATCAATGGTCATGAAATGATTCTCAGTTCTACCAACAGCTTCAACTGAATAGTTATTATATTTTTGGAAAACCCAGTCAAATTAATACACAGCACAAGACCACTACAGAAAAGTGGCGAAAAGTTGATAGTTAGGGATGTACCTGGACAGGGAATTGTGGCAACACACAGCATGAGAAACAATCAGCAAAATAAGACCCAGTGCTGGATGAGCGAAGCACACTAGGGTCAAAGAGACAAGTGTCATAACAAGTAATGGATTGAATCTTATGATCCTGACTACCTGTTTCAATAAGAAAACTTATATTATGAAAACAAGCACATGGCCAAAACTTTAACGAAATTTGGAATTTCGCCAATTACTAAGATTAGAGGACCAGTAATGCAGCATACATTCGATTTCAATTCCGAAATATACGTACAAATCCAGCCTTTTACAAACTTATGTTTTTGCAAGCTACAACGTCGCAATCAAACTAACCTTGGATGACAAGAAGACAGTGAAAAGAGAAGAAACATTATGTTCCCGTGTTTGCGACCTGCAAAAGATTATATTACCCGTTAGCTCAGTTGGTAATGTTTTCTTGCATTCATAAAAGTTTCTGTTAAATTATGTGGCTACCTCAAGAAAAAGCTTAAACTGTTTGAGACACTTTTATTTATTTACTTATTTTAGGTCTGCAGACTGCAACACATTCCTTGAATGGAAGCATTTTAATTGCTATGGGTGGTGGGGGAGGAGTAGGGGTACTGGAAATTTCCCTTGAGATTAAGACTGAATTTCACCAGTACATGACTTTGATCCATGAATTGAATAATAAATGATATCAGTCAACTTGTATGAAAATCTTTTATAACATAAATTTTGTGTGTGCGCGCACATATATTCAAGAGAGAGGAACTAACCGTTTCTTGATGCATACATGTAAAGATGCACTAACGTAGAATAACAATTGGGAGACCGATATCAGCACAGCCACCAGTCCATTTGCACATAAGTAACAGATTGTTGAGACAGTGATGAAACTTATGGCTGGAGGAAGAGGTAGAGAAATGAGGCAGGAAAGTACTAGAGCAAATAAGATAGGCAGCAGGGCCAAACATAGAAAGGGCAATGGCATCCGCAAATTTGATTCCAGTGCTGAAAGGAGTGAAGGTATAGGTAGGTCAAGCTCCCATTGTCGTGCTTGCCGCATTAAAGCAAAAAAAACAACAGCAATTGCAAAACCAGTAATCTGCACAGGTCCATGAAAGCAAATACCAATGAACCCAATAATCAGAAAATGAATAAAGAAGCAATACCAAGACAAAGGAGCATGGTGAAAAGATCAGTACCAACTATAAGAACTACAGACATCCAACAAAGAATAAACCTGATTAACTACAAAAGAACGTGCACAGAACAATTGAGACATTGACGATATTTTGATATATCAATCAGGAAACATGCAAACAACTTAGATGTTTAGGCTTCTTGTTTCAAGAGAACGGAATGACAAATGAAGATGTAATTTCTCGAATTAAAATTGAATGGTTGAAAAGGAGAAGTGCCCATGGGTTATGTGCTACGAGGATGCCTACTAAAGTAAAAGATAAGTCCAACAGAACAGTTATAAGACTGGCAATGTTATATGGCAGCAACTGTTGGGTAACTGAAGTCCAACAAGTTGAGTATTGCAAAGAGCTAAGATGGATGTGTGATCATCAAGATTAGATAAGATTAAAATTGACCATATTTTTCAGAAGGTGCAAGTAGCACAGATTGAAGATAAAATAAGACAAGGTCGATTGAGGTGGTATGGTCATGTCATGCATCGACCTGCAGATGCACCAATCCATAGGTGTGAAGCATCGCGAGAGATGGTGTTGAAAAGGGACTGAGTTAGACCTAAAATTATATTGAAGAAAGTTATCTCGAAAGACCTAAAATTTCTTGGGATAAATACAGTCTTAGCTAAAAGATAGGGCACAATGGAGGAAAAATATCC
The DNA here is from genome assembly GCA_029948455.1 of Solanum rostratum. NCBI lineage: Eukaryota > Viridiplantae > Streptophyta > Magnoliopsida > Solanales > Solanaceae > Solanum > Solanum rostratum. Next base: position 855,248 of record CM057056.1, on the reverse strand, counting down.
ATACGGATGAGATCTACTAGTGGATAAAACGATTCTTGTCAGAGAATTTCTAATATTATCACTATTATTTATATGTATTTTAATTTATTTGCATGATAATGACATGAGTTGAACTTAAATGTAATAATTGAGAATTCATATAGCCAACCCCAATGGGTATGTTGTTGTTCTATATACCCAACTTGTTTGGTTTAGTTGCTTTTTTTTTTTTTATGACAAGGAAAACCCGCAGCCAACTACCCTTTGGATGCGCACAGGGTAAACCCCCGCTCCTATGTAATAGCTCGCAAACCACATAGGAGAGGTAACCCACACTCGGGGAGCCCAGTGCGATGAGCTTGACCCAGAAAGCAAACCCCTTGCTTTCGCTGGCAAGGGGTTTCAAACTTGAGACCTCCAACATGGAAGCCCCAAGCCAAACCACTAGGCCACCCGGAAGGGTGATTTAGTTGTTATTAGTCTGGAAACATGCATGGACCAGACTTGGGACGATCATAGAACTTTACATATGTAAAGTTAAGGAATATATGACTCAATGGGCCATATACTCACTGAGAATAAGTTTTCTGCTACACGCTTGGCTATGAGGCTTGCTGAAGGATCCCACAACAATACTTTTTTTGATAACTGATCCTATAACAATACGATACTTCATTCTTTCTTCTTAAATGAATTAGAATGCAACAACAAGCTTAAGAGATCGGGAGACAAACCACTGTTGAATGAGAAATCAAAGGCATACTAAACACTCTGAAGCTTTACATGATTCGTAACAACTTGATTGCAGCTTGCGTAGACATCAACTGAACAGGGCCTCGACTAAGAAAACAACTCACAAATTTATTATGAAGGAAACAAGGGAATTCAATTCATAGTAGTGTGTACTGAATTTTGTGGTTTCCTTTTCCAAGTTTGGAATAAAAAGCATGCAAACCAGTAATTTCAAGTATATAATACTTTCAGCCATTTAATTATATTGAGAGTGAGTAGCCACATTTTCGGTGGAGTGAGTATTAAATTTATCACTAGATGTCTGAGGTAAATATTAGATTGATACGAAAAGGTCATGTCACAACCTGACAACCTAAATCTGAAACCTTAAAACTTGCAAAAGGTGTACAGATCATTTCATCAGTAAGTCTCACAGGAAGGTATTCACTAAAAATCGGACAGATAAGGAGTTATATATTGCTCAGACAGCAGGAATTGTGAAATGTTGAAGACTAGAGTTCTGAGGTTTAATGGTAGAATGTATACCAATGAATGGAACATGGAAGAATCTCTTAAACATGAAATATTCAAATAGTTGGAAATCGAAATCAGATGGGAGATTCTGTGCCACCATCAGCATCCAAAAACGGTTTGATGCTAAGCTGCAAATTACAACAACAACAACAACATACCCAGTGGAATCCCACAAGTAGGGTCTGGGGAGGGTAGAATGTACGCAGACCTTGCCACTACCTCATAGAGGTAGAGAGGTTGTTTCCTGGGGACCCTCGTCACAAAACCCATAAGCAGAAAAAACTGCAAATTAAGAAATATACACATGAAAAGCAAAGTCTCAGACTGCATGGTATACAAAACTTCCAGTCATGAGATGGGTTTAAAATTGCATTCACCTGTGAGAAATATAAAAGCGAAAATCTTTTAGCTGCAGCAGTTAAATTAACACCAATACTCGCTTTGTACGAACAATGTGGATCAATCTGCACATAAGTTGGAAAAACAAAGTCATGTAAGAGCTAAGAAACAGAGCAGCAGTCTTTCAGCATAACATTGCTCTGTTATAATACCAGCAACATAACATTGGTCTTTTCTGACCCTAGGCTGGAAGTCCAGAGTGCAGGAGAGGAATCCACAAGAATTGTTTCTGAGAACAGATTAGGGAAAATATGAAGACCAGATGTAACATCCCAAGCAAGTGCTACAGGAGGGAAACAGCGAAGTTTACACAGCCCTACATCCACAAGAATAAGTTACATTAGCAGCAAATAAATAACAAAAACTGAGACATGCAATTTCATACATGGAACATTTATTTGGTATAATTTTACTCAGCTAAATGAAATAAAGAAATTACTTTTGACCTGGTTAAGTTTCCAGCAATTACATACAAATGTGGCAAGTTGAAGGTGTGCATGATACATGTGATTACCAGTTATTGCTATTATAACTACTTCTATTTAAAGATCCCTTGGATGGGGCAGATTGAATAGCAATTAAAGGGAGGTGAGAAAACATAAAACTTCTTACATTTATATTGCATTTACTTAGCAAAAGGGATGTGGAACTAACACTTCAAATTACCTCCAAGAAACTCCTCAAACATCAATTCCACCAAAATTTATGGAATTTGGAGGGAGAAGATGCTGGCAAGTAACAGTATCAAGTGAAATAGTACATAATGCTTTACTGATTAACAGAAACAGTACAAGATGCCTTATTTTGTCCAATAGGAGAAGCCCTTACTGTCCATTTCCATCTCTCCAGTTTCCTCAGCAGTAAACTCTGACTTTCTTATTCCACAACCAGTTGTTTTGATAGACAATGTTACAGGCATGAGACCCAAGCTAACAGAGAAAGACAGATTGAGTGCAAGAGGATGATCCTCATTCAATATCATCTCCTGCAAATTTGAACCGAAAAATAACATATTAAAAGGCAGATATAGTTCAAACTTTTTTTCACCCTCTCTAGTAAAGTAAGATCCACCCAACACAAACCTTTAAAGAAAAAATTGACCGAATCAATGACCCAGAAGAAAAGGCTGTTTCCCCATCCTCTGGTTTGAAAAATTGCCCAACTCCCATGGAAGTGGCTGGTGGAGGTCTTCCTGAAACAGCCTGAAAAATCATAAAGTCATCATGAGATGAAAAGCCAGGATCTAACCACATTTAACACTCAACACAGAGAAACAGAAGTTTCCATCTGAAAATTTATTCCAAGACCGAATTTGCACTGTGGCACAACAAAAGCTCATGAATATGTATAAAGTACTGCAATGAGAATCTGTCAGCAACTCAACCATCAAAGGCAGAAGAAAGGTGTGATTTTCTATTTAAAAGACACTGAGAAAGAAAAGGTCCTCCCCACAGATCTTAACTGCCTCAACCCTTTATTCTAGATTCATTTCAAATTTTTAATATGCTGCTCTCTATAGTGACAGCTCCGCTACCAATGTAATTAGAAAAAATCAGTCAAAAATATTGAAATCGATAGAATACCGAGGATAAAGCTAGAGAGTAATGACATGAGTCATGACCACAGACAGACAAACAATAGTGAATAAATTTTACATAAAATACATTTTTCAAGAAAGTCATTAAAAACAATGCACAAAAAACATTTCAATGAGTACCTCCAGCTAAAGGCAATTACTCAAAGGAATACCTTTGAAGTCACAAGAGGTATACAGTTTTGAAGTCAATGCTTCGTCAAATCTCTCATAGAAGATTATACACAAAATATTTGTTTGATGTGATGATCCCAATTAAAATTTGGTTTCTGTATTGCAACAGAACTTTCTAGTTTCTTTTCACCTTGTTAAATGATATAACAAGCATCATAAAACTAGAAGAGTGGTTTAAAAATCAGAAAAACAACAAAATATGAATTCCAGGGGCTCATCAACAAACATGAAGGTCAGATAGATTTGAGTTCAAGTGGCAAAGAATACGGATCGTCTCTTATTGCATTGCAGGTTGGCTTCACAGCTCTGGCCACTTGATTTCATATTGTTTAACATCTCATCTATGCGATCAAGAACGATGAAGGAAGCAACCATGAATTGGAGAATGTAGAGGAGTTGAACTGAAAAAAAGAACCCTTGTATAAATCACTGTTATTTCTCTTTTTGAGCATATGGAATGAATGCAATAGAAATTTGTTTCAAAAGTGAGGACAACCAGAAAGTTTTTAAGATATTTCTTTACTATTTTTTAACGTAAGGTGATAACTCAATGCTGTATAGACTGATGGAAAAAGGGGAGGCACGAATGTTGTAGGAAAGAATAAGAAGATACTGAATAAGACATTTCTGAGAGGAAGACTAAAGGTAAATGCTTAAAGCATTTCGGAGATGACACTGTAAGCTGAAATCTTTGGCTGCTTAACATGGCACAAGCAAGTGAAGCTCTTTTATCTTTTATTGATAAAGTACAGAAACTAGAGTCGTATCTCTTATTATAAAAGATTTAATGGGCAATAATATCTAATAGAAACAAACTATTACAAAGAACTCCCAAGAAACCAGGTATCATGACTAAACAGAAGCTAAAGCATGTTTGAAACAACTGCGAACAAGTACCAGGCGAGGTGCCACTGAGATGGTCAGATATCTGAAGCCACGCATATCCTCAGGGTGCAGCCAAAATATAGCAGAAGGAGGTGCCTGCTCAGTCTGAGTACCTGGTTCAACCTATTGCAAAAGCAGCACCTTTAAGAAGAATTTAAAAAATTGAACTGGCTCATATAACATCTTATTTTAGAACATTTGGCGGACAGTGCACACAATTAAGTACCTGCCTTGGAGCTGGTCCAGATGGAATTTGAACCATCTTTGATGTAACTTCTAAAACCCGTTTATTAATCGGCAAAGTGGAAACTGAACTTCCTTTCTCGGGCCAAAGGTGCAGTCGTACACCGGAACATGGAGAAAGATTTGTGACAAAAACAAAATGTTTTTTGCCATTAGACCCCTGAGTTTGCAAAAATAGCATTAAATTTTATATTACACATTCTAGGTTGCTGGCATTCAAACTCTTAAAGAAAAGTTAAGGAGGCCCTCAAATAATGTCACTTTTTTCGCAGAAGAGAGCAAGCATTTGTTTCTTGAAAACAGAGGGGAAACTACAAAGCAAGCAAGCACGCTATGAAAGATATGAAGTTATGAACAATGTAAACTTTTTATAAACGATAAAAGGAAGCTGACCAACTTCTCAATGTCCAACCACCGCCTTCTCCCGTCCATTGCTAAAACTGTAACTGTGGTTGTCTCGATGTATAAATCTCTTTCAAGTGCATCATCACTCCAATGGATGTTACTAGGGCAAGAATATACTCTGTGTGCTAGAGATCCTGCACCACAATTCACCTTTTAGAACGCCAAATTGGTGCCATAAACAAGAACACATTTAGCATGAAAATGCATTTTAGTAAAACTTTAAACACTATATAAGGACCATCCCTTTATTACTGTAGATACAGAGAGTTGGGGACTGAGAATACCAGATTCAGCTTCTCCATCTTCAATTGGCATATGAGGCAGGTGTGGCTGCTTTAACCAATTAAAATTTGGAGGTATCCCACTGTGAAGCATTTTTGTGAAGAAGGCCAGCCTTTTTCGAACATTGGGTATGGGTTGACCAGTCTCCTGGTCTATCAGACTAAGAAGAGTATGTGATACCTGAAAACATTGATGGCGAAATTCAAAGCTATTTGACTACAAATTTAACTGGAGACTCTCAGGAAAAAATTGACTTACTTGGACAACGAGCTGATTACACCACAAGATAACCTGGTGCTCCATTGACAACCACACATTTTTCATGCCTGTGCTACTTATCATAAAGCCATGGGTAGGAGGCACAATACCATCAAGGGATTGTAAATTTGATCGGACCTAAAGTATGGAAGCTAATGTTAACTACTAAGTGAAGCAATGCATGGCTGTTAGCTGACATAATAAGGGAACTGGTGAGGCAAGAGAAAGAACAACAATCAAAGAACAAAGTACACAGAGAGCAGCAGGGGGTAAAATGTGGCTCATTGAAATAAAGTCTACGTAAATCATTATATAAGGACCTGACCGTTGAAATAAAATATACTGAAATCATCATATTAGACCCTGACCATTGAAATAAAGTATACCGTAACAGTTATATAGAGATAAAGGCAAAGGATAACTTAAAGAGAAAGTAGGCAAACCTACAACCCTTCGAGAGAAGAAGACTCTATTATGAAATAACAGTATGAAAGGTGAAGAATAAGTTGTAGAGATACTTCCCTCTTCTAGCTAATAGAGCAGTGCATTCAACAAAATAGATGACAGTTACTAAGTAAATCCCATGAGCATAAATATATTATGTTTATCCAGTTTCCTCTAAAAGTAAATAAAAACCATTCACTTCGAGAAGATATTTTGATTGAAGAGGAGAGTTGACATTTCCTATGGAATCATCAGGAAAGGAAAGAATGGAAAAGAAACAATACTGGTTGTAAGCCTTTTTAGTCAACTATAATTCAGATTTTCAACCTTGAACTTGTAAAAGAAATAGAACAAGTACCTGGTAATCATGATAACCACCAGAAATAGAGACAACAACAACATGAGAGAGTAGTGGATCAGACAGATAATGCCCTGATCGAGAAGTTTGGACCTCATATCCTTTCCTCCATGCATGATTTACACGTGCATAATACTGACCAAGTGATGGCTGCAGAGCCAGAGGAGGCGACCTGGGTAAGGCACCACAAAGAAATAGTTATTTTATAGCATCAGTGTGACCACATAATAGCTTCCAGGAGTGGAGCAACTTACTGGTGTGGAGAAGAAAGTGTCAGAACAGTTTCAACAGCAGATTTCCTCAAATGTGGGTGGACAATCGCTGCTCTAGCAACAAAACCACCCATGGAATGACCAACTAATATCACACTTCTCGGAGGACTCCTAGACACAGCAGCGCCTTCCTTAACTCGTGCATCGTGGGACTCTTTATAATGATCCAAAATCTAAGAGCAGGAAGATGTAAATAGAAACACAGACATGAAAATTACATGGCATCAAATGGGATGAGAGAGGAGGAGGAAGAAAGAAAAGGGAATATAAAATGTAGAACAGTAAGCATTCAACCTTCACTAGGGACTCAATTTGTTTAATGACAATAACCATTCATATGACAGGGTAGGTTGTCTACATCAAACCCCAGGGGTGGGTTCCATCCCCTGACCCTGCTAACGTGGGATGCTTTCTGCACTGGGCTGCCCTTTTTTTTAACCATGCATATGAAAGGTCTAGATTGCAACCAAAAAGAGTAGAACATATTAAATGCTTTTCAAAAGGTGGCAAAATCAACTAAAATGAGAGAGTTTTAAAACTTTGTATTAATAAAGAATAAACTCAAATAAAGCTCTCCATCACTTAAACATCTTATTGATTTCTTGCCTTACTCTCTGGTGATCTGTGTAGCATAAGCCCCTACTTGCAGGAATACTGGAGTATCAGAAATGTCAAATTAATCAACATTTCTGGCAAAGAAATCACTAAATGATGATAAAACCAAGTCAAGTATCCAGACACAAATACTTTCCAAAAATAACTTTCATCTGAACAGCATTTCCAAGCATGTGTAACGGTCTCCAATCAAGTTTGAGCTATAAGCTACTATTGGGGTTTCCATTTTCAGCGTCATTAAATTTTTTTATGTTTATTTCATTTAAAAAAAAACTTTTATGTTTATCATTGCCTATCATTTAGTCATAATTTTATAAGGATAGGAAAAGCATAAAGTTTATAGTCATTGATATATCCCTCAATTTTCATTTTTGATGCCTTATGAAGCTTTCCCCAGACCACTTGTGGAATTTCACGGGGTATTTTGTTGTTGTTGATGATGATTTATGCATCTTTACCTTGGCAACCATTCCTGAAAAATGGCATTTTAGATTCTTATAATACTACCTCTCCTTTTTTTTCCCCTTAATTTTCCCTGCCACATAGTTATGTACCAACCTACAAAATTAATGGCTTCTATTTCTCAGTGGAAGCACTTGAATAATCACTAATAGATTTGCAAATTTAAGAAAACCCTTATTATTCTTAACAAGTATATTGCATCAGCACTTCCCATCTGAAAAAAAAGGTATATATTTCATTAATGTGTTCCCAGTAAGTTATGTCCTCGTTCTCCAGACTTTGCTTATTAGAAAATGTAAGTATCATCATCCATGCTTACTAGTTAACATGTAATATTGGATCTTTCCTCTCTCAATGTGTGGGAAAATAAGCATGTTTCATCAATCTATCAGAACCCTGTTACTGTCATAACATCAAATAGTCCAGTCTATTGTCTACAGAATTTTTTTTAGGTGAATCCTATCAATTTAATCAACTTGATTTTTTACTTTCATCTTTTACCTTTTACCTTCTGGGTTTTCAGGAAAAAGATGATGTCATCTCTGCGTTATATTAGACAAGCTATGGAACATCACAATAAGATTGCCATCACGTTGCATCAGCCAAATATCAATAAAGAGATATTTTACTTGAGTAAGAAAAGTTATACCCTGTGAATGGCATATACAACATAATCAGTGTGTTCTTCAAGAATTCGACCATCCATTGCAGAATGTTCACCTTCAAGATCCACGGCAAACCAGTCGAGCATGGATGTGTATTTATAGGGTAAAGGAGTGCTGGTGACATCAAAATCTACTCCCTCTCCAAGACTTAGAGAGGCTTCTTGGTAAAAGCTGCGTTCAAGAGGACCTCCTTGATAAGCCCTATCAGATTCTGCGGCCACAGACCTTACCTGTAAAAGCATTTGAAAAGGATCAGGAACAAAGCCAAAAACAAGAACAATTAATTCAGTTACATGTCTTGCACCCATATTATGATATTCATACATTCAGATAACAAGCAGTTAATAAACAAAATCTTGCTAAAAGCATGAGCGCAACCTCCACACCACCACACCACTTTCTCTAGAATAAGTCTATCAATCAACAGTTGTCACAGCAAGTAAACTTCTTTTAATACGTTAGTAAAACAGATGCTTCCAGACCAGGTTTTTCTAAAATGGATAGAAGACAGCAAGGCCTCTGATTGAAGCAACTAGAATTCCAAAATACACTCCTTGGAAAGCTCTTGGCTCGGAACCCATTTGGCTTAGTTGATCAAAAGTAGCCGATAAGTATCAAGTGTTAAAAACAATTCTAAGTGCTGAAGTTGGTATTAATATGCAGAAACATTTTCCGGTAGAAGTGCTGAAAACTGATAGTAAATCACACACTTTTTCAGTTAAGGTAACTTAAATGCCTTTAAATCTGTTCACTTTGAAAGAAATTGATTATAGCAAGATTCTTAATTCCAATTTGATTCAAATACAAATTAATTTATGCCTGAGTTCACTTTAAGTTTTTAATTGAGAAAAAGTTTTAAATTGATTAGATAAGACCATTTAAATAATTATACATTATTTTATCATAACTGGAGTGGCAGATGAAAAATGGCTAGGCAGTAAGAACAGTCGAGAGAAAGACGAAAGGCAGAAATGAACGAAGAGCGTGTTAGGGGCTTTATTTCGGAAAGGGTAATTCCAGAATAAAAAATAATATTAGGAATTGTAGGTCAAACCAAAAAGAGAATTAACTTGATTATAAAAATATATATATAAAAATTGGTGAAACCAAAAGTGCTTAGAAGCAGAAACGCCATGTTGGATTTGACCATTAAGCACTTTTTGTGCTTACCTTAGAATTAATTGATTGATGTAAGGCCCCAACGGAAAGGGAAGATCCATAACTTGTAGATTATTTCCACTATTACAATCTTTTACTTTTACCGTTGTTCGTAAACCAAGAATGTTTAATTGATTTACACATAAATCTTTACATAGACTTCATTAGTTACCATCTCTGACGGTTTAATTTCATGTAGTCTCAGAGCAAACAAATAGTTTTAGCATAAGTTAACCAAAAGAAACTAGTGTTATGCTTTCAGAGTGCCAAAAGAATATAAAAACAGTTTCAAGGATATAAGACTTTCTGAGCATTCATCAACATCTTATGTTCTGTATCTACTTAGCTGTCATGACTAAATGTACACATATGAACCTCATTCGATCTAAGTGGAATAAGTAATGCATCAATACATTCCTAGATGGAAGATTTGAGACGATTAAAGAGACATATTATGGCAATATTGTTCTAAAAGATTTGAGGACATCAATAAGAAACTTGCCTGTTTGTAGCTTCCACCATTGCCAGGAATAAAAAGAACAGGAACCCCACTAAGTGTTTTTAGATGCTCGTTAAAATCAATCTTCCTCCATCCTTCATGGTATAGATGTAATCCATACTTTGTGGATGACACATTTTTCGGTATAGGTACAGGGATGTAGGTAGGATACATATATGTCATGGTACAACCATTAGATATAGGTTTTATCATGCTATAAAGACCAGCTAGACCTATACACAGAGCAAGTAAAACCAACGTAACCACTCTGAATTTCGCTCTACAACCTTCCACCCACTTCATCTTGATCCTTCAATAACCCACCTAATAAATTACACAAGATGTAAGACTCAGTACATAGATCTTTCACCCAAAAAGTGAAAAATGGTATTTGGGTCCTGGGGTCTTTTGTCTTTGGGAACAAACTACAAACAGGATTTGTGCACTGAGGCTTCCTATAGTGCAAAGAAGGAAAAATACATTATCTAGTTAGGAAGTTGTACCTGATTGGCGATCTATTAGCAACAAGAATTGGAGTTTTCACAATCTTGACACTACGAGGTACAGAAAGAATGTAAAGTAAACAAGAAAGTGGCGCCTTTCCAGAAAAAGGAATGAACCCCAATTTTAGGAAAGGCTTAGTGAGACGTCTTAGAGTATAAACATTAACTTAATTGCAATGCAATGTCTGAAATCTGATTGATGACACATCTCAAGGCAACAAGGAATTATTGGTACTCTTCCATCAATCTCGTGTACAACAAGATCAGCTCACTAATGGGATCTTGTCAGATCGGAAGAGAGGGAAAAAGATTTAAAACACAGAGAAAAAGAAAATAGAAAGGAGAGGAAAAGAAAGTGGAGATCAAATTAGAAAGGGAAAGAATCGAATCATTGGAAATTGCTCTTTAATACATTTTGGATTTGCGCAATTGTGAAAGAGTAGATAGATGGACTTATACTATAAAAATAATGAAACTATAGATAACATTATTAGCATTTCAAATCATTTAATTTATGATGTTTTACCATTGTATTCCTCTTAATTACTCTATCCATCTTAAATTCTTAGCAGCCACTTCATTTTTCTTTTAATTATAAAAATTTTAAATAAGTTATATTTCAAATTTAAGAAAATAATTTATAATATTTTTTTTTTTTAGAAATATAACTGAGACAATTTCAATCTTCAACTCTTAATACTTGGTTTGTTTGACATTTAAACTATTTCGTTTTACATATAACGGGCAAATTCACTTTTCTAAGTTAACAAAAAGTTCGACGAAAAAAATATTGTATCCATTAGTCGTTACATTATCCATTAATACATATTTTCCTCGTACCAAATTTGGTGAAATAATGAAGTTTCAAACATTCTCGAAATATGAGAGATGTCTGAATATTATATTTTCCAGAAAGAAGAGTAGTTTAGTGCAGCGTTATCCCCAGTGAATACAAATATTCATTTATTTCGTTCTTTTTACGTAATTGCCTGTATGTTAAGCAATTCGACATTGAAAGTGACTCAGATCTACGAGTTACGCATGTCTCAATTTGACTAGGACAACATTGAAAATATCGATCCCTTTTGTTTACTCCAACAGAAACCAATTTTTGGATACGAATTTGGGACACAATCTCTCAGTTGTCACAACTCAAAAGACAATGTAAAATATCTTTGTATGCCTATCTTTAAGACATCCATCCACAAAATATAAAGCGGAATACATCTCTTCCATTATCTGCTAATGACAGAAATCTCTTGATACAGGTAAAATGATTACAAGCATAGCGCATACATGCTTAACTCAAGTAGGAGAAATTCGTGGCTTAAAAGTCAAAATTCAGCTAATCCTATTTTCTGGCAATCATATCTATATTACAAAAAGAAACATCCCAAGGAAAAGAGAATTTGCGATGAATCTTGAAGGCGTATATTGGTAAACCTCAAATTGGGAGTTGTCACAAAGATGCTGCTATACAAGACCATCTATCCAACTCAATACGAAAACTCGTGACCTCGTAGTGAAATGTGCTTCTTTACCCAGATGGCAATATCCTCAGCACAAGCCTGAGCCTGAGGGGTCTTGAGAAGCATGTCAAGAGTTGCAAACTCGTGAACAGCATCCTTATATTCAAGAACAGGAGCATCAACATTTACTTTCCGGAGTTCCTCTGAATAAGCAATAGCCCGATCTTTCATCCAGTCATGCTCTGCTATAATTGTCAATGTTGGAGGCATTCTTTTTAATGGAGGTCCTCCTCTCCCCGCGACGAGTGGGTTAGCGGCAGGGTGATCCAAGTCAAACTCTCCTTCAGGTAAAAATAATTTCCAGGCAAGTACACACATCGCCTTGTCATAGAAATACGAATTAGCTAGCTTTATCTCAGAATGAGTGGGAACATTGCCAATGAAAAATGGATACATCAAGACCTGTGCCACCACCTTGACTGGGTCCAAAAGGTTGCCTGCTTCTACTGCCTTCCGGGCCACATAATCAGCTATATTTCCCCCACAACTCACACCAAGGAGAACACACCTACTTGAACATATGGGAAAAAGTTTTTAAAAAAATACAAGAATAGTAATTTATTAATTATATTTAACAGAATAACGGAGAAACAACAAAGGAGGATATTAAACTTGTCATGGTAAAGTCACAAGAAAGTATTATTTAGGTGTGTACAGAAACGTTAGAAAACCTGAACATAAGAAAACGGCTTCATTCAACTATGGATGACATCCAGCACAAGTTACTCATCAAGCAAACACAAATCTACCAGTTGTACACTCCTCACTCCGTGATATTAGGAACTTAAAAGACCACGTGACAGATAGCCTAGTCTTAGAGAATTAGTTCTAGGCCACATGATTTTTACAAAGATGATTTTTAAAAACTTACAAAGATGTGTACCAAAAGGGTACAACTGTATTAATTTTTTATAAGAAAGGGTAAAGATGTGTACCAAAAGGGTAAAACTGTATTAATTTTTGATAAGAAAGGGTACAACTGTATTAATTGGAGGTTAAACATGTTCAATCGCATATCACAATGACCAAATTAGAATTTTCTAATAATTAATGACAAAAAACGCAATTATTCCTAAATTGTAAAGAACATTCATTAACACTTCGGTCCCATAAAAATAACTCAATTTGCTTGTGTTTTTAAGAACAAAATGATATACATACTACATTGAAAATGTTGTAGAGAAGCATGTCAAGTTGGGGATACCATTTCCATCATTTCATTCTCATAATAGGAATGCAGAACTTCCATATAAAATGTTGCGGTTTATTCATACTAATGTTTCATTTTATGGGGTTGGCGTAAACTTCATGATATACTCATCAAGGCAGCTCATCTTGCAGGAATGCTGGAGAGAAGCTCTTTATTTTCAATTCTAATAAAGTGAAGAGGTTGATTTGAAAGCGTTTAGTAACACAATTGTCCCACATGGGTAGTTAAAGGGCTTTCAAAGCAGCTTATAAAGGTCTTGAGCTACTCCACCCATTGCCTTGGGGTTTTGGGTTGGATGCTCAAATTCTTTTTACATGATAATAGAGCCAACATTTGGTAGAGGCCATTCCTCCGATTAGTACTCCCCTCCGTTTCATTTCGTTTGTCCTATTTAGACTTGACACAGAGTTTAAGGAAGTAAAGAAGACTTAAATGTACCAAAATGTCCTTTACTATTGTGGTCTTAAAAATGCCACATGGAAGATTGAAACTAAAGAGTTGCTAATAAAGAAAAGAGACATTCTTTCAAAATGGACTAAAAGGGAAAGTATGACAAACAAATTGAAACTAAAGGAGTAATGTTTATTAATCGTTACATTTACAGATCAGTAACTTTACTTTCAAGTCTATGTTTGAACCAACAAATCTAGTTACATGAGAGAGGATGTGTATAGTTGTATAATTGTCCCACTCGCCACATTAAATCTCGAACATAATATATACAGCACAAGCATAATCCAATCCAAACTAATCATTTTAGGACGGCCAATAGAAAAATTGGTCATTTATAGTAGGATCCAAGATAGCATGACAAAAGAATAAGACAATAATAAGCTTACTTCAATAATGTTGTTGATTTAGAAATAACACACAACAGAACAAAATCATGCAACAATTTTAAATAAATCATCTTTACGAGAAACAAACTGATAAAAGTTCACAAAGCATTCAAAACAAGTACTGAAGGTACAACCAAGCACTTGTATTTTTACCCAAAAAAAAAAAGAAGAAAAAGAACACTTCCATTCAGAAACTGAATTTGCCAGTCATACCTAACAAAATCAATAGATTACAGGAAAATCCACATGTATAAACTCCAAGTAAAATGTTTTCCCCTCCAGGAAATGGATATAGATGCTATTTAACATTATAAATCCTAATATTGCCCAAAGGGCTACAGGAACAATTATCCATTTACAGGACAAAATGCCCTTGTTTCTACATGGAATTCAACTCATAACCACATGATATTGTAAAAACATGAGGCCCAAAAGTAAACATTTGCGTCTCAAATATTGCTTGGCCCTTCCTAGTCATTGCACCTACTTTGAATGGATAGTATCGCAATGCCCAACCTAATAGGATTCCACCCCATTATTCAAAATGCTAGATTACCTTTTCATTCTTCACAGCAATACATATGATCAACATTTCTGATCAAATCTCAAATAAAATTACTCACAGTACCAATTACTGAAATAGATAAAAAGATCACATCTAATGCTTCCACATCAAAAACTAAATTTAAGGCAACAAGTAATGAGTAAGACAACAGAGTCTAACTAACCTGGACGGATCTCCATGAGAAGCCAACCAAGGCTCCGCCATTGAGGCTCCAAAGGCATCCGCTATATGCCCATGAGAATCAGATTTCTTCATATCTGCTCCTCCCCGTCTGTTCCCCAATGACTTGCTACATTCAGCCAAATTGGCCTGCTTCGCTAGCCAATGCAGAGCTTTCAACCCATCCTCAAATGCAGCTGGGTATCTATTCTCAGGGGATAACCTGTATCCAACTGCTAAAACAATGACATCACAAAGCTTTGCAATTCTTCTACAGAAGAAATCATTGGAAACCGAATCATTGCTCCCACTCACAAATCCCCCGCCATGGAATTGCAACATCACCGGCAACTTCCTGCAATTTTTACTAGCGGGAGAATATCCTCTATAAACTCCATTTCCAGGTTTCAAAGCGAGATCATCCACATTGCCTCCGTAGCTATTTCTCCTATGATTGAAACTATTTGTACAATGATTGTCGGCGAAATTATCAGTGGTAGCAGCACCGTAGCTGTTTCTACGTAGATCCGATCCTTTGAGCGAATCGGATAATCGGGTCGAAGCCTTAGCCCTAGATTTAGCTTGTGCCCTTAAATCAGAATCGGGAGAACCAAGAGAGGTATCTGGAAGGAAGATTCTGATCGAAACAGAGGTGGTGGGATCTATATGAATATCCTTGGTGGCAACGCCGTCGGTGAAAGAAGGATTAGAAGGTGCAGTCGATTCCTCATCGGGACGTGACGTAACGCCGAAAGAACTTCCGGCATTGGCGTCATCGGCGGGTATTTGGGTTCGGTTCTGCAACCGATGCTTTAACATAAACTTGAAGAAAACACTGTATAATTTCACGGCCACGCTTGGCATTTCCCTCTTCCTCCCTATAGCTCCACCGTTCTCACTCTCCCCCTCCCGTCTCCTTCCCCCAACTCCACACACCCCGATTAATAATTATCTAACAATTCGTTGTGTAAATTGATCCGAACATTATTGAATTGATTTAGTTTTAGGGTTTTGGGGGATGGGTTGAGATTTTGAAGAAAAGGGAGGACGGAGAATAGATTGCTTCGATTGGAAGGAGAGGTAAAACAAAAAAAAGCCTGAATTTGATATAGTGTGTTATCAGTAGTAGCAGTTGCAGTAAAATGAGAGCAAAATTATACGCGTCAAAAAATTTCTGCACATATGATTAGGATTTAGGTCATTTCTACAAAACTGGAACAAATTAATTGTGGCGTCTGTACTAAATTTGTCTCATACTTTTAATTAATATTGGGATTCGGATAAAATATGCCTACCAACTCAATCTTAATTTACTTTTTCTTACTATATTATATACAAGTACACTTTCTATCCTAAATTTTTTATTTCCTTAGTTTTTTTTTACTTATTCATTATTTTAAAAATAAATTTTTATTTATATTAATTATTTTTTAAAATTTAATATGAAACATTAATTAATAAATATAATAGGGTAAAATAATTATATTAATTATTATTTTTTAGTAAAGTGTAAATTTCAAATATGACAAGTAAATAAACTAGGCAGCACCGTCTCAACAAGTTTGCAATCTCAGACGATTGTTTTAAGGAAAAATAACATAATTAGGCAAACATGTGATATGTATTTATATTACATAACAATAGTTTGAAAAAATTACAATTGATAATTATAGTTAGGATTTTGTTGTTATAGTTAAGGTTTTGTTACTATTTTATCTCTCTTCTCTTTCTCTCTCTTGCTTCTCTCCCCTGCAATTTCTTGCCTGATGTACAATTACGTATGTTTACCAGCTGCATATATACAATTATTTTGACAAATATACATAATCAATTCGACAGATATACATATACAATTCGTCTATCTCCACTTTCTATCCTCTCTTGCTCGTCTCTCTTCTCCTCTCCAAGTCACATAGCCGAAGTTATGCCTTGTAATTATGTAAAATATAGTTATTTGACCATATTAAGTTTCAAACCTAGACTATTTATGAAAATCTCCCTTATTTTAATGACCTTATGATTAAGAGTGTATTTTGTAGAAGATCTAAATGACTTTCTGTTTCTACTTAGCACTGCTCTGTTGATTATGGTGCGTGTTGTTGGCTGCACCTGCATTAACATGATGATATGACAACCAAACTGAAAAATGGTGAACATCGTGTACCAATAAATACGAGATTGCATGTCATTTGCTTCTTTTTCTCCCTCCATTTTGTGTCACACATTCCTTAAGAAAATTTTAATTAGAGGTTTTCAAACTCTATATTTAACTACTATTTTATGTAATTACTTGATACTAAGAGTCATGTGGGAAAATAACTCTCTTGATTTACTAAATGGGCCAAATAAAATAAAACATATAGGAGCCAAGATAAATGAAACGGCAGAAGTAGTATAATTGTGAATGTTTATGTCTTGCAAGTTATGTGGGTTTGGCGACTGAAGCATAGAGGAATTGGACGTTAAAATCTTTCAGAGAAACCATCAGCTATCATTCATACATTGATCATATGCAGTCGGTATTTTTCATTACAGCAAATGAAAAGGGTACTAATAAAATACTTATTGCAAGCAGCGTGCGAGTTCAAAAGAATTACTACTACTACTTAAACATTGCAACTTAATTATGTCGACTTGATTTGAATATGCTCAAGATTATCTACAGGGATATTTCATGCCAAGCTGCAATGTCAAAGCATATATTTTGATAGTACAGAGATTCCAGTGCAGCCTAAAAAGGAACTCAAGACATATACCTGAAGTATGATGTTTTTCTAATCTCATCATACGAAACTCCAACAAAGCAAACACCAAATGAGCTCCAGCGATGTGTGGACTGCAGATTATAAAATCTTGAGGTTCTCCGGTTATGCAATTCCATATGTACAGTCCTTGCCTCTATATGAGCACAGAGTTGGTATCCAACTCAATTGTTGTTTGATATCACAAAGTGAGACCTGGGAAAGAAAAAATTTCAGGACGCCTCGGGGTATGAACAAACAAGGAGACTTGACCTCCTTTTCACAGTTTCCTTCCTCAATTAGCATACTGGTCAGCTGATTAAGGGGAAAGCAACAATAACAAAGATTCTGTCTCTAGCCAGATGGTGAATGAGGCGATATCCTACGAGAAACTAGCACTGGTTCATTGCTTGCAGCTTTCATGCCAGCAAGCTCCTCTAACCGTTTCCAAGTCATTTCACGTTTCCTCTTTACCTCCTCTTCTTGGGCCTGGTCTTCTTCGAATTTTTTCAAACACTCTTCAAAGAGTTCAGAATCAATATCAGAGAAGATCTTACGGACATTTAATGTCAAGCTTTGCACTGCCTGATTCCAGTGGCCTCTAGCATTCTTCTCCAAGGCAGGGAAGACTATCGGAAGTATAACTTTACGATTTTGTTTGATTAGGTTCTCTACATGATCATTATTCCATAGGAACAAAGCCCTCTCAGCCACCTGAACATGCAAAGTTAAAGAGAGTTAGAGAAAAAGAAGAAAGAAGGCATTGACAGATGTTGCATCACCAAATTGATCCAGTCCATCTTATTCCATTAAACAAGCACACTATTTTTTCAGTTGATTGATCATTTTTCTATTTGATTCACAGCCATGAAAACTCAGCCAAAAATATCCCTTCAAAAGTTGTAGGGGTTATTTAATATCAAGTTGTTTCATCAGGTAAAACTGGGAAACAGCAAACTGGAGTTATCTCCAGCAGGGGAAAAGCCATCAAGATGCAGCAAATTTAGTCTGCTTGTTGACCCACACAAATAGAAGTGAAATTCTGAAAAGTATCTCTCTCCCTCTCTCTCTCTCTCTCTCTCTCTGGCAATCCAGATTTTCCCCTTCTCAATTTTACTATTTTTGAAAAAAGGGAGTTGTAAACACAGGCAGGAAAATAAAATTTAATAGAAAAAAGAGTTTCTTATTCATTCCTAACTAGGCTGATAAGGGAGCAGCATATTTTCTCCTGCTCAAGAACTTAAAGGATTCTGAAGAACCTCACTTCTCCTTTTACATTCTCCATAGATCTTGTTTGAACAAAGTTCAACTGGATTATATTTCAAACTTTACCGAGGAATTGCCCATGTAGACTATGCACCGACACACGAAGTATCCAAAGGGCATGTGAAAACTGGTGCTCTCTCTTTTTCTTTTTTGAAAATAGATTTGGTGCTTATTACTTATCAAATAAAACTAGTGCATAACCAATTATTGAAGGTGGCATGATCATATACTTCATTGCTGGTGCAATAATACCTTGCCATAGAGCTGGTATGCAGACATAGATTATTTTGAAAGTGCTGAAAGCGGGAGACTAACAGAATTTCATATAACCAGGGTAAGTGTCGGGTTATTAAAAGATGTTGCAGCAAAAAAGTGTAATGATTTTATTAAGCATAGAAGGACTTTAAATAGCCAACTTGGTAACATAATTTGCAGAAAATTTGCATAATAAAAATTCAAAATGGCTAAATAATCTCAATGTCTATCTACCTCCACGAGGTAGTGATAAGGTCTGCGTACACTATCCTCTCCAGACCCCACTTTGTGGATTTCACTGGGCATGTTGTTGTCGTAAATAATCTAAACAACTAAGACAACCTAATATAAATTAAAATTTCAAATTCATCCTAAACCTAGACAAGTTATTATAATAAGAATTACAGCAGTAACTGAAAGCAAATTTCGACATTCCTCGTTACCACAATTTAAAAAATGTTCCTCCTCAAATTCTGCTTTAGCAGTTGGTGCTCAATTCTTTTGACTGTTTTTTAACTTGCAAAATTTCTTCTTCTTTCTTTTTTATTCTTTTGGTTTTGTACTTAAAAAACACTCAATAATCTTGTCTGGTTCGAAAGCTCTTTTGAAAGTGTGTTTTTTCTGGATATTGATAGGATCTGCAAGGAGTTGTTGCAAGGATTTTTCTTCAATCCCAGCATCCCAAAACAAATAGGTTTCAAAATATGATTTCATTCTCACCAACCAAACTTGATAGTTTTCAATGGTGAAAACTTGTGGGGCATTGAAAGAGGGACTATTGTTTGTCATAGTTGAGAATAGGTTAAAAATTTGGTAATAGTTGAAAATATTCTCTGCGTTGAAAATAAGAAAAAAAAGGGCAAGCTCAGTGCGCTAAAGCTCCCGCTATGCGCAGGGTCCGAGGAAGGGCGTTGAAAATAAGAATGGCTTGAAAATAGCCCTGGTAGGTCAAAATGGGTTGAAAATAGTTCTTAAAAAAAACTCACAGAACAGATAAGATCAATGAGGCTCTTGATACCACTGCTGATATTTTGATGACAAGAAGCAGTAAAAAAAGGGTTGAAAATGTCTCAATGATTTTATTAAACTTAGAATTGCTTTAATTAGCCAACATAAAAACATAATCTGCAGAAAATCTGTATAACAGAACTTTAAAAAGGCTAAAAGATCTCGACAACTAAAACAGCCTCATAAAAATTGAATTTCAAATCCATCCTAAACCTAGGCAATTTATTATGCTAAAAATTACTGCAATAACTAAAAGCAAATTTCAACAAGATTCCTCAAACAAAGCAAGTTGTATCAAAAACCAGGATTATGGCACTAGATTTTAATGAAGGGAAAATAATCCATCTCCAACTTGATATTTCTCATTGATCTTTTGGCATCTGAACTGCTCGCAACACAACTTGAAAATATCCACATCTGTTTGTAAGTTTGATCTATACCAATGAATGGAGTAACTCAGTTAAAGATCAAAGGATGATGTACTTGGCCACTCTAAATGCAAAATCTGTCTGCTGAAATTACATATCTCAATGTGTCTCTAGCTAATGCCAGGAATAACCAATAGTAGGATTAGGAACAGCACAAATGTAAGAGGTAATAGTCATTTTGATGCTTTGACCCTAAAATGGGAAGGAAGAAAATGCCAATGACATCAAGGTTCAATGGGAAGATAACAATACCATTGATTTTGATTCAAGGAGACATTGATCAACAACACTCTGTCAAGCATCCATACGTATAAATGCCTCACATGCATGTGCTGGATAGTTGTCACCAAAAAGTTGGATAAGGCTAATGTTAAACAGACAATAGAATAAAATTTCATATAATGAACTGGGAGGTGGTCACATCTCCAATAAGGTGTCTTTGGAGGTTAGATGGTGAGGTACAGACTTTGTAGGAGAGTGATTGCATTCTGAGTGGCACATATAAAGGGGGATGGAGGACCAGAAACATCTCATTGCCCTATGAATGAAGAACATCATAAAGGGAGAGAAGAGTTTAGTGAGAACATCATTTTTACTGTTGGGAATGAAAATAGGATCAGGTTTTAGAAGCATAAGATGTATGCAATGATACTTTTGAGAGTTGTCTTCCAGACCATGTACAACACATTTGAGTTAGAAGGATATGATGATTCATCATGTTTACAGGACACAAGAGCAGAGCTTATTGGCATAAGAGGCTCAGGATAACTCTACGAGATCTGGAGCTAGGATATTCCAAAACATAATGGCATACTGCAAAAGCGAAACATGAAACAGTACGAATAAGCCACGTGGAAACAGAAGTGAAGTGGGAATAAATTGTTCTCTATGAGGTCCTACTACTGCAGGTTACTTACAAAGAGACGACACAGGGGTTTCATACCTGTCATTTTAAATTCTCAGCGAGTGAGAAAGATATTCAGTTCACTTGGTTAGAAGTAAGGTAACTGGCTGAAAAAAAAAACGAGAAAAAGGAAGTTGTATTGTTTAAACTAGTAATTTGTGTGCATGGTCAAGCAAGAATGTAAATCACTCACTAGTGCATAGGTGCACTGCCATGCGCAACCAGCTTGGAATATAGTTGCCAACACTGATTACAGTAAAGGGCAAGGTGCACAATAGACTTCAAAAGAGAGAGAAGAAGCAGCTGAGCTTGAGATGCAGCTCCTTTGGGCCTTGAAATAATAAGTTGGGGAAGGAAGAATGGAAGAACATTTGAAGGGATTTAAGTGAATTCGCGAAGTTAAGGGCTTGGCTTTTGTTCTTGGTGAATTTTTGTGGCACTTATAGTGTCCCTGTTAGTGTAGTTAATAGAATACAATTCTAAGATGACCACGTTTTCTATGTGTCCACTGCTCTTTTGTATGCGACTTCGCATATCCAAGTTCCCGGCAAACATCAATTCACTTATTACTTTGTTCCAAAAGAACAAAAATGAAAGAAACAATGAATGGACTTTACACCATATTCCAATTTCAACCTAAACTTGATCATAGCTGATTAGCAACACAGGCTGAAAGGCCATAAAACCACAATAGATGTGCAATACCAGCACCTGACATCTATTTTAGTTAAACATAAACTTGCATAGAAGGTGTTGTACTAATGAAAAGTTTATTCAATATTATATTCAGCACGCATAGCAAGGTTCAGTCTGGCAAACCACGATTTATTACGGGCAAAGAGCAAAGGACTAGAAATAAAACACCAAATAACTAGAATTACTCACCTGAAAGTGTGAGCTGCTCAAACACTGACTGATCTGACGAAATAAAGGTCCCATACATCGCTGGAATTCTGGAAGCTGAGTTGCTTCTAGAACCTCCTCCAGCTCACCCAAGAACATAACTTCCTTGGAACTGTTTGTGATGGGCCAATATTTCAACAAACCTCTTATGACAGTATCAGCAAGCTTGCAGTCCTTATCCACAAATTGTGTTATGCAGTAAGATAACTGCTGATGATACATTTGTATACACTTTGGTTTATGAAGTGGAATAAGAGCTCGAACGAGGAACAACTTGTGCTCTTCCTTCAGTGGAAGTGCAAATCCATTGATTATACTGCCCAAAATTTCTAAAAGTTCTGCTATTCCATTATGCTTCTCAGTTTCAAAGATAAACCGGTAAAATATATTGTTGATTGATTTCCTAATAAAAGGCCGGTGCACCATGAATTTCCCATATATGCGGTGCAGGACCGTCTTTAAGTACTCCCTTTCTCTTGGATCTTCTGAATCAAAGAGATCTAATAACCTTAGAATAAAAGAGTGATCAACGTATCGCTTAGCCAATTTTGCATCTGTCTCTGGTGATGCCACAAATCTGAGAAAGAACTCATACACAATTTGCAGATGTGGCCATGCAGGATCCATCAAGGGTTCGTCTTCTTCTAAGTCAAAAGCTTCCAATATTTTGTTTTCACGAGGTTGAGGAGTAAGAGGCCTGAACAGATTTAAAGACACCATTTTAATTATTTCTTGAATGACAGTTTCTGTGAATTTCCCATTCGCAGAACTAACATAATCAACAAGCTCCACTAATGTCTGCCGCTTGATGTCTTTTTCTTTCAAGTGTTTTGTTGGGTCAGTAAAGTCAAATAATACACAGCACAAGTTCAGTTTTTTAATGAACAAGTTTTGCTTCTCAGCACTTGATACATCTTTAAAACTAGGCAAGGTCTCATACGGGAAAAAAGCTGCACTTCCATTCACCTTCGCATTTGCAGCCTGAGGTAGTCTATTTCCATGATTCGGTCCTAGAGTTGAAGAAGTGACTCCTGAAACAGTTGTGGCACTTGAATTTCCTGATCGCGCATTAGACAAATCACTGTTTCTAGAACTAGTTGAAGCATTTGACGGTGATGCAGAGCTTCCTCCGTCACGATTTTCTGCTGACTTGGAAGGCTTCCTAGGGAGCCTATTGAGTATCTGTTTGATCATCACTCAAAATATGATCTTCTGGCTGTTATGTTCTACTGATTGAAACACTCTCAAAACAGAACTTTCATCAATCTGAAAGGTCTACACAGTAAAACCAATTATTAGCAAGCCAGTGCAGATCTCATCCGCCTGAAATCCTTATCTTCCACCTCCCTAAACCAACACACAAGCTCTATATGAAACCACAGACGTGCCTGTCTAGACGAATAAAACTCCTTTTCATCTGAAAAAAATAACAAAAAGGCAAGTAAATGAAGAAATCCCAGAAATCGAAAAAAGTCAAATTTCTTTTTTGTCATGTAGAAAAGACCTAAAAAACCAACTCTTGATAAAGTAATTTTTTTTTTTTAAATGAAGTAAGAATATGTATAGCTGGCATCAAGAAGATGCAAAGTTAAAAAGACAAATTAGCTCCAACAACAGTAGGCCTTTAAGCATAGGGAGCTAATCAAAAAGTAAAGGAGAGCTATTGAGCCAGGCTTGGAGAGCCAATGAAATCTACAAAAGAACCTACAGCATTTATAGACAACTCCACACCAAGAGAGTTCTCTGAGATACAAAATCCTCAGGGATGAACCTGTACAACTGAAGGAAGTCTATAAAATCTATTAACCAACAAATCCAACTCCCATTTATCAAAACAAAAGGTGTAATCTTGGTGAACTAAGTAGTTCAGAAGGCAAAACCCAGATGCAGGAAATCTATTTAACTCACTAACAAGCATCAAATAATCTAAATCGAAACTGAAAAATCTTACCTATCCATGCTAGCTGTCAACCAAACAAAGAATGGGGGAGGTGCATTAAACCTTTTTTCTTCTTTTGAGCTGAGGTCCCCTTCTCCTAGGTCAAAGAATATTAAGATCTGGGCAAATAATGTACGGAACCCAGATAACATTCCCTTCCTAGAATCACAAAAAGTGGGTCAACAAAGATCAAAAAACAACACTCAGATATAAAAATGAGTTGTTAATGCATACAGTAATACTAAAAAGATTGAAACTTTACAGGCCCAACTGAGGAAAGATAGGGAAAGAGGTGAAATGGATTAGAGAAAAGCAATTTCTGGTTGTGTTTGGTTAGATAGAATTATTCTTCTTTTTCCCCTCTGATTTTTGCTTCACATTTTTCTCTCTAATTTTCCTTTTTTTGCTTTACGTTTTTTTTTTCTTTTTTTGCCTTAGATTTATGATCACCATAATAATTATAATTATGACGAAGCTTAAGTTTGATCAAGCAGTAATTTGATTAATTTAGAATTTAAAGAGTTATTTTTTGGCATCTTCTGTACCCTTCTTTTTTAACTCACAGATTTCAACCTCAAAACCACTAGCCATATTTATTTTCACCTTTTGATATTTGGACAATTTTGAATTTTGACAAATCTCACCTTCATAATAGACTCATAGAAGTCAGGGTTAAATACTGTCTGAAAATTAAAAAATAATAAATGAGATGGTTTTATTAAATTATCTTTTAAATATAATAAACTTAAAGTCTTAAAAAATATAACAAAAAATAGTTATTAATTATAATAAAAATATTATTAAATATTAAAAATAATATAATACTCAAGTAAGAATAAATGAGATTCTGGAAGCACAAGAATAAAGTGGATCGATCGTACACGCGCTTCCATGAGTGCCCCGAAGACCAAGTAATTTTTGTAGGGATAAACATGGGACTTGGGAGATATTCCAAGTTTTTGCATGAAGCTTTTTAATTTTATCTCTTGAAATTTTTGTTTTAAATAGTGAAAGATACCTAGATATTTATTGGGCAAAACTTTTTAGTGTTTGTCTTGTAATATAAGTTCTATGGCATCTTATATATGCAAGGAAAAACTTTTTATAGACTTTCGTATTGTGGTATAATTTATATCATAGAATCAAAACATAAAGCATAATTTGAGTCATCGAATTTATATCTTGAGTTTAATTTTTTTATTTTCAAACACTTATAATTTGGGACATAACTTGTGTCACTAGATTTATGTTTTCGACATAAATTGTACCACTAAACTTATGTCTTTAATTATCTCATTGAACTTAAGTAGGGATGATCATTCAACTTATATAAAAATTAAATAGTAATAATTTAAAACAGCAAAAAAAAAAAAAATACCCACAAAATAAGAGCATTTATGTGAATGATCCGAAATATCTGTGTTTATCCCACTTAAAAGTGGGCTACATATATGAAAACAAAATAAAGGAAAAATGAGAAACTATTAGCTAAAGAGTCAAGTAATGTCATCGAAATCCTAAATATAACAAACTTTGAATTCTAATTACAGTTTGAAAGTTATGGCTTCTACCAATTAAGTTCCAAACTAGAAGTTTGGTTAGATTTTTATATTTAATAATTTGATTTTAATATCATTGTTACTGGCGAAAAATATAACTAGTAGAAAATGATGATGATAGTTGAGTTGAACGGTCAATGGAGACAACTATTTTGGAGCAAAAGGAAGTCGTATTATTGGTTAAGGGCACGAATAAAACGAGTTAACAAAGTATCAATTTATTTGATACAAAAATTAGATAATTCATTTCCAAATCGATGATTCATTATTCATAAAATTAAATCACTCTCTAATAATAAATTCAATACACTGATACCAATAATTCAATAAGACTTTTTGATTTATTCGGTTTTGACCACCACTGCCATCCTAAATCCAATCCAACTCCATATGAGGTACAAGTTATCCCAGGACTGTTAAGCCACATTTAATGTTTGATAAAAATAACACTATAATCTGAAAATAAATTATTTCATAATTTTACCTTTATCCAATCAGATATGAGATAAACCCATCTTGAAATTTCATATATGCCCAAATGTAGAAACATGAGGCATTACTGCTCCCAATATTACTTGGAGACATGGGAAGAATATGGGTCAGAAATTAATCGTCCAATTAGAATCAGATGGAAAAACGGCTTCCAAAGGTTTGAGATATTGTTGTATCCTCCTAAAGATAAAATCTGAATGGTCCACATTTTATTCTGTCATAACATCCAACTGTTACTTAATTCACGCTTGAAGATTTTCCTCCATGGGTTTTAGCTCTTACTATATCAGTATTAGTTTCTTGGTTTCCATCATTTTGTAAAGTGGAGGCACTCTATTTCTTCCCATAATGTCATCCATATCTGACTGACTTTGTGCTATATACAAAACTGTTTACCCATCATAAACATTCAAGCAAAAGGAGGAGCACTTATTGAAGATAATGACTATTAGAGGAAATCAAATAGAGAAAGGGATCTACACATGGAAAGTCGGTGCAAGTTACTGTCATTGGCCATATTATCCACAAAATTAGACCGACAATACCGGCCCCTAGCTCTCAAAATCAACATCTCAATATCCCAAACATATCTCTCTGAAAAAAAAAGGAGAGAGATTCTTTTAGTTATTAAAAAAAAGGTAAAATAAGCACAAAAATTCGCTCAGATATTTCACCAAACAGCAATAGAATAAATATATACCATATTATAGAACAAACGAACAGATAAATTACTTCTTCAAGAGTAAATGTATCTATTGAATAGTTACAAAAGAAAGACTACGAAGCATTCCGTGATCACGCAAGAATTTCAGGGATCCAAGGGAAGATAATGTATACAACCTATCCTGACACTTGCTCGAACCAGCATGGAACCAACTTTACTGTTACTCCAAGCTTCCCCAAAATCGAATTGTTAAACAGTATATGAAAAGAAATCAATCAGGAGCAAGATAAAATTACTTCCCCCATCAATATACAGCACACAACTGTCTGAAGCAGTCCTGCCAATCTCCTGCAGAAGAACAAGCCCACGTTGACAGGACCAGGGCAAGCACATCAAAATCTTTGCTCGGCCGTGGCCACACTTTCTGAGCAATGTTCTGATGTTCAGTCCCCTCTGCTCCTCCAAGTGAAATGAAATGCAAAAGATAAAGGCTGAGACACTTGAAGCATGAAAAATACAAGAAATCACACAATCAAACTGAAGTTAGTGCAAGGAGGGTATTCCAACAACAGAAAGGCTGGCAGTACAAGCTTCCAAGCGGCTAACTCCCCATGAGGTAATTGTATGATTTTCCAAGGTAAAAGAGCTATTTCTTCAAAGCCGAGCACAACATCACCCAATGTTTTACCTCAATGCTCCATCAAAGCTGTTTCAGTTTCTGACAACGGTGCTGCAACAGTACGACTTCTATTAGAACATTAAAGTATTGAAGTCTGGTACAGCAAATAAAGAAGGCATTGCGGAAGATATCATATGCAAATGGTGATGGGTCCCAGAAAAGGCTTTTAATAATAGGTGCAAAAACAGACTGGTTCTGTTTCAATAGTAAGTATCAATGAGGAAAGGGAAGTTTGTCAAAAATGCATGCGGTAGTGCTCATGATTTTTTTCTACTTTGACAAACAGGTCGCCTTTGTGGATCAAGAGCAAAGAACAGAGCATGAATCTCCTAGAAGAACGAAGATTTAAAACTTCCACACAAATAAGAAGAAACAGACTGAATAAATATGCACTGGAAGAGAGCAATAAAATGTGAATGAGAGAGTTATTTCTCCAGTTAGAGTTTAACAGAGAACATGTTTAGACACCACGCAATTTCCAGATCAGGAAATGATTTCAAAACATCATCATCCCAGTTTAATCAGTTACGGAATGGAACCACCATTCCGGGACTCAGGGATATAGAGCGAAGGTTTAAACATCAAAGAATCAGCAAGGGAAACTGCAGAAAAACGGATTCAAAACTACAACTACATTGTCAAACCGATATTAGGTAAAAGATTGCAACATACATACCAAGTAAATCCTCATATGAATCTGCTAACAGTGATGCATCCATAAGCAGAGGAGGTGAAAATACTTGATCCTGAGGTTCCTCCATATCATAAAATGACCTATGTGCATCAGAAAATGAAGAGCTTGAACCCATAGTCGAAAGAAAACCATCATAGTCATCCACAGACTGCAGATCATTTAATAAGTCAGGTATTCCATCAGACTTGATGTTCATATGATTATCTGATGCAACAGTCCCTAAAAATGATGAATCTGGTTCCGACACAAACAACTTTTTTCTTCTCAACAAGTTTGCCGTATCTCCAGGCTGTGAAAATCCAAACCCTGAGACAGGCTCAAAGTAGTGCTCAGAACTATCATCAGAACGACTGTCTTGAGATGATCCCTGATGGTAAGATTGGGAGCAAAGTGCAGCTTCTCTAACAGATCTCTTCAGATTTTGAACAAAGCTTGTATCATTATCTGCAAAGTACATGATAAATTAGAAAGTCCAACAATTAAGAAATGTATGCATCCAGAAGGCAGAACAAAAACCTTGTGGAGGATTGTCGAAGGAATTATTTAAAAATTGCTGATCCAGAGACTTTCTCTCAGGCATATTTTCAATTTGGCTGGTCTGGGCCGAGATCTGTCGCTTCTGTGCACCACCTTTTCCTGAAGAATTTGGTGTTACACTAAACAAAGGTGGGAGCTTCAGAGTAGTGGGACTGGCTGATGTCTTCTCAAATTGCATGGATGACAATCTTGAGCTCATCTCCGCTACCTCATCATCACTGTGCTCCTGTAAAACCTATGGTGTTTAGCTTTTTCTATTTTTTCAAAAAGGTAAAAGGAATCCCAAAAAAAATGCTTCAGAAAACATTACCAATGTCCTCCCACTGCTCTGTGCTTGGACCGGTGAATGTGATCTACCCTGAAACTTGGCACTTCTAGAAGTGTTGGACGAAATATTACTAACTTCTTCTGTAAGTTCTAAAATTGAATTCTGTATGGATGGAGCAACTTCCTTCAGTTGATTAATGAGCACCTAGAGATCAATATAATTTATATCACAAACTTTCATCAGTATAATTGTAATATTTTCAATTTAGCTTAGTTATATGCTGAAAATGCCAGGAGAACTATTATATTCGTCAAGTAATCAACTGAAGTTGTATAGGAGATGTTCGACAGCATTTGAAGCTGAAGTTGGAAAACATTTTTCGACAGCATTTGAAGCTGAAGTTGGAAAACATTGTTCTAAGTTGAAATTGTAAAAAAATTGAAGTTAAAATTGATTTTGAATAGTTGTACATTTTTAAGTATGAAATATTGTGTGAATCTAAGGAATTGAACATCTTCACTTGAAATGTGGGTCCACAGCACAACTTCAGCTTGAAATACTTTTTCAAGTTGAAGCTCAAGAGTTGCTATGTTTACAACTGCACGGAAAAAAATATCCACAGTTTCATCACCTCATGCAGGTGTGAAATAGATAAAGACCGCTTTCCAGAGTTGACAAACAAGTACAGTACATAACCAATAAAGACGGGAACATACACCTCTGTCTGTAGATAATAAAGAGTGATAAAATCAACATAATTTGCAGAATAAATTTTTACGAAGAGTAGGACAGATAACACTGACGGCTAGGTGCATTTTGAAAAGAATAACCATCCAATCCACAAAATGACCCTACCGGAACAATGTAACCCAGTTAATTTGTAATTTTGTACCAACGTGTAATGTGGAATTTATTTTTCCTTGTGAAATAACAATGATACCTAAGGGAAAGATGCTTCCCACCACAAAAGGGGAAAATATACTGAATAAAAAATGTGGAAGATAAGACTTAAATGGAGAGTATCTAGTTGACATAGCAACACTAGCAATTATGTATTTCAAGCTCGACTTGCAAAATACTGTTAGGTCAAGAACTTGAGCACTTCAAACTGTTCTCTGGAAATAAAAATGAATCGTTTATTCACTTTCATTTTTCTAATTGGTGGGGTGATTAGAAGGGTACTTTAAATAGAGAAATGTGACAAATCACAACACCCAACTATACCGACCACCTTGATTAAAAAATATTAACCATGGTGTCTGGCCAGCTTGCATGCACCTCAACTAATTCCACGGGATAACTGTCACCTCCCACTAACAACAGTACTACATAATTTTGTCCACTAAGACTATGACATATGGGAATTTTAGATCACTTAGTGTTTTTTGTCTCTACTGAGATTTGAGCAGAGACCTCATGGTTCTCAACCCACTTCATTGACCACTAGGCCTCACCCTCGATTGCTTACCAACCACCTTGCTTTCACTGAATTATGTGCATCGATATCAATACTTTCACCTAAGTCCATCTAAAATAGTTCATACGCACAACCAAATTAGGCTAAATATCACACCTGTATACTTGCTAGGTGCTGCTTATGTTCGGCAAGGGTTGCAGCCAAGGACTCTGCATGACCACCAGTACCACCATCATGTGGACTCCTCAAAAGCTCTGGACCCTCTCCATCATTTGATTTTGCCTGCAAAGAGTAGTGGTACCCGAAAGATAGTATGAAATGAAAATCCACAACAAATTCGAACTGTTAAATACTTAAATCAATTCCGAAGTATAAAAACAGGTGTAAACCCTGTCTTTTCTTTAGTTTATACATTGAGATTCTCCCGTTAACTACTTGTGAAGTCCAAAATTTGAGCAGAAATGGTGCTCGATGACATCGGAAAACAGTAGATGCATATTGCTTCGTAGTATTGAAAGCACTCACACCATATTTAGGCCCACTAAAAAATGGTTTTGCTTCACCTGGACCACTTGAATCCACATGACCACATCAAGAAAACCATTCCAAACATATATAAACTGCTTGGCGATTCTTTAAGCTTGAAATTTATGGGGAGAAAAAAAGAGTTCTGACATGACTTAAAGAATCTTGAGTCAAAGGAATCAGCATACCAGTTGAAGGGACTGCTTATGAACACGTTGTAGGGCATGTGTCCAACGCCTCAAAACCTCTGCTATATCAACAGTAGGATGGCCTCTTGCCGTTCTCTCATCAACTCGAGAAAATGTGTTATTGTCTACTTGATTATAAGAAGAATCTGAACTCTTTGCATGCTTTTCTCCATTCACATCTGCTTGTGATCTTTCAGCTTGGTCTTTATTATCTTGAGGTGAAGAAGCCAAATCAAGTGGAGGAGCTACAGAGCTTTGATGTATAGCTGTGAGCAAAGCTGAACCAGAGATGCGATACCTAAATAATAAGAATTGATAGAAAAGGGTATGAACTATGAAGGCAAGGCCAGATTTTAAAACCCAAGAGAAAATGGAAAGTGGTCTTACCTATGCTCACGATGAGCAATAAGATCTTCTATCGGGCCAGAGGCGAGAATTTCATGTTGATCTGTATAAATATATACATATACATAAAAGAAGTAAGTGCCAGGTAGACAAAACTCTGTTTTACCAACTGCAAGATCAGTGAGAGAGGCACTCTAATAGCATAGTTTTACTAGGATATAATTGACAAGTGAGAACTGATTCAACGCACTCTTGCGAGACAGCAAAGAGTCCCACAAGCGGGTAGCTCTTTGGACCATATGTGAGTTCTGGCTTGAGCTTGATACAAGTTCATCCCATAGTTCACCTTCCAGCTTTACTTTATTTCTCACATCCTGCAGCTTTTCCAGTTCTTGCTGCAAATAAGCCTGAGACCAAAGAGATCAAAGATGATCCTCAGAAACAATTATTTACTCCTGTGATTAAGGGGCTAAAATCCAGCTCCAAGTCCTCACAGAAAGGTAACAAGATTTTCTTTCACCTCTTCAGCACAAAGGCCTCGAAATTCAGCTGTCAATTCATGAGCCAAATTAGACCACATGGCCTGTCTACGAACTGCTGTTTCGGCATTACTCAAAAACCTTCTTCTTTCAAGAGCAATCCTAGCCTATGCACATAGAGGCAGCAATTAGATCCATCCACTAGAAATAATTCTTCATATGAATCATGATAGTGTCTACATATGAATTTAAGCTTCAAGACTAGCAGAAAAATAATCATAACAACAATGTCAATGTGTAAGCATAGATTACTGGTGAGCTACTTTGCCAATGTGAAGTAGCTTCCACATTGGGAAAGAAAATTAAGTCAAATCAGATACTGCCTTGCATCTAAACTATGCAGAAAACTAAAACCTTGGCTTCAGGTGATTAGGCTGTTAGATTTAAAGGTCACAAGAACCCTTGATATCGAAAGGGTCTGTTTAAAAGCCTAACAGATGGAAGGAAACAGATGAGAGACCTTGGTTACAGGAAGTAGTGTGGCAGCATGTGAGAAGGCTACATCTGTTAATGATGCAGGCAAGGGGTTAGAAGCAACATCAGCAGCAAACATTCGCCTATGAACCTCCCTCAAAGCATGCAGTGAAAGTTGCCAGAGAAGTTCAACAAACCTGCAGTAAACATGTGAAACATATAACGAATATTAAGTAATATAGTGACTATATTGTTTACTCTTGACACATCAGCATGCAAAACTTAACTTTAAAGGGTATGAATCAAACTTATATGAGTATGTTAACAGAAAATGAAGCAGGTACTATCTACTATCTAGCTCTGCCACTTACAAGAGGAATCATTACCCACTCCAAAAGTATTGTGAAATTCAGCAATTAGATAAAGGCACCAAAAGATTCATCAACATTCATTCATTAATAAAATTAAGTAGGACGGGCTGGAATAAGGGCATTTCAGTGCTACATAGGCGCAAGAACTTGCTTATGACCCTTGCGCAATCTGAACTTCAAAAATTTAATCTACTCCCTAACAGAAAATATGGTATCTGTAGGACAACTATTTTCAATATTGCAATTACTTGCCGAGTTGAAACAACTTGAACTGGACGACCGTTTGCAACACACAAAGCAGATAAGAGAAGAAATAATACCAGGAAAAAGAAAAGACAAATTATAGCTCCAAATAATTAAAATAAACCACATCCAGAGTGGTATAACAATTCAACTGCTATCAATGAGCCAACCTTGGTCCACAGCATGTGGCAAGAGATGAGACCCTCGAATTACTTCTAGGCAGTGCCCCTTGTGATTCCAGCTCACTTATGATCCCTTGTACGACCTAAGCTTTCCGAAAAGAATATATAAATAAGTAAGCATTCACTAGAAGAAGACCTACTCCGAGCGAATCTACACAAATTGTGTGTATCCAGTTCAATTTATTCAAACTGAAAAGAGCTTTCCGCTTAGGAATGGGGAGGTATAACACAATTACCTTACGAAAATCGCGAGATTGTGCGGAATCAAAAATTGGCCAGACCTTATCGAAATCCTGAAAAGATCTCATAGTGAGAAAACACAACAACAACATCCAATGAAACATAGAAAGTACAACAACAACAACACCAATGAAACATAGAAAGTATAAGCCTGAATCACGGGTGAGCTAAGAAGTTCAACTTGATAGGTCGAAAAGCAGCAATTACCTTAGCGGATTGAGTAGGACCTCTAAGAGAAGATAATATAAAGTAGAGAAGCTGTTCGCCCAATTTAGGGTTCGAATGACGAAAAAGTCCGACGCGAGGTGCACCGTTACCGGCTCCGATTCCAATGATGGATGGATCCAACCCTAGTAACAAACAGTTGGTGTACATTGCACTTTCCAATTCAACCTCTCTCTCCTTCTCTCGGTCCATCGTCATTCCACTCTTCGCTGCGTATTTTCCTCACCCAATTTTGCTTCGACTCTCCGTTTTCTTTTGGATTTCCGATTTGAATGTTATGTAAATTTTCAAACGAGAAGCCCTTCTAGATTAGTCAATTTAACATAAGGGCCTGGTTGTTGGATCACAAGGAGGAGTTTGATATAAATTTGGGGGTTCTTTTTAAATTTCTGGTTCTTTTCTGGTGGGGTCGGGATGGATAAAAAAGGAAGTAGTCGCGTTCTTTTGCCGATTGAAAAAAATTTTGAAATTCGTGGGAGGGATGTCTCTAGCGTGCGCCGCTGAAATCATAGCAGTTATTCTGCGCTTGCCGGCCAATGATAAGGTCGTTAGGATATAAGTGCAAAGATTATTTTATTCTATATTTATTTAGAAATAGTAATGTTGAAGTCAGAAATTTTATCAAGGATAATTAAGAATTTGTTAAGTAAATTGAATGTTATTTATTTTATAAAGGATGTTTTTTTTCTGATATATTTATTTTATACGATAAAATTTTTATGAATTGCTCTGTGTAAAATGAATATTAATTGAACAAATGAGTCTAGAACACAAATTACACCATCGAATTAAAGAAAAAAAAATCATGTATTGTCTTTATCTTTATTATATATATTAAATTTGTCGTATTTACATAATATAATGTGTTTTCCATTTGTAGTTACTCTTCTTATTTCATTCTTTTCCTTTCTTTTTTGTCATATCTAGTTTTAATTTGCTTATGGGTTATTGAGACGAGGGTTCGTAGGAAACAACCTCTGTACTTCTATGAAGTAATGGTAAGGTTTGCGTACAATTCTATCCGACCCAGACCCCACTTGTAGGATACCACTGGGTATGTTGTTGTTGTTGTAAATTAAAGAAAAAATTTAAAAAGATAAAATATAATTTTTTATATACATTATTGGTATCAACGAGGGTCCCCAGGAAACAGTCTCTCTACCTCTATGAGGTAATGGCAAGGTCCGCGTACATTCTATCCTCCCCAGACCCCACTTGTGGGATTCCATTGGGTATGTCGTTGTTGTTGTTGGTGATATTATTGGTATCAAAGATGGAGAGGGAAATAC
The DNA here is from genome assembly GCA_029948455.1 of Solanum rostratum. Taxonomy (NCBI): domain Eukaryota; kingdom Viridiplantae; phylum Streptophyta; class Magnoliopsida; order Solanales; family Solanaceae; genus Solanum; species Solanum rostratum. The sequence continues at coordinate 820,170 of CM057056.1, read as the reverse complement.
TATTAAATTGTTGTTTGATATCATCAAAGTATATATACATTCTAATGGTATCAAAGAGGAAGAAGTGCATCGATGATAACATTACACAAAGACTCCTTAATACCATTATAGTATATATACTATTTGATGATATCAATGAGGAACAGTTGGCGTTTCGATGAAAAGGTTGTTCAATCACAGTTATGCTACCAGAGTATATAAAATCTAATAAGAATAAAAAGCAGTAGTTCAGTGAGAATGCAACTCGTTTATTCCTTAATACCATCAGAAAACATATACTTTAATGGCACAAGAAAGGAACAGACAATATTTTAGTGAAAAGATTGCTTGATGCCATTATGATGGTATCAAGAAATGAAGAAGTAGTGATTCAACAACGAGGCATTCGGATAAATAATTTGAGTGGTGGGTCTAATCAAGATAAATATAATTAGACTGTGGCCAATTTAGTCAAAGTACACAATAAGTCCAATTTGTGAAGTTTTCTCAAAATTAACTAGAACTTTCATAAATATGTCATATTAAAAAATATTTCTCATCTATAATAATGATAAACTTTTTAGCTGAACAATTATAATACATTTATGATATAGTTTTAATATATATTATAGGAAACTATTTATAAAACATATACAATATATATTTTATTGATGAATAGTACATTTATCACACATTTTGATACACATTGTATCAGTTTTTTAATTAAACAAACACAATATATTTTTAAACAGTTGTAATACATTGATATTACATGCATAATTCAATTTTAATATAGATATAAAATTTATTATAATATTTATTATATAAATAGTAATAAATAAAAAATATTACTAAAATCAATAATTATTTTTTAAAATATAGTTGCTCAATTAATTTACATGTTGTCCAGATGAACAAAGCCCTCTACCCCTCCCCAACCCAACCTGAAGACAACAAACTGGGCCGGACTTATATAATTAAGCCCAAGAAAAGAAAAATTGCCGAATCTTGGAAAATTGAAGTAGAAATATAAATAAAACTGTATGTGAAGAAAGGAAAGAGGGCAGAGCCAATTCTTAAGGAAGAAGCTTTTGGCTGTGTGGGTAATGATAGTTGATTCTGCACCAGCTATAAAGCGCCAAAGATTCACCGCCGTTGATTCAATGGAGTTGGAATCAGCTAAGGTATTCATCTCTATCTCATTCTTGTGCTTTTGTTTCAATAAAGATTCGCTTCTTGTTTGTACCCTTTACGCCTTCTTGTGTAATTAGGGGTACTAATTGGAGTATACAGATCAGTAGGCACGTTGTTTCTATGATTGATTCATGACTGGAAAAGATTAGTCCAGTTGACGCAATCTTGTAGACAGAAGTTCGTGTAAAAATTAGTCCAGTTGACGCAATATTTCCAGTAAAATTCTGAACATGAGAAAGGCGCCCGATTTATCTGCTTTTTGTAAATCTCTAGACCCATTTACATACGTTCCATTGTTTCAGAGTTGTTGTCTATGGGAATTGTTGTGAGGACATCGTGCATATTATATGAATAGAATCTCCAGTGGTTTCGTTGCTGAAAATGAATAGGATTTCCAAAACTCAATCTTAGAGGGAGACAGAGTACATTCCTCTATTCCTTCCTATCCTAGTTATGAAAGAACAACTTGAAACAATGTGATAGTTCACTTATAAGAGGAACAACTAATAATTTTTTACTTCTTAATGGTCAACAAGGCCGTGGATACAAGTGTAGGCCAAAAAACTTCCAAAATAAATTGTCAAGATACTAGCCTGAGAGTTGAGACATTTGTAATAGCCTGACTTGTCTCTAGTGGGAAAAAAAGGGCAGTTGGGTGCACCAAACATCTGATGTTGATGCAGGGCTTGGAGGCTGGGCACCTCCCTAAGGAGGTGTTCTTGTTTGATATCACAACTTGAACCCATGACATATAGGTCAAATGCAGACAACTTTATTGTTGCACCATTTCTTCTAACAGGAAACAACGACAACAATAACATACTCAGTAAATTTTCACAAGTGGGGTGTGGAGAGGGTAAAATGTACGCAAACCTTACTACTACATCATAGAGGTAGAGAGACTGTCTCCAAAAGACCCTCATCTAAAAAAAACAGAAAAACAGATCAAGGTTTATAAATGAAATAATAAACTGCTCATGGGGAAAGAGCATAGATTAGCACTTCCATAAAATTATTGAACTTGTAGAAGCACTGTCACAATGAGTTATAGTAAACTTTGAGTTGCAGCTGTAAATGCAAAGAATGATAAACGAATCCCATACAAAAGCTATCAAATTCGGTTGTAGTGTCTGCTGTAAGGTTACCTATTCCCCTTTGTGTAAATACATCCGGGTTTGTCTATTACCCAGGCATGGAAATAATTTTTTCTTGGGGTGGTGGATTGTAACTTTTCTGTTTTATTGGGTAAATTCAGGCGAAGCTTGCTGCTGCAAAAGAAAAGTTTGGACGTGAAATCCGTGTATTTGAAACAGCAACTGCTTCTTCAATGCCTCCTGATGTTTCCAGCGATGGTACTTCCTACTTGATATAGACAATATCACTTATACAACTTCCTAAACATGAGTCTATTGTCTGTTTTTCATATTATTTTGCTGTGGCCCTTCTCAATCGTCTTCTGCAGTGTCAGAGGAGCCCGAGGACTTCTATGAGTTCACACCAGAGGATTATTATCGACTTTTGGGAACAAAAAAAGAAGGTAAAATGCACTTGTTTAGTAGAGACTTTGGGATTGAAAATGGCTTCAAGTATTTGCTAAAGTGAGATTTCTGGTTGACCTCTAACAAAAGAGTAGAGAAGTATGTCAATTAGTTGTTTGTCGAGTTAATTGACAAATTACACAAGAACTCCAGACACTATTACTTTTCTTATTTGCGTATTTGCTTCCAGTATATTCACTGTCTGTTCCACATTGTTACCTTCTTCAATGGTTCTTTCCTTTCCTTACCTTATGACTGTTCTTGTTTATTGTTATAGATGTGTGGAAAATTTTACTTGTGTTTGGTTATTTTATGCTGCTCTGCTTATTCTAACTGGTATTTGGAAAATTTTCAACAGAGAAGCACTTGAAAACGAAGAAAATTCGTGAGGCAGAAGAAGCTGCACGCAGGGCAAGGATAACTAAGGTTTTCAGTCGATCCTACTCTCTAGAAAATCCTTTCACTTCTATCAAGTCTGAATATTTTTGGTGTTAGATTTGGTAAATCAAGTTTCATTGGTATTGTTAAAACCAAAACTTGAAATCTGAAGGTTGGTGTAGCTGAGCTGCTGAGGCTGAATGCGTCATCTTACTTGGGTAGTTCTTTAGTGCTTAAATAAGGTTCTAAGCTTGCTGCTTACTGTTGACTCTATATTGGAGAGGGTGGTAACAATAAATGCAGCTGGTGAAATGATATATTAATGGCTTAGAAAATATTGTGAATAAATAGTCAGTGAATATGAAGAGGAAATTTTAGATTTTGCTGAAGAAAGCTAGTCCGAAAGATCTAACTGGAACTTAAAAATACAATTTAGATCTGAATTAGATGTTGATGAAAATGAATTTTAAACTTAATTGACATGACTTTTGATCCATATGTTCACTCAATTTTTTTTAATTCAAATTTCATGGTCCATACAACTTCTTGTCCTTGTACTGATTTTTCTTCATAATACATGTCTTTTATTATTTGTTTCTTCATCTGCACCTTCCTTCAGGGCATTGGCTTTTATTGGAGCTTTACGCTTAAAGCCCCAGGGGACCTTGACACTTTTCCACGCCTTTGCATTTGACATTATTAATTTTTTTTATCACATGTGGATCCATGTTCAGGCTGTAATCAGAGTACGCTTTCCAGATAATTATATATTGGAGGCCACATTTCATCCATCAGAGACAATCCAAAGCTTACTTGACCTTCTTCTGAAAGTGATTGCTCACCCTGATCTGCCTTTCTATATCTGTAAGAGTGTCCTAAACATTTGTTACATTTTACCTTTTTCCTATATTGCACTTGCAAGAACAGTTTATAATAATAGTGTTGCTGAAGATTTATTGCTTGTCCGTGATTTCAGATACGACTCCCCCTAAGAAGCGAATAAAAGATGTATCTCAGGATTTTTATTCTGCTGGATTTATTCCTGGGGCTGTTGTCTATTTCTCTTACGATCTACCCAAAGGTCAGTGCAGACTGTTAACCGTTTGAATCTTGTGCTTTTTTGTAACTTTAATTCTTTGAAGCCTCTGTTATATATTAGGGCATTGAACCTGCAGTGACTTGCATACTTAATATACTTCACTGGTGATTTAATGATGTTGAATGTTTTTGATGATCCTTCGAAGAAAACTTTACAACAGGGAGGTATGAAGGGCTAAAGTACTTATAGCTTAAGAAAATCTTTCTCCTTGATCTAATCATATGATGAAATATGAAAACACTTCTACTTAGAGGGTGTTTGGATTGGCTTGTTAAAAATAGCTAAAATCCATAAGTTAGGAATGCCACTCTTTTTTTTTTTTTGATTTGCACCGGGTGTTCGAGTCTCTTAGAGCCCCGACTAATCCCGAGGGTGCACAGGCCCTCGGCAAGGATTTTTCCGCAAGTGCATCACGGTTAATTAAGGTTTTACCCAGTTCGATGACCCTAAAAAATTGTTTGCACCCAGTGGGTTTCAGCTTGAGACCTTGAAAGGGAGCAAACCCCAAGGCTCAAGTCTATTACCACCAAGCCAACCCTTGAGGGTTAGGAATGCCCACTTTTAGCCTATCTTTGTTCCTAATTGGCCTAAAAGTAGGTGTTTAAAAACACTTTTTGTCTTATTCCACACACTACAAGAAAATAAAAAAAGCTTAAAAGCCAAAAGCACTTACATAAGCCAAAATCCTTAGGTGTTGGCCTGGTGGTAATTGACTTGAGCCTTGGGGTTTGCTCCCTTTCAAGGTCTCAAGATCGAAACACACTGGGTGCAAACAATTTCTGAAGGCCATTGGACTAGGTAAAACCTAAATTAACCGTGGTGCACTTGTGGAAAACTCCTTGCCAAGGGCCTATGCACCCCAGCGATTAGTCGGGACTCTAAGAGACTTGAACACCCGGTGAAAAAAAAAAGAGAGATAAGCCAAAAGCTATAAGCCCTTCCAAACAGGCTGTTAGTCTTTCCTCCTTTTACTGGGATGGTTTATATTTGTAATCAATAACCTGATACAACATATCTTTTCATCTCTGGAATCCTGAATCTCATATTGGTTGAAGCTGTCAGCCATAATATTGGTACAAGCACCCTGTTAATGCTTGTTTCATCAATAATTGTTGTATTTATCCCTCCCAACAAAAGGTTCTCCATCATCCAACTCTCTAGATGCTCATGTACATGCTCTTTTTGCCTACTTATTTATGTTGTTTCTTATCATATGGATGATTGGTAAAACATCCATGTGGATATATGTATCAACCTATGAATATACGTAAGACTCCGCAAATTTTTGCTTTACCCGTGCACCTACAGGCAGTTGCTGTGCTGGGTTGCGGGTGTTCATTTGGAAATAGGAAGCTAGAGACCGATGTATGCTCACATTCATTTCCGATCGAGTAAACAACCCTTTGAGAGAGCAAAAGAAGTTCCTCCTGACAATCTTTGTTTGTCATTGAGCTTGTCTTGGGTCTTTAGGCATTTAGCATGTTTTTTTATGTCCAAAAACTTCTGTACACAATAAGCACATAAGGTCACTAGTTGATCAAGCTACATAACCGTTGAGTGCAAGAGCCTCTAAGGTTGCGGCAATTCTTTGAGAGGCTGAACTTGGTTTTTGAGCTTGCCGTGTGTCTTTAGGCTTTAGCTTGCTTTATTGTTTCCAAAAATTTGCGTACACAATAAGCATATAAGTTCGCTGGGTTGGTTAAGCTATGCAAGAGCTAACTCGATGGCAATGACAATTTTTTAAGAGGCTGAACTTGGTCTCTACCAAGAGGACAGTTTGTAGAACGAAGCATTGGAGAAGGTCCAGGAATATGAGGCGTGTTACTATATGACTCTTAAATTAGATTCTTTTTCTACATTGTGGAGGGGATTCTCTTTTCGCCAAAATGGAGGTTATTTTTGCTGGTTTTTAGTGTACAGGAATAGTGAAACAGGAGAAGTTTGTTGATCAGCAATAATGGTAGGTTGGAGTTTGTTTGATGTGAATGGTTTTAGGTTGGGTGACAGTTGAGGTTATCTTCTCCTTTCACTGGGGTTGTGGGAGGTATGCTCTATGTTGCATGGCTGGGATATGTGCGCTAGGGGAACTCTAGAATCAAAGGTTTTTAGCGTAATTTGTAAATTTTTGCCTACTTTTCTCCAGCATGTCTACTCCATGGAGAGAGACAATGTGGTTTCAAGTAAACTTAATTTTCTCTCTTAGTTTGTTCCTTTCTTATGATTCATACACTTGGCTTCAGCATGTTCAGGTTTTGAAGGATATGCACCAAGTACCCATACCAACATTATCCCGTTAGATTATCTACTGCTGAATGTTCTTCTGCTCTTTCTTTTATTTGGTGTTGTTGTGTATATATGCCCCAGTTTTAGTGAATCTTCTGCTGACTTTATTCTAATTTGGTCTTTTGAGTTTTGTTCTTTCGATGATGTCCTCACCTGTCTCTTAATCATGTGATTGGTGAAATTGATCTTATTGGTCGCTCATCTATTCTCAGGTGATGATGGTGCTGGGGCATCAGGATCCTATCTCGAAGAAGAGGTGATGTTTTTGCAAGGATTGGATTCTATGGTAGAGAAGATGGAGCCTGGTGAACCTAGCAGAGATGAATCCCCAACAACCAACCTGCCGGCTTCGGTACCTGATCCAAAGCCTGCTGCTGATAAGAAGAAAATTAAGCCGAAGTGGTTGAAACTCTAATATGGTTCGTCTTAAGGTTATATCGGAGGATACTCAAATCCAGTGTTATCTGTAATCCTTTGCTTGTTCTGTATGTAATTAGTCTGTCACTTTGTTTCAGATGGTGGAGTTGTATGCAAAAAGAGGAATTATGTTGTTCCTCATTCATAAATAGATCGAAAATCAACTTTAGATGTATCTTTTACTTGATCTGTCGATAACACAATTATAACCTTTTACAGTGCACTGCTTCATCCCTCTAGCAAGAAAGAATAAGAGAAACTAATCAACTGTTAGGTTCAAATTCAAGTATGAAAAGAATTCCTGCGTAGTCAAGTGCTAGTCTCTCCTATGCTGACGATTTATAATTTAAAAAGAATTTCCACGAATTCTCCGTATGAAAAGAATTCCTGCGTCAAAAATAAGCTGCACATATCATGCTCAATATTAGGAATTAAAGATTTGGTTGGACATTAACATCAGATCTGCATTGACAAAATCTCCCCAATTATTTCATTGCAAGGCCATAAAATGAGACCTATTTCAATACGCGGACAGGTGACCTATAAGTGACATCAATTATTATCCCCTTTCCATTTTAATTTTTTCTTTTTTAACAATCCTTTAAAGAACATTTGAACATTGTATATTTTATACATCAATAATTATCCCCCCACTTTGTTGTATTCTCAAAAAACAAAATGGAACACCGTCGTGCTAAATTTAAATAATATTTTCTAAAATTAATTATCTGATTGGAATTAAGTCATAAACTGGTCTATAGTGGTGTTCTACTGTTCCTTTTTTTTTTTTCAGGAAAAAAAAGTGGTGTGCTATTGTTCTCAGTATCTTTTTTTGTCTTCTTATTTTCTGTTAAACCTTGGAAACATCGAATGGTCTATCCACACTGTACTCTCTGCGGTCTTTATTATCGTGTTTCAATCAATTGAGACGTTGAGTGATTACTATAATTAATTTTGTTTACTGTTCCAAATTAGAGATTAACTATGTGAAAAAAAAATGTAAAAAGGAGAATGGCGTTAAAAAGTAGTTGGTCGGAAATTAAACGACGTCAAAGACTACGGCGGCTCTCTAATTCCGTAAGCAAGTCAAAGAAAGGGGTAGTAGGTGAAGGGCATCTCTATAATAAATATTACGCTTAAAATCTTATAAAAAAATCACCAAAAACATCGTTTTGCATATTGCCTTTCTCTTCTTCAGGTTTGATCGAACCCCTTTTCTGTTTACTGCTTTCTCTCCTTTTCAATACCTAAAAGTTGGTTTCTTGTCGCTGTTCTGCTCACCGTCATTCTATCTGTTAGTTTATTGGTTGCTTACTTTGGTTTAAATTTTGCTTTCTTTACTTGTTAATATGCTGGATTTCTTGGATCATCCGCTTACTTGCTAGAATAAAGTTAGCAAAGTTGATTACTTTATGCAGCTTCCTTAAATCTTATTAACGAGTGATTGAACGAATACTGTTGTTTTAATCACAATTCCAGTGTTTGATTGACTGGTTATCAATTTATAGATCACAACTTACAAGGCTGAATTGAGTTCAAGCTGGTTGTGAGGGCTTGAAGATGGCGGCATCATGGTGCATTGAGAAAAGGGGTTCTATTAGGAATGAGTCATTTAGAGACAATGATAATATACCTGAAACTGGATGTCTTTCTATTATTGTTCTTGGTGCTTCTGGTGATCTTGCCAAGAAGAAAACTTTTCCTGCACTCTTCAACCTCTATCGTCAGGTGCAATTCACATCTCATTACTTTTCCTCCTTAGTAGGTTGATAGTTGGTGTTTCTTTGTGTGGTAATCTAATTTTTTATGACAAAGCTATATCTATAACGTAGTCATAAAAAAAGAAATTTAACTAATCATGCCTAGTTATACTCTTAGTTAAAAAGTTTATGGAGCTCATTTTAACAATGTGCTAACTCTGGCATTGGGCTATGAACTCTCAGGGATTTCTGCAATCCAATGAAGTTCATATTTTTGGATATGCAAGGACGAAAATTTCTGACGATGATTTGAGAGGTCGTATCCGTGGGTGAGTACAATATCTGTTGCATTTTTCTGTCTTGATTTCATGATGAAAATACTTTGTTATTGGCCTTGTCTGTGTTGATGTCAATTTTCTTCTGATACTTTTTGTCTTGGTCTCCTCAATAGGGATAGTGAGGATGTACCACAGCTTTGAAATATTTTTTCCAAAAAAAACTTGTCTATTCTTCTGTGGGATTGTTCTTGCTAGTTTACCATGTGCCCCCCGACTCTTCCCCCAAAAGAAGGATCTTTCCATTGTCATTCACCTGCTTTTTGATTAGAGTTTTTTCACTCTACTTCCATTCACATCTTTTGCAAACCTGGGGAGAATGCCTTGGGCTTAACAACCTTCTTTGATTGCAGGTATCTTTCTCAGGGAAAAGAAAACGACGAAGAAGTATCAGAGTTTCTGCAACTGGTGAGTGGAAAGCTTTTTCATGTTCTTTTGCCATTTAATTGATACTCTATTAGCTTATTTGCCATTTCGCTTTCAGATTAAATACGTCAGTGGTTCTTATGATTCTGCGGAGGGCTTTACGTTACTGGACAAGGCGATATCTGAGCACGAATTCTCAAAAAATAGTACAGAAGGATCATCCAGAAGACTCTTCTACTTCGCTCTTCCTCCATCAGTATATCCCTCTGTTTGCAGAATGATAAAAAGTTATTGTATGAACAAATGTACGTATTTCTTCTTATAATGAGTTCAACTCTACAGATTACTAATGCAATCCTCATTCTTTTGGTCTTTCATTGGTAGGCTTCAAAGACTACTTTAAACATTTCTGCATGGTTATATTAGATATATGCTACTGTCTTAGTGTCATAGCGTGAATAAAAATTACCAACCTTCCTTTATGGATGTTTGTCTCTTTTTAAAAATAAATTGTCCCTTTTTAGCTTGAAGAGTTTCATACAAAATTAATGATAGGCAAAATAGATTCTTTCAACAGGAAGATCGTATTTAGTGCTATCTACATCTAATTTTTGTAGAAGTTGAATGGAGTGAATAAACTCGACTTGTGCTAGAAAAGAAAAATCTCCTTTCAATGAACTAATAATTCATTTTTGGTGAAAATTGGTAAACCCTTGTATCAAGTTTTTATAAGTTTGGAATTTTTACAGGTTACAGCTTGGATGTTTTATTGAACTTTTTACATTCTAATTTTGATTTTGAGAAAAAAAAGAATGCCAGCATACTGTATGACTTACACAAGATGTCCTCAAGTCACTGTACTTGGTCGGATTGTGTGCAGCTGTTTTTATTTTTTCTTGCAATGTTTTTGGACGCTCAACAGAAATTGTTAAAGATTTTCTTGCACTATCCAGCTGATCTTGGTGGTTGGACGCGCATTGTTGTTGAGAAGCCCTTCGGCAAGGATTTAGCATCAGCTGAGCAACTAAGTTCCCAGATCGGAGAACTATTTGACGAACCCCAAATTTATCGCATTGACCATTATTTGGGGAAGGAGTTGGTTCAGAATTTGGTACTTCCCCAAACACACTATTTAGTTAAGTATGAGTTCACATTAGTACTTGCATTTATCTCATATCGTATGAATCTACTGCAGTTGGTGCTGCGTTTTGCAAACCGCTTCTTCTTGCCGCTCTGGAATCGTGACAACATTGATAATATACAGGTATATTTCTCCCTTTAAGATATATTGTACAATACTAATTTCTTGTAACATAGCGGAGTAGGACAATCTTCCACCTGAGGTCATAGGAATCAATACTTGAACGCCTACTCTTACTGCTCCTCTCATCAGTATCATATTTGAAACCGTTACAAATTAAAACAACTTAGATACTCATATCACATTGATAATGGAAAGACGAAAGGTGCATCTGCCTACAAGGTAGGAGAGGAGGCCTTCCTCTAACTTCTGAGCATATAACGAGATATATCTGCACCACTTGAGTTGTCGGGTTTGCTTGGCATGTTACTCAAGGGTCAAGTTCTTGAACTATTTAGAACTACCTCCAATTAATGCCTCTCACAAATCCTAATGAGGGAATTATCTGTTATGTAGAATGAACACCGTACCTGGTGGTTAAGTGTCTTGTTAGTATCTAATATATGGAGAAGAAGAAGATGATGATCCAATACGATGGCTAAGATCCTGAAGAGAAATCTCGGTAGTCAATATTAGATCAATGTTTAGATATGGATATCAGCTAACTTACCACATTAATTTCCTGTTGTCCTTTCTGTTTTTTCGTTCCATGTTTTAAGAGTGTTTTAGTTGTGATGTTCTTCACCTCCAAATGGTCACTTTGTTTCTCCACTTTTGCAGATTGTCTTTAGAGAGGACTTTGGAACTGAAGGTCGCGGTGGATATTTTGATGAATATGGGTATACTTCCATTTCTTTTGGTCTTTGCACCTTTCTTATTGTTGGATTTTGAAGATATTCTATCTCCAATGTAATCCTTTGAAATATAATAATATTGAGTGCTAGATGATTGATGAATAGAGTAGTTGTCGATTGCCTATGAGCTCAGGTTAGCGAGTAGAATGACCTGCTGGAGGCAGAAAAAGAACAGAAAGTCCATTATAATATGTTGAATGATGTTCTCAAAATTTAGCTATTCACTAAATTGGTAAGTTGATTGGCACACTGTTCATATGGGTTGTTCATGACGTGGTTTACGGAGATGTGCTACTTGTTGTTCTTTTGAAGAGGGGTTTTGGGTTGAACAACAAAGCCAGCCAAATTGACGCTGTTAGATACAGACTAATTTACAGGTTCATTTGGTTTTTAGCAGGTTTACTGATTTTTTATGCCAATGGAAAGTGATTTGGTAACCAGAAAGAAGGCTTATCCAACTTCTAGTTGAACTTGCTATTCCTTTTTTCTTGAAAACAGTGGCATCTGCTTCCCTGAACCCTGAACCTGAACCTGAAAAGGATCAGATATTATCTTAGCAGATGTTCCTAAATGAAGCCTATAAATTGCCTTCTCTTTCACTAAACTGTATTTTAGAAATTTTTGTAATAATTAACCTTATCCTTTCATCCATTTTTCAGGATTATACGCGACATTATTCAGAACCATCTATTGCAGGTGACCCATAATTATTCTGACTTTAAAGCTAATAAGTGCTGTCTACTTTTTATTTTTATTTTTTACTCCTATAATACTGGCCTGATTTGAGTTTAAATGAGTAGCATGGTCGGTGAGGGTTCATATAGCCAACTTCAAACTTGTTTGGGATTGGGGTGTAATAGTTGTTTCTGAATCATCTTATCAATACCTTTGTTAGGTAGAAACTCCAAATATGGGATTTACTTTACTTCACAGGTTTTCTCCTGGAAGTATGTTAGAAGAAGCCATTTCTTGATTATGTCTCAGGATTGTGATAAAACCAATGCCTGCCCATTCATTAAAATCTGGAAAATCCATCAACATATTAAAGTTTTGATAGGTGCAACTATTTCCTTGTGTAGGCTTGTCCTTGTATCAATTCAAAACATCGGGGGTCGGGGTGGGGGTGAATTACATTCTTCACCCATTCTTTCCTGCTAGTCTGATTTTCTATTTCTTTAACCATTGAACAGTTGAACTCTGTACTATGCTTGAGTATGTTAATTCTTACCATTAGTGATTTTGCCATCCGCAGGTCCTTTGCCTTGTTGCCATGGAGAAGCCAGTTTCCCTGAAGCCCGAACACATTCGAGATGAGAAAGTTAAGGTATGTATCTGGTTGACACTGCGACAAACTCAATGTGGTTTGTTTTTCTTTGTAGGATAAAATAAGATAAGATAAATCACTGGAACTACTCTGTGCTCTCTCTCCTTTCCATCTGAGCATTAGTTAGCTGAATCTTAGGTCTACCAGGAATTAAGATGAATGATGGGAAAAACTAATACTCCATTCAACATAATTGTGTTTGTCTTGCTTAGAATTTCAAAAAATGACTTGAAGAACCAATACTCCATTTTTACTGAATTGTGTGTGTTTGGCTTGTTTGTTTTCTTATCCATGCAGGTTCTTCAATCAATGCTTCCAATTCAAGATGAAGAGGTTGTTCTTGGACAATATGAAGGCTATAAGGATGACCCAACGGTTCCTAACAACTCAAATACTCCTACTTTTGCAACTATGGTTTTACGCATACACAATGAAAGATGGGAAGGTTAGATAAGAATTCACTAGTTTAAACAAAGTATTTTAATGTTTAATCTAAGCTGCAGATTGCTTTTTATCTGTTGTTTCAGAGTTGTACTTTGGCTACTCCCTCTTATCTGTATTTTAGGCATCTTATGTATACATGTCTTACCTGCTGCAGGTGTACCCTTTATAATGAAGGCATCTTATGTATACATGTCTTACCTGCTGCAGGTGTACCCTTTATAATGAAGGCTGGAAAAGCACTAAATTCTAGAAAGGCAGAAATACGAGTGCAGTTTAAGGATGTTCCTGGTGATATATTTAAATGTATGTGTCGGGATCTTTCTAAGGATGCTATCGTTTTTGTTCTACTTTCTAGCAATTCTCTACATATTTGATTTTAGCTCATGTTACACAGACTATTAAATTCATCACTTATACTAGCAAAATGCGTCACCACTAGCATGTATCAATTTACTTAAGCTAGAAACAACAGAGCTAGAAACAGAGCTCAAGAAGTGATGCAAACTTGGGTTACTGTTCCTTTTTCATATAAAAAAAATCACCTGCTCTTTGATATCATTTGTGAAGCATGTTATTTAATTATGAGAGGTAGTTGAAACTTAAAAGATGAACTCTCATCCGTAGACGATATATATGCATGAATATCGGAGAGCTTTTCCACTTGAATAGTTAGCTCCTTCCGATATTTCTAGAAAGGAGCTTATCTTAAAAGATGTTTCTACTAAGGGCTGGACCTTTAGGTTAGTCGTCAAGGAGGCTACAAAGTCAATAGTACTGCAAGCTCGGGATAGAGCTTTGATATTCATAGGTTAAATCACACTTGCTGCTTTTAGTTCTCCCAATTGAGGTTCAGATTGATAGGCCATTTAATACCATGATTTCATTTATGGCTTTCCATCAACGCTTTATGCATTATATGAAACTTCACCTACTTGGTCATCTACTTGTTCCCTTGTGACTTTATTGCTGTGTATCAGATTTTCGGTCAAGTTCAAGGATGAAAAATACCTTTGTGACATTTTAAACAGGTCAAAAGCAGGGGAGAAACGAGTTTGTGATACGCCTCCAACCTTCAGAAGCCATGTACATGAAGCTTACGGTAAGAATAATTAAGTGCTACTTGTTCTGTTCAAGCTACTAGTTTGGTTATTTGTCGAATAGCGTCTGGGCTGTCATGGCCATGAAGTGTTCAAATTACAATGTAAGAGATATAGAGACAGTTATAGGAGCCGCTGTTTTGTTCATTATCTATATTTAAGAGAATAGGAAGGTTCACCTATTTATTTATTTTTTATTCATTTCAAGGGAAGACGAGAAGAAAAGGAACACCTCTTCTGTTCATGCTCCTTTGTGACACATCTTTTATTTCTCTTATGCAGGTCAAGATGCCCGGGCTTGAAATGTCAACCGTTCAAAGTGAATTAGACCTGTCGTATAGGCAGCGTTACCAAGGGGTCATTATTCCAGAGGCTTATGAACGTCTGATTCTCGACACGTATGCTTCTCAGCCTTCGTGCTTGTCCTCAGTTTTGACTTGTTTGGTTCTTGCATTACACATACTGGCAGATAACATAGTGTGCTAACAATGTTTTCTTGATTCACAGAATAAGAGGGGATCAGCAGCATTTTGTGCGTAGGGATGAGCTCAAGGTACGCAGTGCATTTTCTTTTTTGTATATACATTTTACCCGTCGCATAAACACAATTGGTGATGACTCTTACTCTGTTAAATGTAGGCGGCTTGGGAGATTTTTACCCCTCTCTTGCATAGAATTGACAATGGAGAGATGAAGCCAATTCCATACAAGCCAGGCAGTAGAGGCCCTGCTGAAGCAGATGAGTTGTTGCAAAATGCTGGTTATGTTCAAACTCATGGCTATATATGGATCCCTCCCACACTATAAGTTGGCAGAAGTATTGCAGATGAGTGTTACCTTTTGCTATGTAGTATCCTGCCTACGTGAAAACTCATTGAGAATTAACAAATATATTTGCATGTAATAATCTCCATCTTTTTTTGTAAGCTAATAAATGAGAATATCTGAATATTCCTTGGGGTTTTCCCCATCCCCCCCACACCCAAATCCCCAAACGCACACGCGCGTATACAAGCTTAGTAAGTGTTCATGACACAGTATATCGAGACGTAGTCGCCCAGGCAAGCGATGTCGAATTTAATGTTTACACAAAGCAAAAATGTGTAGTGATGATTTATATAGTCGATTTCAAACTAGTTTGGTACAGAAGCAGTCTTGTGATAAGAGGTCTTTTGAATCCTAAGATTTAGGCATAATAAATATATATGCTTTATAAATTTGACACAATTTTGTAATTTGGTAATATAACGTACGTAATGAGTGAATATAGTGTGTAAACATTTCATAATAACCAACATTCTGTCACCTATTCAACTCTTTAAAGACAGTGACAATCAGGCGGTCAAAGAGGCGTGAGGAATCCATACTTATTTTCAAGACCATTTATTAGTTTGCTTTCTTTTCTTGTTTGACTGTTATTCCATGCCTTTTTTCTCCAAAAGTAGTTTTGTGAACTACTCCATTAAGAAAGCAAGTGTTGTGAGTGGTGACATTGACAAGGAAAGAACACCTTGGAAGCCAAGTTTTTACCCCACAAGTGCAGAGAATGAATATTTCATTTTTTTAAAAAGTTTTTCACGATGACTTTGATCTTCTTCTTATGATAGATTCCCTAGACATCAAAACCTAATAAGGAAATAAAAGTATTCCTCCAGTCATGCATGGTATTTCTTGATCCGATGATTACTGAACGGTTGAATTAGTGACTCATCAATATTGTCATATATAACCAGTCAAAACTTTGATGTATTCGTCTATTTATTTTATATTTGGCAAAAAAAAAAAAATTCAAACACACAATTAAAATTTTTACTAATTTGAGCATGTAAGTGAAACTTAGACATAAATTTAAAAAAAATAAAATTAAAGTGTTAAATGAGTTTGTTAGATTTGTTGTTGTTTTGATATATTGATAATTTTATTGAAAGATATATGAAATTTATGTTCAAATCTCAGCTTATCTGAAATAAATTAGATGTTTGATTTTTTTATTTTTGAAAACATATTAAAAAAAAATTTAGAACGAATATTCCATTATTTTTTTTTTTAAAGAAGTTCTTCCTGATAACTTTATCTTCTTCTCACCATTGATTCCCTAAGCATCAAAATCTAAAAAGAAAATAAAAAGTATTCCTCTAATCATGCATGTTATTTCTTGATTCGGTTACTTATGCATAGTTGAGTTAGTGATTCATTAATATTGTTCGATATAATAAGTCAGAACTTTGATATTTTGATCTATTTTTCTTGTATTTTATTATTTTGTAAATAGAAAATTTATTCAGAGAGAAAAGTGAATGAGACATGATTGAATCATCCATATTTTGTAACCTTTTTCTAATAACAAAATATAATTATGTGCTAACTCTTATTTTTCAAATTTGAGTTTATTTGATGATATACGAAATTTATGTTTCAAATATAAATTTATTTGATGTAAATTTAATGTTTAATTATATTTTTCTTTTTGCAAAAACTTATTAGAAAAAAATTAAATAATTTTAACATGCATTTTAGTCATCTATGATTGAAATCAAATACAATTTTTTTTTACTTCAATCATATAAATATAAATTATTTTTAAAAACATTTACAAAACAAACTCAAATTAAATGCCGACCCCAAAATGAATATTGTTAGAGATTAACATTTACACCAACTACACAGTTTTGAGTTTGGACATATGATATATTAAAACTTGGACAGGTTAAATCGAAATCTTATACAATCAATCGAATTAATTATAATTTTTAAATCATATGAAAACCCGATAAAAAAAACCCAAGCCCAAAAAAGCCCAATCTATAACCTAATTTATAAGGAGGCAAACACGAAAGAGCAAGTCTCTCGCGCCACATCAAATCTCTACCAATCGACACCGATTGTTTAGAGAGACACATATACAAAAAAAGGTGTTGTTTCTCTCTCTTTCACCAAAATTAGCGATTCGAGTATGTAGATACAGGAATCCCTATACATACACACATTGCCTAGTTTTTATTGTACATAATTGCGTCATAGCCACCACTCCACCTTGCAATTTCCATTTTATTTCTTTCTTCGGATTGTTAGATTCCTTTTTTCATCACCGCTCCCTTCTCTGATTCTTATTCTTATTGAATCTCTCTCACATTAGATTCGTGTAACACACCGTAAAATATGTTTCCGTAGTAGCTTGGGGTTTGTTCTTTCTATGGATTACTGTTTAATATCGGTAGGTGGGGTTCGATTCGGGTGAATTTTGCTTGATCGATTGGAATAGTTTGGGATTTTGCTTGACCCTTTTCGGCGCTTCACAGGAAACTCTGTGAAATCTTTGGGTGCGTTTGTTTTAGTCTGCATTCGAGAATTGAGGGTTTTCTTGTTCAATACATTCTGCGCCTAGGGCACGGCCTTTTTTTTCCCTTCTTGGGGTATTGGGGGTAATATTTAGGGTAGGCGGCTATGGCCTTGAATCGAGAAGAAAATTTTTTAGCCGGGACTAAGTTTGATAATAGGTATTTCGACATGGAATGCTCAAATCAGAGGCTTGATCGATTTGGTGATTTTTGGGGTTTGAATCGTGAAATTGACAAATTTCATGATCACAAATCTGGACAAGCTGAGATGGTTTTTGATGATATCAGTGATTTTTGGGATTTAAATTGTGAAAACGATAACTTTGAAGACCACAAAGATGAAAACACAAAGATGGGTTCTGATGATATTGTTGATCTGTTGCCACATGATCCTTTTGATATGGATATTAGTACCAAAGTTACGGCCCTCACTGGTTGGTTAGAGGATATTAACAAGGATTTTGGGTTAAAAGATCTTGGTTTCTGTACAGATGAGATTGAGCTTGATGTTCAATTGTATCCGAAATTTAATATTGTTCTAAAAGGGGCTATGAGAATTCACCAGGATATGGACGTTGAGATGGAGGATGTTATAAATTCCAGTTGTTGGGTTTTTAGAGATGCAGCTCATGAAGATCAGCAGGGCATGAACGATCATTGTGATGGAGATCAAGGCGCTCCGTCAGATGCGCTGTATTTGGCCCTTAATTATCTTGGCTTGAGGGACCTTCTTTCTATTGAAAGGGTTTGCAAAGCTTTAAGAGATGTGGTGCGTAGTGATCCACTTCTGTGGAGAAATATTCACGTTGGTCATCCATTGAGTAATAAGATCACAGATGAAATTCTTATAAAGTTGGCGGACAGGGCTCAAGGCCATCTTCATTCTCTGAGTCTTGTGCATTGCCCAAGGATCACTGATGATAGTTTGAATTATGTGCTTGAAAGGAATCCTAACCTGAAAAAGGTCATCTATTCTCTTTTGATGCTTACCTAACTACGTGTGTTACTTTAACTTATTCTAATTTTTTTTTAAGATTTTATCATGTGTTACTAAAAGTAGATTAACCTAGATTCATATTGTCTGATAATGAATGTAACACTTGCATAGCATACGGATTGGTATTCTTATTATTGCTCTATTACTTGTTGTACTCTCACCTTATTTGCCTCACTTAGCAACTTTTCAAGGTGTTAGTTTTATTGTTCAAAAAATGTTATTGATTGGACTTGGCTAAATGTGACAGTATTTCATTTGTAATGTATACATAACCCTATCTGCAAAGGTGGATATCAGGACCCCTCACTGTTGAATTCCTTTGTTTCTTCCCTTTTGAGTGCTCATGCTACGCTACATTATGGCATCCATCACATCTAATACTGCCTCTACAATGCACTTATGTAGTTGTTCATATTTTTCGAGAAGATATTATAATTCTTTATTTTAATAGGTACTGCTGAAAAATAAAACATGTATTGCTGAAATTATCAAGTGAGAAAAAGTTATAGAGGTGTTTTTTTAGCAGAATTCAAAGCTCTGGAGATTCTGTATTGGAAAACAAGAGAATGGGTGTAGTGGAAGGACGTAGTTAGCCTTATATTGCTGCAATGAGGCAATTTTTGACTTTTAGATTATCACAGTAGCCCTATTCTTGGAGGTTGGGCTATCTTTATAAATTTGATTGATATAGATTATGTGCAGAAATTTAATGGGTTGTGACAGAAAGAGTGAGATATCATGTCTAACTATCATTTCCTTAGTTTACCCATCAAAATATGCTCTATCATTCCCCTTCGCTTTGCCTTTTCAGGAAGTTCATCAAAGTCTGTGAATGTGTCTAGTATATTCTTCATTTCCTAGTTTTTTTAAAAATAATGTCTCATTTGTTTATTCTTATTTTATTTTCTGATGTCATGTATTTACTTTTATCAATGCAGCTTAGTGTCCCAGAATGTGGGAGACTCACAGCTGATGGTATTCTGTGGAACTTAAAGGTCTTAAAGTCTGCAGGGAGACCCAGACTTAAGTACCTTGGGGTTAATGGAATATTTGGTATGACACACCAACATTTTGAAGAGTTCAAGTTTTTGTTAGGTGTTGATAGCAGCAAGCTGCCATCTGCTCGTAAACCACGGTTTCTCCAAGGTGGCCAGTTATCTGTGTCTTCTGATGATGATTACGCTATTGATATTGAAATATGCCCGAAATGCCAGCAGCTTAGAGTAGTCTATGATTGCCCCTCAGAAAGTTGCCTAAAGAAGAAATCTACTGCTCAGTTATGCAGAGCTTGTACTATCTGCATTAAACGTTGCATCAACTGTGGGCGGTGCTTAAATAATTGTCCATATCATGAATCATTCAATTTCGACTTGCTTTGTTTAGATTGCTGGAGGGAATTTTTTGATCACCAAGAGAGGCAAGTTCCTCATAAGCAGACAAGTCGCCATTTCTTCTTTTATGGCTAGTGTGCATTAGGCAATGCTAAAAGCCTGTAAGCATCAAATCAAAAGGAGTTTTTGAGTACTCTATAATTACTGGTTGGTGGTGCCATTTGAATCTGATCATTGTGGAAATGGAAGGAAAAAGATGGCAGATGTGAAATCCATCTCCTACCAGGCAGGCGTTTGTCATGAATGATATTGTGAAGAGAAGGAAGTGCAGGCAGGGTGGGGCTCGCAGAGGGTTTGGCTCTTACACAATTCCCACTATAGTGACACCGAATGATGAGATTGAGAGAGTGATGGAATTGCATGTGTTTTTGAATTCAACTATTCCCACTAGGCGATTGAGAAGGAACTTCAGTGAACGGTGAATAACAACATCTATGGCTAAAATATCTAGCTGGATTGTGCTATATGGTGTCAGCAATTGTGTTTGTATTTGGACTAGGCCATCAATGACCAACTAGATCCACAAATCCAGAAAGCAAACACCACTTGTTGGTGGAGCGAAGGAAGAAATTTGGCATCAATGTTGAGATGAAGGGGAACACCACCTGCATTGGTGAATTAGCAATTAACAACAAGGGAAAAAATTGTTGTGGTGGCATGCATTTGCTTCCAGTTCCAGTGTACTCTTATGTCGTTATATGTAGAACTGAATTATCTGCTGTTGCAAGTGAAGTTTTCATCATCAGAGCCACCCGTAATGCGAACTTATCTTCAAAGCCTTCAAGAGAAGGGTGAGGAGAGTACTGTGGCATTTTCCAAAAAGATCATATTTGATCTTTGAGTGATCCCACATGCTTGAAATCAGAGCCATAAGTGTCAATACCAAAGTTGTGGCACAGTTCATCTCGCTACCCAGTATATTCCCACATAAGCTGCAAGTACACGCCTTCACTCCACACTTCCTCTTGCAATGGGTTTGAAGTGTTAAGACGTCCTTCTATAGCTTTGCTCGTCGGTGGTTGATATTGTTCTTTCCAAGCTGGAGCACAGCAGAACGGAAGCCTTAGCATTGTTGCTGGGTGTGTTCCTTTTAAGTATGTATATCTAGGTCATAGTTTATATAGTTGGTTATCCCGAACCATATTACAGCAAACGTGTTGCTTATAACAAAAAGAGAAGTCTGCTGTAGCTGATGTGCATGTGTTTTTCAAAGGACCAGTAGCTTATGCTTCTGTAATCAGTTCACAGCTTATGAAACATTTGTTGGTCCGACGTTTTGACTTTGCCGGTTCCTGAACACTATTACTATAAAATGCTATTCCAAGTTCAGTGATTCTTTTTGCTTGCATATTTCAGCTAAAATCTCCACACAAGATTAACATCTTCGAAAAGAAAGCAAATAAAACTACCATCTTCATTCTTCTACAGGATACGAGTAACATCAGATGGTATGTATAACGGTATTTGTTACATAAACGTACAATACGAAGATATCACCATTTTTCTATGATCCCATCTTGTTTCGTGAATTTAGATTAGATGTCTGACTAGATTTCTAATTAATACTGTTTTTAATGCTGTACTGCCTCCACACCACACCAACACACAGAATTTATTCATCTATGTTTGGTCATCAAGTTATTTAGGCCACATTTATAACTCCACTGAAAAAAAAGGGCAGAATTTAAGCAGAGCTACAAATGGTGTGGGCTTTTGATTTAGGCCCATAGGAAATGATAGAACAAACAAGATATACCCACTTTATTGATACACTGTGTAAAGAAAATATTTGTTGGGGTGAATTAAAACTCTATTACTAGTTGTCAATGCATCCATATTTTTGGTTTATTAAATTTACTTAAATTAAATATGGGTTTTCAGCGAAGTCACAAGTTTAATTTAAATTAATATAATTCGAAATGATGCATTCCATAGATACATATGATCTTGAACATAGTGTTGATATGCACTATACATATAACATTCTTAGCTTTCCCTACAGATGATTGATCATTGTATTGCTGTTTCTATGTATCCAATCAATTAGTAGTAATGTTTAGTCATAAAAAAGTTTCAATTTTAAGAAAGAGCCGCAGTAACATTAATTACTCGTTGCATTACATGTGAAAGGTTCTCTGCAGCAAACACTACCTAATTATACAAATATCTGAATCGTATTTACTAATTGTCTTATTAATTAATAATTTTAGTATAATTTACACAAATTCTATTGTGTAAGGGATAAACATTTTTCAAATTTACCAAAAATCCCTTTTAAAAAAATCACTTGTTGATACATATTAATTTTGTAGTTACTCTCTCTTTCATAAATTAAGTTATTTAATGTCATTCAAACCCTTTCCATAAAAAACTTAACAGATTCCTTAAAAAAAAAAGATAAATTTTGAACCGTAATTAATTAATGCTAGTAAACTTATTTCCCATAAAAAAATTGGATTTTTTCATAAAAACAAATTCAAATTTTGAATTCAATTTCATACGCTTAATATGAAATTTTCACGTATCAGGCGGTTCGTACGCTTCCTTTATTCATCTTCTCTTTCGATTTTGTTATTTCCATGTGTTACATATGGATTCCAATAGGCATGATGTTAATTCGGCGAAGTTAGGATTTTGTGAAACCAAAATCAAGTTGTAAACTTCAGATATTTCGGTATAAAATTTAACTTTATACTTCTAATTTCCTTTCGAATTGTAAACTTTCAGATCAAGTTGAGGACGTTGCAAGTTGCAAATTGCCTATATTAATTTACTTTCTAATTTCCTTTATCAAGTTGCAAGTTGCAAACTTTCAAATCAAGTTGAGTAAGTTGCAAGTTGTAGATTATCTGTATTAATTTCCTGTATCAAGTTGCAAGTTGCGAACTTTCGAATTTTATTGTATCACATTTAACTTTATACTTCTAATTTTCTTGTATCAAGTTTGATCCATCGTTTCAATTTTTTTTAAATCAAGTTTCATTGTATCAAGTTGCAAACTTTCATATTTCCTTGGATCAAGTTTGATTCATTATATCAATTTTTTTTTAATATCAAGTTTCATTGTATCAAGTTGCAAACTTTCAGAT
The DNA here is from genome assembly GCA_029948455.1 of Solanum rostratum. Classification (NCBI taxonomy): domain Eukaryota; kingdom Viridiplantae; phylum Streptophyta; class Magnoliopsida; order Solanales; family Solanaceae; genus Solanum; species Solanum rostratum. The sequence goes on along the minus strand of CM057056.1, from coordinate 797,206 downwards.
TTTCTTATATCAAGTTCAAATTAATATTTTTAATTTTATTGTATCAATTTTGATTCTATTTATCAATTTTTTTTTAAAAAAATCAAGTTTCATTGTATCAAGTTGCAAACTTATAGATTTTCTTGTATCAAGTTCAACTTTGTACGTCTAATTTTATTGTATCAAGTTTGATTCCTATTCAAATTCAAATTATACTCCAAAAATACTTGATACCAGCTAAATGATACAATCGAAAAATATAAAAAATCATTTGATACATATATTTTAAATATATATAACTTGATACGTGAAAATTTACATATTGATTCGTAGGTTAATAATAAATTGTAATGCTTTGACATTTGCAATTAATGTGCAACCAAAATATTTGTAAGAAATGATGCTATATAAAAATGATAAAATGAGTGTGTTGATTTTCTTAACATTTATTTTTGATGGTAATAAAAAAATAATAATAGCCAGAATTATCCTATTTGTGCAAATTATCCATTAGTTAGAGAAGATAGTTGTAAATAAATGAGAAAATCAAGGAAAAGATAATTATAAATCAAATTTCATAAATGGAACCTTTAATTTAAGTATGATTTTAGTACCGCTAAAAAAGGAATGTGAAGTGAGAGGTTATGTATCTAATAATTCGAGAGAAAAGAAGAAAATCGGGATTTTTTAAAAAAATTCAAACAGTAAGGTTTTGTGGAAAATATGAAAAAACATATTGTGTATTTATGTAATTTTTCAATAATTGTATAACAGATTTTAAGTCGGATACAACTAGATACATGTATTTTTATTATTAGATATACTCTGAAATATAAATACATAACAGTGACAGATCTAAAATTTTTAGATACATACTTTTACATAGTAAAAGAGGCAATCAAGATTGGAGAAGGTTGAGCGAGAGAATTTCTGCAGCAAAAACTACCTACCTATATAAATATTTCTATCATATTTACTAATTCTCACTAATTTGAAATAAAAATATGTTGTCTTCCTAATTAAAAATTTCATAACATATTTTAAGTCAAATATACCTTAGATACATGTATTTTTACTATGAAATATACTTTGAATATAGATACAAAGGAAGAGAGGCAAGTAAGATCGGATAAAGGCAAGCGAGAGAGTTAGTGTATCCCAAATACATGCAAATCTACGTAGATACAACGTATTTGAAATATATTACAGCTGCTTTTAACCTCATACATTTGATGTACATATATCTGGACGTTTCGATTACATGTGCCATGGGACCGAATTCCAAATACAAGTACCAGAGATCGTAATCTAGTACGATTGATAATTTTGAAAACTAACAGAAAGATATGTAATTAAGCTCTAAACTAGTAATCTAATATGTGTTGTTTGCCCATAGAAAATGTATTTTTGGCTTCACAAAGATCTAGCAACTATACATATAATACCCCGCCAAATTTTTGAGAGGGACCATCTTAATTTGTTGAGTCAAAAACTTGTCTGTTTCAACACCGAATTCCATTTGATGTTTTTTAAATTTTACTTATAAAATTATGTTCTACATATAACTCTTAACATAAGCTTTTGGTGGCGGACATGCCTTATGCTCTGTTTTCCATTGTCCATGCTATGATGTTGCTTTCTATCTGAACATATGGAAAAAGGAGTTGTAAAATGCAACAGTGGACAGAAAAGGACTTGAAATTAGAAAAAGTAATTTTAGGCAATCACATGCATTATTATTACTTCCAGAACCATATAACTATCTTTTTCCTTTTTGATTACTCCCCTTTCAGTTTCAGGAAAAAAGCCATACTAAAAAGCTGCTTTTTCACATGGGTATATCTTTTCTTTTTTAGAGTTTTGATTGGGATTGTTATTTGCTGGTCCCTCTCTTGTCTCAATTTTCTGACTTTGGTTAATGAATTGCTATTAATTAGCTGCTGGTAAGAGTTACTATTGCAAGTGCATATATTACTTATTCATTATCAACATGCGAAATTTTTTATCTTTAATTTTCAATAGGGGAATAAGCTGAACTATTTCGAATGAATTAATGATTTTAATTTCAAATCTTGGACTTGATTCACGTTTGAAATTAGCAATTGCGAGATGTAATTAGAAATTTTGGGAGGTTTCTTTCTATATAAATCATTTTTCTCTGTGTGATTATCTCAAAAAGTTAGTTTACAGATTAACTGTGTAATTTGTCTAAAAAGAAAAGTAAAAGAGAACCTAATTTCACTTTGTATGCAAAGGGAAACTACTTTTAGTTAGGGGGGTCACCTGGTGTCTAGTAATCAAATAAAATTTTCCTTTAAAGAAAAATGGCCACAAATAAATAACGACAGATCATCCAACAATTAATGCCGCAAACTCAATTTTAGTGCATTGATTATATAAATTATGTATTACTTAGGTCCAATAAAAATGAATCATTGAGAATCAAATAGTATGAATTTTGCACAATTTATTAATAAATTACTCTTTAATTACTGTTTTAAAATCACACCTTTAATAATTTATTTATATGGGACTAAAGGAAGAAATAATATGGAAAGAGAGTGTAAAATTGCAAATTTGGAAAGAAATCTTCGAAATTTACTCATCTTAATTAATGCACTAATTTTGTTTATAAAAATGTTACAAGTAGTAAATAATACCGGCATGGAAGAAGTTAAAAATGGGGCATGATTTGGGGATTTATTACGAATTTACACCGTTTTGGCGCCTTATTTCACTTCTGCATGCTGTTTCTGAATTAGCAGCTTTTTCAAGATCTATCGCATTCAGCATTTGTATCAAATTAATAAATAGTATAAAATATGTGTTTTAACATATAAATTAAAGGCATTCTGATTTAATTTTTGACCTTAAATGTAAATTATTTGATCTGATAGGAAAATTAATTAGGTGTGCATAAATATATGAATCTCTCTTCATTTTGATTGTAAAAAGCCATTTCTTAGTGGTAAGAAAATTTCCTTTTTAGTGGACAAAGGATGGGCTCAATCTTTCTTCTCTCTCTTTTTTATAACTAAATCATGTTTTTCCATGTGTTTCTCCTGTTATTCTTCACATTTTTGTACTATTTTCTTTGATGGTTTAGTTGTTATTCAGTCTCCTTCAAGGTACTTCAACTATTGATTATTGTGTGTACTCTAAGCTTTAACATGACTCATTATTTTAGTAGTAGTTCTTGTCTTTTGAGTACATATTTATCTATTTACTTTTTCTAGTCGATATACAAAGATTATATACACATATTATACGTAAATTATGTATCCATAAGCTACTTTTAGTATCACTCATTATTATCTTTAAGTAGTATGTAGTTGTTTTGTGGGTCAAGTTCCTTTATGTCATTCATTCCTATCTCTTTGCTATTGTTTACTGTGAAGTTTTCTTGTTACAGAATCTTTGATATTTCCTCTGGAAGTGGTTGAAAAGAGCTGTTTGGTAAAATTTGAGCTTTGTTGGTCAAGTTCTCTGTTTGTTAAAATGCCTCCAACGTACTTTCCTCTTCGGTGGGAGAGCACAGGGGATCAATGGTGGTATGCTTCGCCAATTGATTATGCAGCTGCTAATGGTCATTATGATTTGGTCCGTGAGCTTCTTCGATTAGATGGAAATCATCTTATTAAGCTCACTTCACTCCGTAGGATTCGGAGGCTTGAGTCTGTTTGGGATGATGAAGAGCAGTTTGATGATGTGGCTAGATGCCGCTCTCAAGTTGCAAGAAAACTGATGCTTGAATGTGACACCAAGAAAGGGAAAAATTCACTTCTCAAAGCTGGCTATGGTGGGTGGCTTTTATATACTGCTGCCTCTGCTGGAGACCTGGCTTTTGTTCAAGAATTGCTTGAAAGAAACCCACTTTTGGTGTTTGGCGAAGGGGAATATGGTGTCACTGATGTGTTATATGCTGCTGCTAGGAGTAAAAGTTGTGATCTTTTCAGGGTTCTGTTTGATTTTGCTGTCGCCCCGAGGTTTCTGGCGCGTGATGGTGGTGAGCTGGATAAACACATTAGTGATGTTCCATCTGCTTATAAGTGGGAGATGATGAATAGAGCTATTCATGCTGCTGCTAGAGGAGGTAATCTGCAGGTACTGAAGGAGCTTCTTTCTGAATGCTGTGATGATATCTTAACTTATAGAGACATTCAGGGTGCAACATCCTTGCATGCAGCTGCTGGCAAGGGCCAGGTTGAGGTATGACTTGCTTGCGTACCAGTTTGATGATGTTGGAAACCTCTTCGAGTCTTGGTGCATTAATCTAGTTCCCAAGAACGTCTATGATATTAGTTCGAAGAATGTCTTGAGATTCAATAAATTATAAATGATATAGCTAGTAAATACGTTCCTCCCCATGTCTTATGCTTGCTTGTTTTTCTAGTAGAAGTAGCAACTGGGGACTTTTTGCTAGCGTTTGAATCAAGGTTTCAGTAATAGTAATTTTCGTCTTTTGTTTGTCATAACTTGATCTCTACTCAAGAGGGTGAGATAATTTACTTATCTTTTTGCTGATGTTTGTTTATCACCTGATCTGAGACTTGCGAAAGACTGATCAGGGTTTACTCGTCTTGATTTGGTGTTACTTCCTTTTTCTATGTTTCTCATGTTGAAGATTACCTCGGAACAAACTTAGAGATTGTAACTGTTGTAAAATCTAAAGTATCTGACAGAGATAATATTAATGTTAGCAGTTAGGGTAGTAGTTTTACCGTTCCTTTATTCAGTCTGGATTTCTTTCTGCCTTATATCATTCTGTTCGTGGTTTGCAGGTTGTCCAATATCTTATAAAAAGTTTTGATATTATTAACTCCACGGACAATCAAGGCAACACTGCACTACATATTGCTGCTTCAAGGGGCCAATTAGCTGTTGTTGAAGCTTTAATTGTTGCATCAAGCTCATTGGTTTATTTGAGAAACAATGCTGGAGAAACGTTTCTCCATGTCGCCATTACTGGTTTCCAAACTCCTTGTTTCCGCAGATTGGACCATCAAATCCAGCTCATGAAGCAATTAGTTTGTGGAAAGTTTTTCAACATTGAAGAAATTGTTAATGCTGAAAATAAGGACGGCAGAACTGCACTTCATTTGGCTGTCATTGGAAATATTCATTCTGAACTCGTGGAATTACTAATGACTGTCCGCTCTGTTAATGTCAATATTCGTGATAAGGATGGGATGACACCACTTGATATCCTTAAACAACGGCCACGTTCTGCTTCATCGGAACTCCTCACGAAACAGTTGATCTCTGCTGGGGGTATATTTAGTCAACACGATTATTCAGCAAGGAGAGTCGTAGCATCCCATTTAAAAATGCAACATGTAGGTAGCAGTCCTGGGACTTCCTTCAGGCTCTCTGACACCGAAATCTTCTTATACACGGGCATTGAGCATGATGGCAATGAAAGCGTGCAGCTGAGCACCTCAACTGAACTGAGTCAACACAATGTGAGCACTGAAAACGTGTGTCCTAGAAATGAGGGTAAAACCAATTCTGCAAATAATACTGCACAAAGGCTGAAACGCTTTTTCCATTGGCCAAAAATAAGGAAAGGAGATACTCAGAGGCTCAAGAAATTGGCGGATCAAAGTTGTGCTAGAAATTCAGAAGCAGCACCAGTTCCTCTTCGACAGAGATTCTCCAAGCCTTCCTCTCTTCCAAACAACAAGCGGACACTCTCTGTTAGAAGTAACCTTCCAAGTCCAACAGCCAAAAAGAAACTTGCTTCAGGGCTAGTAAATGGAGTCATGCTGGCTATACCACATCTTAGTGTCCGTCGTAGATCATCTTGCTCTAGTTCATTCTCAGTTTCATCAGTGTCTTCACATACTTCGTTGGACCAACAGAAGGCCACCCAAATTGAGAATGAGCTTGCTAGACCTTCTTCTTCTAATCACGTACGAGCAAAATCATCAGATTCGATATACAAACAAATCACAGGAAACAAGAGTTTGGTGAACCAGTACTTGTGTTTTGGTGCTTCAGAAGAAACTGTCAAAGCCACTTCAAGTGAGCTGAGGCCATATGAAATTTACGAGCGTTCTGTTCTATCCACAGCCTGATCTTCTAGACTGCTGAGTTTAAGATGTGAAGGAATTCAGGTTTATATAAGCAGAAATGGAAATGATGGAGATGGCTCATAGGATGGACTCCCAATAAATTTGGCAGGTCAAGTGAGCTCTTAGTTCAACACATCGACATGTCCCCGTAGTTTAATAGCCTACTAAGATTTCCAAGTAGTCTCTTTGTGCTAGAAGAAATGTAAATCTGTTTGATGTTTTAATTACATTTTGTGACACCTCCATCAGTTGTAACTTAAAGAACTTGGAAACTAATATGCCAGTCTTTCTTAGTTGTAGTTGTGTGCAAGCTTTCCTTGAAGAAGGTATAATAAAACATGCTTTTAGCGAGTTCAAGCAGAGCGTTTGCAAGATTATGTCATTACTGAAATTTGTAGTGCTGTCAATTCCTTGGAATGAAGCTCCCATGACCTTATAAATGTGTGGTTTTGAACTTTTGACCCTTTGCTCCATGGCAAACCTTCAGACTTGTTGATGTTGAAATTTTGCCTAACAAGATCATCACCCACTTTTTGGTTTGCTTAATGTTCATTAAGATTGGGGAAAGTATAGATATTGTATACTTTGACCATGTTGGTAAACCAGATGACGGTAAGGTACATTTATGTAAGTTTCCCGTACAATTGAGGGTGTAATAGGAAGCCCACTGATAAATGGACTAAATATTTGGGCCGAACGTCAAGTCCAAAGAAGTAGGATTTCGTTCTCCAGTAAGTTTAGTTTAGGGAAATTTCATAAATAGGCTAGAGTTGAAACTTAATAGAAAAATAATATAATTAGGTAAACATATGATATGTATTTATATCATACACCTATAGTTTGAAAAAATTACAATTTACATCTATAGTTAGAGTTTTGTTGCTATTTTCTCTCTCCTCTCTTCCTCTCTCTCTTTGAAATTTCTTGCAAATATACATTTACAAATATATACCAGCTGCATATATACAATTATTTTGACAGATATATATAGTCAATTCAACAGATATACATATACAATTCGCCTCTCTCCTCCCTCGCTTGATCTCGCTCTCCTCTCTCCTCCCTCTCCCAATCTTGTTTGCCATATATATAAATATATATGTATATTAATTATACATATACAATTATTTGATAGATATACACATATAATTTGACAAATATACATATACAATTTGCCTCTTTCCTTCCTCTCTCGATCTCGCTCGTCTCTCTCCTCCACTCCAGGTCCCATAGCCGAGGTTATATTGTGTGATTATGAAAACTATAGCTATTTGACCATATTAAGTTTCAAGCCTAGACTATTTATGAAAATTCCCCAACTTAATATGGTCACGACATAACCTCAGCTATGTGACCTGGAGGGGAGGAGAGAGGCGAGCGAGATCGAGAGAAGGAGGAGAGAGGCGAATTGAATATTTGTTAAATTGTATGTGTATATCTGTAAAATAATTGTATATGTGTAACTAATATATATTTGTATTTGTATATCTGTCAAGCGAGATCGGGAGAGAGAGGAGAGCGAGATCGAGAGAGGGAGGAGAGAGGCGAGCGATAGTGAAGAGAGACGAATTGTATATGTATATCTGTCGAATTGACTATGTATATCTGTCAAAATAATTGTATATATGCAGCTGGTATATATATGTAATTGTATATCTGGCAAGAAATTGCAGAGAGAGAGAGAGGAGAGAGGCGAGAGAGAGTAAGAGACAAAATAGCAACAAAACTCTAACTATAGCTATAAATTGTTATGTTTTCAAATTATAGTTGTATAATGTAAATACATCTCATATGTTTGCATAGTTATATTATTTTTCTTTAATTTATAGGATTCACGTTTACAAACTAATTTCAAGCAGACTAAAAAAAAAAAATCTAAGTGATCTTGATAGAAAGACAGTAGATATCAATACAATAAAATGTCAATGTTAAAAATTTTCTTTCTCCTCTTTTGCCATTATCTTTGTCTGGATAAAGGCAGCTGTGATACACGTAATTAAACATTTATATGTTGAAGGCCAGTAAATCTTTTAAAAAATTAAGCAAATTATTAATAGAGTATTTATTTATAATCATCTGATTATTAGAATATTACAAACCGTTGATTTGATCATGTGAATGGAATTTAGAGAAAATTCTGTTTTTTGCGCTACACTTAGAATTTAGAAAGAAAGTAGGAAAATGGTAGTACAATTTTTCTAAGCGAATCAATAGTGATTAAGTTGCGTCCACGCTTATCAAGTTGCAGTACTGTTTCACGGAAAATCCTTAGTTGACTTGAATTAAACTAGGCTGACTAATAAGTTTGAAAAGTCCACAATTGTGAGCAACTCCAAATATTTGCCTCCTTGTGTCGTGAAATCAGAAATTTTATTAATTTTTTCATCCTAATTTGCTTGATGGTATTCTCTGACTTAACAGAGTGTCGTATTTTATACTCTTTTCTTATCAATAGTAATAGTATTGTTTTTATTTATTATTTCTCATATAACTTATCGTTAGTTTTCTATTTCTATTCGTTGTTTCTTTTACTTCAATTTTCTTCCTATCTTGTTATTGTTACAACTTATGTTTCCACAATTGCTATATGTTTTGCTTTTCGTGAGTCAGTAACGTATCATAAATAACTTTCCTATTTGTTCAACATAAGATAAGGTCGTACATACTATTCTTTCCAAATAAGGCTATATTGAATATGATATTATCACCATTATTGTTGTTGTTATTCTTTCTAAGAATTAATTATTATTTTTTTCCGAATGAGACATTGTTTTATTTTAAATATGAAGAATGAGACAAGTTGACAAAATAAAAGTAACAAACCTTTTGCTATAATCAGGCTGATCTATCAACGATATAATAGAGGAATATGGAAATGACATCAAACATTGTGAACACATACAATTAAATTGCTTTCTGTGAAATTGCTATACAATGAGTAATCACCATTTATTATAAATGTGTTTGTTAAACGAAGCACCAAATTAAAAAAAAAAGGTCAAAAATAGGCGTCTATTTTGGACAGGGCTGCTGTCAATGTCTTTGATAACACAACAACTCAAGTCTAAAGTTAATTTTGGCGTTATCACGTTATCTTGACTATGACTAATACAATTTTACTCAAAAATTCATTTGTATTGGTACTCAATATTTTAATTTTTAAACTATAAGATAATACTGCAATTTATTTGTTCTATTTAATTTAACATAAAATATAAAAAATTAAATACAATTTTAAAATTTTACTATCATAAACTAAAAATCTATAAAATTTGTCTGTATGTTTTTTAATTTTATGATATTAAATATATCATATATAAAAATTATTAAAAATAGAAAGAGATAGTTAGTTCTTATGCGGGTCCAAAGAGAGGGATAAACAAATTAAAACTAATGAATACTACTGTCTAGAAAAACCAATAAGGAGCTTTCGTGGACATTGACTTTCCGGCAAAGTATTATTTCGGCCCCTTTTGTTTTTCCTTTCTCTTAAATATAAGTTCTATTTTTATTTAGTGAATTTTTCATCAAAATAATAAAAATAAAAATATTTTTGGTATTTATTATTTTTCAAAATACAACTTTCGCAAAATCAGTTATTCTTAAACTAACGGTCCATTTGGCTATGTAAGATCAAATTATGGTATGAGATGAAATTTTATTTGGATTTTTAAATTATATTTTTTGCGCATAAATATAAATTATAAAGTTTAAAAAATATGACATTTGTTGATCGAACTTTAGATCAATAAAAAAGTAAAATTGAACATGATTTGTGGTATACTACTCTTTAATATAATCTTCACCAGTAGCAGGCATTAATTTGAAGTACTAATAAATTTGATAAGTTGAATCAAATGCATGAATGTCAAACCTGTGCAATCTTTATTTAAGTCACCTTTATTGTTGCATGAAAATTTTTACTTATGTTTAAAGAGATTGGAGTAATTGTATATGTACAATGTTCTTTTTTCCCCATTTGCACATATCGTTTGATTAAAAAAATTGGAACCATTTGTATTAATGATGACTTTTGTTTTCCCTTTGTGAAGTCGGCAGGCAATTAATCTGAATGGATTTGGTTGGTTTTCTTGAAGTCCACTGGGAGATTTAGGACTAAGAACAAAAAGATTAAAGAGCCTTTGAAATATTACTATATTATTGATTTGCCTAATATTATCACATTATACACAAAAAGCAAGTGCAACCCAAACGTAAGTCATTATTTGTAAATGAAACTTTCTTGGAAAATTCAGCCTATAGGTATGGACATACCACATTTATGTTTCAGACTACACCCTTTTTTCTTTTTAAATTTCTACTTGAGAAGTTGACTTTATATAATTGCTACCTAATACTAATAAGCAACAAAAATTACACAAAATATTCTTAATATAAAAATTATTTTAAATTGAATCCAATTTAAATTATTTATTTTTAATAGATTTATGACTCAAACTATTTACTCTCTTATTCACTTTTTTCTTTTTAATTTCACCCATGACATCAACATGAAATCAGCAAGATTTTAGCATGACTGCTATGAAACTATTTACTCTCTTACTCACTTTTTTCTTTTCTATTTCACCCATGACATCAACATGACGTCAGCATGAGTGCGTGCTATGAAACTATTTACTCTCTTACTCACTTTTTTCTTTTCTATTTCACCCATGACATCAACAAAATTTCAGCATGACTGCTATGAATTAATCCTCTCTGATACTTTGGTGGTATATCGATACTCTACCGATATCGTATAGGATTATGCTCCTTTTTTAAAAAAATAAATAAGAAACAATTAAAAGACAATTATTAAAATCTAAGCATGTCGAAAATATATTATTTGTGATACCCCATTAGTTTATTGATACCACGGTATCATAAAAAATTGAGCTTAATTCTTTTTGTACTCCATCAGTATTTTGAAAATCCATCAGTATTATATAGTTTTGTTTTTTTTTTAAGAAGTAAAACAATTGAGAGAAAATCATTAAAATCACAAACTTATTATTTAAACTCTAAATTAGTAAAAAAATATATATTTATAATACTCCATCGGTATATTGGTACCATATCAGTATCATATAAGACTGAACTAACTTCTCTGCAATACTCCATCGATATATTGATATCCTATCGATGTCATATAGTTTTGGGCTCTTTTTCTAAGAAATAAAACAATTAACAGAAAATTATTAAAGTCACAAATTTATTCATTAAACACAAAACTAGTAGAAATTATATATTTTTTGTAATACTCCATCGGTATATTAATACTCTATCGGTATCATATAATTTTCTGCTTTTTTTTTAAAGAACTAAAATAATTAAGAGAAAATTATCAAAGTCACGAACTTATTTATTAAACTCTAAATTAGTAAAAAATATATCCTTTGTGGTACTTTGACACTTTGTCGGTATATTGATACCATATTAGTATCATATAGGATTGAGTTTAATCCTTTACAATATTTGTCAATATATTAATATCTTACTGATATCATATAGTATTTTTGAATTTTAATAATAGACGAATTAGATAGATATTAGTTATAACTAATTAGGAGAGCATAAGTGTAAGAGGATATATAGATATAAATAAATTTTTTAAAAAATTGTGTGGACTTAGTTTTCCCTGAGCAAAATAGCTATGTAACCTCATTTATTTTCCTATGAGCTTTCACAAAATTTATTAAATAATGACCGTCACATCATTTCATCATCCAATTAAATTTGTAATATTATTTTATATTTGAGGGCAAAATAATTTCACAAAATGATCTAAGCATTACATATTTCATATATATAAGAAAGCATATATATGTTAATTAATTAAAGATAAACTATGCTTAATCATATTCATACCGCACAAGGATCAGTATTAAAATATATATCAATAAATAAGGAACAAACACCAATTGAAAATTTCTTTACATTTTCACCATTTTTTAAAATTATTATTTACATGTATTTATAATATTGACTTTTAAAATATATGGAAATAAGTGATAAAATTAGTAAGGACTTCTAGTCATGAAAACACTCTTAAATCTTCCTTATTTGATACTTCCTTATTATTTATATCAAGAAAATATCTAGCTGAGAAAATTTCCAATTTATCATGGGTTCTAATGAGTGATAGAATCTCTTTCTATATAAGATCTTTATAATTAAATAATTTATCAAAATTAGTGAATTATTTACCTTTTTATAAGTTCATAATTAAATTTAATTTTTCTCCGTAGAAGTACACGCTTCGATCACACGCAACGTACAACAAGACTAGTATTTTTAATTGACACAAAATCATATCTCTGTAAAAAGGAAAAAAATAAAAGAGAAATTTTTGCATATAGTCACTCAAAAATATTTTAATCATGCTTTACAGTTTTAATTTAGGTAATTATATTTTGTAATTATAATTAATAACAGTATTTGTATATATTTTACTATACAATTTGCGCAATGTTTGTATAATTAACTATACAATTCGCACTTTTTGTACAACGTATGTATGTATAATTCGCCATACAATTTGCAGTTTTTGTATATACTTTGTATATTTTGCTATGCGATTCGCGCACAATATTTTTATAATAATTCGCTATACTATTTACGGTAGTTGTATATTTCACTATACCATTTGCAGAGCGTTTTATAGTTTGTTATACAATTCGCAATATTTTTTTTATAACATTTGTATATTTCGTTATACAATTTGTGCACGACGTTAGTATAATTCACAACACAATCCACAGTATTTGGATATTTTGTTATACAATTCGTGCAACATTTGTATAATTCGATATATAATTTGTAGTGTTTGTATATTTGATACAATTTGTTGTACAAACTCAAACTGTAATTATATAAAAATGTTAGTTACAAGGCATAATTATTTCAAATTATAATTATATTAATTAGTTAACTAATATATATTTATTTATCTCCTAAATTTTCCAAAATAAAATATATTATTAAGTTGGCCTTATTCCAGGGAGTTACGTCAAATAAATTATCTTCAAAGAAATAGGAAGTCAACAACAGAGCACATGTTGAATTATCAAAAAAACCCAAATTTAATGCCGTCATGTGTGTAAACTTTGTGAGTTTACTTTAAAATTAGTATGCTTTGAATTTAGATGTCATGATCACCACTATAAAATTAAGATATTTAGTCAAATTCAAAGAAAAACGAAGCTGGTGAAGTATATGGCAAGTAACATAATATTTTAGTCAAAATTCTTTATAATAATCATTTTTGTAATAATATTTTATTAAAAATAGTAAAAAAAAAAATCCAACTTTTGTGTTATATTATATATTTTTATAATAATAATAATAATAAAATTCAGATAAATAATACTATTGTAAAAAAGTTTAACGACAATACTATCTCTAAAATCAAACTCTTTTAATTGATATTACAATAGTAATGCGATGTTAAGGATAAAATAAAAAGGCTTGAACATATGAAGTACTTTTTCATTAATTAATTATTTGAAGGAGTGGTAGGATGTCGTGAATACGATAAACACTTAAAAGTTGAGTATAGGAAATAGATAATGTTTAAGTAATGCCAAAAGATTAGATCCATACATATATTTGAATTTACTAATTTGAAGTTGGAAGGCAAGAAAGAAGATACCCATATTTGTATCTTCTAATAACTTGTCATAATTAACTGAGCTTCATGGAAGAAATTTCTAGTCTTTCATTTATCTTTGTGGTCTATGACTTATGTCAATTAGTCTTATTTGGATGCGTTGTATTTTATTTTCCTTTTGTTAGTTGTATTAGTCAGATAAGTATATGTAATATTTAGTTATATATCTGCAAATACTTATAAATTTATTTGTTTGGTATATATTATCATACTGTGTGAGTAAATTTTGGTCATAATTACATACCTTTTCTCATCCTTTTGGCTAAGGTTAAGTCCGTCAAATACTAGACAAATATATGTTCTTTTTTCATGGGGATAGGGAAAGAAAAAACTAGAGATGAAGTTATCAAAAAGAAATTCAAATTCTTACTATTGGATATTCATGCCGTCAATAGTCTGAACTACTAAATTTCACGAGCATGTAACATAAGACCAAAGGTTGTTATATCATTTTGCAACATATTTGTGATTCGCCCATATTTAACTATAACTCACAATCCTATTTCTAATTAAAGAAAATTTCTTGTATTTTAAGAAAAAGAGTTTTCTTCTTCCTTTTGGATTTAGAAAGGTCCTCTAGTTCTCCTAACCTAGAAAATCTACTAGAGAAAAAAAAAAGAATTAGTATTCTATACAATACTTGCCCATAACCTAGAAAATCTACTAGAGAAAAAAAAAAAAGAATTAGTATTCTATACAATACTTGCCCACTGTAGAAGATCGTAGATTTCGAGTATTCCTTAAATTAATTTTCTGCATATTTTGTGTGTAATACGTATTTGTGATTGTTAATATTTTCCACCACATGTAACATAAGACCATAAAAGGCTGTGATATCATTTTGCAACAAGCTTAGAATGATCATGATAAATATAGCTGCATCATGTCTTTCATGTTCCTCATTTCACTAAAAAATCTCAATTACATATTGAGAGGAAAGGCTTAAAGTAGTTTTCTTATCAAAGGAGGTAATATTTGTTCTCTAAAATAAGTAATAATTAATAAATGAAAAACAACAACTAAGAATTCATTTTCTGCAGAAAAAAGATATTATACTGGTAATTAAAAAAATATTTATATCGTCCGGCAGAAAAAAACCCGAAGTATATCCTTGTTTGGACCGTCGTGGATATTGAAGGACAATAAAATAGGTATGCTCAAGGGCGCATTAGATACAATTAATACGAAATAACATCAGATTTGTTTTTTCTACTTTCAATCTCATCATTACTTAAATATTGATCAATCAAATATGACAAAAGAAACTATTTTCGTGGTGCCAAATTGAACACACTAAGCCTTGAATTATTTGATTATAACTTATATACCATATTGACTTATAAAAAAAATTGGAGATCAATTATAGTATGCTCTGTCTTTTGAAATTTAAAAAATTTAATATTTTCTGTATCATGTGTCTTTCGATCTATTCCTATAAAATTATTCAAACTTTCCTTAATTTTAGATGATTGATTCTGTGCATGTGTGTACATCTGTGTCATTACTCAAATTATGTATGAACACATGAATTTCTCCTTAATTATTAGTGAATTAATAACTTGTACATTTTATCTTTTAAAGTCAATCTTATCAATAAGTTAGTTAACTATAATGGATAATATCAACCATATTTCCAATTAAGTAGTTTAGACCCTTTAGGACTTCGTTGTAATTAATCCTTGTATTTAGGTTATAGATAAGTCTTATCCTTTTCTTAGTTTATCTCTTTACGGTAAAAATTGTACAGAACTATATATCGTGGTCTATATCAATACAAATTATAACAGAGTTGCAGGCCGGAGAATAAAAAGATTAATGCCCCGCGAGTTCTTGGAATTTTCGTAGGAGAGATTACAGCTAATCTGAAAACAACTTGTGAGTCAAAACAATCGTTATTTTGATTATAAGCAAATAGTAATGGGACTAATGGCAACTTGTATAGTATAGTATAAAATTCATCGCCTTATTCGTCAATGACTATATTTTTTTTCTACAAAATTCAAAGTCAAACAAAAACGTCACTTTCTTTCTACTTGTTAGGTCTAAGCTTCTTTTTATTTTCCGTTTTAAATACTAGGACTGAGAATTCTGAATAATTTTCACAGCTAAGAGTTTAGGTATTTTTTTTTATAAAGGACGGACAGCTTCGATATTTTTTCGAAGTCTTCCATATTTGCATTCTATTCTTAACTTTATGTCCTCTTTGTCTCCTCATTTTCTAAGTTGTTTGGTCGTTTAAGTTCTCCAGCAAAACACAAGTCACAACTCGTCGCCATGGGAACTCAAGCTCCATCAAATTACGACGATTCCAAGGTAACTCTCTCTCTCTCTTTCTCTCCAAACATATATGAATTTAACGTGTATGTACTCATAATATCAAGTGTATTATGATCTCACCGAACAGTGGCTTAGTAACTCTATATTATGTGGACATCAAGAATTTCCATAAATGTTGTGTGAGATATGTTCGAGGATTTTTTTAAAACAACCTTTATCTCTATGATATACTTGCCTACATCGTATTTTTTCTTGGGTGTGTTTTTGTTGTTATGTGAGATATGCTAAATATTTGAAATGCTTGGTTGAGTTTTAGATCTTGAAACATAACCTGTCTCTTGTCTCATGTACCAAAGAAAAAAAAAATTGTCTCTTGTTCCCAAAAAAAAGAAAAAGAAAAAGAACCTGTCATTCTCGTTTCTGTGTTCATTTAGTTGTATTTAATTTGGTTCATGAGAAAATCATGAATTATCCTAGCTCTTTCTTGTTTAATTTGTTTTGGTTGGTGTAGAATCAATCTTGAACCAGTCAAATTAATATTATTCCTATTTTATTTTAGAAAATAATAATAAGGATCATAGCTAAATTCAGTTTTAACATTGCATGTGTGTACATCACGTTAGATGAGTAGGGTACTTTCATAGGATTTTAATTGCTTTATTAATTGATGACGGTGAATTCACGGCAACTTGCGATGAGCAAATCGCCTCGACTTTTCAGTTGACTTTCATACTAATCAAATCTGCTACTTTTTTTTTAATTACTAGTGGGTCACATGAATTATCGAGTTAAAATCCTTTTATAATTCCACTGTTTTACGCCAAGTTTCACGTTGCTTTGCATCTGAAAAAAAAACATTTAATTTTACTTTTTTAATACTATCAAGTTAGTTAATTTTTTAGGTTACCAAATTAGCTTACTAAATACAATTACCAGAAAATCGCTTTGGCTGGTAGTGCGAAAATAATTATCTTAGCGGGTAGAAGTTAAATATTTTGAAATAATCAAAATTGGGGTAAATTTAAGAGTCTGTTTTATGCGATTGAATTACTTTTGGACAGCCCACTACTGAATGGTAGAAATGAATTCGTACGGGTGTTTATACCAAACTAATAAATACATGAAAACTATTATTATTATTAAATCACTAAACTATGGTAAGTTGTACTATTGGTTTGATCATGTTTCAAATGTTAATTTGTTGGTTTCACTTAAAATGGATATAATCAAATGACTACAGGTTGATACAAGAACTGAAGAGGAGAAGGCAATCGATGCGTGGCTTCCGATTACTTCTTCAAGGAATGCAAAATGGTGGTATTCAGCTTTTCACAATGTTACTGCTATGGTTGGTGCTGGTGTCCTCAGTCTTCCTTATGCCATGGCAGAGCTTGGATGGTACGCATACTCAATTTCACTAACATTTAAAGTTATATATGAATGTAAACTCAATTACACATATAAATGAGTTTAATTTTGGATATTATTTCAGGGGACCTGGCGTAACTGTGATGATAATGTCTTGGATTATCACTTTATACACACTATGGCAAATGGTTGAAATGCACGAGATGGTTCCAGGGAAACGTTTCGATAGATATCATGAGTTGGGGCAACATGCTTTTGGGGAAAAACTTGGCCTATGGATTGTTGTGCCTCAACAACTAATTGTCGAAGTTGGTGTGGACATTGTTTATATGGTCACCGGAGGAAAGTCACTCCAGAAGGTCCACGACTTGCTTTGCAGACCAGAAGACGGCTGTGCATCTATCAAACTTTCATACTTCATCATGATATTTGCCTCTGTCCATTTTGTGCTGTCTCATCTTCCTAATTTCAATTCCATATCTGGTGTGTCTTTGGCAGCAGCTGTTATGTCGTTGAGGTATATGCATTTTCCTTATTTGCTTACGTACGTCTTTAAATGTAGATGTTGTTACTGACATTTTTGTTTGCATATATGCACGTGTGATGCTGAAGTTACTCAACAATTGCTTGGGGAGCATCAGTTAAGAAGGGCGTACAACCGAATGTGGACTACGGATACAAGGCTCACAGCACAGCAGGAACCGTTTTTGATTTTCTCAGCGGATTGGGAGAAGTGGCTTTTGCCTATGCGGGTCATAATGTTGTGTTGGAGATTCAAGCTACAATCCCTTCAACACCAGACAAACCTTCGAAAGTACCTATGTGGAGGGGAGTTGTTGTTGCTTACATAGTTGTGGCTCTCTGTTACTTCCCTGTTGCTTTTATTGGATACTGGATGTTTGGAAATGCAGTGGAGGACAACATTCTCATCTCTTTGAACAAACCTACATGGCTAATAGTCATGGCTAACATGTTTGTCGTTGTCCATGTTATTGGAAGCTATCAGGTACCATGTTCTGATCTAAACTGCATAAATTTCAATTACATTAAATTAGCCTAATGAAACATTAATCCTTTTTTATCTTATGATGTTGTAGATCTATGCAATGCCAGTGTTTGACATGATTGAGACGGTGCTTGTTAAGAAACTTAGGTTCAGGCCTACTTGGTACTTGCGATTTGTTACCAGAAACGTCTATGTTGGTAAGTCATGACTTGTCTTCATCTAATTTGTTGCGTACTATAAAACTTCAAAGTAGAGATCTTGAAACAAATATTATTGCTCTTGTTGCAGCTTTCACAATGTTTGTTGGAATCACCTTCCCTTTCTTTGGTGGCCTTCTTGGTTTCTTCGGAGGATTTGCTTTTGCTCCAACAACATATTTTGTAAGTTATATATAAAGGCTTTTTCCCCTCTAATCTCTTTATAGACTTTGTAGAGCAGAGTACTTAACTTTTTGTTTCTTCAGCTGCCTTGCATCATGTGGCTTGCAATCTACAAGCCAAGGAGATGGAGTCTCTCTTGGATTACTAATTGGGTAAGTGCATTTTTCAGTTTTGTGATTCTGCATTCTGTTTACACTTAAAAATGCCAGACTAATATGTTCTTTTATGACAGGTTTGCATAATTTTTGGAGTTCTGTTGATGGTTTTAGCACCAATTGGTGGCTTGAGATCCATCATAATACAAGCAAAAACCTACAAATTTTACAATTAGGAGAAGTTTTTTATCATTCAAGTGCAAAAGCAATGATGATGCCAAATGATTAAATTTAGATAGAAGTATGTTTGGCAAAGGAATTTCGGGCAAGATGTTTTTATTGCCTTGGTGTGTTTTGGCTTAAAAAATATTTTAGAGTATAGTTTTTCTTCGTATGTAAAGATATGATTAATTTTACGGTGTTTTTCACTTGTCAAGACTCGAAACATACCTTTGCGCATCACTTTTTCACTATACTTTCTAATAAACATGCATCATCAGAATGTAAAACATACAATTAAATATCAACAAACACAATAATTATGTCTTAAATCTCAAACTAAATGTTAGAGAAAACAGGGGATTCTTAAGGTAGAACTGAACTTGTTAACCAAATCTACATCAAGCTAAACACATACAAGTAAGTTGATCCGGGACAATTGGTTCTGTAGCCTTTTATAAGAATTTTTTTAGTTTTATATTTTTTATAGAAAAAATAAGTGTTGTAGCTTATGAAATTTTTAGTACTTACCCCTTTTTAAACTTTTTTTTTAGTTATTGCACAAAAAATGAAGAAGTAATGTCCTTCAAATTTTTACCAATTCCCACTTACCATAAATATTCAAACGCTATAAAATTCTCTCCAACTCAACGAGTAGGTTTTAATTGGCAAATTCAATATAGGACTAATATCTAATTATTGAGAGACTTTAAGAGTAAATATTATTTGCACATAAATTTATAAAATATGAAGGATTTCATTTCTTTTTGTGGTGAATTTTTCATATGTAATGATTTAATTTGTGGAATGATTTTTAAATTTATTTATTTTTGATATTTTTAATTATACTTAAATATCATATTAATATTATATCATTATTTTATTTTTATTTTCTATGTATAGTATTAATTCAAAATTTAAATATATACATTTTAATTTAATAAAAATAAAATTTAATTAAAATTAATAACAGATATTTAAAGTAGTTTCTAGTATTAAAAGTAAGTTGATACTTCCCCTTTTCCTAATTTGGCTCTCAAAAGTATGTTTTAAAAAAAATAGCCAAACACAATCTGCTTATCAAAAAATACTTTTCAAATAAATAAACTAAGCATAAATTGATTTTTTTCAAAATCACTTTTCTGGAAAATTGTTTTTATTTTGAAAATATAAAGAGTATATATGATCCCAAAGAAAATAAAATTGAAAAAAGTAATATGAAGAATAGTTTAATCTAATTAATCTATACTCAATATTTTTCCTAAAAGGTGTAGACAGACATGACTCATGAGGGAGTTAAGAAAATTAAAAAGAGTCATTTAAGGAAAAGATATAAACAACATTAATAATGAGATTATGGGGGAGGAAAAATGGTAAGGAACTGAGAGATATTTTAGGAAAAGAGATAAATTAATTTGAGTATAAATGATGGAAAAAATAAATAAGATTATCTTTGAAATTCAGCAACTTTTAAGGTGAAGTAATTTTAAAAAAGACACAAAATCTTTGAGGAAAAAAGGTAAAACTTTTAAGGTGAAGTAATTTTATAAAAGACACAAAATCTTTGAGGAAAAAAGGAACAGAAAGGAAGGAATTGGGAAAAAAGATTAATTAATGAGAATAATTTAAAAAATACAAGATCTATACAAATCCTAGCTGGTGACAATTCACCACCATTTTGCCCAACATTATATAGTAATATGTATATATTAAGGGGATTAGAATAAATAAAATAACATATTAAGTAGCATTCTAAGGTGGATAAAGAAAATCAGATATTACCAATATCATGTTATTACTATATAGAAGTAATTCTTATCTTCTACACTTGGAATAACAATTAATCAATTGACTGATATTTACATTTTTGATCCTCTAATAAATAACTTTCCATTGAAGTAAAAGATAAGAAGATATCAGTAGAGACATTTTTCATAGAAGTGCACCAAAACAATATATATATTTATATAAAAGAAAGGATATTGTCCTATTAATTGGTGTTTTACCCAGAGAAACCAACTTTCAAGCTCCCGTCACACAACAACATGGTATTCTAATTTGCTTTCTTTTTATTTTGTTATATTGCAAACAATGCTAATTACATGTGTAAAACATGTATATCGCATAATTAAAGTTGATTCCTTAGATGATCAACTAACGTTATATCTCAAAAAGTCATCTTTAGTGTTGATTCTAATTTTCTTCAACGACAAAATGAAATAATAATTACTAGTTGAGTAACCATATGAGAAATCTATATCAAAATTTTTCTTTTTGGTTCTATTCACCTATAATTAAAATGACAGGCTGATGAAAGAACTGCAGAACAAAAGGCAATTGATGAGTGGCTTCCGATAACTTCTTCTAGGAATGCAAAATGGTGGTATTCGACATTCCACAATGTCACGGCTATGGTTGGAGCCGGTGTCCTCAGTCTTCCTTATGCTATGGCGCAGCTTGGATGGTACGTGTTAATCTTAGAGATTTATATGCCAGTAGAAAATAGAGTAGAATGTAACTTGAGGCTTATGTTATGGAAAAGCAATTCATTTGTTTTGGATGTAATTTAATTTTAGGGGACCTGGTGTAACGGTGCTGGTGCTATCTTGGGTTATAACTTTGTACACTTTATGGCAAATGGTTGAGATGCACGAAATGGTTCCAGGGAAACGCTTCGATAGATATCATGAGTTAGGGCAGTATGCTTTTGGGGAAAAGCTTGGGCTATGGATTGTGGTGCCCCAACAGGTAATTGTGGAAGTTGGTGTTGACATTGTTTATATGGTCACCGGAGGAAGATCACTCCAGAAGATCCATGATTTAGTCTGCAAAGACAAGTGCTATAATTTCAAACTTCCATACTTCATCATGATATTTGCCTCTGTCCATCTTGTGCTTTCTCATCTTCCCAACTTGGATTCCATATCTGCTGTGTCTTTAGCTGCTGCTGTCATGTCCTTAAGGTATACAAATTTATTACTACTACTATCTATTTTCCTTTCTGCCGATTAATTTTTAAGTCCTGTTTTCCTGACTATTGTACATTAGTTACTCTACAATTGGCTGGGTGGCTTCAGCTATGAAGGGCGTGCAGCCAGATGTGGACTATGGCTCCACGGAAAAAACCGATTTGGGAGTAGTTTTCAACTTTTTCGGCGCGCTGGGAGATGTGGCTTTTGCTTACGCAGGTCACAATGTGGTGTTAGAGATTCAAGCTACAATCCCTTCAACACCCGAAAAGCCTTCCAAAGGACCTATGTGGAAGGGAGTCGTAGTTGCTTACATCGTTGTGGCCATTTGTTATTTCCCTGTTGCTATTGTTGGCTATTGGGTGTTCGGGAATACGGTGGAAGACAATATACTCGTTTCTTTGAACAAACCCACATGGCTGATTGTCATGGCTAACTTGTTTGTCGTCATCCATGTTATTGGAAGCTATCAGGTACTGCTGAGATATTAATTACATGTCTCAACTAGAATGTTTGTTATGGTAACATTGAGCCTAACGCAACACTGTTGCAGATCTATGCAATGCCAGTTTTTGACATGCTTGAGACTCTGCTTGTCAAGAAGCTCAGGTTCAGGCCTACTTGGCGCTTGCGATTAATTACAAGAAGCATATATGTTGGTATGAAATTAAAGCTGTATTTTCATATATCGAAAAAACACTAGTGCAAGTTTTATTTGTATAATATTTCCATTCCTATGGACAGTTTTCACAATGTTCGTTGGAATCGCGATACCTTTCTTTGGTGGGCTTTTGGGATTCTTTGGAGGATTTGCTTTTGCCCCAACAACATATTTTGTAAGTGATTTTCTCCAAATCTTGTACTAGTACTATTTTTCACTTGTCTCTTTTTAACTCTCGGTTTTCTTCTGCAGCTTCCTTGCGTCATGTGGCTTGCAATTTATAAACCAAGGAGATTCAGTCTCTCTTGGATCGCTAACTGGGTACGAATGACACAAATTAGTCTAATCGCGAATTTCCTTGTTCTGATTTATGATGAAAACTAATTTAAATGGATGTTTATGATGACAGGTTTGCATAATTTTGGGAGTTCTGTTGATGATTTTAGCACCCATTGGCGCCTTAAGATCCATCATCTTAAAAGCAAAGTCCTTTGAATTTTTCAAATAGTGAAGATGTCTTTGTTTCTTGGATTGAAGTTTGTTTTATCCTAAATTAATGAATTCTTCAGTCATAGGCATTTACTTATGTCTGTTGAAATCAAGGCGCACCTCTGTTATGGTGCCTGCTATTGCTATTTTAGTTAATTTAATCCTCTCCATTTTCCTAATTTCTTATTTACATGAGTCATATTTGTCCAGTTTTATCCTTTTGACCTGTGAATATCCTTTTATCCATCTTCAAATGAAAGTAAGGATATATACACTCATCTAATTTCAATGGCTAAATTTTCATTTTTTTAAAGATACATTATGATCATATAAAGGTGAGTACTACAACTATGTCTTAAAAAAAAGAAATAAGATATCATTTATAACTTCTTTTGAAATTTTTAACATAGCACATAAATAAGAAAAAGATATTTAAAGGATAAAAACAGTGTTGTGATAATTGGCCAAAGAGATGTTTTTGACTGATTTTATAGATCAAACGAAAGTAACCTCCACACTTTGCAACGCACATTACCAGAAGGCTATGCTAAGGACTTTAATGTGCGCCATTATTGAGATGAGCATACAATCATATCCAAATATTATGATTGTGAATTAGAGTAATATATGAGAGAGAAGTGCATACATATATATACACATAGATAATTCATCATCTCAAACGAGCTGGAACTGTAGGCCCCAACTTAATTCTCAATCAGCCACTTCGCTATTCAAGAAACACATAATAAGGAGGCTGCTTAAAAATTAATATAACACACTTTGTTGCACAATTCTAACTTTGACAAAGGCACACTATCTAGCAAAATTATGCTCTTATATAAAATTGACTATTATGCAACACAAGTACCACAACAATTACTATTGCTATCCATCAATCTCAAGTAAATCTGATCTAATTTCGTAATCTTTAACTTGGATGACATCCTGCAACTTTTGATTTGAGATGTTCTCTCAAAATTACGTCTTTAGTTGTTCAAACATAAATCTAAATTAAGTAGCGTGCAAACTTTTAAGTTTTTCACGGTAGATAAAATGGTGAAGCCACATTAAACACTTTCGAGTTAAATATTCAACAAAATAGGTGCACATGAACTCCGGAATTAAATCAAACATGTTGCATGTGAAAGGAAAATCCCAACATTTCAAACATAAATTAAGTGGAGAAACCTATAAATATAAATTTGTTTATTTCCAACCTCCCAACAACATCATTTAATAAGAAAAATAACGCAAAAACTTGAAACTGCGTATCTATTTCTAAACAAACACCCAAATGTGATTAAGATGCCAAAGGTTTTTTTAAGAGTTTTCTGAAATTGAAAACGTCAGAAATAACAACAGAAAAAAAATAAGAAAGAGAATTTCTGAAGCCTCCGAGTAGTGCGACCCAACTTTGCTCTTTGGTTCAGTCCTGAATGATGGCAACGGTGAGTTTCTCAAATTGAGAGTACATAATGCTTAATAAATGATTTTGTAAATACGTGAACAAGCTAGTTGGATTGGATAGTAAAAAAATCTATTAAGAAAAAGCAAATGCACCATTCAGATGAAAGTCTTTGATAGATCTTGAAAGTTGAAAACACATATTTTTCATCTAAGCAAAAAGGGGTACAACACTACAACTACAAAGAGAATAAATAAGATGACTAATATGCCCTTAGCTAAAATTTTAATTTCATTTAACAAGTAATAACGGTTAGGAGAGAGATAAATAAGGTATTTGATTTTTAATTTTTATAAAAATTATATGTATCAAAAGAAAAAAAAATATTTAAGGAGAGAAGAGAATTTTTCGTAAATAATACTAATAAATTATGGTAATAAGGAGAAGATGAATTTTGATTTTTAATCATAAGTTACCTAGTATTGATAAATCTCACATAATTCTTTTGTGTTGAATAGAGACAATTTTGTACATAATGGATCTGGACATAATTCCTTTTTTTGAGTTCCCTTGTCCTTTTAATTACAATGTTAAATTTGATTTGGTAACGAAGAAAAGGGGCATATGGATGGCAAAGAGGAAATGGAGATTCTGTGGGCGGAAATGAGAGATATTCGGAATTCAGAAACAAAAGTAGATTCTATAAATTTGCCATAACTGTCTCCAGACTATTTCTCAAGAAGAGATCGATTAAACTCTGAACCTTTGTAATTCATCATCACAACTCTTTACAATCTTCGTAACTTCCATCACATCACACAATATGACATCCTCATCAGCAGACAAAACTGCGGTACGCATCTATGCAGGGTTTTTCTTTTGTATTGAAATTGTGTCTCTGTAATCACTTTTATTATGCGAATATGATAGGTTGATGGAAGAACTGAAGAGCAAAGGAAGATAGATGAATGGCTTCCCATTACTTCTTCGAGGAATGCAAAATGGTGGTATTCAGCATTCCACAATGTTACGGCTATGGTGGGTGCCGGTGTCCTCAGTCTTCCTTATGCCATGGCAGAGCTCGGATGGTATGTATATCCACCCACAATTTTTACTAGATTATTGGAATTCTTCACTTGATAGTTATTGAAATGCAGGGGACCCGGTGTGACGGTGCTGATTGTATCGTGGGTTATAACTTTATACACTCTATGGCAAATGGTTGAGATGCATGAAATGGTTCCAGGGAAACGCTTCGATAGGTATCACGAACTCGGGCAGCATGTTTTTGGTAAAAAGCTCGGGCTATTCATCGTGGTGCCTCAACAACTAGTTGTGGAAGTTGGCCTTGACATTGTCTATATGGTGACTGGAGGAAAATCATTGCAGAAGATCCACGATTTAGTCTGCACCAGCAATTGCACAGATATCAGACTCACCTATTACATCATGATGTTTGCTTCTGTCCATTTTGTGCTGTCTCATCTTCCCAATTTCAATGCCATATCTGGGGTGTCTTTGATAGCAGCTATCATGTCCTTGAGGTATGGTTTTAGATTATTCTTCTTTTATTCCATTCGATATTTAGTTTAAACTTATGCCTTCAACAGTTACTGTATAATTGCTTGGGCGGCTTCCATTGATAAGGGTGTGCAACCAGATGTGAGTTATGAGTACAAGGCTGAAAACACAGGGGAAGCAGTTTTCGACTTTTTTAGCGGATTGGGAGAAGTGGCTTTTGCATACGCGGGTCATAATGTGGTGTTGGAGATTCAAGCTACAATCCCTTCAACACCTGAGAAGCCTTCTAAAGGACCTATGTGGAAGGGAGTCGTCGTTGCTTACATTGTTGTGGCTCTATGTTACTTCCCAGTTGCAGTCATCGGATATTATATATTCGGGAATTCAGTATCAGACAACATTCTCATCTCATTGAACAAACCTACTTGGCTCATTGTCATGGCTAATGCCTTTGTTATTATCCACATCATTGGGAGCTATCAGGTATAAACATGATTGTCCATTCCCCTTCTCCTCTTTATGGAACTAACACGAAATCAATCTCCTATTATTGTAGCTCTATGCAATACCGGTGTTTGACATGGTTGAGACTTACCTTGTAAAGAACCTTAAGTTCAAGCCAACATGGTACTTGAGATTTATCACCAGAAACATTTATGTTGGTAAGTTAGTTGCCTTCATTTGTAATTTGTTGTCCCGTACAATAGTTTGTAATGCCTTTGGTCTTATTGCAGCTTTCACAATGATAGTGGGAATCATCTTCCCTTTCTTTGGGGGACTTCTTGGATTCTTTGGAGGATTTGCTTTTGCCCCAACAACATATTTCGTAAGTTCCCATTTTCCCCTTCACACTTGTTCATGTATAAATTGTTTAGTCCTGCCCTAACGCTAACACTTTACTTTTCTTTAGCTCCCCTGCATCATGTGGCTTGCAATCTACAAACCAAAGAAATGGGGTCTCTCTTGGACTACAAACTGGGTATGGTCAATTTTCTGATACTTCATTATTTAAGCTTAAAACTGCCACTAATTAAATACTATGACAGATTTGCATTATACTGGGAGTTCTGTTGACTGTTTTGGCACCTATCGGCGGCTTAAGAACCATCATTATACAAGCCAAGGAATACAAATTTTTCTCTTAGGCATCTTCTATATGATTCAAGTCCAAGATATTGGAATTTCTAGCAATGTACTGTTTTCTTGTGTTTGGGCTTCGGCCTGCTTTTATTCTAGTGTATGTACAAATCATGTAAATTTGAATAGTAATATTCTGCTCCTCCCTTTCCTTTTTTCTTATCAAACATCATGCAATTCTGTATTCAACTTTGAAATCTTCGTTGAGAAAAAATACATGACACATCAGCCAACCAAAGTTAAACCAGATAATTTTTCGATTATTGTTCTTGCGGTCTAATTCACAGCTATAGCTCGAAAATTTGATTTTATAGTTGTCTAAAATAAGACTTAAATATTCATTGCTCATAATTGCTTAAAAAATAAGTTGCCGTATTAACCTTTTAATAATTTTATTCATTTCTAATTTGAAGGGTCTACCTTGACCCTTGGGATCCTTATCAAATTTGTATAGTCTCCTGACAAATTCAATCCTCATAATTTATTACTACTACTGTTATATTAAAATGCGACGCTGAAAATCAGAGAAGATGAAACAAGCAGAGGACTTTCGAACGATCCTTTTTTCTTTTTTTTTTCCCCTTCTCACATCCAATTACAAACTGAATGCCAAATCAACACTTCCCATATTTGATTTATCTGTTCTTTTTTCTTCTTTTTGGGGTTTTTGTTTTTGTGAACTTCTTTCGGCTTTCAACGTCGAAGAGTTCATGTTATACCTATCACAGATTTCTGAAACTATGATACAGCAACAGTGGCAGAGGGTACTAGCTTAATCAAATTTCACCTTCCTCAACATCAACAGGATCACTTGGAACAGTAGCTGGTTCACATTCTTCCTCATCGTCATCCACCTTCATGTACAGCCCAAGTTGTTCCAAGGGGTTACTGCCTCCAAATTTGAAGCTACCTAACCCATCCTGGGGATGATCTGGACTAGTCTCGTCTACTGAACTGTGTAACTGTTCGGAAGGGACAGCAGTCAGCATCTCCAAATCCTCAAGGAACTTTGAATTCTCATTAATCTCTACAGTCTTCTCCATCTGCACAAACCAATGGAAGTTCCATTTGATATTCTAGCTGAAGTACATGAAGCACTTGACCTACTAAGACATGATATAGTTTCTACTCACCTGGAGTAATGCCTGTCTGGCTGCTTCTCTATCGAGCTCTCTCCTCCTCTTAGCCTCCGCAGCAGCTTCCACTTCTGCACGTCTTTGAGCTTCTTCAGCAGCTTTGGCTTCTGCTTGCAGCTTAGCTTTCGCTGATCATGGAAATTAACATTATCAGGCTTCCAATTTATGTAAGAAAGAATTTTCTTCCATGTTGAATATTGGGTTGAGGGGTACCTTTCCTCCTCTGCATCTCAAGTTCCTCCCTTTCACGACGAAGTTTCTCCGGATCACCTTTCTCAACCTTAATAGCAAAATTATGGATCAAATGACATGCTGGTCAAAATAAATGGAGAAGGCAGTAGCATGCCTATAGCAAGCAAAGGATACTCACCTCAACAAGTGCCTTCTCTCGAGCTTTTAAAATTGTATCCGCAAATCTGTTCTTCAGGAGAGCAGCCCTATAAAGCTTTCCAGGGGAAACCCTCCTCTCACTTAGCTCACTCTCCCCTAATGTAAAAATACAACACATGGAACCCACAAATTAATAGAGGCAAAAAGAAATAAACCAAGTTTTCTTACGTAACCTTTTTATCTTTAACAATAAATACAGGAAAAAAAACTTTTCACTTCTCAACTCACCATCTTGATATGCTTCTGACTCAACAGAGAATGGCATTTGCCGAGAACTTTGTTCCAGCTGGTCCGTGCCACTGATAGACTCTGGAGATAAAACAAGGAGTGAGATAGCAACATCTATGAAGTCTAGGGATAGACATACCAAAGCAACCTGATTACAGGATCTCTGACTACCAGACACAGCTAAAATATTTAATAATCTAGCGCTTGATTCCTGAGGTATATTTACTTAGATGGGTTAGCTCTCTTTCAGTTCTATACAAGCTCTATTCAGGAAAAAATAGATCCTCTAAAACCATTCCATGAAACCACTAATCACCACACTTTACAAACCTTATAGGTACTGCAGATTTATGCACTTCCTACATTTCTAGATAAGTGCTCAGTTTCACATAAAAGGATTAACCATCAATATATTAATCAGAAGAGAGAGAATTATATCCAGGAAAGAACTCACGATTTCCATCAGCTAAACTATTGCCAGCTTCCTTTCCATCTGCCTTTGCTGGCGAATTGTGATCCTGGGGTAAAACACCGGAACAAGATGTATTAGGTTCCCAAATACTTTATAGTAGGTCCGATGGCAATAAATACCTAGGGTTCATTTAGAAAATATTGTGATCTCTCTCACCTGCTCAGCATGATCAGATGTTCTTTGAGTTTCAGACTCATCATCAGAAGAGCTACTAGAATCTGAATCTGGATGGAAGGGAGATGCAAGAACAAAATTAAGACAATATTGGAATTCTAAGATCTAACAACGAATAAAGCAATCCCAACTAAATCACAGGCGTCAAACCATTTTAGCCGGGTTGGGGGCAGTTACAAGTTGCTTTATATTGAGAGGCACTGCCCTTGTATGGATGGACATGAATCGGAACACCAAGTACTTAAGTTCCTCTACAGTTTTATCCAATAAATAAAATAAAAATAAAATAAAGAATAAATTCAATTCAAGAAGCACCATACAAATGATGATCAAGTTTTAATGGAAAATGAAAAGGAAAGCTGCGCAAGAGAAGTACAAAAGAATATAGTACCACCAACACAAACTTCAAAAGAGAAATAGGTAATGCTTAGATCCAACAGACACGTACATACGACTAAGATAACTTCAAACTTATTATAGCGAAAAATCTATGAACTTCGTGAATGCAGTAAATGTGGGGCCACAAGCATCCCATTTTTAGCAATCATGTAACATTAGCAGCAGCCTGCTTCGTTAGTTATTTGGCGAACCACTTGACTGGAAATTGACAGACTCAAAAGATAAAGAAAAAATAGAGCAATTAATAGGTGTTCTGAGCAAGTAATGTTGATTATGACAAGCTTCACTTAGTAGACTTCTCCAAAAGTATTAATGATGCAACAACCTAATAAGAATGCTCACTATGTAGTCAGTGAAAACTAGGAAAGGAGATACTAGATCAGCAATAGAAAATAAGAAATAAATAGTTTAGGTTATTTTAAAAAGAACAATTCAGAATGTAAAAAATCCATCAAACTACAACAATTTAGAATGTTAAAAATTTGAAGGAAGAGCAGCACATCCCACAAGATGGTAAAAATAGCCCGATCACTTGATGGCTTTAAAATTCATCTTACCAGCCCTAGACGATAAGACCAGGATAATATGCTATGAACAGGATAAGTCACCAGAAAACAGATCATTGAACATGTAGGATGCACTAGAAGAATGTCCAACAGAAACAATGCGAAGAATATCAATAAGTCAACAACCAATCTGAATTACCATTTGGACCCCCTGTATTTATACATTCATCTCTTTTTGGATCTGTATCTTTTTCAATCTCAAGTGAAGGATAACTGGAGACAGGAGGCTCATTTCCCCCGATATCAACCTCCTCGTCAACATGGTCATTATCTGCATATTTCCAGTATGTAGAAGGAAAATTGTTTAAGTTGGAAATAACACCAAACAACATATAGCGTGCATGAAATCAAAAGAGTGGGAAAGCACCTCCTTCTAGGTGCATGGATGAATTACTAAGCCCCAACTCATTTGGCAGCTGAAAAAAACGATAAGAGAAAACAATAATTCATTAACATCAAACGCTGGTGGAGAGTCCATTCTACATTGCATCTGAAGATGTATTCTTTGATTGTAAACTACCTCTATCTCACAAGGTTCAGCTTTAGCATTGTCTTTTTGTTTCTCTTGCAAAAAATTATCTAGAAGCTCCCGTAACGTGAACAAAGTATCATCGGAGAGAACATCAATGTCAATCTCAATGTCGTCTTCTTCATCTTCTCCAGTTGCTGTTCCGTTTGAACTATGTTTCTTCAAAAACTCGATGATGTTGTCAGGCAGGTCACCAAGTGAAGCTTCTAGTTCACCACCTAGTCTATGTTTCTCTTCATCAGTCATCTTGCATTTAGGAGGTTCTAGCACAGCTACATGCAGCATTGGAGAAAGTCTCCTCTTCTTTGAAGCAATTCCATTTTCTTCATGCAAGCCTGATTTTTCTTCCACTAATTCAGCATGGTTTGCAGGCAGCTTTTTCTCAATGGTTTTCCATCTCAGTTCAAAAAATTTGCTCATCTCATTAGCCATGAAATTGACAATATTACCAGGGGGGTTGTAGGTCAATGCATTAGAAAACGTCAGTCTCACATCAGCAAGAAACTCCAGTGGACTAGAGTAAGCACCTGAAGTCAGCCTCTTCTTTATTGTTCCCAAATCCATTGGGTGTTTAATGACCGTGAAATAGTCGGGAATGTTCAACTTAACTATGTCAACAGGTTCATTAAACACACCAGCATGCTGATGTGATAGCAACTTTTTCAACAAGTTCTCACACTGTTTCATCAGTGCTGCATTTGAACTGGATGGTACTGAAGCAGTCTTAACAGATTTAAACCTGCCTGATACCCCCCTGCTCAGGCCTCGTGTCTTCTGAGCAAAAGGGTTTGACTTTTTTCCAAACCCAGGGTTTCCTGCAGATTTCTTCTTGCTTGCTAAAGGGAGCCCTTTCTGTGCATTGGTACAGCTAACAATATCTCTAGAAGATGAAACTGCAACTGCATTTGTCCTATAGAACTCAACTTTCTTCTGAAGAATTCTAGTTTGTTCAAGATCAGACCTCAACTGCAGAACCAAGTTTTTCCTCTCAGATGGTGAAAGCTTGGATAACGGTATAACTTGGATGGGCACAGAAAAACCATCATGTGAAGAAGAATTTATATTTATCCATCTCTGCTGAGGAGCCATTGAATGTCCTGAAACAGCGATTCAAGCATCAAATCTCCCTGAACTGCCAGAGCCCTCCTATTCATAATTAGTGGCAAAACCAGCAGAACCACCTCCCCGCAACTTATCTTTCCTGGCCATCCACCAGACTGTAGAATAGGTACTAGTTGGCTTCAGGAAAAAATGGACTTTCTCTAACCTACCACAAAAGAAGAGATGTTCTCAGGAAGTCAATCATGAAACCAGCCAAAAAACCAAAAGAGCTACATTAGTAGGAATTCTTTGAATATCTACGAAGATCTCCATGGGTAAAATATAGTTGTTACAACATTTCGAATAAAGTTCAATTCAGAAATTTTCAGTTTTACGGTTTAGTCCCAGTAAACAAAATTTCGTCTTTCCTCTTATAACCTCATTGCTAGTTGTCCCAAGTGACATCAGTGTGCTGTGAAGTAGTTACATATTCTCCATCACCTCATAATCCTTATTCGCACACTGTGTTGTGAATGAATGAAATTAATTGAGCACTCTTATTATTTTGTTCTCTCCCTTCACTACTTGGCTTGGTCAATTTTGTTCTACAATTTCATTTGCTTCTCTGCTCTCATTGCAAATTAGCACTTGAGCTTCAAAATATTAACTGCGGCGAAAATCCCGAAACTCAAAAATATCAACAATAAAAG
This sequence comes from Solanum rostratum, assembly GCA_029948455.1. Lineage (NCBI taxonomy): Eukaryota > Viridiplantae > Streptophyta > Magnoliopsida > Solanales > Solanaceae > Solanum > Solanum rostratum. The sequence goes on along the minus strand of CM057056.1, from coordinate 764,312 downwards.
GTTCGAATCAAAATTTCAAGAGTTTGTGATAGGGAGAAAGAAGAGGTCCAAGCTGCTGTAAACTGCTAATTATAATTTAGTTGGGGTCAATTTCTCATATCATGGCCACTCAACTAATAGTTATTCTCTCATAAAATCACCTATCTTCTTGATTACAAGTTTATCAAAGAAGTAACTTTCCGAGATAATAACTATTAGTTAAGTGACCATCTAAGAAATCAACTCCAAAGTTGTCTGTGCTCTTTTGCTGGTTCAATACCATTTTGAAGGAAATTGGAGTAGTGAAGATATTTATTGCAGGATGGAGCTATGGAGACTCTGCTTATTAAGATGGAGGCTAATGGGAGTGCTGAAAGCTCTCCTCCTGCTTCCATCATACTTGCTCAAGGAACTCTGATGATGAACAAGGCGGATCTTTTGTTGTCAGGAATATAAGCCTGACTTTCTCCAATGATCATATCTGGATATAGAAGTTTCAAATGTGCAGAAGAGAGAGAACCAAGAGACAACCTACCATTTTCAGCTTTTTATTTTCATGGTTAAGATGTGATTTTCTTTATGGATGTATTATTTGTTAAAAATAATCTTTAGGATAAATATGACAGTGATCAGGATTATAATAACATTTGCTCCTCAAATCATTAGGACTAAATCTAGCAAGCGCAGGTTAGTTTCCAAGCTGAATTAGATATTTGCATCTAGTCTACCCATCAACTTGCTAAAACTCGTGCTTCAATTGTTCTTTGCACAAAAAGCCCCAGCAAGTACTTGTTTTTCTACATTGTTTTGCTTTTGATAACATTTAGCTATAAAGGGAATGAAGACCTCAGGGGCTGATTAAAGCATCATGTGAGGGGACTATTACTGAGACCTCCTTGCAGAATAGATTAGTTAGGGATCATAGTCCAGGGAAGTTATTTAATGCAGGATTCATCAGAAAGGCACTTGTGTGTCTGAGCCATTAAGAAGCGCTAGAGATGCATTCAATGGCCTTCATTTGCTGAGGAAGGCAGAAAATAGGTGCAAGTGCATGATACTTGTCAAAATTGCTAAGTAGAGGATGTGGCACACCTAGGTTTCTACAAACCCTGCCAATTCTAGAGAAAACAGAGGAGTACATAATCATGAATTCAATATAATTCTACAGAAAGCAGAGGAGTACATAGTCATGAATTTAATATAAGGGGTGGCCAAACAGAAGGTAACACCGTCTTTGTGATTGTAGATTGTTATAGCATACATGCTCATAATTTCTCATTGACAAACTCTTCACTGTTTTCCAAGTTGCTAGACTATTCTCAGACAATAACCTACATGGACTACTCACAACACCGTCCCTGCAGACAGATCTTTTCGAAAGGAACCTTCTTAATGAATGAAGGTCCATCAACAAAGCTTGTTCTACCCTTAACAAATAGATGGATAGCCCATGGAAGTCAACAGCTACCTAATAGGCAGACATTGGTAGCTATCAGGACCCTTAAGCTTCCCAAAGTACCTTGGACCTTATCACAGCTTCTACGAGCTCCAAATAGTGTCAGAATCCGTAACGCATAATCTTTCATGCATCACAACTTCAAAAGAAGATCAATGATTGCATTGTTGCTATACTCGAGCTAATGGACTGCATTTTCTTTTTTCTTAAAAGTGAGCTAACAGTGTGCACTTCTAATGGACATCCATAAGTGAAGTCCATAGACATAATCAAGTTTTGTCAACAAGGAATATGCTAAAACAATGCAAGTCTGGTCACCAGAGTGCTATATTCAGTGGTGAATCTAGAGTATCTAGAACATGGGTGCAGCACTAAAAAAGAAAGAAAAAATGTATTTAGTGGGAATTGATCTCTAATCCTCTAAATAAATAACTCAAATCTTCAACCAAGTGAGCCATTTAGTCTTCTTAGCATGGGTGTCAGCATATATTATTATACTACTACAACAACAACAACATACCAATGGAATCCCACAAGTGGGGTCTGGGGAGGGTAGAGTGCACGCAGACCTTACCACTACCTCATAGAGATAGAGAGGTTGTTTCCGGAAAACCCTCATCTCAAAAATCAAGCCCCAGAAGCAGAAATACTAGATATGGAAATAAAGGGAAAAAGAAAAGAGAAAAAGGAAAAATGACTAAAATGAGAAGCAGATGATAGTATGTACATACGATAAAAGTAGCAAATATACGACAGATAATAACAATACAGGATATAAAGACACGACTAATCCTACTACCCTACTATATCACAAGGTCAGACTTCAACCTACCCCTACTAGCCGATTAGTCTTCTACCCTAATATGCGACCTCCACTCCTTTCTATCAAAAGTCATGTCCTTAGTGAGATGAAACAGATAATATTATACTAATTTTAGAAAATATATACATACAATACTTGGTTTTACGGAGAGACAGCGGGGTGACCTGCCCCAAATTTTCCCTATGAATTCGCCCTGGCTACATATGAGGATTCCAAATTTTATCTTTTTCTCATCCCTCATTTCTTGATTTCAAACTTTGAGGTCAAGGTAGAACTGAAAGAGGTGGCAAAGCAATGAAGTATTGAAGTACTCAAAGAATAGTATGTATTCAATGTGGAAGTAAGGAATGAAGATAACTTTCGAAACTTCCAAATTTTGTTATTACCCATTTTTTATAAGAAAATCTTTTATGCTATTACCTTGTCTTCATTTATCCCATATAAGGAAAATAAGGGCTTAGGGATTTGGGTTATAAGCAACTAGGAGTTTGGTTTAACAATAGATGCATTGTAGGCACTAGTCACGAATTCCAACCTGGTTGGTGATCCAAGATGATTCAACTGATTTTTTTCAAGCAATCGCAACTACTTTCTTTCTCTTCCACTGCTGTCTAGTTTTCGAGTGGATTAGAGTAAAGGGGCAACCCCATTTTCAATGAGCTTCGAGATAGAAATTCCATTTTTAAAAAGAGATCATTGGTTCTAACAAGAATAGCAAACTATGGACCTCTGGTCTGGTAGCTTCATACATTTCAAAGTCCTACTGAAAACTTAGGGATAACGGCCCATTAACATTATTTTTTGGCAACCCCCAATTTGTGGTCAAGGTCGATACTTTTGGGGTCATGTCTAGCCTTGATTGGAGATCAGGTCCACGGGCATCCACATAGGGCCACATGAGAGCATTCCTTGGAGGAACTTCGCATCCGATTTTTGAGACCCATGTCTATTGAAATTTTACCCTGTACTTCAGCTATATTTTCATTTTTCATTTCCGTCTCTTATTATGATTGATCTTTTAATTTTAGTTACATATTCTTTTATATGTATGTGTGTGCGCGCGCGCATACATATGAAACCAAAGTGAATCCCCAAGCTCAGGGTTGGGGGAGGAAACTAGTTATTCTTCACTAATCAAGAAAATAACTGAGGTATACAATTAAACTGCAAGTACATTCAAGAGCACTAGTTTTTCTTTCCATCACTATGTTCACATTAATTTCATGGTAAAAGAAACCTTACTCAGAACTATAACAACTTACATGTGAGGTTAACATATGGGTAATACAAAAATTGAATACATATACCTAATCAATCTGCATAAATCCTTAAAGAACAAGGCAATTACACAGAGTCCTCACTATTTCACAGCTTCCATTTGTCTAAACTCCTATAGGAAAACTAAAAGTAGTTAACAAGATTCGCCTGGTAATATGAATTACCTTCGCTTTATCAGCTCCCGATCCCCTGCGGCAACGCCCAATTACACCAATACTAAAGGATTCGATGAAATACGGAGGAAAATTCAAGCCGGAAATATCAAAACAGCAAACCCTAGAATTGTGAATTTAACCCAATTTGACCTCCAAACAGCGTCTCCAATTCAATTCCACCGAACCTTTGAATGAAATTGAGCAATTAGAAGCAAAGCACCGCGATCACAGGAGAAACTGAATGCTCGAAGCACCTCTTCTTCTTCTTCAAAAATACTAGAAAAAGCAGATAACTTTTTTTTCTTTTTTGTTTTTCTCTCGCTAATGATTTTTTTTGCCCTTTCGAAACGCTAACTCCTTTAAATAGACAGAATTGTGGACTTTCCTAACGACTTTCAGCGAAATCTGGACCGTTCAATATGTGGCGGCTAATCCAACGGATGATATTATTCAGTACTTCCGTACTAAGATCTGGATCTGACGGATGAGGTGGAAGGGCATTACTGGAAAATTATTGCAAATTATGCACTACTAACGACTGTCAGTTGTTTAAGTACATGAAAATTAGAAGATTCTGAATATATTAGGATTATCAACTTTAACTATTATAGAAGAGTGGGGTAATTTGGACAATTTATGTATGTACAAAAATTTAAATAAGCTAAATAAATATGTTTTATCACTTTCACAACGTTGCAATGTGAAAAGGTGAATCACAATTATTTATGTGTTGAAGATATTTTTCTTATTTTATGTTGGGGCACTTTTAAAAACACATATCATGTGGAATAAAAGAGTATTACTTGAATGCTAATGCAGGTATCAAGGGCGATCAAGAATTTTTCAAGTGAGTTGAATGTTATTTATTTTATGAAGGATGTTTTTTCTGTTGCATTGATTTTATACGATAAAAAAAATCTATGAATTATTTATATAAAGTGAATACTAATTGAACATACGGATCTATATTCATACCAAACACAAATCACACGATCAAATCAAAAATAAAAATAAAAGAAAATTTTCAATTTTAGTTTTAAGAGAGAGACACACTCAAATTTTAATGTAAAATGTTGACCAATTCTTTTAACCTTTCAAAAATGTATTCTATGTTGGATAAAATAATAAATATGACTATTATCTATAAAATATCTATTTTAAACAAATAATTTACTTATACATAGAACTCTATATTGATTTAAATTATAATATTAAAAATTAAAAAACTTGAGAAATATTTAAGAATTTTAGGTGAACTAAACTTAATTAATAGACTAAAATAAATTTATTTGTTTTATGCAACAATAATGGAGCAAATGGTTCGGTTCAGACATGGATCGATCTAAATGGAAAGCCTTAACCACTACGCCAAAGGCTTGTATTAAGGTTGTCCAACTTTAACTATACATCTGTTAAACTCAAAATTTAATATATATAGATGGTATAATTTTTTAACGAAGGGTGTTTAATTGATCACCTTAAGATAGTTATAGCTCTGATTCTACACTGAAAAAATGATCAAAAAAGTTGTAATTCCTAGAGAATTGAGTATTTCTATCGTAATGAATGATTACTTGATGAAAAAATCCCGAGAAATACTAATTTGACTCATTATTCCCAAGATAATGATTTATTTTTTTACACTCATCATGTAATATATGCAGTTATTCATCAATAGAAAAATTAAATTAATAAAATATATGTATGTATACATACAATCATAGTGATATAAAGGAGGAGAAACAAAAAATAAGAGAAAGTCCCATTATCAAGTTTCCTTCTGATTTATGTTACCTACCACTCTATTCTCATCATATTATGTTTTTAATACATCCTGAAAAAATGTATCAAGATGTAATTAAAAGAGTTATTAAAAATGTCTTGAGTGCATCTAATGCATTTTAATATTAAAAATTAGGCAAATTAATTTTTAAAAATCACAAACTATCACATAATTAACTATACTAGGAGGAGTGTAATTTGGAAAACCAAAAGAAAAACATTCCTACCCATAAATTTTTTGTAACTTTATCAAACATGATTCTTATTTGTGAAGTAGTCATATGATGGGATTTATTAATCTATTCTTCATTCTTTTCCTCACACTCATGTATGTTAGAAAAGCAAAAGCTTCACAAAATAATTTTAAAAAATGTTATTATTTGACTTTAGAGGGCAATAAAAGGCACACTTATTGGGGGATTTAGTGACAAAATCATGTCTATAGAGACTGATTAAATTAAGGCATACCATTACAAAGAAAAAGGTCTTCCCTCCAGCTATCTCATTATGATCATTCTTTAGCTTTAAAAAAAAAATAGTACTTTTAAAAGCTTAAGTTTGAAGTTAATTATTATTTCGAACTATTCCCTTAATATTTTACAGAAACCCCTTAATCTACTTTATTAAATAAAATTATAAACTATATGTTATATTTATAATTTTTTTATTAACATGAAATAAACTAAAATAACAGATAAAAATGTACGGAGGGAGTGTATGTATACACGGGCCTGGATTGAGAAAACCCAATAATTCACGTGGGCCAGAGCAGCCGCACATTGGCCCACCCTGACCAAGGATGACTTCAAGGCCCAATATATCTCTCTTTAGCTTTTTAAAGTGAATTTGGATCACTTCCCTTTGTAGTTAATTGGTAGCTACATGGTACCCGTCAGTTGTAAAACTAAAAATTACGCAAATACATAACATATGTTTATACAATTTTTTATAATTCTTAATTTTTTTAAAAATTACAAAAATTTTATAATTTGATTTTCTCTCTTTTTCTTATTGATACAAATTATGCAACACTACTATTATATATAATCATACGTTAACCGACACATATTTAATAGGTGTCAACTCAATCAACTCCTAATTTAGTGCTAATTACAACTCTTCATCTCTAATTTCAAATCAAATTCCAAAAAAGAAAAAAGATTATGTTGCACGTTCCTCCCTTTTCCTTTTTCCCCTTTTCCTTTTTTGACCTAATTCCTTTCTCTCATTCTCCATCTCAAACGTGAAATTTCCATTACAATGGAGTCTACTCCATTATCTTCTTACGATATTACTCATGCATTACCAAATATCAAAGCTATTAGTCATGCCAAAGAGATTCCACCAAGTGAAGAATGTCCACAACCTGAAGTTGCGTACAACCAGGTAGTTGACTCCGACAACCAGGGGTTCCATGAAAATAGGATAAAAAAATCTAAAGATCCGGTGTCTAAGACGAAGAAGGTTTGCAAGGTTCCAGTGTCGAAGATGAACAAACTCAAGACGGTTGTTGGTTAAACATCCAAATCCAGAAGTAATGAAGCCTCTTCAAGAAAAAGAAAAAGATCAGTACCGTTGTCAGTCAAACCTTCATTGCCAAAGGTTTCCATTTTTGTAAATTTCTTAGTTACAAATAGTATTGCACTATTTTCGCCATCTCACGTCCACCATGGTTACTGAGGTACATATAAATCTATCATTTTTTATTGATCCATAAATAAATCATGATTCACCGCAATACTTTAAATACATATCAGCTTGTTTAACTTTATTTACTTTTTATTTTCAGCATACTTGTTCCAAACATAATTCCTATACAAGCTGAATTATCAGCACTCCAGTTACCAGCTCCAACAGTCCTTCCTTATACTGTGTCATCCACGTCTGCTAATCCAAGCACATGACAGGCCCATCCAGAGCATGTGGATAAATATTTTGACCGATTTAAAGATTTCAGTTCAGAACCACCATAACATCTTCTAAGAAGATTCAAGCATATTGCTGATTCAATGTCACCACAACCACCGTCAAAGAAGAGGCCTGATCATGAAAAAAAAATTTGTCATGATATAAACTGATAAGCCTAAAAGGCCAGTACGACGTGCACAAATCCCTAAAGAGGCCACAACACATACATCAGTACCCAATCCTTCCGATCAGTCAAAAGGTCCTGCCAAGCATGACAATACTAGTGATGTTAATGAAGTGAAGCGATTTTTGAAGAACTATGTAAGTATCAATACATTATTTAGTTCACCATATACGAACATAGATAACAATTAATCAATATAATCATCATTTTTGTAAGGTTGATCGGAAGTTCAATGCTCTTGATCGGAAGATCAATGCTCAGGAAGCATTGATAAAAATAAATCATGCTGAGACAATGAGAGCTTTAGGAAAGGAGGTCCACACACATGAAGGGGTATTGAATCATTTTACTAGTATGTTTTTTTTTACTGAATCTTTACCATGACATTTATATATTTAATTTTTCATAATTCAAGAATATGGACAATGAACCAGTTCCGAATTTCATTAGTAATTTTGGTCAGACAGTTCATGATGATTCGCTTGACGATGTGGTTATTCCTCCCAAAGAACCAATGGAAGTAACGGAAGATGTTCCCCACAACTTCGAAGCCATTGAGGTATATTTTTTCTGTTAAATCATTATTAGGTTATGTTTTTTCGAATTCTTATATGTGCTCACTTTACTGATACAAAACAATGTTGATTTGTACTTTATAGTTGATACATAGAATCGATAGCTTATACATCCACCAAGCCATGTTGATTTATACTTCCACTTTTTTTCATTATTTATATGGTACTGTTGAATTATACTATTAAAATTTTCAATTAGTCTGACTTTTCTTTTCATTCTTTACAATGAATATGGTTAATATATATTCTTTAGGTCAAAATCTTAACACTTAAATCGATAGTTGAACCGATAGCATCACCAACCACTAACTTAATAACCAATAAATCAATATCACAATTGTTTCACAATAATTAATATATGTACACATCAATAATCAACAAGTTAAGTCAATAAGTTTCAAAACTAAATCGAATTGATCAATATTCCAAACTACGTACAAAGCAATGTCATATTTTCACGAACTTGTTTTCTTCTTTTGTTCACTTACTAAAGTGAAATTCTTTTCATTCATCAACATAAATAAAAAAAAAATAGTCAAATCTAGAATGGTAGTGTTATCCAGATTTTGTTGATATTTTTTATATTCTGAATCCATTTCTGTATAATAGTGCACTCATCTTTTTACAATTCTAAATCAAACTTTGATTATAAAGCATCATCTTAATTTAATTACTAAATAAGATATGCACAATGAGATTGTGGTTGCATGTTTATCTAGAGTCTACAGTATCTTTTTTGGAGTTTGTACTATGCCCATTCTCTATTTAATAATTGTATTTAAATTATTAATTTGTTTACTTTAATTATTTCACTATTATAATCGTTAAGTTTAGAATAACATCTTTGAAACACATTGAGCTAGTACATTGCAAAATGATTATGTTTAAATCATGTTATTGAAATATGTTTAATAAATAAAGAAGACTTAAGTCATTAAAACCCCCTTAAAGTTATTCATATATTTTATTTAGACATTTCAACTAAAAATTAATATCTGTTAAATATCTAAATTAATCAAAAATACATATCTATTAAACAGAAAATATAGATTTAGCAAAAAGTATGTTTTTCACTTCCTCTGAGAATGTGAAGAATTAAAATAATATTTTGTTTTCTAAGAAAATTACATTTTTCTTCATCAAATAACTGAAGAGAATACTTTTCAATAGTTTTTTTTTTTGTCTAAAAAGGAACAACAACCCACCCCCTACTAGTCTTCTTCTTCACCTTTTTTTAGTTTCCAAAGCTTTCTCCCATTTTTATCTCCAACGCTTTCTTTCTTAAATTTTTTTTATTCTTTTCAATCTTCAATTAAAAAAATATAATAAATATTAACTAATTGAATCTATATAGGAAGAAAGAAGTAAAATGATTTTTCTTTATTGGAGGTGAAAAAAATTAACCGGCCTTCGTTTATCTCATTTTTTTATCACCTCTAAACAAACACTATTACTCAAATTAAAATATGAATCCATTTGTTCTCAATTTTCTTTATGTTGATTTAGAAAGGATGAACGACCGACAATTCCAATTTTTTCTATAATTTTTGGGGCTAAGAGCCACTTGTCATTTTCTTAATTAAAAATGCATCACACACCCTACTGTTTAAGTTTTTTTTCTGGGATTAATTCAATTTGCGATTTAATTTAAATTTCAATTTGATTTTTTCACTTTTAACCTCAATGTACGAATAAAAAGCTAAAAAGGATCGTGTTGTCAAAGAGAAGTCACATAGAGGTTATTAATAAGTAGGGACTAGAGAATGTAATGCACAGAGAAATAATTTTTTCCTTCTGAATAAATGAAGGTTGTGGGTGACAATAATAATGTACTAAATTCATACATGATTAATTTTTATATTCTCCTTCCACCTTTTTTATATTCTTTCATATATAATAGTACTAGTTTTTACGTAACTTATGATGGTGCCGGCAACAAGAAATTTATATATTGCTAATGACGTTGTGTATAGTTCATGTATTATAATACCTTACACTTACAACCAAAGGTGACCTAGTTAATTAATCCATATTTTTCTATCACTATCAAAAGGAATTATATTAGTTGTTGAAGAACATTAATAATGTTCTTTTTTCTTAACTTGATTGAGGGCAGACATGACAAGTCCGATTATAAGCAATATATAGCTTGAGGTTTTAATCTTTTGGGCTCTTTCACTTTTTATTTATATCTATGTTATATTAAAAATATAAAGGCTTTTAGAAATACTGTTTGAACTTTTTAACCTTCCTTAAAAAACTTCTCTTTAGGTAAAATCATCTTTTCACTATTTTTTCCTATTATTATATTATCATTCTAAAAATATTAAATGTAATAAATATAATAAAAAATTAAATGAAGAAGTTGTTATTGTGATTAAATTCCTACAAAGCCAATACTTTTTCTTTATTATATACTTTTTACTTCATAATTATACATACATCTTATTCTCTCAAGACCTTAATAAAATATTATTAAATATATTATTATTATTACTTAATTTATATATATCAATTATTATAATTAAAATCTTCCTTTGAAATTTGACTTTAGATCTCTGATGTAGTGCACAATTTTAACAAAGAGGACATTTGATCGTTTAAACAAAAAGAAAACATTTTAAAGCAGCTTGCTTACTTAAAATAGAATAAAACGCCAAAAAAAAAAAGAGAAAGAAAAAAGCAAAGGGAAAAAGAAGAAAGCTAAGGGACGCCAAAGGTTGAATGAGTCAAAAGGCAGGACACGTGGCGTGGTTCTTGTCCAGCCAACAAATGGAAATCGATTTATGTTCACGTGTTCCTTTTCTTTCATACTACTTTATTTTAAATATTTATATTTATATATATATATATTAGAATGTTATTTAATTTTACGATATCGAAAAAGTTGAAACTAATTTTTTTTATATTTAACAAGACATTTCTGAAATCACAAAATTAAAAAATATTTAATGTATTTTAAATTTTACATCTTCCAAACAATAAGATGTTCCCTCCATTTTCTTTACTTGTTCACTATATTATTTTGAAATGTTTAATAACAATTATATTATTTTGAAATGTCTAATAATATTTTTTTACTTTATAAAATTAATAAATAATTTTATATTTAGTTTCTAATTTATTTTTATTATTAATTATAATTATTTTTTTATTATATTTTTTAGATATTATATTTATTATATTAAAAGAATAATTTAATAAATTAAATTTATTATTTTTTTATTCGTGTATCAAGTAAATAAGGACGGATAAAGTATATAAGCAAAATTCGTATATATCCAATTATCCATGGACTAATAATTACGTGCAGCTTATTTTGACTATAATACTCTACAATGGAAAGAAAAATCGCGTAACTATTCTTTCCATTAATCACTTAATTATTCTATCCCTTCAAATCTAATTAATGGCACTTATTTTATTTCGAAAATTAGAATGAAAAAGGGTACTGTCAACTGTAGATAGAAAAATAGGGAACCACCGGAATCATCACTTTAACCATGTGAAGAAATCCATGAGTAAAATGTACATGTTGAAATTCAATTATTTTTTTTAATACGGTGATCAATAATTTTATTGAAAGTTAATTAAATTTAAATTCATAATTTCATAATAAAAGTATATCTAAAAGTTAAATTTAAAATACCTGGTTAAAAAATTAGTTATTATTCCACAACAACTCATCAATATATCTTTATGTCGAAACTTTTCATACCAACCAATTATGTCTAACTTTGCTTATCATTTATCAAGCAAAAACAATTTTCTTAAGATACAGAAAAGAAAGTGTTCTTATCCCAGTTACTACTGCCTCCATCCCTTTTTAGTCATCATATTTGCATTAATTAAAATTTAAAATTATTAAATTAAATTAAAAATTATGACAACCAAAAAAAAAAAAAAAAGGAATAATGGAATATAACCAAGCACGGATGTCAGGATAAGAGGGCGCTTACCCATTTGGATTCATGAAGAACTTAGCTGCTCCGGCAAAATATCTACATAAAGTCTCTAAACAATTTTTTTTTTTGGTCACATTATAATATATAATTGAAATTTAATTTTAATTACTATAGAAGTAAGAACGTTGAACTTGAACTTTATTATTCATTATATCATATATTTACGAAATTACAATATTTGCTAATTATAGTGACAATATTTTACCCAGTACTGATGTTAAAATACTTAACCCACTATAATATAAATATAGAGATAACTTAAATGTCATACATCCATCCGTATGACTTTAGTGTCACAGGTAAAATTGATTATTATTAAATTCTATATTTTAAATTAAATTAATTTATTATTCACTTAAAAATTTTATTTTATATAGCAATTAAAATGTAAATTATTTCAATAATTTTTTTTATAGTAAACTTAAAATGAAAATTTTATTTTTAAGCTAAATAAGATGAAAATTTTATTTTTAAGTTAAATAAGATGGAAGTTTTATTTTAAAACTAAATAAGATGAAAATTTTATTTTTTAAATTAAATAAGATAAAATATATATTTAAAGCTAAATAGGATGAAAGTTTTATTTTTAAGTTACATAAAATGAAAGTTTAATTTTAATAACGCATGACATGATCATGAAAATGCATACATATATGTTAAATAAGATGAAAATTTATTTTTCACAATGAATAGTTAAAGCTTGCAAAGAAACTTCAAAGAAAAAAAAACTAAATAAGGTGAAGGCTTGAAGAGTACTTTAATAAACAAACATCTTATTCTTAGAAATTGTACTATAAATAGTATTTTTAATACGTCAAATCAAACAAACATTAAAAATTACTCTCAACATAACTAATTCCCACATAACTTATCCCAACATAACTTGTATTCAAACCAAACAATCAGTTAATTATTTCAATGTGATAAAAAAATTAATAACTTTACTATTATAAATTTATCATGTGTAAATTATAATAGCTTTATAACAAGACTCCTATATCACCTTATTGTTGAAAAGTTGAAGGACCAAGGCACAAATGATATCACAATAAACTTGAAACAAAAGAAAAGACAAGAAAAAAAAAAGGAGCTAATCCACAGATTTCTGGTTATGTACGTCTTATATTAGGCAGGTTACAGGTGTCCCTGCCTGAGTGACAAGTGATGTTATGGCCTCTAGTTTCTATAAAGCATTTTTGAAGTCTTAACAAATCAGTCAGCAATGTAATTACAAACTTTAGTTGCAACCTAACAACCCTGTCCAATTATTTCAATACTAGCTATCTAAAAGCTCCACTAATTAAAAACAATAAGTTACTTTAGTAGTTATCTTTAGTCACATAGTCCTAGCTAGTATGTGAAGGGCTTGATAAGGAAGAGACAAATTGAATACAGAACAAAATGAATTGTCAATACGTCAATGTTTATCAAATGGTGCTTAACTCACTGCTTTTCTTTGACCAAAAAGTTAGTCAGATGATTATTTTGGACAAACTACAAGACAATATGGAGAATAATGGAGTAGTATATGTCCTATTTTGATCTAGCTAGTGTGAAAAGGTCCTTACGAAGAGCTTAGTTCACATTCTTGTTACAAACTGTAGATTTTCTCTGGCTTACATGATTCTTTTTTTATTTTTAATTGTGTACGTGTTTACTCTTCTTTCTCAATTTGTTGTAGGTATTTGGTAGTCAATACATTTATTAGTATTTGATATCAAAACAAATGCAATGTGTGGGTGAATTGCACTCCTTCATGGAAAAATGTTTAAGCATTGATCAGAATATATAAATGTTTGGAAAAAATTTCTCAAGTCCTGAAACATTTCAAGAAAAATGGAATGTTGAAAATGACATTATATAATGGGATAGAAAATAAAATAAAATATTATATCGTTAAAAAAGAATTATTCATACTAAAACTGATTTCATCTGAAAGAACGACTCTGAAGTATAATAAACAATAAATCATCAAGTTAAACACACAGTTCGATATCAATTTCTTAGTTCTTAATTTCAAGAAATCCAATATATTCAAAAGTAAAGCTTTGAAAGAAAAGGACTGCGTTAATTATTTTAAGTGTGTTTGGTAGTGTTTTTATTTAGTTAAGGTCTTCAAGTATGACTTGCTTTCCTTGCTCAACAATAAGTACTTGTTGAATTGAAATTAAAGCTGAATAACAACACATATAAGTTTGTAATCAATTCTCAATTTCCAGCAAACATCTTTTTACATTTAGAAGTAGATTTGTGAATAAGAAAAGCTAGAATCATTTTTGCCCTAGATTTAATCATCCGCAAAAGCACAAATTTTAGGGATCATTATTCTTCTCACTTAGGGTTGCATATCATCATTTCCCATGATATTTATAATAATAACATTACCTGATGTATAGCAATGCTAGAGGGAATTGAATTACTATTGCATGGAAAAATTGAAAGGTTTATTTACCGTTCAACGACCCAAGCTAAGTGAAGCCTTAGCATCAAATCTCCATGCAAATCCACCAAACTCCATCTTCCATACATCACAAGGCATTGTCCTTGACTGCTTCACTTTATTCCATGTATAAACAATTCTTACTGTGCATGCAAAAACTGATAATAATAATAACGGTGCACTTTTATTCTCCTTTACTACCAACCGCACCGCCATCTCCGGTGGCTCTCCTCCGTCCTCTACCGGATCTATCATCCTCCGATACGCTAGGTTCACCCACTTCACGCAATCTAGACCGTCTGATATAAACCCTGGACACGTGTCACGCTCCAGATTCATCATCTTCTCCATGTCCGTACTTCCTAAGGCTGATATATCTACCAAAGTACTGTTGGTTATACCGTCTACCATCACCCACGATTCCACTACCATCGGAGATCGGATCTCCACTGACGGATCCGGTGCACCGATCGATAAAATATTTTTATTCATCCATATAGATCGCTCTTGCACCAATAAATTGACGCTTTTTGGGTAAGATCTGTTCTCCGGCGAGCTCTTAACTCCTCCGCTACTTTCCGGCAGTAGCTGAAGAGTCACAACAGTTTGATGGTTATCATCCAACACCAACGATCCATCACTTTTTCCTTCCTCTTCTTTTTTATTCTTGCACTTGTTATTTTTCTTAACTCTCACGTACTTTCTCTTAGTTCTTCTTTTTCCAACAACCTGAGTTTCCGGCATAGAGCCCGAACCCGAGCCCGAAGAACTAGGTACGGGCTTGGGCGCAATAGGCCGGAATCTCAGCATCATCTTGTTGATTATCGTGGTATCTTTTGTAGCACCGGGATATCCAGGCCCGGCCCAACTATTCTTAACGTCCATTCGGGCCGAAGAGGTGTCTAGCAGAGCAGTTTTTAGACAGAAATAATTTAGTTTTGCCGGATGCCGAGACGATTATCCTAGTTACAGGTACAGTTGATAGGGTTAGGAAGCACCACGTGTCTAGGGTTAACCTTAAACAGTGAAGAGATGTGATTGGTGGGGTGAGATCAGGTGGGTCCCACGATAAAGCAGCATATCCAGGAAAATGGAAATAGAGGTGCAGGGATTGGTGTGCTAGTGACAGCCAATGAGGGCAAGTCACGTACTGAGAGCACTCAGGAAAAAAAAAAAAGCGACACGTTTGTACCTTGACAAAACCAAAGTGGGAATACTTTTCTGGGAGGTTCCATTAGTTGGACGCGTGTCCATTTCTTTCTATTGTTTTTGTTTCCTGTGTTCCCACTCTCCTACCTTCATCGTGAATATCACCGCCCAGATATTTCTTCATTTTTTTTATTTTTTTATTTCTTGCAATCTCTTTCAACTCCTTTTGTTTCATCAATATAACAGAGGGAAAATGCTTCCACATCATAGCGGGACAAAATATACGACTTCTTATATATAACTAGACCAATTTTTTACTTTGAATTTCAAAATATGATCATATTAAAGAGGAATTTTTGATAACCAATAAAGTTGTGATCAATTGATCAAAAAGTCACAAATTTAAGTTTAAGAAAAAGACTCTTACAAGATCCTTGATGTCGGGCCTCTTTCTCAAATCCAAAACATAATTGGAACTTTAGTGCGTTAAATTATCCTTTTTTTTCTAGTACATCAATATAGATCTAATTTCACATGATATTAAAGCTAAATGTTTACCTAACTTGACAACATGTATAATCAATTTTAAAGGCGAACCTTAAATACAAAGGAAAGACACTAGTGATTAGTAAAAGATACTTCTCTTCTTTCATTTTATTAGGGTAGTGTTTGATCGGATGAAACAATAATTTTAAGAAATAAATGAAGACATAACTTACATCGATATAATAGTGGTTGATTGGAAAGGAGAATGTTTTTAAGATAAATTAGGAAAGTTATAAATTAAAGTTAGATAATTTTCAACAATATAAAATAACTTTAATTTTTTGAACAAACTATTAATGAAATATGTTGATGCTTATACTGCGAACACGAAGTGAATGAATTTATAGAAAACTTGGTTTCAAATATTCTGTTTATAAAATAAATAAATAAGTAGCATGCATCGTGTGCGTTGTTGGAGAGCAAGCCAATGAGGATGAGTCAAATAATGGATTTATTAATAGAAACACCACTAGATTTTTGTACTACTTATTAGATTTTTTTAAATCTATAAGCTATTTAATATAAAATAATACTTTCTCTTGAGTTTTTTTTGTCGATTTAAAATGAAATGATTTCTTTTTTTTAGTAACGCTTTAATTTTAATAGGACTTCAAAATTGAAAAATTTTCTTTATTTTTTTACTCTCTCTAATCCCTTTTATATGTCCACCTTGCATTAAGAAAAAAAAATAACTTACTATTTTGCCTTTATTTAATATTTTTTTGTAGTCATGTTTTCAATTAATGATATTGAATATGCTAGATTTCAAAAATTGAAATGCATTTAGAGCCAATTTTTTGGTTGAAATGCATTTAGTTCTTCTAATTGATCAAATATATCTTTTTAAAACTCATTAACTATCAAAGGTAAAAAAAAAGAAGAAAAGTGTCATTTATGCATTGATTTTGTAAAATGACATATGTTAAGGACCATCAATTTATAATAAGGACAATATATAAAAGAAACTGAAGGGTGTAACACTTTGTGTCAAATTAAACTAGACCATCCTTTATTAAAGAGAAATAGCAGTTGGATTGATAATCATATATTGGCAATGAATTTGTTAATAGAAAGAATACTTCATCTGTGTTAGTTAATAGTTATTAGATTCCCATAAACTAGAGATGATAAGGATAACATGATAGAATAGAGAATTTGTGAGTGAGCTGTTTGGAGAAAGAAATGGTCATGTTGGAGAATTATTGAGTGTATTGGCCATTGGCCGCGTGGATGGTTCAGATGACATTTGGGTCCAACGACTAACAGGTAGGTAGGTGAGTGAGGTCACTCAACAAGGACAATCCAATTCATTTCTAATTGGAGCTTGCACCTAATACAAATAATATTTACATATTAAACATATAACTCAGTTATTAAGATATAAAGTTGCCATTTTAGAATTCAAAATTCATTAAATTAAAATTTAAATTTGCCTTTGATTATGAAAGTGAGGTTCTTCCTAACTTTGATAAGAATTATTCTTGCTTTTCGTTTTTTTTTTGGGCCATTTAATAACTTATCTCTATGAAATTCTATAAGATTGGTTTCCTACGATTACCTGGGACTTTCATTGGTTGAAAAAGTAGGATTTTTATTGCTACTTGTACTCTATAAATAAAATCAAAATCAGACCCTTTCCGCCGTGCTAGCATGCCGGGCGGAGCTAGATTATGAATTATGAAATTTATAATTTTGATTTAAAATTTATATTGGTTTTATAAAATTATTTAAAAAATTAAATAAATTTAAGCACACATAGGACGGGAATAGTTTTATGGCGTATATGGAAACATAATCTATCTATCTATCTATATAAGGTGTGTTCAGTAGGGCGAAAAATGTTTTCAACGAAAAACAAATGCTACGGGAGGTGGAAGGGGTGGGAATGACTTGTGTTGAAGGATAGATAAGGCACAATTAATATGAAATATCACTTGTGAAATTTATTATTCATACTTTTATTAAAAAAGTTATTTTTCTCATTTTTGAGAAATATATTTTTCTAGATAAAATATTTTTCAAAAATTTTAATCTACTGAACTTGAGAAAATTGAAAAACATACCGAACACAAACACAACCGTAATGATGATAGCTGGAAAACCAGTAGCAGCGAAGAAGAAAGACAAAAAAGCTAGCCTGGTAGAGTATTCATCATATTCCCCACAATTCAATGTACCAAAAGTTTGAACTGTAAATGAATTCTCTGAATTAGTTACTACAGTAAACAGGTAACTAATTACTACTGTTTTGGAAAAAAAACTCTTATGTTTGTTTGTTTACTTATGAAAGTGTTATGAGCCAGTAAGGACAGCAAAGCATGTGGCTCGAAAGGAAAAGTCGTGTTTGACAATATTTTCTAATGTATTGACAAAGAGATTGGTTATGTGATAACATTTCCTTATTTTAGCATGTTTAAAATAAATAAAAATAGTTTAACTTTTAAATTTCAAGTGTCTTCAACTCCTAGTCTATTCAAACTTTATCAGATACATTAAAATGAAAAACAATCGGAGTGATTTTAATATAAAGAAAATTTAATTCAAATATACTATAGGCCACGAGTATAAGATATATAATCCTATGAATATCAGAATCTAGTGTTGCATATTTGTGTGTGTACGTTTTGAGAAAGATAATTTTACCTGAAGTTGATGAACTTCATGAGTTTCTGCCTGCTGTATATATATCATTTCTATATAACTTCCTTTGTTATGAGTTTAAGAGGCAATTGTATGCAGCACTCTTTGGGTATATATTATATGCTTTGATTGAGCCATCCCTAGCACATTACACATGGCATAATATTGTAGTCTCCACAGGAATTGCTTATATTACTCGTTACTATTACTACTTCATCCCTTCTATTCTGTTTATTATATTATAATGTTTTCTTCACCTTTAATTTGAAACATTATATTAAGGATCTAAATATTTTATATGATTGCCAAATCTGCCCAATTCTACACAATCGCAAACTTTAAGCGATTCTCGTTAAATTTTTTTTTAAAATCGTATATAAACTTTGATATAAATTTTGGAAAGTGAGATGTATAATATATAAAATGAGAGAATCAGAATTGTTGATCGATTGCTTCTTGATCTTCATATGCAACACCAGGTGTCATATATTGTTCCAATGTGGTCCTCACTCCCAGCTAAAATATATATCACTTTAAGTATAATTTAATTTCTTATAATAAAAGTGACATAGAAAAAGATATATATACTCCCATTGATATATATTCCTTTAATAATGAAAAATTACACTGTATGAGTAAAAAGCAAAAATCTCCATTAACAAGAAATTATCTATCATTTAGAACTGGTATAGCAGTCACTGAGTATTAGTAGTTAGACAGATATAGGATTTCCTAAAAGTCAGTTGATGTGAAGTATATATATTAAATTATATCAAAACGGATGAGTAAATATAGTGGCGTACGCAGAATTTTACTGTTAGAATGAATGTGTTTCTTGTTATGATGACACGTCGTACCCCCAATGAGTTGGCATCTCTATGCTGCTGTTTTAATAGTTTAAGAATTAATTCATGTTTTTGTCTTCAAATAGTATTGTGAGATGGACAGGGGAGGCCTATGTTCTTATCGTTTACGAAGAAACTAAGACAGGAAATGTAGTTTTATATGAGATCAAATCTTGAGCACCAATAAACAACTCGTTTGCTTCAATAATTCACCTACACCCAATCAAAATATATAAGACTTCAATTCTTCTTTGTTCCCTTTTTCACAGTATGATATTAATGGAAAGGACACGTGGTGGAAGCCACATGGAATGTAATGAACTCATATTGTATTGATATGGATAATTGGTATTACATTATAATCACTCCAAACTAGTAACAAATCTTCCAAAGGAAGAAGAAGAAATAAAAAGGAAGAAGGGAGGGAGGTTCCAGAATTAATCTAAACAACTAGAAATAAAGAAATAACTTTCATAAGCATAAACCCTAATTGAGTATTTTCCTTTTCTATATATAGGCATCTTCTCAGGATTCCAAATGTAATTTGATATCTTCTCACATGACCCTCCAACTTAGTTATATTCATAACATGGAATAGCCAAGTAGGGGATCTAATTATAATATGTGGAACTTGGCTATTAGTTGGTTTCTAATCTATATCTACATTGGATTAAAAGTGTGAAAGCCTTTAGAAATTAGAAATGTTGTTTGAACTGCCCTTTATTAAAAGACTCTTCATTAAACAAAATCGTCTTTTCACTTTTTATTTTCTATTATTATATCATTATTTTAATAATATTAAATATTAAATATAATAAACATAATAAAAGTTAAATAGTGAAGATTTTATCAACTTTCTATATAAAGAATCTTTTTAACTTATTTAAAAACATAGACAAAAGTTTCTAAAATGTCACAAAATATAGGTCAAAAAAATAATAATCACAACACGTCCCAAAAAAGGTTTTAGAAAAGGAAAAAAAAAGTCAAAAGAGAGGGTCCGAAAAAATTATATCAAAAGTGTAAAGACCTAAAAGTTGTTTAAAATTTTTGCTATTCATTAAAACGCTCCATTTTAGATAAATTCGTCTTCACTTCTTATCTAAAATCAAACAACTAGATTGAAGTCATTTTATCACTCCGGATTAAACTGAGACACGTCTTACCATTTTAGGCAAGGATTACAACACGTTTTTTTTTCCATGTTTTCTCAGTAAACAGAATTTCAATCAAAAGCCAGCAAAAACACTCTTATTTGTCAGAACTTACTGAATTATACATAGTAACACACCAAAAACTGCAAAGCATGCCAACCAATAACAATAAACTTACTACGAAAATTATTCTTTAATTAATCGTATCAATAATCCTTGGAATAGGATTTTACGTGCAATAAAATTGTATGACAAGTCACAAAACTATAAATCTGGAGGGTAAAGTTTCACAACAGCCAGACAAAGCTCCAAAAACAGGGATTCCAACCTCAAAAACAACACAAGAATGTCTCCCCTATAAAAGTCAAACTTAAAAATTACACGGGCATCTTATTTTGATTTCAAATAGAAGAAAATTTTAGCCTGTTCGCTTTACCAAAAACCAGGCCATTTCAGAGTAAGACGTCAAACAACAAAAGCATTTTGAGAAAGATAATATTATTTGCCTGCTCCACAAGCACTCGAATAGGAGGAGTGTTCTAATTGACAACATCAAGGACCAGCTTCCGTGACTTGAGAACAGACCACCTCAAACGCCTGTAGTAACCAGCTTGAAGTAGTGCAAGGGTCAGTACAAAAATCCACTTGAAGCCCATCTGCAATGGAAATGCAAATATATCAGAAACTATTATATAGTAAAAACACATACATCATCATCTGTGCAAATACTAAAAACAACAAACCAGTTTTCTCTCTTCCATCTCTGGTTCAGCAGCCCAACTTAAAAATGACACCACATCTTTCCCCATCTACACAACAATATAAGGGCAAATTAGCTTATTTACACTGAAGCAATTAGTGTAGCTAATTTCTATAAAACTACATGGCGACAACTCCATCCAAGTGACAGGGACCAACCTGAGCTTCTGTTGCAGGGACGCCATCTTCATACTCAACAGCACCATCATTAAGCATTTTTGGCATTGCAATAGCTCCACCAGGAAAGTAAGGATTGTAGTGCAATCCTTCACGAATCTATAGTATGGTTGTAGCTTGATACATCAGTCAAAGAGACAAGGAACGCCAGTATTGTGTGGACAAAAAAATCAAGTAATCCAATTATCTTCAGCTATTAAAATGGTTGACTTTGATTAGATTATGCTCACAAGCAACCACAACGATTAGGAAGGCTCAGCAAACCAACAAATGAACCATGAGATGTTTCTAGAATGGACAACCTAGATAGGATCATTTTAGGATCTCATGATTGGATCATAGTAGGACTGTAAGATCAAAGCAAATATGCAAACCCCTCCGTACCATTTTATGTGGCACTGTTTGACTTGGCACAATATTTAAGGGAAGAATGAAGTCTTTTGAAACTTGTGATATAAAACAATCCTTAGATATTTGTGTGGAGTTGTAAATCATTTCATTAAGAGTAAAAGAAAGAATTTTAATGTTAAATTATTTTTAGTTATAGTAAAGTGACATTATTTTTGGGATGGACTAAAAGGAAAGGGTGCCACATAAAACGTAACAGAGGGAGTAGTATATTTCATATTTGATTAAAAGCTGAAAATCAGCTTAAGAAAAAAGGTTGATAGTATACCTGGGTCAGTTATTATATTATATGGTTTATTTGCACTTGTTGGTCTTGGAATTTCTTGCACAGCCAGTACAAGTTAAGAAAATACAAAAAAGGAATTTCATAAAATTGACAAATTAGTGGGATACTAGGATCAGTGACCATGTGAAGCCTTCCGATCTACTGTCTGAATTTATCTAATACAATTCTTTCATAAAATTGACAAATTAGTAGGATACTAGGATCAATGTGACTAAGTGAAGCCTTACGATCTACTGTCTGAATTTATCTAATACAATCCTACAAATAGGATCACAGATTCTCATGTGAGATCCTATGCAACTATAAGTGATCCAACACACTCTGACCCTCTCACTACTCTATTTCCACAAAGTGATTTGGTTAAATTAATGAATTTGTACTGGAGGATTGTTGATTTCAATTCAGGTCACAGCTTCAGACTACATAGAATAAGATGCCTATCAGTGTCAAAGCAGTTCACAGACCCTGTCCTCTCAGCAACAGTGTCAAACACATCACGTTAAGGGCCGGAGACTTATCCTACTTTGCTTAAAGTCGGAAACATGAATTCACTGTGTCACATGTTAAGGGTAATTTCCTTTTTGGACCACAACACGAGGTACAATAACGAAAAGAACAAAACAATTATCGACAACCGTGAGGATTCAAATGTTTAGAGATTAACTTGAAGGAGAATTAATTCCACTAGATAAAGTTGTTCAGACCACACAAACAGCTACATTATGAAGGGGGAAAACATTTCATCCTAAAAGGCCCACTCTTCCCTCGGGGATTTCTTGATTATCAAAAGAAAAAAAATTCATATACACAAAGGACAATGGTACATACCGAAACACCAGCAGGAGGATCACGATAGCCAGTTAGAAGAGCAAAGACATAGTTTTGACCATTATGGCGTGCCTGAGAAACAGAATGTAAGCTAAATGGGGCAGATAACAGTAGTGACTGAACATAGAAACAGAAAGGAGGTTCATTCTAAAAAAAACAGAAATAGAAACGCAGAAATACTTTTGTGATAAGACTTAAATCTGGAGGGTACGCTCCCCCATTAGCAAATCTAGCAGCTGCTTCATTTGAATATGGCTGAGGAAAACGATCACTCAGTTTACCAGGACGGGTAAACATTTCACCCTCATCATTAGGCCCATCCACCACCTCAATCTCAGCTGCCATAGCCTTTACTTCCTCCTCTGTATATGCCACCCCGACCAAGTCACGATATGAAACAAGTGACATTGAATGACAAGATGCACATACTTGTTGATAAACCTGGTGACCACGACGAATCCTGTTTGCCAAAAGAGCACCCAAAAAGATTCAATTAAAATAAGACTATATAGCGAGTTGAATTCTGTAAGCAGGTCTTGACCACTTTCTTTTTATTCCCGCAGTATAAAATTTAAGCAGCGGACAAATACCATTTTTTTTCCTTTTGATAAGGTAATGCAAAATGAGAAATATGAAGATCCGCTTATTCTTTGAGATGAAAAAGCTCCCCACTAGATGCAAACTACCGAATCAACACCAAGTTGTATAGGAGTGCTTTCTCTGATTGACGTGGGCCAATGCATATAGGTTTGGGCTTTCCTAATATGGCTCATTTGACGATTCCGTACATGGATGCCACGAATCTATTGGCATAGAATATGGAATCTTTTCTATGAAAGCTAGTTTAAAGATGCACAGGTCTCGATGTTCTATGTATTGGCATCATGAAATTAAAGAGACAAGAAGTACATTTATAAACCAAATGAGCAGCAACTTTCATAGTTGGTGCTTGGGAATTAATCGATGACGCATTCAAACCTTTTGGCATTTGTTCCATATCATATAAGAAGCTTCCATGTTTTTGGGCCAAACATGATAATGGAAGTATATACTTCACAGAACATCCTTTACCAGAAATACATATAGAAGCCTGACATATTTATCCTATTTCCTGAAGGGACAAGGAAAGTGAGGGAGGGGGCAACAGAAAGCAGAGAACAAAAAGGATAACAGAGAGCCAAGTGGGAATAAGAGATTCGGGAAAAACTCACGAAGCATGATCGTATGAACTAAGAATGCCTGAGTGGGGCCAAGGATAGCTTGGACATTCCAATCCGTGTTCAGCCTCATCAGCAGATGCTACTGTCGCAAACCCGAGGAGTCCAGATACACCCGCTCCAATGATTGCTAACGTTCTGAAGGACTTCATGCCAAGAGATCCAAATTCTTCTTGAACTTTTTTGGTAACAAACGGTGATAAAATTGGAGATGCCTGCAAATTCATGCAGTTTTAACTAAAGATTTGTAAAATTGAATTGATAGGACCCAAGTCTTTCAACTAAATCCGTAACAATCACATAATTTCCCGCATCAGATATGAGCTCTAGCACAACCAGTGATGATTTATCAACTACTTTTTAGCTTATTGCCGCAATATGGATGTTACGTGATCTTTATCAAAATAAGGATGTTACATGATTAGGCAGTACAGCATGTTTACCTATATATCTGCAAACACAAGCAGGAAAATGCAGACCCCATGTGCAGAAAACAATTAAATGCAGGCTCACAAACTGCTGATTCCTCTTCACAATTTTCATTATCACAGAGAACTATCCAGTTTGCTTGATTGAATATATCAAATACAATTTTAGTACACTTAAGCTTTAATAGAACCCAACTCCACTAGTCTTAAAAACATTAATCCTCTATTATAAGTTATTCATTTACACACACAGAAATCAAAATATGACCAAACATATTGTCGAACAAAAAGTAAACAGCTTTGAAATGTGTTTCCGTTATAGCCAATGAAATGCATTTCAAATACGAGACAACAGTGTACACAAAAAGTTAGAATACAAACATTTTTTGAAGAGATTAAGAAGGTATACATTTTGAAGACAATAAAATAAAATACACAAACCAGTGACTTCGAGTAAAACCATCGGCGAAGAAGAAAGATGTACAGCCATACCGTGGATTCAGATTGAAATTTCCTGCCTAATAACCGTTGGATTGCTCTACCTCCCAACATTTTTAGTCAAGCCCCTCTGCCAGAAAATCAGAAAGGTTAAAATAGGAAAAAAAAAACACAAAACATAACTACAGATTTGATTATTTACTACCAGACGGACAACTAATTTAACCTAACTCCTTCGACAGTCCCCTATTCCCCTAGCAAACAACTTTCTGCGATCTGCAAATTCCTTCTATCATAACAACGTCACAATTAAGGCGAATCCTAGGATGCTTTTCAAAATGAAACAAGCTAGAGCTTTGAAGAAATTGAGGAGAGAAAAAATAAGACAAGCTCACCGGAAAAGGACCGTAGAGAGGATTGATCGACGGCGATAGGACAAACAGCGCCTGAGAGATCCGGAAAACCAGACTAGTCACAAAACTATTCAGATTATTCTAAGAGGAGGTTTTGCTCCAGTACGGGCGTGTTCTATCATTATTGTTGGGCCTTCCGATAATAAATGGTATTGGGCCTTTGGAGGATCAAAGAAAGTTGGCCCAGAGGAGAAGAAGAGTTTAATAGTGTAAGCTTCTTTTATGATTTTTTTTATTTTACACTACATAACTGTCATCCAAAATAATAATCGATACTTCTAATATATAAAATAGAGTATATGAGGCGGAGGTGAAGTAAAAGCTGGGTGGTGAAATGGAGATTCACCTTGAAGGTGTTGTGCAATTGAAATATGTTGCTTAGGCAATTAGGCTTAAAGGCAAAATTATATAGAATAGTGGACAGACCAATATTGCTATATTGGTAAAATGTTGGACAGTTCAAAAGATATGGTACAAAGTGGAAACATTCTTTAGGACAAACAAGACAAGCAAAGCAAAAAATAATTCGAATATGTAAAGAGAATGTGTGCAAACGTATCATTAAGGGGGTGTCCACGGTTGATAAAGAGTTTAGGAAAATAGATGTAGGCCAAAGAAAAAAAATAATTAAATATGATATAACATAATTTCTAACTTATAAAGAAAATGATTCAAAATTATCAAATAGGTGAGTAATTGTTGCTATTAGAGCAAGCGTCACTTGTTTGGGGAGAGGGAGTATTTTATTGGTTTCTACATATTGAATACGAAATATATGTTAAAATATAATTATTTAATATGACTTTCTTTTTTTTAATTTATTCAAAAAAAATCATATTACTACGATTAAAAATTATTTTAAATTATAAATTTTATTTATTTTTTAAAATATTGTATCGAGTCAAACGATACACAAAATACAAACCAGTAAAGTGAAACCAAATTCTATGACAAGGAACAATTCTCATTTGTAGAAGAAATAAAGTAAAGAAAAAATAGAGAGGCAGAAACCAACGGTGAAGGCAAACTAGCAAAGTGAAAAACCATTAGCGGCCGCGCTTCTTCCTCTTAAAACAATCCTCCAACTAATAACCTATCGTATATCAATGGCTACTCCCTCAGCTTCTCCATTATTATTTCAACAGAATGGTAAGATCTGTAGCAAAGCACAGTTTCGCGAAACCCATCATTCTTCTTCTTGCATTTGTTGCTCTTCTTGGAATTTCCTTGACCCGCGATTTTCATTCCGCTTCTTCTTCTGCTTATGTTTCCCTTGCTACCACTTGGGCTCGTGACAAGTACCGTATTGTTTCTCCATACCTCTCCAATCATTCTCTTAAGGTTAGTTAAGAAAGGATTTGGGGTTGCTTTTAATCACTACCTTACCAAATTATGACCAGTTTTACATTTTGTAGATTCAAGATGTAGGAGGAAGTAATAGGGATCGTTACCCTGAGAGAGCGTTATCCATGACCTATGCTGATTTGCCAGCTCCTGAATTGAAATGGGAACAGATGCCATCTGCACCTGTGCCTCGTTTGGATGGTTATTCCGTCCAGATTAAGGATTTGCTTTACGTTTTTGCAGGATATGAAAACCTAAACCATGTAAACATCTCTCCCATTTTTTTAATAACTTGAAATCTGAAAAGTTAACTGATACTATGTATGCTTGTATAGGTGCATTCTCATGTTGACGTGTACAATTTTTCGACAAATACATGGACTGATAGTTTTGCAATACCAAAAGATATGGCAAATTCACATTTAGGGGTGGCTACTGATGGAAGATACATATATATAGTGACAGGACAATATGGTCCCCAATGCAGGGGACCTACAGCAAACTCATTTGTTTTGGACACAGAGACCAGAAAATGGGAAAGCTTGCCACCATTACCAGCACCAAGGTATGTATCCTTGCTGGCTTATCCCAAGAACATATCTCTCAGAAGTCTTTTGTAATATTAAACCTAGAATAAATTGTGTACCTTATTTATTATTATGATAATCACATATGAAAATGGGGGTGGTTGATATAGTATCAGTTTCTTGTGCACCAAAGGTATAAAGAATAAGAAGGTTGACAAGCTCGAGGAGTTGATGTAATATCAGTTCCTCATATTTCAAATATTCATCTGCTACGGTTCCATAATCCAGATTAGCATTGCCTCTAGACTTTGATTTAGTGGTAAGGTGCAATAGATAATGAGTGGGTTAGGCGCATGTCAATGTTTGAAATTCTGCTGCAGACAAAAGCCTGATATTTAAGTGGAAAATGGTAGAGGAATGCACCAATCATCGATCAAGTTTCTAGCTATGACTCATTGGTCCTGAGGAGTTCAAAGTTATAATTGAACTATAAAGGTTGTAGATAGCATTACACATAGCATATTGAAGTAATAAGTATCGTAAGGATGAATTTGATGTCCAAAACTAGATTAATGACTAGGATTTTTTCAGGTATGCACCAGCAACTCAGCTTTGGAAAGGCAGGCTCCATGTGATGGGTGGAAGCAAAGAGAATCGCCACACCCCTGGAATAGATCATTGGAGTCTCGCAGTAGCAAATGGAAAAGCCTTGGAGAAGGAATGGCGCAAAGAAGTACCCATTCCTCGCGGAGGACCACATAGGTTTGTCAGTTGTTCTATTTTACTTTTATGAGGAGACTAAATGTTCATATGTTAAGGTTGTTGAGGTCAAATGGTTTAAACTTGAGTAGTTTGAGAATAGTCATTAACATAGACTTTGGAAATTGTGTTCTCCTTTCTTCAAAAGTATATACCTCATTCTGAAATGCAGATCTGATACAGGGCATGTATTGCTGTTGGTGATCGGCTTTATGTAATTGGTGGTCAAGAGGGTGATTTCATGGCCAAACCTGGCTCCCCTATCTTTAAATGCTCACGAAGGTTTGAGGTATATGTTGCTATAGTTTTTATCTAGGTTCAGTTATTTGATTATTAAATCCTAAGTGTTCTCGTTTCAGTTTGGTCAACTAAACTTGAGGTTCTTTGTTCCTTTTAATAGTCTTATCTGAAAGTTGTTTTGGGAAGGTTACTATAATTTCTACGCTTGTGGCTTCAGGTGGTCTTTGGAGATGTTTATATGCTGGATGAAAGTATGAAATGGAAAGGGTTGCCTTCTATGCCAAAACCGGTTTCGCACATAGAATGTTCTTGGGTTATTGTAAATAATTCTATTGTTATTGTTGGAGGCACAACAGAGAAGCATCCTGTGACCAAAAGGATGATTTTAGTTGGTGAGGTGTTCCAGTTCAACCTAAATACACTGGTATTTACCTGTTCTTTTCACTCTAAACAATCATCAAAGTTTGCAGTATCTTTAAACTACATAAAGTACTCGTCTGATGAAGTCACAGATGGCTTAAATGTTAGAACCTCCACTATGTTTCATTGCCTAGTGTTCAAGTGACTGCACAACTTGGCTTCTGACATTGTTTTCTTCTTTTTTTTACAATTTGTGCAGACGTGGTCTGTCATTGGAAAGATGCCATATCGGGCGAAGACTACACAGGCAGGATTCTGGAATGGATGGTTGTATTTCACCTCTGGACAGCGGGATAGAGGACCAGATAATCCACAGCCCAGGAAAGTAATAGGAGATACGTGGAGAACCAAATTGAGATTGTTAAACTGATACGTTACTGGTTCCTGGCGACCATGTCACTTTTCGATGCCATTGAATGTCAACGTCAAGTTCATTCATCGTCTGCAAAGAAAACTATAGAATCCTCATACACAAAATCTCTTCATTTTTATTGTTAATTTTGTTTAATATCAAGGTTAGGTTCATAAACTAGCAGTATTATTTTGGCAGTCGTTGGTGACCTGTCATCATCTCCGACTTCCGTTAAAAGTTTGTCCAACGGGTCTGGAATTCCATTTATAGGAAAGACGACAAACAAATATATAAGGAAGCTTCTTCAGTAAATCTGATCACTGAAGATTACACTTTCTTGTGTTGCTTTTACCATGTCGAGTTCTACGCCTACTCCAGATTTTTGTCCTCAAAATTATGAGGCAATACAATGTTGTTGACCATGCAGAGCATCTTATTTTGCCATTACATACTCTTTTAACCAGGCAAAAGAAATAAGTAAATGAGTAGAAGGAAGGGTATCCATTTTTGTAATAACCCGAAACTGGGATACTCTAACCATTCGAGTAGCTTGCTTCTTTAAACAAATTAATCAAAACACCAATGACCATTATAATCCTCCTAGCCTCTGACTGCAACTAGAAAGTTTCCTCGCCAGATAATCTAAAACTAGATGCAAGCAGTCGACCCTGCCCGTACAAAACGAAAAGTAGAAGGGCAAAAGGAACTACACCTATTTCCTTATCCATTTCTTGAGGTCAATGGAATAAAGTTTGCTTATATTTCAAATGAACGTAGCAAGCATCATTTGCCATATTTACTCCGAAAACTGAAGTTTGCTAGTCTCAGATAGTGAATTTCTGAGGAACACTGTCAAAATCATCAAAATCAAATCTCTGTCTCTCCCTACCAACCTGCATAGCCGGTAAACACAATTTAAATTAGGGAAAAAACAGTTGTTCTATTAAGCAGTTAGTGAAGAGGACTTTGACATAGTTTTTACCTTTCCTAGGTACATCGGATCACATGACATAAGTTCATCCATATAAGTGAGCTTTTTTGACACCACCATCAATCTGAAATAGAAAAACATACATCATTGCAGTTTTTAGTTATCCTTTCATAGCAATTGATAGAACAGTAACAATAAATGCAGGATTCACAAGTTGTTAGTTCTTTAAAACATATGTACACAGAGATAGAGATGTCAAGATTAAAGTAATGTGATAGAAATCCCTATCCTCTACCCTCACACTACTATCAATAAGTGATGCAAATTTAAATTCTTAACCTATTTATGTACAACATCTACTAAATTTCAATCTCACTCCCCCTCACCCACTGATTTTTTCACACCCCTCCTTTATGTTAGTACAATTGGTGCAAATATCCAAATGCTGGATGGAAATTGGCATCCTTTTGGTGCATATCCTCCATCATTAGTACCGTGTGCAAAAGTTCAAATTTGATTAGGAGTTTGAGAATAAATGTAAATTCTTAAAGAGCAAACCAGTAGCTATAGCCAACACTATGGACAGAAATATGACAGCCTAATTACAAGAAAAATGTAGACTTCTGCTTAACTGAAATTACATTCTAGAATATCCATGTCCAATGACCAAAGTAACAAAAGTCTCACCTCTTAATAGATGAATCAATGTGTTCAATCATTTCACATGTTTTATACTGCTCAGGATCCTCCAGAAATCTAACCATACCATCTTTCTGATTGATCGTTGCATATATCTCACCATCTTCAATCTATAACCAAAAGCGAAACATCAAAACTTCAAGATTCAAAGTTGAAGACTTACACAATCCAGTATTAGAAAGCAGGATACCATCTGAAGCACATGCATTTCTGCCTCTTTCGGGCCTCTAAGCTGGACAGTGCTAGCAATATCTTGGAGGGAGAGAGTTAGGTACGTTTGAGTTAACCGCTGAATATTGCGCTTATACATAGAAGACACTACTTGCATCACTAATCCAAGATTATTATCCTGAAAAAGTAATGAAAAGATTATTAAGCTTTCACAAAAGATGAACTAACATGGGAGTTTGGGAGTTGAGAGACAGGATAAAAGAGCTTTCACTTTGCACCCATGCTTTCATCTTAGCAGCTAGAAGATCAGGAAATGCACCAGTTTGACCTCCAGAAAACTCACACTTTCAAACTTTCCCTTGTTTGTTTGAACAAATGTCTCAAGCTCAGAGACTTTTCCAGTGCCATAACTGCTTGACAACTCCAGGTAGGGCTGCTCAAAAAGAAACAAACAAGTAGTTTACGTTAAATTCCACACGTAAGGACCACTCATGACAGAGAAGTATCCTTGATGTGGTGTCTCTTCAATCTCCTCCCAATTTCTGGATTTATTTTATATTAGAAAAATGCGGGGATTTCAAAAACTTCCAGCGGGTCACTTTATTTCTTCGCTGAGTACACTAAACAGATTTAGGGGACTCTAAACAGTGACTTTTCTGATACATCAAGTTTTATTGTATGAAATCACCAAATGGTGCCAAAACATATGTAGTACTGTACACAAAGTACTCAATTACTCATGATATCCTATCAAGCCTACCATATAATCTATACACAAAAATGCATTCTTTCTATCACTTCTATTACATATTGATCTATTTCTTGTTTCATTATCTTTTATGCAGCTTTTATGCGTAGCCTACTAATACAAAATAATGCAATGCTTATATTTTGAAACAACCCTCGAATCAGTCCAAGATTTCTAACATCAACATTGTAACACCAACTGTGCATACTCAATTGAACTTGCATTATCACCAAATCAACTAAGAAAAAATGCCTTTCATTTTGCTTTGGGCAAATCAGTAGGTGCTACTTGGAATCAATGTTTGCACAGTTGAAACAATTACCTGAGAGAAATTCTTTAAGTTCCTTTGAGCCACGGAAGAAGTATACTTTGGAAAACTGGTAGAGAACTGCCATCAGAAGCAAACCTCAATTTAATCAAGAATGAAAACCAGCAAGAATAAATATTGGAAACATGGTTCGTCGTATCCTTTTTTACTTTGTGGATATTTTTTGTTGTTGTTTGGGGGTTTGGGTTGGGGTGTGGCGGGTAGAGGGGAGGCACTTACATCTCTGCTCAAAGTGCATATTTACAAGCCAAAATCATCTTAAAAAGTTGATTCTTTTTGGCTCAAATTAAACGAGTCCATGGGTAATAACATCATATATATTGTAAAAATAAGAAGGTTTTACTGCAGTGCAAACTCAAGCCCCGGAGTAGACACATAAATCTCTCACAACTGCCTCCAACAGAGACGTCACAACAAGATAGCGTATTGCTTAGGAGAATAACTAAATATTATCACCGAAACTATGTAAAAATAGTGGCAAAACACACCTGCCCAAGATGAATCAATGAAACCAAAATGTACTTTTTATAAGCTTCAACTGCTATTGCATTTAGAGTAGACATAGGTGCCGTCACAACCTAGAAGCATAACAGCTAAAATCAGCACAAATTAACAAATAGATGTAGTCAATATATAGTAACTTGCAAAATAGGGAATAACAAAACCAAACAGCAAAAGAGGAAACATGGAGTGAACAGTAACATACATTGTGCAAGAGTTCCAATGCTTTGCGGAACTGCTTTTGTCCAATGCAAACCATTCCCCTGTTATTATGTCCAGAATTATAAGATACGTCAACAAGTATGAGACTAAAATCCAGAAAAATCTAAAGACTGACAGAAAGATCATATATCAGTTAGTTTTAATTAAGAAAATATTGATTACTCAATCTCATTCTAAGTTGGTGCATCAGCCGAGATTCACATCCCTTCTCCAATCCTATAGCTTCATCCTTATCATGACCCACTTCTAACTAAGGACCTTCACCAAATGCAAGGTCAGCAAAAAATACATTTTTGAGCTAAGTTGCTCCTCGGACTCTTTCACTTTTGGTGCTGCACCCGTGTTGACACGACATGGGTGCAAGTGTGAGATCTGTGTCCGATTTGATCAACCGGTTTTGGGTACTTTGAAAATCATGGGGAAAGTCTGGATAGTTTTTAAATGATTTATGTAATCAATACAAAAAATAAGGTAAAATTGAAGAAAATGGAATACTTTTTATATAGAAATTTCTATGTCACTCCTTTCCTTTAATCTCCTTCCAAAATTCTCCACGTAATATCTCATGATTTAGATTTTATCACTCTTTGTTTTTTTTGGTAAAGTTTTAGTCAGCTGACCATTTTATGCAATAGTAAAAAGCTCAATTCTTGCTACAATGATCCAGGCCCAACACCTGGTGGAAAATGAAAAGTTTCCCAATTTATATGTAACACCTAAGCTAAAGTCATCTGTGTTAACTTCCTTTAGACTCTTCTTCTCCTACTTGTTGCTCTGCCCTTGATGCTCAACAATGTTTCCTCTGTGATTGAGTTTCCAATTTATCCTTTCCTCCTTTGGGTATGTTTCTATCTTTCTCCTGTGCTGCTCTTCCGATGCTTCCGTACTCCAGTCTCCCTTGTTACAGGTAAGTACCCTCTCCCTTCCGTTTGTTTTTCCATTATTAGTACTTGCTGACTTCATCTCTTTTATCACAGACGGTCGGACAGTGTTTCCGTAGTTCATTACTGTTTTGGCACTTCCCCAAAGAACTTTCTCACGTGGGTGTATCTCTTCTATTCGTTTTCTTACTGGCTGTCCTCTACCTTCTCTTCTTAGGTTTTATCACTCTATTTTTTGATATTTTAATTATTTTTAGGAAAATCCCCACACCCGTATCCATATCCCCGAATCTTAAAAATTAGATCATGAAGGATCCGACCTCTAGATCTGCACTTGTATCGGACACCCGCACCCGAGTCCGAGCAACTTAGTTTTTGAGGATGAGGCTGTTAAGAAGTTTGTCTTTAGCTTGGAGAACTAAACAATATCAAAAGTAAAAGGCAGACGTAGATAAATGTATACCAATACCATTGGCTTCGAACAAAATTATTTCGCCAGATAACCATAAAAGCAAATACAATATTCATAGGCGAGCAAAGTTTCTCCTATTTCCTATTATTAGAAAACAACTGATAGGAAAGAGTGACCTAGTGAATTAAATATGTCTTGAACTATCCTACTCCACAAAATATTCCATTTTTTTTAAATGATCACTTAGCAAGGAAATGAACAAGAGCATGAAACCACCACAACTGAAATAACTTCAAAGCTGAAGGTCTGAAACAACTGACCCGTAGTAACAATAGAGAAAAAAGTCCCGTGGCTGATCGATCTCATATATGTCATCTTCCAGCACGGAGAAGCCAGCTTTATAGCACTTCGCCAATATACAAAGCAGCAGCAAATCAGCATGCAATGTTGTTAATTGCTCAGAGGAGGATTGCAGTTTACGAATAGCTGTCAGTAATGGAGCCACGCCACGGATTGGAGTTTCCAGCAAGATAACTTGATCCTTAAACCTTTTACAAACAGAAATGACTGCAACCACAAATTGCGGAGATGCCTCAATATAAGTTAGACCAGAAAGAGGAATATTCACAAAAGCTTTTCCAGCAGTGAGAACAAATTACATTTATCGGGCGCCAAATGGATTTGCTCTGCAGAACATGAATTGATAAATCTAGCGACAGAAACAAGCAGTTCATTAACTTGCTCCTTTGCAACTGGCAATGACATGCACGCCTCCCTGTTAGTCAACAAACACTACCATATGAGTAATACACACTAGACAGTGTACAAAAGACAACACTCGAAGTATAGCTGCTAGCCTGTCATACAAATACTGGTCTCTATTCTATGGATGGTTCAATTCTGCATATAGATTATGTAATCAACTATGCCCCAATCCCACATGTATTTGGATTGACCAGAACAATCCTCTTTATGTTAAAAAGCTGAGATTTTATCTACCTGTGAGGTAGCACCAGGTGCGTGCTTTGCCAAACCCTAGGGCGTTATAATCGCTATATATCTACCAATGGGTAATTAAAACCAAAGATCTTCACCTCGAAATTGAAACCCTAACTCTACATAGATGAGGATGAAGAGGAACTTACAGGATATAGAGAAAGCCGAGGGAGTGAATAGAAGGATCGAGTTCCGAGAGAGAAGCAAGCAGGCGATTGAAGTCGGAATGGAGTAGGTCTTCGGATTGTTTGAGAAAGTTGTGAAGCTGAGTTATGTCAGAGGCATTGCTCGATAGCCCTTGGATTTGAGCGACCAGTGATTCCATGGAATTCATGTTCAGATTCATCCTTCTCAACAATCACGGATGATGCAACTCGAGAGGACTAATACGCTAAATAAGGGCCGAGGCTTCCCTTCAACTGCTGGGCCTCAAACACACAAGTCTTTATTTTTCTAATCCTAAATTTGGTATTATTTTTTTACTATAAAAGAGTGTTAAAGTTAACACGTAAGCGATATGTCTAGATCAGGCAAATAGCTGTTGATTGACGTGTTTGTTTTAATTGTTTGATTTTAATATATTATTTCTATTAATTTTTTTCATTATTGCAATTATGAATTTACAATATTACTTCTAATTAATTGTTTTTCTTAAAGACAAATGTTCATTAACGTGATTGCTTCAGCTGTTTGATTTTACTACATCGTTTTTATTAATTATTTCTTTAGTTGCTTCAATTATAAATTTATAATATTACCCCAAATAAATCACGTTTTCTAAAGTAGTTGTCAATTGATGTGCATGCTTCATTTGCATGATTTTATAATATCATTCCTAATAAATCATTTTTTCCAGCTGATAACTTAAAATATTTTAAAAATTGAATACAAATTTTGATTTACTTTCAAAATTTTACATGTGCAACATGAATTGGAAAAACATAAGTAACATGTATTATTTAAAAATTACATAAAATGTGTTATAAGTCACAATAATTAACAACTTAAAAATTTAAAAATATATATAAAAAATTTATCGATTCATATAAATCGAGGCAAAAAATAACATGTGGCATGAGCTCTTATGACTAGTAACTTTCAAGAGAATGCTATTTCATTAACCAATTTTAACCATGTAAAACCTTCTTTAAATTTTAAGATTAATATATAGTATACTTATTTTCTAACACATGCGATGCATGTGGTTACCGATTCAAAAAATATATGGTATACAAAAATTGTATTGATACGGTTTGAATAACTAGATTCTTCTCTGGGTATTCAATGCGGATAATCCTATTTCTTAATTTACCCGAATCTATGAATATGATCCATGAAATAATCATATTTCTTAATTTATTTGAATCTATGAAGATGGTCCATGAAATAATCATATTTCTTAATTTATCTGAATCTATGAAGATGGTCCATCAAAAGTATTATTAGAAAAATAAGCTTAAGTCATATGCAACCCCTTAAAGTTGTCTGCATATTTCAGTGACATCTTAATTTAGACTTATAACTATTGAACACTTTAATCTTAAATTTATACTTGTTTAACACAAATGAAAGTTAAATAAAAGATAAATGTGTGTGTATCTCAGCCGCTAGTACATTTTAGATGGAGCAATGTCATGATGACAAAAAATATTTTTGAATTAACCACCCCACGCACCCCCACCCGCTCCTTCTTCTTCATCAATGAAGTTTATTGTCGACACAAATAGCAGAAAAGTTGTATTTGCAGGGGTTGGAAACGAATGTGTTGATTTTCTATTTCACATTCTGGCATTGCTAATAGGCAGAGTTATTTCACCACTAAAGAGTAGGTCCACAGCTTGGTATGACAACTTTGATACTCTTTATGTTGGGTATATTCAATCATAACAGGACAAAAACATCCTTTTGAAACCAAAATCATCAAGCTGCAATATCTCTTCACTTCTTTTTTTTCTTTTTTCTTACAAATCCCACGGAATAAATAATTCTAACGACTACCTAATATCTTCAACCAAATGTGGAATAACACAATCCTCTACGTTTCATCCTAAAATTATTATACGTTATATCTCGCATCGATTCAAGTTATCAGAATAGCATGGACTAAAATATTCTTTGTTGATAGTTGACATGACCTGCAGGAAGTTGGCCACTAACAAAATAAAAAAGAGAAACTGAAGATATAATTCAAAAGTGTGGGGTGGCCGATGGTAATGCACTGCCCAAGAGAAGCAAATATTTTTGCGGATTCCTTGGCTATATAGCATCACGATTACATATGATAAATTCTATTTTTAGGTAAGCTAATCTTTAATTTTTTTTTTTCTTCTATAAGAGCCCATCTGCAGTGATTGCATGTTTTTAGCAAATTAATACCGTCTTACCCTCCAACTTTATTGAGATGTTAATATACATCACAAGCTCCGGTTTCAGTGGGAAAAGGGAAAACAAGATCAGAAGAAGCGTACATGGATGAACATATTTGAACTTTACTATTAAAGGAACTTACGGGAGATCAGCCTTAAAGGAGTAAACAGACAGAGAGAATAGTGATAATAGTGGAAGTCTGTCCATAAATTACATTGCATAAACTATTTGAAGATGGTGACCACTGTAAAAGCTTGATGAACATCGCACACTTGGCTTAGGGAATATTATTGCCGGGAGGTCTATCTTCCAGCAAGACAGTTATTGCACATATTTTTAACAGATGTAGTATATAAATATGAGCGGCATAAATATTAACGAGTAATGTCAACAATAGTAATTTAATATTCAACTTGAGAGTTCATGCTTTTATACAAGTATCAATAGATATTTTCCTCAATCGAGACATAATTCAAATTGATACGAAAACTAAAAAATTATGTGACATAAATGATTAACCTAAAGTTTTTATGTGATGCATACATTTTTAACATGTGATAAAGCATTTTGAAAGCTATGACTATGCACATATCTAACATTTGTATGACTCTAAAAAAGATTTCACTTATGGCATAATGTAAGATACAAAATTAATTATTTTTACATGTAAAGATATGTTATTCTTTTGAAACGAAGTAATAAATAATACAAAATTTACTCAAATTTAGAACTTCAGTAATAGTAAGATCTTCCTACAGATCACAAGTGATAGATATATGTATTGACAACTTTTTTGGAGCATAGTTCTTATTACCACCTCCATAGATATATTTGGTAAAATTACTCATGCACCCTTTAGTCTGCTGCTATGTTAAGTCATTTTTGTGTATTGATTTAACGATAGTTCAAGTAATAACTTTTCAAATGGTTAAACTGGCCACCAGTACTAGTAAACCAGCTACACAACATTGACAATAAATTCAACTAATTCCTGACAAATTGGAATTCATAAGCTAGAAGAGTTGGTAGACATAATAATTCACAATAACCTAACCTCACTCATGTCAAGGGGGATGAGAAATGGTTGATTCACAACAAAATTCAACCTCTCATGGCTCTTCCTCTTTTTTTTATATTCTCAGCCTAGCAGAGAGGCGCCATGCTCTTTCCTCCTCCACTCTATATACCAAACATACATAAAAGCATAATGCATGTTGATTGGTTCATCCTACTACTACTACTACTCTTTAAGACTAGGCATAATATGTCATGTGATTTTTTCCTGTGCTACAATTTACCAACACTACTCCTCTCTATGTGAACATAATTATAGATTCAGGACTTTGGTCCAAGGCCATTGGCTTCAACAGTCTGCTTTAGACTTGGGAGTTCCCGCAAGAGAATGTCACTATATGCATCATCCTGCTGCACATCTATACAGCTTCCCGATTTCAGAACCTGCACGAAAATCAAACATCGTAAAATAATACACAATATATCTATGTGCATATTGCATTGAATCTAGATATACACAGAAAAATGCATAAACTATATTTATGATGCATGTGTATGTGTCCATCTTACCACTAATCTTTGGTAAGCAAAGCTTACAGGCCAAGAACACAAGCATTTAACAACAATAGAACCAAGGAAATCCTGTTTAAGCACCCCATATAGAGCAGAGGCTGGATGCTTGACAGAAGGGAGAACACGGGACAAAACACTCACACTGCAAATGCTCTTTAATATATGTATCAAATACTAGCATTCATTCACAAGTCAATACTTGGACCTAAAATTACCAGAAAGACGAAAGGAACCTAGAAACATTACCAGTGTCTCGTAGAACACCCTTGCACTCTCTCTCTTTGTTTTCCTCTTCAGAAGCAAGGACAAGTTAACAACTTCTACCTTCTCTTTCTCCTTCCGAGCAAGAAAATTTTCGAGCAGATATCTTGCAACCTTTCTGCATGCAAGAAAGCAACAAATTGAATGTCCAGCAAAAACAGAAGAAATGAATTTTCAGCAAGTTTGCAAGAGTCATAACCAAAAGATGCCATAGCTACGGGGAAGGGGGATTGCAAAGATTAAGAATGAGATCCCTTTTGTTCATCATACCTTGTTCTCAGGGAAAATTTACCTGCAACCAAGACAAAAATTTATGAGAATGGCAATCCAACTGAAATAATATTGCACCAATCAAACATATCCCTCCCCTACCCCCTAAAGCCAAGAACTGTCTTACATTTTTCTGATGCATCCCCTTCAAATGAATTTATCTCCTGAAAAGAGGGCATTTGTAACAGTTAGCGATTATAACACTTACTAGCATTACAATAACATATATGGACCACAGAATTCTTTTCTTTCCAAGAAAAAGCTAATAATCTTCAGAACACACTTCCATGACTAAAAAGCAATTTCCTTTATTTATGTAAGGAATCAAACTAGTCAATTATGTCATACCTCATCCATCATTTCAAATTCTACATCGTCCATGGAAAGTGCTCCTTTCTCCGTGCTTTCAGTTGAACTTGCTGGTTCTATGAGTGATCTAGAAGTTCCTTGCGTATCATGAAATCTGAACGAGCTAGAGCCAGTGACAGGCGTTGCAGGAGCAATAGGTGCGTGTTCAACATCATGTCCGAGTGTATTAGGAGATCCAGATACACCCACATGCAGAGATGCTGCAGGAGCATTAGGTATTTGTTCTCCACATCTGAGGGTACCAGGAGATTCAGGCATGTACTCGCACAGAGATGTAGCAGGAGCAATAGGTATGTCCTCATACAGAGAAGCTGCAGGAGCAATAGGTATTCGTTCCCCAGATCTAAGTTCACAAGAAGTCTCTGGTATGTCCTCACTCAGAGGAACTTCTACTATTTCTGCAGGCTCATGCCTTGTTGATCTAAATTTGCGAATTGCCGATGTAATATTAATTGAAAGACTACCTGCATTGCCATGGTTGGTTTGTTAAATTTCCTAAAACACAAAAATGGCAGTGGCAACATTGGAAAGCTAACTCACAAGGGATGAGAGGCTCCTCAAAACTCTGAGGAAGTGACAAAATTTTACGTGCTTTCCATGCTAAATAACTGGAAAGAGGGGCTTTCCTTCTCTTGCATACTAAGTCATTTGCATCAACAAGCCAGTGCTTGAATACCCTGCATGTTTGGATTGTGTCACATCAATCTCTTCTAACTATGCAATGAACTGAACTGGACTAACTATAGAAGGTTACAACAACGAGGAGGATCAACAGAAACCAAAAAATGCCTCTGACGAGTGCATCCACAAAATCATTGTTGTCATGCTATAAACTACCAGGATACCATTTGAAAACTCTAATGCAGAACTTCATGACATAAGCACAATAACATGAACAGTACAACTATGGAATGAGAGCATCGACATATTCAGACACAATTCGGAACTCCACTGGCAATAGAAGTCCAGGTCTAAAGAACTGGAAAGCTCTACGAGAAATAATGACTGTCCATTATCCTACATGCATAGACCACTTTCCAAACTGCCATTATATCATCAGTTATGGTACTAATGCAACCCCAGAATGGAAGCTGCATTTCTCTAAGATCAATCCTGAATGGTTGAAAAGACGAGAAGGATCATACTTATTTGGGATCACAATAGACTCATCAAATATGCACTTCCGCTTCCTTGAAATCCGACTACGCTCCTTGGTAGCTGGGGTGCGAACAGATATGAAATCCGGTGAAGTAGATCCTGAAATGGAAGAAAGTGATGCCAGTTAAAGAAACAAGCAGTTTAAAGCATGATTTGATAGAGTATCTGAAGGAACAAACTAGATTGTATCCAACAAGTAAAACAATTAGAAGGGGCACATAAATTCCAGTTCCTTAAATCACAGTGAAAGCACAAGGTAATTAGATGAGGCAGAATCACCTGAGATCTTGGTCTCTGGGTATACATCAATACAGAGGGACACTGATCGATCATCTTTACTACGATCCTTCACTTCTCTAAAGGAAGATGCTTCAACATTTTTCTTTTGCTCAAAATCATGATGCTTTTCCACGAGAAATGATTCACCAAGGCCTGCTGGTCCTTCATCATCTACATTCACTCCTACATCAGGGTGTTTTAAGAGCTCAGTTCCCTGATGAATTTTCTCAGATTGTTGATCAGTGTTAATTTCTGTTTCACCAAGGCCTGCTGTGATCATCGGTTCTGCATGCTCTTCCAAAGACGACCTCTTTTCATAAAGATGCTCCTCATTTACTAAGTTCCCAGCATTAGACTCTTTCATCTGCTCATCAGCAGTATGGTGATCAGCTTTCCTTTCAGAGGTCATCTGAATTTCAATGTCCTCAAAGGTCATAGGTTCAAAGCGATCTTCCAAGGAAAATCTAGTCTCATTAAGGTGCCACAGAGCTTCTACATGGCCTGACCCAAGTAATGGGCGGAAGTCAAAATCGTTGTCCATCAGGTGAGGTGAATGTATGCTATACCATGAAAAGTTAAACTATTAGCACTAGCACTACATCAATTAACAGAGGTGTAGGATTAGTACATACTCTCTAACTGGAGTGTGATTCATGGTCAAAGACTCTGAATGAGAAACATCTTCCTCGTTCTGTAAAAAGCAGCTTATATGTCATGTATGCGTGAAAATCCTTGGAAAACAAAGGTTGAACTTCTTCATGCAGCAGTACCAGATTAAGAGATGGAGAGAGAGAGAGAACCCCCACCTCGCACACGCTAAAAAAGGTAGTAATTAAAGAAATTCCAAGAAACCCACGTCATCGTTAGGAAAAAACTAATGAAGGTGACGGATTAGGCTCTAAGCTCGTTCTGACGTACCATAAGAAATTTGAACAGCTAGATCAATTAAATTACTTCCTTAAATTAAACTCAGCACCACTAACACTGTCAAGTCCTTGTTCAAACAAAAACAATTACGTAAACCTGTGGTGTATCTTGGCAAGTACAAATCCCACTAACCAGTTTGCAGTCAACACTTTACAAATCAATCAACTGATCCGATTATATGTGCTACATCAATCCTAAGGATCTAATAAACCTCTAAAATTTTGTCCTCAATAGAGAACATATAGTAAAGAGTTTAACATGAACTACGAGATTTTCAATGAACAGTAGTATATCTTGCAAAGAAGTTAAAGTGATACATAGTGATCACAAGCAGAAAGTGAGCTGCGCTGCCTTCTTTTGTCAGAAAAGTTACACATGCAGAGACAAGTTTTTAAAAGACAACCCCCCCCCCCCCCCCCCCCAAAAAAAAACAAAAAAATGATAATACATAAAATGATTACCTTTCTAGATAAGCCAAAAACTGTTTGCTCATTTCCCCTAGCATCTGAAACAGAAAAGCAGAAAGTTTTTTTATTTTTTATTTTAATTTTTTGGGGATAAGTAACATAACTGTCAGCTGCACAGCAGCTTAATTCACCATGGAGGTAAGATATATTGAGGAAGAAGAAGTAGCAGAAGTGTGAAGAGCCAATCTTTTTTCTATTTCACTTGTACTTTTCAGGAAGCAATACAGCATTTATATATATAGCAGTGCATAATTGCCTGCTAATTGACTACACTTAACAACCTAACAACCTTCTAACAACTTGATTACTACACTTAACAACCTAACAACCTTCTAACAACTTGATTAACTAACTAACAGAATTGATTCCATTTAGATAGGATAATGACTCTTTTACCCTCACTTCAGCTTGTATTTTCATCCCATACTCAACACCCCTCCTCAAGCTGATGGACTGAATATATCCTTCACACCAAGTAGAGTCATTAGATGTTCATGTTGAGCTCTTCCAAGGCCTTTTGTCAATATATCAGCTAACTGATTGTTGGTGGTGATATGAGATGTTTTGATGATTCCTTGTGTAATTTTTTCTCTCACAAAATGACAGTCTATGTCTATGTGTTTTGTCCTTTCATGGAATATGGGGTTTGCAGCAATTTGGATTGCTGCCTTGCTGTCACAGAATAGTTGAACTGGAGTATGAACTTCCACACTTAGCTCCTTAAGTAGTCCAAGTAGCCAGCTGATCTCTGCTGATGTTGAAGCCATGCTTCTAAACTCAGCTTCTGCTGAGCTTCTGGAGACTGTGTCTTGCTTCTTTGATTTCCATGATATGATAGCATCACCAAGTTTAACAATATAACCTGTCACTGACCTTCTAGTTTGTAGACATGACCCCCAGTCTGAATCACAGTATGCAGTGAGAACATTAGTTGACTGTGCTGGCATGAGAAGACCTAGAGCAGGGGACTTTTTAATGTATCTCACCACCCTCAATGCAGCTTCCATGTGAGAATTCTTTGGATTATGCATGAATTGACTCAACATTTGCACTGTGAAGGATAGATCAGGTCTAGTCATGGTTAAGTATAATAGTCTTCCCACCAGTCTTTGATAAGAACTAGGATCTTTGAGCAATGGATCAGACTCCTCTCTGTTGAAGTGTTGATCATACTCATTAGATGTGAGTTTTTGATTTATTTCCAGTGGAGTGCATGCTGGTTTGGATCCACTCAGACCTGCTTCAGCTATGAGTTCAAGAGCATACTTTCTTTGAGACAAAACTATTCCTTTCTCTGATCTGGCCACTTCTATTCCCAGGAAGAACTTCAACTCCCCCAAATCCTTCATTTTGAACTTAGCTTGTAATTCATTTCTGGTCTGACTTAGAAGATCTTGATTGCTTCCTGTGATCAAAATATCATCTACATACACTAGTATTATTACAATATCACTCCCCAGCTTCTTAGTGAATAGAGAATAGTCAAAATGACTTTGCTTGAACTCCATATCCCCCAAAGCTTCT
Source organism: Solanum rostratum (assembly GCA_029948455.1). Taxonomy (NCBI): domain Eukaryota; kingdom Viridiplantae; phylum Streptophyta; class Magnoliopsida; order Solanales; family Solanaceae; genus Solanum; species Solanum rostratum. The sequence continues at coordinate 719,739 of CM057056.1, read as the reverse complement.
GTCAGTTTCTTGTTCCATTGTCTAGGTGCTTGTTTGAGGCCATATAAGGATTTTTGTAGTTTGCAGACTTTAGGACTGCCCCCCTGTCTAGCAAACCCATCAGGTAACTTCATGTAGACCTCTTCCATGAGATCCCCATTCAGAAAGGCATTGTGAACATCCATCTGGTGAATATACCAGTTCCTAGATGCTGCCAATGCAATCACTGTCCTGACAGTGACCATCTTTGCCACAGGTGAGAAGGTCTCATTGTAGTCTATGCCCTCCTTTTGACTGAATCCTTTAGCAACAAGTCTTGCTTTGAATCTTTCCACTTCTCCTGAAGCTTTATACTTGATCTTGAAAATCCACTTGCACCCTATAGCTGACTTATTAGGAGGTAGGTCCACCACAGTCCAGGTATTGTTTTCTTCTAATGCTGAGATTTCTGATTTCATAGCCTCCACCCATCTAGGATCACATGCAGCTTCTTTGAAGGACTGAGGTTCACTATGGATTGAGTATGATGACAAGGCATGTGAGTAGTTGGAACTTATGTTGTCATAACTCACAACTGAATTTATAGGATAAGTACAAGATGACTTGTTTGAAGTAACATAATCCTGTAACCATATAGGTGGTCTGTGAGGTCTAGTGGATCTTCTAGACTCATTGTTGGATTGATTATGATGAGAGGTGGTTACTGTGTCATTCTGAGGGACTGTCACTGGAATGGGATTATTTGAAGATATGTTTTGAGAGGTGGTAGTCTGTATATGAGATTTAGGATCTAAAATATCCAATACAGGAAATATAGGACTAATGGACCCTTTCATATGCATGAAAGGGAATATATCCTCCTTGAACACCACATTCCTATTTACAAATATGGACCTTTGTACCAGATCAAACAACTTGTATCCCTTCTGAGTTTCTGAATACCCAATAAGAACTGCAGGAATGGCTCTAGATGCAAACTTGTCAGTTTCCCAAGGAGTAGTTGCATAACATAGACATCCAAACACTCTCAGATGAGATATGTTTGGAGGTTCCATGTGTAGCATCTCATAGGGAGACTTATAGTCAATTACTCTGGAAGGGACTCTATTCAGAATATAGACAGCTGTATTTACACATTCTCCCCAGAACCTTAGAGGTATGGATGCTTGAAATCTGAGAGACCTAGCTATATCAAGTATAGTTCTGTGTCTTCTCTCAGCTATTCCATTTTGTTGAGGAGTGTATACACATGTAGTCTGATGTAAAATGCCAAGATCAGTAAGTAATTCTTGAAGTGAAGTGTTGAGAAATTCACACCCATTATCAGTTCTAAGAATTTTGATTGTGGATGAGAACATATTCTTGACTTTATTGATGAAATTTCTCAGAATTACAATAGTATCAGACTTAGACTGAATTAAGAATGTCCAGGTATATCTAGAGTAATCATCTACTATGGTGACAAAGTATCTTTTGCCATCATAGGTAGGATGTCTATAGGGACCCCATACATCACAATGAACTAAATCAAATTTGGATAGTGACTTTGAAGTGCTAGTATGAAAAGGCATTTTAACTTGTTTAGCTATGGGACAAACAGTACAAAGAGGGCTGGACTTAGAACTTAAGTGTTGTAAACCAGTAAGTTTTCTGATTATATCAACAGGTATATGTCCCAGTCTTTGATGCCACAGACCAGTATCATCAGAGTCTTGAGTGGTGACTGTATTAACACTTTCATATTCTTTTGTTTGTTTTGTGTCTGATCCTGACTTTCCTTGCAGTACATAGAGCCCTTGATGTTCTCTACCAATCCCCTTGACCAGTCCAGTGTAGAGATCCTGTAATATGAAGAAGTCAGGGAAGAATGCTGCTGAGCATTGCAACTCCTTAGTTAGTTGAGAAACTGACAGGAGATTGTATTTAAAGTCAGGTATATACAACACATTGTTGATATCCTGATCCTTAAATATACTGTATTTGCCTGTATGAGAAACCTGTACAATACTTCCATTTGGTAGTTGAACCAGACCTCTTTGAGTTGTTGAAATAGGTTGGCACTGCTTTAGTATATCCAGATTTGAGGTCATATGATTTGAGGCACCAGTATCTAATATCCAATTATGATTAATATGACTGGATATAGATGAAATTAGAATACCTGCAGCAGCTGTAGCAGATGAAGTACCATCAACTTTGGTCCTGTTCAGCATGTGTATCACCTGTTGATACTGTTCAGGTGTGAAGTAGGGCTTAGCTTGAAATTCATTGTTTTGTTGAGTACCACCTGCTTGAAGTTGCATCTGTCCTGTAGAATTCAGACTTCCTTGAGATGAGTTGACTTGTATAGGTACCTGTTGTCCATGAGGATATCCTCCAGTTTCTGAATTTGTAGCAAATACATCAGTGTGAGCATGATTTGCATAGGCCCTGGTGTTGTCTGAGTAACCTGCATTGTATTGAGCTGCTATTTCCTTCCTTTTACTTTTCCAGTTTTTTGGATAGCCTACAACTCTATAACACCTTTCTTTTGTATGACCTTTGAAGCCACACACTTCACAAGTCATTTGAGGCCTTTTACCTTTGAAACCTTCATTCACTGTTTGATTAGGACCTCTGTTAGTACAGAACATTGCTGAAATAGTACTTTCATTAGTTTCACTTCCATGTACAGACAAGTTTCTTTGACTCTCCTGATCCACAAGCATTGCATATGCCTTGTTCAAGCTAGGAGTTGGACTCATCATCATGACTTGATTTCTAGCACTAGAATAGGATTCATTCAGTCCCACTAGGAACTGAAGAAGCCTTTGATACTCCATATGTTGGCTATAGTTCCTAGATTCTGGACATGAGCAGCCTGGACAAGGGATAATGGCATCAAACTCATCCCATAGATCCCTCATCTTTGGAAAAATAATCAGCAATAGTCAAGGTACCTTGTGTAAACGTATGAATCTCTCTGTGCAAATACAAGGCTCTTGAACCATTAACCTTGTTGAATCTCTCCTTCAAATCTTCCCAGACTTTAGATGCATCAGTTGCATACACCACACTACTCAACAGTCCAGGTTTTACAGCATTCATAATCCATGACAGTACTACTGCATTAACCTTTTCCCATTGATCATGGTAAACAGTTTCAAACTTAGATTTAGGGAACCTCCCATCTACAAATCCAAGTTTACTCTTCCCTATAAGTCCAATTCTCATAGACCTACTCCACAAGGAGTAATTTTCAGATCCTAACAACTGAATCGAGATAAGAGAACTACCTGGAGTGTCGGTTGGTTGTAGATACAAAGGATGGTTGTGATCTATTGTCGGAATGACTGGAATTTCAGTCTCTCTTCTCCGATTGAACTCTTCTCCTTCACCCGCCATGGTCTCTTGTGTCTTGAGCTTACTGGCAGTTTCTAAGCTTGCTTCTAAGCTCGTTTCCTATCTAATTCCCAGCTTGCATGTGCCGGCTCTGATACCATGTCAGCTGCACAGCAGCTTAATTCACCATGGAGGTAAGATATATTGAGGAAGAAGAAGTAGCAGAAGTGTGAAGAGCCAATCTTTTTTCTATTTCACTTGTACTTTTCAGGAAGCAATACAACATTTATATATATAGCAGTGCATAATTGCCTGCTAATTGACTACACTTAACAACCTAACAACCTTCTAACAACTTGATTACTACACTTAACAACCTAACAACCTTCTAACAACTTGATTAACTAACTAACAGAATTGATTCCATTTAGATAGGATAATGACTCTTTTACCCTCACTTCAGCTTGTATTTTCATCCCATACTCAACAATAACATGAATAAAAAGACACAAAGATGTACTGTACCTGAAAGCATGATATCTTCACGGGATGCCACATGACCACTTCAAAACAGTTTGGTGTAAACCAAGATTGAAACGATAAACCGCAAACCAACAATAAAAAACATAAGGTAAATGAAAAAGGAAAATATACAAATTGAACACTTGACAACATGTCATTCATGGCAAGTATTTATCTCACCTGTTGGCATCTTGATCTTCCAAGATTTCCAGATCAAAAGTATCCAGTTCAAATTTCTTTGGTCGGGTGATAACATGGGCAGGAGCACACATGCCCTCAATCCGCACAGCTAATAGTTTGCTAGTTGGCCTCTTGCGAGTTGAGAAATCAACTAGTTTAACAAGAACATTATTACAGTCATTGAAAAGATATTCCACTTTTTTAGAATATATTCTCACCACACCCAGGAGCAGGTGACCTAAAATTCTGTATGTAACCACAGGAGCTTCATCCAGCAGAATTTTTTCTGAGACAAAAAAAAAGCAGTGAGCAGGTCTTAATCACTCAAGTAATGTGTAAAACTTCTAAAACCTACTTTTACGTGCCGCAACTAAAAAATAGAATCAAACAGCATCATAATCAGAAATAAAAAAAGATTCTAAGGCAATGAGCACTTCATTATACATATATACAGAGCAAAACATAAACATGTGAACTGAAATCAAGGTAACAAATAACAACTACATACCGAGTGCAATTCCACAAGTAGAGTCAGGAAACAATATGAAGGCATAGAATTGTTTCCGATAATCCCGCCAGAAAACAATCACCCGAGTCATCGAAGGAATTCACAGAGACAACGTTTAACACTACCTATAATCACCCAAGTTTGCAGCAAACATTCTCAATCCAACATAAAGCCAATAACCATTTTCCGTGGCTTGGAAGACATGATTATTTCCTTGTAATTATAATTTATACAGTGTCTTGTGAATTCAGTCCACTGGGTATGTTGTTGTTGTTCTCTTGTAAATTCAGTGTTATAACTATAGCATTCCTTACAGCTAAACGGTAGAAGTTGCAAACTAAGTAAAATTTCCAAAACAACCGTCCGTCACACTTTAACCTGTTTCACCTTCATGGCCCAAACCCCAATTCAATTCTGTGATCAAATCAAATTCTTCCCTCTGTTAGTCTTCTCACTGTAACTGACTGTCACGTCCAACGAGAGCCTGAGTATCCCACTATTCTTGCTTCTCATGGGGGGCATTCTACTGGTAAAGAAGACTCATAAAAGTGGTAGTACCTAGTTGGGGCTTCGAGGTAAAATTCTTTCCCAAAAGAGGTCTTCACCCACCCAATGACTGTGATTGACAAGCAGCAGACTACAAACATCAAATCACAAAATGTATGATTTTAGAACTCAACTTGAGAACTGCTGTCCAGTCATCCAACTAAACGTGGAAATAGAAGGCTATAGTTGATGTAGGAATTGACATCTAGCATAATGGAGACAAAAGGTAATTACTAGCCACAATTCGGGACAAAAATAAATTGTATGAACTGTGCATTCGACACCTATATAGAGAAATCCGCCAAACTCATGGCCGCAACACTTGTATTTTTTCCAACTACACACAACATTCCATTAATGACACTCTGGTTAGAATAGAAATCAGGGTTCAGTAAAGGGTAAACAAACCTCCTGCAGTCTAATGTATGAGGAAAGAAAGAGAATAAATGCAAATAGACACAGATTTGGAGGAAAGGGGTTACAGGAAAAGAAGAAATATACAAACCATCATAAAAAGATTACTTTTTTTTCCTTGTGATAACTTTCTATGAATGAAAAAGGGCAACGGAGAAAAGGAAAAGCAAAAACGCACCGACGGAGGAAGCGATGTTTGTCTGCTGAACTTGCTCCTTCTTGAGACGTTTATGACAATGAGCAGCAATCCAAATGGTGCCTAAAGGCCCCTTCTTGGAAAGAAGTAACTGTGAGTAAAACATGTTCTTGGTCCGTTTACCTATCTTTGTTTTTGTAAAAGAGAGAGACACAAATGTCTCACTCTACATAAAGAGCAATTTTTTTTCTATGTATGAGATGAATCAAAGTGTAGGCTCTCGATTTTACAGAATTCAACCGCTTGAAAAGAAAGAGGAAGAGGAGGGACTTTATAAATGGAAAGAAGGATTGTCATAGAAGTTTCGTAATTTTTTTTCCACTTTTGTTTTTGTCAACTTCTAATTAATGTTGAGTTTTGGGGAGTTAAGATTATGTAAAAAAATGGAGAGTACTATTTTTGAAATGTGTTGCTCCATTTTGGGAGGATCAAATAATTAATAAATTTTACCTGACCATAATTTTATCAATAAATTTCTATCCAATTCAAAAATATAAAGAGCGCTCATACAAGGAAACTACTTATGCTTTGTACATATAGAAGCTCCGTTTCGTATTTGAAATACATTCATTTAAAAAAAAAAATCGAAAAAAAAGAAATGCATTAAGACTGCTTCCTTGAAAACAGCGTGTCTATCAATTTATCAATGAAAAGTTGATTTTTAAAGAAAAAAAGGTGAAGGATAAACTTGTAAAAGTGATATTATTATTATTGAATTTAATTATAATAATTTAAATAAGTGGTACGTAGTACTTTTTTATTTTCCGTAGTTTGATATTATCTGCAGTAAAATTTATTCCTTTTTTAAAAAAGACACGTTTGTTGTTATCAATTTATGGGATTTCTCACAAACGGTAACTTCTATGTACGGGTTCTGACCCGATTAGGAAAAACATTTCATCCTTGTTTGCCAGCTCATTAACTTTGACTGCAACACGTGTCACTTAGACACACCCTTACTTAGCCAACTATTTTTTTAAATAAGAATTAATCATGTTGTAATATGGTTATTGTAGTTTTGTTATTTTAGAGCATATGAGGTATCTTCCACGAGAAGGAAAAGGTAAATTTATACCCTCAATTAATGCTTATAATATCAGTCTAATTTTAAATTTAATTCTTAATGTTTCATCTAATCGCAAATTTATAATTATTTTATTTCAACTCTCCCGTGGTAAATTAGTTTAGGACTATGATTTTGAAATAAGTTAATTGTCGTACCAATGGATTCGGATATAAATTTTGCTTGAAAATAAATTATAATTTTTTTACTTGTAATACGATATATTTATCAAACTTCTAAATTTCAAGTTTGAAGTTGAAATTATAAATTGGATTATAAAATATATATTTATTTAAATAATATTTAAATATTTTTGTATGAACACACATTGTAGTCTCATTTTCTCTGCCTGATTTGATCATATAATTTTCAACGTTTAATTGTTTGACTAATTTAAATTATCCTAAGTAAACTTATAAATAGCGACAGACTAATTATTTCTCTACTTTTTCTAGAGGAATTAGATTTACTCGAATCTTGTTAAATTCTTGTGTCAACTAAACAGTGAAAACACAACTCTTGCAAAGGATTCTGTTGAAAGCCATATATATCCCTCACAAATAGTGTCGATCTCCCAAGATTGAGAAATCACTTTGTTAAAGATCCTGAATAACTACAAATAATTCCTGTCGACAAACTTGGATCATATTCTAAACGCCTATAAACACAGAACCTCGAGTACAAAATACAGATAAAATGCATTGCCTAAAAGCTATTCTACCAATATTTCCAATTAGTTTAGTCTATACAGTCGTACACCAGGCACAGCAGATGTCCACTGACTCAATAAGATTCCTCAAGTGGAGAATAAATTTTCCTAGCATCCATTCAGACAATTTTGTAGAAACATAATAAGAACACTGCTATCTTCACCTAGCAATAACTGAAAACCATAACTTTTGCCCCAATGGACTTGAAATCTCCACACAGCTAATTATCAGAGACGTTGCCTGTGGCTAATTATCTATTAGTTTCATCAATTTTCTCTTCAAAGCCTTATTGAAAGCATCCTGTGACAGTGACAACATCTGGTTCAGTAACAGCCTTACACCTTTATCAGTCATCATGGCAAACCTTGGCTTGATTCTCTCTTCTAAACTATAACCAAAATACTGGGGAAACTTGACCAGTTCTGCTTTTGGATAACCCATGGTCAAAAAGAATTCCCACTTTAATACCAACTTAGTCAAGCTGAAAGTATAAAGAGCACCGTATCTTGACACCATTGTGGCAGTTTCTGTCATACTGAACCCCTTATCCTTGAAGAATTCGGTGACAGGCTTGATGTTAGCCTCAATGCTAAGACCGAAAGTTTGTGGACATCGGTAGAGAAGAATTCCAACATCAACCCCCATTGAACGAAAGTACTCAGTTGCAGGTCTTAGCTTGTCCTCCACGCTATAACTTATGATGTTTGGACATCTGGTTAGAACCTTGCTCACACTCTCAGCAGATAGACCCATTTCATAAAGAAAGTCCACTGTTGCTCTCAATTTAGGTCTACTGTAAGTGAGAAGTGCAGGAAAACGGTAAATTACTTTAGCCCACTGTTCTTTATCAACGCCCAGTTCTTCCAAAAATGCCATTGTTGGAATTAAATTATCTGAGAGACTGATTCCACATAGTTGAGGTCTTTTGCTGAGAATTGTTGGGATCTGCGATCTTGGCACTCCAAGATCAAGGAGAAACTCAACTACTGGTTTGATTTTTCCCTCAAGACTATAGTAGGCAAAAGCGGGAAACTTTCGTGTGATTACTCTAATCCTTTCGATGTCCATGCCCAGTTCAACAAGGTATAAAATATGTTGGGGAAGCTTTCCAGTGGGTCCAATGTCAGTCACTCTTGCCAGAGCCTTCAGTTTCTTGGAGTCGAGGTCAGCACGAGGTGGTGAAGCTGGTGTGACAGGAAGAGGTAATTTTTCAATAGTTTCTTCTATTTTCTCGACAACAGGTGGGTTTGGAAAGCTCTCCACAACGTCCACCAGAATACTTCCATATTCCTCATGGAGGGCCTCTAGGTATGGGATGAGAGCATCCCTAATCTCAAGAGTAGTTAGTTCTCGTCCTGCAAATTAAAGGAAATTCACAATTCTCAAACAGAAAACAGCACGGTGAATATGGTTGTGAACTTTCTGCAAATTCACAGATGTACAAGCAAAGAAAGAGGGGGGAAGAACAGGGAATCAATCTGATTAAACCAGACCTACGAGATAGCGCGACTTGTGAACAGAATGCAGCCGAGAGACAAGGTGATCGATAAAAGATTCTGATCTGTTGATAGTTCTTGCTGCAAGAGCATTGCTTAAACCCTGTTTCTTCAGAAACAAGGTCAAGACAGCCTTTGCTTCTTCCTTTTCAGCAGCTACAAGGGTTGGGGGAACTACCCTTAAGTTAAAAGATCCATCTATCTCAGAATCAGCTGCCAATCAAAGATAATGTACAAATGTTATGGCAAAACCAATAGCAGTACTGCTAGGAGGATACACAGTGATGGTTCCAAAAGTGTACTGGATGTAACACAATTGGTATTCCAGAATTTAGAAACTTACAATACTTCGCTGCGCAAAAGAAAACCTTCTGAGGAAACGACAGTTCATTCCTGAAGAAAGTTTAACTAATTATTTAACCACGAACGAAAGAGAAGATGATATCCCACAAAAACATGAAGCACTACAACAACAGCAGAAGCAGCATATGCAGCGTCATCCCACAAGTGGGGTATCGGAGGATGGGGTGTGGGCAGACCTTACCCTTTCTTGAGTGAAGTAGAGAGGTTGTTTCCAATAGGCTCTTGGCTCAAGGAAAACGTCTTCAAAAATAGGTTTGACAAATACAAGTAAAAGCTAAAGCGAAAATAATGTAGAGAAAATGATGAATTACATGTCTACACTCTACAGAAGTATAATCACAGCATATGCTTGTGCAGTGGAAAATAAGTGACGCCTAATTAACTTCTCTATTCATATAGTTAGGAAAAAGAGGAGGCATATTTAGAGATCTTATTCTGCACAAGTGGTATTATAATGCATATTATCTTACACAACCACTGGAATGTTTAGCCACAGAATAATCATATTTATCACAAACAAACAACTTAGAACAACTAGCCTAAATGTCAAGCAAGTTTGGAGTAGGCTATATGAATCCTCGCTGTCCATATCGCTCCATTTAAGTCCATCTCAGTACAATATTACTAAAATTACCTTCTCCAGCATTAGAGTTCCCTACACTCCTAGAAACATATACTGTAAATCTCTAACATGGCTAAAATATTTTTAGCATTGACCTCAAGTAAATATACTAATTTGATTCAAACTTAATCTCAACTAATTGGTATCACCTATATATATCTTTTTCTTCCATACTCTGTCTTTTGCTAGGTCTGTAGGATCCCAAGAGATGTAGGTATTTTCAGACGACTTTTCAAGGGTTTCAGCACATGTAGTTCCCACAATAGGCAGAGAAAATAACAGGAAGCTGCTATTTTCTTCTTTTTCCCCAAAATTTGGGGGTAAAGGGAAGGGGATTACAAGATGGGAATCGAACTTTCATTAACAAGGTTAAAGCTTAATTAGCTTCAGCTTCGGGATTTTATAAGCAATCAAATCCTAGAAAATGTCCCCTCGGAGTTTAAACCCATGAGTATTGCTCGTCAGTGGCTTCTAGTTCTATACAAAACAAATTGCTCTATCTCATAATCCAAGCATAAAGATCTCAGTATACTGCCAAAGTTAGTCGATTGTATCTATCGTGTTCAAATTGAAAGTCGTGTCATAGGTAACAGGTTACAGCACCTAATAACAATTTCATACAGACTCACAAAGAAAAATCATAAAAGACTCAAAATTTGTGATTTTAGACGAAGATAACCTTACCGATAAAGGAGTCCTCGCGATGTTCTTGAAAGAAATGCAAGCTTTGGGTTTGGGGTTCGTAGTTGCATAAAAGATATCATTTTTCAGCTGATCAATGGTGGTGTTACTGTGAAAACTAGTGTGAAGCATTGATTAAACAGAGAAGGTGAAGTAAAAAATGGACTTATAAATTGGATATGCGGGTGGGTGTATTTGGAGATTTTTGGGGAGGAGGCATTTGGACCGCAGATATGGTTTGTTTTCTAGTGCTATAACACAATCTTTGAAGCAGCAATAAGATGTTCCTGATTTTGGGCCCTCATGAGAAGCCTGTGCACTGCACATGACTACGTACTACATGAAATAAAAGAATATTTGATTTCCATCTAGGGTGTGTTTGGTTGAAAAAGAATTATATCTTTTAAATTTATTTTCTCATACTTGATCAGAGAGCAAAAACTGTTTATACATAATGTAGATAGACAAATACTTTTATGAATTTTTTTTCGGGAGAAGTCATTTTTCTTGCTTTTAAGTAACTTATGTTCCTCAAATTCATCACTTTATATTCTTTCTTTGTCAAATGTAGTAGTGTGATCCTGATGACAATGATAATTTCATCATATTGTTCTTACTTTTTGTCTTGCATTTACCCCGTTATTCCACTAGTAAAATAGAGAAAATTGTACAGACTCGACTACACTGTAGTAGAACAAGTTTGTACAACATTTAATGGGGAAGAGGATTCGATCTGCGTTATCTTCACTGACAGCTTGAAAAAACAAAAAGTAAAAACCCAACTCCTATATAGTGAAGCTGCGCAGCTGTAAAAGCTTTGATCTTCTCAACCTCTCTTTTCTCGTTAAAATGTCATTTACAAACGAAGTACTACAAGATGAAGTACTACAGACACTAATAAGGGAAACTCTATATTAAGTAATCCTAAGCATATGACAAGATGAAAGTAGTAAAAGCTAATAACTATACATCTAAACTCTTGTGCTTATAACTGAGGAATATCTCTACTAGCGAAACATAGCTTCTCTCGTGACGAGCTTTATTCCCCTCACCCAAAGCGTTGCCATCTCAGAACCACCCTCACACACAAAGTGAAATTCCTTGTTCTTGGTTGTGATCACCCTAAAGATTCCAGGAAGATCAGCATCACCTTTCCTTTGCCTGATCTTCTGGAACCTCAAGCTTGGTCCCACTTCCGCCTCTCGGCATATGACATTACGTCTGCTTGATTTTCCCCAGCGCAATACTCCAGCAGCTTCAACCATTGTAAGAACTTTCATATGTGGAGACCCTTTACCACCCTTAATGTGCTTCTTCACCTGAGCACCAGTTAAGACCAACTTCCTGGCAAGTTCATCCAGTATCACCCGCTCTGCCTCGTCTTTCTGCATCTTTCTAGCAAGTGAAAGTGCTGTTTCACCCATTGTGTTCTTGATATCACAGCGTGCTCCACAGGAGATTAAGAATTCACAGGTGCGGCCATGTCCTTCCCTTGCTGCCAGCATAAGTGGGGTGTAACCATCCCCATTTGACATGTTTACGCCATAACCCCTGGTTATTAACAACTTAACTGCATCCAAGTCACCACATCGAGCTGCACAATGCAGTGCATAGAAACCTGCAGCACTTCGACTACCCTGTTCAAGAGCATAGTCAAGCAGAACCTTTTCAAAACGGTCACGATTTTGATTTAGCGCACAGAGGGTAACAACAGTCTCCCCAGACTTGTTTTGCAGCTTGACATTAGCCCCAGCATAAACAAGCAACCTGAATCCATCGACATGACCCTCTGCAGCTGTGATCATTACAGCAGAGAAACCTTGGTCATCTTGGCTATCCAGATCAATCTCTCCTTGTCCAATCAGAGTCTTCAAGGATAAAAGGTCCCTGGATCGAGCCACAAACAGTAATGGTGAGAAGACAGACATGTTGCTTGACTTGGGAACCTTTCCGCTGTGGATGACTTCCAGAACTGCACCCTGAAAACCAAGCTTCCATCTATTGGATGCAGCAATGGAGCTCGCAGATTCACCAGCTACATTAACCAAACCAAAATCAGCACCTGCTCTAGTCAATACTTTTAGGCAGTCTTCCCTCTTGAATCTTGCAGTGATCATCAGAGGTGTATCTCCTGTATCCGTTCTTGCATCCAGATCACAGCCAAAGTCAATCAAACATTTAAGAACGCTTGAGAAACCAAGTCGGGCTGCCATGTGTATAGGGCGAAACTCAATGTTGCGGGTGGTTTTAACTGGAGATTCTGCATAAGCACCACATTTCAAAAGGACTGAAACTGCTCCTGCATTACCACAAAGAATAGCATGGTGGAGAAGGGTTCTTCCGTTGTGAGATGTGCTGGGAACAAGCCGCTGAAGGAGCATTTGCAGAATAGAGCCACTTGCTTCAAAATATTCCACGGCACACCAAGTAATGGCATAGGGATCTGCTAATCCAGCACCTACTCGAAATTCTTCACCTGAAGCTGCATCCCAGGACCAGGCTCCAAGTTGCACTGGTCCGTCAGTTCTTGCCCCAGCCTTGAGAGTTCCAAAAGGGAGGAGCAAAGCCTAATTAGTCAGTTGCTGAGTAAAACTAAAAATGGCTCAATATTCAGTTTTTAAAAAGGATAAATTCAAGAAGGATGCTTTGTTAGAGTGTAATGGAAAGAAGTCAAGTATTTCACTTGAGAAGCATTTAATCAATAACTAGTGATCCATTTACCTCAAGCAGTCGACGGACAACAGAGACTTGCCTACTGACAACAGCAGCCACAAGCGCTGTGCAGTCAACATTTGTGTGCAGAGAAGGTTTGCTTGATTGGAGCAGCACACGATTTGTGGCGTCCACATTCACTCCAAGCTGCCACCAAGAAAGCAGCAACTTATCAAGATGTTAAAAAAAAAATGCATACTTGTATACTTTATGTTAGAAAATGCATACTTTAGCCAAAAAGGATACAAGATCAACACACAAAAAGCAATTAAGGCAAAGTAGAAGAGCAAACGCGAAAACGGGTATGTATACATCAATATCTTTCCCACCTACAAGTATATCAAGCAGCTAAACATAAAAGAACCCACTTGAATTTGCAAATTAAAGACAAAATAGCATCTAAGGGTATCAGCAAGGAGAAGAATGTTAAAAATAATCGCTCTAGCGTTTCTCATCATAAATGTTTCATAGGTTTAACTTCTGTTGGAAACATCTGCTTAATGTTACGGTGGATATCCTGCAGACAAGTAGTATCTTAAATCCCTAGCTTAATTTTTCACCTTAAGGAGTGTGTCCACCACATTTACATATCCCCGGCAACATGCAGTGAAAAAAGCATGTATAGCCATACGCGGTCGAATAAGGTCTGATCCCATGAGCACCTCCACAATTCTTGCATGCCCATGACAGCTGGCCTCCAACAGAGCTTCCTCACAAGCCTGCTGAGATGACCCAGCTTTAACTAACATCTCCAAGATCTCAAGGTGTCCCTCCCTCACAGCTGATGTGGTTGGGAATCCCCTGAAAAGTTTATGGTTTACATCGGCTCCAGTACTCTGCAATTTTTTAAAAAACATATCAGAAGATATTACTCTATAAGTTACTTGAGAGTATAGTTTGATTTGATGAGAAAGAGGAAGCAAAAGTTCCATGGAATATAATATAGGACACCACGGTTTACAAGGAATTTTATTCGGCTTGCAAAACCAAGAACTAATAAGACCAAGAAAATATAAATCAGCTGATATATAATCTGCAATCGCTCAGTTGTGCCTGGAGCTGACCATGGATGAACAGTGGATAAAATTACTCCTATGTTTTTCGGTTTCAGGACTAGTTGTTTGCACACTCTTATATCCATGAATTGAAAATGAGCCAGTGGAAAAGCACTGGAAGGACCTATTTTTGCCAGTGAATAAGCAGCTGACAACTTAATCCAGTATTTGCCGTAGTCCACCTGACCAATTTGATAAAAATTTTCTTTTGATTAAACATTCACTCGTAAGGGGTTCTGAATTTTCCACATTTAAGACCGACTGTGAATGTTCATTGTTATAGACTTACAATGCATAAAGCATAAGGTCCATGTTTCTCAGAAGAAACCATACTAGACATTTCAATTTTCAAATGACTTCAGCGAAGGCCTTCACTGAGTGTGATGTTGTTGTTCAGCGAAGGCCTTCTCATCCTATTTTCTAATTTGATCCGTCATGCTCTGATACAACAAAAAGGTTTACAAAGATTAATAATTGACTTGAATATGGACAACGAAATAGAGCTCTAACAAAATGCCCCATATTAGTAATTAAATTTAAAGCAAGTTTCCTTGTAGGGTAAAACTAGAGTAATATTTATTTTTCCTCCAAATATTCGTAAAATAACAAGTATACTGTTGTTTGCTAACAGAAAACTAGGCAAAAACACAAGTTGCAGCGACAGTAAGTAAAAGAAGCATGGGGTAGAAAGTGACATTTTTCTTAAAATTGAGAATAATAAATGACAATAACGTTAGGGAATTTAAAAACAGGTCACAGTGACGATGGGTAAATCCAGTATTGTGAAAATAGGGGACATTTTAAAATAATTAATTACTCTTGCCGTCCATCTTTACTGGTTCACGATAAAACTTATCTACTTTATGAAATCAAGAGATAATTTTATACTTAATTTTTAATTTATCTTTATTTTTAATTATAGTCATTTTCTAATTATATTTTCCAAGACTACCTATTTCTTATATTTAAAAGGTGATTTGATAAAATTATAACTAGAATTTTACTATATATATTGATTCTTGTGTCAAGTGGATAATTTTTATGAGACTGAATAGGTTGTATTTCCTTGATGGATGTAAAATTCCAAGGATGACGGTAGAAAACAGGCGATAATATGGTCAAAAGGACAAAAGAGAAAAAAAAAAAAGAGGAAACAAAAAGCTATCAAATGCAGAAAAAATAAAGGAAAATTGTAAAAGGGAAAAAACTCGATATTAACTACTACGAGCTTTTTCAGCCACTTTTACAGTAGCATAACGATAGGCAGACCGGAACCGGAAAGATTTTAGGTCTCATCCACAAAATTCAAATTTCAAATTTCTTATGAGAGACTATGCAAAACGTAAAGTTAAAGGCTCACCAAATCTTTGAATTTTAAACGGAGCATTAATTAGAGAATAGCTAGTCAAAGGACTCATAAGTCGTAACTAGAACGCTGCATTTAATATAATCAGAAATACAGATAGAGAAGTTCCAGCTGAATATAAAATTCTAACGAACTAATAGTCAATGATCTAACAGCAGAAGCTTTCTCTTGCGTGAGGGAAAAATCAAAATCAATTCAAATCAAACAGGCAAAACACTGGAACGACAAAAAATTATTACTCCACTAATAATAAGTGAAAAAGCAAAGTTAAGGTAAATTACCAGTAGTTTTCTCACTAGAGCAACATTTCCATTATGAGCTGCGAGGAACAAAGCCGTAACGTCGGTTTTGAACTCCTCGTAGACGATCCTAACTTCGTTCGGTAACTCGTCATGAGTCACGACCTCTGCTTTTCGAACCTTTAAGCAGACATCGGCGACAAAATTAACGTCAACGAACGGATCGGCAATACATTCAAGCGCCAATGTCAGATCGTTTGAATGCGACGCTTCAAGAAGACGACGGGAAACTTCAGCCTCGTAGTTCACCGGAAAAACCTGTCTTCCGGCGAGGAAACCACCTCCGCCACCAGGATGGCCGAACACAGTCATTTTCCGACGAGAGCGCAAGGAGAAGTTAATTAGCTGTTTATCCTGTGTGTGTTTTTAACGTGCATCGGCGACAGAGAGAGTAGGAAGAAGCAGAGAGCAGTGAAAAGGAATGGAGCAGTGTGAGTTTTTATTTGTTTAATAGACACGAAAATCGAGGGAGAGAGGAAACTTGAAAGAAGTGAGCGCCAGGCCAGAGTTAAGGAGAGTGAGTGAGGGTTGAGGAGGCAGTATTATATTGGGCCTCGCTTCACTATTTCACCACGGTGAAAACATGCATCTTTTGCTTGTTGACCCACAACCCAACTACCAGTAATTTAATTTAACATACGCTGCCTACATTGTATATTTCAAAATTTGATTGGATAAGATGTTACTTTAGTTTATAAATAGTAGTAAGAAATTTCATAATAGATAAAAAAAATTTAAGGGAAAAAGTCCAAGTTGGCTCCTCTACGTACCAAATTGCTTTCACTTCATTATTAATTGTGGATCCGTCGCTATCCTTAATCCGCAATTTATCTAGTAAATTTTTTTTTTGACATGAACAGAATTTAATGTGAACCGAGTAAATTTTAGGTGTCAAAATATGATTAAAGATGTTTAATTTACGCGTTATATTTAGTTGTGACTTAAAATTAGATTAATCTAACGGTAAAAAAAAGGAGATAATTAGCTAAAAAATGAAGGTATGAACTAAATAAATTGAGGATAGAAATTAAGCAATTAGACAACAATTTTTATCCTTTTTCAAAATCTGTCCTTTCGTCATGTAGTCAATCTCATTTATTATATTTGATATTATTAATAAAACAATTTATAGTCGTAAAAATATAATAGTCTTATTTTTAACGAGGTTGCTATTACTTACCATTTGCGGCAAGTTATATTCAAAATCCCTCCATCTTTTTGTGCAAGGATTGAGAATCTATTGTGGGGCAAGAGTTTGTTGTTGGAATTTTGGAGGTAAGTGGAAGGGAGGGGCATTATGGGGGGACGGCAAGTGCGTGAACTTTGATCTCATCGATAGCAGGCAGGCAGGTAGCTCAGCTGTAGGGACGGCTTTCATCCATCCAGCTATATAGGCTATGCCAATTGGCAACTCTTTCCCGCAGTCTATCGCAACCCTGAAATTTACGCCATATTCATCATCTTTTCGGGTGTCCAAATTTTGACACCAATGTCCTACTATGCCATATTAGGACTTCATTATATTTACATTTTTTAATACACAATTTAATTAGCTAGAGGAACACACGCTTCCCAAGGTCAAGTAGAGCAATTATTACTCCCTCCTTTATCTTTATATGCTTGCTATACTTGTAAGTTTGGAATGTTCAATAATATTTGTTTAATTTTTTCAAATTAATTAATAATTTATTATTTTATATCTATTTTTATTCTTATTATTAAATAATATTCATTTTTCACGACTTATAAATGACTTGTCTTTAATAAAGGTGATTTAGTAAGATTATTCTTCTTATTCGCTGCTCATTAATCCCTCTATCAAATTAATAGTGAATATTTATTGTTAGACGAGGGAAGTAAGTAGCCAATAAATGCTAGTCTCAATACCTTTTTCAGCGCAATAAAATTTCAAATTTACTTGTTTGTCTTTTTTTCTTCATTATTGTTTCTTTTCCTTGTGAGCTTGTACAACAAAAATGTGTTGCATGAAATCGACCTTGGATTTAACCAAAAAAGTTATCAAGAAAAGAAAGAAATATTCATTTTTAAAACAGGTCTTCAAAGATTTAAAATAAAACAAATAAAAGAAAATAGATAAAGTATTAAATAGTCATTGCGTCTTTTTCGCAATAATATCAAGACATCCAATTGAGTAATTTACAAAGATTTCTCACAATATGATATATATATCTCGCTGAAATGTGCCCACTTAAATCAATGTTACATCGACTTGAACTGAAATAAGTTTAAATACAGCAATAAAAAATTTTAAATTTTCAATTATCAATTCTAATTTGTTTAAAATTGAGACGTAATTAATATTTGTTGCAACTTGCAACGAAGAGAAGGAATTTACTAAATAATAAGGGTACTATTTTTGGAAGTGAGATGAAGACATGACGTTAAAAGAAAGGTACTAAATAATAAATATGACTCTTAACATAATTGACAAGAGAATATGGGCAGAACTCCATTCACTGCCCAACAAACTAATAAGGGGTTGTGTACTCTTGGATGATTTGGTTGTCCCCTGTTCCTACAATAGGGCAAGAGAGATTGAGAGGAAATCAAGATAATATTGAACAATCCCAATTGGTGAAAGTTCACAGATGCCCAATTGCACTCTGCAGTCTGCACTTCTCAACTGCTACCAACTTTCACCTTTTTTTACAACTGTGAAAAAGATAAAAATGTGCCCTGTTTGTGCAGCGATTAGTCAGTACAAGTACTCCACAACCTATTCAACTCAATCTCATTTTCTGCTTTCGGTTAATTAAGATACGATAGAGATTGCTACTCAGCAACAACATATTCATATACAAAATTTACTAGTATACAATATTTTTATGAAATTAATGAATACTGGCATGTGTTAAAATATCCATAACTATCACTTAATTATGGTTCAATAATGGAAATATATATTTTCCCTTTATCGAATTACTTTACTATTACATTAATGTGGTCAACATCTAGTGCGAGCAAATGTTTATCCTTTTTTTTTTACATAGATTGTTATAATTATATTTGGGACACACCCTTGTAATTGTTTAGTATTCTCTCCATTCATTTTAATTTTCCAGTATACTAAAAAATAGTTCTCCTACTTTACTTATTCCGTTTTGAAAATCAAGAGATAATTTATCATTTATATTTATTTTATCTTTGTTATTAAATACTACTATTCATTTTTCAGCATTTAAATTTCTTACTATTAATAAAGTGATATAATAAAACTATTCTTTTGTATAATACTTATTATTTATTAAGCGGTATGTGTATGTTAAGTCAAATATGAACAAGTAAAGATGAACGAAGAAGTGTAATTAAGATTTGTTTGATTCTTTCCATTACAATCGAGATGACGAATATATAGTCAAAATACGTGTTTTATTTTAAACTACTTCCAATGTAGAGGTTGAGAATATTGTAGAAAATGGCTTTAGGCAGAATAGTAGTTTTGTCATTTTACTTGTTTTGCCCAAGTATAGCTAATCCCTAGATTGTTATTACCAATATTTCGACACAACATTCTACTACTACTAATTAGTAATTACTAGAATTATAATTTTGATAACCAAATAATGTATATCCTTACGATTCTCCTTTCTTTTATTCATATTTCCCATTCTTGCATGGAGATACTTCATGGCTAAAAACTACATAGAGATTCCATTTGATGGCTAATATTAAATTAGTGGAAATCTAGCAAGTACATTGACGAAGAAAGAAGTGTTGGAAGTGCAGCATGTGGCAAGAACCAAATTGAGTATTTGACTCGACAAAAATAACTTGTCTCTATTCATTTCACATTGCTTAGTAGTCAATACTTTTCTAGTAGTCATGTGCTTTATATGCTGCTGCTTACAGTCTTTGTGTGTATGTATTTTGACAATGCATGTGCCTAATCTGAGAAATAGTTTATTCAAGACATGTTATATAGAGTAATAATTATGTAGCATTATTTTCTTTTATGAACCTTTTTTTAGCAGTACTATTGTATGGCATGTTTTGGCCACCCACTTTTTCTAGTCAACTAATCATTTTCACTAGTATAGCTTCTTTTTTCCTAGGTGAAACAATTCAGACGACATTTCCAAGAAAAGTTAGTTAACTTGGACCGCAATTGTTGGGCGAGATAAAGCATGCGTGTGTAAGGCAGATAATCATTGTATTTAATATATTGGATTGAACTAATTTCTGTTTAATTAAAGGCGCATTTGTGTTTAATAACAATCACACGAACCTGATCATTATGGCCCTTGTTACAAGGTTATTTTGCGGGTTTCTTTAGGAAGAGAGTTGTCTCACGACATTCATACTTACTCATGATGATTCATGACTTTAATTTTAATTTTAGGGCCTTGAATTGGCCCCCTTTCAGGTTTCCACTGACATTTGAAATTCTCAAATTTTGCTACTTCAGTGGAGCTAATTCCATTTGTCATCCGCACATGGGACAAAAGGGACCTTTCTTATGCTCATTGCTCTTGTTCAAAACAAAGTCTGCATCCCCTCCCCACACTTGTTTTTAAAAATAAAATAATGGTAGTATGCTCATCAATTAGCGTATATCGATTACCAACTACTTCTAAGTTCTAATCAACATAGTTAAATTTGATACTCCTCGGATAGTTTGACTTGAAACGGAATTTAAGAAAATAAAAAATACCTTTCAATCTTGTAGTCCTAAATTAAAGTTATGTAAAAAATGTCATTCTATCTTAAAGTTTTGCTAAAATAGATAATGGGTCTTTCTTTTTTAAACAGAACAAAAAGAAAAAATAGGTCATTCTTTTTAAAACGGAGGGAGTAATTTTGTTGCCTAATTAGACTTAGACAAGAAAATGATTTGAAATTTAGTGAAAGTTTAGCTCACTTTATTTCATACTCTTGGACGGAAAGAGAGTGTCTTTTTCTAAACAAAGATAATACCAAAAACCAACTGTCCCATGGAAATTAATTCAACATGATTTTAAACAGTTTAAGCGCCACTTAGTAAAGAAATTTCTATTTTAACCCAGCAAAGCATTGTCTTTTTGTCAAAGCAAAATGGTCCTGCCTAACTCGTTTTATCCTTTACTATAATTTAGAGTTTGGATTGAAAATTAGGCATCAAATAGGAAAGTAGGTAAAGACTTTATATACCAAAGAGTCCACCATTATATTTAACTAACATTTTAGTAAATATTTGAATTGCTTAATCCTTAAAGTTCCCGTTTTCAAGCAAATATGATTTCATTTTGCTTAGTGCTATGCATATTTTTAATTTAGAGCATTTCTCTTTCTTCTAATGAAAAAGGTAGTCCACACTTTAAGCTATGTACTATGTTTTTCTCATCTAAGAAATACTCCAACTTAGAAGTTAGTTGGATAATCCTAGTTTTATACAGTAATCATTACCGTCCAATTAATTATTTGTTGCTAGTAATCTACTATATTTGGGATATGATTGCTATCCATACCCATTAATTTTTCAATTATAGTAATTGCTAATCAGTAGATTTTAGTGAGAGTTCTTATTTCTATTTGTTGTTTCCTTCTCCACAATACACATACCTCTGTTTGGAAAATCACTAAAATTTTGATATTCATTGAAATTATAAATTCCGTACAATATTAATGAATAAAAATACAAAATCGTATCAAGTTCAGTACGTATAGATTAGTGTCACGACAGAATTAATGCTCCAATCATGCAATAATAACGGTAAAATGCTTAAATAAGTGTTTTTGCGGGTCAATATATAAATTTTTGAACGAAATAAACTCTGGATAAGTTGCATATTTTGTCGGTCAATCAAAATAATTATATAAGTGTTGTAAAATGGATGTCCAAATAAATATTTTCTATATCCACATAATATATTTTGTGGCAACATAAACATACACACAATACACATGTGTAAGATAGATTTACACTCCTTTTTATTATTATTGTAACTTAATTATCCATGTAAAATTTTTGGTGTATAAAGTGTATACATGACAATGAGAAAACCGTGAATGACCATGTATACACAAGTATACATACTCCCTTTCTTGTAACAAAATATACAGAGAGAAAAGAAAGAAACAAGAGCGAATAAGAAATATTACTACATCTTCTCTTCTATATTCTTTCTTAGCTTTACTATATTCTCATCATTTCACAACAATTCACAAATTAAATATATATTGGATATTTTATATCAAAAATAATTATTTTATGTATTTCATGTAATAGTATATACTACTTAATATGAATAAAATATCTTCAATTCTTAAAAAAAAAAGTATTCAATAATTGTTTGATGGACGAGTATAGAAGTAGATTTCCCGTTCCGGATATGCTCAAAAACTAACCCGTCTGGTTGAATATATTTTCATCATATGCTAAATTGGAGAATAATTACTAACAAAAACCCAAAAAGACGCATCATAGAAAAATAAAATAAAATAAAATTAAAGCATAGAGGACGATCTGAAAAGGTCCACGTAGCAAAGTGTCAGACTAGAAATGTGAGTATGTATATGCAATGCATAGTATAGCATGTTCCAACAATTGTGTCAGATTAGATATATGAATACACTAATTATATCCCACAACAATAAGAGAATGGGTTATAATAATTTGCTTGTCGTTTTTGTCGTCCTCTTGTATCGCCTTACTCTCTTATACAATTTGAAGTGAGACCCCTACATCCTATTTTACCATGCCCCCGCTATTATATTAAATACTTAAAATAACCCATATTTTTATTTTATTACAAAGTAAATGGCGTTTCACATAATATTCTAGAAGGCATTAATGAATTTCTTGCCTTTATTTACATAAAAAAATTATATCTTTATAATTTATAAAAATTCACTAACTCAATTAATTCATACATGTCACATCGTGTAAAGCTCAATCCCTCTTCTCAAATGCACATCCGCTAAATTTCATTTGGGGCGTATTTAGCCTTTTCCTTATAGTTTATGAAATGTTGTCCCAAAGGAGGCTTCCCAATTTCATTTTTATTTTAACTAGAGTATGCAAGTTTTTGTTTTCAACTTAGGTCATGTAAATTTTACAAAGTATAACATACCACAAATCGTGATAATAAAGTTTTTTTTTTTCAACAGACCAAATAGGAGAAATATTTGGAGTTTTTCTTTTCAATGAAAATTATATTAACCTTAATGAATCCCAGTAAACTTATAACTAATAAATCATGTACGTTTTCTTTTTGAAATTGATAAAGCGGAAATTTGCCCTTTTACTGTACTAAATATATTTGTTTTACTTTGGAATTATTTGTACCTTTATAATTAGAAAATCTTCTCATACTCATCCTTGACTTTTACATAGCTCTACGGTGGATTGACTTTATTTCAAGTGTCAAACTACTTCATAAAAAATCTAAATAACTCATCTATACTTTTGATTATGATTTAAAATTAGCATACGACATACTTTAGGTTGTTAAGCCATTAGCTTCAAGAGTAAATATACAACACAATTTGTTGATGAAGAAGTCATGAATAGCCAGAAGTATCACATAGGATAAAATTAAAATATTTTGTTTAGTGAAAGGTTATTTAACCCACTTTTTTTCTTAATATATGCCAGTTACATATATTAAAAATTTTGGGTGGTGTTTGGCGTCGGAAAAAATGGGCTGTTCTGGTGGTTGCTTGGATGGTGGATTTTCGGTGGTTATTTGGTGATCGTTTGGTGGAGAAGAAGGGTCTGATTTGGGGTTTTGCTGATTGCGTGGAGGAAATAAGAAGAAAGGGATTATCTGGGTTGTTTGTTACTGTTATAACGGAGGAGAAAGAGGAGGCTGTTTGGTTGGTTTCTGACGATAATAAGGTGGTGTTCCGCCTCGGCAATGGTTGCCTGAATAAATGGGGAAACGGGAAAGTGGGTGGGGGGTGGGGGGTGGGGGGGGAGGTGGCTGACTTTTGGGGGTTGAGAGAGAGGTGGCAGCCATGGTGGTTGCTTGGTGATGGAATTTTCGCCAAATTTCAGCAGAGGTGACGAAAAATAAAAAAGAAAGAGGAGTTGTTTTTTTTTGGGTTTTCTAAAATTGAAATGTCTAGTTTAAACAAAGGAGGTTATATACGCAAAATTGAGCTAAAAATATGGGTCCAAATTGTGAATCAACTAAATGTATTTGTGTATAATTTTATTGGACCAGAAAAATGAATTATTACACCACTACAATGAATAAAATAAATATGATCAATGATAAATAAATAAAAAATAATAACAAATAAAATAAATAAAAATATGCGATTTAACACAAATTAATAATTTAACAAAAACTAAAAATAATAATATAAAAGTATGAAATTTTAAAAAGTTAGGCCAAAATTGAAATCAACCAATTATACAAAATTATAGTTAATGATTCAATAAGCATTTGTATCGTTTGTATATGTATATGATAGCAATGTTATTCATATATGTTAGTTTGTGGACTTCACCTGACATGACCTATTTGTATATATTGGATTGTATAATTATTTTTTTATATATAAATTTTGATGTCGTTTGTATATAGTATATGTGATGGATGTTATAAATATAGATTTGTTTGTTGAGTTCATGTGATGTGAGCTATTTTTATACGTTTAATCATATAGTTATTTATTTTTTTATACAATTTAAGCTATTTGTATATGTATACAATATTTGTAATATTTCTGGTACAAGTTGAATATGTATAAATATATATACAACTAAACATGTATATCAAATATTAAATGTATCCATTCGTATAAAAGTAAATATACAAATAAATTGTCAATTTAAAAAAGAAAAAAACTAATTTGTACATGTAATTCTAACTGAAAAGAATAAGTGTTAAATGTCGGATATGACATTTAGAATACATACAAATTAGGGGGAATACAAACAAACTATGTACCAATTCGGTGAAATACAAACAAACTACATGCTCATATAAAAAAAAACGAATTTAATGATACATATACAAATCAGACATAAAAATATACAAATCGAAATATATAAAATACCTCAAGGTCTTCCTTACCTTGCTGATCCATCAACTCAGATTTGATGTCGTCTTCTTCTGATGATTTCGGTTCATTGCTTTTAGATGGAATTTCTTTAATCTCACGATTACTTTTTTGATATTTCAAGTGACCTTGCAATATCCTTCAAATCTTGTGTTAAACCAAACAAAAAAGATGAAGGATCATTGACATTTTCACCATGCAATTATATAGCTTGAGTGACTCTTGATGGAGTTTGATCATTCATTTTTGGAGAAAAAACAAATGAAATAACTAAAAAATTAAAGGTTGAAAATGAAATTTTATGGGTGTATCAAAGAAACTATAAACATATTCAAAAATAATTTTTTTTTTAAAAAAAAAAGGAAGAAAAACATGAAACATGTTTGGGTGGTTGCCTTGAATTGGCATGGCACAATTAGGAGGGAGAGAGAAATTTTAAAGCATTCAAAATTCAATCTCAAATGGTTGAGATATTTTAGGAGTAAAATCAGTTGGTAGGGAGAGAAAAATACTTTTTGATTTGCATAAAAAGAGATATATTTGATAGGAAATAACTTCTTACACTTTATACAAATCTATTTTGTAAGACCCAAAATTAATAGCAAATCAGATCAAACTATAATCATAATTTATAATAAATTGAAACTGTACCCTAAACGCATAATATAGTAGTAAAGTTTGTCATACCGCGTAATTTATTTATATAAATATTTATAAAATTATTTTCTATCAAAAAATAAATTTATTTTGCTGGAATGAGATTGTTAGAATATTTAATTCATTATGTTTAGGATGATAATTATGCATATTCAGATATTGAAATAAACAATATTTAATCATTAATATCATATTTTAAAATTTTTAACTTTAAAAATCAAATTCCTTCCTCAACTTTGAACAATAATTAAACTTCTCTCTTTATCCTATGCATTGCCCATTTTATTCTTATTATATCACATTTTATAAAAAAAATTAAAATTCATTATAACACTTTTATGAATTTTTCACAAAATTTGGTATTATTTCTATATAGAATACATTAAGTATGAGTACATATTTATACTACTAGATAATTTAAGGCCCGTGATACGGGCCCAATATAATTTATATATTTTTTCAGTAAATAATTTTAATAATTATTTTATAATTTATTTTAATGTTTGTACGATATAAATGCGTCATTATATCTAAACTTGAAAAGATTAAATTTCAAAAAATTTATATATAGAGAAAATAAGAAAGTGTGTTAGATTATGAATAAGTACATTTCATGTTCGAGAAATATATAAAATATTAATGTCTTCAAAAGAAGATTATCAATTTTTATATATCTTTACAAGTGATATCTATTTCCACAGTTTTTATCTTCTATTTGTGATATTTGCACCACAAGTTTTGCATAGGTTTACGTAGTAACCCTTGAAAGTATTTAGTAACAAAAAATAAAAATGAACTATTCAAACACATTTTATTTTAAATTAGTTCAAAATTTTATTTCTAAAACATGTCCTAACAAGCTTAACATTTTTTATTATTTGTGAGAAGTTAACCAATTAGAAACTCTTCACTTTAGCATAATTACAAAAATATCCTTATGGGTCCATAATAAAAGTAAGAACATATATGGATTCTTCTAGAGTTTTATTTTGATTATTAATTATTCAATTATTATTTTTATCCTTAAATAAAGTTAAGTTTACTAAAATGCCATTAGTAATCTTTTTTCTATCTTGAAAAAGAAAGAATGTTTCTAGATAGTTTTGAAATGACCAAACTACCCTTGGTTGTCCTCCTTTTCACATTTCTATATAATAAAAATTTAAATCTTTGATCAACCAATTAGTAAAGCTCGATTCAAAGCCTTTCAATTTCTATTACTTCAGCACTCAAAAATAATTTATTTGTGGTTAGGTTTGTCGATAAATTGTGATCGTTTTATTATTGTCTTCGATAAGTAGAAATAGTTCTATTTATTTTGATGTTAATATTGAAATTATTTATTAAAAAGTTGATTCTAGTTCCACAACAATTATCTTAATATTAAATTCTAAATTAAATTAATACAAAATTGATATTAAACTCTAAATATCATGCCGTAGTTAAATTCTAAATGAACAACAACAACAACAACAACAATAACATACCCAGTAAAATCCCACACGCGGGGTTTGTGAGGATAAAATGTACGTAGACCTTACCACTACCTTATAGAGACAGAGATGTTGTTCCAAAAGACCCTCAACTACTTAAATTCTAAATTAAATTAACAAGAAAAAATTAATACTAAACTCTAAATATGCCTAAAAAAAACTCTAAATCTTACCCCACAAAAAATAACCAATATACATGTTTTTTGTTTCGGGTTGTTTTTCCCTTTTTTTTTCTTTTTTTTATATTTCTCAACATAGTCCTTTTCTATTGACATCTTCTTTTGTTGTTCTTCTTTATTTTTTTTTAACTCCTCATTTTTCTTTAATGTGTATCTTAATTTGGATAATTATAGTACATGGTCATTCGGTCAAAATACTTACTAAAGAATGGTCATTCGATGTATAGACATGTATAGTCAATGTAATAAGTTATACTCAATTTTTGAGTGTTCATAATGTATGCTCGATGTATAGTTCATATATAAGTAATCTATATTGTATAGTCAGTGTATATTTTCTATGACTTTTGACAAGTTATATTATTTAGTCATGTACATTTTCTATGATTGTAAAAAATATGGCTATATTTATTGTAAATTAATTAGTTTATTATATATATTTGAGATTATCCTTTTCTTAATATTAATCAAAATTTGAATATTAAACTTTCTCCCTTCAAATTTCTCTATTAGATAGTCTATCATATTTGAAATTTTAAACATATCCTACATAGAAATGAAAAATTAATAATTTTTAATCTTTCAATGAATACATTATCAAATTATTAATTTCTTGATAGTCAAAAGTTGTTTTTTCTTTTAGTCACTAAATTTTTTTCCCTTTAAATTAAACAAAAATATTGGTACGTCATTTTTAAGACTACTTTAATAATCAAGATACGAACTTTAGTAGTTGTCGTATTATGTAACTTAATATCAAAAATAGGTTTACGTAGTAACCCTTGAAAGTATTTAGTAACAAAAAATAAAAATGAACTATTCAAACACATTTTATTTTAAATTAGTTCAAAATTTTATTTCTAAAACATGTCCTAACAAGCTTAACATTTTTTATTATTTGTGAGAAGTTAACCAATTAGAAACTCTTCACTTTAGCATAATTACAAAAATATCCTTATGGGTCCATAATAAAAGTAAGAACATATATGGATTCTTCTAGAGTTTTATTTTGATTATTAATTATTCAATTATTATTTTTATCCTTAAATAAAGTTAAGTTTACTAAAATGCCATTAGTAATCTTTTTTCTATCTTGAAAAAGAAAGAATGTTTCTAGATAGTTTTGAAATGACCAAACTACCCTTGGTTGTCCTCCTTTTCACATTTCTATATAATAAAAATTTAAATCTTTGATCAACCAATTAGTAAAGCTCGATTCAAAGCCTTTCAATTTCTATTACTTCAGCACTCAAAAATAATTTATTTGTGGTTAGGTTTGTCGATAAATTGTGATCGTTTTATTATTGTCTTCGATAAGTAGAAATAGTTCTATTTATTTTGATGTTAATATTGAAATTATTTATTAAAAAGTTGATTCTAGTTCCACAACAATTATCTTAATATTAAATTCTAAATTAAATTAATACAAAATTGATATTAAACTCTAAATATCATGCCGTAGTTAAATTCTAAATGAACAACAACAACAACAACAACAATAACATACCCAGTAAAATCCCACACGCGGGGTTTGTGAGGATAAAATGTACGTAGACCTTACCACTACCTTATAGAGACAGAGATGTTGTTCCAAAAGACCCTCAACTACTTAAATTCTAAATTAAATTAACAAGAAAAAATTAATACTAAACTCTAAATATGCCTAAAAAAAACTCTAAATCTTACCCCACAAAAAATAACCAATATACATGTTTTTTGTTTCGGGTTGTTTTTCCCTTTTTTTTTCTTTTTTTTATATTTCTCAACATAGTCCTTTTCTATTGACATCTTCTTTTGTTGTTCTTCTTTATTTTTTTTTAACTCCTCATTTTTCTTTAATGTGTATCTTAATTTGGATAATTATAGTACATGGTCATTCGGTCAAAATACTTACTAAAGAATGGTCATTCGATGTATAGACATGTATAGTCAATGTAATAAGTTATACTCAATTTTTGAGTGTTCATAATGTATGCTCGATGTATAGTTCATATATAAGTAATCTATATTGTATAGTCAGTGTATATTTTCTATGACTTTTGACAAGTTATATTATTTAGTCATGTACATTTTCTATGATTGTAAAAAATATGGCTATATTTATTGTAAATTAATTAGTTTATTATATATATTTGAGATTATCCTTTTCTTAATATTAATCAAAATTTGAATATTAAACTTTCTCCCTTCAAATTTCTCTATTAGATAGTCTATCATATTTGAAATTTTAAACATATCCTACATAGAAATGAAAAATTAATAATTTTTAATCTTTCAATGAATACATTATCAAATTATTAATTTCTTGATAGTCAAAAGTTGTTTTTTCTTTTAGTCACTAAATTTTTTTCCCTTTAAATTAAACAAAAATATTGGTACGTCATTTTTAAGACTACTTTAATAATCAAGATACGAACTTTAGTAGTTGTCGTATTATGTAACTTAATATCAAAAATAGGTTTACGTAGTAACCCTTGAAAGTATTTAGTAACAAAAAATAAAAATGAACTATTCAAACACATTTTATTTTAAATTAGTTCAAAATTTTATTTCTAAAACATGTCCTAACAAGCTTAACATTTTTTATTATTTGTGAGAAGTTAACCAATTAGAAACTCTTCACTTTAGCATAATTACAAAAATATCCTTATGGGTCCATAATAAAAGTAAGAACATATATGGATTCTTCTAGAGTTTTATTTTGATTATTAATTATTCAATTATTATTTTTATCCTTAAATAAAGTTAAGTTTACTAAAATGCCATTAGTAATCTTTTTTCTATCTTGAAAAAGAAAGAATGTTTCTAGATAGTTTTGAAATGACCAAACTACCCTTGGTTGTCCTCCTTTTCACATTTCTATATAATAAATATATAGAAATGCCAATGGAGGACGACCAATGGCATTTTTAAAAATATCACTACATTCAAGGGCAAAAAGATAGTTGGATGGTTTAACATTACAAATAAAAATCTAGAAGCATTTTTTCTCCATATTTCTTTTCAAAAATAATAATTATATAATTAATTATCAAAATAAAAATCTAGAAGAAACTATACATGTCCTTACTTTTGTTATGAGCCCATAAGAATATTTTTGTAATTGTACTAAAATGAAGAGTTTCTATTAGTTAAGTTCTAGCAAATAATAATAAATATTAAGCTTGTTTGGACATGTTTTAGAAAGAAAATCTTGAACTAATTTAAAATAAAATGTGTTTGAATAGTTGATTTTTTGCTCCTAAAAATATTTTGAAGGATTACTGCGTAAACATATTTTTGGTATTAAGTTATATAATATGATCATTAATAAAGTTAATATCTTGATAATTAAAATAGTCTTAAAAATGATGTATCAATAATTTTTATTTAATTAAAGAAAATACCAAATTTAGTGACCGAAAGAGAAAACAATGTTTGACTATCAAAAAATTAATAATTTGATAATGTATTCATTGAAATATTAAAGTTATTAGTTTTTCATTTTTATATAGGATATTTTCTTAACATCAAATATGATAAACTATTTAACAGAGAAAAATTGAAGAAAAAATATGTTACTATTCAAATTTAAGGAATATTAAATCACAAAATAAAGAAAAATGAAGAGTTAAAAAATAAAGAACAACAAAAGAAAATGTCAATAGAAAAGGACCATGTTGAGAAATATAAAGAAAAAAAACTAAAGAATAAATAAAGGAAAAATCAACCCACAAAAGAAAAAACAAGTCTATTGGTTATTTTATGGGTTATGACATGATATTTAGAGTTCAATATTATTTTTTCTTTAAGAATTTAATTTACAATTTGACATTAAGGTAATTGTTAGTATTATAGATAGAAATAAAGTTGCTTTCATGATTCTTTTATTTTTGTGAAATTAGAAATTAACTTTTTTAATAAATACTTTCAATATTGTCATCAACATAAATAAAACTATTTCTACTTATTGAAGACAACAATAAAATGAATCACAATTTATCGACAAAGTTAATCACAAATAAATTATACTTGAGTTGATCAAAGATTTGTATATATTATCACATATGCAAAGCTTTTGGTGCAAATATTACAAATAGAAGATAACAGTTGTGGAAAATAAATACCACTTGTGAAAATATATGAAGATTAATTATTTTTTTCAAAGATATCAATATTTTGTATATTCCTCGAACATGAAATATGCTAATTCATAATCTAAACACTTCCCTATTTCCTTTATCCATAAAATTAGCTTGCCTATGTTTGATTGTAAATGATGCATTTATATCGTATTAATATTTGAAACAATGATAAGTAATATATTAAAGTTTACTAAAAAAATATGCGAACTTATATTGGGCCCGTATTACGGGCCTTAAATTATCTAGTATATATATGTATGCGTATATTTTTATTTCTCTTCATTCTTTTACTACATTTGTTTCATATTACTTGGTCCTTCAACCCCTTAGAAAAGTTCAATTAAAGTTGATTTCACTAAAATGATTATTAATGATGCTTCAAGATTTTAAGTTTGCTATAACTACTTTATGCAGTTATTTAATAATCAAAGTAGAAACAAAAATATATTAAATAATTCTTTTGATTTCATAAATGGACAAAAAAAATTAAAATAACTATTTTTAGAATAATGATCAAGTAATATATTAGTAGGTTTATTCTCTATTATCTATATTAATAAATAAGTTTTGATTGACATTGATGAAGTATTATATAAATTATAATTTAAAATAATTTAAGATTAAAAAAAATACAATCTTTAAAATTTTGACCTTTGTTAAATTAATTATTTTGTGTTTCCATTCTCAAAATATATTTGCATAGTTATTATTTTATATTATTTTCACCTATAAATAAATATTGAGTTTTGACTATTATTAAAAAATTTAGTTTTATTATTATGCTAATTTACTTTGTTATAAAACATCATACATACTTAATTGCTATTTTTCACGTTTTAAATTCAAAAGATGGTGTTTATGCTTTTATTCAAAATCTGTTACCTGAAATAAAAAAATAAATAAAAATATCATGTTTTTAAAGAAGTAAAAGAAATTGATAATAAAAGGATATAATAGTTATATTAAAAATTGAATTAGGATAAAGAGGAAATTTGATGATTGTTCAAAGTTGAGGGATTTTAAAGCAAAATTAGGGGAAGAAAATGGCTTTCACTCATTAGAACTATAAGAAGGGACAAGTGGATGACCAATTCACCAAAGTAATTATCAAGAAAATGATCATTTGTTGTATATTCAGTGTATATTTATGTATAGTCAAGTTATATTCAGTTTTTGAGATAATTATTCATTGTATATTCATATATATTATAATGTATATTCAGTGTATAACCATGTATAACTAATCTAAATTGTATAGTCATTGCATACTTTCTATGACTTTGGCAAGCTATATTGATAGTCACGATATATTTTCTATGATTTTTGACTATTTTTTATGTAAATAAAATATGATTATATTTGTTGTGAACTAATTAGTTTGTTGTGTATATTTTCTTCTCAATTAAAAAAGATTCAACAATCACCCCAAAAGCAAACCTTTGAATTTTCTTAATTGGCATTTAAAATTTCATCCAAAGTTGAAACACTAATATTTTGAATCTCATCTCTCCAAGCTGCTAAGAGCATTTGAATGGCAGAAAACGGAACTTGTTCTTTCTAGATGAGATCCATGGAAACTGAAGAACATTAATTTCCTATGGCTAACAAATCAATGGATTGATAAAAAGAGTAAAAAAATGCTCCAGTTATGAGAAGGAAATAGAAATCGGAATTAATTCATCTTAGCCATTGAGTGCATAAGAAGATCTCATGCAATCTTCTCGTATACATAATAATATACTTCTATCTTTCAACTGACATTGTCTTTAAGTAATTTGAGCCTTGCATCTCCGCTAAACACTTGCATTGTTAAAAAATGTACATATATTTCAAGACAACAATGCGGAATATATTATTCAGTTTCCACCTCATCTTCACAATCTTTGAGATGTTCCTTGAGGCTTTGTCCAGGCATATCCCATTTTTCACTATACCATGTTGGATCTGCTTCTGGCAATATGTAGTCGTCAGGTTTGAGGGACAACTGGAATTCTGGAAGATCGGGCAGTACTCGAAGACCTCTGCTTGCAAAGTCATCATTGTTAAGTAAGTGTGAAAAAACTGAATAAAGTTTCAATATTGTGTAAGCTGTAAGACTCACTTCTCTTGGTCCAAAAGGTAGCCATACATTTGAGACTTCTTGGCAGCAGTTTCGGGGACCTTTTTGTTTAAATGTTTCATAACACCCCATGCTGGTGGAATTCTACGAAAACACAAAGGAAAGTTGGTACTTTCATAATGCTCATTCTTCGCAATGTAATCAACAAGAGCAAAGACATAATCAAAAACCTGGTCACAGGTTCTGCAAGGCAAAAACTTAAGGAGGCTTTTTTGCTCTCAGCAAGTAGTTCTTCTGCTGCGAGGAAACAGCATACTGCGCTAACGTGGCAGGAAGGTTCTGTGCCCTTGTCAACGATTATCCCGTGGTAGTAGTAAGCTGCAGCCTGACTTATGTCGTTAACATATATGTATTGCCAATAAGGGTGAAAGAAGATGAAAAAAGCTTAGCTAGAAATCAACAATTTTGGCAGGAAGAAAAACCTTTGCTTCAAGATACTTCCATTTGATGAACAATAGATGCTTTTTTGCTCTTCCCTGGATATTATTGTCTCCAGACAAACAGCAAAGAGTCTGAAATAAAAAAAGAAGTTAGATATACAATCATATGATGCAAAAAGCAAACTAAGACTAAGAAATTGTCCAAATTGACTTGGGAGTAATTTCTAGCAAATAGATCAGCATTGATCAGATTTTAAGTACCTGTGCATAGTAGCTTACTGCTTCACATGCCAGTCTCCTCTTCACTGATAAAGTCGCATTCTGACTTTCCAGAGCCAAACCTAATTGAATTTCAGTTCCCTGAAATATCACTCAAGCAGCATCAGGAATCAGTCAGACATGGAATGTCAATACCTTCTTACTTTTAGCAGTCAGTTGCATCGTGTCTATAATCTACTGGTTCTGCAAGGGTACCAGTAGATGAATTAACTGCCCTGTATCACTTGATTTGGATTCATTTATCCCACTAAATCATCTGACAGGATTTCCAATTAGGAGATTGTTTTACTGATCTAACTGGAAAGCAGTTACTTTTTTTCATAGATTTTATTGGCTATAAGGAATCAAAACTTGTGTTCCAATTAATCGTCGAGTCACATAACATATACCTGTGCTAGTGCTTGGTTTGAGGTGGCTTCAAGAATACCCTGATGCAGATCTTTAGGCAACTTGTCCCTGGTCAAGTTAAGATAAAACAGCTAATAAAAATGACACAGAAACACATTTACATGTATAGAAATAAGGCTGAACATATATTTACTTACTTAACATCAGGTGGTAGGTGGACAAGAACACCATGGACACAGAAATCCAAATAACCTGATGCTTTCAGCAGCAAATCAACGGCATCCCTCATGCAATCTGAGATCGAAACACGGTTTGGTCATTGCTGATCACACTTTGAGTTTGCAAGATTTAGAACATCAGTAACCATAATACCTCCTGATACCACCCGTTCAGTCATAGCGACGTCTTTTGGTATCAGCTTCATATTTGCCTCTACTAATGTTAACATTGCCATCATGTGAAGGACAGACAGTAATTCAAACCAGGAGTTTGCTACAGAGGTTTCCTGCTTATTATAAAAGAAGTAAAGGATCATAAAGCATGTGAACAAGTGACAAACCACTCAGCAGATACTGAATTTCATAAAGAAATTGAACCTCTTGCCCATCTTCCAAGTTTTTCCACTTGAATGCAATCAATTCTTGAAGCCCAAATTCTGTAAAATGACATGATCAATCGATTAGAACTAAAATTGTATGTATAAAGTTCAAAAATCTTTGAAGGGTACTAACTACTAACCTTTTCTAGTAAGGCCAACAAGAAGAGACAAATACTCCGCGAGGGCTTGTTGTAATTCATCAATAGCAGAAACATCTGGGGAACAAAATGAAGTAATCAATAGGGTACAAATGCGATATGGTCAAGTTTCCATCTATAGTGCATTTATATACCTGTATCTTCCGCGATCAGCAGAATCTGGTTCCTTATAGAAGTAAGTCTATCAGCAAGATCCTTAGGAATCACACCCTTTAGTATCCTCTGGAGATCACATTGAGCAGGAACACGCATTGACGGGACAAAGATGCTGACCTCACGGATACTGCTCTTCTTCTTCTTCTTTTTTCCAGCCTCGTAAACAGACATAGCGCACCCCATTGTTCTTCAAGGGGACTGATCTCAACTAATAACATCCTACACAGGCATTGAATATTGCAAGATTCTAGCAATAACAGCACAAGATGAAAAGATTGAAGCAGAGTACACATATATTATTTTGCAATGTACACTAATAAATGTTTGGAACTTACTGAAAATGCCAGGCTGCTAGTGTGGGGTGACATCAAATTGTATCAGTATCAAGTGACTATGCAGCAGTGCCTGTCAACTGTGAAATGAAGCTTCCGGGATGAGTTAATTATATACATTTATATAAAAGGAAAAGAAAGAGTTGCTAGTGGATCTACAATTATGTAATCTGAGATTTGGAAGCAAATGATGAGGATTACGAGAAATTAGTCACATGCCAATGCGTAAGGGAGACTTACAAGTAGTGCACAACAACCTTGTAGACTTGTGATAATATATTACTAGTAATTTGTGAACTTTCTTCTAACAGCGGAAGATAAGGAAAAAATATATTTGGATTTTCTTTTTCTTTCAAAGAGGAGTTTGACTTTGTAGGAGTAAATTATTGAGCAATCAAATCCGTTCCTTTTGAAGTTGTGCTTGTTTTGATTTATACGGCAATTGCACTTGTCCTAACTAAAGTGGATGAAAATCATGTTATACTTGATAAAATAAGCAGAAACTAACACCATTATAAACTGATGAAAATATAGGCATGGCATTTGGGAAGAATATACTATATGCGTGATCTAGTCTCTCTCTTTTAACATTTTTTAATTCTATGTATAAAAATGTCAATTTGCAATGGATACTAAATGCAAGAACATAGATTGACTCATTTGGCGTGTATGGAAGTATATGCATCTCCATTCCCCATCAATATAATTTAATCTGTCGGTACCACAATATTTATAAATCCTATTGATTGCCTAACAACATGTACTTGACAACTGGATCCAGACAAACATCAATCACTGAGGTGTTATATCACCACTTGGATCATATTTAGATTCGTTAAAATACTAAACAATTTATGAATTTTTATTTATTAAACTGACTAAGGTAGTTCAACAAATAGACCAAACAATTTGGATGGATTATTTCAAATATATACAACAAACTAATTAATTTACAATAAATATTTTGCCAAAAGTCATATAAAGTATACATAATACATTAACTATAGTAATATATTGAATATACAATATAATATATTAAAAAATTAAATATAACCTGACTATACATGAAATATAAACTGACTACCGTAATTGTCGTTTATTTCAATTTGCAATTACATGAACCTTTCGTTCGTTTTCTTTAAAAGATTTGGAAGGATAATTTTTTCTATTAATTAAACAATTGTACAAGGAGTGAGGACCCTAGGTATAATTTTGGTCTTAAAGATTGTTGATCAACATCCTTGCTAAACGTTCAATTCCTGTATATCACAACTGTTATTCTTTTCTGGGCTGTGTTTTTGGGGTGTGTTAGGTAGGAAGGAACAAAATTCTTCTTTCATAAAAAATCTTTCTAATTTTTGATACGTAAGCCAAAAAGAAAATTGCTTTATTGTCACATTTCTGCAATTGCTTAGACCCCATCATAAATGCTAACTTAAATCATAACTACTACCTGGAGAAAAAATCATTACTATTACAACTAACAAAACAAGAAGTTTCTTACGTTATAAAAAGAAACAACAACAATGACTTTACACGAGCAATTTTTAATTTATAAATTAACAAAAACCCTGAAGGAAAATAATATTTCTAACAACTTCGTCTGCCAAACTAAAATAAACTATCACACCTAAGCACTTAATTTTGTTGGGGTTCCCTCAACAATTGGTTAAATGCAAATGAAATAATGCGTGGGGAAGCCTAATTTTTCATTTTATTTTACGATATAGTCACTTTTGGGAACACTTTGCAAAGAACAACCACTAAATCAAAGTGATTGCGTCTTAATTAAATGATGTTTTTGCTACTTTTCTAGGCTTCTGGGCTACTACTAACAATGCTTGGGGATCAGGGATGGCCCATTTACATATATGATGGAGCCCAACCAAGACAATAGGTTGCTCTAATGCAAGTCATCTTGCATAATCATCTTTTCTTTCTTTTTTTTCAAAAACAAATTTAAATTGTAAAGGGATATCTAATATATGTTTGATTTATGTGTAATATTTGTATAATCTTCAAAGTAATTCATTTGACTAGCTATTTATGTAACATTCGGGTCAACCCTTAAGATCAGTCGTAACCTTTGAAATTATGTGGTAATGAGCCTCTTTATCCTTCTTCCCTAAAATACCAAATTAAAAAAATGAAATTTTTACACAAATATACAACTTTGGGCACAAAATTACACGCCCTACAGATTTCTTTGAAAATACCAAAAAAAGTACACTCATTCATTTTTTTTCCATTTCCCAACACTACTATATCACATCACACACCACAATAATCACACTCAAAATACCAAAAATCCTAAATTTGTAAATAAAGTTGGTATTTTACATGATATTTTTCAAAGAGTTCAGTAGGGCATGTAATTTTGTCCCCAAAGTTGTATATTTGTGAAAAATTCCCAATTAAATTTGTTGTCTGCTTTGTACATGTTAGATCACAAGTTCTTCAACCTTTCATTTGCCACTTGAACTAAGCCTAGAACCTTTGAAACAAGTAGAATGTTCTCATTTATCTTGTTTTATATAGCAGCAAATTAACTATGAATATATTTCACTAATTACATATATCATTATGGTAGTACAAGAACAATACTCTAGTAGTCTAATTGTATTTTCAGCTAATGCTATATATATTGTCAAAAATTGATAAAATGGTTTGTCAATATTGAATGCGCAATTTGTCAAAAGTAAGTACATGTAACATGTTACACCATTAAGTACTAACGTACTCACGGGCTTTAGTTTGACTAACTATAGAATATGCCAAAAATAGAAGAAGAAAGTAGTATTTCAACTTATGTGTCACGTGATGAGTTAAAGACAAGAAAAATGATTAACTACGCCTACCATTAGCATAACTTAGATCTATTTGTAATAAGGTTACTGATATGTTTAACATTTCATCTATAAGAAGTAGACATTTTGCAACTTTATGGAATAATACGTCACGTGAAAACTCAAATAAATAAATAAAATTAATGGAAAATTAGAGCTTCAGTCCAAGGAACAGAGGAACAAATTAAAGTTCCTGTGGGGGAAAAAAAGAAGATACTCCTCTCGTTTTCTGCGAATAAAGAAACAAAACAAAAAAGCATCAGATTCGAAGTACAATTTGTAGTATTTGCGATTCTACTTTATATCATTTAGAGATG
The DNA here is from genome assembly GCA_029948455.1 of Solanum rostratum. Classification (NCBI taxonomy): domain Eukaryota; kingdom Viridiplantae; phylum Streptophyta; class Magnoliopsida; order Solanales; family Solanaceae; genus Solanum; species Solanum rostratum. The sequence continues at coordinate 680,711 of CM057056.1, read as the reverse complement.
AATGAAATGAGTTTGAGTTAGCATACAATTTAATATATTATTGGTGTAATGTACCACAAATATAATAGATGACAGTTAAAAGATAAAATGATAAAATTGAGTAAAAATTCGTTTAGGTTGAGGCGCAGATCTCTCGCTCTCTTTAAAGAAATTCAAAATCTTTACCGATCCAGCAGTACATCTCTTGACTTGTCTCCTCTAGGATGCAACAACCCAGCAACGTTTCTCATTTTTTCTACACTCTATATTTTCTTGTCTCTTTTTTCATCACAAAACAAAGTAAGACCGCTACCATTTATATCGTAAGTAATTTTTCTTTGTCATGAATAGAAAGAGAATGGGTACTAATGAATAGCCCAAATATTACATAAGTTACACCCATAAAGAGGTAGAATAATGTGTTAGAGATTACAAGAGTTATATAGAAAATTATGACCAATTCACAAAACATAAAACTCAAATGGAATATATCCAGCCTGTGATCGCTACTGAATGTTTTTCTCAGGAGGTCTACAGAAAAACAATTCAATAAATAATTTGCTATACCGTAATTTCCATCTTCTTATCTTGAGTGATTACTTTTAAGTATTAAAAGATAAATATGAGTGGAATTTTCTAATTAATTGTAATTTGTATCAGCTTTCTGAGGCAAAAGGAATAAAATTCGAAATTTCAAAGTGCAAATTAAAGTAATTTTAACTCTACAGCATTCTAAAAAGAAGAGTAACCAATTGAATAACAGCTCTAAAAAGGCGAGAAAAATTAACCGGGGCTTCAGTAATGAAGAAGATTCCAAATTGAAAGGTCAAAACCTGCTTTAAACTTTTTTACTTGGAGTTCAATTAAGACTGGCATTACCAATAAATAGAGTTGGAGTTCCTAGTTTGGATTTGTGTTAAAGAGGAGTTAATTTGACACCATATTGAGGGGGTGTTTGGAATGATTTTTTAAAATTGATTTAGAAGTCAAGAGTTAAAAATCATAAATTAGAGATATCTAATTATTGGCTTTGGCTTTTTTTTTTTTTTAATGTTTTTTCCGGCCTATAGAAAGTAATATCATTTTTTTTTCATTTAAAAAATAATGACTTACGTTCTTTTTAGTCCATTTAAAAAAAAATAAACTAGTTTCTTTTTTTTTGCAACACCTTAATTTCTACTTTACACATGACATGTTTAAGACCACAAGATAGAGGACATTTTGGCACATTCGACACATTTTTAATTTAGGATCATAAAATAAAAAAAAATTTATCTTTTTAAACTTTGTGTCAAGTCAAATGAGATCATTATTTTTAAAACAAATGAAAGGGAGTACCATTTTCAAAGTCTTTGGTTTCAAATTAGAAATAACTTAAATTAAACTAATCCAAACACCTATTAATTTATGTGATATTTTTAAAAAATTTCCAATCTTTTTAAGTTTAATTATAAATTTGAATCTTAAAATTAAAAAAAATATGATCAGAAGTACTACAAAGGTTAAAAATGAACGTCCCTCATTGCTTGTGCGGAGGCGGCTTTCCCCTTAGCTTCAGGCAATAATCAAATGGCGGTCGATGTTTCCTGTAATATATGATTTGGATGGCATGTCGTTTAGCAATAATATCTGAAAGATGCCAAAAATCAGAGATCATTAAAAAGAAATCCCCCCACAATTCCCAAGATTTTACCAATTATTTAGACCACAAAACATCCCAAGTTGGACCTCGTAATCAGAACAGGCTGTACAAAAGGGCCCTGTTATGGGCCATCCGTCCTTTCCCAATCGGCCCCAAATTCCAACACATACACCTTCCTACTCTCTATCCTAAACCCAAAAGGGGATAAGAGGAATCGTTTGTGTAGTATTCCTTTTGCTCTATTTTATATGATTTATTTATTTATTTTAAAAAGAATTTTATTTTATTTTAAAATTGAAAATAATTTTCAATTAAACAAATTTTTAAAATTGATTTTAGATTCACAAGTTTTTCTTTTTTAAAAAAAGTTCTTAAATATCGTATAAAAATTTAAGAATCTCATATAAAATAAGAATTAATTATGCTGTTAGACTCATATCTTCTTTTGATCTTTTACAACAATAATGACAATGTGATACCATCTCAGTCACTTTCCCAGAGATACTATTTTTTTGTTAGCAATTGTATGTTTTGATTATCTCACTTTTAAAGAAAAATTTGAATCTCACTTCACACTTGAGGACTAACAATCACGTGCCATATCACTAATCTACATGCTAAGGTACAAGTTACAACGCTGATTAGTGACTGAAATGTTGTTTTATAGTATCTTTGAACATGAGCACTGACCTCCTTCGAAAATAATTCAGTATTTAAAATTGGTGCAAGTTATTTGATTTTGAGTTTGTTATTTAAAAAAAAAATTTAAAATTAAAAATAAATTTATACTATAATGTAATAAAAGATTATATGAAAGATGATAATTTTTTCTATTTTATTTTATTTGACACTTTTAACTTGACACGTTATTTAATTTTTTTTTTTTAAAGATTTGTTATCTAAAACAATTCATAGAAATACAAAGGTATGACGGCGTATAAGGCCCTGTGTGAGTATGAATGCGTATAAATTTTTTTTATGATCAGGTCCTTTCAAACTTGTCTTTTAAAGATTAAAAAAATTGAAATCAAATTGTTTTCAATTAATTAAGGTGAGAGAAACTAATTTTTAAACAGAACTACAGTATGTTGGGGGTAAATGTCCGAAGCGGTTAAACTTTTCTCGTTTTAGTGTAGTTCTTTTCATTGTACATGAATGAAAGTAGATTTCCAGAATAGAAGGAAATTTCCAGTTCGGTGGGGTCTCTAAAGCTTGCAAGTACTATGAGAAATAGTGAGAGTGGCACAGTGGTTTCTTCAGTCTCTGTATGAAAAGAAAACCGTCACCATTAAAGCCAGAAACCTCAGCAAACTTGCACTGGTCCCCTGTTTTTTCTCCTTGACTTACTCTGAATGCACCACTAAATGCTTTCTCTTTTGTCAACTACCCTCCATTTCCTCTCATCCTTCATTTCTTTTTAAGTCCATCGTTTACCTTTACACTCATTTATTGCTCCATATTATACTTCTTGTTTTTTCTTCTCCTCTTCCCTAGGGGTTAGACTGTCCCCATCTTTTTGTTCTCTGTTTTTTTTTTAAATTTTCATTCTTGTTCTTCTCCCGGAAAAAAACAAGAACATTCCTTTAATTAGCAATTATAGGAGTATTTATTCGCATTTCTTTAAGGGGTTTTAGCAAGATTATAGCAGCATTAATTATTCGGTAGCTCAGTCTTGACTTGTCTTCGGATTTAAGACTTTAATGCTTCTCCTCTCTCACTGAACTGGCAGGGGCCACCCAGGACATTTCTTATTCATGATTAGCCAAGAACGTAAAATGGGTTGCTTCAAGATTCTTAGAGCATTGGCTCCACTTTGAAGTCACTGTTAAATGGATTGCTTCAAGATTTTTGTGGTAGTGTTGGTTATTTGCTCTTTCCTCATAGTAAATACTTACCAGTTACAGTCCTATGAAATTCAAGCTCTGCTTCAGTTGAGGAAGCACTTGGAATATCCAGTTCAGCTGGATATTTGGGAGAATTACCATGGAGATTTTTGCAGCTTGACTTCAACACTTCATATGAGCATTACTTGTCAAGACAACTCTGTTACTGAGCTCAAAATCAAAGGAGATAAGTTGGTTAAGTTGAATGAATTTCATGGATTTGCAATTCCAAACCAAACATTATCTGAGGGTTTCTACATTGATTCTTTTGTTACCACTTTGACAAGGTTAAGTAGCTTAAAGGTTCTTACTTTAGTTTCTCTTGGTATTTGGGGACCCCTTCCTGATAAAATTCATAGGCTAGCTTCACTTGAACTTTTGGATATGAGTTCAAATTTTCTATTTGGTTCTGTTCCTTTTCAGATGTCAAGATTGATAAAGCTTCATACTTTGACATTAGATGGAAATTTTTTCAATGAAACTTTCCCTGATTGGTTTGATTCATTACATAATCTTACCATATTAAGCTTGAAGAACAATAAGTTGAAGGGCCAGTTTCCTTCTTCACTGTCTAAAATCACAACCCTCACTGATATTGTTCTGTCACACAATGCGCTTTCTGGTAAATTGCCCGATTTAACGCCCTTGTCTAGTTTGCTTTTATTGGATTTAAGGGAAAATCATTTGGATTCTGAACTGCCACCCTTGCCAAAAGGACTTACCACAGTTCTTCTTAGCAGTAACGCTTTTAAGGGTGAAATCCCAGTAGAATTTGGCACACTAAATAAACTTCAACACCTTGATTTATCAAATAATTCTCTCAGTGGAATGCTGCCAGCTTGCTTATTCTCTTTGTCAAGCATTACTTACCTGAATTTAGCATCTAATGTTCTGAGTGGTTCACTTCCTAGCCATCTCAATTGTGGCGGAGAACTTGGTTTTGTTGATATTTCTGATAACAGATTGGTTGGTGGGCTTCCTTCTTGCTTGAACACTATTTCAGATAAGCGAATTGTTAAGGTTACTGGAAATTGTTTGTCTCTTGACACTCAATATCAGCATTCAGACGGCTATTGTAAACAGGCAAATTCAGATAAGAGACGGATCACAGGAAAAGAAATAGTATTATTAGCAGGTGTTATTGGGGGAATTGTAATTGTTGTGGTGTTTCTATTGGTTGTGCTTCTCATCTTCCGTAGAAGACCACATGCGCGTAACATGGTGGATAAGCTCATGCCTCGGAAAGTTGTGCAATGTAATAAACAACCTGGGGCTCCCTCTGAACTCCTAGCAAATGCCCGTGAGTTAATCCTTCTTTCCTTCCATTTTTAATCAGTTTAATTTCGTATGAAGGAAATGTTCCTTCTTGAACTCAATCTTCGAATCCTCAGGAGTCATTTCTCAAGCGGCAAACGCAGGATCACAAGGTGCCCCATCATATCGGGTGTTCTCCATGGAAGAATTGCTAGAAGCAACAAAAAATTTTGATCAGTCGGCTTTACTTGGTGAAGGGTCGGTTGGAAAAGTATGGCTTTAAAATAATTTTATATCTCATTAACAATTATTATTATTTTGATGTTATCCATTTAATGGTCACACTAAATTTTGGCTCAAATTTATATACCTGCTATTCTTGAATAAATGAAGCAGGACATAAGTTTTTCTATGCAAGTTTTGTTGCATACACCATGTCCAACGATGATAATGCAATGGATGCACAAGTTCACCAAAGTATACAAAATGGATTTGGGAGTTGCTTTTTTTTTTTTTCAGTGCTTGCCTATTTGATTTATGTTCGTCTTCTGCATTGTGCATCTGTGACTTCTTTTGATGATAAAAACTGGTTGTCACCAATAATATTTTTGTGCATTTGATTTGATTTCTACATGACAGTTCATAGAAATATATGCAATGCCCTTAAAGGCAAAAATGGATAGTCTCATGCTTTGAGTGCCTAAGCAGTGAGTTGACATCTCGTCGAGTTTGATTGACATAAACAGCTGTTAGCCTTGTTCTGTCTTGCTTCAAAAAAGACAATTATTTTAGTTATCAACAGCTCACTCAATATTTATCTCCAATTCAGATTTACAAGGGAAGATTAGAGAATGGAGCTTACATTGCTGTAAGGTCATTAAATGTGTACCGAAGATACTCTAACCGGAACCTCAAACTACGGTTGGACTTACTGTCAAAGTTTCGGCACCCCCATTTAGTTAGCCTTCTGGGTCACTGCATTGATGGTGGAGCACCAGATGATTCAACTGTGCCCAGAATTTTTCTCATTTATGAATATATCTCTAATGGAAACTTCCGTGCTCATCTATCAGGTCAGCGATGTACACCCTTTAGCATGAGCATTGTATGTGTTTTGATGCTTGGTAGAATATGGAAACAGTATATGCACATATAGAGTGCTAGTTTCATTGTTTTTCTCCGATAAATGATTGGGATACCCATGTTGATGAATCTCTGTGAAGCATTGCAAGTATTTTGCTACTTATGAATTTGAGGAAAGCTTCTCTCACTCTGTTGTATCAAATCATTAAACATCTCATTCATCATTTGATTTCAAACGTTGTGGTATTCAATATGCAATTAGTGTTAGTTCGGTTGAGCAACAATGTGATGATTTACATGAAGTTCTGTTCATTGACATTCATACTGGGGAACTGTTGAACCTTTAATTTTTATCTTTATTTTTGTTTTCTTATACTTTCATTTACCCCTGCACGTCCAGTAAGCTACAGACAATACAAGAAAAGCACCATTATATGTTCCGCTTATCTCAAACACTTGTACTTGCAGAAAATAGTCCAAAAAAGATCCTCAAGTGGTCAGACAGGTTGTCGGTTCTGATTGGTGTCGCCAAGGCTGTGCACTTTCTTCACACAGGTGTAATCCCTTCTTCATTTAGCAACCGCTTGAAGACAAGTAACATATTGCTTGATGAGCATAACATGGCAAAACTAAGTGATTATGGGATGTCCATTCTTATGGAAGAAAGTGAAAAGGTGGATATTCAAATATTTTGTTGAGGAAAGTGAAAATTCAAAAAATTTATTTGTATAGATGGTAATTTCTCATACTCAAATGTCTTTTTTCAGGCAAAAGGAGATGACGTCACCTCCTGGTATGGAATTCCTTACTCTAATATTCCATAACGACCTTAAAAACTTCCTTCTGCTGAACCAACTGGGATAGATTTTCCCAGAATCCTATTTCAAGAATGTCAAATATATCTACTATAGCTGTTTGTAGGATATATATGTGACATTTTATTCTTGTGTAGGCATATGACAAAGAAAGAGGATGATGTTTATAACTTTGGTTTCATATTACTGGAGTCGCTGGTTGGCCCTTCTGTCTGTGGAAAAGGAGAAGCATTTTTGATTAATGAAATGGTATGAAACCGCTAAAATTATTATATATGCAACTCCTGTGTAATCGACATGCTCTTCAGCAATTTGTTCCCTTTAGGATCCTAAACTTTCTTACAATCTTGGATAAGTAACAAATTCTTTAATTGTAACCACACTTTATAATTATATATATATTAACAGAAACCTTCTGCTATGCACATAGCATAGGGAGAAAAAGTTAAGTTGTGTTATACAACAGTAAAAAGGTTTGATCTTTTCACTGGTGATATATTGATATCTCTAGCTTCTAGGAAGTGACATCTGGATTTTCTGTTTGAATGACAGGCATCCTTTGGTAGCCAAGATGGTCGACGCAGAATTGTGGATCCAATAGTGCTAACCACTAGCTCCAACGAGTCATTGTCAACTGTAATATCCATCACGAACAAATGCATATCTCCAGAGTCATCAAGTCGTCCCTCGTTTGAGGATGTTCTCTGGAACCTACAATATGCTGCTCAAGTCCAAGCTACAGCTGATGCAGATCAGAAATCCGATGCTATTTCGCCATCATGAGCTAATTCAGAAGTCCAACTAAATCGAATCAACGATATTTGGTCAGAGCATAGAAGAATGTTGACTAATTTCATGATGGTTGTGGGAGCAACAACCGGTAGGCTAACCTTAAGGGTCAAGTTTAAGTCACAGGTCCTCCCACATCGTCTTTATTTTGGATTAGAATTGTAAATTTGTTGATTCTTTGATTCTAGTAATAGGTGATGTTTCCATATTGCATAATTCTATCATTGCAAGTAGGCAATTGAACTCTAGATTCAGACAAGTATTTTAGTCATCATATGTTTGGTGAAACGGAAAAAAAGATATGGATACCGCAAATGCAAGACATTATGACTAGCTGTGCCATCAAAATATTTGGTGCAGTTGGTTGAGTGACCAGACTAAATATAACTTGCACTAAATAGGCAAGATGATTAGCAAATCGTAAGTTCCGAGTATATAAATGTCATAATTACTCAACGGACAGAGGAAATGATGTCTTAGGTTCACTTACAATTTAAATTTAATATTTTTTTACAGATCTTATGTGTTGTTGTACGGTAAAGGTAATTAAAAACAAAATTTATATGGACCACAAAATTAACTATCTGCAGAATGAGGTGATCCATAAACAAGTAAATATGACCTTTTTATGGAAACTTGCAAGTTAAATATATGAAAAATTCTTTCATATCTTTATATGTGCAAAAAAAAAAATTCTAATAAAAATTTATAAAATCTAAAATATATATATAAAATCTAACAATATGATTCTTTTTTTTTATAATTTGTTTTCTTTTACACTTTCTAGGCATAACGAGAACGTATACTAGTATATTTATAAAAGAGAGAAATATTAAAAACACTCTTGAACTTGGCACAAGCTATTAATTTCATTCCCGAACTATGGACCGTCTTAAAAACACTCCTCTGCTAGACTAACTAAACTAAAATACACCCACAACTGCCACAAGTATTAAAAACAGTCCTCAACTTGGCAAGAATTTAAGGGTTCATTTCACGCATGTTGTAAGATTGAGGGTGTATTTAAGTTCAATTAATCAAGTAGAACATATTTGTAATACTGTCAATAATTCAGAGACGAAACTAATAATTCGTATCAAATTTAGAGATGTTTTTAATATTTTTCTCTATATAAAATCATAAAGGGCTACAAAATCACAATAACATTCCATTTCTAAATTGAGAAAGAAAAGTTAAGATAAAAAAAGTAGAGAAAATGAAAGATTATTATATTAATAAGATGGGTGGTTGTTGAGCAATTAGCAGTACCGAGAAGGGCCACATTTCGTTTCATATGGACGTGCCACCAACTAAAATCTTCATTTTCTTATTTCCTGTTTGGTGGTTGTGTTCTGTTTCACAAATTTATCACTCTCCTCCACTTATTAAAAAGAGTTTAAATAATACTCCCTCTCATTTTTACAGAATTTTTTTTTTTCATTCACATGAAAATGGTAGTCAACCAACTTGCTATATACATTGAAAAATATCCTTACAAAATTACTATATGTAAGTCAAGTTCATTAAAAAAGGAAATTTCTTCTTCAATAATTGAAAACACACATGTAGCACAAATATTACTTGCAATTTTATTCAGATGGTTTAACCTCTATGAATTATCGTGTAAAAAATATTTAATAGTTAATTATAAGTTGGTATATATCTAATTGTTTGGTTAAACTTTTGAGAATAAATTTATCTTTAATAGGTAACACTCAACCGCATAATTAACATTTATAATTTCGTGAAAAAATATATATTATATATAGAAAAAAATTATACAAATTATATAGATCACAAATTATTTATCATACATATATATTTGATTTTTGAATATTCTTAGCAAAACTTTTAACTTCGTCATTAGTAACACTTTATCTTTAGAAGTAAAATTTAATTAGAGCTTTAAATTAAGTTGATTGAAAATTAAAAAATTCACTCGATAAGGCTTGAAACGTGATTTGATTATTTAAGAATTTAAAAAGTTGATTTTTCCAAAGAAAGACTTTTTTTTTAGGAAGACGATTCCCTGCCATTCTTCGAAGCTAATTTGAAAATAAAACATGAATTTGATAAACGTAACTATAGGGGTCCTTTGTGTCTCATTAAAATTATGTAAGTGTTAGTAATATAGGAATCAATTATGAAAAAATTTATATGCATTAGTTATTTCACTTTTTTCTATGATATTTTAATTTTAAGTTTTCACATGCAGTATTTATGATCACAATATTAAATGATATTTTGACTCATTTGATATAATTTTAATTTAGACTAAAAAAATAAAAAATATTTCTTATTTTTTAAACTCCAGTTCAAATTAAATTAAATATATTAATTATAAATTAAACATCATATTATTTTTATAAATAAATAATTTAGGAAGAGATAATTTTACGTATGCATATAAACTTGGCCCCTGTGGAAATAGTGCTTGGTATGGAGGCGGGAGAAAGAAATTAGATATTGGGCGTTTGCGTATGACCCCAATGTCGGCGGAATCATTCAAATGCCAACTTCAAGCACTACCCCACCCACTCATATAACTTACACGCACGCGCCTTTCTTACTGTGCAGGACATAAACAAGCAACTTTATTATTCCTGATCTAGTTTTGCTTAAAAATAAAATTTAATGATTTTTTTTATTTTTTATCATTTTTAAATTTTAAATATTCATTTAATGCATTGTTTATTTTTAATATAAAATTTATCCTTAGAAACTCAATTAATAAAGGGTAAAATTAAAAAAAAAAATTCAACATACCCTTAAATGTGAACAATTCAATTATTTTAAAATATAAAAAATCTCCTAATAATTTACTTATTTTGAAATAAAGAGAGTACGCTTTAACTTATAATTTTAAATTTCCCACATAGGAAATTACAGTTAAAAGAGATCATTTTTTTTTTAAAAAAAAAGGGGATCATTGCTTTTTAAGAAAGTAGGATAAAAGAAAATATTAGCTCTCATTTATCAATTTATTTGTCTTACCAAATTTTAAAATGGATGGAGTACTTAACTTAAAATTTTAATTTAATTAATGTGTAAATAAAGATATGGAATGTTGAGGTTTGTTGTGCACCTTGTTACTTGCGAGTAGAAGGTGTCAGTATTTTGAGACAACCGGAAAGCACGATTGATTTTTTAGAACAAAAGAATCCTTGACGTATGCATTTCTTTATTTTCCCAATTTTCAATTACAAAAGACATTCTTCTCACTGCTCACTTCCTCACCGCCGGTGTCGGCAGCCACTCCAATGTTCCATGACTCCTCAGTATGTATCTTCCATTTATTGAGTTCAAGCCTCTCTCTCTCTTCGTTTGCTTTTTGTGTATGTAATGCGTCATTTTACTTTCTGATTTGTTTTTTTTGATTAATGGTTTCTATTCTCACTTCTGATTTTCGGAAAGAAAAATGTGCTCGCTGACAATGATATGTCATGAAAAGATATGGAGTACTAAGCTTGATACTCTTATCACGTGAACGCATTAATTCTCGAAGTTCTACTCAACTGCTCATGCTACTTTTTTCCGCTGATTTGCTTATGTAAGTTTGGTAGCATTTATTGTGTTAACAGTAGTTTAGAAAAGATAGAATCAATGTGTTTTGAGAAGATAAATAAGTTAAGTTGGATTTCTAGCTAAAATATTTTTGTAGTTCAAGTCTCAGAGTTTTGTTTTAGCCTTTGCAGGGCTTGTTAAAGTAATTCCACTGAAGACCATTTTACATTTGTGCCTCGGAAATCATGGTATCGGGACTGAGGGCGAAGACTAGGAAAGGCCCCTCAGTTCAAGTTGATTACCAAATTCAGATTCAGGAGATCAAGCCTTGGCCTCCCTCGCAGTCCTTGAAGTCGGTACGCGCTATTGTGATCCAATGGGAACATGGAGGGAGGAATGGCTCGACTAGTCAAGTTGTCCCATTTTTAGGCTCTGGTGTTGGTGATGGAAGAATTGAATTCAATGAGTCCTTTAAACTATCCGTGACACTACTGAAAGAAATTTCTAATAAAGGGGGAGATGGAAACACTTTCCAAAAAAATTGTATAGAGTTCAACTTGTATGAAACCCGCCGTGATAAGACTGTGAAAGGTCAACCATTAGGGACTGCTATTATCAATTTGGCTGAATATGGTGTTGTTAAGGAGGGTTTGAGTGTAAGTGCCCCTATTAACTGCACGAGGGCTTATAGGAACACTACACAGGCCCTTCTTGTCCTGAAAATCCAGCCATTTGAGAGGAGTCGCGTGAGCTCCTCATCCGCAAGTGACGTTTTAAGGAGAGAAGTGTCAATAGACTGTAATGGTATTGAATCTCTTTCTACGTTGACAAGTGAAGAATATGCTGAGGAAGCTGAGATTGCCTCATTCACCGATGATGATGGTTCCTCGCACTCATCAGTTGCTGTTTCTTCTTCAGCTAATGGGTCGAACTGTGGATCACTACCACAAGGAGAGGTATAATGCTTACTTTTCAATATAGTTTTGTACTCTGCAGAATGAATTCACCTTATGCGATACGAATACTTCCTTTCCGTTGCTTCCAAATTGCATGATGCAAGGAACTTTTTTCAGTTGTGTGTATTTGATATACACTTTTTATACAAGATGGGAAGTCACTCCATGATTTCCCTCTCCATATTGAACACAAATGTTCCTTGTGCACCTGTGGTTTACGTAATTTATGGTTAGTGTTAATGCACGGCATTGCCAATGCTGTAAACAAAAATACAAAGTCCCGAGTAGCTTGACACCTAGCGATCATTGCAGGATGAATCTGACGGAGTGAAAAGTAATCCTGGAGAGCATGAAGATGAACATGTCCTACATTCAAAGAAAAAGTCTGCAAATTTGGATGAGAAGCAAGTGGTGAAATCATTATCTGATTCGAAGGAAAGTACGTCTCACTCTTCAACTGATTTGTCTTCTGATCTGGCATGGCTCTCAAAGAAAATTGGTGGTACTGGTAGCAATAAATTCTCAACATCAAGTAAGACTGAACCAAATGAAAACTCTCAGAATCCGTATGTGATGAGCAAACATGTTGAACCAGTACAACAAATGGAAAGTATACTGGGTAACAGTGAAAGTGGTGTTGAAATATATACTCCACAAAGTTCTGAGGAAGGGAGGTTCAATGGTCATCTAGGTCAAGAAAGCTTTCCAATTATACATATCACAGATGAGAATAAGAGCTTTATGAAATCAGCTAGTCATTTCTCCAGCTTTGAGAATTCTTCTACTCCTGTTGGAAATAGGCAAGAGAATGTGAGAGGTGTTGTTACCAAGAATGGTTCTTATGAGGATGAAAACAATGAGAATTATCAAGAGAGGAGGCAAGAATCTAGTGCCCATGATAGAGAGAAATATCAGGAAAACGAACAAGTACAAGAAATTATTGAAGAGAATGAAAGTGGGGATGCTAGGAAGAATGACTTGGAAGAAAGTGATACAAATGCTACTGACTCTGAGAATGCTTCTACTCCTGCTGGAAATAGGCATGAGGATGCGATTGCTGTTGTTACCAAGAATGGTTCAAATGCGGGTGAAAATAGTGAGAATTATCAAGAGAGGAGGCAAGAACTTGGTGCCCATAATAGAGAGAGTTATCAGGAAAATGAACAAGTACAAGAAATTGTTGAAGATAAAGAAAGTGAGGATACTATGAAGAATGACTCAGAAGAAAGCGATGTAAATTATACTGGTACGGATAGTTATGGAGAAAAGAGTACTATCCTGAATAATGAGAGTCTAAAGCATGTAAAGTCAGTTAGGTCATCAGCAGAACCTAATAGGGTAAACGGGTCTGTCGGAGGCTATCACCATTTAGCACAAGATGAACAGTTAAGTGCTCAAGTTTTAGCAAACGAGAGGAAAGAGCGAAAGGAGCATTCAACACTTCTTTTGGAAAGTAAACTCCATAAGTTGGAGCAAAGAGTAAAGATGGCAGAAGGAGAATTGAGAGAAGCTGCTGCAATTGAAGCTAGTCTTTATTCGGTAGTTGCAGAGCATGGAAGTTCCGCAAACAAGGTCCATGCTCCTGCCAGACGCTTGTCGAGGTTCTATTTCCATGCTTGTAAAGACGACTCTATATTGAAAAGGGGATCTGCTGCTAAAAGTGCTGTCTCTGGATTAATTTTGGTTGCAAGGGCATGCGGAAATGATGTTCCGAGGTACTTTTTAGTTTCCAGTCATTGAGTTTTGTGTTTATCATCTCTACACACATATGATTGCACTTTTTTTTTTACTGGAACAAGTTGTGGAGTAACAAGTACTCTTCTGTTTCAATTTGTTTGTCTTCCTTTCCTTTTTAGTTCATTTCAAAAAGAATGTATCTTTCCTTTTTTTTTTCTTTTGACAATTTTTTAATTTCAACTTTCCACATGACATGTTTAAGACCATAAGATTCAAAGACATTTTGGTACATTCTACATATCTTTAGTATAAGACCACAAGATTCAAAAGTCTTCTTTACTTTCTTAAACTCCATGCCATGTCAAAACCGGATAAACAAATTGGAACAGAGGGAGTATTTTGATATGAAAACATGGCTGCAACTATATGACAGTACTTTTGAAATTCTTTCATATACTCATCTCCAAGAAACTTTGCAGACCTGTGATGTTATCTCTTAGTCTTATATCCAGTACATGAGTAAACAACTAGCTATTTTTCAAAGACTCAAGCACTACAATGTCATCGCCTTTTATTATGAAATGAAGCTAGGTTGTATACCCAAGAAAGTATTTACCACTTTCCCCAAATTATTCTTATTTTATGTCTATTCACAGGTTAACTTTCTGGTTATCAAATTCGGTGGTGCTGAGAGCAACAATAAGCAAATTCCAGAGACAGCAGTGTTTGCCTCATGCTACTGAAACTATGCTTGGAAAAGCTGTTTCCAAGGACAAGAAAAATATATCTGCTCCCCTTAAGTGGGAGGGTTTCTCCAGCAATGGTACTAGGGATGATATCTGTGAAAGTTTTGGCAATTGGGAGGACCCTCGTACATTTACAAGAGCTCTTCAGAGAACCGAGGCTTGGATATTCTCCCGTATCGTTGAATCTATTTGGTGGCAGGTCACTCTTCCAGGTCCAATTGAACTTTAAAATAGAAGAATCTATTATCCAATTAATAAATATGAATGCCCTTCTATTTTTCCAGACTCTCACTCCACATATGCAATCTAATGCTGCAAAAGAAATTCGCGAAAGTATGAATTCTTTGATAAGCAAAGTTTATAGAAGGACAGCAAGTTCAGATAATGAAGAGCGTGGAAGTTATTCTTCAGAGCTTTGGAAGAAAGCCTTCAAAGATGCATGTGAAAGGATTTGCCCTGTTCGAGCTGGAGGGCACAAGTGTGGTTGTTTACGTTTTCTATCTAAACTGGTACTAGCTGGCACATTGTCCTTCAATGTCTATTCTACCTAATTATTATACGCAATATTATTAGCCTAAGTTAAACTTCATATGCTTGATATTTCAAAACATTTCTATCCTGTTGCTGAGAATGTCTTTCTCGTAACCAGATAATGGAACAATCTGTGGCTAGACTGGATGTGGCTATGTTCAATGCAATCCTTCGAGAGTCTGCTGATGAGATTCCTTCAGATCCTCTATCAGACCCAATTAGTGATGCGGATGTTCTTCCTATTCCAGCTGGGCAGGCTAGCTTTGGGGCGGGGGTACAACTGAAAAATACAGTAAGATTACAGTTAGATTTTTCCCGGTGAAATGAAATAGTAGAGTTTAGACGTGATGATAGATTGCTACTTTCCTGTTGTTGTGGAAAGTATTGTCACATAGCAGCCTTTGATGGATGGAAAACTTATATTTCATTAACTTCTTATCAAAAATAAATCAGCCACCTTACTTTTCCCCTCTTCTGTTTCCAATAATAGAAAGGGAATTTTCAAAACCAATCGTGCCTCATTCAGTTGTAGACTTGTTTAACAATCTACAAACTTACTAATATTTTTCCTAACTAATTTTTTCTCTGTTTGTACCTTCAGCCTCTAGTTTTCTGCGTGTACATTCTAATGGACGTTACGTAGATTTCATGGGCAATGTCTGTGAAAAATTATTATTTATCCTTTGATAGAGATTCAATTTTGTTCACATGGATCACAGATTGGGAATTGGTCCAGATGGCTTACTGACCTTTTCGACATTGATGATGGGGAATCACTAAAAGATGGCAATGAAGAGAATGCGAGTAAAGAACTTGACACCTCTGCAAAGACTTTCTACCTTCTTAACGCATTGAGTGATCTCATGATGCTTCCAAAAGATATGCTTTTAAGCAGGACAACAAGAAAAGAGGTCAAACTCCCAACCCAACCATTTGATCTATTCTTCGTTTCTTTATTTTGTTCACTCTATAATGTGGTGCTGTTTGTTTCTTCAGGTATGTCCAGCATTTGGTCCATCACTAATCAGAAGGGTTCTTAATATATTTGTTCCAGATGAATTTTGTCGTGACCCAATACCTGAAGCTGTGCTTGAAGTTCTTCTCTCAGAGGTAAGCTCATCTCTGTCTTTGTTCATTTTCCAAGCTAGAGTTTCAGCTTTATCTGGAAATATTCTTTGTTTATTTTCCAAGCTGGAAGTTGATGCTACGGTTGTAGCTAGAGTATAATGTCAAGCATTTTATCATGATGAAGTAAGTCTTACAAGTCATATCTGCTTCCCCATTTTTCTTGGGTAGGAACATTTTGAGGCTGAGGATGATTGTGTCATAAACTACCCATGCACAGCAGCTCCTGTAGCTTATATGCCACCTCCAATAGCTTCAGTAGCCGGTATGTTAGGTGATGGTTATAGCTATTCTATGTTGACACGAAGTGCTTCTTCAGTTCTCAAAAAGTCATACACAAGTGATGAGGAGCTTGAGCTATTGGATTCTCCGTTGAGTTTTATCATTACTGATGGCACTGAAGCTTCACAGTCTTTAGCAAAACAGAGTTCTATGCCAAAAAGTAGTGGAAGGAAGAGGTACCAACTCCTTCGGGAGGTTTGGAATAACAGTGAGTAAACTGATTGGTTGTGGTGTTAAAAGATCATTCTTGCTTTGCATCTGAAGGAAGGTAGGGATCAACAATGAGTATGATTTGTGGATATAAGAAGCACTTGTTTACATATCTTCACGTGTAGATATTGAGGGAGTTAGGTGCCTGTAGAAATGATTCAATAAACTTGAATGGTAAAAAAGGTCGTCTTCTTTCCATTTTGTGATTTTGAGTTATTGCAGTTGAATCAATAATACATTCTGCTGCTTCATAATGTATAGTAGTAGTTTCCGTAGATACTTCACCAATATGAACTCAACTGGCCCCATATTGTTGTCATAAAGGGTTTCGAGTCGTTTGACATTCTATTACAAATTTAACAAAGCAAACCACACTCAATAGATATATAGATAAGAACATTTAACAAACTCTTGTTCTTTCTTCTAGAGATTCATCGATACAATGTGGTTACACTCATAAACAAGAATGAAACAAAAACTAGCTCTATATTCCCGCTCAAAACTGATTTTGATACACTCATATCGCTGCACCTATACTTGCAAAAAGGAATAAGTATCACAGGATAATCAAATCAACATCCTGCATACAACTGAGTGGAACCAACTGCGCTCATCATGTGCTGAAGATGCAATGCAGCCAAAAGGCCTTGCCATGTTTCTGCAGGCCCTCCTGCTACTTTAAAATCGAGGAGCTTTTTCTGCTTCCTATAGTATTCTTCTAAGGGTTTGATCTTCAAATACACAATATACAGAAAAGTGACATGTATTAGTTTCTTTTATAGTTCAACTGAGAAAACAATTAGTAATAACTCTACACCAGTACTACCTTAAGATAGTAAGAATCATCTTAACATACATAACACCAAAAATATAAAGCTGAGACTACTAGACTCGGATGCAATCATCTGCCAGACATGCAACAAGTTTATACAAATTAAGGCACTTGACTGAGAACCACTGGATGCTAGGGTTCGAGATTTATTTTTTTGACATTGTTATATACACTCTTCAGCCTGGATACTCCAAGTTTCCAATTAAGAATCAATAACTCACTACGTTAGCTTTCTGGGTAGAACATTCTACTAAGGACAAAACTGCTCTGAGAACGAAAATTTGAGTGGATATTGTGCATGCAAGTTTGCATGTGTAATTGAGCAAGCAACAGGACTAAATCACATTAAGACTTATGAATCTTAGCTAGGCAATCTGTAAATTTTTGTGGCTACTGCTTTTCTTAAACTTCTAAAATTTAGGATATATCAGATAGATACCTGTTCATCATGAACATGTTGCTTCTCTCTCCAGGCACCATCCATGACCCTTGAGGACAATGAATTACCTCTCCTAAGGAGTTGATCTTCGGCTGAATAAATTCCATTACTGTTTCTATCATTCTTCGACACGTAACAGTCAGAACACTTGAGATTCAGAACTAAATCTATGTCCACAACTTTGTCAAGGATTTCCTGGATGCACAATAAAGTATGAATACGTATATCAGAGGAAAAGCTCCATTTGATAACAATTAGGGGATTCCCCATCAGGGGAGAGGTTTACATACAGCCTGAAACATCGTACGAGGAATTCCATCTAAGATGAACCCGCTTTCACCCCTGCAATAACCTTCTTCTAGCCTTTTTGATAACAAACCAAAAATAACTTCTTCTGGAACAAGCTTTTCCTCATTTACAGCACTCGCTATCTTCAAACAACAAAATACAACACCGAATTTTAAGACTGGACAACGATCTCAAGCTAATCACCAAACTAACAAAAGAATACCTTATTGTAGAGAATGGAACGAGGGTGGAGTTGTTGACGAACGAGAGAGCCCATGGAAATATGTGGGACGTCGAGTAGTTTGGATAGCCATTGAGCGTACACGTGTCTCTGCGTCATTGGATCGCCCATGATCAACCACTGTACGCCTCTGGGTGGAACTGATCCTGCTGATTCCTCCATTACCTCATCATAGTCGTAATCGAATTGAGCTGCAGCGGCTGACCCGTAGGCCCGAAACCACTTGCTTGAAGCGGCCCGAATAAATGGTCGGGCTGAAACTCCCAGGAAGCTCAGCATTGGCATGGCCTGTGGGGAAAACAGAAAAGTCTAAAGCAGAAAAGAGGGTAGTAGTTGATTTAAAAAGTGGGGATGATGCTAAAAATGTGTAGGATTTACGTGGATGGCATGAATGACGGGAGTTGACCAACAAAGAGGGTCGATATTTTTAAGGAGACGCGGTCCTATGACTCCCACTTCCTTTGAGCTAGTCGCAAGGCAATCAAATTACTCATTTCACCAAAAGAAATACCATTGTTCTTTTCAATTTTTTTCACTTGGCATATTTAAAATTACAAAATTAAAAATAAGTATTTTAAATTAATATCACAAAATTTAAATTTTTTCCTTTCTATAAGTCAAATGAAAATAAATGTATTTCCTATGTTGGGAATCAACCTGACTATCTTTAAAACTAAGTTGAATTAGATTGTGATAGCAATTATATTTAAAATTTAGAAATATAAATAAAATATTATAAATTATAATTTTTTTCCTATCAATTTAATTAAAAATATATTTTAAAACATCAATTAAAATTCAAACTAATTTGGTGAGGTGGTGCCTTGGAACATGTGAACCTCGGGGAATATTGTTGCGTTCTTCCAATAAATTGGTATAGCGAGGGTATTAAAAAAGAGAGAAATAATAAAAATTTCCTAACACGAATTTGATTCCTAAATTTAAAAACATCGTGGGAATTAAGTTTAAATATATTCTCAAATTTGATACGAATTATTGATTTTATTCCTACTTTTTAAGTTGTCGGGAGTCCAATTAACAAAAAAATAATCAACTTGAGCTACACGGGCTTTTTGTTAAATTTTACAATATTTAATATTTCATGAGATTGACTCCAGGACACCACCCTGCTCAAAAATATTACAGTCAAGAGCTTCGAGAAAAAATAAACTCATAAACAAATAAATAGGTTCGATTTTGAAATGTTATTCCTCCCGGCTTTCCTAGTCTCCTTCCCCATGACTTGATATAGTAGAATCAGCTTCTTCTAGGTTTCTTCCCAGTTCGTCTATTAAACCGACTCAACGGTACACACCTAACAATCCTCCTTACAATTTCCAGCGGTTGCCTTACGCACGCCACGCGGATTCTGCCATGCTCAATATACATATATAAGGTGGTTCCTTACCAATTCTACTCATGCCTCCCAGTATTTACCAATATACATATTTTTATTTTTCTCTTGATTGATCATAAGATTAGATTCATGGCAGAATATAAACAGCACCAGCGCCTATTTGACCGTTTTGATGAGAACAGAGACGGGAAAATATCAGCAGAGGAGCTTCAACAATGTGTGCACTTGATCGGCAAAGAAATGTCGTATGAGGAAGCAAAGGCTGTACTTGAGTTTAACGACTCGGACAACGATGGCTTGTTGGATTTCGGAGATTTTGTGAGATTAATTGAAGCTGGAAACGAAGAAGAGAAGACGCGCGAGTTGAAGGAGGCATTCAGGATGTATGAAATGGAAGGATGTGGATGCATAACGCCTGAGAGTTTGAATAGAATGCTTGCTAGGCTGGGAGAATCGACAACTATTGATCAATGCAGAGGAATGATTTGCCGCTATGATATTGATGGCGATGGGCTCCTTAATTTTTATGAGTTTGAGATTATGATGCGTTGCTAGTGATACTGAAGGGTTGGTCTCCCGAATGGTTACTCAACTAATTTTTGAGAAAATGACTTTCGAGATGATATTTACTATTTAGTTGACTGGCCACTCAGAAATCAACTCTTATTACCGAGTTAGAGACCTAGTTGTTTGCTTCTCACATTGTTTTGTTTCTGCTTTCTTTGATTCTTCAATTCTTTCAGTCTTTTGGTTGATCTGTACTCATTCTTCCTGTATATTTTTACCAGATTGCACATATATATTTGTAATTTTTCTCCATGAAACTTCACATTTTTTGTTTTTCGTGATTCATACCACCGCTGCTATAATCTGTAATGTACCTTTCGTTTGACCTTTGGGATGTCCCTTATATATTTGGGAGATGAATTTGATCGACAACAGTAGCTACATAAGAAGATGACTATTGATCAAAAGTAGCTATATAATTACTTAGTAAGTACATACTCCTATTTACAAGTAACAGTAACAATAAGCAAAATAAACCCTCTTCTCCTATTTTGGCTCGAGTAAATAAGAAATCCAGAAATTATGACTCATAAAAACCTTACAACAAGTTAAAGACTTGAAAAACTAGTCACTTTACAATTCACAAATCACATGGCAGTACTGGGGGCTTCAGCCTTGAACAAAGCTTTGCAAGAGCTTTCGGAGATTATGAGTTGTTCCTCCCCTTCCAGTAATTCTTCAACCAATCTTGAAAACTTCTCCACAATTTCACCAGCATTTGGTCTTAATGACGGCTCTTCCTCCACACATGCTCTAGCCAAATTTGCCAATGTCACCACTGCATCAAATGAATAATTTTCTCCCAACGCGCTGTCTACCCATTCCCTTAGCTCATCTGTATTCTCTGACTCCAAAATGACCTTTATTTTCTCAGAGAGCGCAACTTCATCTTCACCTTCAGTACCATTGCCACTACTAATAGGTGTTTGGCCTGATAACACCTCAAGCAAAATCACCCCAAAAGCAAAGATATCAATGCTCGGGGTAAGGATTTTTCGTTCAAGATACTCTGGTGCCAGATAACCTTTTGCAAATTCATCTTTAACGCATCGAGCCATGCCAAAATTACCAACTTTAGCCTTGAACTCTTCATCAAGAAATATGTTCCGGCTCTTTATATTAAGGTGAACATAAACAGGATCCATGATATGGTGCATATATTGTAAGGCAGTGGCTACATCTAAGCAGATCCTTAGCCTTTGATTCCATGTCAAGAAACAATCACATGAAGCAATGAATTGGTTTTTCATTGCCAAACCACCATGAAGCCAGTCCTTTAATGAACCATTTTTCGCGTATTCAAACACCAAGAATGAATCAGGGCCCTCTGTAATACACGTCCCTAAGAGCCTAATGATATTCGGATGATGATTAATTGCATCGTTGAATAGCCCAAAATCTATTTTTGAGATATTGCTAGTCTCCATCTGTTTGATTGCCAAACTTTTACCACTGATCCGGCCATGGAATACAGAGTCCTCGATAAGATTTGAGGAATCAAATTCCTCTGTTGCCTTCTTTATCTCTTCAATAGTATAGGTCTCAACCAATAGCTTATGCGGGGTGGCATCAATAATCTGGACATCAAGATCATTTTGAGACCCGTCGAATGAAACTTTCTTCTCACTCGTAGTTCTCACACTCAAACTTAACTTTTGTAGCTCCGTATCTCCTGCCTTAATGGAATAATTCCTTTTCCTCTTGAGAAAATAAAACAAGAAAACTGCTGCAAGTGCGACAATTGCCACAAAGGCAACTACAGCAACAGCAATATAAACTCTCATCATCCGCATTTTGGACTTCTTTTTATGTATTTTGGATGACGTGATGCTTGCTGCTGGATATCCCAAATTTGGCTGCTGAGGTTTGGGTTTATCTGTTTGAGACATAATACAATTAAGTAACTAAATGTTTTCTATCTAACATCTTAAACTTGTTACAAATTCTACATGTTATCAGAGTGACTTAATATGATTAAGTGTGGTCGCTGTAATTAAATGTTACCCACCTTCCAGAGGAATCAAAAGAGTTGAAGCTGGTGAAAGTCCTTCAGGTCTAAACCCACCTCCTTCTGATCTTCTATTGACATCAATTATTCTTTCAGCAGTCGTATTGAAACTGATTGCTAAAGCTGCAAGCGTATCGCCTTGCTTCACGGGGTATGTGAGCAGAAGTTTCTCCTGCAGACTAATTTCTTCTGAGGAAGGACAAGCACATCTCAATGGAATTGAAAGCAGAATTTTCTCAGAGAGATCCCAAGGAGTAAAATTCGGATTTTTCTCCTGGATTGCTTTGCAAGTCGTTAAACCTTCCAAAGATTGAGCAATGCTGTAAAAGCTCTCACCTTTAATAGTGGTTTTCGTTAGCTCTGATTCAAAGAAACCACCAATGCATTTACAGTCTAATGGAATTATTAAAGGCTGGTCAATTGCAAGAAACTCTGTATCTGGAGAAAACCCGTTTGCTTCTCCAAGAACGTATCGATTGATACCCAAATAAGAGCTCAGATTGAAAAGAGAATAGTAAAATGAATTAGTCCGAAGAATTGCAAATGTCCCACATTGTAATGGATACAGGTTACGGTCACATCGATAGCCAGAAGCAGACGGAGATTTGGACTCGCAGCTTAATAAGTCTTCTGCAAGAGCAGAAAGAGTAACAAATAAGAAAAATAGGAAAGCCCAGAATTGAAAATCGAGTATCATAGCTTAACTAATTAAGTGAAGTGGAGGACCACTCCATGGCAGGGCATAAAAAGGTTGGTGTATGGCAGGGCAAGGAAATGAATATTTTGGATCTGTACAAATCGGCGTATAAAAAGGTAGAATATTTCGGACAGGAGTCTTGGATGCTGCAATTCTTGTTTATATTTTTTAGTCTGCTCTTGATTCTGCCTTACTCTTCAAGTACTCCCTCACTCCCAAATAATTGTCTTGTTATCTTACAAATTTAAGACAAAACTTGATCATACTCTTATCTCCTTTGTAGAATTTAATTTTCAAGAAATATTTATCAATAGGAATAATTTAGTAAAGCAAAAAATAGATGTTGAATAATATTTGTGCACTTTATGAAAATGAAGAGATAATTTTACACTTTTTAATTTATTCTTATCATTAATTATAAGTATTTTCGTATTTTATTTTTCAAGACATTATATTTATTATTTTCAACGTGTGATTTGAAAAAATTAATTCTATCATTTAAAGCTTTTTAATAGTTGTACTAATTCAATAATGAATAACAACTATTGCACACAGAGAGTACATTTTAAGTGACTATCTGCGCGTCATGATTATCCCCTCAACCACCTTAAAAAATTCCTTTTGGTTTTCCAAACCTTGTACGTATTTAGTTATGCGCATACATGCACTTGGAGAAAAGGTCATCTTGCCTTGGAAGAATATTGAGCAACAAATGAATGTGCATGCATTGGGGTTAAGAAATCCAAATGAAAATCTGTTAAAAGTTTAGAAAACCAAGTTACTGATAAGTTAATTGACCAGTGAGGCGGTCGGGAAGACCCCTCGTATGGCTAAATATATGTTTGTTACAGGAGAAGAGAGGAAAGGGGATAGGTGATGGAATTTTTTAAATTGAACTTAGCTATATGTGCTAACCTAGGAATATATATATATATATATGAAGAAAAAATAATATTCCTTCTGTCCTGTGATATTTTCATCTTTGATTTTGTTGTTTTTATGTGTTACATATAAATTTCTAATCCATCTTTTAGTATAGGTATTCCTCAAGTTCTCTAATACCTCCAAGGCATGATGTTAATTCGGCAAAGGTAGTTTCGTGAAAATAGAACTTGCAAACTTTCAGATTTCCTGTAACAAATTTAACTCTGTGCTTGTAATTTCCTTTCGAATTTTATTTGCAAGTTGTAAACTTTCAGATCAAGTTGAAGACGTTGCAAATTGCAAATTGCATGTATCAAGTTCCTTTCTAATTTCCTGTATCAAGTTGCAAGTTGCAAACTTTCAAATCAAGTTGAGGGAGTGGCAAGTTGTAAATTCCCTATATTGATTTCCTTTCTAATATCAAATTGCAAATTTTGAATTTTATTGTATTACATTCAACTTTATACTTCTAATTTCCATGTATCAAGTTTGAGTCATCGTTTCAATTTTTTTAATCAAGTTTCATTTTGTCAAGTTGCAAACTTTCAAATTTTCTTGTATCAAGTTTGATTCATTATATCAAGTTTTTTTTTGGATATCAAGTTTTATTGTATCAAGTTGCAAACTTTCAGATTTTCTTATATCAAGTTCAACTTTATACTTTTAATTTTGTTGTATCAAGTTTGATTCTATTTATGAAAAAAATTTGAATCCGGTTTCATTGTATCACGTTGCAAACTTTGAGATTTTCTTGTATCAAATTCAATTTTGTACTTCTTATTTTATAGTATCAAGTTTGATTCTTATTCAAATTCAAAAATTCAAATTACACTCCAAAAATACTTGATACTAGCCAAATGATACGATCGAAAAATATAAAAGATCATTTGATACATACATTTTAAAAACATATAACTTAACACGTGAAAATTTACTTATTGATTTGTTGTGTATTTATGTAATTTTTCCAAAGACTTTTAAAACTTGTATTATAAAATCATTCTTAGATATTTTTATGGCCGAGAATCATTTCATTAAGGGTAAAAAGAAAATTTTAAAGGTAAATTGTTTCACATTAAAGTAAGATGTCATTCTTTTTTGTGCGGACCAAAAAGGAAAAGTGTCACATAAAATGAGACAGAAGGAGTAAGAGTTAACCAGAAAATAGGGTACTAGGTTTGTAACTAGGTGGTTGTGTAGAGGACACAAATTAGGAAGTAGGTTAGTAGATAGTTGTGTGTTGTCTCGATATCTGTTCGTACTAGTAGTTCTAGTATCACACTTGTAGTTTCCTATCCTTCAATTGATGTCATTATATTATTTTATTGTAGTTACTGTTCAGAATACTTTGTTATGCTTTCACTTTTGTTATTTTTTTTTTCTAAATATAACTTTGAATTGTTTTTCCTCGGGGGCAACGAATTATTGAAAACAACTTCTCTATCTTTGAGGTAATATTCCTCAACCAATATATATGACACACCAAGGGTTGGACATGTCTCCATGCGCAAATTAAATCGAAATCATAATTTCAAAGAACTAATTCAGCGTAATATATGCTCACTTGTCTTAAGAGTTGATAAGTGAGGCATACAATGGACAAGCATTATATGCTAACAAACAAACTTTCATTGACGAGACCTCTCGTCCTTTAATTTGCATGCATAAAGCCAAGGCATTTGAGAGACGTTTCAGTTTAAAAGATGGATGACTCAAAATTCCATCTACGCCTATAGCCTACATTTCATATGGACCATTTCTAAAATTAAAAAAAAAAAAAAGGTATTCCAAGGTGGATCCAATCTGAATTTAAAAAATGCAACATATACTAGTTTATAATTAAGTGGATAATATGGTGATATATATATTATTTTGGAAAAAGTTAGATTTGTTTCATTTTTGTGGAGAAAGTGTGGAAGAAGAAAGAAGGTGCACGTGAGACCACATGCTCACCACCATTTAGCCAAGCTATATAGATAAATTAATATAATGAAAATGGCCCATACATATACAGAGGTGAGAAGTACGAGATCAGCTGTTAGATTTCTGAGGTATAAGGGAAAATTAAAAGGTTCCTTTTGTCGATAAACCCACATGACCAAACTAGGGCAATTACTAATATAATAAGTTAGAAATTTGGGGAACGAGTTTGGTGTTTGGATTGATTTATATTTTTTATTTTCAATTTTTATTTTTATGTATTTTTTTAGTTTTGAAAGTATTTGAATTACACTTAAATTAAAGTTGAAAAAGTAAAAGATAAAAAAATTAACTTAAAAGTCATTTAAAAACAGTTAACCCAAACACCCATTCATAGTTCACGAAGATCGAGCATCTCTCTTCCCAAATTCATGCATTTGATCACTACGATCTAATGTCAAGTGTAACACATGACGACGAATCAAAGTTATTAGGGGTCTCAAATTATTATGCTAAGTAATAAAATTAGTTTATTAAAATATGATTCGTGCAAAAGTAAGCTAGAGTGGCAAGCTCATTGATTTGGGCTACATATGTTTTTTCACATTAATAGATGATTAATTAGCATTATTTTTGTTTATTTTATATATTAGTTATTGGCTTAAGAAAGGGGAAAAGAATTACTCGTATTTCATAATTGAAAACATTGTAAGAGTAATAGAAAGTAGAAACCAACCTGTCCATTTAACACTTTTTCGGATCGTTTGGTGTGAAGGATTAGTAATAAATAAAAATATAGTGGGTCTTAAATTGATGTTTGACTGGCAAACTCAGGATAATTTATCTCGAAACTAATAAATAGTATCGGGATAAATTATCCCTCTTCATAGGGGGTATACTAATCCCGGGATAAAAAAACCTTAATGACAAAGTTACCCTTTTAAATCTTTTTTATATTATATTTATGTGTATTTACATTATTTTTAATATCATATATAATAACATTCACAACCTTCACTCCTTATTTTTGTGATATTTTTTCATATTTTTCTATTAAAAAATTACACCATATAGTATAATTTTTATTGATTAATTCTTATTTATTTAATATTTTAATTTTTCGTAAATCTTTTTTACTTTAACAAACTTAAAAATGGAAGTTCTATTTTTAAATTAAATAAGAAGAAAGTTTTATTTTAAATGCATACCATGCACACATAAAAATATTTAATCTATATAAGATAAAAGATTTATTTTAAAAATGAATATTGAATAACTAAAGCAAGAAAAGAAAATACATAAAAAAAAAACTAATAAAATGAAGGGTATTTTTGTAAACAAACAACATATTATTAAAATTATGCAACAAACTAAACACCCAATAAAAAATAATTTGAGCATAACTTATCACATCATAACTTATCTCATCACAATTTATATTCAAACCAAACGAGCCTAACTGGGGAGCTGAAACTATCTAGTGTTCCTGGAAGAAAGCACATAAGGTCAAAGCAAAACTGGAAATATATGATTTTTATTGGAAAAATACCAACTTCAACAGCAATAGGTACAACGAGAAATAAATTGTCATCAGATGGTGTAATCTTTTTCAATTCCCATCTAGAAAACAGACTTTCATAACTTGTCCTGTTGCTTGGATATATTATATCAATATTATCGCTTTTTAAAATCTCCCAGAAACTAGATACTCTCAGGGCAGCTTAAGAAAGTTTGTGGGCTAAAGTCAAAAATTAACTTGAGGTCTTAAAAGAAAATTTGATATAATTATTTTAAAAAAAAATTAAAACTTCTTGTGTGATTTTTTTTTTTCAATTGATAATATAATTAATCATGAGATACATCCGTAAAATATTTAATGAAAAATAGGATAATTTTATATTTAAAGAAGTTGAAAATCTAATATCAATCAATGTCAAGAAAAAAAATTCTCTTTTTTAAGTAAGAAACTGTACATACTTTACTTTTTTTACTCTAAAATACTCAATATTATTTAAATAAAAAATATTTATCTACTAGACCTACTACACTATTATCTAAAATTGGGGTCCAAAATTTTTTGGCTAGTTTAAGATATTGTGCACAAAGCGAGATGTTTTACCTGAGACGAGAAAGTATAAGTTATAAGTTCTGGTTATTTCTGAATTTATAAAATAGAGTAAACACAAGGAAAATATTAATTTTCAAAATAAATTAGCAGTAGTTTTATCTCACTCAGGAACAAGAATGTAATTAAGTCATTTTGCAGTGTATTTCATGCTAATTTAAGCTTATAATGCTTGCAGAGTCGTTTAACAGAAGCAGCAGTAGCCACATAAACAATTATTTGCAGATCATTCAACAGAACTTATGTTATGTAAACGGATAGTTCACTGACATCTCTAGTACATCTGTAATATAAGATTAAATCAAACATACCACTTAATTATTAATCATAGGTATATTTTTAAACAATTACTCCCACAACTAATATTTCATCCGAGTTGCTAGGGGCCACTTCCGGATTTACAGATTGACAATGAGTCATACAAATGAAGTTGTAGATTGATGCCAAATTAAGTGAATTACACGAATAAATTTGTATAACGGCGGCAAATTATACGAATGGAGAGACCCATAACAAACTAACTACTTGTCATGTTTGTATATTGGTTGCACATTATATAAACGGATATGTATATTGGCAGTTTATACAATTGAAAAAGTCGATAACAAATGAAACTTTAGCTATGGAACTAATTAGGCAAACTGTAGTTGAGGAGCATAACGCAGATATTTATTACTAGCTATTTGTGAAAATTCCTTGTAATATAATGTGCGAATGTATATTGCTAATCACACATCTATCAATTCAGCCCAATGGATCCAAAGAGAGGCCCATGTTGTTGTAGCTAGCCCACGGAAATAAGAGAGCAGCCCATGATTAAAAAAAGTTAAAAGCATCTAGTCTATTGTACCAACTACTAGGTACGTGCTATGAATTACAGATCATTTTTGTTTCATCAATGATATAAAACGAAGATCATATTCGAGTTGCCGTTGTTTATACTATCCAAAAACATATAAGACAAACATATGAAAGAATAATTGTTGGGTTTTAGAGTTAGAGACTAATTGAATTGAACAAGCAAATATGAGGCAAAAGAATTGGTCGTTACATCAACCCAATTGAAAATATGAACACGACAAGTCGTTTTATCTTTTTCTTTTGTCCATTAATGAACGATCTTTGTCCATTTTCCATCATTTTAAGCACATCTTCTATTTACTATTATTACTTTATCCATCTCAAAATATTTGTCAGGTTTATTATCTACCTGCCCCTGAAAACTACGTTAATTAAGAGGAATCTTTGACCTCTGATGATGTAGCAAAGAGCAAACCGGTGAAGAACACATAAAAATGTTTATGGCAGCTATAGTAATGTACTTCTTCAGCCAATAACCTTGCTATAATTTAGAACATTTACCAAAATACTCTGCTGGAACCATATGGCAAAATATATTTTCTTCATTCAGTTGACTAAATCCCTCTTATCATATAGTATAGTAAAGTAGAAATAATACGGCAATTGACTAATTATGTTTTATTCTCTAAATCTAAAAAAATGAAAGACATACAATTTATTCACACTTGTTCCTCTGCAGGTAGTTAAAGTAATCTAATTGAACTGCTTAAATTTAGAATTTTATTGTGGGATAAAGATTAATTCAGGAACAGCAAAGTCCATGATAAGAAGATGATATTCATAAGCAAAACAGTCATTTTCACTTTCCGATGGGTCGACAAATTCCATTTTTAAATTATTTAATCAGTAGGTGTCACTTGTCAGTATCAAAGTTTTAAGTGTTAGCATTAGTATGGCACTTGCATCTTTTTGGAGTGGCTAATCCTCTAAGAGTTTTTTATTTTTTTGTCAATTTAGTCGTGTTTAATTTTTGTCCATTTCAATGTACAGATAATGACATTAACAGCTCATTAAGATGACTCTCCTTCCAAACTCGCCAAGCGTCCAATACCCCCACAAAGTTTACCAAAAATAAAATATAGTTGATTATATTTTAGTGACTATTGAATTTTGAAAAACTTTAAAACGTATATATGTTTGCTCATGATCACTAATATGAGTAGAATTTGTTAATGAAGTGGTGATGTAATTATATAAGTGGACAGTGACTGATTACACTTGAAAAATCAAATTAATGACTTATTACATGTTAATTAGGTGCCGACGTTTATTTTGCCCCCAGTAGGGATGGGTCACGAATCAAACAGCTCTAGGTTCAATTCATGCCTAACAAGGACTTTATCTTCTCTCTTCCAATTTTTATTTATTTCGTCTTTTGCATTGTTTCTTTAGATTTAGGTTCATAGTACTTTTGGTCCCTCAATTAATTATAAATTATTATTTTAATTCATATTAAATTCATTAAACCTTTAATTGCTTTAATTGTGTGCTTTTGGTTCCTTTGCTAGTGAATATTTACAAATTTATCAGAATTATTAATCATTTCACCACATAATTACTCATATATATATAGATATAAATATTATTTCTTTACAGTACTAAAAATCATCATTTTTTCACCCGAAATTTCTCACTGAAAAATGTTAAGTGGCTATTTTCTCGTTGATATTTTTATTGAACCATTGAGAAACGAAAAACTAATAATGTTTCCATATAGAAATATCCAGAAGTTTTTTCATTATTTCAATGAGAATTTTTATTCCGCAATACATTTTTCGAAGAACTGATTCGGTGAAAAGTGAGTAGAAAAATTATGTTTAATAACACCAAAAAAAAAAATCACTGTTAAGTGGTAGAAAAAACATTTATTTCTAGTAGTGCCAGTATTGTGGTTAGGCATGGCTGCTCCTCACTAGCTTGAAAAATCCCAAACATAATTTATTTGGATTTACATAGTGTTATAGCTATAGAACTATGGGGGTTACAAATTGCTAACAGTGAAATGTCAATATTATCAGAGCCAGTAAAACAAAAAAAGTTGTCAATATTATACTACAGTTCCCTATTTTAGCAGTTTAGACTATTCCAGAACAAGTTAAATCAACATTATTGCAATTGGAAAGAAAATAAACGACCCGCAACTTATTTGAAAGAAATTAAGGCAAAGAAAAGTATACCATACCAACAACAATAAGATACCCCGAATCTCACAAAGGCAAACAAAAAAAGGAAATATACCAAAAGGGTTTAATTCTTGAGTTTTAAAATTTTCCTTTTCTTTGATTAAAAACAAAGATAAAATTAAAGACTAATTAATTAGGTTGAGCAAAAGATTAAGACTTGTCTTAGAGTAGTTAAAAACTTTTAATTAGGATAATCTTCATGTTTTTTCTTTCTTTGTTTTGTTTTGTGTGTGGTGGGTTTGGAACTTTGGATGAGGCTAGTCAATACTGCCATTTCATGTACCTTGTCAAGAAGTAGTAATAAAGTTCAGTAGGCAGGAGATGTGTCATCAAAACTTATCCAAAATCTTTTATTTTCTTATAACCATTTATTATTTGAAATTTACCATTAATTTACATTTACATTATGCATACTATTTACTTAGAAACTGTTTCCTTCAACAGATCTAGGGGTGTTTGACCTTCAAAATTATGAGTACTTAGAAAAAGTAATTTTTGCTTTTAAAGTAAAAAAATTAAAATTGTATTTAGCCATGTAGACAAGTTAAATTGTTTTTAAATTTTTTAGAGTAATTTAAAAAGAGAACATCTCTTTTTATATATTTTTCAAATTCCTAAATATTCAAATCTTAAAATTCCAAAATTTATTTTTTAATTCTAAAATCTAATGACATATTCTGGTGAAAATTGATGGAGGAGTGACAAATAAGTCTTCAAATTAATTTTGGTGACAAGTTTGACCAAGACCGGTCAAACTTGTCATTATTTAAATTAATAATTTGATTAAGTTAATGATGGGTGTAAGTGTAAGGTTTTAAAACTTTTGGAACCCATATGTAAAAAAAAAAATATTTTTTTTTAAAAAAAAATGAAAATTAAAAAAAAAAATTTAAAATTTTTTTTAAAAAAAACGAAATTCCCAGCGGTGGTTTTAGCATGTTCCGCGACCAGTCCGCGACGCGGACTGGTCGCGTAATAGCGTAGAAATGTGAGGCAGGTTTTATTTTGCTAAGTGTCGATCCGCGATCGATCCGCGTCGCGGATCGATCGCGGAGTAGTGTATTTATTTCCTCGTTTTCCGCGTGACCCTAGGACTATATAAAGTCCTTTAGCCGTTTTTAGGGTTTTTTTCTTACCCATTTCAAGCGGTTTTCGCATTTTCTCTCTTCTCTCTCAATTTTTTTGCCCTATTGTTCAACTTTTCAACTTCCTACGCGACGCACACATCTAATCTTGAATTAAAGTAAGTATTTTTTCTTGTAAATGTCCAATTTTTGTTATTTTTTGTTGTTGGATTTGGTTATTGCATAATTTGAAGTATGGGTGTTGTTGTTTTTGTTATTAACTTGGAGAAATATGTTAGATATGTTGTTTGAGTTATATTATTTAAAGAAATTGTGATGGTTTTCATATAAAAGATTTAGTTAGGGTTTTGTTTTTACTCTTTGGTTTTGTAGTGAAAATTGAGAGGAATGTGACCCAAAAAATTGTAAATTATGGTTATTGTGATATTTCAAGTATGGTTGTTGTTGTGATATTTCAAATTTGTGTTAGATTTGGTTATTGGATTTGGTTATTGCATCATTTTGAAGTGTAGGTGTTGTTGTTTTTGTTATTAACTTGGAGAGATATGTTAGATTTGTTGTTTGGTTTATATTATTTCAAGAATTTGTGAAGGTTGACATAAAAAAGAATTTGTTAGGGCTTTGTTTTTACTCTTTGTGACATTTAATGCATGGTTGTTGTTGTTTTAGATATTAGATGTGTTGGTTGATGTAGTATATTTGAAGAAATTGTGTTGATGCTTTATGTTTTAAAGAATTTGTGATGCAATGAAGTAGATATTTAATGGCGTGAAATTGTGTTGTTGCAGTTATCAATGGCTTCTAGGGCAAGACGTGGAGGACAACCGGGTCAAGTTGGTTCAGGTAGCCGCAGGCGCCGTAACAGGGAAGTCCCAGACGTCCCCCCAGCCCCGGCGCGCACTGCCCAACGCACTATATATGGGATCCGGGCAGTCCATCGAGAGGGACAGAGGTGGTACCGGTCTCATGATGAGACGAAGTACTTCCCCGATGTGCCTATTGATGCGGACTCCCTGGCACGCGAGTTCCCGGCCATCTATCAAAGGTGCATGGAGTATCAGTTGTTTTTCTTCTTCAACAATCCCTTACCATGCAACCTCAGCATTGTTAGGGAGTTCTATGCCAATATGAAGACGGAACCTCGGTCACAGGTGATTATTGTGCGGGGAGTTGAAGTAAACATAGGCCCCGTTGCCATAAATGCCATTCTGGGCACTGCAAATTGTGATTCTAGGCCTTTCAATGATATGTTAGCGCAGCCCCCGTACCGTCTCATCCGGCACACACTTGCGGGAGTTACCTCCTCGGCAAGATGGATAAGGCACGCTGTTGGAGGACACCACCTAAGCTTCCCCTTTGCCCACATGAATCGGGAAGCTCGGGTGTGGCTCAAAATTGTCATGCATTCCTTCTTTCCAGGGCAACACTTTACTGCCGTGACCCGAGACCGGACTTGCTTGGTGTATGCCCTCATGACGGGCTCGGAGCTTAACTTTGGGTCAATTCTCAAGTCCTCCATGCGGAAGGCTAGAGTCCATCGTGGTCGCAGGTATGCTTTTGGGGGCCTAATTACTGAATTGTGTAGGCGTGCAGGTGTCCCGGTCGATGTTGCGGACTATTGCCCCGTGATCGAGGCCCCAGCGTACAATGTGACCAACATTAAGGGGGCAGAGGAGTCTACTGGTCCAATCCTCACCACTGCTGAGCGGAACCATCGGGATGAGCTAATTATGGCTCGCATGTACGGGCTTGAGATGCTGAGGCATAGGACGGGCGGTCACGCATCTACGGAGGAGGAGTTGACAGAAGTTGCGGCCCGCTACCCTCTCAACGACCTTGCAAATGCTGTGCTGGGCATCGGGACTACCTTTGTGGAGCCCCTTGATGATGATATCCCCACGGACCCCGAGGCAGGACCAATGGGATCTGAAAGTGATGAGTTTGAAGTTGAGGATGAGCCGCCATTAGCCACAGTGTTGCCCGAAGATGATGATTAGTTCAGTAGTTTAGTTGCTTTTGTTTATTTCAGACTTTGGTTGTGTACATTTAAGACAATGTTTATGTTTTTGTAAATCGTATTTTTAGGACATATATCCTTGTTTTTATTAATTTCATTGCCATCCATTAATTAATCTTGGATATCAATTTATTTTTAGACATATATCATTGGTACGTTGCAATAGTAGGCGTCGCGAACGATAGTATGCGTATTAGGATGTAATATAATTATTGAGAAAGTCATGTAAATTTGAGCCTTTTTTTTTGCGAACAAGAACGTCTTTACATTTCGGATTGATCCGGGAGTTTTCTTGGGAGTTTTTTTGGGTGAACCAACAATTCTTAGTATATTGAAGGTTGTGTAGGTGTTGGTTGAATTTTTCGGGGCCCGTAACGAAAAATTCCAAATTTTTGGGTGCCCAAAACAGTGTGCATCCGCGACATGTCCGCGTCGCGGATGCATCGCACACAAGCACATTTTCAGTGCTGAAAATGTTGCGTGGTTTTGCGATCGATCCGGGAGTTTTCTTGGGAGTTTTTTTGGGTGAACCAACATGTATTAGCATATTGAAGGTTGTGTAGGTGTTGGTTGAATTTTTCGGGGCCCGTAACGAAAAATCCCAAATTTTTGGGTGCCCAAAACAGTGTGCATCCGCGACGTGTCCGCGTCGCGGATGTGTCGCGTACATGCACATTTCCAGTGCTGAAAATGTTGCGTGGTTTTGCGATCGATCCGGGAGTTTTCTTGGGAGTTTTTTTGGGTGAACCAACAATTCTTAGTATATTGAAGGTTGTGTAGGCGTTGGTTGAATTTTTCGGGGCCCGGAATGAAAAATCCCAAATTTTTGGGATGCAAAAACAGTGTGCATCCGCGACATGTCCGCGTCGCGGATGCATCGCACACAAGCACTTAAATTTTTTTTTGGGAGTTATTTTAGGGATTTTTTGGGAGTTTTAATTACTGTGAACAACACAAAAGATAATAATTAGAGATATTACGTTTACTAAAAATATTGATCTTCGACATTTCATAAAAGTTTGGAAAACAACAAAATTCATACGTTTAACATCAAAACGTGCATATAATTACAAAAATCAAAAAATATGTTTTTGAGATTATCTACTGCTCCTCCGTAGACGTTGGTTGCTGCTCATCCATCCCAGATGCTTTCGGCTGCTTGTCCTTCATCACGGGACTTTTGGCTTTTTTCCTTGCAGTCATGATTGCCTTTGAAAGTTGCTTTCGCCTGCTTTGATGTCGAATTGGAGTATAAGGTGACACCAACCTAGACGACGGGATGACACCTCTTTTGGATTGGATGGTGTTCAATGATTCTTTAAATGATAGCATCATTTCCATCATTTTATCTATCTTCTCATTATGTGACACTATCATTTCCATCATCTTGCTCATCCTCTCGTTGCAACTTTCGCAACCACATGTTTGACAAGTTGCGGCCTTAGAAGTCCCGGCACCCAAATCGGGGGATCTACCAAGGGTGAATGGAGTTCCAAAACCACATTCACCACCAACAGGAGAGAATCCACGTATATGTTCATCCCCCCCAGCATTTGCACTAGGCATGGTAGCATCACCTACCCCTACCCCAGCAGCATCAACATCAGCATCAGCACCAGCACTAGCAACCCCAACCCCAACACCAACATCAACATGATCAGGAGCGTTTCTTTTGATGGCCGTTACCCCGCGCAAATCTTCCACCATCCTCACAATCCTAGGATCCTCTTCTCTTTGCCTGAGTGGCATAAATCCCTTGCAGAAGTCCATATCATTCTCACTTTCAGTCGGGATTAGCCACGGATAAACGACCTAAAAATTTAATAAAACTATATTAGCAACAAAATCGTAAAGTACGAGAATGAAAGCAGTTTTTAAGAAGTACAACAATAGTATGACTTACCTCGTCTTCCGGTGGATCAAAGAGTTCATGCGCCTCCACTCCAGCGTTATTTGGCGCTGCCAACCATCGAAGAAGTCTCGGATAAGACACTTCCTCGTCGAACTCTTTGAATGTTTTCCGAATATAAGGAATTGCCTCAAAAGCCCAAGCCTAAATAAGTCAATGTTATTAATTAACATAATAAATCAATATAATAATAACAACCAAAATACAACACAAACAACTTACCATAAAAGCCCATGGAAAACCATATAGATTGGACGACTGTTTCGTTGATGTTGCCGCCTTCTTCAAATATTGTACTGTAAGTTCATAGCTATCCCGACCCCAAGGATATGCACAGAATGCATCTCTGTCGGCCGATAGCTTGAACCAAGAATCCTTTGCATTAGTCCCTCCATCTCTACCCATAAGAACCACATGGACAAAGTAAACTAGACAGAGGGACTTCTTCACACTCCTCGTCACCTCACTTGAAGAGTAGAGGGAAAATACTTACTTGAGTTGATGGTGAAATGAGTGTGCGTCGCGTAGGAGTTTGAAATCTTGAAGAATGAGGGAAAAAAATTGACTTTGGAGGGGTTGAGGGCCGAAAATCGGGTGGGAAAATGTTAAAAAAGCCCTAAAAAATCGATGGGGCCTTTATATAGTGGTGGGTCCACGCGAAAATCGAGGCCAGAAATACACTGAAGCGCGACGCGGACGTGTCGCGCACACACACTTGTGCAAAAAATTGAACGTCAAAATTTACAGTTCTCCGCGACACGTCCGCGACGCGCATGCGTCGCGGAGTATTTTCCATGTCCAATTTCTCAGCAGCTGCTGGGCATTTCCCAGCAGCTGCTGGACCCGACCTTCGATTTTTCGTTAATGCGTATGGGAAGATGCCTATAAGGGGATGCTATCGTCCATGTGTAGTGATAACTTGAGTTTTGTTACTCATACTACAACTAAAATGGTAAATTCACCAATGATCTTATACATTGCCTTCACTATCTCAGAAGTAATAAACAATCAATTGATCAATTGCACATGTAAGTGATGCTGACTAAGTAAATCACACTTATTTCGGGGGATGTTTCGATTAATTGGTCGACGTGGTCATCGTTATACATGAATATGAGGAATTTGGTCCAATTCAACACTAGAAATAACTCGATCGAAAACATTTTTTTACAAATTCTCAGCAGCTGCTGGGAAATGTACAGCAGCTGCTGGGAATTTCCCAGCACAGCAGCTGCTGGGAATTTCCCAGCAGCTGCTGGACCCGACCTTCGTTTTTTCGTTAATGCGTATCGGAACATGCCTATAAGGGGATGCTATCATCCATTTGTAGTGGTAAGTTGAGTTTTGTTACTCCGACTACAACTAAAATGGTAGATTCACCAATGATCTTATACATTGCCTTCACTATCTCAGAAGTAATAAACAATCAATTGATCAATTGCACATGTAAGTGATGCTGACTAAGTAAATCACACTTATTTCGGTGGTTGTTTCGATTAATTGGTCGACGTGGTCATCGTTATACATGAATATGAGGAATTTGGTCCAATTCAACACTAGAAATAACTCGATCGAAAACATTTTTTTACAAATTCTCAGCAGCTGCTGGGAAGCTGCTGGGAATTTCCCACAATTCCGGAGTATCGTCTACAAAACTTCTCATTTGGTCAAAAAAATAACGATAAGCCGCATCACATTCAGAGTCAACAACACAGAATGCGACAGGAAAAATATGTTTCTCAGCATCCTGTGCAACAGCAGACAACAAGACGCCACCATACTTCCCTTTCAAAAATGTTCCATCTACGGCTATGACTTTTCTCATATGCCTAAAACCATGAATCCAGGCTCCTAAGGCCACAAAAAAGTATTTAAATTGACCATTTTCATCTACCTCCAACGCCGTTTTGGTGCCCGGATTCACAGTGCTAAGCATATGGCGATATGCGTCAAGCACCGCATATCCATGCTCGTGTGTTCCCCTTATCAAAGATTTTGCAATTTCACTGCCCTTCCAGAGTTTCCAGTAACTAACCTTGCATCCCAACTCAACCCGCAGTGAGGTTCGCATATCTCTGGTAGACGGCCCTTTACCCTCGGGGAACTTATCTTTGAAGTATGCGCCAATTACCTTGGCCGTAGCATGGGGATTGTGGCTAGTCAGATGCTGAGAACCACAAGTGTGAAACTTTTCATACTTTCTGATGTAAAACCTATCAGAACTTTCAAGCTTCACCGCTCTCAACCACCACTTGCACTCGGGATGCACACACTTCACGCAATACACATTTCGCGAGTTAATCACTTTTTTTATTCTAAAATCTTTCTTCAAACAGGCCATTTTCAATGAAATATCTAAATCTTCCTTATTCTTAAAGGTCATACCATTGTGAAAACCTGTTTCATCATCTTGGACGTGATTCGACTGTGTCGATTGTGTATTCGCTAGTGTGTTGCTCCCAACTTCTGGGGTCGGCGTCAACTCACCTATACTTGCTCCATCTGGAATGTCCATAGCCATCAAAGGAGGTTCATCATTCACAATTTCCAGATCTTGTTGACAATTTTGGTTCTCCAACGCCCTTTCAACCATGTATACCCGTAGAACGGGTCTTCCTTCATCTTCCAGATAAATCCGTAAACTCACTTCATTTTTTATTCGAAAAGGAGCCACTCTCTGTTTTTCACCACAAGAATGCATGTAAGTGATGACGATATCATCCGGCTCACAATTTAATTCACAACTGCAAATAATTTGATTTACAAAATCAGCGTACGAGATATCTCGATTCACAATCATCGCTATCATCTCGGCCATTTCTTTCCCTTTCCAACGCCAAATAAATCGATTATTAGACTCAACCCATTCACCATGACAATCAACTCCTAATACTATTTTGTCTGCCATGGTTGATCTTCAAGGTACCTATATGAATAACAGTTAAAAGCGCAACATCAAAAAACATGTACAGAAATACAACTATTGCAGCTACTTCATCATATGAAACCAACTAATTCAGTCAAAAACTCCAGCAGCTGCTGAAATTAGTCCAGCAGCTGCTGAACTCAGTACAGCAGCTGCTGCACACAATCCAGCAGCTGCTGCACAGTCCAGCAGCTGCTGCACAATCCAGCAGCTGCTGCGTCTTCTCCAAATCGCCCCCAATGTGCACAAATGGCAACAATGGCCAAATATTCAACAAAACCACAAAACACAAATAAATAGCACCAAATACACTTTTATCAAGCATAATGAGGATGGAATCTTACCTTTCAAGTAATTTCTACGGCTATCCGAACAAATGCCCCAAATAAATTGATTTCTTTTCAACCTAATTTGAAGCACAAATCTTGTGTTGGGAAAAAAACTAACAACAACAAGAATACCAAGAAGGAGAACAAGAACAAGAAGAAGAACAACAACAACAACTACAACAACAACAAAAACAAATGAAACGATGCAAATGGGAGAAAAATGTCGCGGGATACTCGTTGTGCGTCGCGGGGAGGGTTGGGGGTCGCGGTGATGGAGGTGAAAAAGAAGGGAGGGCTTGGGGGTATTTTGGGTATTTTGTATTGATGGGTTAAAGTTTAACAAATTGAAGTTGGGGACCTTTTTGCAAAGTCAACTTAAACTATTAATCCTTAATTAATTTTTTGTCACCTACACCTAATTCTTAAGACTTGAGTCACTTTTTTTTAATTTTAAAACATTTTTGTCACCCTTAATTAAAAAGCCCATATTCTGTAAAGTTTTAACTCTCTGAACCTCGGGATATTACGGCCTACTGACAGTGAATAGCTAAATTAGACCCCCCCCTCCTAAAATTTGTTTGTTTGTCTTTGATTTGATAGATTTAAAAAAAAAAAAATAATCAAATAATAAATTTATTATATTATTATTTAGATATAATAAATTTAATATTTTTGAAATTGCATCAAGAAATGAATAGTACTTAATGATAAAAATAATATATATACATAATATATATAATTTTATATTCTTAATTTTAGAAATTAAACAAATAAAACTTATAAACATTTATTTTTAGCATAAAAAATGGACAGAGGAAGCTTAAAAGAGTGGGGGCCGTAAGATTAAAAAACCATTTATGTTGGACATATCTGTCCAAATTAGAAAAGTAAAAATAACAAAAAAGTAGAAAGTTGCATGCAGTCAGAACTCGGAAGGGAACAAAAAGATGTGGAACGTTAGATTTGAAATAAAGCAAGTAAGGCCATTCGATGGCCATTTATTTCATATTCTATTCCTTCCAAAATAAATAAATGGTTGATTATTACGCATCTAAAAAAGAAAATCAAAATATTAATTAGATTTTTTAAATTATTTTCTTTTAGTTGTCAGGTATATTAAAAATAGTTGTTACAAAATAATTTTCAATTGAGATAATCAAGAGAGAGTTGATTATCTTTTTTCAATTTTGTCCCTAACATTAATTATTCTAGAATTAAGAGAAATATATAGAAATAAAAATTTAACTATTTATAAGAAATATATAGTCAAACAACACTTCTAATTAAAAAAAATTTAAGAGTTATACTTTATCATGACAACTAAAATGAGACGAAGGGAGTATTTTAAATTACTCAAAGAATGACTAAATGTTGATTATGAGAACTATTCTCAGTACTAACTATCAATTAAAGTTGTTGAACTCATCACATAAGAATTGCAATTGAAGAATAAAATGAAAGAAAAATTTCTAAAATTACTCTAGAAGATTGAACAATGAAGTTAGTTTTGAACTACAAAACTACCTCAACAATTCACTTTTTCTTAAATAAAGGGAGTAATAAATAGTGTTTCATTATTATTGTTTGAAGTTTTAATAGTTCAGCTATAATACAAATGTTTAAACTTAAGAGTTTCAAGAGAAAACTCTAAAAAGATCCGTTTTTTTCATTAATCACTTTTTTGGTGGTTATATTTTGAAAAAGAAAACAGTAAACACTCCTAAATTACGCGCAACCTAATTAACAATAAGGTAACGTGCAAATTAAAAGACAACTCGGATTAAAGCATGTCAAACGAGAATTGATGAAATATATTTTCTCAAAGGTTTCACGTATTGGGAACATGATTAATTAAAATATGGATATGGTAGTTAGATAATGCTTTAATTTTTTGCGCATGTTTAACACCAATAAAACAATTTTTATATTTATAACCAGAAGATAGTAACTACTTCCAGGAAATTGCAGGGCAGTAGTTTGGCTTTATTTTTGCTGGCACCAACTCTTTTGACTTGACACATAATATATCCATTCAATTATTTCAAGCCAAACCCAATCTTTATTTATGCAGTTACTCTCCTCCCCTTAACGTGTTTCTTTCGACAATGTACGCTTTAAAACTCGTTTGTGTTTCTTTTAAGTTTTCCGAAACAATTTATGAAGAAAATTAACTTTTTTAAGAATGCAAAATACCCCTAATTTATGGAAAAAAACTCATAAATATCCCTAAAAATACACCTAAAATTTATTTTTGAGTTCAAACATACCTTTCAACTATATAAAAATAGTCAAATCAACTTTAATTCTTTAAAAAATCACATGACATGTTCTAATTGGTCATATGCATTCACAATAATTTAAGCCCATCCAATCATGTGTTTTTATTAAAATTCTTGTATACCACTTACGTAAAAGGCCTCTAACCAATTTGAATAACCACTTAAATTAACTAAGCACTTAAATTAAACTCTAGGCTAAAAGTAAAATAAAAAATCGAGAGGTGAATACAGTTTTAAAAAATAAAATAAAATTATATACTTTGAATTTACCAACGAGATAACTTACAGCAAAAGTATAATAAATCAAAAACTAACATAACAAGAAAAAAAAGCAATTTTTAAATATTTGAGTGTTTTGAATTATTATGAATACGCACGACCAATTAGCAAATGCCACATGGCTTTTTAAAATTAGAGTTGACATGACTATATTGTTAAGTTGAGGGATATGTTTGAACCAAAAAATAAACCTTATGGGTATCTTTAGATGCAAAAGTAGAAAAGGGGTATTTAGGAATCTTTTTTCATAGGTTAGGGATATTTTTGAGCCTTTTTCCCAAAACCTAAGAAGAAAAACAACCAGGCATGCACACCGTGTGCAACACATTGTCACGAACCGTCACTTGATCATTAATAAAAGAGAAGAATTCAAAGTCAAGGAGAAGAAACTAGAGTCTTGGAGAGGTTTTCAGAAGATTTTAGAACATTGTGAATAGCACTTGAAGCTCCTTAGAAGACTCTAAAATGTTATAGGAAAATCTTGCATACATTTGGAAAAGTTTAGAACAATGGAATCAAGTGTTGGAACCATTTAGAATCCTTTAGATATGTAGAATATTTTAGAGGAAGGACTAGCGTATAAATGTTTAGGGACTTGTAGATTTAAATTATTAATTACACTTTAACCTCTAATTAGTAGTATAATTAGGAGGGTCGTTCATTTGTAACAACCAACCAAGAAATTGCAAGTCAATTTTCCAAAGTAATGTGTCGTACGAAAATTTTAGCGAAAATTCTAAGTATGTGACATGAAGGAAAATAAAACACAAAAGAATGTCTAAACAAACGAAATCATAATTTTTAGATAATTACTAAATACAATCAAGTCAACAACAACATATACAATATAATTTCAGACCTTATTTGATAAGTTCTCCAATAAAAAAAAAGTGAAAATAGGTAAATAACAATTGTCTTTGCTGTTCCTTTTCCTTTGACATTTCTCTCAATCTTCTATGCTATTGACAACCTAATAAATAAATGATCATATTGTGCATGATGAATGCTTAAAAATAATATTCACATGAAAAAATAATCATGCAATGCAAACTTAAGACAAACCAGAATAACATGTAGAATGAGATATTTATTCACAAGATCCTCTGTCAAATTATAAAGGTAAATTTGTTTCAGAAATGGAATGGGAAGCACCTCTTTATAGTAATATGCAAATTAATTAGTGCATGGACTTTCACATGGCTATGGTACAACTTGTCAAATTTTCACTTACTACATTTATTTAAAAAAAAATTATTAATACAATAAATTTATCATTTTAATCTTAATAGAATTTCAAACATATTTATTCATTAGATTTTTTTATAGATATTAATTTAATATTAATAAATTAAAAATAAATTTAATCCTACTTTAATTTATAAAAAACATAAATAAAAGTAGATATTAAATTAAAAATATTTGACAAATAAATTCAAATGGAGTATTTCTGTTCCATTTTACGTGACACCATTTCTTTTTTGGCCCGTCCCAAAAAGAATGTCACCTTACTCTAATTGAAAATAATTAATCTTAAAAAAAAAAATTTACCCTTAATGAAATGATTAGCAGTCACACAAATATCTAAAAATAATTTTAGAGAAGTTTTAAAAGTCTTCATTTTATTCTTAAATATCGAGTCAAATTAAATGTGTCACATAAAATGAAACGGAGGAAGTATTAAAATAAAGTCAATCATTCAATAATCATATGTCATTCTTGCCTATGCTTAATAAAGAATGAATAGGCAATCATGACAATATTAGAGTTTATAGATAACGTGTCACAACAATGAGGGATGTACACCTACATAATAATGCCTTTGTATCATGAGAACTTAATTGACAAATCAACTCTAGGTATTGCCATGATTCCCTTCATATTATTTGTTCTCTTAAGATGTTGCATTGTTTTATTTTTTAAAAGATTTACTTATAGACTTTTTTTTTTTTTAATAATCTTAATTATAAAGGCATATATTCTCTTTATCTTGATTTTTGTGGTAATTGATTATTGCAAGTAAATCAGATTAGATAATCAATTTGATATTTAAAACTAAAATATTGATAATTAAACTATATGAAAAATTGTATGAACTATAGTTTTTCTTCAAAAATTATTTCAT
Organism: Solanum rostratum; assembly: GCA_029948455.1. Classification (NCBI taxonomy): domain Eukaryota; kingdom Viridiplantae; phylum Streptophyta; class Magnoliopsida; order Solanales; family Solanaceae; genus Solanum; species Solanum rostratum. The sequence continues at coordinate 636,847 of CM057056.1, read as the reverse complement.
TATTTATGAGTAAGATAACTTATTTTTTTGACAAATATCTTTGACAGATATTACATAAATTGAGACAAGAATAATATCAATTTTTTTAGGTTTTATTAAAAGTAAATTATTACGCTGAATGGAAACTGAGGCAATTTGATAAAATAAAGTAAATAATTTTTCCAAAAAATAAATAAATTATGATTTCTGAATAGTCATAACTCATAACATAACTCAAAGCAGAATTAATTGGAGGGAGAGAATTCAAAGACGGACCTTTAGGCCCACTCCAAATTACAAACATAACAACTAAAATCGAGACACACAAAGTGGAATTCCAAAATCCCCCCACTATCTTTTTACATTATTCTTTTTTGGATTCATCTATTGAGTTATCATTAGTACTTGGTTTAATAATAATAATTTATAATTCTAATACCTTCTATCCATAAATTAAAAATATTCTATTCTTATCAAATGATTCTTTTTTTGTTTTTTCTGAAATGTACACGTTATGAACTCATAAGAAAAGCCAAATCTCATTTAAATTACTCCCACTTTTTTCATTTCTTTAATTTTTTCTGGTCTAAATTTATACGATATTTTTATTTTTCATAAATTAAAAATTTTAAGTTTGATAAAAAATTTATACATAAAATCTTTATAATTATCAATTAAAATTTGTATAATCATAAATTACACGATAAATATTATAGATCACAATAATTAATAATTTAAAATATCTTAAATACAGATAAAAATTAACGTTCAAATATAGACTTATTTGGATCTCTAAATTCGAAAGACGCCAAATAAATTGAAGCAAAAAAATATTTAATTTTATTTTTTCATAAAGTGTTTAAAAAATCAATAGTAAATTTTTTAAATTTCGTAATTTTAAATGTACCAATTATTTATAAATATTTTATAATTTAATTTATGTAGTGTGAAAAATTGAAATCGAGAACTTCATCTAATTTCATTTTTGATAAAATAACTAAAAAGAAAATTATCCCAAATCTCGAGTTAATTATTTATTTGCAATAATACTAACCTTTTTAAGTAGGACCCACCCACTTTCTCCATTACAAATTACGATAATTTGGTATTGAAAGCCTCCACAATTTTCACATGATATTTTGCTCTCTACTCTGTTCTGCTCTGCTCTCGGGGATTTCAACAATTTGTCCCTTCTTTGCCAAACCCTTTTTACTGCATTTTCTCCTTTGACAAATCAAGGGTTTTCTGTTAGCAATGGGTTCGTCTGCTTCAGTGCATAAAGATCCAAAATCAGGAAAGAAACTCCGTCTTGTTTTTGCATCTAAAACGGACAAGCTTGTGAGTCCCTCACCTATCAAAGATAAACCCCTTGATAATGCTGAAATCAAACTCCCTAATCCTCAAAGTAAACCACAACGTTCACCGGTGCTCCCGGTTAACAGTTTTAGCGACTATGGTACGATCTTCTTGCTATACCTTTTTCGTTTTACTGTTGGATTAGGCTTTTGGGGTTTCCATTTTTGTGTTCTTTGATCATTGATTCACTTATGTGGGGTTTCTGATGATTAAAAAAAAGCAGGAAAATTGATGCGGAACACTTAGGTTCAAGTTTCGAGTTAGTCTGATGTTGAGCTACGGGTTTCTTCCTTTTGCTACGGAAATTGCTTGTCCTAAAGAAAATATATATATTTTTTTTTTAATTTATGTTTAAGAAAATTATGGAGGTATTCTGTTTGATCTGAATGACATGATTAACAGGTTGATTTCTCGTTTAGTAACTCAAGTAATGGTTGTTTTCCGATTTTCTTCAACCACAAAAATGGTTTTATGAGATAATAATTTATTAGTTAGGTGACCATAAACTCCACGATTAACAAATTTCTGTTCAAACTAGTCGCTAATGAAACTGAAAGAATTACAAATTTAATAATTAAGTATGTTCTTTTTTCTTTTTTGTCTGCTGACTATTCCTTTGTGCAATTAGGGAAGATTGACTAACGAGCTATTGTTAAAACCATGTGCAATGCCAAAACTCTCTTATTGGTGGGGCCATCTGCAGCACATGTTGTCGTGGCACTATTATTTTTAATTTGCTGGAGACGACCTCTAACAAAAAAAATTAAAAAAAAAAAAAAGAGAAAGTGACACCCTGTAGCTTAATGTGAAGAATTCAATAGAAGAGTAATTGTCAATATTCTTTATATTCAAAGAATCCGGATGGGTTTGTGTCATGATAAAAATAGGCAGTGTTAGGGATCGCAACGAGGTGGGTTTAGAGCGATGCTGGTCGGCGGGTCTAGAATTATGTGAGTGTAGGGCGGATTAAAGTAGCTATTTTAAAAACTAATGCAGGGCGGGTTGCAGGTTTAAAAAATCAAAAAGGAATTCAAAGAAATTAAATTTTTGTAATTGGTAAAAATCAAAGATATAAACTTTTTATATGAAATATGGAATTTAATTTTATTTATTTTTCTAAATTTTAAACTAGACATGTCCGGTAAATTGTTAGTTGTTAAACGGTTAATTAGAAACTTTTTAGTAACGATTAAGAAACACTTGTTAAAATGTCAACTAAAAATAGTTAATTAGTTGTTGAGACATTAATTAGCGGAAAAAAATTAAATTCAATTAAAAAATAAAAGAACTTAAAAATTTAAGCAGGACGGGTTTATGCGGGCGGGAAAATGCGGAGCAGGACGGGTTGAAAATGAAAAAAGTCGTCATGCGGGGCGGGGCGGTTTAAAAAATTTGCGGGTTAAGCTCAACTCGCCCCATTGCCATTCCTAGCTAGCGTATGTATAATATATGTGTAATCCATAATGATTCGTCCAGCTAAAAAAAGTAAACAGTGAAGAGAGGCAGCTATTTGTGTAAAGATCCCGTTTTCCAGGTATAGGTAAAATGAGTTACTTGTCTGATTTCATCGTCTGTGCAAACAGTGCTAACCTCAATTGAGATTGGCATGTCTAATTGTAATTAATTCAGCGGCTTTTCTTGTTTGGTGCCTCTTGAATAGTCCTGTAAGATTTGTTTCATATTGACAATGGCGTTACATGTAATTTCCTTCTATTCATGTAGTTTCATTATGATATTCGGGTGGATCCTTCACTGACTACATTCAAGCAACCCGATGCGTCGCCTACTAGTTTAGTTTGCTAACAGAAGTTACGAAATAGTTCCCTTCTTGTTTTTTTGAAATGGATGGATTTATTTCGAATGTGATGTGTTGGGATTGTGGTGGAATAATGATGAAAGGACATGATCATTGATCTATGCTTTCTTTCAGTTCTCTTCCTTGTTTTCTGCAGTATCATCAAACTGATTTCATGAAACAGAGCCCACATTGCAAAGCTTTATAAATTACATGCCTTGGTGGTTCATAGATGAATTGCGATCAAGTTATTGCGGATTTGTCATTATTATTGGTAATCTCATGATACATTTTATCTTTTCTAATAGCCCGAGGCATTCCTTTGTTTAGGTAGCAAGGAGGAGACCTTTTTTGATTCCCAGGCCTGGTTGGAGTCAGATTGCGACGATGACTTCTTTAGTGTTAAGGGAGGTGAGACAGACCTTCAATACATGATGTTCTCTCCATATTCTCTCTCCATCTTTCTTTTCATCTTATTATATTCATTCATAAATTTGGTAATGTATGCGTCCAACTGAATCACTAGTAATGACTGCCTACACAATTTGGGAGGACGGAATCTACAAAATCAGGTATTGAAGGTACCTGACTTTTTTGATCAAGAAAAGTGCAACACCAGTATATAGATTTTGCTAAGATAGGGATCAAAGAACAGTTCTTATTCTTGTCGCGAGCAGCCATTTTCTATTTGCACTTGTCATCATTTCATTAATTCTTAATAGCCTATCTTTCTTCAATGCAGATTTTACACCATCCCTTGGAAATACTCCTTCGCGTGGAAATACACCTGTGCATCGAGGTTCATTGGCTGGTAATCTGCTAAGTAATAGAACCTCTTTTGTAGAGAGACCTCCTGTGTCGTCTTTAACGCAACCTTCTCCAAGACATAAGAGGAAAAATTTACTCGAGCTTTTCAAAGAAAGCTCAAGAAACCGGAATCTCAATGAGCAAGATGCTGAAGACAACCAAAATGGACAGGCTGCTGGTCTACAGCTGCCACCTAAATCCACATCTAGCACACCTTATTTGGCAGTATCTAGTGGCAAGAGCACCCCTGTAGGAAAGTTCAAAAGCGAGGCCAAATCACTGAGGTCAGTGCAATGTTGTCTTCCCAGGTTAAGTGGCAGCTTTAGGGAAAAGAGGAAGAGTATGAGTCCTGCAAATAGCGTTGGCTAATAACTAGAACCTGGCTTTTATAAGTTTATATATGTACGTGCAAAGTGCACAAGGAATTGTGCACCTCTTGAGATTTGCACTTTGACCCTCAGTAGTCAACGGAACTTGAGGGCCATGAGATCAGGTGTGCATTGGTACGCACTTACTGTGTATAAAGTTACAAACTACATCTTTGTTAATAAATTAACAAGGACGTACTCTATTTATGTATATGTTTCTGTGTGATATGTCTCACCTTTTAATGAACCAAAAAGAACCATGCATTTATTTGCATATGGTGGGACTTGCCTTTTCGCAGGGAAACTTCAATTTTGGAATTTAGGACTATTAGGCATAAAAAGTAGAAAGGTGCTAGTTGACAAATACGTCAAAGTAGGGGGGCGGAGTGCATGGATACATGATCTTGACGAAGTTCAGCCAATTTTTGCGGGAACATTGGCCATATGTTGCTGAAGTTCAATCATTTTAGCCATTTTATCTAAACTTCATGCGCATATGACTGAAACTCAATGTAGTCCAAGGATTTTTGACTGAACTTCAGATAGAAACAAATAAACTCCACACTCTTAAATGTTCCTAGGCTAACCTCTTTGACTGGATTTCCTTTACGAATGTGATCTACAGAGGAGCGGCTAGACGAAAATTGAATGGAGGCCTTAAACTTTAAAAAATAAATTAATATATTTGCTTACGAATTTTATTCTTCTACGCAGAATTGTTTAAAAAAATTATAATTGATTTTATTTATTAATTATTTTCAATTGATCATATAATCATATTTCAGATATGCCAAATTTATTCTAATAATTCTTTTTTTTTATGTGAAATAAATATTTTTTACTGTATATAGTCTAAAAAATATCTATAATCTATTATTGCTAAAATAAAAATTGAGGTTCCTCAAATTTGAAGGCCTAAGACACTTGTCATTTTTCCTCTGGATCTTCGATCAGGCCAAGGCCGAGGTAGTGAACACTCCCCAGACTTTACGTTTTGAGGCCCAAACGAGCTCATACCCATCAAAACGCACAAGGAAAAGGTTTCACTTTATGGTCCATCAACATATAAACAAAAGCTTTTATTAAGTTAAATAATAGTTTCTCATACCATGTTCCTTATAATTCAAAGCCCTCAATTGTATCTGAAAAGGATTTCTCAATTTACCCTCTTTTGTGTAAAAAGGGATTTAATCAACAACATATTCATTGAAATTTTTCTATAAATGGGGTTTGGGAGGATAATGTATGCACAAATTTATTCCTATCTTATGAGATAATAAATGATTTGAATTGAGTAAAAATAATCCACAAGTTGATTATGATTTTTCTGATTTTATTTATTAATATTGTCATTACCACTAGTGTTTTTATTGTTATTTTGGTAACCTTATGAAGATGTGGAGTGTGCTGTCCCAAAAAAATTGTACAGCCATATGTCTAATGGATTTCATGTACTGAGAAACTTAGTAGTTCAGTTATTGGCTATTTGAGGATCCATTTGTTGGTAATGGGTGAGGATTTGATTTTACATTGTAGTCCTTTCTCCGCTTCTCCTTCCGTTGCCTCAATTTTTTTTTCTTTTTAAAAAGGGAGGGGGGGGGGGGGGGGTGTTTTCCGTGTATTTTGTATGTTTGCTTTGACGCATGGACATTTAATTTGGCGAACTTGCAATGTTTATCCAACTTCGTTTCCTTTTTAATTTCTTTATTATTACTATATAATTTTGTTTTTTTGTAATAACAAAGTTCAGCAAGCGTTGCTATTCGAATTGCGTCACCCTTTCAATGAGTTTTATCTCTCTTTTCTTTTTTCGTGTAATATGGCCTGCCGTTACAACTTGCCACTGTTTAAGCCGAGCAACAAACATTTTAGGATCTAAGTTGTACTCCCTCCATCCCCATTTATTTATTTTACTTCCTTTTTTATTTATCCCAAAAAAAAAAAAAAAGGTTTCTTTCTATATTTAGTAATTTTTCATTTGAAAATATCCAAGGCCATGAGATGTAATAGACTATACTCATCTTTATTAAAACCACAACATTTGAAAGGCTTCATTTATTTCATTAACTCCCTCTTTGGTCAAATCTAAACACTTAAATTGAGATAGGAAGAAGAAATACTTTAACTTCAAAATTGCAGTTAGTTTGATAATGTTTGAATGACCTCATTTTACCTTAATCCATACCCAAAATATCTTTATATAAATTGGAATGGAAGGAGCCAAAGAGAGACATAACATGTTAACAAAAAGTACCCATGTGATAACGCAAATGCAGCAAAGTGCAATCCCAACTAACTCGACTAAAATTAGCATCATAATATTAACCGTAAGAAAAATTATTTACACGTGCATATAGTAATTCGTTGAACTTCAACATCAAAAAATTATTCTCTTATCTATTTTACGTGGCATTCTTTCCTTTTAGTTCGTTCCAAATAGAACATCACCTTATTGTAATGGAAAACAATTTAGCTTTAAATTTTTTCTTTTACCCCTAATGAAACGATTTTTATTCATACAAATATCTAAGAATTGTTTTAGGCTGCAAATTTAAAAAACTTCTTTTTTTAAAAAAAAATATAATGTCAATTCAAAGGGTGTCACATAAAATGAGACGTATAGAATACCAATTTATCTATAATGTTTTACATTATTTAGCTTGCATGTTTATCATCAGTTACGTTGATAGAAAAAGGCAACGTATAAAACATCCAAAATTAGTGGGCCTTGCAGAAAGGCAAAAAATGACAAATTCTGCATGTAATTTTTGGAAAATCTAGAAATGAGAAACAAAATTGTCCAGAATAAGTCGGTTTGCAATTAAGTCCGTCCAGAGAAGAGCGCGCAAAAAGTTAGAAATCGTTTTCCCACCGCTCTAGTTTCCGTCTATAAATAATTTTAGAAACATAAGTTACACTTAGTATATGGCCTCATACGAGCCATCACAATTTACAAACACCAACAACTATAGAATGGAGTTCCACAGATTATTCATGTCTCTAGGCTCTTTGTCATTAATAATCTTAGTGTTTGAGACTCATCCAACATTTGAGTCGAGACGTCCTTTTGAGTTTATTGCTGCTGATGATAATGGATTGATTAATGCTGCAGCAGCAAGTGACATGTGCGCCACCTATGTGTCTATTCATGGTTATAAGTGCCACGAATATGAGGCAATTCCTCTGTTTTTAAAATGGCTTTGTCCACCAGATTTTTTGTTCTGTGGGGATTTTACATTTTTCTCCTTTAAATTACGATTATTCAGGTGACTACCGATGATGGATACATACTGAGTGTGCAACGAATTCCAGAAGGCCGAGTAGGTGGTAGCGGGCAGAACAGGCAGCCAGTTTTATTGCAGCATGGAATACTGGTGGTAAGCATGTTAAAAAATGACTTTAACGAAAGGAATAAACTATACCCCATTATTCCAATGTCAAATAAAGTGCCCACTATATTTTATACCTATCAATCTTGTGGATTCTCCTCACCTTAAAACAATTAATCATTTCTAGTTCATTAAATGTAACGCGTTTCTATACAAAACATATTTATCTATTTAATTTTTCACCAAATTAGATCACTAAAAAATTGATTCAGCTGAGATGCAACAAAATGAGCCCAGACATGAACATACTGATAAAAGATTATGAATCCATTGCATGGTATAACTTGTCTTTGAGTAGGTAGGAGGGATTTTACTATTTGAAAACGAATAGGTACAAAAAAATGGACCCAGAATATGAGAATTTTGGAAATTGTTGTTGCAGGACGGAGTAACGTGGGTAATGAACTCAGCAGAACAATCACTGCCAATGATTTTAGCAGATAGTGGCTTTGATGTTTGGATTGCCAACACTAGAGGAACAAGATACAGCCTTCGACATCTCAATCTTCATCCTAATAATCCCGTATCGCCTTAAAATCATCCTGAAGCTTTAAACTTATAATTCGACTGTATAAAATTATTTTATGAATCTAAAATTGTGCAGGACTACTGGAATTGGTCATGGGATGATCTTGTAGTCCATGATTTACCCACTCTCGTTAACCTTGTCTACAAACAAACAGGACAAAAAACTCACTACGTCGGCCATTCACTGGTAAAAGATACTAAAATTAAACTTTCAACATGAATTCTTTGATACTATATTTTATAACTAACTAATCAATTACTATAGGGAACTTTGATAGCTTTGGCATCATTCTCAGAAGGAAGACAAACAGACAAGATAAAATCAGCAACTTTGCTCTGCCCAATTGCTTATTTGAGCCATATGACCACTGCACTTGGTGTCCTTACTGCCAGATTCTTTCTTGGCGAGGTAATTAATCAAGTGCTAAATTAGATCAACTTTTTCTAAGTTCTCTATAATTAAACTTGATGGAGATTATTATGTCAACAGCTCACTACTATATTCGGTCTTGCAGAATTTAATCCAACAAGGTAAATTTCTTATGACTAGATCCAACTCATTCTTTGTACTTCTCAAATCGTGACACCTTTTTTTTTTTTTTTTTCAGTGCGCCTGTGTCTATTTTTGTCAAGGTCTTGTGTGCTCAGCCTGGGGTTAATTGTTATGACCTCCTCACTGCACTTACTGGTACTAATCTAATTAGTTAGACATATTCTTCAGTAATTATTGATGAAGTCATTTATCTTTGTCATCATAATTCTTCAAATCTTAATTATGGATACAGGAAAGAACTGTTGTCTAAATGACTCCACGGTCCATTTATTCTTGAAGAACGAGCCTCAATCCACATCGACTAAGAACTTCGTGCATTTGGCTCAAAGTAAGTCCTCTTCAATGGTGTGTAATTAGAAGGAAAAATTAGGTGGAATAGTCAATTTTGGGACTAGCTGTGAATATTTTGACACTGGTAAAAGTATAAGAGACATAGTTATTTTCTAAGGCAATAGATTAAATCTTGATAAAAATATCCTAGCTGAAGATGAAAATATCCGGATACAAGGTTGGAGTTCAAAATTTTACTAAGTGAAATTCCAGCACAATTTGCTGGAGTTCGAACTAAAAGGATAGAATTCTTGCCTTCTTAACTATAGAACCATGAATTGAGTTCTCACTTTGACAAATATAAGTCTTGTTAGGTCACTCTCATAATGGATAAATTTCATTCAGTCTAATAATATGACAAATAGCTTTTGAGACTTTAAAGTGTTATAATGAATACGGTGTTAACCAACTGCAATGATGAATTAAATGCAGCTGTTAGAGATGGAATCCTAAGGAAATACGACTATGGGAGTCCCATCAGTAATTTGGCACATTATGGTCAAGCAAAACCTCCAGAGTATAATTTGGGAAATATCCCTCGAGACCTTCCCCTGTTTCTCAGCTATGGAGGACAAGATGCACTTTCTAATACTAAAGATGTGGCAACATTACTTGATCACCTCAAATACCACGATGTGGGCAAGTTACATGTTCAATATGTCAAGGATTTTGCTCATGCTGATTTCATTATAGGAACTACTGCTAAGGATATTGTGTTCAATCAGATTGTCACATTCTTTAGAAATCAACAATAAGCTATATTTACTGATGGAGCTTTTTGTATTGTACTTGGCTCAGTTTGCATGTGCCTCAAGTGTTAAGAAGTTATAAGAATTTTAAATATCTTTCATTTTCTTTGTTAATGAGTGTTTCTTGACTTTGCGCTTAAGGGAAGATAAGATCAAACAGGCAAAAAGTGGTATTCTGATTTGAAAAGGATCTTTCATTGGCTTAAAGTGCAAGTCTTAATTTCAATCACCTACTAAATCTAATGAAGGTTCTGTTGGCAAAAGTCAGTTTCACTTATAATTGGAATATACAATAGCACCTAACTGACACAATCAAAAAGACTAAAGTGGTAACTTAGATTAAAACCCAAGTCACCCAAAAATCAGTGGACCAACCACAATTATTTGCTTAGCATCGCGTCACACTCAACGCGTAATGGTTGAGAGTCCATTTGGATACGATGCCTTTTTTAAAATGGAAAAGGATTAAAAATGTCCATTAGTTTAGTTCAAAAATATCCTTGCTATCTATAGTTTGGTCGAAAGGCCTTTTGAATGAGCTTAGCCTCCGACAATCAACACTAAATAATGGGAACAACAAGCAGAAAAAAGTAGTTATAAATTAATCATGGTTATCATTCCATGCAGTGCAACAACTACTAGACTTATTACAAAAGAAAGTTTAGAAATAAAAACATTCTTGAGTTTCAAGAATTGTAGGTACCAACTACAAAGCAATAAGACGGCAATCATATATGTACAGCTGTTACACTGTATATATTCCGAACTTCTCCTTGTTTGCTAAATATTGAAGATCAGGCTTATCTTTAGCAAACAGGCTAGGCAAGTGTACTGGACAAAATCAATTTGTTACCAATATGGAGTTTCTAGGCAAACCTTTGTTAATTTTTGTTGCTGTGACGGTAATGATCCAGAAAAATGCTATGGCGGCCCAACACGTTGTTGGTGGAAGCCAAGGATGGGATGAATCTACTGATTTCAATGCCTGGGCTTCTGGTCAGACATTCAAAGTTGGAGATACACTAGGTTTGTCAATTGCAACTTGATTTCTCTTGTTTCTACCAAAATCAAATCATTTTTTTAGCAATGCTTAACTTGTCCAAGTTTAAACGAGTTGATTCATGACATGTTTGTTGACTGGATCCAACCAATTGAATCCAAAATGTATCAGCAGATGCAGATTGTGCCGAATTAGGGACAATTTATAACTCAACAGCTCTTTTTTTTTCTTAAAATCAAATTTGCCTCATTGGGCCTTTTATTAATGATAAAACCGAAGCCTAGATATACAAATGGGATGGGCCCAATCCGGCAGCCCATCAAATAACACATGAAAAAGGTTATATCTGTACCAAACTAAAACCTTCCTAATCCCTTTTGTCTGAAACCTTCCCTCCATGCCGCTTGAGGCATCTATCTGCCAACATGTCTTTTCGTCTCCTCCACCTTTGGAAATCAATCGTCGCTTCAAAGCTGTATAACTCAACATGTCAAAATGTAACATAAACTCAAAAATATGAAGTCAAATATGACCATAGAGAATCATGTGAATATGAATAATTTAAGCTAATAATATAAGAAAAATACATTAGCTTTCACCTATTTAAATAAAATATAAGGCAAATAAAATAGAAAGTGAGATCAGGTCATATTGTTGGGCAATTTGAGTTATGATCTAGATAGATTTTAGACCAGTTGAGTCCTGAAATGTTTATTTGATCCATTTTGACTGACTCAAGGGGATTCTTTGAGATTCCATTTAATCTGTTAGAAATAATTTGCATAGAGAACTTAACTTTTTAGTTTATTGATCATTAATTAGCTCCAATTTTTCAATATATTTGCAGTATTTAGGTACAATCCAGGCCTTCACAATGTTGTAGAACTGGAAGGTGAGAGCTCATACAAGAGTTGTGATATAAGCAGTTCGGTGAACTCAATGAGTGGTGGTAACGATGTTGTTAAACTAAACAAGCCAGGGACTCGATACTTTGCTTGTGGAACAGCAGGTCATTGTGACCAAGGAATGAAGCTTAAGATCACAACTGTAACAGGAAGTGCACCTTCTAATCAGGCAGCTTCTTCCACGCCTAGCTCCTCTTCTGCAGCTTCTCTTCATTTTTCTACTGCATTCTTCAGTTTCATTGCTGCAATTTTGACTGTACAAATAGCTCTAGTATTCCTCTTATAAGACACATTTTTGCTTTATTGATTCAATGTTTCGCACTTGATAAGACGTAGTAGCTGGTATTTTATATGGAGTGGGGAGCACTATGTTAATTTTGTCTGTAAGTTGTTCATTTGATGTATTCTTGATTCTTTTACTTCATAATTTTTGAAGAATTTTGAATAATGACAGTCATTTGTTTCTTCCCAGAAGAACAAATGTTTAGCCTTATAATCTAAAGTTAAAATATTGAGTTGTATCAAACGTGATTGAATTTTATATAGATGCTATCGATAGCTTATATAAATCATTTCTTTCGACTTATTTACATAGTGAAGTGGGCTTTACACTTCCTGTCGTATACTTCTGTTGCATCTCTTCCTAAAATATTGGTAGAAAGAAGGGAATGATTGAAAGCAAATCTACAAAAGAATGATAAGCATAGTTCAGTGCCCTTTTTTGCTACTCTTAGACTTCGCCAGATGAGGGAAGACATCCAAAATGTTGCAGGCCCTTAGGTCTTGTCTGGTCAAGATTCCAACCACTGGAAGTACCTACAAGACAAGTAGACAAGTTAATTATACTAACTACGTTGCAAAATAAACATGACAAGCGCTGTTACTACCAACTTATTTGGCACGGAGGCATAAATAGTAAAGTTTCTTGTATACTAACCCCTGCTGCTTGGTACTTGGGCACGATGATCATGTGTCGAAGCCCCACTTGCCTGAAAGCTACCATCGCTTTTGCTACTGACATGCTTTCCACCACTGTATGAGGGGTTGTGTTGATCAAATGATGCAGATCAACATACATTTCCATTTCATCCTTTGTAATTGCAATATCTTCAATTCTACCCCACTTTTCTGCTAGATCGATCCATGTAAATTTCTCCTCTACTTCCCAATCCTCTGTTCTCCTTCTCTCATTCAAGAACCACTTTTTCTGGAGTACCAGAAGAAGGTGAGTTCTTAAGACGAGTCCATGCAATTCGGGTACCATTCCATCAACAACAGGGAATCCGTTGTGTGTGGTATATTTTAGAACCTCCACAATTCGTCTCACTTTCTCAATTCCCTTAAGTGTAACTACTGGTGGCTTTACATCAGCAAGCTCACCAACTGTGATATTCCTCATCCATGCCTCAGGGTGTGCTTCCAAGTAAGGGAGACCTTTTAGTTCCAATATTATTTCATAGATACTTGGGTTGAAGCAGTCTGCCACGCTTTTAGCAATTAGAAGGACAAGCATTGTTATTGGCAAAAGAAGAAGATTGTTTGTCAGCTCAAGAAATATGACACAAACAGTAACTGTCATTCTCATTGAACCGGCCATAAGGGAAGCTGCTCCAAGAACAGCATACAACCCCTGATCAATTTTTGTAAAAGGTTTCATGGCAATGCCAAGCAAGCGACCATAACTTGAACCAATGAGGATAATTGGGATGAAGAGACCAGATGGCACATCAATCCCAAAAGTAATAACTCCCAAGATGCAATACAACAAAAAGAAGATGAGAAGTGATGAGACTTGAAATTCAGTGGCAGTGTTTAGGGAGAAAATGTTTCTGATCGCCTCCTCCTTTGTTGCAAGGAGAAGAGTGGCCAGATCATTGTAATAACCACTTGGGCAGTTGAATTGTTTTAAGTTTCCTGTCTCTCCAGTACCAGGACAAGACTCTGATAGGGATGAATCACAAGGCTTGCATTTAGCAAGAAAAGGAAGTCCATATATGCAAATGGAGGTGAAAAGAGAAACACTTAGAGCAAGAAGCAGCTTATATAATTTTCCTTTCCTGCAAGATACAGAAGGATCAATATTAGAGCAACCATATTTAGAGTTCAAAAAGGTACAATTTGTATCAAATGGTTCAACTTTTGAGAACAGAGTTAACAGATGATAACTTGGGAATATGGATGAATTTTTAATTCAACCAAGAGAGCTTACTCATTAATGAGATTATAGAGCCTGAGGACCTTGTGGAGGACGTGATTGTAGAGGCTCCCAAGGAGACCACCAATGACTCCAATAGTAACAACAGGAATAATGTCCACAACATGGTACCTCACAATTACATCACTTACATCAAACATTATAAGCCCCCCTCTTCCAAAAAGTCCACAGCTACCAGATTTGCAGTATTCCATGAAGACCCTTAGTACTACCACAACAACAGCAGTGCTAAAGAAAGTTCTCCAAATGAGAGCGCCTCTCCACCATGTTGCCACTTCCTCTAATGCAAATAGGACGCCAGCTACTGGAGCGCGGAAAGCAGCACAAACACCTGATGATGAGCCATATGTTATGAGATCTCGCTTGTCCCTATCATTGTTGAAGTAACGGAGCCAATGCCAACTAAGTTTGTAACTGTCTGATCCACCTTGACCTAATAAAGAAGCAATGCAAGTGCCCATGTGAATCAGTGGCTCTTCTTTCCCAAGATCTAACCCTGCTGAAACTGCTCCAATGCTTCCAATGACCTGTGAAGTTAAAAAGATTCAACATTGTTTAGTATAAATCAGCGCTAATTGATAAAAATAGTGCTGGAGGGTAAATGGGAACACAACTGATAAAAATCAGTATTAATATATGCACCTTAATGAAGAGTGTAGTTGCTCCGAACATATTGGTAGTGTCTACACCATTGAGATAGGCTTTGATTTCAGGAACTCCAGGCCCGGCAGCCGTAGGTGCAAAATAAACAGTGAGAAATGCAGCTACCAATGTCAGCACAAAGTTAGCACCCGCAAAAAATGCAAATCCCATGAGGTACCTACATAATTGTTTTAATTAAGCCATACTTTTTGAAATGTTATTTTTCTCATTGAAGTTATTTAACGTAATCGTTCAAATCTTCAAGAGGATTTGCTCGTGGTAAAAACAAAACAAAAATTAAAAGTGATTAACCTTTTTTCAACAATATAGTTCACAGTAGCGCGAAGTTTGTAACCAGAGATATTTTCGATTGAGAGACTGATGAGAGTGGCCACACCTCCGGTAAGAAGGCCGACCAGAAATGCCAGTGTCCATTTGATTAAAACATATTGTAATGTTTGAACTCTTGATCTTTTTCTCCAATCATGCTTGAAGAGATCATTCTCGTTGATCCTAAATCAGAGACACACATATACATAACTGACATGACATGTAAGGACAAAAAATATTATGTTTCTGGTAGAACAGATAAGGTTCAGTATGAGTAATTGTTCTTACTCATAATCTAAACTTTCGATATGGGAGACCGTAGTTCCCACTATGGCAAGTGAAGTGAAGGATAGTGTCCGGTTCCTCTTGAGCAGAGAGGAATTGCTCTCTGTCGACTCTCTTTCTTCTTCATTATTGTTTTGTCCCTCCATGTCATTTGTTGTTGCAAACAAATTTGGCTCCTCCATTAAAGAAACACCAGAAGTGAAGCTTGTGCACATATATATAGTAGATATTGAAGCAGAGGAAAAGAAGAAGAAGAATGGATGAAGTTGTTTCTGGTTTTTTTGAAAGTCAAAAGCAGAGAGAGAAGAGGAAACGTGATCTAGTTGTTTAAGTAGCACTTCAAATTTACTACACGTTTAAAATTTCGAGAGTTTAAGGTGATCATAAAAAAAATTATAATAATTAATAATTTAAAATATTTAAAATTATAGTAAAAAACTTTGATTAAAAAAATTAGTTAAATTTTTAAAATTCAATTGTATCACGTAAATTGATTAAGGTCGGAGGGAATATAATTTATATCCTCGTATGTTTTGTTTGGGTGAGAAACGAGAATTCACATGGCTAATCATTGATATAGATTGGAGAGTATTATTGGGTTCTCTTATTGAACAAAATTAAATGTGACTAATGATTGAGAGGAACATTTATTTGGATCAATTATAATAAAATTTGAACCTCGTCAGCATGGCTGGAAGATTTCTTGGGTATCACTAAAGAAATTATCCGTTTGACATGTTTCTATTATTTGGTCCGTTCATCGTATAGTTATGATTATAATAAGGTACATTTGTATTTGGTAATACATACACGAATTATCCATTTGATCTACCTACACGTACACCCCTTGGATGGTCAATGGAGGGTAGGTTTGGGTTGATGCTCGCCGAAATATTCACTTTTTTTAACTCATAATTTAAAATGAAAAAGTAAATATATGTGTGACTAAAATTTCTTGTCTTCATCTGCATGGATACATGGTCTTCACCACATCAGAATTTTAGAAACTGTGTATTGTCAATTCATCCACATGGCATATACATCAACAATTAAAATGTGTCATGATTGGTTTTCACCCATATTATCGCTTTGAGTTCGACAAGGAAAGCACCAATCAATCAAATAGCTAAATTCATTGGGCTGCACATGTAGTACTCTTATACCTGCTATACAATAACAACAATAATTAATATAGTAGTAAAATACCTTTAAATGTGTTATTATTATTATTATTACTATTATTATATTTGTACATACCATTAAATTCTTTGAATAATTGATGATCATCGTCTTTATTCGCATCACAAATAGCATATTTTGACATGACATGGGTATCTTTCTTATGTACTAACTAGGGGAGCCCCCAATGTATGATTGTATTAAATAAATAATTTAAATTCTTTCTACAGGCATGTAAATCAAGTTCAAAAGACAATAAAGTTATGTTGTTGTCCTCTTAACTTTAAAAAAATAAATATGAATTCTCAACACAAATTTCACACCTTCACAACCTTTTTTATTTTGTAGATTGTTTGGGTGGTTATTACCTACTTTATTGTATTTTTTTTAATGTAATATATATTTGTTTTAGTTATTATTTAAGTTTTACTATAGCTTATTATTTAATTTATAATGCTATGAAATGATGAAAGGACTAATTTATTGTTGTGACATCATTATTTTATTTTCTTATTTTGTATTTATTTATTATTTAATAATTCTATTATATCTTCAATGATTTTTTTAAAAAAAATAACCCAACTCGTCCCCAACTTTTTCGTGGAAATATCATAAGCTTATTCTTCATTTACTGGTATGTGACATTTTAAAATGACATAATTTATTTAAATATTATATTTATTAATATAGGAAGTTTCATAATAAAAAAATATTTATGTGGTTTCATGTGGAGACTCGAGACGTCAAGCCAAGACAAGTAGATGTTGGATGAGATTTTTCATATCCACATGATTCATTTTAATTTTCTTTATTGTTCCTTTCAACATATCTCGCTTTTTATTTTTTAATCAGATTTTATTTGAATTTGTATCACACGAAAGAAAAAGGGGAAAACAACATTTGGAGTTTTATTCAGGAAAAGAAATATATGTATGTAGAAGAAGGGATTCTTGCAATCCTATTTCAAATAGAGTTTAAGTTTTGTGCTTTATTAATATACTAAATATTCTATATCATCAGATAAAATTGATCAACTATTATAAGTTACTTATTTTTTTTCTAAGTTTTCTTTTTTTAGTCAATGCACGTATCTCCGGCGATCCCTAACACGTAGTCAAAACACATTTGTTCATACTAATATTCCATTTTACATCAAATACTGTGTGGCGTGATTCATGAAACATAGGAAACCTATTTCCACAGCGAATAAGGGAGTCCTAAACAGAAACCTGAGGATCTACAATCTTTTATGATACATATACGACCCTCCAAATTCTTGTCCTAATAAAATACTGCTAACATAGATAAGCCTCCCAACCCAATAATGCTTTAAGTAATATATGATTTTACAATATTCCATGAGAAGGTTCAGAAAAGTTTAATAAGGAAATCTGACAAACCATATAACTCAAATGATTTGCTTAAACTTTTAACATGTACACATATTTACTCATATTATCGAACGACTCGACCCGTGAGTACCGAACAAATGAAAATCTAAGAACATTTTTCATCAATTAAACCAGCTGTTTTTCACAAAAGGAACATTCTAAAAACACCCATCAGAAATTAGCAATGCATCACACTAATATATGATGTGATATCTCTTCAGATATACAGCAAGGAAGTTGATTAATCTAATACTTACAAACAAGGATTACAATTACTATGTTTACATGGGTAGAAAGCCTCTCCAGGATCGAAAATGGGCGACAACCTACCAAGAGCCAAAAAGAAAAAAAAATCTAAAAATTAATTTCAATGGGGGATTCCTCCATGAGGAAGTTCTGAGAATTAATTGATTACCTTTTTTTGGTTTGTTAATTATGTATATACTTTATCGATTTATTTTATGTTGTACGTATGAAGAAATATATCCAAGAAGAGAAGTGATCACAATGAATTAACAACTCCTATGTTTTAAAAAATTAATTAGATCTATGTTCAAACGTCTATTAAAAAATCAAGAATGAAATATCATCAATTTAATTAAACGTACATTTTCTTTTTTAAGTCCAATTGAATTTGTGACCATAATGCTTATGTTTTAATTATTTTTTTATCCTAAAATGGAAGTCCAATTGAATTTGTGACCATAATGCTTATGTTTTATTTTTTTTACGAACACTACTATAACTATAGTTACGAGATATAATTACCCAAATTATAGCTATGAAACATAATTAGGCTTTATATGTTTGTCATTTATGAAATTTGTTCTTTAATATTACACTTTTAACGCCATTTGAAAAAAATCCACACTTCCAACGCATGAAACACAGAAACAAGAATATCATAAAGTTTATCAGACATTAATAAGTTGCAGAAGATGTCACTGAAACAAACACATACAATCTTACAATACGTCAGTTGGATAACAATGTGATGGACAATTGAGACGCCTTTATACGTAAATACAGATTCAAGAGAGACAGTATTAGAGAAAAATGTCCTAGAAAGTCCTCGAGTATTTTCTGATCTCATACATGATTGATGAAATTGAAACAAGATCCTTGTTCAAGGTAGACCCACCATTTATCCTCTTTATACAATCTGAAAGCCTCGTATAATAGAGAAGAAGTTGAGTTAATGCAGCTCTTAGAATGTCCATACCACACAGGAAATTGCTGAAAGAGGTAATCACATCATTGTGCATTAGCTCAATGGCAGCTTTCCATCTGCTTGCAAAGTCTTTTACAATTGGCTCGACTTCAGCAATAGTTACAGGTCTTTCAGTGCTAGTACTTGGATCCTCAGCTGAAATAAGATAATAATCAGGGCATCTGAGAAGGTTTGAGATAAATTTATATGCATAGCATTAACACTTACACCCTCTCGTCTTTACAAACTTGATGAGATCGTTAAAATGCTCCAACAACAATTCTTCCTGCAATAACATCAAATGTAAGAACAAATCATTCAACTGAAGTTTATAATTGTCAAAAATGCTTGAATATTTGTACAATCAAGATGAAGAGGCTTGAAAACTATTCAAGAGCTCTCCCACAGTTGTTGATTTAACGTTGATTACAAATCCTACTTATTACATCTGCATTAAGAAAATTAATCTAGGAAAAGATACCCACTATTTGAGATTGCATTGAACACCAAATATTTCTCTTGAAATCAAACACTCACAGCAAATATAGATGCTCTCTGTGTTATTGGTTCGTTCTATTTCAAAGTTGATGTTTTCTTGAAGAACACAATGAATTTTATTTTCAACAGATCACCTAAGTCTACTCACCACCTAACCGACATTGACAGTCAAGCAATAACAGAAAAAGTGGGCTTGGTTTTTATCAGAGAAACATAACCATAATTAATTCAACATTCTCAGAATGCAAGAATTGAATTGTGTGCTCACCACGAATATGGCTGTGTTATTCTTTAGAAGCTCTTCAAAGTGCTGCTGGATTTTTCCACCATCTGGACCAGCTTCCTAGAAGCAAATGAAAGATTATTTGGCGTTTTATATTCTCTAGCATTAAATGTTAGTATAATTTAGACTTCAAACTTGTATAAGATCTGCTAACAATGGCGTCAAATGTTTAGATAGGGAACAGTCAACATTGTTACACTTGCAGTTAATGGTTTGCTAAATTTCAGAGTAAAGTAATCAGGAAGCGTGACTTCCATATCTCTTTTCACTTGACCGACAAGGTGTACACGGAAATTGTTAGATAGACCCCCATTTTCCTTCATAATTCATCTTTCTTTCGTTGGACATGAATCCAACAATCATATGAGCATTACCCAAATAAATCCACGACAATGACTTGCACTTTCCATGATTCATTTATTGTTTAACAGAGAATAGAGAACTATAGCAATTTCTTACCTTCAGAACCGATATTATCATATCATAGTTGTTTATAAGGAATACTGTTTGCAACTTTTGTTTAGCGAACATTTGTGATAGCTTGACAAGCAAGTCATCAACAGCCATTCTGAGTCTCTCCAGGTTCAGTTCAAGCTACAAAAATTAGCAGCAAGTATTAAAGCCAGTCTGGTGCAAGCAAACCACTAAGTAAAAAGTGGACCTTCATATTCTCCAACCTGGCCATCTTTGTATTCTACATTTAGGTGAATAAGGGAGGCAGAAAACTCCGCATAACGCCTTATGACATAATGCGGGTGAACATCATCTTCCCAGAGAGTCCTGATATTGGCATTTCGCAGGCTGTGGAGGTGCAAGTCAAATACCATCTTGAAACGTGGCCATAAAGCAATATTAACCTGCCAAGATTCATTGAGAAACAAATGGAAAGCAGTCCATCATAAAGGAAAGATAACTACAAGAAAACTTTTTATTTTTATTTTATTTTGGCTACAATGTCATTGTGTTAAACTTACTAAAGACCTTAGGGGTCATTTGGTTGGGAACAAGTAATCTCGGGATTCACCATCCCGGGATAAGTTATCCCGCCACGTATAAGGGATAAGTTATCCCATCACTACGGCAAGAATGTGAGATAAATAAACTGAGGATTACCTAAAATATCAAACGTGGGATAAAATAATCCTACATTTTATCCTGGGATTACTATACCGTATACCTCACCTCAAACGACTCCTTAAGGAGTTATGTAACATTTATATTAACCTTTGTTGAACTTCCTATAAATATGAAGCATAATTCCTTATTTCTTATTTTAAAATGGTCCACCTGAATATATTCTATTAACAAGCTGATTAACTCTCTCTTTTTGCTGATGTTAAGTAGTCCCCTGCCAAACATCATGAATCCCAAGATGAAAATTTATATATCCCAAATTAGTAATTATATACTTTCAGCACAAGAAACCCTGCATGTCCTAGCTATGCTTCTGCAATTGTCCTTTTTCCACATCACAGTGACAACAAAAGGGGAAAAACATAAGGACATACATGATAAGGCAACAGGTGAATAAGTATCTGGTGAAATTAACAGATGCCAAGTGCTTTAAGTTCACTTGTACACAAATAGCTCACATGCATGTGCAAAAGGTGGGAACATGGATATTTGCCATTGATGATGGTGATTTAGGTGGTAAAGTGAATTAGATGATACGTACCTTGTCTAAGTATGAATCCAAGCATGGAATTCGGCGCCTGGACATTACAAGCTGGCAAATAAAAGCAGTCCTTTGATAAGAAAAGATTCCAGCAATAATTAAGGGTCTTAACCAAACATTTGTCAAGTTCATAAACAAAATTTGGCATGCTATTGGACCATCACACATGATTCCTCAATGAATTCTCTAATAATTAAAGACTTTTATAAGCTTTAAGAGATTAGAAGGAAATATTTTTTTAAAAAAAAAGAATATATGACATATACCATTTGCTTTTTATCTTTGAGATTTTCCCCAGTAGTCAAGCATTTTTACCTCAGTACACTTCAGTATTATTATGTTTTCTTTTTCTTTTGAGCTAAAGACTAAAACTTCATTGAACTACTTTAAATTCCAATAATCAAATTTCTTTAGCAATATGTATGAGTATGACTAACTAGTATGAAGGAGATGATAAGTGCAACAGTGATATGGACTTAAAGCTCAAGTGGATAAGATTGTTTTAACTTGAACAAATTTGAAGAATCTAATGTATTAGTTTAGTCATTTTAGCATTTCGTAAGGGAATTTTGGATATCTTCTTGTCTATAGTTTAGAGTCTTCTTGTGTTTCCAGAATTTTGCAGCATGCAATACTTTAGACACCAAAATAATGAAAAAACTAGAGCAAGTTTGACTTACTAAAAGCTGTCAATCAACTAGTAAAATCGACCAGTAATCCTTGCTTTACGAAGTTGCTGCCAAACATTTACTAGAGTTATTAGAAGATCTAGTTTCCCTACTATATTTTCCGCAAATTTTCCGCAAAACAATGACATATGTATCTGTTGTGTTTAAGTCGGATTTGAACAAAATGTTGTAAAACCCAATCAGATTTCTTCTGTTCATCTCCCCTACACCCTTTTTCTCCCATTTTTTGTTTTTTGTTGTTGTTGTTGGATAACCGTGGTCAAGTGAATCTTGGAACTTTACCCGCAAAAATTTCCTCTCATAGGATTTTAATACCAGGTGTGTTTTCTTTATAAGGTAATACCAGAACAGAAGTTTAGGGGTATACCTGGTGCTGGTGTATGATGCGAATCATGAGCATTAAGCCAATTGCATCAAAACTATTAGGAAGAATTGTACCAAAATGCTCATCAATTACTGCAAACGGACCTGATATCACACAAATGTTCATCATTAATCTCATTGAAAATCCAAGAATTTGCAAAATCCTATCAAAATTTGCATATTTCAGCATGTGTGAAGGAGCTTGAATGCTCTGGGCTGCCCTTTTTTACATTTCATCATGTACTGTAGGTGCTTGAAAACTACCATAATACAGATTGCGAGAAGGAGATCTCTACTAAATTTAACGAATTAAAGGCAACATGAGATTAGGTTGATAGTCCAGGGAACTGCATATACTTCTGTTTAGCAGGTTGACCTGGAGTTGTCAAGATACTTTTGAAATCTGATTTTTATTTACCAATAAATACTTTAAGAAGCACAATCATGATATTTATCTGCAGCAAGGTACATAAGGAAATGTTTACTCTAACTCACTACATTCCATACCAGCAAAAATATCATGAAACATGGTCTGTTCTCCAAAGAAATCATCACAGAAAAGGTACCTGATAAAAAAAAAAGGAAAAAGCACGTTAATATATATTTAACAAGGAAAGCCACCACTCTTGTCTTACAAATCAGGCATGGTATTCAAATAGAGAATATCATAGAGTACTCAGAAGAAGCAGTATCCATGAGCAGCTTGTGCAAACTCCTAAAAAGGACCTCATATGGATATCTTTTTGAGCTGGCTTCAGCAATATGCGGAATTAATGGAGGTTCATCAATCTCCTGAACACAGTGGAAAGATATAACATAAATACTTTCATCTAATCATCATGATCATTGCTACAGCATTTCTCATATCTCCTCTGAATGGGACCAGATCAAGAGTTAATAGAAAATCTAGTAAGTATATAGTTGATACTTGGAATAGATAATTCAACCACTTTTACTTGGAGTAGCATTATTAGCGCTAACTGAGCATAAGTAGTGGTCTTTGTGCAACAAAAGAAAAGGCCTTGATATAATGGGATTATTTGGATTGTCACAACCTCTAGCAGATGGCTTCAAATTGATTCTAAAAGAGCCTTACTTCACCAAGTAGTGCTGATTTCTCCTTTTTTAGAATGGCTCCCATGGCTAATATATTGAAATCTGGTAGCTCCAGGTCTTTATAAAATTATATAGCAAGTTCTTAAAGTAATATGTTGCACATGTTCAATCACCTTGATACTTGGACCAATAGATTGAAAATAGGTCAGTGAAGCAGGTATTAAATGATCTATCCGTACAGGTTCAGTTCAGGCTAAAGTTTGCATAGAAATGTGGCATGGAATGAACCTAGATGCATCTCATACGGTTCTTGGAGCTACATTTGCCTTAGTTTCCATAGAACATTCCAAAGAGAAACTCCTCCTTAACAAAAAAAAGTGTTACTTAAAAATGTGACATTTTTATAAGCAATTGTTTTTTTTTTAAATGACAGTGTACAGAATAAAAAAATGCAAGAACCAAAGCAAGACAGAACAGATGATTTTCAGCATTAGATAGGTTCCTTCAGTTTCACGTCATCCTTGAATACTTATGATTTATACAGAAGTGACTTCAACTTATCTCCATTAAGTATCTGCTATATAAGAGGTGCTAAGATCATACACATCTGAAGCTAGTTCTGCTGAATCAGTCAGATATTCATTCCACTCACAAGCAATACATCCTCCAAATGCACTAAATCAAAGTTTTCTTCAAACTAAAAAGTAATTCTACCAGAGTGAAATTTACAGATATCTTTATACTTGAACAAGCCCTAACATTCAATGATGCACAAAATTCGTAATCTCTGCACTCTGCAGACTTATACAGAGACAATCTTTTTGGTCATAAGATCAAGGCTTAAAGAAAGAAGATGAAGACCTTGAGGATGTTTATCCGTTCTCCAAGAGCAAAAACTGCAGACCTGTTCTTCAATGGTTCTCTTCCTCTGGAAAAAAGACCTGTGCTTCTGGTATCAACACCTATCAGATCATTAGATGTTGCTATATCCAACTGAATCTTTTCTAAAGCTTGAATATAAGCGCGGAACTGTGCACTTAGAACCTGGGAAACAAATTTTCGCTTTAGTATTCATGACGAGCAAAATCTCTTTTATTTGAGACTGGGGTGTGTGTGTGTGTGTGTGTGTGTGTATTAATAAAGCACCAAGGCAATGAATATGTAAAGGATAGATCAGTTGATCTACCTTAAACTGTAAAAGACCTAACATGCCAACCAAAGATTTTGTGTCCTCTACATGACTTTCTTTACACCAAAAATGAAATGAAAGGGCACAATATCTTGTTAGCCAAAATGTATATCAAGTCTGTTATCACCTGTATATGTCATAACTGTGATTGATAACATTCTTCTAGATCAAAAAAGAGAAGCTCCAATAGTAAATATAACAAAAAGTTACGGCAGCCCAGAGCTATGACAATAGCTCAAGACTAATTAGACTAAAGGCATACAAAACATTAGGCAAAACACCAAATTCAGTCATGTAGTCATGTCTTTGCTCGAGAGATATAAGGTGCTCTACCTGCTCCCATACAACACGGAAAAACATTTAGAACTCATACACAAAAAATTTAAATTTTTTGACCCTTCAGGGTGGCCCAGTGATTTAGGCTTGAGACTTCCATGTTGGAGGTCTCAAGTTCGAAACTCCTTGCCAGCGAAAGCAAGGGGTTTGTCTTCTGGGTCGAGCTCGTCGCACCGGGCTTGCCTAGTGCAGGTTATCTCTCCTATGTGGTTTGCGAGCTATTGCATAGGAGCGGGGTTTACCCTGTGCACACCTAAAGGGCAGCGGCTGCGGGTTCCCCTTGTTATAAAAAATAAATAAATTTTGAAGGATGGGCACCAAAGTAACAGTCAAGTTAAGCACTCATGGACCTTAAGAAAATAAAATTCTCGTTTAAACTTGCACGTCAAAAGCTACTACATCGATCTCAATTCGTTACACATCTAAGAACTCAAAATATTTACTATTGATCCATCAAACGTCTAAGCTAGCCAATTATCCAAAATGAATTAATAAGTAAAACTTAACCTTGTTCATTGTGTCAACATATGCAGCTCGAACCTCAAGATACACCTCCTTCCCATGCTCCTTGAGGAAGGAAAGGATATACCTGCGAAATAATTGCAAAAATACCTTCAATTGCATGTTTGGATCAATCCAGGATATTGAAAGGTGAAAAGAAGTTAGAAAGAAACATTGAGGCTGATGATCATCATAATCTTAAGTTATGGACCTCTTAAGAAGAATCCACCCTGCTTGGTATCATTTAAGTGGACCAAAATAGCAATACAAGGCATTGCCCCCCCCCCCCAAAACACCAGGATAGCACATAAATTTGGCATTACATATATTTTCTATTTTTATGAAGCTTTCACAATCCTGTTTGTTTTAAAAAAAGGAAAAACCTGTTTGTTTAAGTTTTTTCTCAAACAGCTTTTTCAAGTTCTTCAAAAGATAATCTGTGGAGAGTGACAATGAAGCAACTTTATTCTTCTTCCACACACAAAACGCTCATTAATTTTCAGTACTCAAAAAACTGCAACTCTTCACTAGGTATGTTGTTTTGTTGTAAAAAACTGCAACTCTTCAACCATGTCTAATTTTTTAAGATATGTTCTTTTAACAGATGTCTAAGAAAAGCAACAAAAGAAGTTTCTTAAAGTGCCAAATTTCATCAGCATTGTTATGTAATAGGTAAATTTGTTTAGAGATTCTCCAACACCTTAACAGCGGTCAAGAAAATAATGGCTAAACAAAACAGTACTTAGGAGCACTTAAAACCAGTGACACATGTACCTTGTCCACTAAAACCAGTGACACATGTACCTTGCCCCAAGCAATGTCACTGGACAATCGCTTTGTCGAAAAATTTACTAGATAATAAATGTTGGGTATAAATATGAAAAATGACACCAATAGTTATTAATAAGGATTTAATAATTTATTAATTTGATCACTTCTTCAAATGTTGACACTGTTTAGAAAACTCTTGTGTACGCCACAGCTAAAAACCAAACAAAAATGTTGCTATCTATGGATGTTTAGCGGGACAATTTATATCAATGGTTCTTCTTGGACGCTGTCATTCAGGTAAGTAGTAGAGAAGGAAATACATTGTGAACAAAAAAAATAGCTAGTCATCAGTAGTCAGGAAGAGAGGAATGAGAAATGTGTAGACTCCCTCCATTTCAAATTATTTGTCTTACATTCCTTTTTAGTCCATTTCAAAGAGAATGTCCCATCCCTTTTTTGGCAACTCTTTAACTCCAACTTTCCACGTTGCATGTTGAAGACTACAAGATTCAAGGGCATTTTGGTACACTCCGTGTATCTTTAATTTGAGATACAAGATTCAAAAGTCTTCTTTATTTTCTTAAACTTAGCGCCAAGTCAAACCCAGACAAACAACTTGAGACGGAGGGAGCATGATAGAAACCAAAGGAAGATGCAACTCACTTATATTTTAGGAGGACACTCTGCTGAAGGATCTGGATATTAGTTTTAGGTTTCCTTAAAGCGTATAGCTTCTGAACCATGAAATCAAACACCTAGAAGAGGAACAAGAAAGTGGATTAGATGTGAAAAAAAGACTTCTTACTTATCTAAGACTCTCTTATTGGTGAACCAATTACGAGTCAAACCCCCAAAGGAAAAGCATATGCATTAAGTAAATTATTAATTAGACATCATTTATCACCTTATGAGGGCACAACTTTGTCGTGGAGTGGCGAGTGCATTAAAAAGAACAGTGTGAATTTGATGCATCGAAATCCTAGAAGATACATGTTTATTTCCATTTTCAAGTTAAGAAATGTTAAGTGTTTGAGAGACTGAGCCAGACAAGGAGCTTCACATAGACAGAAGGCAGCATTAAAAATTACATGCAACTAAGGCTGATGCAAATTCAGAATACGAAGCAAAAATGTTTAAAATTTTGATATTATAGTAATAATAATAATAACAACCTGCAGAATTGTAATCCATTGAACAGCAAAAGAAAGATACTCAGAATATAATGGCGAAATGTTTCAAATCTAGACAAAATTAGAAATCTGTGGTTAAACTGGGAGAATACTCATTGAACAGTAAAAGAAGGATGCTCATGTGACAAGACAACTGAAAGCAAAGATATTACTCAGAGAATCTAGAGCATCTCCAGATAAGAATAGCTATGTTGCTCAGACTCTTTAGAAATGTCTATGGTTGCGTGTCGGATCCTCCAAAAATAGTGTATTTTTGAAGGATATGACACGGGTGCGACAACATTTTTGGAGAGTCTGAGGAACTTAGAGAAAAAGTGTTACAGAACGGAGCAGATTAAATGATAGATAAGATGCAGACTGGAAAGAATCCAGGAAACACGGAAAAATTCTAGCGGAGAAAAAATGTTTATAGGGTGAGGTCCAGCAAAGACACAAATCTTGAGCAAGAGCAGGATGTGAAGCAAACAGATGAGAACTAAGGATGTTATTGCTGCCTGAGATTGGCTTGGTTGCTTACCTGGTTGTATCTTATTATCAACATGTTTCTCCTTTAGTACAATCTTTTGGGTACTGAGATAATACCCTTTTTTTTCTTTTTTTATAACAAGGGGAACCCGCAGCTGCTACCCTTTGGGTGCGCACAGGCTAATACCCTTTTTTTAATGAGTGATAATACAGTTCACTTTTTGTACAGCTTGTATTCTTGGCTTACTGGTTGAATTGGCTGTCACTGTAACCTTGCACACCTTTTTTTAATTGAAAAAAAGAATTGGATATTTCTCCATTGGAGTGACATCCTTGCGCACGGGACATGCTAATCTTCTTATACTGTACCAATTTTATTCGATGTCTCTGAAGAAACTAGCCTTGCACTCCGCATTACATATCTTGGACACTCAGCATACACTAAACTACGTGGCATATACATACCTTGGAGACTGCTTTCTGCCGAAGTTTTTCTAGCTCAGGCTGCACATCTTTCAGAGCTTTTGATGTTTTAACTGTGGGATCTGCATCTGCACACTTCAGCTTTTTACTCAAAATCTCAAGGGTCCTCATGTACTCCTCATTAACCTATAAACATTGGATTTAATGTTGTGTGGCAGGTTAGAAGCCATTAGAGAACGAGGCTTTCAAATATGCAATTTTTGAAGATTAAACATCTGACGGAATGATGTAAAACAGAGAAAGAAAAAAAATCTAATGTATTATATTTTCCAAGGTTCAGAAGAGTATTTTTATTTTTTGAGAAGGAAGAGCTGATGATTAACTAGAAGAAACTATCCAAACAAAGTCCATTATCATATGTAGCAATGTAATACCAGCAAAGCCAAGACTATAAAAGGAGGGAAAAACAAAAGAAGAAATGAGAGTTTTTCCAGCGCTAACAGTCAACTACCAGAAAGAACAGTGATTTATTATAGACTCGTATCCCAGGAGGGAGAAATGATGGAATAAAGAAAGAAGCGAGAAAGTACCGTGTTAACAGTCTACAAAGACAACAACCAAGAAGATGACTATTCTATTGTAATTTGATACAAATTTTAGCAGCGCCATGTAAACCTTAAAAGTTAAATCAATAATCACTTGGAAGAAAAGAATAAACCAAGCTACTACATAGTCAATTGCCCAAACATGTCACATCATTGTCCTCAAAATCATATGAAAGACTATGGCAGCCCATTCACCCCCTTCCTCCCCTACTTGAACTTCAAATTGCCATTTTCCCTCATTGTTATTCTTCTTGGAATAGCTACAGGATACAATGTAAGAATAAATACGAGGAACAAACAAAGCAAGGAGCCAAAAGCACCTCTTCATCAACAATTATGTCTATCATCCTTGGAGGCACAATAATATCTTCAACAAACTTTGCCAGCTTCGACTCTGCCACCTGCAAAATAACATAACCATTAGCGAGTACACTACAGACATCAGAAAGTATCTTCCTAGATCAAACACCAAAACTCAAGTACGGTTGTCATATCAAGTATACTAGACCCACAGCACAACTAATTGCGCTAACATCCATCAAATAAGTCTAAGAGGAGGTATATCATGAAAAAATATAAAGAAGAATTGAAGTGTCTACGAGATTAAATTGGAATAATTTTTTGATAAGTCTTAAAACATTTTATTGAAACTGCCAACAACACTACGGCTGTGTTGAAGAAGCTTTACAAACAGTGCAAGGCACCGATCAGATCAATGATATCATTCATACCATTTACAAAAGAAAGTCTGCACCAAAAAGCTAAGAAAAGGATGGTTCTATTCTTAAGACTGACATTAAATTTAAATTCCCAGTTTATTATTGCATAACTGAGAACAGCTAATTTGGTGAGTCTTTCAGAAGTTCATGAAATCAAATCGAGATCAGATAAACATAGGAAATGGTATTCTGCAAATTTGAAAGGACACATGCTCTGATCCAAGCACGTAACAGTAGCCACACCTATGAAGATGACAACAACAGCAAAATGAATATGCTTTCTTCTATCATTGTCCTTAATCTATGCACCTCCAGGTGGCAATGATACTTCTATCATTGTCCTTAATCTACCAAGAGGTTTTTTCTGTTTCCTTGGTGGAGATGAGATTTAGACAGACTTTTCAACTCCAAACAGCTGAAATGACGTTAAACTAAGGATGATTTCTTTACTCTGGCATTACTACTGTAGCACATAATTACTGTAGCTTTTGATACGCTGAAACACAATTTTTGGTCATTAAAGCTTTCGGCAAAATTGATAGGATTTCCCTGAAAAATCCAGTCAGCCCGGCAAGAAGATAAGTGGAACTTACCAAACTGCATTTCTATAGTTTGGCAAAATCGAACATACCAGATTTATACAATAAGTAGTAAAGCCTACATTATTTGATAAAGTAATAATTTATTAATGTTTGGGCAAGAAAGACATATACAAGTATACCAAAGAAGTAGAAAACCCACAAAGATATGATTTTCTATGAATGACACCAAACATCTCTACGTACAGGAACCTCATGGGTGCACCAAAAGGAAATAAGCAACAGAAGGCTACTCCTCAATTTTACAAAATTCATCTCTATGCCTTCAAAAGCTCTCCCATTATTTTTCCTCCAAGCTATCCACGCCTATTTGATAAAAATGTGATTCTCCACAAAGATACCCAATGATCCTACAACACCTTGAATATTTCTAAGCTAAAATCCGAACCATTCTTCTTATGCGTATGGGATCATACCGAGTGGTTCTAACTTTACAAATAGGTGTGTTAAGGTCAACTCTTTAGGGGTATAACAGATTTGAGATGAATTAAGGTCACAAGAATTTCTTAGCACAAAGTTGAGTTGAAACCTTCCTGACCGATTGAGTCTTGATATGAGATTTTATGAAGTTAGGTGATCCAATAACTTCTAAGTTGTGAATGCATGTTAAGGTTCTTTCCTAAGTATTTAAAGTGTATCATACTTGGTTTAAGGTCATAAGGGACCTCTAAAGTCAAGTCAAGTTCAAAAACATTTCTATAGGCTAAGTTTCGATAAGAGTTTATATAAGGGTCAATTTCAAATGGTCATATCTCTCAATACATAGAGAGTTAGGTGACTCATTACCTATCAAATTAAAAGTCTTTGAGTCATCATTCCAACATCATCAATTTCGCCTTATTCGGAGTTTGGAGTAAAAAGTTATGATCATTTTACTGAAGTATGTCTGGGCAGCACAATTCGGCGAGCTTAGTTCCAATTCGGCAACTCGCCAAATGCATTCAGCGCATCGCCGATTAAGACCGCCAATCAGACCCAAAAACCTCCAAAAGCTATAAGTTTAGGCAATCTAAAGCTCCCATTCGACGGTTCGTTGAATGGTTCAGTGATGGGACCTTTAGACCATAAATTTGGCCGACAAAACTCATTTAAAGGTCATTTTTTCAATCTTGATGATTTTATTACTTTCCCAGAGGGATATTTTTGACCTTTTACCCTCAATAACCTCCCCGTTCACGCATAACCCTCAGATACATCAAGTTCTCACATTCTAAATTCTCCCATGGAAGAAGCTAGGGTTCTTCATCTTCAAGCTTCAGTCCAAGGTGCTAAGTGAGTGCTTTCTTTTCAGGTATGTAAGGCTATCTAAAAACATGGATTAAGTTCTTTAATGTGCACCATAGATATGATTGATTGAGTTGTGAATGATTTGAACATGAATGTTTTCTTGAGATTTTCCCTAAATCCTAGAATATCCTTACATGTTATTAAATGATTGATAGTTCTCGTGAGTTACTTTCTTGAACAATTGAATTGCATCTTTTACTACATAAACCCTAGCTATATTGTCACTTATACTTGAATCTCTAGATGCATTGATTAGGACTAGACACATGAATTGTGGAATCTATGAATGTGATTGAATATGAATTTAACCTTAATGAGACTAGAAGGCCCTTTTTATGTATTCATAACTTGAACCCAAATGATTGAATGGAACTAAATGTTGTCGTAAATGCATATCTGAACTACTCTTGAAATGATGTTATTGGGATTGATTGGGTAGATTGATTGGTTGAAAGGTTTGATTGTGATAGAACTGATGAACCGATAAGAGTCTACATAAGACTATTTGATTTGATAGATTGAACTGATTAGATAGAGTTTTATGAGCATTGAGTCTTGGGAGGAGTATCGAGCACCGAATTGAGTAGAGTAACAACTTGAACTCAATAACTACGTAGCCAAACGTAGGTAAGAACTGAACCATTAATCGGATGAATTACTTTTATATTGTCCCTTAAATGGACTTGATTGATTGGCCTAGATCCATAATTGGTTGATTCATCCTTTACCCGGGCAAAGTATTGGACAGTTGTGGCAATAGCCACGAGTTTGTTGTACGATCACTGGCTCATAAGTGATTATTGTCGGATAAGAAAAACTCCTAGATAGGTCTTGATAGTACTCTAATGATTGGATTGGATTGCATACGATTGGTGTTTGTCTAAACCTTATTCTTACTTTAGACTTATGACATTCTGATTGAGTTCCTTATCTTTTTTATTTGAGTATCTGAGCTGCTTTTGTTTTATTTTAATACATGTTTCATTCTACCAGTCTACATGCTCGTACATTCCACGTACTGACGTTCATTTGAGTCTGCATCTTTTTATGATACAGACAGATACTAGAGATCATCAACAAGCGATTTGTTGAGGATCTTTTCTACATTCAGCTTATTGGTGAGTCCTCCCTTGCATTCGGAGGACATCATTTAGGGTCTTTGAGTTAGTATTTTATTTTGATTTGAGGTAGTCATGAACCTGTCATTAGCATCATCTAGATAGTAATGATAGAGGCTTCATAGACTAAGATAGTGACCGATGAACGTTAAGATCTCTATCTCTTGATTTGTTCCTTTTCAGACTATTCTTTTGATATTGACTTAGAGTTAGATGTTGGCTTTTGGCCCTTATCCGTTGAGTTAGATTTGTTGAATTATATTACTTATTTTATTGACGCCTTACAGTTGAATGAGCCTTCCGCTGTTGATTGGACTAGTGATCAGGCCAAGTGGTTCGCTTGGGAATCACAAATGATTTCTGAATGCCGGCCACATCCAGGGTACCCTCCCGGGACGCGATAGATCTACACCTATTGGAATATTACATAAGCTCCAGAAGTGTATCAAAATAAAATATATTCCTCTAATTTTTGTATATAAGTTTTCAGTTCCTTCAAATGCTTTTCAATTCCTTTTTTCCTATATTGTCTATGTTAGTGAAAGAGGCCACCATCCATGACTGATTACTCATAAAGTCTTCTATAGACAGTAATGTAAAAACTAAGATAGCCAGAAATGTATAAGATAAATAAAATGGTCAATAACACACATGACTTCATACCAAATAATAACCTCTTCACATATGAAATACATTTAGTATAGTTTATCAATTGAGACTAATCCTGTATTTATTATTGATGTGCTAGATTCATTATAGGCATAGGATCATAGGATCTGAATTTACTCGTAAATATGGCCTAGTAAAGCCCATGTACTGATCTGTTCCTATCAATACATACAAAGTTACCAGTTTCAAAAATTGAGACTGATAATTTCACATATAAACATAAAAATACATTCCAAGAATAGCCGTCAGTATCGACATTGCTTCAGAATTAGAAGATAGCAAATAATCTACAGATGTAACTTACATGAAACCAAATAAAGGAAGCCCGAGTTTAAACTATTAACAGTAAAGGAAGGCCCATCCATTAACTATAATACCTTGCGATTCTTCAGCCTCAGTCCCATATCCATAGACTTCTCTTGGAGAATTTTGATATCTGAACTTATTGAACCTATCTCTACCTGGCAGATAAAACAGTGAATATCAAGTTTTAATGACAAAAGATACAGGCAAGTTTACTTTTAGGATGTTATGCAGTTTTTCTTTAGTTCTTTCCATTTTCTTCTTTGTATGGTGAGGGAAGACGGAGACAAAGAAATCCTGATAGTGATTTTGCCCCAAAATAAAACCACAATATTACTAATGGTAACAAGTCAACGTGCCTTATCAATCATATCATCTCCAGAACAAACAAAGTTAGAAGCCTCAATCATTAGCTGATTTTCTTAAGCAGGAAAAAATTGTCATCCAGTTTAACATGATATTGATGGAAAGTACCTGAAATCCACTGAGAAGAGTCTCCATTTGGGATAGAATCATGTCACAGTCACGAATTTGATCATGAAGTGAGACGAGATTATCACTTTCCTTTATGTAATCCTGTGATTTGATAAAAGAGCACATATCATTATAATGTCATTATAACCAAATTTACAAGGCACTTCCCCCAAGAAACTAGCACATAGGTATGAAATAATTGTATCGTATTGTCATTATACCCAAGTTCATTAGGCTTCACATGAATTTGTGTTGTGACAACTACATTTATTAAGTCTACTTCTGAAAACAAACATGATGGTTGCCTAAGGATAAAGAGAAAACTGTAAACTACAGCGCAAGGGTATTTAGAAGCTCGACGAAATCGGAAATGCTTCAACGCTGATCACAGACCAACACCAAAGAAAGAAACATTTGTAAATTTCTGAGGCACATGAAAAAATGAGTGAAGACATACCATACTTTATGCGTCCCAAATTGAAACTTGAGTGTTTTTAGTGCAGGTCAAGAGAAAAAAGTTGACCATGCAAGGTAAATGAAGGCACTAAGTGGAGAAAACAATTACAGGAGAGTAAAGAAGAAATAAGACAATATGGCTCTCGAACCTAGAAGCATTGAAAGAAAAACTGAGCACAGAAAGACATAAGAGAGCATTCAAGAGGATATAGAATGACCACGTACATTTGAAGAACAGACTATCTTTTATGCACACTGTGAGGTTCCAATTCATATAGAAGACAGGGAGTCTTTCATGGAGAATCACATTATGTTGTAAATTCGAGACTATTCGGTGTACTGCTTGCTTGTATACAGGATATTTTTCTGTTATACAACAACAACATACCTAGTTGAATCCCATAATATTTTTCTGTTATGAATAAATTATTTATCTAATAAAAAAGGAACCACGAAAGAGAGTATGTCAAAGAAGAAAATAATGGAGAAGGCAATTGCACAGGGGAAAAGGAAAAGCTGGCAAGCTAAAGAGATTAATTGGAGATTAAGGTCCAAATGCTTATGGATTCAATATGGAGACGAGCTAGGTTCTTTTAGAAAATTATCAAGGCAAAAAAGAAAAAGGTAAATACTGCTGATAAACAATGGTGGAAGCGAACATGCTAGAAGAGCAGATTTATTGATCCATTACATAGTTAAACATGGAAGTCCTTGTACTTGTAAAGACTTTTGTTACTAGCAATCACGGGGTACCAAGTTGAATGAAAATATCTTACATTTCTTTTAGAAGTTAAAAAATAAATGAAGATACAGAAAGCAAAATGCATGATAAACCTAAGCATCCAAACTGGAACAACTCAAAATCCCAAGTTACAAATACAGACAAAACAGTGTTAATGTACAAGTACAACAAACCTGGATAGAATCCAATTCAACTTGCCGCAAATTATTTTCAACGCCTTTAGTGTATTCCCGCAACGTTGTACCTTTAGAAAGTATGTTTGCAACAACCTTTGCATAAAATACGGCAAATACAGACCCAATATCAGTGTCCCCAAACCTATCCTCTCAAAGGGGATAAAAATTGGACGAAACTGTAACAAATATTGAGCTTTAATCGGAAATAGATTCAGCTAATACTACGAAGGAAGAGACGTAAATGTGTGCTATTCTTACATCATCAGCTTGACATTCCTGTAACTCTTCCTCGAGTCCCTCAAGGGATATATCATCACTGGAAAGAAAGAAGATGAATGTCCTAAGTTTCATCATATATAGGGGATCGAAAATGAAGACTAACAAGCATTTATAGCAAAATTAGCAAAACTAATCCACGAAATGAAACTAAACCTGGCAGTTTCATCATCAACATTCAAATCGCCAACGAAGGATCCCAAATCCAAGAAGGGTTTCTGCCCATTATCAGCATTGGCCGATATGCAAGGCAACACAAGGATATGAAAATGTACACAAACTAAAGAGAAATTTCTGGAAAACGAGAGAAACAACTATTTACCGATGTGTTGCCAGCCACCTCCACCATAGCAACTTGAGCAAACCAACAACTATCTACTGATCTACAGAGTACAGCTATCTAAGTGTAAGCCAGATCAAACATTTCTATCTTCAGAACCAAACCACAAAAAAAGGAGTTTCTCTGAAACCCGCTTTGTGATGATGTTCTGGAAATGATCTAGGAGGTCTTCAGAGTTTAATGACTGTGTTCCGACTCCTTTAAGGCCAGGAAAGGGCACAAGCTTTCCTGCATGCAGTACAAATACGTTGAATGTTACACGGATGATTTCGTCAACAAGACCACTTTTTATAAGGAACACAGGTGATTTGTCTAAAACACCCTGGAATACAGTTAAGCAATTCAGGGCAATTTTTATTATTATTATGAATTTTATTATTATTATTATTGTTACTGTGTAAACATAGGCTTGTACTAAAATGGATCTGTATGTACATTCAACTTGTCCAAAATAACTAAGCGAGTTCAGAATGGATAGTTAATATATTTTCAATTGAAAACGTATAGCAATTTGAATATGGAACTTCGCAGAGAGATTATTTGGTTATTTGGTGCTATATAACAAAAATATCTTGGGTATAAAATACTTTTTATTAATCTTATGGCGTTAAATATGACTGATTTAAGTAGAAAGCTAGTACACGTTTTAACATCAAAAGTGCATTAGTTATGGAGAGGAAGATGTCGAGGGGTTGCTAATTCGGTGATCCAACAAGTTCGAGATAAGTTACATTCAACTTATGCAAAATAATTAAGCAAGTGCAAAATGGATAGTTAATATATTTTAAATTGAAAACATATAGCAATTTGAATATGGAACCTCGCAGCAAGGGATCATTTGGTTATTTGCTGCTATGTAACAAAAACATCTTAGCTGTTATGCATTTTCTTAATCTTATGGGGTTAATATTACTCATTAAGTGGAAAATTAGTACACATTTTATGATTAAAGTTGCACTAGTCATGGAGAGGGAGATGTCGAGGAGTTGCAAATTCGGTGATCCAATGAGAATTGATTTACAAAGTCACCAAAATCATTGAACATTCATTAGAGAAGCATATACAAACCAACTAAAAAGTCTAACAAATCCAAGATCTCATATCTAAATTATTGATTAAATATACAGCACTAAGACCCTATCAATATTCTTCTTCTTTTTTTTTTGGCCAAGCGTTTGGGAAGTCAAAAGCACTTTCTTTTGGAAATCTAAGTGTCTGACAACAAAGAAAAAATGTTCGTGAGAACAACAGAAGCAGTTTTTCCGCTAGGGAATTTTTTTTTTTTTAATAATAGGTAACAATTTCTACATAAACAAAAGCTCAGCACCAAAGGATCAGAGAGGTAATTACAGTTTCACTAGGGGAGAGAAGTTAAGCTACATTAAAAGAAGAAAAAAATATTATTATTAAGTGCATGCACTAGTACCTTATACAACTACTCGAGATATAACATTCTAGAAAGCACTAAGGCCCGCGGTGAGTAATTGATTGAGGCCAATGACCTTGAGGCTCTTTCCCTAGTTTCACTGGGAATGGCAGATCATGGAGGAATTATACAATGCATTAAGAAAGTACCAGTAGCGGACAAAAATAGCACATGCGCCACTCACTGCCCAGGACAATACCGTTTCATGACGAGGTTCGACACGTCTCTGTCTCCAAATGACCAACTCCGGGTACGAGCGGCCTAATACGAGCGCATGAACAATTGAACTAAGGAGGAGTATTAGACAAGACATGACACATTTTTAGCTCACCGAGAACATGACCCTAAATAGGAGAGCATGGAGCTCGAAGATTAGGGCAGAAGGTCAGTAGCCAATCGAGAGATTTCCCTCTCTTTTAGGAGAGAGCATGAATCTAGCTTAGAACATCTTATTTGCTTCCTCTTCTTCCTCATCATATTATCATTACTACTCTTTTATTATCTTATTCTCCAATTATTACTCCTATTGTTATTT
Source organism: Solanum rostratum (assembly GCA_029948455.1). NCBI lineage: Eukaryota > Viridiplantae > Streptophyta > Magnoliopsida > Solanales > Solanaceae > Solanum > Solanum rostratum. Next base: position 598,672 of record CM057056.1, on the reverse strand, counting down.
ATTTTACTTTGATTATCTTTCATTTGTTGTCATTACTTTTCTTCCATTAGTTATTTTCGTCACATCTTCTTCACTCTTGTAACCTACTTCAAAAATCACTTTTTGGAGCCAAGGATCTTCCGGAAAACCATACCTCTGCCCCTGCAAAGGCAGGAGTATGGTCTGCTTACACCCACCCTCCCCAAACCCCATTTGCGGGATCTCATTGAGTATATTGTTGTTGAACATCATCACACAACCTTTCTCAGACCTCCTATAATATGGATGTGGGTGTGAACAGCCTTCCATGACGTAGACTTCCACGCATCCAACCCATGGTATACTAATTTAATCAATGATTGCATCATAGAGACAGAATTGAGAGTCTCGCGGACTCCTCAACCACCCACGTATTAGTTGGGCTGCATATATGCACGGCAATCGTCAATTAGCAACCCACTTCTTCTCAATGGGGATTCCAATTGGTTTTGGCCTCCAAAAGACCTAGTCCTATAAATAGAAGAGCTCTCAAACGAACAACAGAATTAAGTTAAGACCTACCCGCTCTCACAAGAAAATCAGACTTCATCATTGTACTTCTGTATTTTCTGTCATTGTTTTTATACCTGAAATTAGTTTGATCCTAAGATATTCAAATGAAGCCCTGTAAGGTCGTGGATGGGAGTAACAAAATCATATGATTTACTTGTCTTTGTTGTTTGTCACTTTGATTACTTCACTTATTGTAAGGACTTTTCCCTCTACAATACCTCTCTTGAATATGGAACATTTCAAAGCACTCACTGCCTTTAATACAAACAAGCATAACCCATTTAGCATAAGAAAGCAAACCCTTTAATCATAAAAAAAAAATGGCGAAGAAAAACAGAAGTCTTGTTAGTAGTAATGTCAAAGATATGCATTTCAAATCAAACAGATCATAATCGATCCACAGTACACAACAACATCAAAACCAGAAGACGCTACTGTAGAAAGCTAGACGTAGATCATTCAACGGGAAAGTAATAGAAGAAAGCTACCTGATAGCGGTGAAGAGCCAAGAAGAGATCTGAAATTATGAGATTGGGATTTAATTCTCACTTGAATAGGAGAAAGAAAGAGGTGGGGATTTAGGCCCAAAAAAAAATTTAAAAATATAATTAAAAGAAATGGAAAGAAATAATGTGGAGGGACAACATAGTGAAATCACATTATCCTCCTAGCCATTACCGTGATGAAAATCTAATTATTTGAGAATATCCTAATATTATTTAGATTAAAATCAAATTAACTCCAAATAAGTAGGAATAATGTAATGTTCCCTCTAGTAAATATTAACTCGATCATTAGAGATAGTAGTGATCATAATTAAATCGCAAATCAAGATAATTCGAAGAAAAAAAAATTCTAGTTTAATTTGACTTGATGTTAAAAAGAAAATTGACTATATTTGGATTGGATTGGATTGGATTGGTTTTAACTTAAAAAAATCAATTTGAGACCAAACTAACCTGTCATATTCTTATACTTTTCATAAATTTTATCTTTAACATATTATTTCAAGTTTGATTTGAAATTTTGAATGTTTATTAATAAGGATATAGTGCATAAATATTAGTAGGGGTAGATACCTTTTTTGAGTTCTTTTATAAAATATTTATTATTTTTAAATATATATTTTATTAATTATCTAGGTATACGATATTTAGAAAATATTTGTTATGTATGACAACTGTATTGTGTATTAAAAATGAATATTATATATGATATATATCTATTAAAATGTATTATATTTCTTTTGGTAAAAAAAAAAGGGCATTATGTATTAAAAACGGATTATGCATATAATATAATTGTATTATACTATGTATAAGCATAATTTGCATTTAATATAAATGTATTATAAGTGTCTTAAAATGTATTAGGCTTCTTTTGATTAAAAAGATCTAAATTATGCATTGAAAGTAAATTGCACGTGTATTACAATTAATTTTTATAGCTATAAATGTAAATATTTTTTAAATGTGTTATATAAAGGTAAGTTTTCCTTATTGGTAACTCTAAAACTCAAATCAAAATTAATATTAGAAAGGAAAAAAAAACTACTACTAAGAATGACAATAATAAATCAATAATGAATATTTGTGCTTTAGTTTTACATTGTTTTAGGCAATTAAAATACATAACCTAATTTTTAGGTTTTCTTTAATGTTTACTCATATAATTAATAAATACATATCATACTTATTTTAGTATAATTTAGTACTTTGAAGTTATTATATTTTCATTTTGACTTATTTTTATCATGATTTAATACTTTAAAATTATGATCATTTTTACTATGACTTATTCGTTGACAATATTTATTTCATACAATCTCACTATTTATTTTCTAAATTATAATATCTTCACTCACAACGTATTTTTATTTTTGTCTTAAAAGAATATTCTATAACAGTAGTTGATTATAATACAAGTAAGTATTCGCGTCATTTATATGGATGTAACCATACAACTAATGAAAATATATATTTATTTGTCATGAGAAACAATATCGGAAGAAACCTAAGAAGGTACGAAAGAAAAGGGGATAATAAATCAGCTAATTCTATATTGTTAGAGAATTATTGTGTTAAAAGTCTCAAATAAAAGAAAACAAATGATAAGTAAATACTTTATTAGTTGAATTATATTTAATAGAAAATAACGTATTAATTATAATTCACACCGAGTTAGATAGGAGGTGGATAAGAATTTAAAACTCACTGATAGACCAAGATATTTATTTCCCTTGAACACTAGAAAAATATAGAATTATCAACATAGGTTGTGATACAGTGATGAGATTGCTTCATTCACAATTAGAGATCTCGAGTACGACCCCTAAGTGTGGAGAAAATTTTATTGGGGGTTTTACCCCTAAATAGATCCTACAGTGTGTAATTCGAATTAAGTTAGAGCTCTAATATGAATGTCGGACACCAAGTAAAAAAAAGGACGACATAGAATCAAAAGTACATTCAATTATTTTGGCAGTTGTTATTGTCAAGTAGAAATAGTTTTAAAGTCACAAACATTAAAAAAATTAAAATAGTTATGTGAAGTTTCTTTTAAAAATAAAAAATTATTGATTTGTATCATATGATAGGTTTAGAAAAATATTATATTTAAACATGATGATATTAGAAGTATCATTTATATAATTATTTATAATTACATTCCCAATGATATAAGTTAACACATAATGATTAATCCATTTTATATACATGTTTTATTAATTGACACGATATACACGTGCAAAATACGTATACTAAATTAGTACTATATTAGAAGCGTGAAAACACTTAGAAATATTGTCTAAATTTTTTGTCCTTCGATAAACGTTTATTTTTTGGACAAAATTATCTTTTTACTATTTTTCTCAAAATAATTATTTAATTTATCTTTATAACATAAGGAATTCTAAAATATACGGAGTCCTAAAATATGAAAAAAAAAATCCTAAAACTAAAGTAACTTAACTAAACAAATTTAATAAAGTTGGAATAGGACTCCTTTATTTTATTTCTAAAAGTAACAAAATTTTAGATTATTACTTTTTAACTTTTTCTTTGTAGTGTAACATGTCAATTGCCGCTTATTAATGAAATCAGTATAATAGTAACAAGACAGCTAAAGAATGATGATGTGGACAAGAAAAAGGTATCCTAAAATATAGTAAGAGAAAAGAAAATGTCAATAAATTATTATTATTTTTTAAAATTTATGAATCCTTCCACCTCTATAAAGGGAGTTGTCTAGAATCATATTTATCAATCATCTCAATTTTTTTTTTTATCAACTTTGACTCAATTTACAAATTTTCTTTATTTTGAAATCTCCTTTTTTTTTTTGTTTTATGTTGTGATTTGAATAAGAAAATTGTAATTATTATGCCAATTTTAAGTTGTGTATCTTCAAAATACATGTTGGTATGATAGTATTTATTTTTCATTGTATAAACAAATGTCACATATATTTTAATGTTAATTGCTATTTTTAATATATATTTTATAATTGATGCAATAACACGTACAAACACATATACTTTAAACTAATCCAAAGAAAATAACCAAATAATCTCCAACCTATTATCAAATTTTCAATTACACATATATATTTCACAAAAAATTTATTATCATCTCAAACTATTTTAAGATAAAACAAATAACTTTTTAAGTACTAAGTTAGCATAAAAAAAACATTGAGTGAGTTGCCTATTTCTCTTTTTCCGGTTCCTTTTTCTTTCTTTATCTTTCTTATTATTTATCAATCCTTTTATTTCATTTTCCTTCCTTTCTTTTTCTTTCTTATTATTATTTTTTTTCTTTTTCTTTCTATTTATTTTTCTTATAGTGTATTTTACTCTTTTTAAGAGTGTGAGTTGTCTATTTTTTCTATTCTATTTTCATTTCCTTCCTTCTTTCTTCTTCTTTTTCTTCAATTTCTTTCTTATTATTTATCTATCCAAATATACTTTTATTATTATTATTATTATTGTTGAAGCTCGTCAATGGAAATACAATATAAAAATTATGAGCAATTCATGCATTTTTAAGAAAGAGAAGTAATTAAGTTGCTATTTTTGAAATTATTGGAAGAAGTTAAAATAAAATAGCTCAATTTTATCATCATGCTAATTTACTTCATTGTACAACGTCTTAACTTATATGCTTAATTAGTATTTCTTATCTTTGTTTTTTGTCCAAAAGACAATACTTATATTTTTATGAAAAATTTGTTATATAAAATCAAGAAAAATGAAATATCGTGATTTTTAAAGAAATAAAAAAAATTGATGATAAATTGATATAATAAATATATAAGATTTAATTAGGATAAAGAGGGAGTTTAATTATTATTCAAAATTAAGGAAATAATTTAATTCTTAAAGCAAATTTGAAGAATGAAAATGATTTTCAACATTCTAACACTTCATGTTTTTCCATGTTGTGAAGTGGTAGCTACCACTTTAGCATGTTTAATTTTAACAATAATATTTTAAATATCACATAGATACAAATTTAGTAGTTTTTATTAAAAATAAAAAAACAATTTAGTAGACATAATCAAGTTTAAATCCAAGAAAAATGAAAATTATATTACTAAAAGGAAAAAATTACAACAAGAGTAGAACTTTTTAGAAATGAAGAACGACTCAGCAGACATAATTAAGACTTAAGACCTAAGAGATGGATTTAACAATTTATAAATGAAGAAAAAAATTACAATAGAGTAGGACTTTCTAAAAATTCCCAGAAGATAAGAGACCTGTGTATAACGTAGAGAAACATCAGGGTCTTCTTCGCAACTAAAAATATCTTTATAAAATACATATCCCTGGCAATAATTCACGACGAGGGAAAATGGCGGGAAAAGAGGACAGCAGCAAAAACACGGGACCGAGTTCGAAATCGGAGAAAATGGAGGACGAAGAATCGGAGGTATCATGGAGGAAAGAAGTTGACACGAACATCAAGAGGCTTCACTCTATGCTATTTGGAGCAGAAGTAGCTCTCAAAAGGAAGGATTTCAGTTCCGCAACAGTACTTGGACTAGGACTCATCGGCTTCCTCGATTCCCATTCTCATTCGGAAGTCGATGATGCCTTCATTCGTCCTATTCGTCGTGAATCCCTGTCAATTTTTGATTCTGCTCGACGCTCCCTCATTACTGAATCCGATCGGTACACTTCGTTTCTATTTTAATTATGCAAAATGCAACTTATGTTTCCTTAATTTCTATAAATGCTGGTTAAAAGATATTCACAAATTGATGTCCGAATTACAATGATGAATTAGATGCGCGGAATTCGGTACCTCCGTCATTCGTTTGGACGGACTGCAGTATTTGTATTATATAGACTAGATGTTTTCTTTCACTCTAAGCTACTTTGAGAATATTGACTAAAATGAATGCTTCAATTTGGAAGTTAATTTCTGATTTCAAAAAGTATTTTGCTCTATTTGGCATTTTGATGCAACTTAGTTCTCATCTCAGGTGTGTATGTCCTTTCAGAGATTTTAGAAAATCTGCTTCAGGCATATATGTTTCTTTTGAGCTAACTTTAATCCAATTTTCTGTTAGCCTTGCAAAAACTTTTGAAATATCAACACGGTTTAGTAAAATGAGGCAAAAACATGAAGAATGGTCTATTTTTTTAATCGAATTTTCTGTTAGCCTTGGAAAAACTTTTGAAATATCAGCAAGGTTCAGCAAAATTGAGGCGAAAAATGAAGAATGATGTGATTCTATTTTTCCTTTTGATAGAATTTTCTGCTAGACTTGCAAAAACTTTTGAAAAAAATAGCCTGGTTTAGTAAAATTGAGGAGAAAACATCAAGAATGCCGTGATACCTTTTTTCCTTTATTCTCTTCCGTTTTAAAAACCATCCTTTGTCAAATGAACCAACAGTAATTGATTCATTCTAAATAAAGAGTCAATTGAGGTATATTGTGATTTTACTTCAGTGAACTATCAATCCTCAGAAAAAGATACCTTAATCCAATTGCATCATTCATTCTTTTCTCACAGCTCGAAGACAAACAGAACAGTACAAGTATTCCCTCGGTGTTGTTTTTCTTTTTTACAATTTTGAACCTGTACTTGGTTTGTTATTCTTTTTTTTTTGGGTACAATTTAGAACTTGTAAGAATCATTTTTGTTCATCATTTCACGATTCTCCCATATTAGCAATATAGATAATTTGATAAACCAATATGTTCTTACATGTTGAAGTTGCTGATCTTAGCTATATATCTTCAGCCGCGCCTTTGAACAAGCAGGGAGAGATCCAGGCTGCATATTTACCCAAGAAAAAGATATTGACATTGAGAAGATTAAGCAGTCTAAGTACTTTCTTTCTCTTTTTCAGCAACATGGAGGCACAGTTATAGGTGAACAGGTGTGGGGACTAAATAATTTTTTTATTTCCTGTTTCTTTTCTATCACCAGCACTGAGAATCCTATTTACATGCTTCTTGTTTTTTTTGTTTGCTTTTCCTTTTCTCTTGAATTCACTGCATCTATAAGAACTTTATTCAAGTTACTTTCCATTGCTGTGCATAAAGAGTAATCGTTTGAGAATACGTGAAGTCATCTGAAGTGTATTATCTTGCAGAATAATCAATTAAATAGACATGCCAATGTGAGTAGCCGGGCCTTGAATACACCTGCATACACTAGTCCAAGAGATTTCTCCTTGATAAAAAATAGAAGCTTTGCAAATGATAGTTGCCCAGAGGCTCTCCCTGTTGATAGATTTCACTCAAAGCATAGCTACCCAAAGCATCAAGCTGTGGACATTAAAGATGAAGAGGAAGAAAGAACCTGTGTCAATGGTTCCAAAACAAGACGGTTGCACAGGGAAAGCAGTAGCTCTAGAGAGGAAAGCATTTCATCCCCATTGTGTGCTGAAGAAGCTGATGTTGATGCTTCTCCAAATGGATTTGTCACTGCTAGAACGAAACTGGTACCTCTTTCAATTCTCGTGGAAGCTTCTTGAATGTTGAGTTATGTATGTTATCACAGCTACAAGCCTACAACTTTCTGAAACAATACCCCTCAATTCCTTTTTAGTTGTCATGTTGCGCTTTTCGAGAGTCAATTTGACTAACTTTCAAAACTAATTTTATTTTTTGAGAAAGGTAACAATTACTCTATATATGCACAGGTATACGACCACTAGTATCCCACCAAGAGGTTTGTAATTACATTGTCCCCGAATCATATTCACTTACAACCAATCTATACTAGTACTAATTGCCGCCGAATTGTCTAAGGCTACTGTTTACACCAAAAAGAGTACAAAGATAAACAATTAAACTTAAATCTCTGGATGCAGCTTTGTTTCGCGACAAAACATCTCTGATTCCTTTCTAGCCACTGTCCACCATATACTAAGATGGGACAATTTTCCATCTCTCCTCCTTTCTTCCTGCAATTCCATCCCTGTTTCAACACTTCAAGACCTCTTTGATCCTCCCTGGCTTCACCCATGTGATCTTCCTCATGGTGGTGAACATCTGCCAAAGTTGGTTTGTCCACTTGCAGTGTAAGAAGAGATGGTTGACCGTCTCTCTCAAATTAGATTATTAATTCGATATTTTTTAATAAAAATTTGAATATTCAAAAACAGTATGAAAAGTATTATAAATTGCAATTTTTTTTCATATTAATATGATGAAAAAATACATGTTAAAATGTTGGTCAAAATTTATTTTGTTTGACTATCAAAAAGGAAACTATGACAACTAAAAAGGAACGAAGGGAGTATATTTTAGGCTTTTATTTTGTCTAATCAAGACTCTCTGACTTGTTTGCTTTAATGCACAGAAAAAAGGATTCCTTGTCTGACTACCAACTTATTTTCGTCCACATTATTCTTTATTTTTCTCTTATTCTTAATCCAAAAAAAGGTTATATGAAAGTCCAATCAACAAATATAAGGGTCTGATTAACAGTTCTTGATTCCCTAATTTAAAACTCAGAAGTACTCAGGTGGATCATTCCCTGGGGAGGGAATGAGTAAATGCAATGCAATAAGGATTTTCCTATTTATCTGAAACTTTGTATGTTATATAAGGTCAAATTTTAGATTAAGAGTAAGAAGAGTGTATTTTAATAGCAACTATGAAAATTGGTGTAACAGGAGAGAATTTTATGGACCTAGATTTCGATAGAAGAAGACAGTTGATCAACTCCTTAAACCCAAGGGACTGCCGCTCTTGAAACTTCTCAGATTTATAAATCTTTTGTTTTGTGTGTGTGTATTCTGATCATTTCATGCTGTAGGAAATGGACACAAGACAGAAGCGAGGGTTGGGCAGATCACCAAGTGCTTCAATCTCCCCCCAAAACGATAATACCTTGATGAACAAAGGCTGTGGAGTCAGGTCCTATGGTTTTCCGCGCCGTGGCATACGGGGCAATTTCGTTCCTCCTATCAGAGGTAGTGGGAATAATGTAGGCAATGTTACTTCACGTAATGCTGGGAAAGGAGAAGATACTTTAGATGATTCAACAAAGAGATGGTTAGTTGACTTTTTACTTGTTTTGTCTTAGTAGAGGTCTACTTTGAGCTAATTATGCTATTTAATTCAAGTTATTTTAGCTTAGTCCATTTTATAAAAGATGATCATAAGACGATCTATAAAGGTGTCTCATAATGCGAAATGGTTGTCCTAAATCTTCATATTATGTGCCATTCAGTTTGGAGATGTTAGTTGGTCCTGATGGTGAGCTTCCTGAGAAATTGAGGAATATAGAGCCTCGACTTGTTGAGCATATCAGCAATGAGATTATGCATCGAGATCCCAATGTGCGATGGAATGACATTGCTGGCCTGGAACATGCTAAAAAATGTGTGACTGAGATGGTCATCTGGCCATTATTACGTCCAGACATATTCAAAGGCTGCCGATCTCCAGGACGAGGTCTTCTTCTGTTTGGTCCACCAGTAAGTTCATAGTCCACCTAGTCAAGACAGGTTTAGAAGAAGCAGTTTCCTGTGTACTTATAAATCTCTCATGCTTTAGGGAACTGGCAAAACAATGATAGGGAAAGCTATTGCTGGCGAGGCAAAAGCAACCTTCTTTTACATATCTGCCAGCTCTTTGACAAGCAAGTGGGTATGTCATATTATTGTTTATGTATATTATTCTATGAAAAACTGAAATCTACTTGATTCCTTTTCTTGAAAGAAAAGGAGATGAAACCCCCAACTTCCTGCAAGATATTTAACTATCGATGTGAATTGCGATAAATAAGGTAATGGGGACGCCACTGTTTTTAAGCTATGAATTCATCTCTTTAATCTCAAATCTTACAGGAATAATAATCTCTTTGTAGGTAGCATAAACATTTTACCTTGCTTACAATTTTATGGCCAGCAACTAGGTTTATGATATGAATTACCGAGTGAATAAACACTAAACTGGAAATCTCCCAAGTCATTTGGAGTTTAGTGGTAGAGCTGTACAAGATGCTGTAATTCACACCTGGGAATTTGATAAGAAATGACAAGGAAATGTAATGGATTGGGCAAGCGTGCATGATATTTGAAGTTTCGATTAGGTCTTATTTGCAGTTATTACAGGTAGTCTAAGTGAAAATATTTTGCTGATCTGGATTACTATAATCTAATGCATGAGACCTGCGTTCCAGCTATCTTGTTCTAGATATCTATTTAAAGGTGGATGGAACTATCTTGGCTAATGATTTTGAGTTCATGATTGTAGATTGGAGAGGGGGAGAAGTTGGTGAGGGCGCTTTTTGGAGTTGCCAGTTGTCGTCAACCAGCTGTTATTTTCGTTGATGAAATAGATTCTCTGTTGTCTCAGGTATGTAATTCTCTGATACTTCAGTGTAAATAGAACTCTTTTCCTTAGTGCATGCTTTTTGCATACCAAATGGGATGCAATAATTTGAAGAAGAGCAAATCGTGCAAATTGCTTGCTTCCTTCCTTTTCTGTCAAATGGAAATGTTGGATTTAATCAGAATTGTGGTTGAGTCATGCAGTGACAAAGAATTTATTTCTCTTGTCAAATCCTTAGCTAGCTGATACATAAATTGGTATTATACCAACTTTTGACTCCCTACGAATTTGGGGCTTTTGGCATTTTCAAAAAAATAATTTTAGAATCATTAGGGCAGAGAGAAACAGAAGAGCGAACACATGAGAAATGATTTATAGTAGAGAATTCAGTGTTCTCTACTTGTGAATTTTTGGAGGGACATTGTGGTTGAAAACTTGATAAGGCTGCAGCACAAGCATCAATCATGCATGTACACGTGCATATTAAGAATATATTTTTAGCTTTTTGCTGGACTTTGCTTCTCCATAAACTGATTGCCAATTAGGGACATAGAGAGCTTTTTATAAGAGTTTTTATGGTTGCAGCGCAAGTCAGAAGGTGAACACGAATCTAGTAGGCGCCTGAAGACTCAATTTCTGATCGAGATGGAAGGCTTTGACAATGTGAGCGAACAAATTCTTCTTATAGGTGATTTCTGGATTCCTCTACACTTCAGCATGTTTAGAGAAGCAGATTCCCGTTTAAAAACCAAGTAACCAGTTCCAGTCACAAACCCATGCCAGTCAAAAGTTCCTTTGTTTGCCCAAGAGGTGTGCGTTGTGGATGAATCCATGAGGTGTACTTTTGTACATTGGGAATTAACTGAGAAATTTCAATCTGCCAGATTCCTTTTTACTACAGAAAAATCCTTAATTTAGTTACTTGCAAAAGAAAATTTGATGGTATCATTCATTGAAACAGGTGCAACAAACAGGCCCCAAGAACTTGATGAGGCTGCAAGGAGACGGCTTACTAAAAGACTTTATGTTCCACTTCCTTCCTCAGGTGCAAGCAAGAGCCTCCTTTTTTTTTTAAAAAAAAAAAATAATCCGGAGTGGACTGCAGTGATCAGTTTGTTGACCATATCTCTTGGAATACAGAAGCAAGAGCTTGGATTGTCAAGAGTCTATTGGAGAAGGATGGATTGTTTAAGCTTTCAGATGACGATATTGTCTCCATTTGCAAATTTACGGAAGGTATTCACAACTCATGTTGCTAACATTCAAAAACATCAAGTCCCATCGATCTGATGAGGCTGTAGTTTTGTCCATTGTTCCTATTTTCTTTTTTCCTTTTATTTGTGACATTTATTTATCATGTTTTGCTTAAATTTTCAGGGTATTCTGGGTCTGACATGAAGAATTTAGTGAAGGATGCTTCCATGGGTCCATTGAGGGAAGCTCTCAGGCATGGTATTGAAATTACAAAGCTAAAGAAGGAGGATATGAGACCAGTACTCCTTCAGGTAATTTTGCACGCACCCAAAAACAGTGAAAGTTAGACTCTGTAAGAGAAAACAAAAGAAAAGAACTACTCAATACTAGTCCCTAATTTTCTCATCACAAAATTTTCAATATGTTATTTTGCATAGGACTTTGAGAGTGCGTTACAAGAGGTAAGGCCTTCTGTGTCTTTGAGTGAACTTGGTGCATATGAGGACTGGAACAAACAGTTTGGAAGCTTAGCACTTTAAGAGCCAGAGGAATGACTACATCAGAGAATAATGTAAGTTGCATGACCTTTACATTTCTTGCGAGAGTGCTAGCAAATAATTCATGGATTTCTTCTTTTCATGTTCAGCTACACGAGGGATATGTAAATTCGCGAGCTACATAAATGACGCCATCCAGATCAAGGAGACATTTCCAATATGCCAGACAATTTAGGTATATTGCAGCATTTGTCAATGTCAATTGTTCAGTTTTTGTTTTCTTCTTCCGATAGCTAAATCATTGTCTAAATAGTTGTAAGCCTGCTGAGACTTGTTCTTGTTAAAGAGAAAAGATTCAAGGTTTTTTACGGCCGGCAAAAAATTGATGAGGACATCCTTTGGGAAGAACAAAAAATTGTTTGCACGAGCAATACATTTTTCTCTTCAATCGTTGAAATTTAAAATCACTTAAACTGGAAATTGAGTTTTTTGTGCAGCATCCATTTGTGTTTTGTCGAGGAGCTGGAGAAGGAAATACAACCCATTAATAGAAGAGATATCAATAAAAGTTAGTAGGGCATCATGGCCTACATTACATTGGAAACCGATATTTGTAAAATTTTGTTAGTACATATCTAGTTATGCTCCTGGCTCCCGCCAGGAATCTGCTTCGAGATTGGTAAGGTCAGCGCCCCGTCACGCTGCAGATCTGTATTAAACATGTTCTGAGTTTAAATAAGTCAATAAAGAATTACGTCTACTTTGCACTTCTTGCACCAACAAAAAATTCTATTTTTTTTGGCATCTGGCTTGGTTGCAATTTAATAACTAATAGTTGCCAATGTAAATCTTGAAAATAGTATTATAGCGTGAAGTTAACGCATGTGTCTTTCAATTTGATAAGAATACAGTAATTAAAAAAGAAAAGCATGCTGTTGCTGCGAGCTGTAATATAAGAGTATGTTCTAAAGCATAGAAACAAATTTATTTAACGATTTAATAAGAATGGAAATCAGATTGATTTTCAACTCTCACCTGATTGGTGCTTAAACCTTTGAGACTTGTATCTATATTTTATGTGATATTTTTCCTTTCCTTGATTCCTTCAATTGGTACCAAAGTTAGAGATCTGTACCATCCCTTTTGTTATTGTAGTCTTAGCAGGCGGCTATACCTCTCTGTTTTATGTAAATGTACCTTTTTATACACATTATTTATTTGATTAATCGGATAACATGTGTTTCAAGAAGGGACCGAAGAGTAACGGAAAATAAGCCACAAAGCACTTTCATCTTCTAAAACAAATTTCTCTTGGTACATCCTAAAGACTATGAAGGATTTCAATTTCTTTGTTTCTTTTCTTGTCTAGTTAATTTTTTTCACACAAGCTTCTTGGTTCCGGCCGAAGTGAAAAGAAGAGATTACAGCGAAAAAAAATCGAGGATCGGAAAATTGTCTTGGCTATTAGAATCTTTAGACAAAGTTGAAATAATCCTTCGGAGCCGTCCTTGAGGATGTGCGCCAATGTCTTCCCTATTCGAAGTAATTGATCTCTTCATACTAATTAGGAGTTACAACCATAACATATTTCACTCCCTTAGTTGGATACCTCCTTCAAAATTCGTTTTGATCCAATCTGCAGGAATTAAAGCCCAGCTAGGTAGAAAACGAGAGCTCTATTATAAAACGCAATTCTTTGAGGCAATAATGCTGGCGGCTGTTGGAAGGAGAACTCGTTGGAGCATGTGAAGACCTTGCAAAGAGACTTAGGGATCATCTACGTATATCTGGTTGTATGGACAAAAATCTTAAAACCACCAGCCATATGAGCTGTTAGGAGTGGCAAAAATACAGGAGGATCCGAACAAGCTGGTCTGATTTGGAAACGCTTCAATATTGAAGCTACAACATACTTCATTTGGATAAAGGCCAATTCTTTCCCAAGGCAAACTCTTGGACCTGCTTGGAAGACAGGAAACTTGTAGGAATTTGATGCCTGCTCTGCTCCTTCATCTTCTTCTGAATTCTGCATCCATCTCTCTGGTTTAAACTCCAAGCTGTCCTTCCCCCACAAGTTTTCCATCCTTCCCATACCATAGGGGAAGTAGGTCACTCTATTGCCAGCTTTGATACGAGTACCATCTGGCAAAATATCATCAGCAATTGCATGTTTTGAATCCCATGCAACTGGTGGATAGAGTCTCATTGTCTCACAAAGGCAAGCTTTCAAGAATTTCATCTCTCTCAGTATCTCATGCTTTGTTAGCATTTCGGCTTCTATAAACCTTAGCTCCTTGGAAACTAATTCATTTTCTATCTCAGGATGGAGAGTAAGTAGATAAAACAACCAAGTCATTGCCGCGGATGTTGTGTCTCTTCCTGCCATAATGAAGCTTATCACCATGTCCCTGACTTCCTCCTCATCAAAATTTTCTGCCAATATCAGTTTTGAAAGAAGATCTTTATTGATCTCTTGCTGGTTTTCTCCTCTGATCTTAATCTTTCTCTCGCGGATGATATTAGCGACTGATGAATGGATTTGATCAATGGCTAGTCTCAGTTCTCTTTCAGATCCAATATTTAACCATCTTTTCACCTTCCATATGGCAAATATTGGAGCAGCTCCTCTACCAGCAGATATCTGGGAAGCCCTTTCGAAGGCATCTAGCAGAGGCGAAAATGGAAGAGAATCATTGAGGCAACATGGATCAAACCCCAAGGAAACTTTGCAAACCACATCAAATCCAAGTCTTCTTAACAAGTCTTGCAAGTCAAAAGCTCTATTTTCAGCCTCCATTAATTCCAAAATAGGCAACAACTTGTTCTCCACTTCTTCTTTGAGGGCATGGACAACGTAATCTCTCAAACACCTCGCGGTGAACTCGTGGCTAACCATCTTGCGCTGTTTGTACCACATTTCTCCATCCACATTAAATATACCATTTCCTAGAAAATCACCAAGAATATCATTGAACGGCTTGCCTTTAGGAAAATTGTCAAAGTTGGTTTTGAGCATGTACTCTACGTTGTGTGGATTTGCTGTTACTATGGTCCTCCGTGCACCTAATCTGTCTATCACGATCGTTTTTGTTGGTGACTTAGAGAGAAGATGAGTGTACCAATCTAGTAGACGATAGCGGTTCTTGTAAAATGAAATCAAGCAACCTATGATGGGGTAAGTTGGTGGTTCAGCAACGCCTCTAGCATGGAATTGTTCAACTATGACATACCATAGATATAGAATTCCTATTAGACAAAAGCATGGAAGAATGAAGGGGTATGTGGTGAAGATGGAGAAGAAGGTGACCATGTCTATCAATTTTTTAAACAAAGAAAACTGACGACCGTATATTTGTACATCCATAGGTAATAAACTAGTTTGGTCCATATATAATATATTAATTCGCACATGCATAAATAATTCTATAGCTGTTATTGATCTGTCTTTTAGAATATTAATTAAAAAGACGAGTAGGTGGTTAAGTCTTCACTTGTATGCTTTTCTTTGAAGCGCATTATATTGTAATTGCTTACTTAAATGCGAATATAGTCATGTAGACTCGGAATATAGCATTTTGTCCATTGTGATGGCGGTTTCCTTGTGGTAAACTATGAATATTTTTGAATTGTATTCCGATCATGCATTTTCTCGAAGTCACATAAAATAATACATGAGTGACACTTGATCCTCCCACTATTTTATTATAGAGAATTTATCTCTTTACTATATCCAAGCGGCAATATTTCTTTATTACCGCATTTATTTCATGGACATGTTCAGACAGCAAGCGTTTAATAGCGCTATATTGCATGTTCTGAGCATACCTTGTTTGTGGAGGGAAGGAAGGGAAAGGTGGAGGGATTTTCTTTCTTTGGATGGCTATCAAAATGAAAGGGACCCATCCCTTTCAACTAGAATCTAGACAAAAAGAATAACTTAAGTACTGTTTTCTACATAACTTTCCTATGTATGAAACGTCCGGTCCTCAAAACTCAAATTCTCCACACTAAGTAATCCTAAAGTATCCCGCAAACTCAAGCGCTTTCTTTGTCCAATATTAACTTTATTCAAATTCATTAAAAATATAATAACTAAGTCATCCATATTTAATAATGAAAGTGATGATATTATGTAGCCTTTAATGAGGATATAGTTAGAAACAAGTCTCATCTTGCATCTTAAATGTGATATTTTTTTTAGCTAAAGTGATGGTTACTTTTGAGTAGAGAGAGTAACATGTAATATTATTTTTTATCCATCCAATGGTACAGTCGAATTTAATGGATTTTGCTTAAATAATGCATTTATATTGATAAAAATTGAAAACGAGTTTTGCCTCTGCATATATATGATAGAAAAGAATCGAATGGTGTCTCCTTGGAGATTTCTCAACAACCAACAGAACATTTAATCTTGCAATTAATTATGTCTCAACTCAAAACACAACCCCATACTATCGGACAAAAAATCCGACGGATTCACAAGTACGTGGGGTTAGGTTGATATTCTCAATCTTATTCAAAGCAGAATATGTCAGTTCCCAGTAGAGAAAGGAGCTGCCCTGTAAGGTAAGGTTGTGTCAGCCGGTTAATTAATTTTGTTGTACTTGACAGATGGAGACATTTGCCATGATAAAGTACATGCAGCCACACAAATGCCGCTGTTTACCTCCTTTTAAGGCAATATCAATGCCCCACCCCAACAAACAGAGTGAAGCCAAAAGTAGTATATAACGATGAAGCATTAAATGAAGATAAGATTCACATTCATTCACCGGGAATAAATCCAACGGTTAGGGAGATCAACAAGACAAATTTTGACTCCCATCACTTATCCTTGAATAGACATGTGAAGCAGGAAAAGACACAACAGTGCACACTTTTTGTAGTATTAACAGTTTGAATTTGACAAGTAGCCAAATTTTTTTTCAAAAAAATACACTTCCAGAGAGAATAAAATCTTTCCGCTTCTATAAAACATAAGCGCTTATTTCAAATAAATTAACCAAGAATTTTCGACTTCCCATAATCTAGTCTAACCAGAATCAGAGATTGCTAAAAAGCACGCAACCTTATGAGATAGTAACTAAATCTAATTCCTAGTAAGTTGATGTTACCTACCTGTATTGTGTGTGAATCATTTAAAACCATCACGTTTACAAAATCTCCCTTGATTCTAAGAGAGACAATACTACTTTCAACTTTTCGGGCACAAAATTCCAACTTAACTATGAATCATAACTCTTACAAATTCGTGCATAGAATTCCAGTAAGAAGTGGTCAAACCATCCGATGCATTCTAGAAAACACACGAAAAATATATATTCTTAGATGGCATTTATGTTTTGGTTAACAATAATATTCTTTTAATCTTTCAGTTGACAATAAAGATCAGCGGAACCTTATTTTTGGTTAGATATAAGATCTTATCTATTCCTTTGAGTTGGTCCATGTCTTGTTAAGAGTAGAGAGCTATAATCGTTTATCAGAACTTTGACTTGCTGTAAAGAGGGATTTGTGTATTTTATCTCGAATACTTTACTAATGCAAATTGATTCGACATTTGTGCCGTATCACCACTTTCAACAATCATAATATAAATGAACCTTTTTCTTTTTAACAAATATGATCATTTCTCAACTTGTCTAATTACGTACGAATGCACCTCGAACTGATCATCTCATCTCATCCCAGTTCATCTTCGTTCTTTCTGGAGGGTGCTACATCTAAGATCTAGTTTGTCTCACTAGTCATCCTAAATCATTCACACTCCTCCATCGGTTTAACTTTGGGTTGACTCATTAGTTTCGTTAAATAAGAGAGACACAACCTATTCATAACTGCAGTAAACAAGCACACGCTCAAAATGAAGAAAAGCAAGCTATCTGTGGTGAAAGAATAGACTTCCACGTGGTGGTTGAAGCAGCAAGAAGATTCAATCATCAGCTTGCGAGGAAGACACAGTACAACTACACCTCGGTCCCAAACAAGTTGGGGAAGAGGACATACTTGAGAGACCAAATTGATGAAAAAGTAGCCACTTGCGAAGTGAAGCAGAATTTAATAACCAGTTTCCTAAATATTCTAACCAGTTATGATTGGAACCCCTCTTGCTTTCATTTCAGTAGTTCTGACACCCCAAAACTCAAACAAATTATTAGGAACTTGTACAGATCAAACTGCAAAGGAATATAGAGAAATAGATACTTGGGAAGAAACCAACAGAATTGATTAATAAGATGCAATCACTTCCAAATTATTATAATTTCCATTAGTATTCTGAGACATCAAGAGAACATTTTATTTTCATTTTAAGCTAGGAAGATACAAACCACCAAGGCCTGCCATGCTGAATACTGTCAACACATGAAACACAGCCTAAAGATTTGCTTGACCAACTCGGACTTGAACCCGATGCCATGAGGTGTTCAGAATTCCTCTCAGATTCCAGATAGAATCTACACTTTCAGGTTGGACATTTGCAGATATATCCACCTATTTAACATAGAATATCCAGTGAGAATAGAGCAAGGAATTCGGCAGACTGATGTTTTCCAGTATAAAATAACATGAGAAAGCAACTTCTTAATGCATATAGCAAATTATGGAATTGCTAGATGTGTCATCGCACATTTTCATGTTAAAACTGCAGTCCTTAGAATACTAGAATACTTCACTGAAGTCTAATACTGATCCCGAATACATCTCATTCTAAAGATAGATTTCATCAGAAATAGTTGCAGGTAACAGCTGAACCTTTTTCTATTAGAATTACGAAAACAAGCAAATTTTACAGATAACTAGTTACTTACAGCTTTAGCAACTATTTCCGCACTCTGTGGAATATTTGCCTCAGCTTCAAAAAAGACCCATGCCCATCTGTCACAACTTGCATCATCAGCAATATACGGAATGCCAGTTCTCTGGTATCTGGTGGCTTCCTCCCAAGTTTTACCACCATCTATAGACACATCTACCCTTTCTATGCCACGCCCACCTCCTGATACTGCGTACCCCTTGATGGTAATCTGAAACAAATACCAGCTGCTAGAACAACCTAATGAAGTACTGTGATTGTCTACATACAGCAGTACAAAACAAGACCACATAATTGAACCATGCAAATTCTCTTTTTTACTCAAGACACTGGAACAGTGCAAATTCATTTACTCATGCATATGCAAGAGTGTCCATTAAAGAAATAAGATAAATGTCAAGAAATGCTTGAACACAAAGTTAATCATATTAAAACTGACCTTTCCATGCTTTACAACACTCACATCCTCCAGGGAACATATTGCGCTCTGTAACCAGAAAAAGGTATAAAGTAACTGTCAGCAATTGACAAATTTTAAGTTGTAAGCCATGTTGGTAAACAGCAAGATATAAATGCCAAAGATAGGCCAGATCAATCAATCATTTGACCAATAGCCAGTTAGCTGACCGGATCATCTCAGATCTGGAAAATAGACACTTCAAAGTAATCAGAATGCTTTCTACTTTCTAGAAACATCATTTAAAGAATTCTAGTAACACCATATCTCAGGGACATCAATACTTATTACACAGGAAAAGAGAAGTTTTGACATAACGTTATCGCAAATCATATCCCGGTTGTAAGACTTTATCAAACAAATTAGTACACATGCATCAACCATTTAAATTCCACTTGTAAGAAATATTGGAGAAGAACATTATTGAATTGTGTCTAACATTATTACATTGAGACCCTATTTACAGATACTATATTAGGCTCCTTTTCCGACTAGGATACTATAATACAATCCTTTTCCAAGTAGGATTTTCTACATACTATTACTCTTCCTAATCCTATTCTAAGGAAATTTGTAGATATTATTCTTGTTCCTATTTCTATTATAACACAACTGTCATATCCAACTAAGAGTTCCTCTCAAGTTTAACGAACTTTGTGTGTGCATAATGTATGTATATGTATGTAATGTTGTGAGAAACTAAGTATACTCTTGACAAAATATGAGTTAAAACTGAGGAAAAAATGTATTTGAAGTTGGAAAATAAAGTTTGCACAGTTGAGATTTGTAAATGGAAATTGAAGATTTGGCAAAACTTCACTTGAAAATCAACATCAACAGATCCCTCAACTTCATGGCCAAACCTCAATTTGCAAATGCTGCTTCAGTATTTGCAAGTGAAGCTATGGACCAAGTGGGTCCTAAGCATGTCCAATTTCGGAACCTTTAGGTAGCAGGAGTAGGCGTGTTTTATATCTGTCGTATGTGTGTTAATTCTATCGTATTTACATATTGACATGTGCTTTTTGTCATATCTAGTTTATTCTGCTTATGGGTTTTTGAGACGAGGGTTCCCAGGAATCAGCCTCTCTACTTCTATGAGGTAGTGGTAAGGTCTGCGTACATTCTACCCTCCCCAAACCCCACTTGTGGGATTCCACTGGGTATGTTGTTGTTGTTTGGAATAATCAGTGGCGATAGTCCTTTAGTTAGTTGCAAAATCATGAAAATCATGAAGCATAATGGACAGCGGCTTCAGTATTTTGTGGAAACATAATGAATTCTTCATTATCCAAATTAACAGATATTGATTTACACATGTACAAAGACACTGCGTAACCTACAAATTGGGGTAACACGATCCACAAGCAACTCAAAAATTTCATACAAGTACTGTTTATCAAGTTATTATATCCAAATAAAATGACCAAGGTGGTGCTGGCTTCAAAAATTCGAAAAAAGAGTTTCAGCAAAGATCTGAAAAGAGTTTCGAATACAAGCTTCCAAATTTTTGAAGCAAACGCCAGCCAAACCTGTTATCATGACTTCCCAGTCTACCTCTTTACAGGATAGATAAGTCTATATACAAAAGACTAAAAGAGCCCCAGCAAAAAACATACTGATGGAGAGAATTTCACCACTTACCTGAACAGGAAAGTCCATCTGCGGTCTCCTAGTAGACCAGTTGATGTTATCCCAATTCACTGTTGGTGGAAACATCTTGTAATCTTTTTGCATAAAGAATCCCTATCCAGCAGATATTGTGTTAGCAAGTTAAAAACAAATTGCTTCATCATTCTGAAGTTACTAATACATAAATAGCAACCTGGCATTCTTCGGCAATGATATTGATGGAATCAAGCCACTTAACTGAACGGGCACCTATCACACCAGGGACAACCACACGTAGTGGATAGCCATGATCCCTATTAAGTGGCTTCACACGTGAATCCAGTAAGGTTAGTATAGCATATTGTAAATTGAGTTATCAACTTATCAGGTTTTAAAAGGAGATTGCAAGGGTGAAGGGCCGAAGCAGAAGTTTCCAAGCTGACACTCAAAATGTTAGCATTCTCATTATCAAGATATCGAGTGCAGAAACAAAATTACAAAGATAATTTTAGAATAGCATGCTCAAAGTACCCCCAGAACTAACTTTGCTTATGGGATTACATTGGGTATCTTGTTGTTGGTATGCTTAAAATACCGCTTTTTATTAAGAAGGCACAACATGTAATTAGAAGTATAATTCTCTGCCAATCAGATATCACCCTCTTTCTTCCCATCGATTGCTGTCTTAATGGACCACAACCAAATAGATGACATTAATTTTAAGTGGAAATAAATTCAGAAAATCATCCCAGCTAAAGCAACCAACTCACAAAACTCCGCTCAATGAATTTGAAATACAGAATAAGCCAACAATGCCATTTGATACTATAATAAGGCACAGTATTCAATACACGAGATTACAATTGATTGATACACTGAGAGTGACTAAAAACACAAGTCAATCACTCAAATTTAACACAATGCTCATCCCTTAATGAACCAGACAACTCCACAAAGTTGGAACTGATGGAAAAACCCATTTGAATAGTTTATCATATTGGATTTGAAAGTGACAAAGCATGGTACTTTACGTCACATCAAGAGCAAAAAAATAAGAAAAAATTCTCCAACAGTTTCAAATAGGATTCTTTAGTTTTGACTTTGAACAAATTGTAAAGAAACTTATAAACTGCACTATTTAATATTTAACAAGGGAAAATTACAGACCCTCATGAAACTTGTCTTTTTAAGTGTACAATAGGAAAGCTATACAGAGAACAGTCTGTGGGTTGCTTAAAGCTAAAATTAGAGTATAACTTGTTTGAATAATTTGCTTGGGAAATCTGCATATTATGTTGGAACGGGCTAAAAGACATACTTCAACTTAAATAACATAGGTAAAGCAACTACATTATTGGGAAAGCTGAATAAGGAAAAAGGTCAAGCTGATATAAAACCAAAGTCGCACACAACATCAAATGCAAAGCATACCATCATTTTACAAGACAATAAAAGATGAAACTGAGAAAACAAACATATGTAATAAAGATTGAAGACAAAGATTTGTATTACCTCTCCATTCATTTCATAAGCGAGCAGAACATCAGCTTCAGGGTTTGTAGCCTGACTCAATGGAATTGATGCCTTGTAAGGACCTCCATTTTCCTCCTAGAATCATAACGATGTTGCTGAGCCAGGGAAATTTTACAGCAAAGCATATATTTCTAATAAAGAAATGTAAAAGAAGAAAAGAGAACAAAGAAACAACAATTTTTATTAAGAAATAAGATATTCTACATAATCACCTTACACTTGTCAATGCTTACAAACTCAACATGTTTTCCTCCAGATTGGGTGATGCATGTCAAATAAGGTATTCCAACTAATTCTAGAACATCTGCCAATTTTGCTCCACCCCAAACAGCTGAAATGCACAACAATGTAACTAGTTAAATGTAAATTTATTTATTTTTATAAAAATGAGACATCAACAAGCATTTTACACCAAAAAGATTTATCTCAAAAAAAAAAAGAATCCCAGAACAAATCAACTAGAAAAAATGATTTCTGGTGGAGGGAACGATGCATCTGTATTACTTAAAATTCATAACAACTGTTAGGCAGTTACCATAACCAAAATTAACTCCTGCCTCCGTCATCTCTTCCAAATTTATGTCCAGTAACTTCTTGTCATTTCTCCTCATACCCTCCCCCGCTTTTCTTTACTCATTTTTTAAACGAAAAAAAACAGACAAGGAACCCTGAATTGAATAAATAACAGTTACAATGGAACCATCTCTTCTACCATAGATACACGACCTTAACCATTATTCTTTTCATTACCAAACAAAATAACCTCACCAAATGCAGATTGCGAAAAAGATGAATCTGTCATTAGGGACACTAAATCCTATATATATTTTCTACCACATAGATGCAAATAGTTTAATTAATTCTTTACCATATTCATGGGATAATGAATTAGAATAAAATATAAATTCTTATACTCCTTCCACTCAATCATTAAAATTTCCATAACTTATTACTCCATCTATCTCAATTCATGCGTCATATTTTGACTAGGTATGGAGGTTTTTTAAAAGCTGTGTTGAATTGGGCTTAAAATGTTAATTTAACTCCTCCGTTATAAAAGTGCCAGGGGACAAATATTGAAATAATAACAGAAAATATCACATTTTCCAAAAATCATTCGAAAGAAGACTAAGCAAGAACATCAACATTACCAGAGTAGAGTGAACTGGATTACTCTAATACAATATTCAGTTCTTATGTTATATAGTTGTTAAATTTAATGTTCTGAGTCTCAAATTTTTCTTAAAATTAGGTCCCTACTCTCTCAAAAGGAAAACAATACTAGGATTTTTTCTTACGCTCTATTGACAGGAGCATAATGGACAGAATAAAAATCAAGCATAAGAACAAGGAGAAAGAGAAGAACATGAAAATGAAGAATCTGAACTACATATAGAAGAAAAAGAGGATGAAAATACAGAAAAACGACGACGGAGAAGATAAAAAAGAAGAAGATGAAAACGAAGAAATAGAGAAAGAAACAAAGGAAGAAGAAGAGGGAAAAACAGAGCAGTCTTTTCTTAGAGAACTGCAGCTTATCATCCAACTAGACATACTTTATACAGGTATAATGTAAGGCACATTAAGCATCCGAATCATGAACCTAATTCTACGTTGATACTCCCTCTGTCCAATTTATGTGGCTCACTTTCCCTTTGATTCCTTCTAAAAAAGAATGTAAACTTTCCATAATTAGAAATAACATAACTTTAAGTTTCTTCTGTTACCCTTAATGAATTGATTTATAGTCATACAAATGTCTAAGATTCGTTTTAGACACAAATTTCAAAAGACTTTCTTTCTTTCTTAAACCTTGTGTCAAGTCAAATGGTGCCTCACAAATTGGGACAAAGGGAGTACTATATAAGCTCGTTAAGATTTTTTAGAGGAAGTTCTTTGAAATATCTTTCAAGTGCTAATGATAAACAAACCCATCATCTGTTATACACATGAGTAGAAGCTAGGATTTGATTAAAGCTCTTCAAATGAACTCTTTTTAAATGAATTATTTCAAAAATTGATTTCATGGGTCAGTGACATTACTATTACATTTAGTAAAGTCATACTCACATGAGATAGTAAATGCTTCAAGGAGAACTTACCGAAATAAGTGAATAACAAGCAAACAAACTAGTACAGCAACAACAACAACAAAGCATCTTGAAAGCAGCAGCGAGACATGTAAATATATAGGAATTGAAACCTCTCAGAAGTAGAAGAAAAGGGAACAACTCGTACAAATCAGTTAAAGCAATCGCATTCACCAAGTCTTGTATCACAATAAGTTAAAACTAATATGGGGGAGCTACAAAGGAGCCTTGATGGTGGTCTCCTTTTCAAACCAAGGATGGAATAAAACATAGACAAAAACTATTGTATGTGTATGGTAGTATAGTAAGTCTACCGAGTAAAATTCCTTTAATTCTATTATTTTAGTACCAGCTGTCTTGACTAAAATAGAATTGCACTAGCAGAAATTTGGCGCACTCTAATAATCTTAGAATTGTATTTGGCTAATTAGAGAAAGAGTGTGTATACAAGATTACATATAGATAATGAATGGAAATGGAAATTTCCTAGCATAAGAAAGTTGAATTTGCAACTTCTCCATCCAATCTAGTTTATTTCTTAAGTTCTCTACAGTAGTAAATGAGAATTAGATATCAGACCAAGCATTTAAATGATGAAAACACTGCAGGTTTAATCAACTTACCATTTCCTAAAGCAGCAATATCCCAACCAACTCCTCTCACCTTTTGACTCTTGCTCATAGCAGTTCTTCTGTTACCAGCACACTAGTGCAGGATTAAACAAATTAGTTTTGCAAATAGCTGAACGATCAACAGTAGTGCGAATTCCCCTCGTGAGAATTTTATAAGCTATGGCCCAAAAAGATATTTTTCAATTTTATTATTTCCAATCCACAATTGTCTCCCAGCAACGAAGACAATGATCTGGAGCCAGAGCAATGAGAACTTACCTGTAAAGTGGCAGTAACAGTATATTTTGGAAGCTTCCTGTTGTTTATATACAAAAAATCCATCAATTATAGGAGCGAGCGCATGTACATTGAAGTATTGATGTAAAGGAGTCTGCAGTATCCTCACCAAATATCCTTCATAAACAACTCTTTGGAATTTTTCATAAGACCAGACAGAGTAACAGAATACCTGGAGAATGGCTAAGCACTATCAGCAAGAAAGCTCCAAAAGGTTAACAAAACCATGAAAGGATTTTACAACAAATAAGCCAACCTCTCTATGTCATCCACTACCGGTATGGGTCCGTGGTTTCTTTTGTAGAAGAAATCAACAGGAGTGATATAAGAAGAAATCAAAGCTGAACGAGTTGGCTCAGCATTGAAAGGTTCCTACAACAACGTAAGGTAATCGGCGATTCCTTAATGATTCGATCAGCAGAAGAAATTCCAGTCACTCTCAAAAATTTAGGGTTCAGATAATCGGAAAACTTGATTGCTGCGAGCGTGGGAAAAGAAGAAAGAAAAAATGAAAGTATATAGAGAAACCTTGGAATTGATTTTAAGGCAAGGATGACGAGGGGGTTCTCGCGAGTAATCGGAGGGCCCTTTGATCCCAGGCATTTCTCACTTGTCAGTTTCGTTTGCCGTCTGCTTCCTGCTAGGTGTGTTGTGTGAGCTGCGAGAGAGATGAAGCAGATTTGTACAAATATTGGAAGTTGAGGCTAAGAAGCAAAAGGTTATTTTATTCATTCATCATATAACAGTGCGTTGGGACTTGTGACGTGGATCATTGTGCAGGTCGCCTCGACGGATTATGTACATGTCGTCTGGCCAGCTCATTGTTTTTGGCTTTATTGAATCTACTCAGTTTTTACTTATTTATTTTTATAACTAATAAAATAATCTTATATGGGAAAAAAATATTTTGGAAGACGAATTAAGTTATTTGTAATTTGTTTATCTTATTTTATTTAATTAAAAAAAGGATATGTTTTCCCTTTTAATAACTATAAATTTAATTTTCAATATGACATATTTAAAATTGTAAAATTAAATGATGTTTAGATACATTTTGTATATTTTTATTTTAAGAAAAAAAAATTCATACTTCACAAGAAGGAATTATTAATTTAAGAAAAATATCAACGCGACTAACTTTAAAGAATTTTTCAATGATTTTTTTAATAAAACAAAGGGAAATAACTGAGGTTTTTTTTTACCAATGGATTTTTTATATCAAACGAGAGGGATAAAATTTTGTGTTTACTTTAAAAATAAAAAGAAGTATCAAGGATAAAGGAGCGACAACCACAATGATAATCTGGAGCTTTTGTTTACCTTCAAATCTTTAAGAACCTAAAAAAGGAGTATTTTAATTGATGCATGGATTAAACGTATTTATTTTTTATTGAATTTTCAATTCTATTTTTTTTTTTTTTTTTACACATTATGTAGCTTAAAGTTCACAAACATTTTTTTTAGTGATACAAATTTCTAAAGTAATTTTTTCAGATACATTTTTGAAAGCGCAGCTCGGATCCAGTATGTTGTCAATTTGAATTTTGATGCGTCAACTTTCACCAAAATGAAACTCTTGAATATGAGGGGAGTTCGTTACAGACACCTCTGTAGTATCACCTATGCTCCCCACCTTTCTCTCCTAGCTGACCAATGTACTTCACTGCACCAACTCAAGCAAATCCATGCCCAAATGATTATCAGGGCTCGTATCCACGACAATTATGCCGCCAGCCGCTTACTCTCCTTCTCTGCTCTCTCACAATCAGGCAGCCTTTCTTATGCCTCAAGACTTTTCAACAGTATCAATGAACCTAATTCATTCATGTGGAACACTCTCATAAGAGCTCAAGCTGGTAGCTCAAATCCCCAACAGGCCTTGCTTCTTTATGTGAAGATGCGAAGACTTTGCGTCGCTCCTGGTAAACATACATTCCCTTTTGTACTGAAAGCTTGTTCCAACGTGATGTGTATTTATGTTAGCAGACAAGTGCATTGTCATGCTATCAAATATGGGTTAGATTTGGATTTGCATGTTGTTAATGGTTTGATCAGGGCTTATTCTGTTTGTCGTGTATTAAGGGATGCCCGAGAAGTGTTCGATGAAGTTCCTGAGAGAAATTTGAGTATTTGGACGACAATGATTTGTGGGTTTGCTCAGAATGATAGGTATAGTGACGCTATTCAGTTGTTTGAGCGTATGGTTGAGGATGGAATGACGCCCAACGGAGCTACCTTGGCTTCTGTGTTGTCAGCTTGTGCCCAGTCAGGTAGTTTGCAATTGGGAGAACAGATTCACGCGTACATGGAAGAAAACGGGATAGAATTAGGAGTAATTCTTGGAACGGCATTAGTGAACATGTATGCGAAGAATGGTGCCATTGTAGAAGCAAAGAAGTGTTTTAATGGTATGAGAGAAAGGAACATCGCCAGTTGGAATGCAATGATTTGTGGATTAGCTGCACATGGACATGCAAAAGAAGCAATTAACTTCTTTAAGGAACTAGAACAAGAAAAAGTGAAGCCAAATGACATTACATTTGTTGGTGTTCTGTCAGCATGCTGCCATGCTGGATTGTTTGACTATGGGGAAGGAATATTTTACTCCATGAAAGAGATGTACTGTACTGAGCCCAAGATTGAGCATTACGGATGCATGGTTGACATTCTTGGGCGGAATGCGAAACTGCTAGAAGCTGAGCAGCTCATAAGAGGAATGATTTGGAAGGCTGATGTGGTTATCTGGGGATCCTTATTACATGCATGTCAGAGCCATGGAAACATAGATATTGCAGAGCGTGTTGTAAAAGAAATTCTGCTTTTGAATCCAAATAATCATGGAGTTTATGTTGTCTTATCTAATATGTATGCAGAGGCTGAAAGATGGGAGGATGTGGTAAAACTAAGGAAGCGGATGAAGGAAGGAAGCTTGAAAAAAACGCCTGGTTGGAGTCTTGTAAATGGCGCTATCTGATTTTGCTCATTATTTGTAAAATCTTTTTCATCAACCATCATGAGGAAGATTTACACTTCCAAATTTCACAAAATACTGCATTTCAGGACCTGAATGCCATCACATTTATGAGAAATAGAACATCGGACAAGTTCCCTTAGATAGCCAGGGGATTTGGAAGCTGAACGTCAAAGCAAGTCTTTCCTGAAACATGAACCTTCACACTTTATTCTCAATCTTTGTTGAATAGGCTTGCTGGAAGTACCAACGGTGACATAACACCAGCAGACTCTATGACAATCCTCATAAAGTATTACCTCTCCCAGGAATACTTTTTATGCTCTTAGATTCTGTCTGAAATCCTGGATAGGAATTCATGTTAATGATGTTCAAGGTGGTTCTTTTTGATCTGAAATGGACCTCTTCTTTTTCCTTTTAAATCCCTTCTCCAAAACTGCTGCATGGAGAATGAGGGAATTTTACTGTCAAAGTTGTTCTCTTTTCTTTATTTTAGATGATAGAGTAATTTAGGGGAATAAGGGTCAAATAATTTGGTTTATATTATATTTTTAGTGGGTTGGATTTAGTAAGTAGGTCATTAAATGGTTTAGATGGATATATTCTTAGTTTTTCAAAATATTGGTTAGAAATAAAAATTAATTAAATAGGTTGAGTGACTTTCCAAGTAAAATATTGATACTTGAGTGACTTTAGAGTTAAAAATCAAAGTTGAGTGATTTTCTGAGAAAAAAAATCTATAGTTGAGTGACTTTGGAGTTGAAAATCAAAGCTAAGTGACTTTCTGTGGAAAGAGTCTATAGACCATATGGGATATTAACTTTTCTTTTATCGCAAACAGCTACCTGAGTACAAGGCATTGACAAGCATGTGAAAGGAGATTTTTTGAAGACAAGTGAGCAGAGTGTCCACAACAGATTAAATTTCTCTTATTAATTGAAAAGAGAACCATATCTGGGTGAGAATTTTAAGGTGCACTGCAGTTTTCTGCTCCTGGACACGAGCATCATTGCAGGAACAATCAAGCTATGCCGCTGGGTCAAGGAACCAAGATGAGAATATGTTTATTTTAAGTGGTGTGGCAACATAAAACTGCTTGATTTAACACAGTTCCAGGGTCTTAAGATTGTTCAGCTCCTTTTTCCGTCTCAAGATAGTGTTTCATACTCTTGAATCTTGGTCTTATGAGGATCTGGGACTCTAGAAAGACTCCAGATACTACAACTTACACCTGCAATCGTAATCGATGAACTCTTTCCAAAGACACACCTAAATTCATTGCTAGGACGTGTTTGGAAAATCTGATTACAAGGGTTCAGTTCCAGTGATTCTGCTCAACTCATCATACGCAGCTATTGGACCAGGCTAACAAAATGGTTATTGAATGGCAGCAGAAAGGCAGTATGTTCACAACATTTAGCTTCCAAATCCAGGCAATATAGATGCTGCCATGTGACCAGGAGATCACAGGTTCAAGCCTTGGAAACAGCATTTGACAGAAATACAAGCTAAGGTTGCGTACTATAGACCCTTGAGGTTGGACCCTTCCCCGGACCTTGCGCATAGCAGGAGCTTTTGTGCACCAGGCTTGCCCTTTTGCTTCCCTTTTTATCAGATAAATGATGTCGCTTGGCACTTCTGATGAGAATAGCCTGATATATCTGTATCGCTCTAATTCTACGCCTGCAATTTGTGCATGAAGTAATACACTTTGACATAATGTATTCATTCAAGAAGCTTCCTGACATTCTGTATTCCAGTTGTATGTTTCGGTTCAGTACGGTAACATTTTATTTATGTCTCAGATAATTAGAGCACGACAGAAGTCTACACTGTCTCTTATAGATTGGAAATATTACCCTGCAAAATTGGTCAGTGAGCATTTTTCCTATCTGCGGTTGTGAATGTACAGGAAAAACCAAATTGCAGATTCGAGTTTTTGGCCAAAATCATCCCTTAATTATACCCCCAAATTTAAACATCCTTTTATATTATCATTGTAAACAAAAAACATCCTTCAATTATCTTTAAAAAATGGTAAGGTTCATCTTTTTGTTAGTGTTGGTCAATAAGCTAACGCTTCAAACCATGAATTTCATGTTTTATTCTTTCTGTCCTTCTCTTGATTGTTTTTTTGGTAATTTTAATTTAGTCAAATTTAAAGTGCATATGGTAGCGGTTGTTCTTTTGGAATTTTCATTTCACTATTTTTGGTAATTTTGGTTTAGTCAAATTTAAAGTGCATATAGTAGCAGTTGTTCTTTTGAAATTTTCATTTAAGTGAAATTTGGATAAATAGTGGATGCCTCCGAATTCTTTTTAGTTTGTATTTTCACTTTTTCTCCTTAGTCCATATTATTATTATTTAAATTCTTCAATAATTTTCTTCAAAAACAAATATTTTAACTAAAAATTATGACTTCTAACACTTTCTTTATGTTAATTTATGTGTCATTTTTCTTTCTCAAGAGTCAATTTAAGTGATCTTTCAAACTCGATTAGATTATTTCAATTTAAATTTAAATAACATTCAAAAAAATATACAATAAATAGTAATACTATAAGTTGTAATTCATTCTCATATTAATATATAAAAAATTACATATTAAAGTGTTACCAAAATTCATGTAATTTTACTATAGCAGCTCTCTGTCAACATGTCTGCTTCATCTCCTTTTTTTATTATATGTGGTCCAATCAAAATATTTTATGTATTTTGACGTGTCTACTTCAGCTACTTAATTATATTTCTTCAGCTGCTCCAACTTGATTTTACGATTGTGTCCCTACCAAATTATTTTTCAGCTGTTTCAATGTGATTTTACTATATCGTCCTGATCAATTATTTTAAGTCTAAATAATAAACAACTTAAAATTTAAAGAATATATAAAATAGCCTATCAACATCATATAAATCGAGGTTAGAAAATAATAATCATTGGGTATCTGCTTGAGCTGTCTACTTCATCTCCTCCTTTATTATACGCGGTCCAATCAAAATATTCCATGGACTTTGATGTGTTTGCGTCAATTATTTAATTATATTCCTTCAGCTGCTCCAATTTAATGTTCGATGGTGCCCCTAACAAATTATTTCTTCAACTGTGATTTTACTATATCGCCCTAATCAATTATAAATCGAGATTAGAAAATAATAATTGTCACATGGGCTTCGCCTTTTCTGGTATATCTATAAAAGCCAAAAAAAAATCATATGAATAAAAACCCTTTTTTATGTACTTTCTAAGAATATAACTTTTTTTTTTAAATAAGGGGATACTTATTGAATCTACACAGAAAATTAAAGTTCATACTTCAAATCCCTCACTTTCTTGGAAATGCAGGAAAGACTGTACATCTTTCAAATACTATTTTTGTATTTAGACGATTAATAATCATATAGAACTGAGAATATCTTTTATTCTCATGTATAATGGAAGCACTCTTGCTGCTGCAATGAAGTTGATGATAAAAACCTCCTTCCTAGCCCATCCAATTTGATTAGAATAACCTGTTAGTCCGCTAAGAGAGAGGGATGAGACTCTCATCATGAGAGCAAACAAAATATAGGCCTGTAGGCTTAGCAGTTAATTTCTAGATAGAAATTAAAAGGATGAATCACGCACACACTATACATTCACAATACTAATGTTAAAACAAACGTGGCTGGGACAGTTGATGGTCCCAGAACTGTTTTTCGTCCAGTATATGAGTAGCTTATGGACCATTAGTAGCCCCAGCCAAGGTTGGGCACACGTTACTATATCACCATTCCATGATGAGCCAAGGAAGCCACATAGTTTCTGCAAAAACTTATTGCTGGATACGCTTCAATCATCAACCCGAATATTTTTTATGACAAAGGCACCATATTCCTTGGTGGATACGCACTGGCATATACCCTAAAAGAAATAAATGTTGAGAATTCTTACGGTACAAATTGGATGAAGCAGAGTTCCTCTGCAGATACAGAAACACATTTGATCTTGACCCCTTAGGCCATTACATAATCGTCTTACTTGTCTCAAGTTTACTGTAAGATTACATAGATAAATTTGTGAAGCCACTCTGCAGACATATTCAGAGATAAGCATTGCACTTATTTAGCTTACACAAGCCAACCCTAAAACTTACAACCTCTTAACTGGACTTGCACCCCAAAAGCTTACGCTATGGAAAATCTACGGACAGCAAACTGCTGGCATGCACCACAAAACTATAACATTCACAGACTACAGTTCCTTTATGCTTACTAGTACAGGATGCTAGCTTGAGCACATAGCACCTAGACACCAGCTTTTTCACAGAGATCTAGCAAGTCCAAAGTCTGCAAAACCAATAAAGTTTTAGGGGGTTAAAAATCTGTGGTCTGCCCATAAAAGGTGCATGGAACTTAAATGTAAATTATCTTACCTCAGGCACAGAGAGCTCCAGGCGGAACTTGGGGCCATCATAATGATGTAAAACTGGTCTAAAAGCATCTTCCTCCAAAGGATTACAGACTTTCCGGACACGGATCCTCACCTATGCATCAAGTACATGAAACTAAGAAAATCTATATAGATCCTTAAAAAGCCCCACTAGAAAGTAAGCTGTAATTCATAACCTTACCTGAGCAGGGAATCTTGATTCTCCTTTGCACTTTTTATCCTCCCAGGCAGTTGGATCAATGTTGGAACCTCCAAAACTAGATGCCTGCCCAGATAGTTCAAAGAAAAAGTCATGGACCATGCAGGAACCTTGATTGGATTGAATCAATCTATGCTCATCGCATAAAACACAGTCGGAGAAGTAACGAGACTCGTGCTATTTAAAAAAGAAGCTTGTGGTGCCATATTTAACAACATATAGCAATCAGAACTTATTTTTGGCTAGAATAAGAGGTCAGCAAATTAATGCTCAGTCCAAAATCCGCAAAATCGTTGGGTTCCCAATAAAGTATGCAGCATATCAAGGCACCAGACTTTAAACAAGGTAAGAAGATTTTCTAACCACAGAATCAAGAAAATCTAATAGGGGAAGCAGCTGTCTTTGTACAAATATAGATCTTACACTTCATATCGCAAGCAATCATATACAACGATGTGAATCTGTACAAAATGTCCAACATGATATTTGTTATTGATTTACTTTTCAGCTATAGAAATATAAAACAGCTGATTTATCATGATTTTGAACTCACACTAGTATATAGAGCCAAAAGTTTCTGCAACTGACCTCAAAGATACCATGCAACTGGTGAGTAGTATAATTATATAGGAACAAGGGTAATCCTGGTGTTATTGCCCTCACAGAATCTCTGTATCTAGGAGGAAGGCCTGCAAATAAATGATTGGAGTTGAGAACAGGGGATAATAATTAGGAAGAATTACTCCCTAGTCATCATCTATTTATTAATGATCTATACCTTTGTCGGTACTTGGCTATGTTGTGATTGGAACTGAGGATAGGTGATATCAATTCTTGAAGAAGAGTACTTACTACTTAGAGCTAGTAAAAAAGTAAGAATTCATTTTCTTCAATTGTTGGCTAGTTGCTCTTTTACCTTCTATAATAAAAAAGCATAAAATCACTGTTTGTTAACTAAGCAGGTTCAACATACAGTTTATCCAACTAGTACCAGAGCTTAAAATCCCTGGCTATCGAAAGCTAAACACAATACTAAACTTAAAAATGCTTAACGTGCTAAGGAAAAGGTTATTACCAAAGAGCAGGCGCTTTAAGTCTTCCTGCATTGTGTCATTGTTACAAACAAATATATATCCGCCAAGAACCTCATTCTTCGGCAGTGTCTCAGCAGCAGGGAGAGTCTTAAACCTTTTGTCAACAGAGTTATTTCCATTGGTGCTCTCAATATTGTTATTGTTATTCTTGACTGGTTCCTTGGTATGGATGCTAGCATTGAACTTGCTTAAAGACGAATCTCCCAAGCTGTTAAAATTGGGCTTAAGATAAACTGGATTTGCATTGTAAATGCTATCCATAATGCGATTCTTGCCCATATTTTCAGTCATCTTGTTTTCCAAATTCAGCATATTGAAGTTAAGGCTTTCCCACTTATTATCTTCCTGAAACATATGATTCCCCCTTGCCCTAATTTCAGCCGAGCTCTTTGAAAGGTCAAGGTTATTCCTACGTTCACCCTTGTACTTCATCTGCTCAGCCAATTTCAGAGCAGCTGTTGACCATTTATGATCCTCTGAGGCTCTTGATTGTCCTCGAAGCTCGTCGCCAAATTGCCAATAGCTCTGCATATTCTCCATGTTGCAGTTTCTGAATGCAAATATTTTATAGAGGCATAAATAAGTTCATCAGTACTCATCAAACATGAAAAGTGAATCAACCATAGCAATTCAATCTATAGGGACATATGATAGAAAAAAGAGACAAAACAGAGAATTTTCTAACTCCACAAGTAGCATTATTTAAACTAGATATAGATCTTTATTTCTTAATTACCCTTAGTAGGAGCTCCCACCTTTTAGCCCTCTTGGTAACTCAAAACCTCAAACTTAGTGTTCAAGGTTGAGGATGCTTACCATCTGAGCAACCTCTCTTGTCGATATAGATCAGTTACTACTGCTCAACAATCAACATCAAGGTAATTGCAACATGAACAATAAATCATCAAACTCCATAGAAAAAGTACACCAAGAGAAGAATATGGCTTATTGGCATAAGCAAAAACTTGAAAAACATTCGAGTATACGGTGTTAATAATCTGTGGTACTCAAAGGAAAATTGTTTATGCCAACTTAATAAATAGCAATTAGCAGCATTTTGAATCTAATCAAGTCAAAGAGGAACAACTCATCTTCATTCTACAAAATTTCAGATAAAGTTACTAAATTCACAATAGAGAAGAGATCAAAGAAACAAAATGGGTATAAACCTACAAAATAACTTGAAAGACATGTACAAAATCAAACAATCCTGATCCGGTGAATCCGAGATTTAGCGAAAATGCAGCAATATATAAGACCGAAACAAAAGCTTACTAGAAAAAGTAACAAGCAGATCGCAGAAACCCTATATTTTGGAACTTATCTAATCTAAAGATGTAGAACTGTAGAAAGAGTAAGAGTAAATAAAGTGAAAAAATAAATAAATAAGCCACCTTTATCACTTCGGCTGCGAAGACCCGAAAGATGCGACGGAGAAGAAGGGAGTACAGATTTTTGGATATTTATACATCCAATTTCATCTGAGATGCCCTTACTTTTTAAGTTAATCACATAAATGCCATGGTATATTTTTGTTTCCAGAGTTCTATAGATTGGTGCGACCGAGATATCCGTTTCAAAATCCTGATGACTGGTTCGGTAACTCACGCGTGACATGCGGCAAAATTTAGTGCTGTCGGTCGAGTAATAGGGACACTCAGGTTGGACTAAAAAGGAATTTGCTCTGTTTTATTTTGAATTTTAAGAATTTATTTTTTTTGAAAGTAGTATCTTATAGTATAATATTTAATATTCGTATTAAAATATAACTAAATTTAAGTTTGCTTTATATTTCAGGATTTAAACTTGGTAATATTAATTAAAAATAAAAAAATTATTAATATGATTAATTTTAAGTTTGCTTCGTATTTTAGGGATTTAAATTTGCTATCATTAATCAAAAATAAAAAATGATAATAATTATTCTATCATAATTTTTACATGTATCTTTTTTATATCTCGATCCAGTTTGTTTAATTTGTTTATCATATTTGAAATGTTCATTTTAAAAATTCAAGTTATATACGAGCATACTTACAAAATTTATAGGTGTGATATATTTCGTGAGTTAGAATTTGTGGTTATTTAAAACACATCATTGATAATGATGTTTATATTTTGAATTTTATTTTTATATTTGGTATAAATTTTAGATGTAAATAGGTATTTAAGAAACTTTTGAAAACTTCCACCTCGCCTCCTTTATATTATATCATCTGGATCTATTGTAACGTCATTGCAATTGGCATGACGTTGTAAATAGGTTGGGATGACATCTTTAGCACACTGGTTTGCCCCTTAAATATGTATTTAGGATGTTAATTGGATTTGCATTTGAAATTCAACATCATGTTTATTATAATGATTAACTTTTAATTTTTTTCATATTTAAATACTCATTGACAAAAATTGTTGAACAATGAATAAAAGCGCATTATTAAATAACAGGCAAAAGAAGTAGAGTTTGTTGAGTTATTTTTTACATAATTGTCATACGATATCATTGAGAAAGTAAGAGCTTAAATGCTTTGTTGCTATGTATTGATGAAAATCAAAAGCATTGCAAGTAAACGGGGAAACTCACATTTATAGCCTAAAACTTAGTGACACATGGTTTGAATTCAGTCCCTCATAATGATTGTGATTAGCACATTTTAGCTTTTATGTACCTGAATGAATTTTGCTCGAAGCGGTTAAGGTGAAACTCATATTTGTCCATCCATGAGTAATTCTTTGTCACATCATCTCAAAGTGAGATAACTTTTCATGTCATACCACCTTCAATATTAATTCATATCCAATTAAATGTTCATCGTGATATGATCTCATAACTTGATCTTCGTTGTTCTACTAAGTTAAATTTGATCAAACCTTAATTATTACATATTCTCTCCTAATATGATCGTATGTCAAATGTTTTTCTAATTCATACAACATAGTTTTAGAAATACTCAATGTTGAGATTTTTTAAACACCATTTACCTATAGTAAAGGCCTTCAAAGTAAAAAAAATTAAATTGAGGAATTTACATAATAAATAGCTTTGTCCTGAAATTTAATAGACTGAACAACTATAGTTTAGATAATTATGTTTTTATAATTATAGCTATAATAACTGTCACCACTCCTATTTGTTTATGGAAGCCAACCGTTGATATTTTATACAAATTTTAATGTTGGGTAATTTATTTTTTAAATGAAAAATCAATCCCTTAAATTATAATTTTGTTTTAATTAGAATTTCTTACCTAAAATTGGTCTATCATTAGGAAGAATCTTACTGTTATACACAGATAAATCAAAAAATATTGGGTACTTGTGTAAATTTTTAAAAAACAAATTAAAAATTCTATCAACTTTTCTGTCGGCGTCGTATATTTGATTGGTTAAATTGTTTATTGCGGAAACTAAAATGTGTAATTTGTATTTGTATACATTAGAAATCATATTTTTAATCATTGAATATTTATCTCTTCTGAATAATACTCAATCATTTAAATCCATGAGTTCCTATATGATTTGCATAATAATATGTATTGAGAATGATCGTGTGGTTCAATTTCTGAGTTGTATGTGAATTGCCTTGATTTGCAGAAACTTAGAGGAGTAATTTCGTATATATTGCTTATTATTTTTATATTTGTAGTCGTATAGATTGATTTATTTGTTGAATTTGTATGCGTTGTTATTTGCACGAAAAATATGAGCTAGTTCAAATATTCGATTGTATATTATAAAATACAATATATTAATTTATTAGTTGAGTTTGTATTCGGAAAAAAATATAGAAGACACGGTATATATATTGATTGTATATTTATAGTTTAAATTTGTATAAATTGATAGTTTATTGAATTTGTATTTTATATAGATAGCATTGTGTATGTTCAGTTATACAATATTTTGTATATGCGGTTAAATATGTACTTGTATTTGTATACATCAATAAAATCAATGAAAAATATATAAATAGTTATATTTATACGACTGTTAAAATTATACAAAAAAAATAAATACAATCTCGCATTTTTTGATACAAACATGATCTGATGTACAATCTTGTATTTTACTAAAAAAAATCAAAGATTATGACTGAAAATATAAAATAATGTGAACAAATATACAAATACATAAAGAAACTTATGAAAAATACAAAAAAAAAAAAAAAATTGACAAAGGTTACCTTTATTTAGGTAAACAGGAATGAGAGGGAGAATTTGAAATTTTCACAATTCGATTGTTGATTTTATTAGGAGATTTAAGGAAATTTGAAAGATTTTAGGGCTTAGATCATTGATAAGATGAGAGAGAATGACTTTGAATTATATAAAAGAGGAAATAAAAGATTTGCACGTTTATATGCCAATCTAAAAATACAGGACTCATTTAATATCTATTTCCTTTTAAATAAGAAAAACTACACAAAATAGATCCACTATGCTCAATTAATAACTTTTTTTTTTCAAACAAGGGAAAACTACATAAAATAGACCCAATATGAACTTATTTACTCAAATTGAACCCAATCAAAATTATTTACCCTAAATAGACCAACGGTCCAAACTATTTACCTTATTACTCTATTTTTTTCCTTTTTTATTCACTCAATTGATATTAGTGGGGCGTCAGTATTACCACTATGAAATAATTCTCTTTGACACTCTGTCGGTAAATTAATATCACACTTGTATTATATATAATGAGTTTAATCCTCTGTGGTACTCTAGCGGTATATTGATATCTTATTCGCATTATTCGCATCATATAGGATTATGCTTTCATTTCTTTAAAGAAATAAATAAGAAACAATTAAAAGAAAATTATCAAACTCGAAATTAGTAGAAAATAATTCTTTATGATACTCTGTTTGTATATTAATACCATATTGACATCATATAGGACTGGAGATTAATTTGCTGTGATACTCCATCGATATATTGATATTCTTTCCGCATCATATAGTCTTGGGCTCTTTTTTTTTTAGAAATAAAACAATCAAGAGAGAATTATTAAAGTCACAATCTTATTTATTAAACTCTAAGTTAGTAAAAAAAATATATCCTTGTGATATTCTGTTGGTATATTGATACCTTATTGGTATCATATCGGACTGAGCTTAATTCTCTGCGATACTCTACTGGTATATTGATACCTTATCAATATCATATAGTTTCGGGCTCTTTATTCAATAAATAAAATAATTAGGAGAAATTTATTAAAGTCACAAACTTGTTTCTCTAATATTCTTTGTGATATTCAGTAGATATATTAATACCATACCAGTATCATATATGACTGAGCTTAATCCTCTGTGATACTTTATCAGTATATTGATACTGTATTGATATATCATATAGGCTGGACGCTGACGTCACCACAATAATCAGCGCATGAATTTTAATAGTAAAGGAGTGGGAATAAATAGTTTACTTCAAAAAGTATAAATTCAATTTTTTTGTGAATTTTGTAGAGTCTTATGTAATCAGGAAGAGGCCCACCATAGAATAGGCCCAGTCCAGAGGGGTACCGCTGACTTCATCGACAATTCGCTGAGGTTTGACCACTCAAAGTAAAAACACAAGTTAAAGTGACCGAGGTTTCAACCGTTTCAGGTTGAAGTCTATAACCCTAACACAGAAAGTTATCGCTCGAAGCGGAAAGGGTCGACAGTTTCATCATGGATATGCAAAGCGATTTCGATCGACTTTTCTTCTTCGAGCACGTCCGCAAAACTGCCGAAACTGCCTATGCTGTAGATCCTCTCAATGCCGAGGCACCTACTTTTGGCAACATCTGCCTTCTTATGCTTTAACTACTTATAATTTATTTGAGTCTGTGTATGTATTGGCTAATTAATTGTCACCTTTGCTTCCGCCTAATTCATGCAGACTTTGACGAAATGGGGAGGTGCATTGTTGGAATTATCACAATTTCAGCCTGTCAACGAATCAAAGAAGATGATTTCTGGTATTGCTTTGTGCTAGTAGTGTTTTCAGGTCCAGTACTACTATTGTAATCCCTGCTAAAGGTTTCCTAGAACTGGCTGTTGGACGATTTTCGCCCATGCTCTCAGAGTTATTGAGTTGTTAATTTTATTAATTCTTGCCAAAGAACCTGTCCAAAACATTAAGGCAATGAATGTGACGTGTCCTTAGGAGTTTTATGTACCACTTTTCTTTTTGATGGTTGGCAATTACTATCTTTACATTAGTATAGCTTTTGGGAAACTCTTTCCTCCAAGGTGTAGTTAGGAAAGATATCGCTTTAACTTTGTTTTTGCCTTTGCCAACCTGGTCTCCCATAAATTGGATATGAGCTATATATATATTTGGACACTCTACCAACACGTAACCAAATTTGGATTCTCGTATGAACTTCCATATGGATTTGCTAGTGTGAGAAATGCCTTGGCGCTGAGTCCATATGAAAGAAGTTAAAGTTTTGAATGTCTGACACAACACCTAAGAAAATAAATGGAGGGATGAGACATTTTAAACACCTCGGATGCCCTTA
Source organism: Solanum rostratum (assembly GCA_029948455.1). NCBI lineage: Eukaryota > Viridiplantae > Streptophyta > Magnoliopsida > Solanales > Solanaceae > Solanum > Solanum rostratum. The sequence goes on along the minus strand of CM057056.1, from coordinate 558,023 downwards.
TATAACATTGGGACATTTATCAACTCACCAAAGACGTTTTTCATATCATAGTAGGGATGTTGTCTTTCATGGTTAAGTAATCAAACAATTTTGTTATTTCGCTTTACGACCATATTTTGGAGTGGCATGTATCATAGATGTTAAATTTCAGAACTAATATCTCAAAAGACCATAGCCATACTATTAGGGGCATTCTTATTTTGTTGAAGGAAATGTTTGGAGGTTGGGTTGAAATATTGTTTCTTTTTCTTTTAATAAGTTGATGGAACTAAAGATAGTGATAGTATTATATGTTCTTGTCTTCTAATTTTGCAATATACTGTCTAGATGCTATCGCAAAGTTAGAGGAGGCTTTGGAGGTCAACCCACAGAAGCATGACGCCATGTGGTGTTTGGGAAATGCATATACATCCCATGGATTTCTAAATCCCGATGAGGATGAAGCTAAGGTTTACTTTGACAAAGCAGCCCAGTGCTTCCAGCAGGCTGCTGATGCGGTATATATTTTTTCTATGAGATTTTGTTATTTTTAGTGCTTTTGGAGGCTTATTTCCATATCCTTATTCCTGTAAACTGTAGGATCCAGAAAATGAGCTTTATCTGAGATCATTTGAAGCTTCTTCTAAGGTAAAGTTCGTGCTGTTCTTTTAGCCTGCCTTTAGTACGTTTAATTTGCTGAGTTCTTGTCACATGGTTAACTATTCCGGGAAGAAGTGCCTGAACAAGTAGTTTCCATGGGTACTTCGAGGAGCTTTCCTCTTTTATTGATTATGTGGCGTAGTGTGCCTTCAATTTTCCTACTCCTTTCCTTCACCAATACATACATAATTTCATCTATCAAAGGAAGTTCTATGTGTATGCGATTCACCGCATGATTGCTCAAAATATAGTGGTATGGGCAGCCTTTCTCTTCCAATCAGCTAACAGCACATTCAGGTATGGGCAGCCTTTCTCTTCCAATCAGCTAACAGCACATTCTGTTCAAAGTAGAATGCTGTATACTTGTTGATGAAGCATATCCTAATTTTAGATGTTAAGTAGGCTCACATAATATGTGTTGAAATAGAAGAAAACATCAAACAAATTGAGGCTCTGGGAAGGAAATATATGAAGTCAGTTTTTCAATGTGACATTATTCAAAAAGTTCATGGTCTAGTTTGGGATTAGCCCATAGTATCCCATCCAATAACACATTACCTGACAGATTCGTTGAACTCTGGTATTTGGCCAGTTACATCATTGCTGATTAGGCGCGCTACAATTTCATGCCCTAAGTATTCGTATAAAGGAAAATGCCTGCCCTAAGTATGATTTAGCAACTGTGCAATGACTTCACATTCAGTAGATACTTTGAATTTCACTTGCGTATATATATATTTACCAATTCCTTGTGCATGTTTAGTTCTTCAAATTGTCCATTGAGCATGAGGATCTTTACATTTCTACCTTCCTCAATAAAAAGAATTATGATCTTTATAGTTTTTAAACAATGAGTTTGGGTATCACAATGTTTGGTCTTTTCCTCTCTATTAAACAAACATACTGTTAGATTCTTCGGATAGTTCATAGGTTCATATTTCTTTGGTAGCGAAGGATTGAAAGAAGGTTGACCTTAGATTTCGTTGCATCTTATTTTGTGGAATAAATGGTGTGCTATATTTTGTTTATGGATATAGCTTATATGTTTGTAAATATCCTTCTAGGTGATTCGTACTACTCATTTAAGTGATTCGTACTACTCATTTACTGTTGTTCATTTTTATGAGAAAGTTGTACTTATTAATTATTTTATTGTGTATTTATGTTCTTGTACACTATTTTAGGCTTCCGAGTTGCATGCCCAGATTCACAAACAAGGTCCCATTCAACAAGCTATGGGACCAAGACCTTCTACGGAAGCAAGTACAAAGGTATACATTTTTAGTTCCCCCTCCCTGATGCAAGCAATTCTGGTCCATCAAGTATATTTCTATTGCTTCAAGCTACTTCATTTTTGCTCTTTCTAAGTCCTACTCTTTTTCATTTTGTGTGTGGTGCGGGTTGTTTTTCAAATTGCATACTGACTGCACAATTTCTTATATGACCTACAAAATTAGAAACTTTATGCACCCAAGGGTGTGGCTTAATGGTCAACGAAGTGGGTTGAGAACCATGAGGTCTCAGGGATAAAAATGCTAGGGTGAATTTCTTTCCTTTTGTCCTTGCGTTATTGGACAGAGTTACATGCTAGGTATCCCATGGAATTAGTTGAGGTGCGTACGAGCTGCCAATTTAAAAATAAATTTGAAACTTCATGTGAAAATTTGCCTTTGTCACAGTTCAGTGGTTTTGTTCTGTTTTTTAAATGGAAGTTCTTTTACACTTTCTGCATTCTTGTTCCCTTCCTTCTAATAAGGGTTTCAAAATGAGCCCAAATGTAGGTAAACTTGCCCAATCTGCCCAACATTATATGGGTTGGACTCAGGATAATTTTGTTTGGGTTCAATCCCAACCCATTCAAGTCTAACCCATATGAAAAGAATCCTCAATTAAGCCCAATTTAAGTCTCAATTTCAACCCGTTCTAAGATTCTTTACTTGCATTGATGTAATGTATGTTTTCTATCTATTTTATATTTTCTATCATTTATCCATCAATTTGTAACTTTTTATTTTATTTTTTGAGTTGAAATTCAAATTGTGGTTATAAAAAATAAATAATAATATGTAAGAATTATTGAGATTGAGCGGGTTAAATTGGGTGGGTAATGATCCAACCCGAATTATAGCACATTTAAACCCAATCCGTATGAGCCCAAAGTAAATTTGGGCGGGTCATAACCCAACCTAATTTTTATTTCAACCCATTTTAACATTCTCAATTTCAACCAAACCCGCCCATTTGACATCCCTACTTCTAAGTATTGAAATTCCAAAAAGAAGTTGATTGATTTCATCAAAATCGAGTTTCAGTGTCGAACGGACTTGCTTAACATTACATTGTTTGTCTGCTCCTGCATTTAGGGTACGAAGAAGAAGAACAGTGATGTGAAGTATGACATTTTTGGATGGATAATACTTGCTGTTGGACTTGTTGCATGGGTTGGTTTTGCGAAATCTAATGTGCCTCCACCTGTTCATCCTCCTCCAAGATAAGGCCAATACAGCCTTATTAGGCCACAATACATGATATAGTTTTTCCCCGCATGAACATGACATTTGGTGATTCAAGCTTGCAGTATAGCTAGGATAATACTGGTGTAATAGATTTTGAAGTAGACCGTATTTTGGTGATTTCATGAAGTTGTGCCTGTACTCCTGGTTTGACTTCTGCCATTTACCTTCCTGTTTTCACCGGTCGTTAGTGGCTGGTTGTGACACATCAATATTTTGTTATCAAATTCAGAAATAATGTTGTAGTTGGCTCGTGGATGTTCGCTAAGCAAGATTAGGTGGGACATGATTCAGGATTAGGCCGCATTGAATTGGTTATAACTGCCGTCCATGTTTGATATTGAAAACCTGAAATTCGTCTAATTTTGGACTAAGGCGATTCCAATTTGCTTTCTCACTTTCTTTCCAGAACATGGTATCGACCCCTTTGTAATTGAGGTTCCCACGTTATGCAACATTTAATTGCACTGCTTGCCCTTTAAATGGGTTCATATATCCTATAAACGAGCAGAGATATAAGTTCTTTGGATGTGGGATATAATTTATAAGGTATTATAATGTGAAAATATAAACTTATGTACGTCAAATTTGCTAATGACCCGTTCTGCAACTGACATTATTTCCCTCATCCCGCTTGGTCATTTGAGTGGATATTTCTTCCCTCCATTTTTTTTTCACCTCCGTACTAATTAAATCAAGTGTGGTTGATTTTTCTAATAGTTTATTTATGTGGACGGGATTGTGATCAGGAGCCGATCAATCACGGCTTAAGGCGAAAATCGAATAAATATTTTAATTTTTTTAAAAATAAATTAATATATTTTTTTATGAACTCTATTCTTCATCTCTTTGAGATGAAAAATTATTAAAAGAATTATAATTAATTTCATTCCGTAATTGATTCGAATATTAATTCTTTCATTTAAATTTATTTTAATAATTTATTCTTTTTGTATGAAATATATAATCTTTATAAATAATATTTATTTAATAAAAAAATCTATAATCTATTGAGGCCCCTCAAATTTAAGAACCTATTGTTTTCTCTCTAACCCTATGGAGCCACTTGATTATGATCAAAATCACTTTTTCATTAAGAACCTTTTGCCTTTTCTCTAACCCCATGGAGTCACCGGATTATGACCAAAGTCACTTTTCCAAAACTAAAAGAACTTACAATATTCTAAAACGAGATCAACCGCACTTGTTTGTTTTACGAGGCTTAAATGAAAATTACAATAAAACCATTGCTGAAATCCAAACGGGTACCTGTGTTAAATATTTAATTGCGTTGGGGATAAACTTGGAAATGTATCTCGAAAGATTTAGTTGGGTGTTTAGAAGTGAATTTGTGCAGTTGCCCAGCAACTAACAAACAAGCTTTCTCGAGTCCTCTGTCACTTTCTGAAAAGAATCATTTTAGGTGCGGAAGAGATGCCAATAGAAGGTAATGCACTGGGACACTGTGGAGTTGCCGGAGCAGTGCCTCTCACATGTCGTCTCTCTCTCTCTTCATTCTCCGCTCGCCTGTCGTTCCACCGTGTCATTCCTCCCCAAACCCGCCGATTCCAATCCTTGGCGGTTATTAAGAGAAGTCCTAAACGCCTCAAGTACTCGGCTCCTCGTTTAACTAAGGTTTGATTTTCTCATCCTTAATATGCCTGCTCCTTTCTTATAGTTAGCAAGTTTCCCCACTACTTGTGAAATTTTTATTGCAAACTGCAACTCGGTATAACCATTCTGCCATTTGGAACTGTATTTTGTTTGTAGCGGAATCTGAACACATTTGAAGGATGACTTACCGTTTTGTTTCTTGTGTACTAATACTCGGAACGTGGTAGGAAGATAGATTGCTGTATGTTCAAGTTGATCAATTTGGCTCAGATTCCTGGAAGTTGGATCCAGTCGTTGAACTTCTTAAAGGAGGAGCAGTTGGAGTGATTCCCACAGACACTGTGTATGTTATGTTTCTCTTCCTTTGCTTTTGATCGATTATACTTATTAGTTTGTGTTTATACATGAGCAGCTTCTCTTGATGGACAAGCCTGTAGTCTGATTCTAGTTGGGCTATGCCAAAAAGAACAAATTGCCCATATGATCATTGACGAATCCACAATTTAATTTTCTGTTCTACTATTCAATCATTTTGGTGTACTAGATGCCAGGACTTGCATAATAATATCTGGTGTTAGGATCTCCACCTTTTCTTTTTTCCATACTTTCATCAGTCAAACTAAGTAGTCATATTTTACCTTTTTATTCTTGTCCTAAATAATAAAGCTCGACCTTTTTAGGTTTTAAAATATTATAGACTTGCTTAGCATCAAGGCTACTTCACTTAATTGGAATGAGGCGTCACTGATAGTTTTGAAACATCTACATCCAATTATGCAATGTTGTAGTGAGATTAGAGAGAGGGAGGTTGAATTTTGTCTGCCAGGGAAGAAAAACGTGATCATCATCTTTTCTATAACATGGATGGTAAAATGGAGACACTGCAGGAAGCCATTCCCAAACAGTGACACCCACATTCTTATTACCGAAAGTATAGCATGTTAATTCCTTGCAATATGAAGCTGTGTTATATGAAAATGAATGGCAGTAGTATCAATTTGAGTAAGAAGTATACTTTAAGCCTCAGTCGCAGTCTTTTATACTCTGAATGAAATTTTACATCTGTCAAACAGGTATGCTATAGTTTGTGACCTGAGCAGTCATTCAGCCATTGAACGTCTTCGTAGGTAAATGATAATAAACTTCTTAGTTAAATGTAAATTCATGTTTTACATTTCTTTCTCGGGTCATTTGATGACAGTGCCCATTTTTTTTTCTTTTGGCCAGAATAAAAGAGATAGAACCTTCAAAGGCAAGTTGCATTTATGTTGCTGACTGCACCTTTGCATCAGATAAAGCAACACAGTGGATGCTGGAGCTGATTTAATTATTTTTGCCGTTTCCTTCCCTGCCTCTGTTACCTTCCTTTATGTTGTCTTCTTTACATTCTGTGATTTTGCAGCCCCTTAGTATCATATGCCGATCCTTCCGTGACATAGATACATATACAACTGGATTTCCCCGTGGTAATGGCCAAGGTCTTACAGACATTTTTCGAGCAGTCAAGCACTGTCTACCCGGTCCTGTAAGTATGCATTACGTGTTTTACAGACAATTCATGTGCTGTAAATTGTTAATTAGTCTTTCCAATTCATGTGCTATGAATTGTTAGTATATCTGGTATACGTATATGTGGAGTGTCGGAGGTCTAGTGACATCCTAGAGTTTTGAATTTTATCATCAGGTCTTACTATGTGGTCTGATAATTTCTTTTGTTACTTAGATTCCTTGTTCATCAACTTACTGAATGTGTTTTCCCTTTATCCTTTCCACACGGGGTGAGTGGGATTTGCGTGATGTGACCTTTAACCTTTGACATTTTGTGTACTCAGGTTGAGTAGTCCTGTAGATCTCTTGATACTGATAACATACTACTAAACTACTAATCACCTGTGTGGCAGTACACTTTCATCTTAACTGCTAGCAAACAGCTACCAAAACAATGCACAAGATATGGAACTGCAACTTCCAAATATATTTCAAGGAAAAATGTTGGTGTTCGTATACCTGATGATCCTGTCTGTCAAGCAATCTTAGAAAAGCTGGATGGACCTCTGATATCCACAAGGTATTCTGATATCGTAGCATAGGGAAAATGAGTAAACTGATTTTTGCACAGTTGCACTTCTGTTTTGGGCTTGCATACCTGATGATAGTTATCCTGATTTAATCACTTATTGGTTTGTGGTTCAGCGTCAAGTCACCAAAGGAGAATGAGTGGATACTGGATCCTGTCATTATAGCTGATGTATACGGCCCAGAGGTACTATTCCACTAATGATTCAGCTGCTTTAGGCTGCTTTTGATACCTGGAACTTTCAAGCATCCCCATCCCCTTCTTTTTTGCATTTAGAAATCAAGAGGAACTAATAGCTATTGTTTCTGGAGAAATATATCAGAGTTGTATGCTCCATCATTACAACAGTAGCTGCATTTGACTTTTCATCTATCAGCATACCTGGAACTCCTGTATTTAGGAGGCTGGAGCATAAAGCCCTCGACTGTGAATGCTAAGTAGGATCTCTTTCGTTCTGTTCTCATCAGACCAACAAATTTTTGTATTCCCTTAGTTTGTGTCTCTTACATATGGATCTGTTATTGGTGCAACTCATAGGTTGGATATGCTCAACTCTTTAAATTCGGCTCCATTTCTTGTACATGTTTTTCTTTTGTCTTAGATCTGTATGTTTATATTTTACATCCAACGTGTTATAGTTGGTCAGTGCCCTGTCCTATTGTGGTCACTTTTTCGTTTTACACAGTGGATTGAGTCTCTCTTTTCTGCTTTGGTTATGTTAGGGACTTGATTTTGTTGTTGATGCGGGTGTTCGAGTGGCTGATCCATCTACTGTAGTTGATATGACTGGAAGTGCTCCTCGAATTATACGGCAGGGAAAGGTAAAGTGGTAAACTCAGTAGTGTGTTTTCTGGACCTGATGTTTAGTATTCTGTTTACCAACATGATTGCATATGTTTTAAATTAGTGAAAACTGGCTAGCAATTTGCTATGCATTCCAATTAGGCAAGTATGGTGACTCATAGTTGTTTCAGAGAACATACGCCTAATATCCAATGAATTATGTGTCAAATTAAAGTCTAATACACATAGCCTGGTAGATCTTTATAATGGAAAAACCTTGCCGCCTTATAGATGTGCTAGCACCTTCATCAGTGACAACTGCACTCGGTTGGTTTTCTGTAATCTGTATTGTCTAAGAGTCTGGCAACACATCAAGACTGTAATTTAGACAGCTTCCAAAGAGCTGACAGCAAAAGAATGCTCTGCTCGCCTTGTGCTGTATATGATTTTGTTTCCCAGATGAGGATACACATAAAAATTTATCGAGTAAATTAAATAACTAAACTGGTATCTGTGGTGAACAACAACAACAACATACCCGGTGGAATCCCACAAGTGGGGTTTGGGGAGGGTAAAATGTACGCAGACCTTACCACTAACTCATAGAGATAGAGAGGCTGTTTCCGGAAAAACTGGTACCTGTGGTCAAGAAATAATTTATCTGGACTGTAGAAGAACGTGTTAAACCTAGAGATACGTCATGTTGAAAGGAGAAAACTGCTTACGTACCTGCAAGCATTAGTACCGAATTGTGGTGTCAGACAGTTGCAAGGTTTCATGAAACAATTAAATAGCAGCTAGAAAACATATCATGTCAGTGCAATTGCGACAAGCTTAAGTGTAGATGCCAGATACCAGTTTACACATTGTTGGAGAAATAACATGACTGGAAATTTATATCATAAAGCCCTTTAAAAATGATTTGCTTCAAAATAATGATCTGAAAATAGTACATGACTGACTGTTTCCTGTCCATCCTTTTTTATATTCATAATAAAATGTATTGTTGATTTGTTTACTGGTAAGGTGAGTAAGTTAATAATCATGGATCAACTTTTTCTCTCCTCTACTGTCAATTCTCTGAATTAGAATGTTTGTATTCATGTCATGTCCTCTTTGTTTGCTTATTACATTTGTTCAGGGTCCTAAGCAGCCTTGGATGATAGCGGAAGACAATGATTCTGCTCTAGATGAATAGAATCCATTACTACCACTTTGTAAGTAAGAAGTACTGCTTAAAATGTGCACTTCCTCAAGCCAGAACTATTGTACAGCCACAGATAAGATGGTGAATCCCTTGTTGATCTTGAACAGAGTCCATTAGTCTTCATTAGTGTAGATTGCTGTAAATACTCAATGTGGGAGATCAAGAATCACATGTATTGTGTTGCTCATCTAAACTCTATAGCATGTAATGATCATTCTCTATCATTCCCTGCCTGCCCTCTGTTGATTTCTATTGAGTTTCTCGCAAGCTCCTTCGTGAGAACTGTGGAAGCCTTGTCCTGCAGAGTGCTATGTATCTATTTTCTTTCTCGTCATGTAGTGAAGGTAAGACTCTACTTCTAAGTTCTACGGTCTATGTCAAGAGCCAAGGAGAGTTTCTATTTGGATTACTTAAAACTGTTTCTGATCAATTGAAAGGTTGAAATAACTGATATTTGATGTTTTTTAACAATCAAGCTGGTTGTCTATTGTGATTAAAGGAATTTATTTAATTTTTCTTGGGTACTACTCTATATATTTCAAGTGGAGAATGAAACTTGAACGAGAACGTTTAGGGTAAGTACGGGCTTGGGTTTATGTGTTTTACAATAGAACAGTTCCTTTTCCGTCTGAATAACGACTCTTTTTGCTGACAAGTGACAAATGATGGCAAAAAGTTACAGCAAGTATATCGAGCACAACTATTACTATGTCTAAAGACTAAACTGTATAGAATTGAGATACAAATATACTTAAATCGGTACATGAAATGGCTTTCTTTTGAAGAATTTTCTTTTTCAATCAAACACCATATAGAGGATTATTTAATTTCTAACAAAAACAAAAACTATTTAAGATATGCTTTCAGTTTTGGCAAGAACTTGAAAAGTTTATCTTATACTGAACGTTGGTCAAATGCATTGTTGTACCAAAAATGACCGCAAAATGCGAACCGTGCGATGCACGCTTTAGACAAAAGGGTACGAGTGAATATTGAAATATTTAAAAATGGCGGCAAAATTTGAAACTCGAATTTTTGTGGTCCATTAGTTTAGTGTGTCAGCCAGTTGGATTATATTCATTCTCCCGCAAGCTTCTCTTAAAAAATTCAAATACCGCGCTCACCGTTTTTAATTCAAACCTAACACCTATCCCTCTGCCCTCTTTATATATCTTCACATTCCCCACCATTCTTATCAAGCACCCATCTCTACTAAAACCCTAGAAATCCATATCCAATTTTCAGTAACAAAAATGCCTCTAATCCCAGAAGAGCCCTTGCTCGCCTCTAACCCAGATAGATTCTGTATGTTCCCAATTCAATACCCACAAATTTGGGAAATGTACAAGAAAGCCATGGCATCTTTCTGGACGGCAGAAGAAGTCGATCTATCTGCCGATACCCGTCATTGGGAAAACCTAACGTCCGGTGAAAGGCATTTCATCACTCATGTGCTTGCCTTTTTCGCTGCCTCAGACGGCATCGTTTTAGAGAACCTCGCTGGAAGGTTCATGAAAGATGTCCAAGTCGCTGAGGCGCGTGCTTTCTATGGATTCCAAATCGCCATCGAGAATATCCATTCCGAGATGTACAGTTTGCTGTTGGAGTCGTACATCAAGGATTCTGACGAAAAGAGTAGGTTGTTCCGGGCAATCGAGACTATCCCTTGTGTTGAAAAGAAGGCGAAGTGGGCCCTTCGTTGGATCGATGGTTCTGAAACCTTCGCGGAGCGTTTGGTGGCTTTTGCTTGTGTAGAAGGGATTTTCTTTTCCGGAAGCTTCTGTTCGATATTTTGGTTGAAAAAACGGGGGTTAATGCCTGGATTAACTTTCTCGAACGAGTTAATTTCAAGAGACGAAGGTTTGCACTGTGATTTTGCGTGCTTACTTTACAGTTTGCTGAGGACGAAGCTGACTGGGGAACGAGTCAGGGGAATCGTCTCGGAGGCTGTGGAGATAGAAAGGGAGTTTGTGTGTGATGCTCTGCCCTGTGCACTGGTGGGTATGAATGGAGATTTGATGAGTACATACATAGAATTTGTGGCTGACAGATTGTTGGATGCTTTGGGTTATGACAAGATGTACAATGCTCAGAATCCATTTGATTGGATGGAGCTGATTAGCTTACAAGGGAAGACTAACTTCTTTGAGAAGAGAGTTGGGGAGTATCAGAAAGCTTCAGTTATGTCTAGTTTGAATGGTAATGGTGATACTCATGAATTCAAGCTGGATGAGGACTTCTAAATTTAGTATTCTAGCTTCTTTTTAATTTTTTTAATTATCTTGATATAATTAGATTTATGTTGTTTTTTAAGGTCCAGTTATATAAAGTTTATGTCTTGTTAACATCAGAAAAAGTAGAAGTGTTGTAATAATTGGTCTTTATGTTGTTTGTTCATTGGCTCGGTATGAGAAGTGCTTTCACAGCATATGAAGAGGCTTACCTATTATTACAGTACCCCTTTTTAATTCTTTAGAGGTTTCTGATTTGAAATGACTCAACAAACCTGTGAGTAGAGACAGAAAGATGGTCAGATCTATTGGGTTGACTTTTTTTTCCCTTGTTGGCAGAAATAATGAGCGGAAATTTTCCAACGTTAACTGAATCTTTGAACATACAAGGTTTCAGTATTTTCCAGGAATAAATATGCCAATTAATCAATCAGGTTCATCTTGTCCCAGTAAGCCACGTAACAAATCCACATAGAAAATTGGGTTTGCTAGATTCTAAGGTGAATGATTGAGCTAGAGTGACAGAAACTTTATCCAAAATTAGTCAGATATATTCGTGAAACAATCAAATATCTGAACAATGGATGCTCTTTTACTTGAATTTGTTAATCGTGTACGTGATGATCTGGAAAAAGGAGCTTATACCAAGGCCATCTCCAGTTCTTTTGTAATATTTGTTTTCTCATGAAGTGAACTTTGAACGAGCTTGCACCAGGATTCAAATCCAAGTTCACAAATATAATTTACACACTAGATTTTTTTTCTTCGCACTCTATTCTTAATTTTATCACCGGCAATTTGCTGGACCAGGTAGATCTAACACATTCAAATTTGAATCTTCACTTAATGAGATGTAACAATCAAATAATTGGATTAATTTTTACTAATTGCTACAGTATGAAAGCACAATCTTTTCTTTGATTGATGACTAGTGAAATTTGAGATGCTTGGGGATGATAGGAGAAAACTAGTTCTCTACTTCTCTTGCTTGCTGCAGGTGCTTGCAGCCAACAGAGATGTGACAACCTTTGACAAGACAAATACAATAAATTTTGAGCATTGCAGAGCAGTGGCTAACATGTTGGAACCATCATCACATAGCGTTGTCGCCAATGTCAGTGACAGGCAGATGCTCAAAAATCAGCTTCAGATCATATCTTTCATAATATGAGCCTGACATTTGCAGATGCTTCAAGATTTCCATTGGTGTGCCACTAGGTTTTAGTTCCACCAGTTGAGGTGACTGGTCCTCTCTGCTGATTAACAGCACGAGGCACAAATGATAATCCACGAGCCCTGCTACGGCCGAAGCTGATTGCTGAAGGGGAGTCTGAAGTGGTTAATTTTGATACTGCTGAAACGAGGTTGTCTATTGTTTCTTCCTCGACTTGCATTGCACTTGATGTCTCCTGAGTCTTATTCGATGCTTGTTTATGGTGCGATTTCTGCCTCTGTTTCTTTGATGGACGAGCTTTTCTGAAGAACTCATAAGATGCTGGAAATTTATGCTTGTCAACTAGATGTTGCTGCCTGCTTTTGTAGCTTTTCAACTTGACACCACAGCCTTCCACCAGGCACTCATACTACAGCACAACGAGAATTTCAGCAAATAGCTACATCTGGACATTTTAAAAAGATCAAACAGACACTATTTCTCATGACTCTCTTTGAACAGTCTAAACATACACGTTCATGCAGACTTCATATATCCAAGACCAACTACAATCAAAGAGTGGATTCTGCAACAAAGATTCAAGCAACTTCTAAACTTGGAAAGACATGCACAAACATCGCAAACTTATATTTCCTTGGGAGGAGAGGGGCAAGACGATGCAAATTCAGGATGGGTAAATGTATAGCCCCACATTAACTGGGACGATGCACGTAAACTGTTCATGTATGTGCCCGCTAGTGGTGGCAAATGGGCAGATTGGATCAAATTTGGGTGGGTTGAAAATGGGTCAATATAAAATGGGTAATAATTCAACCCGCCCATATTTTACATGGGTCCCATATTTCACTGAGCAAATAGTACTCTTCTTTAGAATTCAATATGGATAAAATATTTTACTTTATTTTTGGATGAAAAATATTTTATTTAATTGTATTGTATCATAAAACTAAATCCGACACCCCAGGCAAGATTCGACTTTTAAATTGAGATTCAATCCCGATTCCAAATTAGTCATAGGACCCAACTTCTAACGGGACCCGACATACAACTTTATACTCGGAATCCAATCCTGACACTCGAACTAAGAGGAGGTCAAGTGTTGGAGTAGGATAAAAAAAATATTTTTTAAAATTTGAATTTTTTTTAAAATTCAACTTTCAACTTTCTCATATTGATTTCATGCTTATAACCTTAATTTGTAGTGGCTCATTCTGTTGGGTTTTCTCACCGTAGCAAGTTTTCCAACCGGATTTACAAATTTTATAATAAAATTTGAATTTTTTATAAAGAAAGAAAGATTATTTAAAAAAAAATGATTTTTGAAGGGTGGGCGTTGGGAGAGGATCGTGGTATTGGGTGGAGTATGAAAAGAATTGTAATTTGCGATATATTTTCCTACTTTTTAGAGATAAATTATTATTTATAAATTTGAAGAAAATAAGTTTATTTAAATTTTCAAAAATTTAAGTCAACAAAACATAAGAAAATTAGAAAACATAATGAATTTTGAGTGAGAAGAAGTTAAAAGCTTAACCCATTTGATTATCACAGTTTACCCATATTTTAACCATGAATACCCATATTTCTATGGGTTGAATATGGGTTTGAACCCATATTTTACCCATGTAAAAAAGTCACTCACCTAAACTACTAAAATATGGGCGGATTACCAAAATATGTGTTTATTTTGCCGGCACTAGTGCCTGCGCAGTCCCTTCAACTATTACCTATACGAACAGGAACTGCATGCTAATTTACAATATACCTAAGAAGAAAAAGTTGAATAAACAAAATGGCATGATTCACCAACCGATGAATTGTTCCTTGGATCATCAAATTCACGCTCACTCTAAAAAATAGAATATCCACAGTATAAATAGAGGATCAACAAGAACTGTTATTTGACGGAAAACTCTTCTTTCGATAATGAATCAATCCTTACATTCAAAGAGTTCTAAAACAAACAATGGCTGAAGAATTCATACAAGAGTTCAAATTGGTATTGTCTGAATTCTCCAGCCATTGTTTGTTTTCGAAATCTCTTTTGAGTGTAAGGATAGATTTATTGTCCAAAGATGTGTTTCTGGCAAAGGCAGAGTTCTTGTTCATTCTCTATTCATAAATAGTCTATCTTTAAGAGCGAACGAGAATAGGATTATTCAACAGACAATTCATCAGTTGTTGATTCAAATTTCTTCCTTCTCAGGTATGTTCTAATATCAGTGTTTAAACAATGCAAGGGATTTTTCTACATTTTCTATGGGGCAATCCTCAGGAAAACTATGAGATAAAATATTACCATGGGATAGCCACGAGCAGCTTTTGCCTGGAAAAAAGAATCATGAGCCTCTGACACATGTATGCTGAGCAGACGTGATGTTGGGTAAACTCGAGAGCAGACAGAGCAAGATGCAGTATGTCGTGTAACATAGTGGTCTTCAAAGTCATCCAGAGATTTCATCCGTGCACCACAACCAATGATTGGACAGAAGAGATTGCTGACAAGCATTTAACCAATTTTTATCAGAAGTTAGCGATGTATTAATAGATTTGCCAAACATCTATAACAATTAACAAAACCAGAGATCGCCACAGGAATGACAAACAAATATCAACTTAAGAATATTACATTCATAAAAAGAAATAACAGGTTAAACAATACATAATTAGGATCATTTTACAGTAGTAAAGAAGAAAAAGAACCTCAGCGCCAGTAAATGCAGGTTCAAATGAGCACTATTGGGTATTGAGGCTAGGCCAAGTAGATCTGAGGAAGTGGTATAGTGATTGTATCACATAGTGAGCACAAAACCAGGTCATTATTCAATCTATGCAAAACTTCATGTCAATCAATATCCAGACTAGTACTGCAAAGTGGAAACTGATATATTGTGAAGTTAGCCTCCTCTTCTAGTTTCTTCTTAATTATCTCAGATCCTGTCAACATCTAGACATGAAGGTACAAAATCCACCCCTTAACTTCTGCATCCGTAAGTTTGGAGTAACCAAAAAACTGCTGACAAACAAAAGGTAGCCGTTGCTTGCCTGAGCTTATCTTTATTTGAAAATTCATACAAAATACTAAAATTACAGCACTCTTTTGTGAATCTTTTTCCCCTTTTGGCTCTGTTCACCATCTCCCTTCTGCTTGTGCACCTAATCTTCCCTATGCAGATGCACCTCGCAGCTTCTCTGTATACCAGGAAGTGTTCTATTCCCTTCAGTTGAGTATGGAACAGTGTTTCATAAAAAGCTAATAACATTCTTCAAGGAAGAAATGCTCTGTATTGAACTCGTGACTATTGGGACGTTCAAAGGCTAATGTAATAAAAGGCACGTATACACAACTCAGACCAGAAAGATGTTAGCATCTATGGACCACAGCTGACAAGGCTCTGATATTGTACTTGACCTTGCAACACCAAAAACTTTTCAAGCCTGTTTTATTATGGATTTTGAAATTACCTTCTAATGTATATCCTAAATAGTCCAACTTCTCTTTTGTACTTGAGGCAACAGCAAAAGCTTAAGTAATTATTTTTTTTTCACTCCAAGAGAAAATATATAAGTGCATATTTTCTCAATCTCAATAACAAAGGAAGGGCATTCTGATTATGAACATGATCCTGAATTCCGTTAAAAATATCATTCAACATTATGGTTTGATGTGACTGTCATTTGATTTTTCTCAGTATATGAATCTGATAAACAAGGAGGAGCTTCAATACCTGATTTCCTCATCTGTGGTATTTTGAACTAGTTGCTTCTCTTCTTCGGTCAAATCCAATGCAACCTGGAAATGAACAAAAAGAGAGTAAACAGAGAGATCGTAAGTTCAAATAATTGAGAGGAAGAAGAAGAGAGGAACCTGCTTAGCGAGAAGCTCCCTTTGAATGTTACCGTAAGCGAAGAAGGGGTCATCAGGACCAAAACGTCGACGAATAGGGCTCCAGAACGGAAACCCTAATTGGTTTTGCGTTTCAAACTCCATCGCCATTAATTTTGAATTTCATTCCCTACCTATGCTTTTGCCCAACATAAATCTTTTTTACTTTCTCGAAAGTCCTAAAATATTTTAGACATTTTATTGTAAAGTTAATTTTGAAAATGCTTCAATATTATTTCAGTGATTTTTATTTAGCTTACTTTCCTATTATCAATATAATAAAATACTGAAACAGTTGAGTGTTAATTTTTCAAGTCCAATCTCATTATCTCAATGAAATAAAATCATGTGAAATGCGCACTTCCATTTACCCCTTCTCTAGAAATAGAAAATTGGATAATAATATATATATATATATATATATATATATATATATATATATATTTATTTTTGTTTAAAAAAATAAATAAACAAGAGCTTAGTTGTTTTGTGTTGTGGTGGAGTCAAGATTTTCATTTAGAAGGTTCAAAATATGGAAAAGTATATACATGAATTGACCAAATAGGGGTCAATATCTGCTATATATAAATAAAAAATAATTTTAATTATATATAAATAAAATATATAATTTTTATAGATAGGCTTGTTTGTGCTATTTATAATTCCTAGACCTTTTCTCCATATTCTCTCCACAGATAAGGATCTGCCTAAACCTCCCTGTAATAGTGATATTACAATAACAAAAAAAAGGAGTTTTTATATTATGCACATTCAACACGCATAATCCTAGAAGCGAAGCATAAAAAGATCCATGTAATTTCAACAAATAGAGTTGTTGATTTAGGAGAAATACAATTGTCAAGGGAGTCGAAAGAAGATGCACCAAGCAGACATAAATTGAAATAATCAGATTTTCACTCTAACAACTCATAATTCACTCAGACTCAAAAACATAATCACATCATCCTATGCCTAAGAACTTTTTTCTAATACTATTGACACAATTTAATTTATTGTATTGTGTTCTCTTTCTATTTTAAAAGTTGGAGTAAAATTTTGCTCCATAATATAAAAAATTCATTTAATATGAATGCACAAACGGGTGAGTCGAGTTAAAATTGAGAATGTTAAAATAAGTTAAAATAGAGATTGAGTTAGGTTATGACTAGCCTCAATTTACTTTGGGCTAAAATTTGGGTCGGGCCATGACCCGCCCAATTTGACCAGCTCAATCTTAATAATTCTAACATATTACTATTATTTACTTTTTATAATCACAATTTGAATTTCAATTCAAGAAAATAAAAATAAAAAGTTACAAATACATTATAGAAAATATAAAATAGATAGAAAACATACATACAACAATGCAAGTAAAGAACTTTACAACGAATTGAAATTAGAGATTCAATTGGACTCAATTGAAGATTTCCATAATAGGTTGAAGCTTGAACGAGTTGAGATTGAACTCAATTCAAAATTATCTTAAGTCAAATTCATAAAATTTTGGAGAAATTATCTATATTTGGACTCATTTTGACATTGGTATAAACTCATACGGAAGCCACAGCGTACACAATGAAAGTGCATCCCAGTTGTGTTCTCAAGGTTCTGTCCATACATACAATCATAAAAACTTGCCTGGCTTTCTTTACAAGTTTACAACCCCATGTATTTTTATTAATATTGTCATTGCTATTGCAACGGGAGGATAAACTAATAGCTCCCACATTTATCTCTCTAAGGCCCTAGCTACACTGCATAATTTCTTCTGTGTAAACCAAAAGTCATTTACTTGAAACAGTGTCTATCAATGGCTTAAAGTTCGATAAATTATACTATGATTTATTATGTCGGAGATGCCAAGTCAATTTAATTGCGTATGCATTTAGTATTGCCTTTTTCTACATATGGATCGTTTAGATTATTGTAATATGATTAGTTTATGTGTCATTTTCTATTAAGTCTCAATAACTTGCTAGGTGGGAGTAGATCAAATTGGATTGCAACTAGAAGAATCCACCATCACCAAACAACACCGTTGAATATTGCTAATACGAGTATATTTTTTAAACGCAGTATTAACACGCAAACACGTACACATTGGTAGAACTATTCAATTATTAATTTTAAAAATGCTCCAACTTTTAAGAGCTGAAATTTGATTTGATACATAGCTGAAATTTACTTTTCTCTCAGCCGTCGGATCTGACTGGACGCGTTCTTCTATGCGTTTGATCATCTACAAACGCATAATATTTTCCATCATAAGGACACAAGTTTAGTATAATTGAGAAGAAAATTAGAACTAATCTCTTATACTTAAGAGAATAAAGCAACCTATATGAAGTATGAAGATGGAAATAGTCACTTGGAGGTAGTTAATTGGGTGAGCTGCTATATAATAAATGGGGCACCGTCCACCCACTATACTCATCAAATAAAAAAAAGAATTACTCGTCACTCAGTGTTTACACCGAACTACATTAATTTACTATTAACTCATATGGAAATTTTAATTGGTTCGGTATAAACAATGTATGGAGGTAAGTTTTTCCACTCATCCAGCTAGGACAGATCAGTGATACACGAATCAGGCTTCATCTACCTTCCTCATTACTTTTCTTCTACTTGTATATATGGATATGTTTGTTCTGCTACTACAAGTCACTGGATGGTGGAGGAAGAAAAGTAAAAGAGAGAAAAACAAGGATCATTTGTTTTCATCAAGAAAGTGAAAAATGGAGAGAGTGAACGGCTTGTGTGTGTTGATCTTGGCCATCATAGTGACTCTCCGTGGAGCTGAAGGGCAACTAGTAGAGAACTTCTACAGTTTTACTTGTCCTAACGTGGAATTCATAGTTCAGCAGGCTGTGTTTACAAAGTTCAGCCAGACTTTTGTCACTATTCCAGCGACTTTGCGTCTCTTTTTCCATGATTGCTTTGTTGAGGTAACATCCTAATCTTCTGCTACAATTTAATTAGGTGTTTTTCATGCAGAGTAATTTCTCTCAGGAATTAAGCTGTTAGCATGACTTAATTGTCATGTTGCAGTGTCCCATGTTAGTTCTTTGAATTATGGTTAAGTTTTAGAACAAGCAGAGTAAAGTTTTGAACATATAAGAGATCAAGAGGACTTATTCTATCCTTTGAATAGCTCCTACCACCAATATTCTGTCTCCTGTTTTGTTGGGCAGTACAAAATTGACATTCTTCGTCTTCCCAAAATTGTTCATTTCTTGTTTCTCTTGGACATTTCTTCAGGGATGTGATGCCTCTGTTATGATAGCTTCACCAAATGGAGACGCGGAAAAGGATTCTAAGGATAACCTTTCCCTTGCAGGAGATGGCTTTGACACTGTGGTAAAAGCAAAACAAGCAGTAGAGGCTCAGTGTCCTGGAGTAGTATCATGTGCAGATATCTTAGCAATCGCCGCTAGAGATGTTGTAGTGCTGGTAATCGAGGACACAGAAATCATCCCCTGCTATACCCCTTTTTTTCCTTTGACATTTTTCTTTCTCTTCATTTACCATAAGATGTAAACTGCCAGTTGACTTGTTCATTTCCTTTGGTGAAAACATTCAGGCAGGAGGGCCTTCATACAACGTCGAATTGGGACGTCGTGATGGGCTCATCTCCAAGGCATCTCGGGTTGCTGGAAATTTGCCAGAACCTGATTTCAATCTCATTCAACTGAACACTATGTTTGCGCGTCACAATCTCAGCCAGTTTGATATGATAGCTCTTTCAGGGGCTCACACACTTGGCTTTTCTCATTGTGACCGTTTTGCAAACCGTCTCTATTCGTTTACCCAATCCAATCCCATTGACCCTTCTTTGGATCCAGAATATGCTAAACAACTTATGCAAATGTGCCCTAAAAATGTAGATCCATCAATTGCTATAAACATGGACCCTGAGACTCCACGAACCTTTGACAATGAGTATTACAAGAATCTGGTTAAAGGAAAAGGTTTGTTCACCTCAGATCAGGTGCTCTTTACTGATAAATCGTCTCAAGGCACTGTGAGTGACTTTGCTAATAATGATTTCGATTTTAATGGAGCTTTTGTCACTGCAATGAGAAAACTTGGAAGAGTTGGTGTTAAAACTGGTAACCAAGGTGAAATAAGATTAGACTGCACCAGCTTCAACTCATGAAAGGAAAAAAAATGCTACTTTGTAAATCCATGATAGAAGTCCGAAGAGTGGAAATAAGTTGTTTTTGCGATATTTGATGTAATTGGCTAAATAAATCATATGTATAAGGTCTACAGATCGGATGTCTTTTGAATTTTGTAATCATTTTTATAATCGATCTCTGTGTGACTGAATTCCTTCAGCATGGTTGCACCTGGTGCAATAGTTTGAAATATCTTCAATAACAGATGGCTTGTTTGAGTAAAAGGTTAAGAATGAAATATCTCAATCAATAAATGAAATGGTTGACAGCCAAAATGTAACAATTTCAAGTTTGAGTGATAATGGAAATACACACCAATAAATAGTTGCAATACAAACATTTATCTCATATAAACAGGAGAAGCACCTAACAGCAAAAAAAGGCAATTTTGTCATCTCCATTGTCTTGCTCTCATTCTGGAGGAAGTATTCAGGTTATGGCTAACAACGTCGCCTCAGCAAAATGCTCTTGGATCCATAAGCTGGTTGAGAGTATCTTCGCAAATTACTCCAATTTCTATCCAAGCTTTCACTTGCCGGATGAATTATGTACGAGACTTTCCGTAAAGACTAGTGTATACAGTCTTTGTTCGATAAACCAGAATCATGCTTAGAACAGAAGCAATAATGCAGAGTCCACAAAGTATTAAGGAAGTCCAGAAGAAGCATATGGCACCTTCACACTTTAAAGGTTCATCCACAGTTAGAAAACTTGACAAAATAGATACCCCATTCCATTGGCCAGGATGACGCTCATGAGCTTGCTTTTCAGCTTCACTATCATATATACTACTAGCAATAACACCTGAGAATACTAATGAACCAGCCGGGTTCGCAATAGTGAGGAAATTGTACAAAGCCCCAAAATTCTTTAAGCCAAACAATTCGGAAGCAGTAGCTGGCACAATCGCCCAATGAGCCCCATAACCAAGCCCTACCAGAAGAGTACCAATGTACATAGCCCCTGGCCAGCCCATGGCAAAGAAGAAATGTCCCAAAGCCATTACAACTTGGGCAATAGCCATGGCTGCATGTCTTGGGTAGGCATAATCCCTGTATGTCAATAGGACAAGTTTGCATAAGAAGAATATTCATTGAAACGAGGGATATTGTGAAGTTCAGCTTATATTGTCAAATATATAAGAAATGAATGTTATGTACCTCACAATTATTTCAGAAAAGTATCCACCCCCAACACGACCGAGGAAGTTCCATATGCTGATCATGGAAACAAATACATGTGTGTTATCATAACCTAAAGATTGGCTCATCTGGCCCAAGTTATCAATCACGGTTAAACCAGACCCAGAACCCAAAAGTAGTGAGAAAAATATAATCCAAAAGTCTGCCTTTATCAAAGCCTGCATTAGGGTAAAGTCCTCCCCTCTATGGGGGGACCGTCTTCTTTTGACCCTCACTGCTCCTTCTGCAGCTGCTTGGGCTAGTTTTGCTTGCAGTTGGGCAATTCTTTTTTGCCTTTCTAATGCTGGAAGCAAGTCTACTTCCTTAGGCTTCTCATCTTCAACCTCACTAAATATAATTTCCTGCTCATGTCCAGATACTCCAGGATCTTGTTTTTGTGACTCAGATAGAAGAGCCTCCTCTGATGGTACTCTAGTTTCTTGCGAGAAAGTCAATGAAATGGGAATCACCACAGGAATAATCAATAGAACGAACAGAATCCCGGTAAAGATTGTAGTGACGGTGTGGCTAACATCAATGAGGTCTTGAACAAGCATGACGCCCATCAGGTAAGATGCCAAAATGAGGCAAATGCCGTAAATTAATGAAAAACTGAATCCATCAGAAGGTCTAACTTGTCTATGGCCACCAACGGGCCTGATTATAAACATGAGGGCGATAGCAACCATTGCCGGTCCCACAGCAATCATGAATATAAGTGAAGCATGATCTGGGGAATGGATCAGTGCGTATATTTGAGTCATAATTGCACCACCCAACCCAGCAAATCCTTTGAGTATTCCCACCACAGGGCCACGGCTTTTAGGGAAATTTTGCACACCTGAGACAAGTGCGGCTGTATTAAAGTAGGTTTCTCCATTTGTTCCTATAAATATAAGAACGCACATCTGCAGAGAAATAGCTGAAATGAGTTAATTCTAAGATAAACTAGAAGTATATGCCAACGTAGTGATCCTGAAAAAATCATCATAGCTGTAGTAAACAAGTGATTTTTGATCCATCAAAACATATTAGTAAAACATCTTCTGGTGAATGGTCACATGTACGGCAAGAAGGGGATTCAGTTCCACAATAGTTGACAAGAATTTTTTTCCCCATGCACACTAGGAAATTGGTAAAAAACCAGGTTTCACGCTGACAAAATCCAAAGAGGAGATGATAGATGATTATGGGGTTTCTGCTGACTCTGACCAACTCACAAAGAGATGGCAAGTTGATAATTATTAGGTTCACAAGTAAAAATCCTTATTCTTGAGCTTTAATCCGGAGTGGTTTAATTATATTTGAAGTTCTTCAAACTAGAAACATCAGATCCATGAAGGGTATGTCGATAGAGCAACAGGTTCTTTGTGGCAACCTGAGTTCATGGCTTTCTAGAAAGGCAGGAAAATTCGGAAAAAACAAATGGAATACGTAACTGTATAAATTGAAGACTCCAAATAGTCCATTGCTCATATTGAAAAATTCAGAAGCACCTCAATCAAATTTGACTAGAACTTTTGGTAGTACTCTAAAATTGTAATCCACAAATACATATGAGAGATCAATAGACTTATAAACCCCTGAATCCTAATGTAGACGATAAATCAATATCCTCATTGGCCTAAAAATTCTCAGCATGTCATCAGAAACAAGTAAGAATTCAGCACCACAAGGTGATCTGATAACAAATCAGAGGG
Organism: Solanum rostratum; assembly: GCA_029948455.1. NCBI lineage: Eukaryota > Viridiplantae > Streptophyta > Magnoliopsida > Solanales > Solanaceae > Solanum > Solanum rostratum. The sequence goes on along the minus strand of CM057056.1, from coordinate 534,834 downwards.
TTTCAATGATTTTTTTAAAAGGCAGTGATAGATTTCAATGAACAAGTACAGATAAAGAAGGTTGAAAGGTTTGAAATCAGCAATAAAGAAATTGGTACTCACCACCCATAAGGGAAGTGTAGGCGATCGGCCGGTGACGATGAGCCAAACCCATCCATAACCAATAAAGTTCTGAACAGCACCCACAAGAAGAGCAGCCCATAAAGGCAAGATTTCGGATAAAGTCCCAGCCAGAAATCCAACACTATCGCCCAAGTCCTTAGCGACACCCAACCGGGCAACTTGCCTCTGATTATAATTCAAAGAGCTCTTAATGATGGGAGAAATACTGCCGAATAAATACCCAATGCCAGCAAAACTCTGAATCCACATTGCAGCTACGAATACAAGCCATCTGTTATTGAAGAACAAACCGAAGCTCTCTTTCAAACGAACCATTGTAGGATCAAATTCTGAATCTTTCTTGGGGAAGTCAAAGGACCAGTCTATGTTTCACCTTTTCTTCCGTAATGAATAACAAATTAAACAGATGAAAAAATTACTGTATATATTTTGATCCGACGATGTTCTGTTTAGGTCGTGATGATATAAATAAACAAAAAAGACCAACTTAAATTCAAATGAAAAAGGCCGCACATAAAAATATTGCCAAAAATGGCACGGAAGATAATATCGAAACGTCACTCATTTTTTTAATACTTTAGGTGATCCCCATATATATATAATCTGACCTTTCAAAGATAATTACAAAAACTGTTTTCTGTGTCAGTGCATTTGTTGGAGAAGAAACAAAACACAGAGCACTATTGCATTGGCAACACTAGTGGTGCGTTCCGACGGCGGGCGGTGAATTTTGTTATCTTATTAAAAATGTCTGTTTCACCAAGAGATATATTTTGCCTAACTAAATACCTGCGTTTTGTTCGGATGGTTGTTAGTATTTTTAAGTTTTTTAACTTTTAAAAATTTAGCAACAAGTTAAACTTTGTATTTTTTGATATTAAGGTAAGGACTCTTTAATTGTTTAGAAATTTTAGTTCAAATTAGGAGATATTTTCTTGACTTACACCCAAAATAAAAACTCGCCCAATGAGATGCAGGAGCAGATGTTATGGTACGCTCCCCCTTTAATTAAGTCATGCACAGCCTATTTAGTTTTGAAGCAATGTTTATTTTAGCTATGCGAAGATAAGTACAGGGATAATTTTATGAATTGTCACTTCATTTTTTTATTTTTTATACTAAAATTATTGATAATTAGTTTGTAATGTAAATACCACCCGACTTTACCAATATCATTGAATGTGACTAAACAAATTTTTTTACTGACGTTGAATATAAAATCTACGTCAACCTAAGACGCTTTTTATTTTCTTAATAAGGCAAGTTGTATTTGTTTGCGATTAAGGGGCATGTTTATTAGAGAGTCATAATATTGCCGCCTTTGCAAAAAAATGATGTTTAATTAAAATATTGGTCAGACATGTATTTCTCAATTTGCAATAATTAACTTTTGTTGTTTAAGAAGAAAACAAGGTTCAAGTGGATCCAATGCATTTTTTAAATTATAGATTACCAAAAAAATGTTAAAAATCGTAAGGAAAAATCTTATTTTTAAAAATAGACAAGACATTATAGAAAAAGGATATAGAGAGTATGAAATTAATTTATTTGGAAGAGGGGCATTCGAATTTCTCTTTGACAACTTGCAGCGGACGCCCGACAGGTTCTAAAGGAAATAGGGGAACACATTTATTTATTCGGATCCAATGCCAATAATGGCATGTGAGATGAATGATTAGCCAGGGCTACCCACTTGGATCCAACCTGTCCCATGCACTGTTTGGATTCCTTAATTATATTTTATTTTTCTCAATGTTACACTAAATTAGATCACGGACGCCACGATCATGATCAAGCTGGATGATTGAAGTTTAAAATTTCAATGCGTATTTTCTAAATTGAGTTGGTTGTATGGGACTTATTTAGTATAATTTATTTCTCATGTGTGATTTGCAGACTAATATTACAGTGAAGTTGACCTATTTTACGTGGTTTGTAGATTAGAACATATTGAGATAACAATATGTAGTGCTGAGTCAGCATTCTGATTAGAAATTATTAAGAGAAATTAATTATAATTTGTGATTAATTTGTTACAGTCAGTTAGTTAGTTAGTTATAGTGATCACTCACACTAATAGTGTGATTCAAGTTGTTAATCATTGTATATATACTCTTCTCTCTTCAATGAATGAAGTAAGTTGTTCATTTCACAAATCATATTCCTTTTGTTTTAATCTTCAAACCCCTTCTCCATGAATGGAGATTGAAGCTCTTCATCAATATTTTCTATTCATATTTTGTCAGAACAAAGTTTATTTTTTGTGCACCCAAAGAGTGACAATTATGATTAAATTTCCTTTGTCAACAACAAAAAAAAAGTTGATGGATAAAAATATACATTCTAAACGATTATAATTTTAAAATCAACTATATATAAGAGCGTCAATATATCTTCAAAATGTCTTTTTAGATAATGAGCTGCTAGTAAATTACCATAAAAAGAGTGTTGTTTGTTGTCCTGGAATCACGCCATTAAAGTGTTTCTAGATGTGTTAAGTCGTCTTCCTTTTTTATATAATTATGTTTATTATGTTCAATTGATTAGCGTCAAAATTAATTTAGTAATTCGAGGAGACAATAATATGTTGATTTGGTGGCTACTCCGTCAAACTATTATTCTTGAAAAATCTACATGTACATAAATTCAGAAATGTCATTAAATAACACATTAAATGCGTGGAACTTAAAAGTACAAGTTCTCTACGGCTTCACTTACATTTTCGATTTCACAAATTCTATGCTCATTCATTCAACCATAAAATTAAAAACTAACACGGATGCTTTGAGTCTTTGACTCACTAATCCTCCTCCTTTTTTGTTTTCTTTTCTCTTAAGACTATTACATTGAGAAAAATATTGTATAAATGTGATGGGAACACAGTTGAAGTGTCAAACGAACGGATTAGGTTGTAATTGTGAATGTTAAAATAGAAATTGAATTGGGTTATGATCCGCCCAAATGAGTTGGGTTCAAATGGGCTAAAATTCAGATTGGATCATGACCCGTTCAATTTGACCCACTCAATCTCAATAATTCTAACATATTATTATTTATTTTTTTACAATCACAATTTAAATTTCAACTCAAAAATTAAAAATAAAAAGCTACAAATTGATAGATAAATGATAGAAAATATAAAATAGACAGAAACATACATTAGAGTCTTAGAACGGGTTAAATTGGAGATTAAATTGGGTTCAATTGAGGATTCTTTTGATATGGGTTAAGACTTGAATGAGTTGATACTGAATCCAATCAGAATTATCTTGAGTCCAACTCATAAAATTTTAATCGAGTTACCTATATTTGGGCTCATTTTTAACACCCTTAGGAACACTTAATGTATGTTAGTAGTCAGCCACGATTTTGATTCTGCATACTAAAATCAAAAAAGCATTCGTGCAAGTATAACCAAATCATTTAAAAAGTAGTTACAAGTAATGAATCATTATACAAAACTATGAATACACTCTTTTTCCCATATATTTCTACCAATCATTCTTCAAATATTATGTTTATTGTTTATATAGTATGTTTTCTTCTGTCTTTAGCTGTTTACGCAAAGAAAATACGGCCACCTGACCAATGAGACCCACGAGATTTTTTTGAGCTTATTAAATTTGTTATCAACTTTTTTAATAATTATATGCGGTTCTTTTTTTTTGGTATGATATATATAATATATTTAGCTTAGCTGGATAGGATAAGATTGTTATATTCTATATGTTGGGTCCTTGTCAATTTACATATCTCATTTGATTGGATTTGTTTTAAATTCAAGAAAAAAGAAAAAAAAATGATTTGATTTGAATGGAAATAAATTGAAAAGTATTGAATAATCGTATGTGGACAAAATTGGAAAAATTTGATATTTAGATAAAAAAAGTTGTGTATTTTCATAAATTTTACTAATAAAAATATTATACAAGTTTTAAATGAGAACTTGAGATTTCTATTCCCAAACAATTTTCCAACTTCAGAATAACAAGATAATGGAAGTTATTAAACCAATTTTTTCGCAAGGACTTCAACATCTAATTCGATTTTTATTTGGATCATAGGAAAAAAAAAGTGATACGTAGTTGATATTGTAAGACATAACACAAATGAAATTCAAATTAAATTTAAGTAAATACAGTTCAAGTAAATGAAAAACTTTTGTGTATATTTTCAAAAATCTACACGTAAGTTAATCATATACCCATACAAAATACAAAATACGTTTTTAAGTATTTATAGTGAATTGTGTAATTATGGGTATTATCCTTTATTTATTTTTTTCATTTTTGTTATGTTATTATTTTAGTTATATACTATTTTATATTTTTTTTATTTTTGTTAGTCTTATATGATTATGGTATTAGATGTTAAATTGGCCAATGAAGAATCTATCTGTCAGATTTCGAGGCCATCCCCTTCAAAAAGACGAAAAAGTCAATTTATATTCATATTTGTGACATGTTAAAATTCAAATTTATTAATTTAAGTACATTATTTGTCAAATTGGCCGATGAAGAAATTATCATTGATTTCCAAGGTCTTCAATGTATATAAGACGAATGTTATCTTTAGTTATCATTTTTATTTGTATTTATTCATTATTACGTAGATTATTGACGTTAGGCAAATATAGGCCGTTTTATGTATATTGCTTTATTTGACTTCTTGTATATATTTTGTGTTTTGTATTTGTTATATTGTATATCTCCTCCGTTTGGAAAAAATGAGTTTAGCCGGAACCCACAGTTGTGGATTCTGAAAGGTGCTAATATCTTGGAATAACTTGAACCCTTATCTGAAATTTTTTTATTCACATACTATTTTGTAAATAATTATTTGATTTCCTAATTATTCTAAAAATGGGGTGACCAACTCTAAATTAAATTATATTTTCTTTTAAATTTATTTCTTTATTTTTTTTACGAGTTGCCTTACGCGTTTCAACAAATAGTACTCAAAAAATTGAGCGATTACCTGAAATGGCAGGAGAATCAACAATAAGGAGGAATATGGGATGATTCAAAATGCAAAAGGAGTTGGTTGAGAGATTTTAGAAGCAAAATTGTGGGAGGAGATAAATTAGGGATTGAGAATTTGTATAAGTGGGTCTTTTGAATGACTTTTTTTTTTGTAATTTTTTTATTTTTATACAAATTAAATTAATGGAATTCGATTATGATGGCAAATCTTTTAAACTGTACCCATTAAATATAAAAAATTAAAACTATAATCATATATGGGGTCATTTGGTTGGCAACATGTAATCTTAGGATAATTAATCTCGGGATAAGTTAGTCTGAGATAAGTTATCCCACTATATATATGACATAACTTATCCCAACACTAAGACAAAAATGAGTTAATAAATAGTTCAAGAATTATCTTGTACATCCAACCAAACATGGAATAAAATAATACTACATTTTATCTCAAAATTATTATTACCTATAGCTCACACCAAACAACTCCTAGTGAATAATTACTCATACATGTTTGCCACGATTCTTTCTTTTTTTGTTTTTGCGAAGAAAATGGAAGGTCTGCAAAGCAAGTACAACGTTAGTTTGGGCTTGGGCCCGTGACCAAAAGCGTCCATACAACCCAATGGATTTAGAAACTGATCAACAAACAAAGACCGGGGATTAACAAGGGCAAATAAGAGAAAATAAAAAACTACCATGTACTAAGCATTTTAATTGGATAAATTGTCTGATTATAATTCGATTTGATTTGATAAAAAAATTGATTATAATTGATTTTATTTTTCTTAACTCAAAAAAGTCAAATTAAAATCAAACTAACTTGTCATTGCATATATACAAGTTTTAAAAAATATTTATCATAATGTAATTTATAAATATTTATTCTTTCGGCGTATTTCAAGCTTGGACTTGGATATTTTAATGATCTAAAAAGTTTTGTAACTAAAAAAATGTTAGTAACTCAAATAAAATTCAAATCAAAACTCAACCACTATTGCGTTGTAATAATAACAATAACAAAAAAATTCAACAGAATCTCACAAGTGAGATCCGAGAGGATACATAGAATGTACGTAGATTTTATCAATTCTCTTTGTAGAGGTAGAGAAATTATTTTTAAAAGATTTTGACTCAAATACAGTAAATTTAAGTACAAAGAAAAAGAAACAACAAATAACACATAGCAACTAATAAGCAAAGTAGTGCAAAGCCTACAAGAGAGCAACAAAAACAACAAAACACAAGTAACAAAAGATGATTATAGATATCAAAAGTAATAAATACAAGAATATACTCTATCATTTCCAATTTTATGATATGTTACACAATGTGTTGTGTTCCAATATTATTGTTATACATAATCCCAAGTTTATGAATCATAAATTTTTATGTATCATGTTATTGGTTATGTACTTGATACGTAATTGATGCAAATTTGAATAATTTTAATACCAGATACATTCAACTAGTTCATTCAACTCTAAGGTTATTTTTGATACATAACCCTAAGGGGTCATTTGGTGTGATAAGCTATAATAATCTTTGGATAAAATGTAAGATTATTTTATTCCATGTTTGGTTGGAGGTATAAGGTAATCCTAGGACTATTTATCCCACCATTTTGCCTTAGTGATGGGATAAGTTAATCCATATATATGGTGAGATAACTTATCCCAGACTAACTTATCCCGAAATTAATTATCCTGTGATAAATGTTGCCAACCAAACAATCCCTAAGTTTGTAATATATTAATTTATATGTATCACGTTTATGGTTTTATACTTGATATATAACTGTTGCAAATTTGAATATAGTTAGTACCAGATACATTCAACTAGTATCATTCACAAGCCTTGGTTATTTTTGATACATAAATTTAAGTTTTTTTATATGTAAATTTATATGATTCATATTTATGGTTCTGTAGTTGATGCATATATAACTGTTGCAAATTTAAGTACAAGTTAGTACTAGATATATTTAACCATTTTTATTCACAAACATTAGGTTATTTTTGATATATAACTCAAAGTATTTCCATCATAAATAGTTACATATGTTGTTAATGATTCTCAGCTTGATATATAGATTTACATTCAACTAGTATCAATCACAAACCTTAGGTTTTTCTTGATAGATAACCCGAAGTATTTATAATATAAATATTTTTTTTAGCTCCGAAAAAATTGAAAAATTTAAGATCTAAATCAAATTCAATAATAGGAAAAGAAAAAGGTACATTACCATATATATTATAAAAAATTTGTTGATGAAAAGCTATAAAAAAAAAACTTAAAATTGATAAACGTGACTAGAAAGAAAAAAATGGATGAAGAAGCAGATGAAGACGAAAATTTGTTATAATTTGGAATATATTGAGGAGGAGAAATTTGAAATTTGGATTGTTTGAGTTTCCGAAGGAGACTGATATCAATTTGTTTTGTTTAATTTGTGGAACTACCATTTAATTTTACCTTGATTTTTCTAGTTAAGCTCAACAAACCTGTTTGATAATGTATCACTATTTATATATTCTCTGTTCGTTTTAATTGTCATACTAAGATTTGATAAAACCCTTAAAGAAGAAATTAATTAAAAGAAATGTTTGATTAATATGTATTTAAATAATTATTTACATATATTCTTTTTAATTTTAAAATAATTAATTATATTTTAATTATTTAAATTGATAACTATATGGCAATTAAGCGTGGTTTAGCCCCTTTCCCCGAAAAGGTTAAAAAGAGAATTCCAATTCCCATCCGATGATTAGTTGGCTCCTCCTATAGCGTATTTTTCCAGCTAACTCACCAATAATAGCAGTGATAGAAGAAGAAGATAAAGGGGCAAAGAGGGCATCAGAATCGTAATCAGGGCGATGGATCCAGACGCTGTTTCCAAAGCATTCGTAGATCACTACTACTCCACCTTCGATTCCAATCGGGCTGGCCTTGCTAACCTCTACCAAGAAGGTTCTATGTTAAGCTTCGAAGGCGTGCAGATTCAAGGTGCTCAGAATATCGTAGCGAAGCTCACCAGTCTCCCCTTCCAGCAGTGCAAGCACCACATCAACACCGTCGATTGCCAGCCATCTGGTCCTGCCGGCGGTATGCTTGTCTTTGTTAGCGGAAATCTGCAACTCCCCGGAGAACAGCATGCCCTTAAGTTCAGTCAGGTATCTCCCCATTGCTTGATTAATTGCTGTATTTGTCGATCTACTTGTGTATTCACAATTTGTATTAGTATAATTCTAAATCGGTAGTAGAAGAAAAATGGATGGACCCTAGGTTTCCTTTTCCAAACACATTAAAGCTGTGATTTTGGTCTACAACAATCTGGAATTGAATGGTTTTTTCCTGTAAAGTTGTCGAACTGTGAATAATCTAACACTAGTTGACTTTCCATTTTGAGGATCTCATGATGTTAGTCGCTTTTTGTGGAGTGACATTCTGAAAATTTAGAGATAGGTATTTGATTTACATATTTTAGATTTATTGCTGCGAGGCTAGTTATGCTAACGTGTTTGGATGCCATTTATTTTGTTTATGATATTAAAGTTGCTTATTGAATTGAACAATACATATGGGTAGTTTTGGAACTACCTTGGGCACCTTGACTTATCTGCCTGACAGCCTACTACAACCCATACGTGTGCAGTAATCTTAGGTACCAAGGGTGGAGTAGCAACGCTTTTACTAAGTGTCATAGTTGGGATTTGTACTTTAGACTTCCAATTTGTTATTTCTATGGTTCAACCCCTCAATCATCCTTTTGGTAACTGGATATCTGCATATGTATGCTATGAAATGCATCCTGCTCTGCCAAAACTCAATTGTTGCTCATATTTCTATTTGCTAATCTCTTCTTAGACATTCTCTTTGTTTTCACTTCATTCGCGTGAAGATGTGTATCTTTGAAAAAATTATATAGCTGCAATGCTCTACAATGATTTGGTTGTCTTGGCAGGGATGAATTTTCCCAAATAAAAACAGTTGGACAATGCAACTTCAAATGCTGTAAATGCTAAGGTTCTCTTGTTAGTGAAAATGTAACCTAACTGAAAAACAAACAAAGAAACAAACTGAGCAGAACTAGAAAACTTCTTTCAGCTCTCCGCATTGGAGATACGAGTTTCTAGTATATTTGATCCCCGGAGTATCACCATAAGTATAAGGTGATCCTTTGTGAATCAATGCTTAAGCTTGGGCCTTTAAATAATATCAAGTTCAACATAGGATGAAAATCTCATAACCATTTATGTTGGCGGACCCCTCCATTAGAAGGGAAAGAAATGTTCCTTTTCCAGGACCCATTCCCAAATGAAGAGAACTCTAATGGATCATCCTTTTACTCAGAAAAGCCTGCTTGATAATTTTTTATCATTTTCCATGCCAAATCCTTCTCCAACGGCTTTTCTTTGTAAAGCTGAGAAAACCAATTTTGATCTTCCAAGAGGATCATCTGTCCTACATCTACACAACCAACATTTGAGGGCTTCTTGCTGCAGGCAAGGGTACTTGGGAACAGAAGGAATTTATTATTGTGAATTTTCTTTTCTATGCAGCCTTCTCAGTTTGTGATGCCAGAGATACGTTCTCCTGTTGCTAATATATTCATGTTTTGATTTAAGGAAGAACAAAAATTTCTTATCCAAAACGAGGATTTTATGCTTGGGTTACTTCACATAGATTCTTATTAAAGTTATGAAAGAAATTTAAAGAGGCATTTATTTCCTTCCAATTCCTAGTCATTTGACTGGCTACAAGTTGTCAATCCAAACTGTAACATCAAGAAAAGTTGATGTATTCAAAGGGGCCATTGCATTGGCAGTGATTCATGTTAAACCAGCACAGGGGGTACCAAATAATGCCCAAGATTATTGCAGTCCGCAGATACTGTGATGGTTCCTTCTTCACTGTTTGCCTTTGAGAAAAGTTGCAGTGACCCTTACCGTGATAACTTATTTTCACGACACAAAGTTCTAATAGAAATATAAAGTTGTTCCGTTATGCCTGAGACAAAATGCTTAACCACAAATTTTCCATGTGATAGTCTGACCCTCGATAAAAGAGGTAGTGATACTCTGATAGTGGTCATAACATTTCTTCTAGCTAATATGTTTAGAGAAAGCATTATTAACTTCAAAGTATCCTGCAGATGGGCTTTAGTAGAATTGAGTTACTTCTGGCATTGGTATAGAGTATAAGCTATTTGTTAGGTAGTTGAAGCGTAATGGCTGTTACAATGACTGTTGGTGAAATTTCTTGGGTGGTGTGTAAATAATATTACGTGTATAGGGCTGCATATGTCCCGGGAGAAAAAAGGCAGTGGCTAAGTGGTTACATTTCAGAACTTATGGAATAAGAGAACAATAAAAAGGCAATTGTTATATTCAAAGTTTTTGTGTGTAGCTGACTTAATGAAGAAGGAAATAATAAGCTTCTAATCCCATTCTCTTACTCAAAAGGCGCTTTTCTTGGTTATGCATTTTATGTGAGGCTGTTTCCGTAACTTTACTGGCTTTCAGACTACTGCTTTGCTGAATTAAGAAAAGGATTGTGGCTTTAGCAAATGCATTTCTTCGTTATCTGTAAGCTAATAGGTTGTTTAGAAAAATTTAACAACATAAGTTGTTTGATTTCCCTGTATAATGGTAGTACTTCATAAAATGGAACGTTGAGCTGTGTGGTTCTGCTCATGTCTAGTACTCCTGTCTACTCTTACTTGTCCACTTCTGGTTGTCCGTTTTGGAAAACCAAGACATAATTTACCATTATATACCTGTTTTACCTTTATTATTAAGTAGTATTCATTTCCCAATGCATTTTCCAAAACATTAAATTATTATATTCTAAGGGTGATGTAGTAAACTTGTCATATTAATTACTTCTTCGGGGGTGTGGCAAGTTAAATATGGACAAGTAAAGATAGATGGAGGGAGTATTGTCTTGCTTCGACTTAATTATTTTTTTGATAAAATTAAACTTGCTATTTGATTCGATCACATATTCTTTAGTTGATTGCCTGTCTTTGTTTGCTGAAGCCTTACCTGATTATTTTCCTCCCTTGTCGTATAACAGAGGCCTATTGTTATAAGAAACAACATCCATTCTTGAATGGTTGTTCCTTGGCGTCATCCTTAAAACACATTATGCAGATAGACTGTGTGATGTCATCATATACAAATTAAAAGATGAGATTGCATGATAATCTGTTTTCACTTTCTTTTTCTTTCTCCTGCCTTTCATTTTTCCTTGAATGTTTCATTAATATCCAGACACACCATTAAAAAATTCTGTTTTTGACTATTCAGAAAAAATAAGTTACAAGTTTTAGTGAGTTGCTTTTAGTTTTGGCAATCGTGTCCACAGTTTCTTTTTCTCTGGAAGTTGTGTTTCTGATAATAGCTTTGCTGCATTATCTGTGGATATGTGGAGAAACTGCAGATACTAAAGCTACCTTTATGGTTAATTGTATGCTACGTTAGATGATTTATCCGCTGTTCCTTGATAGGTACAATGTTTCAGAACTTGTTCACTCAAGTTTTAAGTTCTTACTCTGTTTGGATTGCAGATGTTTCATTTGATGCCAACACCCCAAGGGAGCTTCTATGTATTGAATGACATATTCCGGTTGAACTATGCATGAAGAAGAGTTCTGGGTTGAATTATCTCTTGTTCGTGTTTTCTTGATTGAACAAATTTAATGAATATATTTTAAGAGTTTGAAAGGCATTGCTTCAAAAGACTGGTTTACTGGTTGTGGTTTGGTTAGTGATCAATGGATTAAACTTTATTTAAAAGCAAATGAGCTGCTGTTGTGGAGTATTATCTGCTTCGAAAATTGCTGCTTCTAAGTCTCACTTTCTCTCTGTCTGAATTCTATGATGGATGTTCTTGTCATTTCTCTTTGTTTGAATTGCCACCTTTACTAGTTTAACTTGATGACAAGTTTTGCGTAACTGAGAGAAAATTTGTAGTGCGGGATGTGTCTTACCAAAAATTGGGGAAAAGAGTGGTAATGTTTTCTTTCCAAAACCATACCAGTAGGAAAGTTGAAATGGATATGTTTGATTTTTAGAAACTTTGGCGCAAGCAATTCTTGTTGATTCTCGTGGCAAAATTTCATTCAACTCGATTCCATTTTTATCGATTGTAGCCAATTTGCTATTTATGTCAGGGAAGGCGTAACCTTTCTTTTCTTCATCAGTGGTGGCAAATATCTTGTAAAAACAGAAATAAGGTAGAATGACATTGTGTAGCAAGCAAAGAATTTATTTTGAATGCATCTTTGTGTGAGTTTGGAGGTCGGTGGGGAGAATCAGAATGTTGATCTCGTAAGTAACCTACTTGGTGCTTCTGAACATGAAAAGCAGCAGCCCCACTAATAGACACAAGGTTGTGGTCTAAGCAAAGGATAAATTGTGAATCCGAGTACCTTCACTTAACCTTCTGTATAAATTCCACCTTCACAATGGGATGGTAGACACCCTGCCCCCTACGTTACGCCTAAAGCAAACTACGAAAACTTGTAGTTTCTTGGGATCAATAGCCTAATAAGGCCCCCATTAGTTCATCCCTCTACTTTTTGTATAAGAGTTCAAGTGTTTTACCAACGATCAAATCGAAAAATGTCTGATTGGGGTCCGGTGTTTGTGTCGGTGGTGCTGTTCGTCCTATTAACGCCAGGTCTGCTGGTTCAGGTTCCGGGTCGCAGCCGTTTTGTTGAGTTTAGCAACTTCCAGACGAGTGGAGTGTCGATATTGGTTCACTCACTTCTCTACTTCGCCCTCATTTGCATCTTCTTATTAGCCATTGGGGTTCATATGTACACGGGTTAAACTCTTTACTGGAATCGGATCAGTCATCATGGTTTATGCTTTTCTTTTTTGGTTGCGTCAGAATTGCTTGTCATGTTTTGCTCTTTTTTACCCTTCAAGTTTCAGTTCAATATATTTATGATTTGATATTGATGTATCATCGGTTGGGAAAGCTCTAATTATCAATAAATGATCTTTTTAAAAATAATTCAACTAATCTTATCTTGTACTAATTTCCTAACGAGTGGAACACACCATGTGATATTGATTGTTACGTGGGGCCATAGTGGCAATTCATGCTTGTTGATATGCATCTCAAAATGAGGAATCATTCACTTGCCAAAAATTGCTATGTGTCAATCAAATATTTGCGGATGTTTGGATTTTCACCTAAAATCGAGCGAGTGCTAGATAAGGATGCAATTTATTAAAGGTAGTACTAACTTTGACATCTATCAAATTATTAACTAGGAAGATTCTAGCTTGTGGAACTATAGGATTAAATTCAATAATAATGGAGTATCAAAGTCACCAATAATTGAGTGAAACAAACAATAAAAAGAAACTAAGCTGAGAGAACGGGAACCCTGTAAATGAAATGAATCGACAGCGAAAAAAATGGAATCATGAATCCACTTAAGTAATCAACTGCGCTGAGAATACAAAGGTAAATCTTGCAAAAGAAGTTGCAGCAATCCAGATCAACTCTGGATCAAAGCTGAATTACCATGAATGTGAAGACTAGCAAATGGAAAATATACTATAGTAGCTAGTAGCTCCTCATAATATTATTAGCAAGGTCCAAGGTAGATTCATAATTAGGCATAAAGATGTATGTTGAGAATGACAAGGAAAAGCATAAGAAACAAACCAAAGAATAAAGTGTGAAGCAGCATAGAAACGATGCTGGTCTTCATATTCATGAAATCGACAGGCCTATGCTTCCCCGGCATTTGAAATATTAGTCCTGGACACAGAAATGCAAATAACGCCGTCGCTATGATCGGAGCTGCCCAGTCCTTCATCTCCTCTCTCTTTTAATTCTCTCAACTCAACCTTGTAACTAAATACACTACACAACAAGTTGAAGGAAAGAGGGAGAGGAGTGAAGAAAAGTAGCTTTAATTTGGACACGTACTACGTTAATAATATTGAGAATCCCATTTCCCCGACAACTTTTACTGTTTATTCCCGTTTCTCTATTTTCTAATGATTAATCTGCGGCTACCATATGGTAGTGCTTGGTAGCTACTAGTAGTATATTACTCTCTTTATATATAAACTTCCACTGAACATACAATACTTTATGCATCAAATTACTTTTTATCTCCTCCATCTGTTGATCAATTAACGAAGAACATATGATGTACTTGTCTCAAATTTGTGTCACTCTGTTAATGCTAGTGTTTGATTACATCGTCACTATCCCTGCTTTATTATTATTGTTAAGTTCTTCTCTTTCAGTCATTTTACCCTTTTGGTTGTGCATAACAATTTTGACGTATACTACTTTCTTCATTTCAATTTATTTTATCTGTTTATTAAAAAAAATATGTATTTTTTTTCCATATGACATGTTTCAAAAATATTTTAATATAAAACAGACAAATAATTTGAAATAAAAGGACTGGAGATATTAAATGGAATTTGATTAGACATCACCTTGAACTTGTGGTGGCATAGCTCATTAAGAAAAGGAGAGAAATGAAAGTGAAAAAAGAGAAAGGATGATGTATTCACATTATCCGACCACCTTGTCGAAATTTGGATCTTCCCATGCCTTATTGTGACTCTTTGACTCTTAATCAGCTTCATGAAAATGTTCCTTCACAAATTAAAAATATTTAAATCAACTTGGTGGAAGTGGTTCCTATTCAAAAGTATTTTGTCATCTAATCCTCTCATGTTTTTCTTTATCTTTTAATAGTAGTAACTTTTATGAAAACTTTATCTCCCACTTTTAAAAATTTTTCTTGGCCCTCTGATTTAAATTTCAGCAGAATATGTTCTATTCTGACACAATGTTCTTCACTAAAAGTGGGTCTTTTTTTTTTTTACACATAAACTTGAAGGAGTATGTTATTCTTCACCAACTTGTAATATAAAATGGGGTAAAATTGAATTTACTGTTTTCCAATATTTTGCTCTTCTTCCAAATTTGTTTAGCAGCTATGGTGCAGAAAGGAATAGAAAAAAAAAATCACGTCTTCCCTTTTTGGGCCTCTTGAGTAGATAATAACTTACCGTTTATTAGGATTAAATAATATTGATATTATTTTTGTTAGATAGCTTTAAGTTTAGGAATTATAAATTTTTATATATCATGTTATTAATTATATACTTGATATATAATTGATGCAAATTTAAATGATTTTTTAGTTTCATGTATATTCAACTAGTATCATTCACAAATCTACGATTATTTTTATACATAATTCTAAGTTTGTTATACATTAATTTATGTGTATCACCTTCATGATTGACTTGATATATAACTATTGCAAATTTAAGTAATATTACTACCAAATACATTCACTAGTATTATTCACGAGCCTAATACATGGACGTAAGTTTTTGATATATACATTTCTATGATTCATGTTTATGAATTTGTAGTTGATACATAAATGCTACAAATTTAAGTACAAGTCAATACCAAATACATTTAATTAATATCGTTCACAAATTTTTAGATTTTTTTGATACATAATCCAAAGTATTTGTATCATAAATAATTATGTATGTTGTTAATGAATCTTTACTTGATACATAGTTATTACAAATAAAATTATAAATTAGTACCAGATACATTCAACCAGTATCATTCACAACACTTGATTTGTATTGATACATAAACTTAAAGTATTTCTATCATAAATAATTTTTGGGCTTTGAAAAAGTTGAAATACATGATTTCAATCAAATTCAATAATATGAAAAAAGAAAATTTATATTTCCATATTATAAAAAAATTGTCGATGAAAAGCTATTAATTTTTTTTTTTTAAAAAAAATTGATAACGGGAAGAAAAAATAGACGAAGAAGAAGAAGCTTTGATGAAAATTTATTATAATTTGGGATAGGTTGAGGAGAAGAAAATTTAAAATTTAAATTATTTGAAATTATTAAAATTTTAAAAGAGATTAATATCATTTTATTTTTGCGATTTATGAAATTAATATTTAATTTTTTTTAAGGTCAATAAACAAGTTCAATAATGTAACCTCATTTCTTAAAGCAGTAGATTAGTCTCAACTCTCAACTGTAATTTTGTGTTTACAAGATTCATAAAAGGTGGGGAAGAGGGATGAGAGGGTGTTGAACCCCAATAACTTTTCTCCAATCGAGGAAAATTGTTCCCTTGCTCTGCTTTTTTTATTCCCTCTCTCCTCCTTTATCTCCAGAATAGCCCAAATTAAATTACTCCATTTGTGCTCAGAATTCACAAATAGATCCAAAAACTCCTAGTGACTAGTGTCCTTGTCATACGTATGCTACTTACTCCCTCTTATTACTCTCTCCGCAGCGTTCTCCATAAGCTACAGCTATTTTGCTTCTTATACCCCTTCTCCGCTGCACCAGAAATAACTAGTTAATGGCGGACTGGGGACCTGTGCTTATCGGAGTAGTACTCTTCATACTGCTGCAACCTGGGCTTCTCTTTCAGATACCGGGTAATAACCGTACTCTCGAATTTGGGAGCATGAAGACTAATGGAAAGGCGATTGCTGTTCATACTCTTATTTTCTTTACGCTCTACGCTATTCTCATTTTGGCTGTCCATGTTCACATCTATACTGGATGATCACATCTTCTTCAAATCCCCCTGTTATGCTATCACCATCTTAACTAATCCAAGTTGTAAGCCCTTTTTCTTACTGAAGTTGAGATCTGTTTCTTTGTAATTTTGTTTTTCAAGAGGAAATATCAGAATTATATTTATGCCCTATTTTGTTTGCCTGCTCTTTCTCTTGGTGGCCCTAATGCTTATTCAAATGGACTTTTTCCTTTTCGTGTGTTAGATTTGGGATCTCTTTTAACTACTCCGGCCTTTCAAAATCTAAAGAAACAAAGGCGAAGCAGTAGAGTTTTGAGTATAATCGATTCGACAGTTATAAAATAATTGACGACTATTTTAATTAATCAGCAGCTAAGCTGCAATAGAGTTGGGAGTATATTGTAATTGGTATATTGTTGACGCCTAGTTTAATTAACTAGCTATAGAAAATGACTAGTGATCTTGAATTCAGTTGACAAGTGGCTCAACCACTGGAGGACCTTCACCATCATAAGTGGAAAAACTATTGATCCTCTGGGGGTGGGATGGGATGGGAAAAGAAACAATTAGATAGACTGCTTCTGTGTAAACTTATTTGCAGCCTCTATCTTTACAAGCCTTAGATTCTGTAAAATGTGTTTGGGGTAAAACATAACATTTCAATTGACAAGAAAACGAGAAAAGGATGGAAAGGTAGTGTTCAAGTTGCTAAATCTGTCTCTCCGTGTATTCTGTTGGTAGCACAAAGACGGATTACGGAGTAATATCAAGATAATAGTGCAATATGCAGTGTAAACTCATTTGCAGCCTGTATGATTGATGGACTAGGGACTATCTCCGAATTGGTTTTAACTTCCATTTTACTCCTAAGTCAAGTTTTTAATTTCGGAGCTCGTAGATTGTTGTTTAAATTTAAACTTTGAGATCTCCAACCCATTGCTTGCGCCTTGGGAACAGAATGATTCTGGTGGGTGTTTGTTTTTTTCGCTATTAGAAATACCACAATGTTAAGTTACAAAGGATGTTGCATTTTGCCTAAAATATATATACCATGTTCCTTGTAATAAAATAGGAAAAGGAAAAAAAAGAGAGATTCTGAATTATGATCCATCATGTACAAGAGGATAATGATAAAGTGGTCCAAAAACTTGTTCCTTTCATTTGATGAATTTGATAGACATTGATATAGAACGCACAACACTTTGTCAGAGTGTTTCAGACTAATTCAAAAGAAAAGAAGCACAGAAAAAGTTGATAAAACTAGAATTCCCTTCAGTAGCAAACGCTTTTTAAGAAGAGTTGAGGATTTGGCTGGAGCAGCAGGGCTGACAAAGAAAACTCAAATGATTGCGAGTATCAACCGGATCGTATGTGAACACCAATAGCAACTATCAAGATTGTATATATGCAGAAGAATAATATAGCATGAACTAGGATGGAAATCCCACTTGTGTACATATTCCCGAACTCAATCACCCGAGTCCTCGCTGGTAGCTGGAATAGCAATCCCGGTGACAGTAAGATGAACATCGCCACTGCAACCACCACTGGCCCCCAATCTGCCACCATCTTTATTTCAAGTATCGTGCCTTTCTCCCTCTCTCAAAGAATTTAACTGGGTACTGAGTAAAGGTGTGAACTCTTTAAGTTTCTCAGCTGTTGAATTTAGTTGTGGTGTTTGCAAAATTGTAGCAGCAGATATAATGGAAATGTAAGTGATTTTGCTTAGTGAAGAAGGAGAAGGGGATATACTAAACTTGAGGGTTAAAAGCAGGCATTTGTGTTTTAAAGGGGAAGAAAGGTATGATTTGTGGTAGTGGGGGATTTTTTGCTTTATGGAAGTCGACAGAAAATACCAACTTTGTGTTTAAGTTTCCGATTATTGAAGAACGCGCTAGCTTTTCTTTTGCCTTTGCTTTAAAAAATTTTATCACATAAATTCATCGAGGTGGGGAGTCTAAAAAATATTTTGATAAAGAAAGGTGGTGCTGGCGCACGTGGAAAGCAGAGAAAAAGGTGCATTTACATTCATGCAAATGCTTTAATTTGGCTTATTCATATTTTAAGGATGATTTCTGATTACAGTTAATACCTCAGTTGCTGATCAGTCGAAGTTGGCAATGTTTAAGTTGTATCTTGGTCCATGATAGAGGAAAAGAGTCCACTATAGATGTGCTTTTGTTGCATGAGTCTCATGGTGACAGCAATATACTTACAAACTGGGGGCTCGCCCTTGTATCTCCAGAAGTGTGTTAAGTTTCATGGACATCCAAATTTTTTGCATGTCAAGTTAAATTATCGATAATACCAAATAGTAATTGGTAAAAATAGCATCAATTATGTAAGACAAGCATGATTCACTGACTTGAAAAATAGTCGGTAACTTGTAATAAGAAGGTAAATTGCATGGATAGATTATGCTATGAGTGTAAATAACACTTAAATCCACCTTCGAAACCTCCAGATTTAGCTGCATGCACTTTTTAAATTTTTTTAAATGTATACCACTTGGTTATGTCGTTGGAGTTCTGGAACGCAATTGGAAAGGAATGTAATACGTAGGAGAACATGTTATAGAATAAATATTGGGTTGAGGAAGTGAATGGGCTCATATCTCTTGCTGCAGATAGGCCCATCTTTGTTCGGTTGGACTTTTGTTGCATTATTTTGGTTACAAATTAAAAGTTCAATTATACAATTTTCAAAGCCCATAAAAGGAGACTGCCGTGCCGTCCAGGAGAAGAGTTGAGAAGGTTCTCATTTTGTTGCGTGGCGGGCAATGGTGTCATTGCTATTCGCTATCAGCTGATAAGACAAATGGTTATCCCAATACGTTTTTTATATCGATTTATCTAGCTTTCGAAGCAAAAAGAAAATACTTTATTTGTCTGACGGTGGGTTGATTACGATTTGTATCTTGGCAGAGTCTGCATTGTCTAGTTTCACTTGTCCTTAATGTGCTGAAATAGATAAGCCACGGCTCTGGTGATCATTATCAAAAATAAAAGGTGCAAATTCCATGTCAATTGGAATTCTCTTAAACATTCATTGCCTTTTCCTCCTTCTTTTGCTCCTTAATCTCCACATCACCAATTAATCGAGATGGCTGATTGGGGACCAGTTGTAATAGCAGTTGTTCTGTTTGTGCTATTGAGTCCTGGGCTACTGTTCCAATTACCAGGAAACAACCGGGTAGTAGAATTTGCAAATTTTCAGACAAGTGGACTCTCCATTTTCGTGCATACCATTATCTTCTTTGGCCTCATTACCATCTTTCTTATTGCCATTGGTGTCCATATTTACACCGGCTAGCTACCATTTGCTAGGCCCTTTGGTTCCTTCTGTTAATCAGCGTTTTTGAGCCAGTCCTTCCAATTCTTGCTTTGCTATGGATTAGACTTGTTCTGGATCTTACTGCAACTCTATTTTATGTGTTCTGTTTTTTTTTTTTCTGATTGATTTTTACAGCATCTAGTTCAAAATTCTGTATTCATTTATATGGGTGATGTTGTACCAGAATACTCATTAATATTACTAAAATAGTTTGTGATTGATTTTGTCGAATATTTTGACTGCTTTTCCAAAACATACTCATCGAAGGTATTTGTAAAAAAATATGAAGATCACTGATCCAAGATTCAACAAAAAGTTCTTGCTGTTCAACTCATTATATTTTAAAATTGACTTGCAATTTTAATAAATTTTTACACAATAAAGTTATGTACCATATCACACTAAAATACTAGCGGTAACCAAAGGCTCATCGGCATCTGGGGACCGTAGAACAGTCGCAAGTCACATAAAATAGCTAGATTTTATCATATATCTGATAAATAAGATCTATTGATGATGCTTATGACGAGAAAATATGTGTGACAGGTAGAATTTTTTTGGAATACCAGACAAGTCCTAATTTAGCCAGGGTGTTTTTGAAGATTATTCTATCTAAATCTTAGTTTATGCCTATATAAAGGACTGATAGTCTTAAAATATTTGCCGGTTATCAACTCCTTAAATTTCAATAGTTTGAGGGCAAAGAAAATCTGAAGCAATATGTTGCACACTTTGTGAAAACATGTAATAATGCTGGGACCTATGGAGACTATCTCGTCAAACAGTTCGTCTACTCCCTAACAGAAAATGCCTTTGATTGGTAAACGAATCTTGAGCCTGTTGATAGTTGGGAGCAACTGGAGCATGATTTTCTTAATTGTTTCTATAGCACGAGGTGTACATTGAGCATGATAGAACTCATGAAGACTCGTCAAAAGAAGGATGAACCAGTCATCGACTTCATAAATGGATAGAGGAATGCGAGCCTAAATTGCAAGTATAGACTTGATGAAGCTTCTGTAATAGAAATGTGAATTCAAGGAATGCATTGGGGGCTTCTCTACATCCTACAAGAAATTAAGATAAAGTCTTTCAAAGATCTAGCTACTCGTGCTCATGACATAGAGTTAAGTATGTCTTCCGCGGGAAAAATATGATGTCTATTATTGGCACGCCCAATGGGATCAAATATGTCTTTCATCTCTTTTGTAAATACAAATCAAATCTGCAACTCTGAAAGCCGCAAAACTGCAAAGGTGAAAAAAATAAATGAGTCCTATTTTAGTCAGAGTTTCTTGGAGACCACTCTACCCTAAATCCTAGTTTATGTTTATAGAAAGGATGTTATATTCTCTTAAAGAAGTATCTCAGACATTCCATGAACTCTTGGAATATTTATAAAGAGGTCAAAATATACCAAACTTTTTTTGGAAATCAAGTACTTCAAGAAGATCTACATAAATTCTTTCATGGATATCACCACTAACGGCCTTCGAATTACGGAGAAATCTCAAAAAGAAAGAATCGTGTCTATATCCTCAACTTCAGGCAAGGACAAAGAGAATTCTATGTTGAAAATGGAAGGGAACTCTTATGTTGATGGAAACCAACTCAGCCAATCTAATCATCTCAATGCTCCCTCTTTTAAGAGAGGGAATAAATCAAGTATTGAAGTGTCTGAATTCTAAGGGCATTCTATTTTCTTGAAAAGGCATTTTAGAAATTTCATAAACTCTTGAGATATTCATATAGAAATTAAAATATATCAAATCTTTTCGATAATTAAATATTTCAAAAAGATCCATACAAATTCTTTAATGGAGATCGAGTCCAAATCATCATAGTTTGATAAATACATCACCAATAATTGTCCTCGAATCCCGAAAAAATCATAGGAAAGAAGAATAAATGGAGAAATAAATTTATACCCACATTATTTATCAATTAAATTATATTTTATCATATTTTATTTGTGATTACAATTTATGTTTAGTTTGTTTGCAATAAATTTTAAAAAGTACATAAAGATTGTAAGTCTCATGAGGCATGCATGGTTTTTATTAGCTACAACGAAATCAATACTTGAGTCAAATGATGAGTTGTAGGATGAGGCCTGTAGTACATTAAAATCAATAATCAGTATGTATATAGCCGTTGCCTGAATATATAGAAAGGCATCATGTTATGACCATTAATCAAATGCTGAATTCGCAAAACTTACAACTAATGAATCAACACGAAAGATGATCCATTGATCTGAAACGCTCCTGCACGCATGATATGTAGTGAGCAGCCTTCATATCAATGCTTTCGTCTCCATAAGTTTTGTCAACCATCTCGGCATAATTATAATTCGTACCATTACTCTGTGGTGGAACGTAATACGAAACTTTTGGTTTTTGTGGAGGGGCAGCTTGATCCTGGTTCACTATGAAGGTGGATGATAACGCGATACTGATATTATTTGGATTAAAAGGAACAAGTTTTTCCTTTGGCTGATGATGATGATGGTGAAGTTGAAGATGATAAACAGTTGGAGGAGGAGTGTCATCCTTGGAGCCGCTGTAATAATTAGTTGGTGATGTGTTTGTAGATGCTAAATGAGTAGGTGCCGCTGATCGATACAAACACTTCACCAGTTTCCCTTTAATTAACCCTGTCCTGCGCTTGCGGCTTGACTCCATGTATTTATTTCTTGTGTTATTAAAGGCTTTTGCCAGATATACTAGCTAGTATATATGTGGTAATAGTTATAGCTACATGTTGGATTGGCTCATGAGTGGCGAGGGGTATATATATAGACAATTTCTTTTTTCAACTCTCGAGTAGCGCACCGATTTGCTCATATGCAAATAACATAGAAGATATAAATCGCACTAAAACTAAGACCCATAACGACTAAAATGACATTGGTGGCGAAATTGACCTGACCTCTTTTATGGTATCACCTGTTGCACTAACCTAGTCACTTTTACAAGTATATATAGGCAATTTAGTTACGCATACTATATGGTAGTAATTTAAAACAAAAAGATAGTAATTACAATTTACTGTTTCTAAAAAAACTGAGATTTGTAACTTTAAAATTAAATTTGCTATAAAAGGGTAAAAATTCATTAATAATGTAAACGTTTTTATAGTATCTATATATTTATAAGCTAAATCAACACACACGTTTATATACATACACGACTTTAAAATATCAGGAAAGGACATGTGCAATTTGCTTTACGAGTAGATATAAAGATAGATTTAAAGTGCCAATGAGTTATGTAGTATTATTCTTTCTTTTAGCTACATCCATCTGCCTCGCTTCATATCTCAAATCTGGAATATTTCTCAAGACTAATAATAGTAGCTAATTGACTGACACTATGTTGTTGCATTGTGATCATGTATATACTTTAATTAATTATCTGGTGATAACATAAGTGAATATCGATTTCCTATTTCAAATTAATTTTTACAGGGTATAATATAACACGATTTTTTTTAGTGGATGTACAAACTTTTGAATGTGTTGTCAATATGAGCGGATACCCTGAATAGGACTTGATATTAAGCACCAGCATAACATATAGAAAATGACATAATACCCAATAATGAATATGGAATTGGTAAACAAAACAAAACAAAAGACAAGACAATGTATAGTTGTGAGATTTGGATGTCCAATACATTAAGGACTTACTTTTCACTGGTTGCAAATGAATAATAAATAGGACTGGATCTAATAATTTATAAGTATCGACTTCATATGTACTTATATGCTTTTAACGTGGAACACAAGTTTATATATAAAACTTCATTGAATTAAATGATCATGTCTGATCTTAGACATTATATTTGGTTTGAGTTTGAGTTTTATACATGGATAGTTGGAGATGACAAATATTCCATCGAATTAGACAATATGCGCATAAGCTATTTCCAACACTATAATTATAAAAAAAATAACTAGCTAATTAAAATATTTAGATAATTAAGTCATTTATTAGGTACCAAAATTAGTAAATGTCTTGATAAATGCTCCTCCCCCGAGCCTACTCTTAAAAACTAAATTGGATTAGATCAATTTAATGTTTTATATTAAGATTTATGATATTCGAAAATCAAATGAAAAGTATGCAATATTATGTCAATATGATTTAAAAAAATACATTATAAATGTTAATAGAAGTTTATATAATTTTAATCTCTAAAATGAAAAAAGTCACATAGAAGCGTGTAATTGTTAGTCCAATAAAAATGATAACTTGCCAATAACCACAGATTAAAATTCATCAATATATTGTACTCTCTTTGTCTCAATTTATGTAGCATATATAGTTAGAATTTCAAGAGTCAATTAAATTTTTGTTTAACAAAAATTCTTTAATTTATTTTTTAATATTTAAGTTGTTAATTATTGCGATTTATAGTAATTTTATTTAGTTTTCAAATATATAAATTTATTTTTTTAAAAACTTAATAGCTTTGATATTCCAATTTACTATTGCACCTCGAAATTTTAACTAAACATATATAATTTAAATCGAATTGATTATATATATCCATAGTGATTGATAGAAGATTGGGCGAGAATAAGTTTATGTTACGTATATTAATTAGGTAGCATAGGGACTAGGGTAGACAATGACAGATGAAGAATTATTTCTGGAGTTTTTCTTAATATCCCTGGTGCTCATCTTTCGAAACAGCTCGTTTTCTAGTTGTACACTGTAACAAATCCGCAAGAACGCTATGCCACAGCATCAGGGGCAAACAATACTTGGACCGATAAAAATGTGGTCCCAAAAGCCAAGCCTCTGCTAGTACCGTTTCCATTCTTATTTTTCCTTTTTTTTTTAAGCTTTTCTACAAATTTCAGTACCTGTAAGTTGCTCTCTCTCTTAATACTAGTTCCACGAATGTCTTTAAAATGCTTTACATCATCAACATCTTATTCTCTTGCGTGAACGAGCTTAGGCATAAAATTATATATTGAGCGCTGGCACAAATGATTTCTGCTTCCAAGACATTACAGATGCTCTTTAACAAGAATATTAATTACTCTTAGATTCCATCTCCATTTCTTGCCACAAGAATAAAGCAACGGACTTTTCGTGAAAGAGACACCAGCAAAAAGAGAGATAAAGCTAATTTTAATTTTCACATAATAAATTAAATTATTATATTATTTGATTTTCCTGCTGAAACGTACAAGATATATTAAAATGTGTCGTTTCTCTCTTGAAATGTTATAGGATATTACATTATCAATTAATGTAACCCCGAGTAAAATGTGCGTCATAAAGGGTAATATGAGGAATGCAGGAGATGTTTTATTTACTACAACAAAATCAACTACTTATACGCTTGTATACGACAGCTTAGTTATTCGTTTGATGTGAATTATTAAAAGGTACGTTCGAGTGATCTGAAACGCTCCTGAACAGATGCTATGTAGTGGGCAGCCTTAATATCAACGCTTTCGTCTGTGTCAACCTGCCTCGCGTAATAATTATTAGTGCCGTTAGAGTCGTTACTCTTCGGTGGAATGTAATAAGAAACTTTTGGCTTCAGCGGGGGCGCAGCTTTCTCCTGGTTAACTATAATTATGCTATTTGGATTATAAGGAGCAAGCTTTTCCGTTAGCTGATTATGATGATGATGAAGATGAAGTTGATAAACAGTTCCCGGAGGACTATCCTCCGTGCTTGTCGAATTGGTGGCCTTCACTGGTGGTGCTGCTGCTGCTGCTGCTCGGCCTCGGTATAATGACTTCAATAGTTTCCCTTTCAGGAACCCTGTTCTGCGCTTGCGGATCGATTCCATTTCTTGTAATTAATTAGTAGTATGTAGATGTGGGAGTAGTTATGAGTGTGGAGAGAAGAGACCTCAAGAGGGGTGTATATATATGTGTAAAATTTACGTACACACTATATTCTTAATACATCAAATCACCTAAAATGTAAGAACATAGAAAAGAGTGATTATTAAAAAAAAGTTACTCCAAGTGTAATTTGCTTTACAAGTAGATATGAAGATAAACTTGACGCACCCATCGGGTATGTACTATTATTCTTTTTGCTATATATAGCCGTCTGCGCTTGATATCTCAAATCTTTTTTGTTTTAACTTATTTTGGCTAGAATGTTAATTTAGCTCATATTTTAGATGATGTCTGCTAAATGGCACGATTCCTTACTCCAAAGCAATTAAGCTAGGTAATTTCAGACAAATTCTACAGTAGCAAAAGCTAATTATATTCTATTCAAAAATCCTTTAAAATATAAGAATTTCGAATATAATACTCCGTTTTGATTTTAGATAGATATTTTTCTTTTAATCAGGATCATCTCAATCATAATGCCACTAAAGTAATTGTTTGGAGCCCAATTTTTTTGGGGCACCTACTTTCTCCCAAAATGGTGTATATATATATATGTGTGTGTTTGTATATTATTTTAAAAACGTTTCATGTATTGATAAATTTGAGAAGAATTTTTTAAATAAAAAATATAATAATTATTTATCTCATTTAATGTAGTAATTGTTGTTACAATTGAGAAATGGAATAGTGTTTTGTTATTTGTAACATCCTTTCAGATGTTTCTATCTATTTAATTGTCTTGTTTATATTTTGACGATTATCATGAACCAACAACATCATTTTTATATTTACTTTTTTTATTCCTCTTTCATTATTTTTATTTCCTCATTATTGAATATTTTAAAGTCTCTCGAACGATCAAACTTTTATATTATGCAAAATCTATTATTTTGTGCATATAAAAAGATCAAATTTATTTTTTGACGTCTTCTCCAAATTTCAAGAACTCAAACTAATCAACACTATTTTAATAGTATTATAGCAACTTATCAAATTTAGTGCAACACTATTTCAATTATATAAACTTTTCAAATTTTTGAGCCATATTTATTTTTCTAACTTTATTTTATATATTTTTCATTGATAATTTGCACTTTTGGAATTTTTACTTCATAAAATATGCTTGTATATCATACTCTTTTAGAGCTCATTTGTAGTATTATATTGAGTTATGTTATAATTATTCAATTTATACACATTAACTTAAAGAAAGATTTTTCTACGGAATTTGATTTTAGACCCCGAAACTTGTTAAGATGGTCCTGCGTTTAACATCATAAAATTCATTTAAAAATTTTCTTTTATTTCATTTAAAATCTTTCTTTTATTTCTTTAAATTCCATATAATTAAACTAATTAGACAAACAAATTAAAAGGGAAAGAATATCAATATTACAATGGAAAATAAATAAATATATATTGACTTGATATTGAAAAGAAAAGAAAAAGACAATTAGTTGATGAGTGAGTTGAATGTGGTCCAATATTATTCACTAATCACATAGATAATATCGAACCATAAACAGGTCATCTTATGCTAAGACTCTATATTTGGTTAAACACCTAGGTGATTGATGGGAGATTCCCAGATAATAAGTAAAATATCTTACCAGTACATGATAGTGGCAAAATTAAGAGTGAATTTAGAGGGAGAAAAAGGGGATTCAGTACACTAAAATTTTTATTATGCGATAACTTTATTGACTACTTAAAGACTTTTTTTTAAATAATATTCACTAAAGCACTTTGATATTATTTCAACAAAGACATCACGATGATTTAGGCAATTTTTTTTATAATTTTAGTTGGGAAGAACAATTTCCACCCTTCATTCACTGTTAGGGAATTTAATTCTGAGATATTGAGGTACAGGTATGCATCTGCATGCTACTTATTACAAATATTTACATACTTCACCTAATTAATTTGCAACTTCAAAATCAGTATATGACGATTTTTAGTTACCCGAATAATATGACGTAGGGAACAATATGAATTTTTGTATTAGGAATATTAGTATGTCGAAAAATGTATAAAGCATAAGCTTTCCATCATCCATCATTTAATTTGTACTTGTTAAGAATTAGATGTTCTAGAAACGTAGGGCATCAAATGTGATGGAGGGAATAATTAAGAATGAAATGGCATGACGCATGTTTATTTTTATCAATGAATACTAGGGTCAGGTTGCCCATTCAAAAATTATTCCTTGGGTAATTAACTGTGGAGTAATACATAAAAGGGTATGTTATTTTTCAGGTGGTGTAGATATATAGTGGGGTTGCAAGTGGGCATGCTTCGCTTTATACTCATTCTCTTCCCCTACCAACCACATGTACAACACTCATGGACAAATTAACACACAGGCCAAATTTTCGTGAAAAAAATTATTATTTAAAATTTCATGGACGAACATTAATTTATTTACAAAATTATAATATCTTTTCTGTATTTTTACACGAATAAATCACTGGCGAGAATGCATCGATTTTCCTTCTTAAAATGTATTGAGTTTTAATAGAGTTATTAGTAATAAACAAGAGCGGGATGGTGCTAATAATGATTTTGGCAGGGATAGGATAGATATTCCATGTCCTGATTAGCGATTAGTCACACATCACTCTTCTCTTTTTTTGTGATTCTCTTTTATAAATAAGACAGATAGATATTCTGTTTGTGTTCAGCCGTTCGTTGTGGATTATATGTTGCAGGCAACAGCTAGATTTGAAGAGTAAAGTCCCTTTTTATGTTTTGTTTGCAAGCAGCAAGTGGCGATGCCTATTAACATACGTCTTTCATTGGGTAATAAATACCTACTACATTCTTTTCTTTATTTTTCCTTCTAAAATCTCCTCATATCCTAATATTTACCTTTCTTAAAAAAGAAATAAGGTTCCCCTATTGATCATGTTGATGTATCACGTAATCTCTCTCACATTATTCCTTTTTTGTTAGTGAAAATAAATATGCACGTAAATAAAAAGTGTTAAAATCTTTATTGGCATTAGTTAATTAATACTGAATCCAATGTCTCTAAACGTTTCAAAGAGTTCTAATTGCCTCTAAAAGAACATATATATTTACCGACGATTAAGCTATTTAGTTGCCGCTAAAGATTACTTTTAATGTAGTATTGAGTGATTTAAACAAAATTGTATGACTATAAATAATCTTTATTTTCTACCTATCAAACATCAGAATACGCAAGGAAGAGATAAATTCGAGAAGGAGATAGGACGTCCAGATACCTAGGGGAGGAATGTATCTAAGAGGAGGATGCGGATGCATCAGTATCAGTGATAGGGAAGTGATGTATACGAGATGGATTTTTGAATTTTTTTTAAAAATTGTAGCAATTAGAAATTATGAAATAAAATGTATATTTAGGTAATTTTTCATATATATTATTGTTATAATTGGGATAATTCATCAGTATTTTCTTTTGAATTGTATGAAATCGTACTGTTACCATTTGAAATTTTTTAGCCCAAAAGCCAGTTCTAGTGGGCCTAACTCATGAACTCGACTACTTGAGAATTAGCCCAAAATTTACATCGTGTAGGCCCAAAAGAGTTACCGCAAAAAGCCCAGAATTAAATAGTGCTTCAAGTTCTGCAGATGTAGGGAAATTTTCTTGTCAAATTGGATTACCATCGTAATCTTCTCTTCATCTCTACTTGATTAATCGCAAAATTGGTGCAATTTCAGAGCTATTGAGATTGGAATAACAATCAGAGAAACGGAATTCATCTCCAACGTGTTGACCTCCTCCCTGATTCACCTAGTAGAACTCCCTCTTATTAAATTGTAGAACTATATCTTGTAGTTTAGCTAATGCCTCTTAACTAAATGTTCATATACAACCTCTAGAACGTCTAAAACTATCATTATAGAATAGCATTACGTACAAAAAGCATATTGTGTGCCATCACTTCAATTATTGTAGTACACACTCTTGGGAAAATTATTTTAATTAGAATAAGATAACTTTTTATTTCGGAATGAATTAAAAAATTTGCCCATAAAAAATGTGACAGAGGAAGTACCGGTAAGAGCAACTCATGGGCTCAATTTCTTCTAGATTATAGTCCAAAATCTACCAGTTTAAGGCATTTTTATGGCCCAAAAAAGTTACCCAACAAGAAGTTAAAAAAGCCCAGCATTTAATAACCCTTCAGTTTATGGTGATTTGGGAAATTTTCTTGCCTCTGTACCAATTGATTAATTAATCGCTATTGTACAAATCGGAATCATATATTCGAGCTCTTGAGACTGGAATACCCATCTGAGAAACGGAATTCATCTCCGACGTATTCTTCATGGGTAACGTTGGTCAAATTCGCTACTGGCTTGAGTAAGAATCTGCTTCCGCCGCTTACTGTATGTCTTCCCGCTTGCGTTTCACTTTCAGTTTTCTATTTTTACTCTTCATTTTGTTATCTGCTTGAAGGTTTTATTTTTCGCATTCCGCTTCATGTTGGAATTTCTTCTTCGCTTTTTGGATAAAATGTTAGCCGCTGGTTGCAGTAAACACTAAGCAGTTCTGGTTATGTTATGTCCACTTTTTAGAATTTTCTTGCTTCTTTTCTCTTGCTGCTGCATAACTCGAAATTTCCCACATCTGCAATCAGTCTTTCATGTTTTATTCCGTTTAAAAACACCCCGTCATGTTGAAGAGAAGGAAATTAGAGGGAGGATTGAGGAGGCAAGGAGCATCTTGCTTTTTTCTTCTATGATATTATACCTTCCAAAATAGCCTTGATTAAGTTCTCAAACTTGTGCTTCACTTTTGGTCTGCAAAATTTGGTCACAATTTTTCTGGAATGAAATTTCAAGTTGATTTTTAAGCAAAGGTACGGACATGTTAGTATGAAGGGATCACTTCAAGTGATTTCAGTTGGGTCTTTGAGGTTTAAAGTTTGTCAATATAAATGAGTACGCTCACATCCATAAGTTGATTTTCTTTCCATCTCCTAGTTCTTGTTTGGGGTGGGGAGGAGGGGGAAATCTGTTAATTTGCATTTATTCTCATAAAGGGATATTTATATCATGTATGTTTCTTTTCAGGCCAATTTTTTTAGGTTAGTTTCTTAGGTTCTTGGACACCAAAGCTAATTTAATGTTTCATGCTTTCTAAAGCAGCAATTGATGTCCCTATGATTAGTTTTGTTTTTAACTTTGTTCAAGTTTCCAATTGTATCACATATATGATTATGTTTTGGTGGTCATGTAGAATGGCCACCAAACACATGTTCCCTTATTGATATCATGTTCTGTTTTAGCCTAAACTTGTATGCCTCCACTTGGACATGGATCTTTTGCCCAATCTGTTACAAATACTTATATTTTTTATATTTTCAAATATTATTCTTTCAAAATAAACATTATACTTCTTTTTTGCGTGCAAAATTTCTATCTTTTGGCATAACTTAAAAGTCTTAATAAGTTGAAATTGTAAATTCATCTTATCTTATGATATGACTGTTAATAAGAAAATTAATCCGTCTTCACTATGGGAACTAAAACTTATTCGGCCACCTTCTGAAATAAAAAGAAAGAACAGGATTGGCCCCCTGTTCTAGTCAAGAGTTTTGTGATTCTTCAATGTGTTGTCATGTTTGACTCCTTTCTGGTACAGATGTAGACTTCTTTATGGTATATGTTCTTTATACATTGAATGATCTGGTTTATTTTACAACAGTTATGTATGCTATGACTCATGAAAAAAATGTATGCTAGTTATACAAAAAGTGTATTCCGCCAATTTCCGTTAAATGGCTCCTAAATCCTTTCTTGACAAGGCTGCGAGCTGAAGTTTTGTACTTTTGACAGCAAGCTAAGTGTGCTCATCCTGTTCTATAGAAACACAATTGCTCCCTAGGTCTTATCGGAACTCGGAGCCTACAATATAAAGGTCCATCATCTGAGCATAAGTTTCTCAAGGTACCATGTCTCATATTGACTCGCTGTCTGGACACAGCAGTCTTAATCACTTCATGTGGTAGGTCACTGTGAGTAACACTAATGTCAAAGTATGGTTCCATTTGTTAGGGTTAGGGTTTAGTATGTGAGTTTTGAATACCTAGGCCATTTTAGGGTCGTGTGGCTTATTGGCCTTTGGCTTATGAGATTGACAAATGGTATTTGTAGTTCTAAAATATGTTTTAATAGCATTTCTAGGTTATGTATAGATCCTATGTAAGGACACCCATGCCTTAATGGTATTCTCCGCCCTAAATTGATTCTGTGTCATATCGCAAGCTAGGTTGGTGGTTTATGGATGCGTGGTTAAAGAAATTCTGGACAGTATGAGCGAAAGAACTTATTTTGAAGTCATATCTGTGTTGGTTCCTGAGAAAGAGTGTTCGTCAATCTTGTTTCCGTAAACTACTAAGTACTGCAAGTTCTGCTGTACTGTAGTTTTCATTCTATAGTTAGAAGCCTAATTTAACAACAACAACAACAACAAACCCAGTGAAATCCCACAAGTGGGGTCTAGGGAGGGTGAGATGTACGCAGACCTTACCACTACCACATAGGTAGAGAGGTTGTTTCCTGGGAACCCTCGTCGCAAAAGAAGCCTAATTCCCCTAGAGAATTTGTTTTAAATTTTTATTCTCGGCTTGTAGGTTTGAGTTTGATCTCCTTCTCCTTTCACGTCTTATCTTTTTAATCATTTCTTGTGTTTCTCATCTCCTTATATTGTATCTTAAACTTTGCACATTTTCCCATTGTTATATAGGATTAACTTCTAGTTATTGTCTTATCAGGTTGTATTAACTTGTTTCTCTTTGTAAATTGAATCCTTCATTCTTGCTTGTTTCACAATTGTTGCAGTCGTTCTATGTATGTGTATCAGATGAACATGACATGCCATCGATGTTTCTGCAGGGAAAGGGAAAAGGCAAAGCCAAAGGGAGATGCTGAAGGAGGACAGGCCCAAGAAGGACAAGCCGTAGTCTGACTCATTTGAAATTCTTATCAGAAGCTGTGGTCACATCAACCACTGTGATTGTGAGCCAAAGAAAAGGCTAGAAAAGGGAACTAATGGCCGGCAGTGGTGGAAACCTTAGTTCCAATCAGTCATCTGTCTCTCATCAAGCTCCCAAAATCCTATTAGCCAAACCTGGACTTGTTACTGCCGGTAAATTCAACCGTGGTGGACCTGACGATGATTCTGCAGCTCACCGCCCACGCCTTCCCTCCGTTGGATCTCTTAATCTTCTCTCTGACACCTGGGATTTCCACACGGATCGTTTCCTCCCATTTCTAACGGATAATACGGACTTTACAGTAGTGGGTGTGATTGGTCCTCCAGGGGTTGGCAAGTCGACGATAATGAACGAAATTTATGGTTTTGATGCTAGCTCACCTGGAACTCTTCCTCCTTTTGCCGTAGAAACAGAAGAAACAAGGGCTATGGTGAAACATTGTACAGTTGGTATTGAACCACGGGTTTCATCTGAACGGATTATACTGCTTGATACACAGCCTGTTTTTAGCCCCTCGACTTTGGCTGAAATGATTAGACCAGATGGCTCCTCTACCATACCCATAATAAGTGGTGAATCTTTATCAGCTGAGCTAGCTCATGAATTATTGAGCATCCAGCTTGGTGTTCTTCTGGCATCCATTTGTCACATTATCTTGGTGGTATCAGAGGGAGTCCACGATGCTAGCATGTGGCAACTCATGTCAACGGTTGATTTGCTAAAGCATGGCATACCTGATCCATCATCTTTAACCCTTTCTCATCCTCAAAGCTCTGAGAAAGAAAACAGAGACAAAATTCTAGATAGTGGAGGAGAGTACATGGCTGATCCAGTATTTGTGCATACAAAGCTATGCACTGAAGATCAAGCACCATTTAACCTTGTTCAACTGAAGAAGGCGCTCACACAATTCTTTTGCTCGTCATCCTTTGTGAGATCAAAAAACAATAACACTGCCAAAGAGAGTCAAGTTTCTGCTGTTTCTTCCAACATTCATAGTGCTAGTCGAGAATCTGAATTTTTGAAATTATTTCTAATTCCATCTAGAAATAAGGATGATTCCGTGAAGCCACAGTATGAAAGTCACATTTCAGCATTATGGAATTTGCGGGATCATGTTTTGTCGAAGAGAGGTCCATCTTTCTCAAGGACTGTGTCAGAGCGTGATTGGGTGAAAAATTCTGCCAAGATATGGGAAATTATCAGGAATTCTTCCATTATTTTGGACTATTGTAGAACTCTTCAAAGTTCAGGCATGTTTAGGAGGTAATAGCTTTCAACTTTTTTCTGGGGTGATGAACAACAAAGGTCCTAAATTATGAAAGATTTTCTGGCCCCTTTGGCATATTCTATTCCAAGTCCCACAGGGACTTGAAATTGAAAATATCAGAAGCTGTACTATTTCCCACCTATGTTTTAGATTTTGATCCTACAATGTTAATTATATTATAGTCCCTCAACTAGTTGCCACTTTATGGTAACTATACATTATAAACATTGGCGTATGTATCTTGTTAACTATACTTTCATTCTTCTAGTATATATCTAGATGTATCCATTATGTAATAACATAAAGAGATGTGCAGGAAATGGTCATCTGATGCCATGCACAGCTGATTTTGGTATGAAAAAATGAGCTATTTCACCTTCCTGAGGTAGGACAGATTGCGAAAGAACTCCTTACAATTAGCATGTAATTTCTTGTGTCATGCTTGGTTAGTATGACGAAGAGACTGGTTTTGGTAAGCTTTGTTTTGGACTTTTGGTAAAAATTGTCGTTCTACGAAGGAGCTGGAATGGATTGTATTGAATCATCACTAAAGCAAAGAAATAATGAGATAGTATCTCTAATGATCACTAAGTAATTTTTTTGATAAGTTACTTAACTTTGTTTTATAACCCAAAATAGCTGGACAGTTGGACCTTGAAAACATTTGCTTTTGTTCCTTATTTTGTTGGGTCTATAGCGATGACTCTTCCAACCTAAAAGAAAATTCTTTTTTATCATCTAAATTGTAAATCTGAGCATGGTCAAACGAAAAGGAGCAATTAAATGTAGTTGCTTCTCATTCTTTGAATTTTTTCAGATGGCTTTTTAATTCTACTCCTTTCTTACAAAAATTAAATATATCTTTTTCTTTGATCCCTACTTTACTCCAAGTACTTATATAGGAAAATGCAATTATAAGAGTCAAATTTACACAAAATTAACGAACATTCACTAATGGCGAAGGTTAGAGACTATAAGCTCTTATGTATTGATAAATACGAGGCTGAAACTGCAAACACAGCTTACTTCAAATTAAATTAACAAAGAAGCGCAACGTATGTCTTGTAAAGAAACAAACAAATAAAATTTAGCATTTACCGATGGTTACACCCATGCTGGATTATTTGCTGATTTTAGGCAACAGTTGCAGTAAATATACATTTGTTTTACAAAGTATAATCTTGAAGCATTAATAATAAATGTAGCTTAAATTCATTTGGAAGCATATATTTGAGAATTAATTAAAGGGGAGGATTGGGGGAAAATATGCATCTGGTGGAGGATCTGTTCAAAATTATCATTGGGTTTGTCAATAGGATGTGTGTGCATGCCTTCATAAGTGGTCACTACAACTCCTTCATCTTTCGAAAGGCGTTGTACTTGCTTCTTCACATTGCATCCTTCATGTGTGCACCTGTAGTAGCTTCTGCAAATTTGCAATAAATAAAATCATTACTTACTAATATACTATAACATATATAAATCTGGAAACTAGCTTAACTTAGTCATGTGCCTGAGCAAGAAATTTGTTGCAAAATTAATTTTATAACTATTTAATTTCTGTACACCAGACCAGCCTTTGCCTAAGGTTCATGCTGAAGTTTCATGGCTATATTATTTTTCAGTGAGCAAAAAAGTTGATAACTTATTTAAATTAAAGCAAAATAAATGTCTGTTCACGCATGGGACTCGATCTTTCAAATGTACTCCCTCCGTCCCATATTATATGGGCACTTTTCATTTTACACGGTTATTAAGAAATCATTAATGCACTAGTGAACTTTATCATTTTAGCTCAATGTATATTAAATTAAGTTAGAAAAAATCATTAATACACTAATTAATGATGGGGTAAAATGGGAAAAAAAATAAGTAATTCTATCCTAATTTGGTAAGTGCTCATATAATATGGGACAAATATTAATAGAAAGATGCTCGTATAATATGGGGACGGAGGTAGTATAGGAGAAACATTACATTAATTATTTACATATGAACTTCAACAAAGACACGCACAAATAAGTGAATCAACTATAGTGATGTCAGCCAAGGTATGTCCTAGCAATGAAATAAGTGAAAATGAGAGGAAACTAGGGTTGACAGTTCAGCAGAGAGGAAAAAGAAAAGATGATGTTTTTGTATGATTTGTTAAAAAGTATATTTTGATTTCGTGATGATCGATCAGGTGTTAATATTACACACAAAATGAGTTCCAACTTACTAACTAATCATACCACAAGATGGAAGGGTTGTTCCCTCCATCTCCAACTCTCAACATCATATACACAACGGGCTACATATGGCATATAATATCTCTAGCGTAATTAGAAGGGTGACTAAACTTATAAGAAGCTAAGGGCACTACTAAATACAGTTTGAATTTCCATTCATATATGTACAACAGGAGAAGATAATTGAAATTACCTTGGGTAATTGTTGTTCTTGACAGCTTTTTGTCCATATTTTCTCCAACGATAGCCATCATCAAGTATATCAACCTGACTTCTTGTTTGGAAAGCAAATCTTGGCTTCTTCATTTTCTTATTATCTCCCTTCTTCTTAACCGATAAGTTATTATGATTTTCTGATGTATGCATGTGGCTGGAGGAGGACGTCGAGTTTGTTGAACCAACAACGAACATCTGCGAACCATTCTCCATTTATACACAAAGAAGTAAGGTCGGGATATCTATGACTTCTCTGATCAAACAAATATCACGCACTCTATATTTTATAGAAAGGAAGACAAACGTATAGTTTCATCAAAAGGTTAAAGTTGTAATATAAAAATATAGTACAAACTTCCTTAAATTCAAAATAAATATACTAGTGATTTTGATATTTCTTTTGTCTACTAGATTAATTAATTAACGTGGAAAAGTTACCCCGGCGGCTCGGTCAAGCCATTATTAACTTTGAGAATTGAAAATTACAAATATTGAGTGCCTCCAAGTTTCCAAAAATATTATGAGATGACATCAACACTATTTTTTGAAGAAAAACAGGAAACACAAATTTATTTTTTCGTAGACCATGTATGATAGACTAACAATAAAAAATTATTTTTTTTCTACCGACAAACTTTTTACTTTTCCAAGCTAAATACATGTCTAAAATACAATTTCAACTTTCAAATTCATTTTTGCTAACTTGTTTCAGCTTGTAATTTTTTTTAAATATCAAATTATATTGTTTGTCCAAAGAACTCTACATATACTACCAAATCTCTTGATAAATTTGATATATGCCAAAAGTTTTTTATTTTCCTAAAATTCAACCAACTCTCTTGATAATTTGACTACGTGCTCTTATTGAAAAAGAATTTATTAGAGCCCCCAAAAAAAACAAAATGGTTGGACAAAAGTATATGACTCTCAAATTAAATAGAGTATTTGGACAAAAACACGTGGTGTCAAAATAGACAATAGTTGTACTATAGAGCACGTGTATTGGAATAAGGTCTGAATAAGACTATTCATATTCGTAATAGTACTGCTATATAAGGGTAAAAATATTATTATTATAATTGGTCATATATAAAAAATAATACATATACACCTTTTTAATCAAAATATTATTAATTGTAGGTGCATGCACATACTTAAGTAGAGGTCAAGAAGAAAAAAAAGAAAAGGGGGTCTTTTCCAAATAGAAATTACGGTCTAAAGAGGTGGACACGCCTTTCATTTGCAAATAAAATATATATATATATATTATCATTTGTAGAAATAGCATTACACTACGAAGCAAAGGAAGTATTAAATTTTAATCTTATTATGACTTTGTCATTTAAAAAAAATTGATAAGAGTGGTAGAAGGTAAAAAAGATAAATACTATTTTTTTTTATCTCAACTTATGTGATATCATTCGAATTTTAAGATTTAAATAAGTCTATCTTTTGATAATAAATTTTTCATATATCTTTAAAATATTTAAAAACATTAGGAAACTTTGTATGTAAATTCCTAATAAACTTAAATTGTTTGATTGTTAAAAAATAAAAAGTGACATAAATTGGAATAAATGAAATATTAAAGGAAAAATTACGCGGGTAAGCAAATATATACTAGTTAATTAGCTAACATAGTTATAGTTTGAATTAATTACAGCTCGTGACAAACATCTAGCTGTAATTACAGTTTGAGTGTTGTATAATTTGCGCAATTTATACAAACATTGTGTGCGATTATACAAAAATTATGTGCGAATTAAATAGTGAATTGTACGTCGAATTATACAATTATTGTGCACGAATTATATAGCGAAATATACA
The DNA here is from genome assembly GCA_029948455.1 of Solanum rostratum. Classification (NCBI taxonomy): domain Eukaryota; kingdom Viridiplantae; phylum Streptophyta; class Magnoliopsida; order Solanales; family Solanaceae; genus Solanum; species Solanum rostratum. The sequence continues at coordinate 496,384 of CM057056.1, read as the reverse complement.
AATGGTATACAAAAACTGTGAATTGTATAGCAAATTATACAAACGTATGCAAATATTGTGTGAATTATACAAACACCATTATAACTATAGTTAAGAAATGTAATTAACTAAACTATAGCTATGGACCATATTTTTAAGTTACAATATGAAAAAAAAAATGCACCTTTCTATTGCAATCGCCCCGGGTAACCAATCTTTTTTCCTGATACCTATGCAGCGATATTTAATTAAGCTGTATGAAAATATATTAAGTCTAAAATAAATAAATAACTAAAAGTATCTATAATTTGCAGGGACCGCGCGTACCCCCACCCTAACCCCACATTAGTATGATATTGTCCGCTTTGGGCGAAGCCCTCACGGATTTGTTTTTGGGCATATCCCAAAAGGCCTCATACTAATGGGTTGGGTTGAACCTTATTTATTTTGGTTTTTCTTCTCTCTTTCTTCCGATGTGGGAGGAAGTTCGTTCCACCCAACATAATTAACTGTTTAAATTTTGAGTGAAAAACAAGCTTAGTTGAATCACGGTAAATCAAGAATCTCTCACGTGGATCTTTTTCTGGTCAGCCAATCCAAATATATATGACTTTACACACATAATTCAACAGCAATATACTTTGGATAAGCACTTATAATTCTTTATGTATATGTAGGGGGTGGCAAAAAATGCTTTTTAAAAAGTAATCATATAGTTGAATTCATTAAATAATAATTGACTATTCAAAACGAATATGATACAGATATCATTCATATTATCCTCTAAAAGAATAGCTAGACGATATTTCATATGGATAATAGGAATATCTATTTTATCTTATTATATTTCATGAGTTCTTAAATTTGATTATTATTTTAGTTTTCAGTTTATATATCAATAGTGTATCCGCCAATTAACTTATTTTTTTTTATCCATATGTATTAATGATAAATTTTATTTAACTCATTTTCGATATATCAGATGAAACGCTTAATTGAGTTTGAAGTGTACATCAACCTATGCGTCAGGAATTGCGCAGTTGATTTGAAAATGGTAGGATAGCAATTACGACTAGTCCAATCTTTGAAATGGAGACAATACACATCACATAATCTCCTTCTAGAAGCATCCACCACTGAATGTTTGATAGAGAACCCTAACAAATCACGTCACATGTTTTGATTTATTGATGAGACAATTAAATTAAATAATACATATATATATGTTTTAAACTTTTTTTTAGCAAAATATAAATTGTAGGTGCATGCACATACGAGGTTTAGAATTAAGTCGAGATCAAGAAGGGAAAAAAAGGGTCTTTTCCAAATAGAAATTACGGTCTAAAGAGGTGGACACGCCTTTCATTTGTAAATATATATTATCATTTGTAGAAATAGCATTACACTACGAAGCAAAGGAAAGTATTAAATTTTAATATTATTAGGACTTTGTCATTTTTATTTTTAAAAAATTAATTTAATAAGAGTGGTGGAATGTAAAAAAGATAAAAATACTACTCCCGTCATCTCAATTTATGTGACATCATTCGAGTTTTAAGATTCAAATAAATTTATCTTTCAACCATAAATCTTTCATATAACTTTAAAATATCTTGAATTTGTCAATTATTGTGACTTATAATACGTTTTTAGAGTTTAAAAATAGTCTATAAATTTTATTTAAAAACATCGAAAAACTCTATACGTAAATTTCTAGTCCAACGCTCTCAAAAAATAAAAAATGACATAAATTGGGAAGAATGAAATATTAAATACACCTTTCTTTTGCAATCGCCCCATAAACAATCTTCTCCTGGTACGATGCATCGATATATAATTATATGGTATGTATATGCAAGTTTGAAGTGTATATCAACATATATATATATATGCGTCAGGAATTGCGCATGAAGGTTTGAATAGTAGTTGATTTGAAAATGGTTGGATAGCAATTACGACTAATCCAGTCTTTGAAATGGAAACAATACACATCACCTAATCTCCTTCACCACTGAATGTTTGATACAGAAACCTAACAAATCACTTAATATGTTTTGATTTATTGATGAGAGCATTAAATTAAATATTTAATTCGAACATATATCATCCAATTTTTTACCTATAACTACGTAAGGAATTTTTTTTTAAGTCACACTAGTTAATAAATTAAAATATTTAATCAAAAAGTTATGCTCCAACATTTAATCTATCAAATAGCCACTAACATCTAATTAAATGCATGGAGGATATAGTAGTACCATGTGTTAGGATAACTTATACGTTATACGACGGTATTGATTTCTTTGACTATTGGAGTCACTGACGCTATTAAATTTTTGTTTACATGAACACAACCAAAAATAATATATTTGGTATAATGTCATAAAGTAATATCTGGCTAGAAAGAATAAAAGTAGTTTATATTTAAAAAAAAATGTTGAGCACCATGTACACTCTTCTTTATTAATTTGTTTGTTTTTTTTAAAAAAACACATAATATTTTTAACAATTTTTTAATTCTATTTTTTACATGTCATACTAAAAAATTATAATTATTATAATATTAAATAAAAAAAATAGATAAATAAATTAAAACATAATAGGAGCTTTGAGAATATTAAGAGCAGGTGGCGTGCAGAATAAAGTAATAAAGATGTAATGTGAGACTATTCATATTCATAATAGCCTCCAGTCTCTACTTACAAAATTTGAGAGTATATAAGTTCTCCATTAATCCTTAACCCGTGATTAGTGAAGTTGTTTAGGGAAAATATTTCTTTAAGTTGTGATTGAATATTCAAAGCCCAGATAACAATTAACAATATTAAATTAAAGGGCTCCTGAGAATCAGATGGCGCCGTCCCGACTCATTGATTAGTCATCAAAGGTGGCTAATTCATAATGTCTAATGTGTGTCAACTTTGAACATCACTTCCATTTTTTCCAAAACATATTTCACCTCCTTTTCTAGAATGAGTACACTTAAAAGAAATATATATAACAGAATACAACAAATTAAATGGACACTCTTATACCTATGTCGCTTAAGACAGAGAGCCACAGATTCCAGATTAGTCCAATCTCTATTAGAGTTGTGGGAGGTTATTCTATTCTTAATTATACTTCTTATTTATATCAGAGGAACACCTAGAATATCTTTTTTTTTGTATATACATAATATTATTGGGTATATATTAAGATATATTTTTTTTATCATATTGATATGAAAAAATTACAATCCATAAAATTTTTCTTATAGTTTTTAAATAAATTTATCTAATCTAAATTAGCTTTGAAAATTAGTCAAATTAATTTTCAAAAAACACAATATGATAACTAAAAGAGATATATTGAGTTGAAGCGTAAACTATAAATTAAATAAAATTAAATTTAGAATGAAAATCATTTATATCGCCGAACTTTGATTTAAAAATCAAACTTCCCTTTAACTTTGAGAATTAATCAACCCCCCCCCCCTCTTTATCCTATACAAAGTCTATTTTACCCTTGCCTTTTTTATTGCTCCATTTATATATATAAAAAATTTAATCCTATATTTGTAATATTTTAATTTTTAACCTCTGTATTTATAGATTTTACTTGAATTCATAGATTTTATTCAAATTTTATTAGCTTTATAAGTTAAAAGTTTGTTGTAGAATCTAATGTTTTTTTAATTGTTATTTTAATATCGCATATAATTATATATGTATTTTATGAGCAAATTTAACTTTTACTTATCTCTTAGGCATAATAAGTTTGAGTGTCTCTCATGCAAATTATCATGCAAACACGTGTGTCTACTTCTTCAATTTTATAAAAATTTAAATATCTATTTTTGCACTTCCAAAGTTTGAGAGCGTAGAAGACAGCTGAAACCACATAAAGAGACCATGATTATGTGATTATGTCTATCTCTTATTCCACTATCTATGTAAACAAACGAATTTTGATTGTCATTAATAAAATATTTTCTAAATTATATTTAAAATTTTATTTTACAATATGAATAGATAGTCCTTTAAGAAATTATAATGAAATATCTTCATTTTTATTTAGGAAATTTTTACACAAATATACAACTTTGGGCACAAAATTACATGCCCCGAATTCTTTGAAAATACCAAAAAAGTACACTCATTCATTTTTTTTTCCATTTCCCAACACTATTATATCACATCACACACCACAATAATCACACTCAAAATACCAAAAATTCTAAATTTGTAAATAAAGTTGGTATTTTACATGGTATTTTTCAAAGAGTTCGGTAGGGCATGTAATTTTGTCTCCAAAGTTGTATATTTGTGAAAAATCCCCTTTATTTATTATTTTTTATTTCTTATATCAAAATATGTTTATAAGATTATTACATTATAGATTTATTTAAAGTTAATCATATTATTTTTTATTTTATTATAGAATAACATTAATTATATACTCATTCGATATTTTTTCTTTTTTGATGAAATTAATTTTTTTATTAAAGAAGTATAAAAAAAATAATAAAACTAATGGTTGATAATATAAGGATAGAATAGACATTCAAAAAAGGTTAATTAAGAAAAAGAGGAGAGAATAATTATTTTTTAAAATTGAGAAAGAAATTTAATTTTTCAAACTAAATTTTGAGGGTGTGAATAATTTTCACCCATTAAATTTATACGTGCACAATTAGAAGTCTTGAGTCCTGATCAGACTCAATCAAGCATGTCAATCCAAATTATGCACACCTAAACATTTTCAGATAGTCATTTATTGTATTCCTCATTTGCAATTTTTTCCAAATATATACCAGAGAATATTTGTTTGGTTAGAAGAAATAATTCCATTTGTTTTAATTCCTCCTCCCTAGATGTCTCATATTCTCCAATATTAGATATTGACGTCTAAGTTTGGCAACACATTAGAAATTATCATAAACGGATAATTTTTAAAACATCCTATTTCTTTTGGTCATTTTTATTTGTCCTTTTCATTTATTTTTATTTATTCATTATCCTAAAATTATTATATTTTTTACTTTTACTTATTTAAAATATCAAAAAAAAAAAAAAAAAACTTCCATTTAAAATATCCATACTTGATCATGAGATTTTACGTATTTGAGCTTTACCTCCTTGGCAATGCATTTTGTGTCTAAATGCTTACTTTGATCATCTGATACATCAAATTTTTGAGAAGGGCTTGTGTAAATTTGTTATCAACACAAATCGTCGTGGCTTCAATTTTTTCCTTCAACAACCACAAATGTTGAAAGAGTAGCAATGGACTATTTCTTTTAAACTCCAAGAAATAACATAATCACCCAAGAAGAACACAAAATCGGTTATGTTTTTCCTTTCATTCATATTTGAAGGAAAATACTTTATTCATCAACTCAACCAGGACTAGAAAACGCATTTCTTTACGGATTAGTATAAACAAATTCTCAAGTAAGACATGAATTAAATAAATAAATTCTAAACAATTTACAATTCCTACTCCAACTTTGAATTATTGTTCATTTATTATAACTATATCTCCGGCACAAAATTTCAGAAGGTTAAAGACAATTAACAGAAGAATAAAATAACTTAAGATTTATCGTGCTTTTTACATAACAAAGCATAAGGGAGGATACGAACTTCTATGAAGTGATTTATTTTTCCAATTGCATGCAAAGAGTGTTTTCGGAGGGAGTACGTACAATTTATTTTTTGATAAAATAAATAAGCACCTAACAACTGAAATGTTAATATAATCATAAGCTTATGCTAATTCACCTAAAAAAAAAGCTTAATCATTATAATTTCCATGATTATTTTAGGAAACATATCTCAATTCCAAAATCTGAAAATTACTTTTAGCAAAATATCTAAGGAACTATACATTTTTAATTTATTGTATTGTATTTTTCCCCACGTCGCATTAAGATAAAGTGGTATCATTTTATATTATTAAAACTAAATTTGACATCTCAACCAATTGTTTGATGTGCTGCTTTTATATTTCAATTTTAAAAAAATATTATTGGTATAGGAACAAAATCTCATCTTGATAAATTGAAAGAAAAAAGAAAGCTATTTAAAAAGTGTAATCATAGGCTTATTGGTGTGAAGCCCGTATAGGCTGATCTAAGATGAATAATATCATGAAATGTTTAAAAGAGTATATTTTATTTATTGTTTTGACCTAATATAATAATGGTATCAAGCTCATGAACTTAATTTGATGGAGAGATTGAATTTGCAAATAAAGTCCGCTTTAATAACGCGTGAATATGCCCCAAAATTAATACTCAAAATATTTTTGAGATAATTACTTTTTTGAGTTTTTGTATAAAAATAATATTTATTGCTTTCAAATGTACTTTTTAGTTATTATCTAAGTATATTATATTAAAAAAATATTAATTATTTATAGTAATTATACCGCCTCTGAATAATTTATGCCACAAGGCATAAGTTCAGTAGTTATATATGTTCCAAGGCAATAATTCTCTAAAATCTTGCGTGCAAACTATATATTACAAATTTTTTATCCCAAGACAAATTATCTATAAAAAGTTTTGTCCCGTGAGATTAGTTATGACACTTGTTTTTAACCATGATTTTTCATTAAATGAGTATTAAGAGGAAAAATTAAAGATGACAACTGAGAAAAGGCTCAAGTAGATGCAAAAGGTGTTTTAAAATAATGCATAAAACAGAGGGAGGCACTTTTGACCCACAACACAATCAACAAGTTGTGCTACTGATTTCTACCATTATTTTTCAGTGGTCCTTTATTCGATGAGTGGACACTATATACAAACTAGAAATTATATGTCATGGCTAAAGAAACAATATTATTACTGGATCTTTTCTCATGAAACATACATGTCTACCTTCACACATCATTTGATTAAGACAATATTTATGACTTTCTTAACAATTCATCAAGCATAATGAATACAGCCCACACTTTGAGTAATTAACACAAAGAATGAAGGGTACTCCTTTATTCTTTACATTAACAAATCTGCTCATGCCACAGCTCACTAGTGGACGTACACCTCAATTTCTCCAACATTTTCCCATCTACAGCTCCAGCACCAAGTCTAGATATGTATATTTGTGGAAAAAAAAAATGAGAAAACTTACAGTGAGATAATAATTGACAACAGAAGAGATGGAATGTAATTAATTATGTTTTACTTACAATCATTATCTGTTTTAATCCAGTGCTCTCTTTTTAGTACGTCCTTCTTTGGATAAAATTTTGTGTTCATTTGGCTAATTGCTCCCAGATTACCAGCCTTGCAGGAAACAGTATTGCTGGTCTCGTCATTTTCTAGTGTGTTCTCATTCACAGGATGAACTTTTCTGTGAAACATTTTAAGGACCTACATAAAACATAAAAAGTTGATGAGTTCCTCATTCATATATACAAGTGGATTCAAATTTTATATTTATGGGTTGTTATAGTCCCACATTGGTTAGGGAATGTACTGATGATCTGTTTATATAGACTTGGACTACCTTATTCTCATTTGGGTTTAGTTAGGCCCAAATATCATATATTGAGTCTTTGGATAAACTATTATTTATATACATATTAATAAAAGAGAAAGCAACTGAAAGGGTTGTCATTAATAAAGCTGATCCTCTAGTAAAAATCTTCTTCTGATAAGCAAGTATAACTCCTATTTTATTTTATTCTTAAGAAAAATCATCTTATACTTAAAAGAATACTATCAAGAAAATATATATATGTATATAAGGAATGCTATAAAAAGATACTGTATATAGGCAGTAGACCAAATATAACAGAAAGCTATTGAGAATACACTTGATCACAAGTGACTCAACAAGTGTATATATATATATTGATGAGTCAATTTTTTGATACCTCTTGACCTTTAAATAAGTACTGACCTGAGGGAGTTTCTTCTTGCTTGCAACAGATCCAGTGACATTTCCTTTAGAAGAAACTGCAATAGAACTCTTTGATTTGGGCTGGAGATTCTGCAATATCTTTTTCATGAAATGAGCAGCATGTTTTTTCTTGCCTTGTTTCTTCTCATCACCTTCTTGATATATATTTTTCTTCTTAAAGACTTCTTCTAGTAATCCTTTTTGTTGCTTTACTTTTACCTATCGAAAATATAATAAAGTAAATAAAAATGTTCTTTTTTCTTTTGAATACAGTTTAAACTCAATGTTTCGCTGCCACTCATGATCAAAAAGAAGTTACACGTGATGCATGTCGAAGACATAATTATAATAAATAATCAGTTTCTCGATGATGGAGATGGTCACTCAATTCAACATTACCTCACACTCTATCTCTTGCAGTTCAATTGAAGAGCCCAAGAGATATTTCTGGAGTGGACAGTCCTCCATATAGCCATAACATTCAGTAGGTACTGTTTCAATGTGTTTGACGGTTCTTTCTGATGGCTCATAAGCAACTTCTTCATCCACTTTCTCTTCAAGAAACTTCTCAAGCTCATCATTTATGAACTTTAGTTCTTTCTCTGTTATGTCTGTTTCAACATGCTCAAAAGGCATAGGAAACGTTGGCGTTGGAGGGTCAGTATTAGGTGTCTGATAATTACCCAAAGTACCAATTGCCAAAAAGCCAGGGAAGATGTCATCAAATTGTTCTTCTTGAAACACCATTTCTGCTCCATTGCTTTTGACTTCCTTGTGACTTGAGCAAGTTGAAAAGGAATTTCCTGAAAGTAGAGCTAGCATTAGAAGCAGATCGTGTAGCTAATCTAAAAATTGCAGATTCACGTGAATCCAATAGCTTTTTTCCAAATCTTATATTTGAATAAAGAATCTACTAAATATACATACTTTAATTGTCAGCTCAGTTATTATAGCATTAACTATAATATAAGAACCTATCTTAAATAGTTATCAATTGTTGTGGGGAAATTAAAGACAACTTCAAACAAAGCAAACAGAGGAAATTCAAAAGACCTGAAAAGTAGACAAGTGTTAATTAATTACCTAGTTTGGTAGTATTGTTTGCTGGCTCGTTGCCTTTTGGTTTTAGTTTAGAGTGCATCCAACCTAGTAACTGCAAATTAAACAAGGATGAAGTTAGAAAATTTGCAATTGTTTTATGAGTCATGAATCTCCAAAAACAGAAATAATTGGACTCACCCTCATGTTGAAGGAGATGTTAAGTTATCAAAAAAGAGAGATTTTTGTGGAGAAATTTGTACATGTGAAATACGGTTTTAATAGTAGTGACAGTTTGATGATAATCTTTCCTGAATAGGAAGCTGGCATGAGTAGACAAAATAACAAGAGAAAATGTTGGCGTTTTGTGTAAAGATTGTAGTGAAGAGAACAAGTTGAGTTGCAAACCCACAATTGTTGTAAATGGTTACATTGTGACATGGGGCACACGTGTTTGCTAGTAAGCTTTTATACACACTACTGAATACTGTATCTGTCCTTTTGGTCTGGGTATTGATAACGAACTGAGATTATATGTTGATTTTAGGGAAGTTATTCTACATTCTTCGAGAGCAGAGGATCTAGCCATGATAAAGACTTCCTGATTCGACATACGTGGACATTTGTCAGTCTAATCGTGAATATATAGTCTCATTCTCATCTTAAGTAGAGGTTTTTGACATAAACCATGCTGCATGTTATGGATTATCACTCTATTGGTACACTTGATATGGATAGGTGAATGGTGTTGGAAGTCTGTCTTTCTTTTATTCTTCTCTTTTTTTATTCAACGAACAAAGTCTTACACATTTGATAGGATGGAACAATATGGAGAGAGATCTATACTAGGTGAAGGGTCAGGGATCATACGAGTCGCACCCCATGATCACATATCACATCGTTTGATGGGCTTAGTTAAAAATAAAGATGTATATGCTCCTATCATATGTACATATTCAGTGATGACTTTTTGAATGATGAGATTCTAGTTATAAGTAAAATCAATATCAAGGTCCTGAATTCGATTCCAGAAATATATCGTGTGACAGGTGTTGAGAAATTGTTGGCCGGTAACGCAAATACTGACTATGTCGAGGCCCAGATGATGGGTAAGAGATGGCGAGGACACATCATGTTAAAGTTGCACATGATTTGCTATTAGTTATAACTTCGGTTTGATGATAATTAAGAACAAAAAAATGCTTTGATACTTTTAATAATAAGAATTATTTTAAGAAACCATAGGAGTTTGTTCTGAAGCACACAGTATCGTGTTAAAATAAATTTGACAATTTTTTGTTTTTAAAAAAAAAGGCATAAGTATATTGGTTGTAAAGACAAGTGGGAAAAGCAATTGGTGTTAATTTGGGAAGAATTGATAACCGTGTAGACGTGGCTTTGTCCATGATTGTATGTAACAGATAGAAATGGTGAGACATGGTTGCACCAAAAGAGTGAAAAGCCAAGTAGTAGATGGGACCTAACAGGGGAGAGTGGATTCTCATTTTCAGCTAAACTACGTCCTACTACGAGACATGCCAATACCCTTTTTTAGTCATGCCAACGGAAACAGCTCTGCGCATCGCAACAAATTGAATAGTATTTAGATGTATTCATCTAGAAAAAATAGTACGAGAACCCCTCCGCGGCCCCACCTTCCCATGGCGGAGAGGAAACAATGAACTTACAAGTGTAATTAATTATATTTCCTATTTTTTAATAGTGAATTATTTTCCTCATTTTTAAAGTAGTTATTTTTACTAGATAAAATATTTTGATCACCAAACATAAAAAAAATTTGATCGCAACCAAACACACCCAAAGTATATGCAAAAATATTGCTAAATGTTCCATGGAAGTAAGAATCTCAAATGAGACTTAGCAGAGGAAAATGGGTATGCCGCGTGTGATATTTTGGATGGAATACAACCGACTCCATTGATCCTAGACAAAATGAAGAGGGAGTGGTTCCACGAGGGTTATATTGCATCCACAGATCTTTATCTGGCCCAACTAACATCCAGAAATAAAACTATAATATTTCTTCTGGTTTCTCTGCCTGATGCAACAATGATTGTGGAATACTACTCTTCCACATTCACTTTATTGGCGGATTTAACTCAATTCGGACAATATCATTAATAATGGACTGTTACAAATGATTTAAAGCCACTTTGCATGCAATCTTGCGAGGATAGGTTTAACTTTAGCATTACTGGTCTAGGCAAATTTCACGTCGATAAAACATAAGATCATTACTTTTATATATATATATATATATACACTATAAGAAAACAAATTTTAAATCTCAGTAACATATTTTGAAGTAGTGTGTATCTAACTCCGCATTACTCATTTCACTAGAAATAAAAAGGTTAAGAAGAAAAGTGAAAAAACTTAGGATGTATAAACGTGGATGATTTTACTAGCACTCATCATGAAGTTGTATCAGACTGCCAAACACTTACCCGCATTCATTACTTATATCCTATCGTAGTTTAGTGATTTATGCTTATGTGTGTTTAAATATAGAGTATATACATGTATTGATTTGATGTAAATATCTTTTACATAGTTACTAAAGTTTTGGCTTGTTCGGGTATAAAAATAATATGAAATTATTTTATTATTAATCTAATACATATTACGATATTTTTTTCTTATGTAAAAAAATAATTTATCTTTAATCATCCAATTCAAACCATGTGTTTGAAATTTCACTTATACGTGTATGGTCATAAATTTTAAAAAATCTTTCTTTTAATAATTTTATACCCGTTCACATTATTTAGGAGTGTATGGATTAATTAACTCCTCTCTCCCTCTAGCTCCCTAACTAGCCCCACCTAAAAAAGGAAAGAAAGCAATTTTCCTCATCTTTTCTTTTCTTGTACATGCCAACCAACTAACATGTAAACATTGGAAATAGTAGATTGATTGGGCAATAATGTACTTAATTATTTTGACTAATACCCGATTAGAAATCTAACCAACCACACCACTTTACTAACACATCATTGGTTATATATATTAAGATCGGATTGGATATGCTTATTATTTTATCAATTATTGCCATTGGAGTGGACCCAGATCGAAGCACTGTAAATTTCACCCTATAATGCTTAGTAATATGAAAAACTCTGTGAAACCATTCATACAAAATATAAATAGGGTTTAAGTTTTACATGCACATATATTTGAGGGAGTTGTAACTTATAAAGGTGAAATCTCAGCATATTGTTTTATAAAAATGAAACTTCAAGACAATATTTTAGCATGACAACTTATACAAGTGATAGAGGTTGAAACTTGAGGATTTTTCTTGAAGAATGAACCGCGACCAAATTTTCTCTAGTTTTTTAATTTCATATTTTAACTAGGGGTATTTATATTCAAAATATCTAAAATTTAATTAGATTTTGAAAGAACGAGTGATGTTAATCCATTTTTCCGGTTATTGGGCTGATCCAACAAAGCCCAAATAATTTGCTTAGTAGTGTAGGCTGTCCATTCTACTTGTGACGCCAACACTGAAGACGTGATTTTGGGCCAAAACTTGAACTCTACGAAAGTAGCAGTGACTTTCTCCGTCTCAAAATATCTATCATATTTTTTATTTAAATATTTTTTAAAAAATATTAATCAGAATGAGTGTTTATTATTATTCATACCTTAAATATAATTTCTCTTCACTGAGTATTTCTATTTGGGTGTCAAAATTATTTTTATCTTCAACTTCTAAAATGAGTAATTATTTTTGAGCAACTACTCTTAGTAATTCAACCAGTGTTGAAATGGAAGGAGTATTTTATATTTTTTTGGGGAAGGTTGGGGGTATTTATAAATAGCCTATGCTTGAAACTTTATATGGTCAAATAGCTATATTTTACATAAATACACGACATAATCTTGGCAATGTGACTTGGAGGGGAGGGGAGGAGAGAGGCGACAGAGATCAAGAGACGGAGGAGAGAAGCGATTTGTATATGTATATTTGTCAAAGTGTATGTGTATATCTATCAAATAATTATATATGTGTAACTGATATACATATGTATTTGTATATCTGGCAAGCGAGATTGTGAGAGAGAAAAGAGAGGCAAGCGAGATCGAGAGAAGGAGGAGAGACGCGAGCTAGAGAGGCAGAGAGCGGAGAGGCGAATTGCATATGTATATCTGTCGAATTAACTATGTATATTTGTCAAAATAATTATATATATGCAGCTGGTATACATATGTAATTGTATATCTGGCAAGAAATTATAAAGAGAGGGAGAGAGACGAGAGAGAGAAAATAACAACAAAACTCTAACTATAGCAACAAAATCTTAACTATAACTATAAATTATAATTTTTTCAAACTATAATTGTAAAATGTAAACATATATCATATGTTTGCCTAGTTACATTATTTTTCTTTTTTGTGCGTGTGTATTTTTTCCTCTAAGCGTCTTATATTTCAAGTAAAAAAATAGTCTTAAATTAACAGGTAAGGCTGCGATTCAGCCGCATGTAAAGTGAGTGAAAATTTTAAAAATCGGTTCAATTTTATTAAAAGATATTGTATAATTAATCCATAGCCTATGCAAGATAAGAAGTTATGAAACAAAATAATATTAAAATGGTAAAAACATAATTTTGTAATTACATATTATTATGGTGTCTAAATTAATTTCTTTTACCAGATTGAAAGAGATGGACGAGAAAGGTCAAATCAAAGATTACGTAATATTAGTCAAATCCATGAATGCCAAAGTTAGCAAGTCGCGAAAAGAAGCCCAAGAACTATATATCGTCTCGTATTGACTTGATTTTTGAGATAATTTATATATATTAAAAAAATATTTATTTATAAAATTATAAATATAAATTTATAAATATTGTAATCACAAAAAATTTAAAAAATTAAATTAATATAAAAAGGAGGGAGTAAAACATGACATTTGAAAGGAGACGAAAACGCCTAACAAACCAAATGTTTGTTATTGGGAATTGAGAAGGCCCATAAATTTGGTTGATGCAACTCCAAATTCCTATACTCAATCTGAATCATGTTACTACGATTATGGTATTATCGACATAAATTTAATCATCATTGTTGATGTGTTCAATCTACGTAAGTCCCCAAGTATATAAATAAAATTTACTCATAAATTTAAAAGTTGGAGAGGAGTTTAAAATATTTATTTTACACGAGTTTAAGTATCGTATGAAATTTTGAGATATAAAAATATACATTTATGTGCTATGAAAATTTTATTTGTTATTTTATTTCTTGGAGTTATTTATTTATCGTTTAAAATTTTAAAAAGAAAAAAGAGGTTAAATTTAAGAACAAATATTAAAAAGTATGTACCACAAAAAAATCATCTTTACGTATGACTAGGATAAAACCTCCTTCTTCGCCAAACTAAGAGTACTTGCAAAGCCAAAGGAATGTGTTATTTGCTCTCAGCTCACTTAAGGAATCAAATCGATGATAGATTTTTTTCCCTTTTAATAACAAATTTTCTTGGATTTTAGCTTGTGAATTACTGCATCTAACATAATTTCCCATGAACTGAACAAATATAAATAGTATTTGTATCTATATAATTTTTAGAACGAATTGTGCCCCCCACCCTTCCCCGCCATATTTTTTTATTTTTTCTAAATTTTATTAATAAAAGTTTATTAGAAAATTTTACTTCAACAGTAGTGAAATCATATATTTCTTAAAAAATCATATGTTTTTAATAAATATTTTTATCAAATTACATATTAAATATAATTAGAATAAAAAATTATTTAAAGGAAATTTGTGACAATAAAAGATACTTTCCTAAACATATATGTATATATCTAGCAGAAACTGATTTTTTTTTTTTAAATGGAGAGTTAAGACGGAATGAGGTGATCCTTTCTTTTCTTATTTGGGGGGTTGGCGGGGGGCGGGGGGGGGGGGGGGGGGGGGATAATGTAAAATCTTAAAAACAAAAATTAAAATTTGGTGGGGGTGGAGTTTATGGTGGGGAAAGGTGATAGAGTTGGATAAGAAAAATATTTTAATTTTTTGAAGATAGTAATACATTGATATTTAAATTTTAACTAAA
Organism: Solanum rostratum; assembly: GCA_029948455.1. Lineage (NCBI taxonomy): Eukaryota > Viridiplantae > Streptophyta > Magnoliopsida > Solanales > Solanaceae > Solanum > Solanum rostratum. The sequence goes on along the minus strand of CM057056.1, from coordinate 481,377 downwards.
AATTATATTTTGTTGTGAAATGATGAGAATATATTAAAATTAATAAGGAATATAAAAGAGCAGATATAGTATTTTTATTCTCACTTTGTTTTTTTTTCTCTATTTATTTTGTTACAAGAAGGGGATATTTGTTATCGCGAAAAATGGCTTCGGGTTTGAAAATTCGATTTAGGACTTAATTAGTTTAAGGAAAATCGAATCTTCAAAAATTTAGAGTCGCCACTTGATTTTAAGGGAAAATCAAGAAACCGTTAAAACATTTTAAAAGACTTAACAGAAAAAATCTTTTAAAACTCAGAGAAAAGGTTCGGGTTCATATTTCCACTTCGAGAAGGTTTTACGCACTCGAAATGGCCGCTAACACGCGGTTATCCGGCGATTAGGTATTTTTGACTAACTTTAAAAATGTTAATTTATTATTATTAACTAGAAAAAGTTTAAGTAAAATATTTTTAATAAAATGAGAAAAATATAACATTTAAAATCTTAACCACATTTTATTCAATTAAAATTAACTGAGTGAACTACTTTAAAAAATAATCAAGAACATAATGTTAAAATCTATCTAAATTTACTTATTTAAAGGAATTAATGAATTAGACTAGGTGATTAAAACTTTAAAATCCGCTAAAAAAATCCAAGTGTTTAAAAGAAGAAACATATTCACCAATTGTTTTAAGGGAAAATACTTGAAGTCTTTTTTAAGAAAAATTCATAAAATCTAATTTCTAAAAAAAAGATTGGACCACTAAAATATTTAAGGACATAAAAATTAACATAAAGGGCTACTTTTGGGGAAATTTAATTAGATTAAAATACAAATAGACACAAATAATTGTTAGAATACAAATATGGTAAGTAAACAAATCTAAAACAAAATAATAATAATAAGGTGAAGGAAAGAGAATTGGGCCCAAGTCTGGTTCTGTACGCCTGGGCCAGAACTTGGGCCTTCCTTTCTGCTCTTGGGCTTTAGTTGCCCATTCAAACTTGTATATCAGCAAATTATATACACAGTATATCAGTGTATATAGTGATGTTTCCTTGTATATCAACCTGTGAATTCAGTTTCTCAAACACGTCAAACCATTTCCTGCCTAAGATTTAGATTTTTCAATTTTCCTTAGATCACGTCACTGTATACATGCTGTATATCAGTGTATACGGTGACGTTTTGGCCTAAAAAAGAGACTGGTACAGCTCTCTAAGCATGCAAACCTGGTTCCAATTTGAGCTTCAACGCACCAGATCCAGGAGAGTAATAAGGTTGACCCAACGGAACGCAAAGATGTGTCCAAATGGACTCGGGTGATCGTCACGTGCGAAAGAAAAAAAAGAAATAAATAAACATGTAGGAATTTATTCACTAGAAATGTAAAGACATATGCCATAAAACTCAATGCTATCAAACAGTGACATTAATCAACTAAACATGCCTCCATACTCATAAGCAACACTTAACAGACGAAGGTTACACATTAACAACAAACATTGATCTCAAAATAGGCAACAAATAGAACATGAAGGAGCCTTCCATTCCAGTAACTCAGGAGAGAGAATGGTAGTATAAGAAGGCATCATTAGAGGAATTAGAATCAACAGCATGCTAATCAGGATTAGGATTGGAGACTTGAACGATATATAATGCTTGTATTCTAACCAAAAGAAATCAAATTTTAAGCTCTCACAACGTAACAACTCAAGCCAAATCACTTAACAAGATTTCAGATTAAAGACGACAAATCCAAACATTGGGTATTGCACGACACAAAACTAACACAGAGATCTCGACAAAACAAACAAAGAAAACTAAGGAATGTCATCAAATAACATGCTAAAGCTACTGTTAACATGTATTTCTACTCAAATTATGCTGAACATCATTTAATATTCCTAATCCTATTGAAAAGGAAGCTAACAGTAACTAGGAAGGGATATTAGCAGCAACTTTAATCCGTTCATGGTAGCTCAAATACACATTATTATTCAAACTTAAAGGATAAAAACCATTCTAAATAGGACGCGACTTTAATAATGCCGAACATGACTCGACGACCTCGGAAATCACCCTAATGACTAATACAAGAACATAATAGCAACAATCAATCGCAACATGACAAATTTAGGTAAAATAAATCCAACTAAAAGGGATTACGTAACATGATAACCCCTTTTATAATCAAACATTCATGTCCAAACAGAATATATAAGAACAAGATCAAAATTGTCACCTTTTGGAGGGCAGCGAGCTGGGACGACGAGATTTGGTCAACGATCTCCGGCGTCGAAAATTTTTGGAAGCCGATAGCTTCACTGGAAATGGACTAAGAGGAGAAAATATGTCTCTTCGCCTCTGTCCAAAAAAAAAAACCCCTTTAGCAGTGAAGAGGGTCGAATTTATAGGGGAGAGTTCGGTTCGAAATTGGGGGTAAATCGCGGGGTTAAAATGGGGATTTTGAGTCGAATTTGAATTCAAAACAAGAGAGAGATACGTGTACGAATTCGAGGTGGACGTTGGTTTGTCAGTTCGCCTAAAATGGCCACTGATTTCTCTGATTTTCTTTTCTGGTCGCCTGACTTTTTCTTCTCTGGTTTTGGGGAAGAAGAAGAAGAGGGAGGGAGTATATGTGGGGAGTGGGCCGGGTCGGATTGGGTTTGGGAAGGAGGACTTAGGAATTAAAAAGAAAATTGGGCTTGGGGGTAGAATTAGGAATTGGGCCTTTTCTTGTTTTGGAGGGAATTAATTAAGGGGAAATTGGGGAATATGATTTAAAAACTAGTCATCTTAATTACAAATGTGACTAATTAAAATATGATCAATTTGAAATCGATTTATTAATTTGATCATGAGATGAATTAATATAAATTAATTAAAGAGTTTTTTTAATATTAACAACTTAAAATAATTAAATAATTGAATTAACAAAATGAATAAAGATAAAATCTATTTGAGAATTTTTTTAAAAAAATTAACCGAAATATAATACTCAACTATTAATACTCGAAATAAATATGTATAATATATAACATGCAATATATAAACATAACATAGTCAAAATTAAAAGATTTGAACCTAAAAATTACTTTAAAAAAAATATTTTTTGCATTTTGAAAGTTAATTATTTCAAATCGTTAAAACTAAAAGCTCGATGATTAATTCATACTATGGAGGGTCAAAATTGGGTGTCAACAGCTGCCCCTTTCTTTGGTTATGATCGATGAAAGAGATCGTGGGCAAAGAAATTTGACAAATCCAATTTTGATCGACCACTATTTCATCTCTTGAAAAGAAAGGTACGGACTTTGGGAAATTGTGGTCGGACCCTGGTTTTGGGTTTCCTACATATCTCAGGTTATATGAGAATTCAGGCCACTTGTAGTTCAAAACGCTTGATTTTATGCACGATTTTGAAAAAATTCAAAAGCCATTCCAACATCGAATTATGGAGAAATTGAAATGCTTGGGAATGAGATTTTAAGAGTAAATGTTAGAATACAGCCGAGTTTCAAAGTCGAGCCCGCCTACATATCCTTGGATTTAGGAATCAGGCTGCTTGTAGTTCGACTCTATCGGTTGAAAAGGAGGTCTCTTATTCTGAGATAACCTTTGGTTTAGGAGGAGTGACAAATGAATCGAATTATGAAAAAAGTGGCTTGCAACCTCTTAACCATAAATGTGGCGCGCTTCACACCCATAATTAAGAATTTACACAAACGTAATTTTCAAAACTCTTAATATATTGTCACTCGGATTGGAAACGTTGCTTCCGGTGAGAGTCAAGATCACCAGATGTGAAACTAAAAATTAACGAACTCAAAGAAAAATACCCACATGCCTTTTAACAGGGGTGTGGTTGGATTGTGGTGGTAGTCGCTTCTCAGCTCGTGTCTGAAGAGTTTGACGCCCCTCTTTAGACTATGTCCCAGTTCGCTGCTAAGAAAAGGTTCCACGTTGTGCTGCATCCTACTTGATGATGTCCACACCTGTGGTTTGCTTGAGAATTCATCCTCCCGGATGCTCTCGATAAAGTCTGAGATAAAACTTGTTAGTGGTAAATGAAACATAAACATGAATAAAACTTGTACAAACCTGACTTAATGCATCATTCAGAAGGAGATGATGGATCAATAGTAGATTAATGTGTTATGTTGGAGGAGGCGGCGGCGCTCCAATAATAATTTAACTGTCACGTTGAAGGAAGTGACACTCCAATAATAATAAATTGATATGTCACATTGAACGAGGTGACTATCCAATAATAACTTTAACGTGTCATGCTGAAGGAGGTGACGATCCAATAATAATATAACATGTTACATTGAAAGATGTGACTATCCAATAATAAACCACCATGTCACGCTGAAGGAGGTGCCAATCCAATAATAATATAACATGTCACGTTGAAGGAGGTGACTCCCCAATAATAAATCAACACGTCACGCTGAATGAGGTGACGATCCGATAATAAATATGTCATATTGACGGCAGTGACGCTCCAATAATAATAAATTAATGTCACGCTGAATGAGGTGACGATCCAATAATAACTTTAACGTGTCACACTGAAGGCAGTGACGCTCTAATAATATGATAACGTGTCACACTGAAGGCGGTGACGCTCCAATAATATAATAACGTGTCACACTGAAGGCAGTGACGCTCCAATAATATGATAACGTGTCACACTGAAGGCGGTGACGTCCCAATAATAATAAAATAACGAGTCACACTGAAGGCAGTGACGCTCCAATAATATGATAACGTGTCACACTGAAGGCAGTGACGTTCCAATAATAATAAAATAACGTGTCACACTGAAGGCAGTGACGCTCCAATAATATGATAACGTGCCACACTGAAGGCGGTGACGCTCCAATAATATAATAACGTGTCACACTGAAGGCAGTGACGCTCCAATAATATGATAACGTGTCACACTGAAGGCAGTGACGTTCCAATAATAATAAAATAACGTGTCACACTGAAGGCAGTGACGCTCCAATAATATGATAACGTGTCACACTGAAGGCAGTGACGCTCCAATAATAAAATAACGTGTCATTTTTACAGAACTTTCAAAGAAACAAATCAATAAGGCAATAAACTGAAATAATTGAGATAATGAAGGACTAGAGAAAAAAAAAAAAATAATAGATAAATTATTAAAATGAGCTCTTGGCGCCAGAACTCCTTAACATATATAATAACTTATCTAGCAGATTGTCTCATGTACTTTCCCTGTGAACATCCGGCTTGAGTCTTTCAAAATTTGAGACGGTCTTTGAAGTTTGTCTCAAATTCTAATAACGATACCTGTGGAGTTTAAATCTAAATAGTAACAGAATTAACTTATTAAAATTGGTATCGATAACAAAGATAAATTGAGAAAAAAAAATAATAAATAAAGTTGCTCAGCTCGTATTGATTGGGATAAAATGTCGTAATCTTGGCCATTGTGCCAGGCTATCTTACCTGTAACATCAAGAAGACGTATTATAAATCGCAATAAAATAACATCAAGGAATCCAGAAAATGAATATAATACTGAGAATAAATCCAGTAAACGAGCAAAAGTAAAAAGTCATCTAAATCATGCCGAGACCACTATGGGTGTAATGATGCTTTGCGGCTTCATAGTTCCTGCATCCAAAGAAAAATTCTTAGTTTTTGAGGGACCGACTTGTGTTGGTTTTTCCCACTTAATTCTGATTCTTCTCAACCACCTGATTTGCACGCTGAATTCGTCTTGAGACGCAAGTCTGATAGAATTTTTGAGGGTCCTCCTCAAAAATTCTGCCCCAGTTTCATAACACAGAAGAAGTCTTAAAAAAAAAATTGCCCCAGTTGCAACTTTGACATAACTCTAACTCTGACTCGTTGTAAGAAATCTCCTTCAATAGAATTTTGAGATCCTCTCAAAATTCTGCCCCAGTTTCCATTGTAAAGAGGAATAAAAATCTTACGGGCATATGACCGAGCCGATGTGGCGCCTACGTATCCCGTTGATACAGGAATCAGGTCAAACGTAGTTCCAATCAAGAACTGATGAGTTTGTAGTAATTTTATCAGCCTTAGACCGGGTATAATATGAACGTTCTGCCACTGGATACTCGAAAAGCTCAATCGTTGGCGAAATGAGTAGGTTTGATGACCAACACAAACCAATCTCTTTTTTGTAAAGAGAAGAAAAACTTAAAGGTGAAAGAGTTAGTCCATTAATCATAATAATCAATCAATCATAATAATCAATCAATAAATAATAACATTTGTGTTGCCTAAACAGACTAGTCCAAAATTCGAAGAATGGGATATTATAAAAGAATGACCAAATGGACAAAATTTGATCATTTAATGGACTGAAATGAAAATTTGGAACATTTAACGGACTGAAATGAAAATTGGATAATTTAACGAACTAAGATTAATAGATTTTATGCCTGGAATAAAATATTTACAAACTGACTTTCTGAAAAATTTAACTAAACATAAAGATGTACTAAAATTTGATTTGAAACTCGGAGAGTATTTGATAATTTCGGCTATTTTATATGGAATATTTTTTTCAAAAATAACAAGGTCACCGTGAATTTGAGTGATGACCTAATTGAATATAAAGGGTGGTTTTAGGCGTTTTGACAATGGACTCAAACATATTATTTTTTTTTATTTTAAAAAGACTCAAAAAATTGAATTTATACGCCTAACGTATTCTAAAATTTTTGGATTGAATAATGGACCAATCATGTTCGGGCAAAACATATGTATTTAACACAAGTCAAATAACACAAATAAACAAATTATATATCATTTACAACGCGTCCTAATATACATATGTGACCCTTTATGCCAAGGGTATGCTTAACGATTTGAAGGGTATATTATACCATTTGAAACGTTCCATTGCCCCCAAAATTAATTACAACCTTTATAAAATAAATTAAACGGGGATACATAATAGGGAAAGGGGGATATAAATCATCAATCCCACGCAGGGGTACAATACTAATCTAAGCCTTCAAAATAAATCTTTCCTTGAGAACTTCCCCACGCCTTCGATGATCTTTCTTTGTCTTTAATAACCTATCTATTGAAATGAAAAAAAAACACCCGACCCCAAAGGACAATGGCTCGTCAAATGACATATACAACCTTCAAATTTAACACGTAAATATGATCGTCCAATTAGGCCGGGGGCCATTATGGACTCAAGGTGGTCTTTCTAATGGGCCCGATACGCCTTACGTATCGGGTCGTCTTAGGTCAATGCTCCTACGGGGTTTTGGTATCGCTCTACGCTAGGTGGACTAAGAGTGGGTTTAATTTTGACCGTGAAAAGGTAACCCAAGCGGACAACCTGGGCTGGGGAAGTTAACGACCGTCGACCCCGCAAGATCGACTCAATTCGTCAGGGTACCCCGATGAAAAATTTTGGACTAAACGGCTGCGACCCGCATAACCGTCGTTTTTAATGGAAAACAAAAAATGCCAAGTGGCGGAAGTGCTATGCATGCAATGACAATTTAATTATAATTGTCGCCATTTCTGTTATCGCGAAAAATGGCTTCGGGTTTGAAAATTCGATTTAGGACTTAATTAGTTTAAGGAAAATCGAATCTTCAAAAATTTAGAGTCGCCACTTGATTTTAAGGGAAAATCAAGAAACCGTTAAAACATTTTAAAAGACTTAACAGAAAAAATCTTTTAAAACTCAGAGAAAAGGTTCGGGTTCATATTTCCACTTCGAGAAGGTTTTACGCACTCGAAATGGCCGCTAACACGCGGTTATCCGGCGATTAGGTATTTTTGACTAACTTTAAAAATGTTAATTTATTATTATTAACTAGAAAAAGTTTAAGTAAAATATTTTTAATAAAATGAGAAAAATATAACATTTAAAATCTTAACCACATTTTATTCAATTAAAATTAACTGAGTGAACTACTTTAAAAAATAATCAAGAACATAATGTTAAAATCTATCTAAATTTACTTATTTAAAGGAATTAATGAATTAGACTAGGTGATTAAAACTTTAAAATCCGCTAAAAAAATCCAAGTGTTTAAAAGAAGAAACATATTCACCAATTGTTTTAAGGGAAAATACTTGAAGTCTTTTTTAAGAAAAATTCATAAAATCTAATTTCTAAAAAAAAGATTGGACCACTAAAATATTTAAGGACATAAAAATTAACATAAAGGGCTACTTTTGGGGAAATTTAATTAGATTAAAATACAAATAGACACAAATAATTGTTAGAATACAAATATGGTAAGTAAACAAATCTAAAACAAAATAATAATAATAAGGTGAAGGAAAGAGAATTGGGCCCAAGTCTGGTTCTGTACGCCTGGGCCAGAACTTGGGCCTTCCTTTCTGCTCTTGGGCTTTAGTTGCCCATTCAAACTTGTATATCAGCAAATCATATACACAGTATATCAGTGTATATAGTGATGTTTCCTTGTATATCAACCTGTGAATTCAGTTTCTCAAACACGTCAAACCATTTCCTGCCTAAGATTTAGATTTTTCAATTTTCCTTAGATCACGTCACTGTATACATGCTGTATATCAGTGTATACGGTGACGTTTTGGCCTAAAAAAGAGACTGGTACAGCTCTCTAAGCATGCAAACCTGGTTCCAATTTGAGCTTCAACGCACCAGATCCAGGAGAGTAATAAGGTTGACCCAACGGAACGCAAAGATGTGTCCAAATGGACTCGGGTGATCGTCACGTGCGAAAGAAAAAAAAGAAATAAATAAACATGTAGGAATTTATTCACTAGAAATGTAAAGACATATGCCATAAAACTCAATGCTATCAAACAGTGACATTAATCAACTAAACATGCCTCCATACTCATAAGCAACACTTAACAGACGAAGGTTACACATTAACAACAAACATTGATCTCAAAATAGGCAACAAATAGAACATGAAGGAGCCTTCCATTCCAGTAACTCAGGAGAGAGAATGGTAGTATAAGAAGGCATCATTAGAGGAATTAGAATCAACAGCATGCTAATCAGGATTAGGATTGGAGACTTGAACGATATATAATGCTTGTATTCTAACCAAAAGAAATCAAATTTTAAGCTCTCACAACGTAACAACTCAAGCCAAATCACTTAACAAGATTTCAGATTAAAGACGACAAATCCAAACATTGGGTATTGCACGACACAAAACTAACACAGAGATCTCGACAAAACAAACAAAGAAAACTAAGGAATGTCATCAAATAACATGCTAAAGCTACTGTTAACATGTATTTCTACTCAAATTATGCTGAACATCATTTAATATTCCTAATCCTATTGAAAAGGAAGCTAACAGTAACTAGGAAGGGATATTAGCAGCAACTTTAATCCGTTCATGGTAGCTCAAATACACATTATTATTCAAACTTAAAGGATAAAAACCATTCTAAATAGGACGCGACTTTAATAATGCCGAACATGACTCGACGACCTCGGAAATCACCCTAATGACTAATACAAGAACATAATAGCAACAATCAATCGCAACATGACAAATTTAGGTAAAATAAATCCAACTAAAAGGGATTACGTAACATGATAACCCCTTTTATAATCAAACATTCATGTCCAAACAGAATATATAAGAACAAGATCAAAATTGTCACCTTTTGGAGGGCAGCGAGCTGGGACGACGAGATTTGGTCAACGATCTCCGGCGTCGAAAATTTTTGGAAGCCGATAGCTTCACTGGAAATGGACTAAGAGGAGAAAATATGTCTCTTCGCCTCTGTCCAAAAAAAAAAACCCCTTTAGCAGTGAAGAGGGTCGAATTTATAGGGGAGAGTTCGGTTCGAAATTGGGGGTAAATCGCGGGGTTAAAATGGGGATTTTGAGTCGAATTTGAATTCAAAACAAGAGAGAGATACGTGTACGAATTCGAGGTGGACGTTGGTTTGTCAGTTCGCCTAAAATGGCCACTGATTTCTCTGATTTTCTTTTCTGGTCGCCTGACTTTTTCTTCTCTGGTTTTGGGGAAGAAGAAGAAGAGGGAGGGAGTATATGTGGGGAGTGGGCCGGGTCGGATTGGGTTTGGGAAGGAGGACTTAGGAATTAAAAAGAAAATTGGGCTTGGGGGTAGAATTAGGAATTGGGCCTTTTCTTGTTTTGGAGGGAATTAATTAAGGGGAAATTGGGGAATATGATTTAAAAACTAGTCATCTTAATTACAAATGTGACTAATTAAAATATGATCAATTTGAAATCGATTTATTAATTTGATCATGAGATGAATTAATATAAATTAATTAAAGAGTTTTTTTAATATTAACAACTTAAAATAATTAAATAATTGAATTAACAAAATGAATAAAGATAAAATCTATTTGAGAATTTTTTTAAAAAAATTAACCGAAATATAATACTCAACTATTAATACTCGAAATAAATATGTATAATATATAACATGCAATATATAAACATAACATAGTCAAAATTAAAAGATTTGAACCTAAAAATTACTTTAAAAAAAATATTTTTTGCATTTTGAAAGTTAATTATTTCAAATCGTTAAAACTAAAAGCTCGATGATTAATTCATACTATGGAGGGTCAAAATTGGGTGTCAACAATATTTATACTTGTGTATACATGATCTTTAATGGATATCCCATTATCATGTATATACTTTGGACACCATGTAAAATATATAGATGATTAAGTTACAATACTAATTAAAATGAGTGTAAATACATCTTACACATAATGCATACTGTGTGTATATGTTTTTGCCACAAATTACTTAATGTATTTAATTTTTGCCATGATAAAATATTTATCTGTATAGAATGTTATGTGATAATTTTTTAAACTTTAAAAGAGAATATAATTCATATCAAGAGAGTGTAATGCATACACCAAGAGAGTGTAATAAAAGAGGTGTATTTAGCAAATCTGTATATATGAATTTTTTTTTTTATAATAATAGAGGCACAATGAAGAATAGTTGCGTGAGACTCCATTATTTGTTTGAAACTTTGATAGTGAACCCATTTCTTTTTTTTAACCATTCCTCTTCACTCATTTTATTCTTTCATTTTATTCTTTTTACTTCTAATAAATATCTTTCTAGTCCATTTTCTTAACCAGTTGATATATTTACCAAAAATACTGATAAATATTTTGTTTTGTCAAAATAACTAAAAACACTTTGAGAATTGAATATTAAAAAAAATATTTCAACAATTTAATAATATCAAAGATAACTTCGAAAAAATTGGTGTCTCTCAATTACTATCATTTTTCAAAAAAAAAAAAAAAATTAATGGAGAGGTATTTTTGAGGCATAACTTAATGAGGGTTATTTTTGCTCCATTTCAAATAATTCAGAGGTATTTTGACTCTTTTTTTTTGGTTGGTATAATATAATATAATATAAATACAATAAATTACAGTTGAAATAAAATGACGAAATTGAATAAAAATTCATTCAAGCTGATGCGCGAATATCTCATCTCTTTAAGGAGATTCAAGCCCTTTGCGACATAATTTACACCAATCCAGTAGTATATGTCTTGACTTGTCTCCTCTAGGATACAACAACCCAACAATGTTGTATGACTCAAATATTATGAATGAGTTGAAAAGTCCAAAACTTACAAAAAGAATACCTTCTTTCAAGATATATTTTTTTTTATATAGCGAACATAGTTGAAGATTTAGAATACTTTCTTCTTTGTGGCAACACTTTTTTTCACTATTCTAACCTCAATATAAACACAATCATATTTTTCATTTTTCTTCACTTTATATTTTCTCGTCTCTTTTTTTTATCACAAAATAATGTAAGACCCCCACTATTTATAGTGTGAGTAATTCTTCCTTGTCGTGATAGAAAGATAATAATAGTTCAAAAATTATATAGATTACCAGAATAAAGAGATAAAGTAACAAGAGAATAATGAGTTGGAGATTACAAGAGTTTTATAAAAAAATATTGTTATTTTATCACAACTTGATGTAAGAAATAATGTAAGTCAATCTGTAGTAAACATTTACGCACATGATAATTCATATGAACAATCTTAATGTATATTAAAATGTTACTCAACATCTTGCCAAAATAACTTCTTTATATTCATAATATAGTGATAAAATTTATGTAAATTTCATCTTTTTTAAATGTCAGTTATGATATTTCATTGACTATGTTATTATTGTTTACTCTAATTTTTAAATTTTATTCTCCCCGTTACTCATAGTGGCGGATCTAGAATTTTAATTCAGGAGGTTCAAAATATAATAAAAGTATAAATTTGTGAATAAATCAACAAAATATAATTTTCAAAGGAATAATTAAAAAAGCTAAAAAATAATGTTTTAAGTGAGATTCATATCGTGAGTATGAAAGTTCATTTAAAAGGAGAATTATCATCATACTAGATTTTATTTATTGTTTCAGCGGTCTAAATTTAATATATATATAAAAATATAAAAAATTTAAGACGATTCCCTAGGTCCGCGCCCGGTGACTCAGATCCAGTTTTCTAGTTTTGTATGTAAAAGATCAGACACTTCAAGTTCTTTTTCTATTGACCAAAGATGATTAATTTAGTGGTAAGCATTTTCGTCTCCACTCGAATCACGTGGAGTTAATAATGAAGCAATGTCGGTTTAAAAAAAAGATCTGCTAATTACGTTGGGAAAGAAATTACTCTCTGCACTGAGAATAAATATTTAAATTTGAAGAATCAAAAAATAATTTCTTCATAATTTTTCGAAAATAAATAAAATAGTTTATATTTAGAAAGTGACATACCGGTAAAACTTTGAATTAATGGCAAAAATAAGGAGGGAGAGTAATTGGTTGCGTGCAATATCAAATTAGCCATCCACCTAACGAGTCCAGTTCTTCACGTTTGACTCGTGATAAGTTTTTACCCATTTCTCTGTATCTTCATCCTAATCCCAAAGTTTGAATGGGGACTGACAAATCTGGAGCTGTGGAGATATCGGAGCCATTGTTGGAAGAGGAACCCTCCGATATCCCCCAATCCGAAAACAATTTGGAGGATGTCCCCGATTGGAAGGATCAGATCACCATTAGAGGTCTACTGGTCAGTGCCGTGCTTGGAACTCTCTTCTGTATTATCACCCACAAGCTCAATCTCACCGTTGGTATCATTCCCTCTCTTAATGTCGCTGCTGGTCTCCTCGGATTTTTCTTCGTCAAATCATGGACCGGTTTTATGTCCAAGCTCGGCTTTTCCGTTCAACCATTTACTAAGCAAGAGAACACCGTCATTCAGACCTGTGTTGTTGCTTGCTATGGCCTCGCTTTTAGTGGTATGCCCCTTTCTGATCCATGTACAAACTAGTTTGGTAATTCGTTCATGGACTAAAGTAAACAAACATTATTCTTACACTCATCTCCTCTGTTGCTTTGCCTCATTACGCTGTTGTTTTATGGATATACCTGATTTTATCCAATGTCTAAAGTTTTTCCTTACATATGATGTAATAATATGGGTCCTACTGTCAAATTTAAGCTCTTATTACTATAGTATTTCCATATTCAGCAATCAAATATTAAGGTAATAAATCTATGTTGCTTCTTTAAAATTGTTAAAAGGACGACGACGACTTAACAATTCTCCGACTTTCCAACTCTTTAAATTCTATGATATGTCTAATTCGTGATGCCTTCTCTTCTTACCTTATATTTACAGGTGGCTTTGGGTCATACTTGCTAGCGATGGATGAGAAAACATACAACCTTATAGGTCCTGATTATCCTGGAAACCGTGCGGAGGATGTTAAGAATCCCGGGTTATTATGGATGATGGGATTTATATTTGTAGTTAGTTTCCTTGGACTTTTTAGTCTTGTGCCTCTCCGTAAGGTACTTTATGATTCTGATCATCTCTGGTAGTAGTTCAATAGAATGTCAATGTCTCTCTCCCTGCAATGTTTCACATAGGAAATAAATTTAATTTAAGAGGTGGAGAAGACATATAACAAAAGTTAAAATAAAACCTCAGTCGAATGGGAAATCAACACCACTGCATTGTCCTTGAACAGTTAGAGCAGCCACCAATCAGCAGTGTCCATTCAATTTTTTTTTTAAGTATGCCATTCTCCAAAATGCGGTTTTTAAAATTTTTCTGCAGCTATGTTGTATTAATTGATTGAATTTTGGGAATATGCACCACGGCCTAGCTGCTCTGACATCTTGTTGTGTTGAGTGGATATTCAAATATCAATTTGATAAATTTTGTTCTTTTTTTAAATGTAATTTCAGGTTATGGTAGTGGGTTATAAGCTCACATACCCTAGTGGAACTGCAACTGCCATGTTAATAAATAGCTTCCACACAAATACTGGCGCTGAACTTGCAAGGCAAGAGATCCATTATTATGGTCATTTCTGTACCTTAATTCATAAAGATGCTACATGTTTGGGCTAGCTACCTGATTGATGATAAAAATGCAAAAGGTGTCTAGTAAGATAAGACCAGTTCAATTTATCTTGTACTTAATTGTCCTTATTGGCAACAGAGATTCTTAGTGACTGATGTGTACTTGAAGAATAAAGTTGTGCACTTTCTTAACAAAACATCACCAAATAATTAGCATCCCTTTTCTTCTATGGCTTTTGGAGTCGGTTCCCTTTCTTTCTTTTGTTCAGGGGTTAATGGATATATAGATTTTCACGTTATCCTTTTTCTGCAGTCAGGGGGTGGGAGTGCGCTTCAACTATTCGAGCATTTGCATTTTCTTAGGAGAACTTACTATGATACATCTTGTGCTCTATGAATATCGCAAGTATCATTTGTTGTCACAGGAATCAAGTTGGTCGTCTTGGAAAATATTTGAGCATAAGTTTCTGCTGGAGCTGTTTTAAATGGTTTTTCAGTGGTATTGGGGATGCATGTGGCTTTGACAATTTTCCCACTCTAGGGCTCACCCTATTCAAGAACACGTAAGCATATTCTTTAATATTTGCATTTCTTATACTCCTATTCGTATTGAGTTTTTTTTTCCTATTCATATGATTATTTGTTATCTAGTTTATTCTACTTATGGGTTTTTGAGACGAAGGTTCCCAAGAAACAACCTCTCTACTTCTATGAGGTAGTGGTAAGGTCTGCGTACATTCTACCCTCCCCAAACCCCACTTGTGGGATTCCACTGGGTATGTTGTTGTTGTTATGATTATTTGTTATTCTTAAGCCTATAATTTCCATGGGCTAGATATAAAGGAAGAGAAGAATTGTAGCTTTATGTCACAGACTTAGACTTCTATGGGTCATGACATTTACATTGGAATGAGAATGCTGGATCTATGTTTTTGTGGACAGTCGTTCATTTTGGAGGAAACCAGTTCTTCAAGCAAATATGTGCTAGGCTGTTAGAGCACCATCAAACATGTAATGGGGATTCATATAGCCTACCCCAACTTGTTTGGGACTGAAGTGTAGTTGTTGCATAGATGCCAAGATTTTGGTGCTATTGCTAAATTAGCGGCTGTGAAATGTCATTTTACTATTGGCTCTTCTGGATAGCTCTTAGTGATTCTTGCACTATTTTTCAATATTTTCCATATTGTCTTTTACTCCATATTCCGACACTAGATATTCTGTCTCTGGTTTCTGTTATAGTAAATTGAGGACTAGATAGAAACACATCTTGTAGCTTGTAGTATGAATTCCTTATACCTATTTCCTCCTCCTCCCCCCTACCTGCTGGGAAAAGAAAAAATCTATAACTTTCTTGTTGAAGTATCGATTCAATGTTTTGGTTCTTACAGTCTTCATCCTGCAGGTTCTATTTTGACTTTAGTCCGACTTATGTTGGATGTGGTCTTATCTGTCCTCACATAGTCAACTGCTCAGTTCTTTTTGGAGCTATTATATCATGGGGCATCCTGTGGCCATTGATCTCACAGCGTGCTGGTGACTGGTACCCAGCAGGCCTTGGAAGCAATGATTTCAAAGGCCTCTACGGATATAAGGTGTGTAATTACTGATACTAAATTTAGCTTTTTACATCCAAAAACATGACAACTCAGTAATATGGTCTTAATCTGCAATCCTAAGTGTACTGTACTTCAAGAAGATTGTGCAAACATTCCCAAGCTATTCCTCTACTTCATTTTGGCAGAAAATGATTTAAAAAGAAGGATGAAAACGAGAAAGATAAGAGAGAATTTATATTTTCTTGTCAGCATAGAGTCTTAAAGATTAATATCTGTAATCGAACTTATTGCAATGATAAACATTTTCAAATTTTAGGATACTCAAGCATAGCATCTGCAGTTTTCCTTGCAGTGAGTTCTCAATGCACAGCATTCAATTTCTTCAATTCCAGTCTAATAACTGTATTTCATAAAGTCTGCTTTATCTTTCTGGCCTTGATGCTTTTGTGCAACGAACTGGCCGTCGGTCCTTTGTAGGCTAGCGCTGTCCATGGCTGAAGTTTGTTGATATAGTTAGAAATTGTGATACACAAGAAGTCAGTTGGTGTTGTAGTTGAGGATCCTAGGAGTTTTGGTGAATGCCCACCGACAGGGTGCTGCCCCTGGGGGGCTAGGTGTTGGATCTAGGAGGTATCTACTTGCTACTCCAAAGCTGTCGTCCAGAAGCAATTACAGTGCACCCTTGGCAGTGGCGGAGCCACTCTATGGGTAGGGGGTTATCCGAACCCCCTTCAGTGGAAAATTTATCCTATTTATATATAGTTAAATTATTTTTAATCTATATATAATAGATGTCGAACCTCCTTCGGCTAGTTCGTGTGCTTGCTTTTTCAAATTTTGAACCCCCTCAATTCAAATCCTGGCTCTGCCGCTGACCCTTGGCATGTAACATCACTGAAGATGCACACTTCTTAAATTATAAACATAAAGAATATTGTTTTATATTTATTTTTCTGGAATGATTCTACATGGAGGGCGATAATGCACCATCAACAGAAGATTGCCATTCAGTGATCAGCAATTTATGAGTTCTATAAGGTGCATTCAAAGCATCACAAGTATGCTCATTCTATTATTCTTTCCCCTGGAGAACTATGTATATCTATTGATGCTCTTACAATCTTTCCTTGTACTTTTATTGGTGTTATTGTAATCTTCCTTTTCTTTCCTTTGTTTGCAGGTCTTCATAGCCATCTCTCTCATACTTGGGGATGGGCTTTACAATTTGATTAAGATAGTTTCAATCTCCGTAGCGGCAATTTTTAGAAATGGCAGCACGCAGGACAATCTTCCCTTGGTCATGGAAGTCATAGGTAGGTCTTAATTGAGCAGGTATTTGGTTTTTAAGTACTGAGAAAAACATTGTGTATTCGACTGACCACTCTATTGATAAAATTTTAAATTGCTACAAATGCCTATAATAAAACTCGAAATTGCTAAACAGATGGTTCCTCTTTCTGTTTGGTTATAATGTCAATAATGACTCAAGAAGCGGAAAAAGTTGATGGTCAGCTTTTGCATTGACTTATTCCTCGTTTCTGCAATTGCTCTGTGAACCAATCAATCAATTCAGAAGGTCCTCTGTAACTGAACTATTGGAAGGGCAAATGGAAATCTGAAATTATATTAGTCTTTCAGTAGACATGCACTTTTTGGTGTTTGCTTTAAAATGGACTTGAGAGATTACTACTTTATGTCATAGGTGATGTTTCTTGATTTTGTCTATTCATATTCTTTCAGGTGGTGAGAGTTCCAAAATAGAATTGGAAAAGAAGAAGCGCGACGAAGTTTTCCTGAAAGATAGGATACCATTCTGGTTTGCTGGATCTGGATATGTTGCCCTGGCTGCAATATCTACAGCCACAATGCCAATTATCTTTCCTCCTCTGAAGTGGTATTTGGTCCTTTGCTCATACGTAATTGCCCCTGCTCTTGCCTTCTGCAACTCCTATGGTACAGGACTTACAGACTGGAGCTTGGCTTCAACTTATGGTAAGATTGGTCTATTTATTATTGCATCACTGGTTGGAAGCAATGGTGGGGTCATAGCAGGATTGGCAGCCTGTGGAGTTATGATGTCCATAGTCTCCACTGCTGCTGATTTAATGCAAGACTTCAAAACGGGGTATCTTACACTTTCATCAGCTAAATCGATGTTTGTAAGTCAGTTGGTGGGAACAGCCATGGGTTGCATTATTGCGCCCCTCACATTCTGGATGTATTGGAATGCTTTTGACATTGGATCTCCTGATAGTCCATACAAAGCACCATATGCTGTTATTTACCGAGAGATGGCCATTCTGGGGATTGAGGGATTCTCCGAACTTCCAAAGCATTGTCTTGCATTGTGTTGTGGGTTCTTTGTGGCAGCTCTGGTCATTAACCTCTTGAGGGATGTCACTCCAGCTAAAGTCTCCCAATTCATTCCAATTCCAATGGCGATGGCTGTACCATTCTATATTGGGGCCTACTTTGCAATTGACATGTTTGTTGGCACAGTGATATTATTTGTATGGGAGAGGATAAATAAGAAGGATGCAGAAGATTTTGCTGGTGCTGTTGCGTCTGGGTTGATATGTGGCGATGGGATTTGGACCATACCATCAGCTATCCTCTCTATTTTCAGGATTAACCCACCAATCTGCATGTACTTTGGGCCTTCTGCGCGCACCTGAAACAAGTGTATGCCTTGTAGCATTTGCTATTCTTTATTTACTCTTGTCAGAAAAAACTCTCAGATTGTAAATATTCTGTTGTCAAGTATTTCTCCAATCTATGTTAAACATGGGTGTGTCATTATCTGACTAAAGTACTTTTAAAAGAAAATGTGCATGCATATATAGCAGCCACAGTTACCAAGGTCACTTTGGAAATGACTTGCCACTTTCAAGCATTTGACATTGCTGCTGGGTTTCCTTTTCTCGGAAAAGGCGATATTGCAACCAGGATTTGTGGGAGAACTCCCTACACCACAAAGCCCAAAGAAAGCCGTTGGATCTGTAAGTTTTCTCCACACTCTTATTGCACATCTTTTTTACTACTTCTTTGATAAAGAAATTCCCTCAAGTCTGATCACCCAATATCTAATGGACAACAAAATGGATGGAAATTGTAGTCCAAGATCAGATCCATCAATCTATCTATGCAAACCACATCATCTGTATCACTAATACTCCCTTGTTTTTTTTTTAATTATTGCGTTTTTTTGAAAGTCAATTTGATTAACTTTTAAAGCTGAATTAGATTACATAAATTATACTTTTTTTATATATAGTATTATAAAAAATACATTTTGAAATGTTAGTTAAAGTTTATACTGTTTGACTTATAGAAAAAACTATTACAAGTAAAAAGAAAAGGAGGGAATAATATTAAATCATGAGACAAAAAAAGGGCCGAACAAAATTAATTTCCAATTATATGGGATGAAATAATTTTTTTCCGGCGGCCACTTAATGAGTAAGTGAATATTTAGATTGGTTTAGTTTTTTTTAGTTACTTTTGACGTTTAAAGTACTGTTTTTTTTAAAAAATTTTTTGAAAGTATTTAAGTAATATAAAAAATATTTAAAAGTATAAAGTCACAATATGACTTTTGATTTTTAATTTATATAAAGGTAGGCAATTTTAAAAAATTCAATTCAAACATTTCTGAATACCAAAGTTGCTTGATGACATTAATAGCTTAAAATATAGGATGCTCCATAATCAATGATAAAAAGTAAAATCTTGTATTATTAAAATGAAGCTTCATACAGACTACATCATTAGAGAATTTAAAAATCTTAAGTTGTAATAGTTTGGGGCATCTCAGGAAATCCGTAGCCGTCTATATTTCTCAACATAATATTTTTATTTATTTAATTGCATTGACATTTACACGTTGAAAGGCATTTCCAGGTGAGGAAGGCCGGCCTTTGGCTATGAGAAATTGACACCACATATAACCTGCGTGAAGTCAATTAGTGCAACAAAGTTGATAACGACAAATATCAGTATCGTCTATTCTGCTTTATAAATGTTTTACTATGATTCAGAACCTACGTTAATTGTAATAATTTGCTAACAATCATCACTTTCTACACGCATCAAATCGGTTGGACCAAAAAAATAAAGTAATAAATGGGGTATGCAAATAGGAAAATATGTTAATGAGAAATTATTTAACTTTGCAACCAAATTGTGTAAATTATTATAGTTCTGTGACTTGAACAAGCAAATTAGTTTTATTTTTGTGTGTACATCATTTAATATTATCATGCAATGCATGTTAGGACTCAACTCTGTAGAGAAATATTTATAGTGTAACGTGTTGTCCAACGGGTGTTTTTTTTTTTACATGATTGACCAATTAATCAATCAATTATACTTCCAAATTAGTTGGAATAAGCAAGCAAGTAATAGAAAGTGATTCAACTGAATCAAAAGTTAATAGAATAGACGAGTCAAAGTTTATGAGAATTTGCCAGTTTGCTTTACAGCTTGGTTGCTGTTTGATGTACTTTTTAAACAAATACAGAGTCAAGAGTTTCAATTTTGCAGATTACGATTTCAAAATAATAACAAATTTTTAAATTTAATATGTGTATGTTCAATGAATTTTTTTAATACAACTTATTGAACTTTTACCTCTGTCCCCTGCTTTCAAGTGAACTTTTGTAAAAAATTACAAACGGTTTTTACTGGAAAAGAATAGAAGAAGTCCCAGAACTATTACAGTAATTTCCTTTTTTTTGACGCACAGAGCAAACATTGAAGCCTCCTCATTTTTGCATGTTTGTGAGGTCATCTTCTTCTATAATTTAAAAAATATGGGTTTCATTTTCTTTGATACAACTTTAAATAGTTTATTAATCAACAACGCCAGGTAAACACATGTATGTGTTCATGGATCCCAAGGGCTCAAAGCAGCGGCAGGAGGAAGTATCAAACTTGTCGAGCCACACACAACCCAATAATATCAATATCAATAAGAATATCAGTAGCAACATGGGGACGGGGACTGCAGAGATCAAGTTTGGAATTGCAGAAAAAGATGAAGTTAAGAAGCAACAATTGGCTCCTAAAAGAAGTTCCAATAAAGATAGGCACACTAAAGTGGAAGGCAGAGGAAGGAGGATTCGCATGCCTGCCCTCTGTGCTGCTAGGATTTTCCAACTTACACGCGAATTGGGTCATAAATCTGATGGAGAGACGATCCAGTGGTTGTTGCAGCAAGCGGAGCCCTCTATAATTGCTGCAACAGGCAATGGAACAATTCCGGCCTCGGCTTTAGCCACGGCTGCACCCTCTGTTTCCCAACACGGAATCTCTGTTTCCACTGGTGGAAGTATTAGTAGCAGTAGGACCAGTTGGCCCATGGTTGGTGGGAATTTTGGGAGACCCACAGCAGGGATATGGCCCCCATCCGCTCCTGGCGTCACTAATTTTGGCCACAATTTGGGCACTGAAAGTTCAAATTGTCTACAAAAGATCAGTTTCCCTGGGTTTGACCTGCCCTCCACCAATTTGAATCCTATGAGTTTTACATCTATGTTGGGTGCCACTAACCTACCTGGGTTGGAGCTCGGATTATCACAAGATGCTCATATTGGGGTTATGAATCCTCAGTCTTTGAACCAGATTTACCAGCAGATGGGGCATTCAACAATGCAGCACCATTCACAGCAGCGACAACCTTCTCCCGAGGATGATAATTCTCAAGGATCAGGACAGTAGAGCTTTCACATAATTGCGATTTGGGGTACATAATATGAAAATGCTGTTTTCTAAGCTAGGGTTCATTTATCATTCATTTTTCCCTTTAGATCCTAGCGGAGTGCCTATATATCTTGTTTGATGAAATAAACATACAAATTATATTACCAGAAGGAATTTTCTCTCTTGTATACCGTCATTGCCAGAATTAGATTTTCTAGACTGAATTCTAAAAGCCTAAGCAGAGCCAAATATTCAGCTCTTTCTTTAAGATGGATATTTGTTAGGCTAATTCAGTATGAACCTAGAAACCATCTAAGATGGTTGCCCGGATGAATTCAGATCCTCAATATATGAATAGCTGCACCGATTAGCTAGTAGAAAGTTGATGTATGCTTCTACATAGATATTTGTATACCTATAAGTAACTATGAGGGGAAAGTCACGGCATCACTTGCAGGAAAAATTGTCAGCTGAAGAGGTCTGGGACCTTCAAAGGCTTCAGACCCTCAATCCAACTCTATATAGTTGCTAGCTAAACTAGCTTCTACAGAAGATCAAAGCTTCAATAAGAAGTTCCGTCCTCTCCTCAGTTCATTGTTATTGAAAAGTTGCTGCAGAATTGGCACTTCTACCTTCAGTGAAAAAGGTCAGTGCTTTGTGGGGCTTAATACTTATTTAGAAATGCATTATTTTTTGACATATGGCCTCAAGTGGTAAAAGAAGTTCTCCTCGTTGTTGACATTTTCAGCGTTTATAATGTTTTATCTCTATATAACATCGCGTATTATTCATGGAGTACGTTGTTAGGAGTGTCTATGCTTGACATGAGTGCCAGATTTCTTAGGTCGATAGCTAGCTTATGGAAGTTCATGTTAGATGTCTAAAAGTTTAGTGATTGCATTTTGTGGCTCTATGTCATTTCTCAGACATGTTCTTGTCCTAATTAGGTTGGCGGCGGCTTGGCGCAGGAGCAATATATAGAATAGAGCAATTTTATTGTCTTGGAAGGGGCAGGAATTAGATAAAAGTACCCAGGAATGGTACAGTTTTGAGTTTCTATCTCCCAACTAGCAGTTTATCTTCTTCAGATGAAACCACTTAGAGGTTATCCAACAATAATAATTGGGTAGAGTATTTTTTACCATCCTGATGGTGAAATAGATCTACGTCCTTATCAGTTTTGACATTCTATATTCAGCTGCTTCTAATGGAAACAGAAGCATGTGTTAATATAGAAAAAGTTGTCTTTGTTCATATTGAAATCACCTTGTCCCCCATGGTAAACTCAGTACACTGATAGATTTGGTAAGGCATTGATATATTTAGGTTAAAGGATGATATATTTATAGATTTATAACACATTGAAGAATCAAAGAAAAGAGTCATGATTGTGACAACATCTGATGCCTTACTACATGATTACTGGCAGGCATTTCTATTGCAGTTACATCTCAAGGATGAGAAGTCAGACATACACGCTGGTCCTTGCAGCTTCCTGTGGTGACAATGAAAAAAAGTGTGAAAGAATCTAGTGTTCCTTATGGATGATGCCTTTCATAAGTGTGGCAAAACTTCCCCATCGTCTCTAGCCTTATGTCGGTTTAAAGGTACTTTATGATGCTATGACCTGCTATGGTCTTTTGCCATTAATGTTGAAGATCACTCATATTGACGTAGCACCTTTAATATGGTCAGATTTTGCAAATGTAGGTCAAGGGCCTTGCTGCATATACATGGTATATAGGTCATGCAAGGGAAGTATGATCAACGGAAGAATTGAAGCTCATGCCAATGGTGCTTGCAAGATTATCAAATCTGTAGAGCCATGAAGGGAAGATGTTGTGATTGTTGAATTTTTCTATTAATTAAGTCGACAGTAGATGAATGCTTCTTCTTAAAACTTCATGGATTCTTGATATATGAGTTTCAATTGGGTCATTTCCTTTTTTTTTGTTTGCCTTTTGGATAGCAGTAAGAGTTCTTCGGATGTTAAAGTGACTACTATCTCATACTGTTGCTTGTTATGGGGAATATGCAACTACAGCATTTCGGTCTTATCTTTTTTCTCTGTTTCCACTTTTTCTTTTTAAAAAATTCTTCTACTTGGAAGGTCTAAGGACCACAAAGACAAAACAAAATGAAAAGGATAAGAATAAGGATGTGTTTGGAAGTTCTAAGTTCCATAAGTGTCATTTCATATCCTCTCAACCCCTCGTCCATTCAACCAATCCACCCTCTCAACCCTCCTACACCAACCTCAACCTTAGACATCGTATTTGTCAAGATTATACATAATTGCTATTGGGACCAAAGATGAAAATAGGAGGCACAAAAGGTTTTGCTTGAAAATTACATTGGATATATAAAGTAAAAATAATTATTTGTAAATCTAATTAAATTTCCTTAATTTAATTGTGAAAATTCTAGTTGCGAAATAATTTTTTTTGCGTACTTATTAAACACATAGCAGAAATAATACTAACTTTTGGGTGGTAGATATAGAAAATACAAGATGCCAATCCTTGGGAAAGGCATCAATTGTGGGAATATCTTTCTGTATGAATGCTGAATTTTGCGTGGTCCATTGTCTATCTACATCCATACTTGCAATAAGTTGAACAATCCAAAGCAATTTGCCACGCACACCCCTTTATCCCCTTGTTTGTTGGGCAGACGGCGCTTGCGCTTGCACCTTTTAGTGATATTTTACGGCTACGTGGACAACTAGCTAAAATAATGTTCCTTTTCCATATCTTGTGTAGAATCTGTACACTGCCCTCAATTATCAAAAGTATAATTTCCTAGTTGATAATTTAGGAATAAAATTTAAAGATCCAATATCATCTGAAGAAGAGCGATTCACAAAACATCAACGTGGACGTTCTCAAATCGACGCATGATTAGTGATTACGTTATCTTCTGTTTTTATCTTTTTGGTAACCTATGACTTCAAATGTTGACATCAAATGTCATACTGATAAATGATAAGAGTCAAATTTTGTCACTCAACTATCTATCACACACGGTCATGTCAATGTTTTTGTTGGATTTTAGGGGATTAAATTGAAATGGAGGGATTTATGTATTTATTTAATATCCAATCCAGTTTTTGTGTAATAAAAGTGGACAAAAACTGTGGGGGTGGGGATATGAATTAGGAGGGAAGTTGAAAATTGGAGGGGTAGACTAGACTATGAAGATGATTTCAGGCTAGGATTAGTCATTGACTAGGCGATATAAATCCATTCACCGCCCAACTTATTAGACTTTAACGCACAAAATGAGAGTGATGAGACCTTGTACTACATTTATAGAAAAATGATTAAATTATTTTATTATTTATTTATCTAAAATAATATATAAATTAGCTCATATTTTATTTATATGTGATCGTAATTTAATTATCATATACAATATTTAATGTGCTGAATTCTATACAAAATAATATTAAATACGATATTCATTATATTTTTGAATCAGCTATCAAACGACGTGCGATTCATATTGAGAATTAAGTAAAAAAAAGTTGTGCTAAAGCATGAGTGAGGGCATAAAAGTTGAGATGAACTACAAATGTTTGTATTTTAAAATAGCCTTAGAGGTCAATCTTGGAAGGTGTCAATGAATCGGTCATCCCCTTCCCCCTCTACGCCTTGAAGAAAAAGGAGGCGCTCAATTCTCCTTTCTTCCCCTTCAATGCCCATGTTTCCTTCAATGATTCAAAACATTTATTCGTTATTCTACTTTTTAATTGAAATGTTTAATTTCACAAAATTTATATATTTTTATAATTTTAATTAATAAATATGAAGTTAGATCAATAATAAAAAGATAATATTTACTCTGTCCATTTTATGTGACGTCTTTTTCTTTTTAGTTCGTACAAAAATAATATTGCTTTACTATAATAAGAAATAATTTAACTTTAAATTTTATTTTTATCCTCGATGAAAATGATTTTCTAGCTACAAAAATATCTAAGATTGTTTTAGACAACAAGTTATAAAAGTATTTTCTTTTTTGATGTAAGTATTATGTCAAGTCAAAGAGTGTCATATTTGTGCCGTTTGACCAAAAGTATATTTGGAAAAAACTTAAAAATTTCGGAACTAATGTTTTGACATATAATTTGCTATTACTTGGCAGAATATTTGATAAACATCCCAAATTTTTAAATTAAAGAAAAAAGTTAAACTTTAAACCAAATTATAGTTTTTGAGATTTTTTTTATAAATAATCCAAACTTTTATAATTTTATAAAAATATTCATTATTTAGTCTTAATTTATATGGTTATATATAAAATGGGAGAGAGGAATATTAAATTGTTTAGTAGAGTAGTAGTATACTGTATAAAGTGGTGCGGCGTGTTGATTGATATAAAAGATCCCACCCCCCTCATATGGGTGCCTTTTCCACTCATTAAAGCGTCACTTTACTCTCTGGAAAGATCATCAGCTTTTGCCTTGCTTCCACAGACATTGGAGACTCATTCTACTTTTTACCCCGCCCTTCTCTTATATCATCTTCTTCACCCCTATTCTTCTTCAAGACATGGATGACGAGTATGCTAAGCTTATCAGGAGGATGAACCCTCCCAGGTACACCTTATTTCTTTCATCTCCTTCTTGTCAACTTCTACCTTCCCCTGTTCGTCAATTGATTTGGGACTAATCAAACAATTAGGGTATATGAGAAGAAAGATTTTCTTTTTTCTTTAACCCTTGTTTTCTTGTTTCTTGTTGCAGAGTGGTGATTGATAATGACTCTTGTGAGGATGCAACCATTATCCAGGTATGCCCCATCTCAGCCCCTTCCTCTGTGTTAAAGATTTCACTTTCTGTTCCCTAAACCTCAACCTTGTGCAGGTTGACAGTGTCAACAAGCATGGGATTCTTCTTCAAGTTGTACAGGTTCTGACGGATTTAAACCTTGTTATCACCAAGGCATATATTTCCTCTGATGGGGGATGGTTTATGGACGGTAAGCTCTTCTTATTTACCCAAGATCAATGAACTCCATAATTGCCACTAATTATTCTCTTTATTTTTTCTTCAGTGTTTAATGTGACTGATCAAGTTGGAAATAAAGTTAGAGATGAAGAAATCATCACCTATATTCAAAAGGTATTTCATATTAACGGCCTCTTCTTCCTTGGACAATTTTCATCCAACTATAGTACTATTGTCAAGCACCAATGCAAGCTTGAATCTTTTAGGGGTGGTTTGGTATGGAATTGGGATACGCAAAGTTATTCCACCATATTTATAAAATGGTGAGATAAATAAATCTGGGACTAACTAAGACCTCTTAACCATAACTAGAGTAAAATAATTCAAAATTTTATTTCGGGGTACTATCCCTTGTTCGTTACACCAAATGACCCCATATGATCGTTTGGTATTGGAATAGTACTTGATATGGTGTATTATTAGTGTTGGAATTAACAATGTTGAGATTAGTTATAGAAGATTATTTCTTATCCATGGTATGATTTGGTGTATTAGGCATTTTGTTTTTAACCATGCTTATCCATGTATTAGTAACCCTTGTTAATACCATGACTTGCTATATATTTGTTATACACACTTTAATACTGAATGTATGATGTATTACTAATACAAGTATTATTTTTACTAACACATCCTACTAAACAACCCTTTAAAGTTTTTTGCCCCAACAAATTAACAGGGTGTAGGCAAGAAGAATCCTAAATGCAAATGCATATATTCAGTTTTTTTCTTTTTCACTTAGGCTAAAAGTTGTTCGTGGATTCTAAATCCATTCAATTTTCTTGTTACACAGACTCTTGAAAATGATGAGGTTTTGTTACCCTCTTTAAGGGGAACTGTCGGCTTGATGCCTTCTGAAGAGCACACATCCATTGAACTTAGTGGGACAGACAGACCTGGCTTATTTTCTGAAGTGTGTGCTGTTCTTGCTGATCTTCACTGTAATGTGGTGAATGCTGCAATCTGGACGCATAATGCTAGGGCTGCAGCTGTGGTTCATGTCGTGGACGATGTTACAGATTGTGCAATTGAAGACCCAAAACGCCTAGCTACAATCAAGAAACTTCTTCGTAACGTCCTCAAAGGAAACAATGATTTGAAGACTGCAAAGATGACACTTTCACCTCCTGGGTTTACACATAGGGAGAGAAGATTACACCAGATAATGTTTGATGATAGGGACTATGTAAAAGTTAAAAGGACTGAACAGGGCAACATTGAGGATTTGAAGTCCGGGCCTTCTATTACTGTTTATAATTGCAGTGAAAAGGATTACACTGTGATCACTATGAGGTCAAGGGATCGACCTAAGCTGTTGTTTGATATTGTCTGCACTCTGACTGACATGCAGTATGTGGTCTTTCATGGAGTTGTTCACACAGGAAAGAAGGAAGCTTATCAGGTAATGGTGGTTTCTATGTGGCAGTACTCGATGGTCTTTCTACCGCGTACTGATTCAAGACAAGCTTAGTTTTATTGAATTAGTAAACTAGTTTTGGTTTGTGATGGCATATTAGCTAACAGTCACTTCCTATATTTCTGCTGCTTTGGATATCTAATGTCAATCTGTCAAACTTATTTAGTGGCCTGCTGCAGGAATTCTACATTCGACATGTTGACGGGCTTCCTATAAGCTCAGAGGCTGAGCGAGAACGTGTGATTCTGTGCCTTGAAGCAGCTATTGAGAGAAGAACCTCTGAGGTAAAGTGCTTGTGTCCGAGACAATAGATTTTGGTTTCGAAAGCTTTCTCTAGCGCGAGCCACTAATATGTGCTAGCTTTCTGCAGTGCCTGGAGCTAGAATTGTTCACAGAAGATCGGCTAGGACTATTATCAAATATCACTAGGATCTTCAGGGAAAATAGTTTGTGTATCAAAAGAGCAGAAATTTCTACAGAAGGGGGGAAGGCAAAAGATATCTTTTATGTCACAGATGTGACCGGGAATCCAGTTGAGCAAAAGACAGTTGACTCAATTCGTGAGCAAGTTGGCCCAAATATGCTGCATGTAAAGTGGAATCCTTGTCATTCAGCAAAGCTACCTGAAGAAGGAACAATTAGCTACCTCTTTGGGAATCTCTTCAAAGTTCGAACCCTCCAAAATCTGAAGCTGATCGGATCCTACACTTAAGTGGTTGCCTTCTAAGACTGGAAATTTTAGTAGATACGTCGTCAGACACCACCCACAGTATGCAGATTTCATATAACAAAAAGTGTAGATAGATATCCTACCTACTGGTGAAGACTTTTTAGTTTTGTGTAAATAGTAACCATTAGATAGTTAGACCATGTAGTGGTGAATTTAGTATCCAGAGATATAGAAGAAAAACTCTTAAAACAATCAGTAGTATCAGATATTGCCTGGGGTTATCTGTTGTATATACATGGATGTGTGATATAAGTGGCATGTGCACATATGCTCTGGACAATGTTCACTCTAAAAAGGAAGAACCAAACTGTATTCTCTTCATTAATAAGTGCTGCTTTTAGAGGACGACGAAGGGCATTCTTGTAAATATTGCGACTTCCAGGGGCCTTTCTGAAGCAGGCGCACTAATGGCACATATGTAATTAACGGCTGTTCCAGGGCTATTACAACGGCCCCTACTGAGGACCTATAAATACCTCCATTTGCTGTGTTGCTTCTCTTTCCGCTTTGACGATACCTCACCGGCGAAGACAACCTTGGACTTCGGCTTTCCACCTCCGGCTCTTTCGAGGTAACTACCTCTGCAGTTTTCCTCTTACGCTTTCTGGGGCGTCAAAATTTTCTTGCTTTGCTTTGGGGCTTAATGTGTGTTTGGGGGTTTTTCCCGCTGATTTCTAACTGCCACTCTTTGACATGCATGTATACTGCTTGCCGGAATGTTCTTTAGTCCCGAGTTTTTCCAATTTTGCCCTAACATATGTTGCATGTTATTTTGGCGGTGTGTATTTTGGTTGTCCCGCCTGTGAAATCTGACAGCGCGGTGTTCTGGAGCCATTAATGGCTGGTTTTTGGTGGCTGTTTGACAAACAGTTTGACATGCAGGTCCACCGGCCCACCGTCTATTATTTGTTTCGGAGTTAGTTAGATTTTGTCTTTCTCAATGTTACAACTTGCTTCCTTACTGTGTACTTGGGATTTTTCTTCCCTCGATTATGAGTACAAGGTGTTTGTTAGTATGCATATCGCCCATTAAGTGTATATTTTGGGTTTTCCGCACCTGCATTCTAAGTGTTGGGTGTTTCCGAGTATCAAATGTTGCATGTCGTCTTTTCTACTCTTTAGTAGATAAGGTTTACTTGTTTCGTGGAGTGTCAAATGATCTACTCTTCCAGCTGGTAACTTTATGAATCAGATATTTAATCGTTGTCCTAAATCTACGAAGTATGTTTTTCTATAATATTTGACATTTTCTCCGTGATTCAAGGTCTCCAAGATGAAGGCAGAGTATTTTCCTCCCAAAGAGGATGTCATTTTGCAGAATGAAGCACCAACCGACTTCTATATTCTTGTAACAGGAGCTGTAGTAATCTTCAACCTCCTTTTGTTATCTGAATGCGGAAAGTTTGATGTATCGTGATATTTTACTTGTTAGTACGAATCTAATGTTGAATCTACCTGACAGGATCTACTGGTGCGTAAAAATGGAGTTGAACAAGTAAGTTTCATCAAACATGCGCAAAACCCTTCGTATTTTCAATACGTTCACTCGATTCTTTTTGATGTATCACACATGAATATTGATTTTCCGAAACTACAAGTGGTAATGATACCAAAACTGATATTTCAGGTTATCGGGGAGGTCAGGGCTGGTGATCTTTGCGGTGAAATCGGTGTTCTTTGTTATAGGCCTCAACTATTTACAGTACGAACGAAGAGGCTGTGCCAGCTACTACGTATGAATCATACCACATTTTTGAATATCGTCCAGGCCAATGTTGGGGACGGGACAATTACCATGAATAATCTCCCTCAGGTATAAACGCCTCAAAACATTTACAAATTTTGATGATTTCGAATAAAATGATTTGACTAAACATGGCTGTTATGTTTTTCTCTTTTCGCTGAGCAGCATTTGAAGGAAATGAAGAATCCAATATGGAAGGTGTACTACTGGAGACTGAGCATATGCCAGCTCGCGGTAGAATGGACTTGCCTCTCACCCTTTGCTTTGCAACACTTAGAGGTGATGACTTATTGTTACATCATTTGTTGAAGCGCGGTCTTGATCCAAATGAATCAGATAACAACGGAAGATCTGCGTTGGTTAGTACCTTTACGATCTTCTGTTACCCACAGCTTGGACTCTAGGCAACTACATTTCTCATTTTTCCCCTTTCTTATTGTTTCTCTCTCAGGTTTCAACAGTTTAGTTTCTGAGAGATTGTCAGGGTTAAACAAGCTGGAAATCCTAGATTTGAGCTCTAACAATCTAGAGGATAAAAATGTTTTCTCTGTTCTAGGTAAGTAAACTTAAGAAAATGTTCTAGAAAAGCTCTTCTTTCGGTCGGTAGCTTCCTAACATAGTTATTACGATTTCCTGGACAGAGATAAATAAATCTATGCCGGCGTTAAAGAAGCTAGATATAAGGTACAACAAATTCCAGAATTTTATACCAAATGAAGGTACTTGTAGTTCTTGATTTCTTCTTTCAGTTGATTTTATCGTTCTCCATTCTCTCTTGCGGTATAGATAAATCTTATTGGTACTCCATTAACATCACAAACTTAAAAGAACTCAGACGTCAAGTATCAGTACAACTCTACAAGTCTCAGTTTAGACTAATTAAATGTTAGAAAACCAAGTTAGGTGTCATTTGCAAGTAACTATTGCTATTTTAGTTCGCGTTCCTACACTTTAAAGCTTACTTTTTAGCACCTATGGCTACATGTTGATGATTCTTCGATGTTTATTTTCTGCTCGAAAGAGTTGGGATCTTTAAGAAATATAGAGTACTTACTGTTGGATGGAAACGCGTTGGATGAGAACTTCCTCAGGAGCAGTGGTGTAATGTCATCTCTTAAAGTATTAGCAGTAGCTCAATGCAACCTCAATGGAACTCTACCACTTCAAGGTAATTTCAAACATAGTATCCATCAAAGTATCCTTTAAATTTCAGTCTTCCTAGATGGTGCTACGTAGGAATATCACATTAACCTTGTGGAAACGGGACAAAATTTCACAAGTTTGGATCCATGGTGCGTTTTGTATCTATTAGGAGTACTATATTTTCTGCATAACAAAATAGAACATGGATTACATTTATCTACTTATTTTATAGGCTTGTGTGATCTGAAGTATCTTGAAGAACTAAGTCTCAGCAGAAACAGCTTCATTGGAAATCTCCCTAGATGTCTTGGAAACTTAACGTTTCTTCGGGTAATTGATCTCACTCAAAATCAGTTTACTGGAAACATTGCCTCAAGTTGTGCTGGAAAGGGGGGGTGTTTGAAACCTCTTCAATAGCCTGTACAGTGTGAGTAAAAAAGGGAGACATGTTGTAGTGACAGCCTATAGCTGATATCTGAACTACAGTGACTTCTCACTGGTTTAATTATTTGAAGCTGAGCTACTTTGGGTCATAATGAGTTGTAAAATTCTTCTCGGTCCTGCAGTATCGAAGCACGTGGAAGAAAACTCATCATCCAGAGAGTCATACCAGCTGGTCCAACACACCTCAACTCTATCAACAAACTATAAGAACCACAATTTTGCCACATGATATTCCCATCCTTTCTCAAATCTTAATTTTCCATTCCATTCATTTAGAAGTTGCAACCAAAAAGAAAAAATGAACACTCACAAAGCTCATTGCTTGCTCTTGCCATATCCACTTCAAGGTCATATCAACCCAATGCTCCAATTCTCCAAACGTTTACAATCCAAAGGTGTCAAAATCACCATAGCACCTACAAAATCCTTCTTGAAAAACATGAAACAATCCCCAACTTCATTGTCAATCGAGGCCATATCCGATGGCTATGATGATGGTGGTCGCGATCAAGCAGAGTCCTTTGTGGACTACATAACACGATTCAAAGAAGTTGGCTCGGATACTTTGTCTCAGCTTATTCAAAAATTGGCTAATTGTGGATGCCCTGTAAACTGCATAGTATATGATCCATTCCTTCCTTGGGCTATTGAAGTTGCAAAAAATTTTGGATTAGTTAGTGCTGCATTTTTCACACAAAATTGTGCAGTAGATAATATTTATTACCATGTACATAAAGGGGTAATAAAACTACCTCCTGTCGAAGTTGATCAAGAAATCTTAATTCCTGGATTTTCATGTCTAATTGAGGCATCAGATGTACCTTCTTTTGCAGTTAGTCATGAAGCAGAAAGAATACTTGAAATGTTGGTAAATCAATTTTCGAATCTTGATAAAGTCGATTGGATCCTCATCAATAGTTTCTACGAGTTGGAGAAAGAGGTAAGATATTTTGTCGTTTTGTTTCGTCTTTGGGTTTCAAAATTACATAAAAATATGAACCGACAAAGCATATGTTCATGGAAACTTATAATACATGTCAAAGGCTGACATACACAGATAGAATTGCTATCAACTCAGGGAACTAAAAGAGTTCGTGTAGAAGTTCATTCTTCAATATTTTGTTGTTACAAATGATATATCTTACAGCTCATTCCTCTGAAATAGCATGTACACATTTTCCTATGGTGGAGTTCCGACATAAATCTCACAGCAATTGCGATAACATGAATTGCTGGAAATTGGTCAAAAGGAATATATAGAAGCTATTTTGCTATACTAATATAAATTTGTTAACTGGGATAGGGAGATGGCATCAGTATAAAGTATTTGACTATCTAAGAGACCGAGAATGGTAACATAAATTGGTGATGCATTTGATTGGCAAAGGATTTGACGCCATAAAGATTTTAGAAATGGAATTTGTTTTGCTTGTGTAGGCATTTGATGAGTGAATGGATCTGAACTTGGATTCTGAAAAAAATAAAAGCAGTTAAAGTTTGAGGCCACCAGGCAGATCAACTTCGCATAATAAATCAACTGCTGTTAATGGTAATGTACTCGAATAGGAGGTTAACTGGCAAAGACATCATGACAGCCTGTCCATTATCTTTAATTTTGTGTAATTGCCTAGATGCACTGTAATATGCATTTCATTCCTGTTGGTTTATGGTTCTCTGAACCTACTTTTGTTGTAACAGCTACTGACAAATGTTCAGCAGATTCTTTCATGTACAAGTTCTACTAAATATTCTATTAGCTGTGATAGAAGTACTTGGAAGTAAGTACGCTTGTTAGTGTGTTCTTTGATGGCACTGTTTCTTCAAGTAGATCAGAGAGTCTTTATGATTGCTCCCTCTTTTGTGTAGGAGTTTTTACTTCTCTAATACTCTCTGCATTGCGATTAACTATTGGACTTGTTTGCTTCTCACTGAAATTGAACTTTAATATTAAATTACATTTGCAAGTAGTGAACTGTGTGGATAATGCCAGCGCAAAACTCTGGATCTGTACAATTATGAGGACTTATTTATAAGCAAAAACATTTGAGTTTGGAGTTTGATCAACCTTCTTACCCTGTTTCTATTAGTTCTTCTGTGCCTTCTTTGATCCATGAGGAGTTAAGGTTGTTGATTCAGTTTAGTTTTCCTGAGAAGACAAGAACAAGAGGGATAAGAAGAAAAGGCATATATATGTATGTATTCTTCTTCTCAGGAACATAACTCAACATCCAGTCTTCCACTTTGCATGTTATGTTTGATTGAAACTTAGTAGGTTAGGAGCCTGCTCAGGGTTACGTTCCTTTTTCGTGGATGTTGTGCAGTGCTTCTATATTTCATTCATCCGGTTTGTTAGCACTTCATTATTGAAGGTGGTTTGTCTTCTACTAATCCAGCTGATGCTACTCTTGCTGATAATAACATAGGCTGTAGGAACAATCTGTATTTCAGAATTTATGTTACATGTTATCTTGACTGATTTATCACTTCCATTCTTAGATCCTATTCTTCACATACACAACTGCAACTTGCAGGCGATCAAAAAAGGGGAACACCTCCTCCTACATTTACCTCCCCCGTAATATATTTCCCACCGCCCGTGCATCGCACGGGCACCCCACCTCTAGTAATAGAATATAACTCGTGCAGATATTTATACTGTAAAGAAAACAAAACATGTTGATGGTTTAAATCTGATATTTTTCCAAGTGTTGGTTTAAAGCAAAATGGAAAATTGCCTAGGCTAAAAGCCATTTGGCCTCCTCAGTCCCTTCCTTACCTTAACTTCTCTTTTTTCCCTATAGTCTGCGATGCTAATGCATTCTTAGCAACACAAGCAGCAGGCGTTAGGAACTTTTTTCGATCAAACAATTTCAACTAACAGTTGGAAGTTGTTACGGTTTCCACTTCAGCACCCGACACATAAAGTTCAACGCTTCTGCGTCTGTTATTGGTTCTACTTTGTTGCAGTATGCTCAAAATTGTAAAAAATTTGTCGGAACATAGGGTCAAATTAATTAATTTTAAACATAGAATTTTCATTTTAAAATAATTAAATTGACTTATTTAGAAACTATATAAAAAAGTATCAAGTATAACATACCAACAAATTCAAAATATTTGAAAAAAAAAAGGATATCCAAATAGTAACTCGTTTGGCTTTAATGAGTTCTTTTTATTTGGCTAAAAATGGAAAATGGAGTAGTAGTAACTAACCATACGTCAAGTGTTGGAGCACGCAGAAAAGAGACGTTATAAAATGATGAACCGATCCGTGGGGGAGTTTGCAAGTATAATAAGCCGAGCTCTCATACACGCATCAAAACAGAGAAGCCAAATATGGAGTCCGGCGTTAGAGCAAACGTTGCATCGCCTCGGATGCCGGGAATCACTCAGCCCGACACTCGTCGCTCGAGTCATCGACCCTTTTCTGGTCCACCACCATTCTCTTGCACTCGGTTTCTTCAACTGGGCCTCTCAGCAACCTGGATTTTCTCATGACTCCTCCACTTACCATTCCATTCTCAAGTCTCTCTGCATTACTCGCCAGTTCAACACCCTTGAGAAGCTCTTTAAGCAGGTAAAAACCCAGAAAATCCGCCTCCATCCTTCTCTTTATCGCTCTCTCATTGCTTCCCACATCATTGGTAAGAAATCCAACTTAGCATTTTCCATTTTCAGTGAGGTCCCTTCTTTGGCATCAGAAATTGGATCACAAACTTGTAATTCACTTCTTGCTGCTTTGTCGTCGGATGGGAACTATAAATGTGCTTTTCAGGTGTTCGACGAAATGAATCACAGAGGTGTTCGGTTGAATACTCTTGGTTTTGGTGTGTTTCTGTGGAGATTCTGCGGAGGTAATGGGTTGGAAAAGAGTTTGGCTTTGTTAGATGAGGTTAGGAAGATTGATTTTTCCGGAATTAATGGATCCGTTCTTGCAGTTCTAGTTGTACAGGGGTTATGTTCCGAGTCTAGGATAGCAGTAGCTGTTTCTGCTTTTGATGAATTGAGGATGAGAGAGTGTAAACCTGATTTTATTGCTTATAGTATTGTTGCTGAAGCGTTAGGGAATATGCGAAACGTAGTTGACAAAGATTTGGTTTTGAAGAAGAAGAGAAAACTAGGGGTGGCACCAAGGAGTAATGATTATAAAGAGTTCATATTTGATTTGATTTCGGAGAGGCTGATTTCTGAAGCTAAAGATTTGGGGAAAGTAATTGCGTCTGGTAACTTTCCAATGGATGACAATTTGCTCAATGCTTTGATAGGATCAGTATCAGCTATCGATCCTGGACTTGCCATCTTCTTTTTGAACTTCATGCTGGGTAGAGAAACGGCACCTAATCTTGTTACTGTGACGACCTTAAGTGCAAACCTTTGTAAGCATGGAAAGATCGATGAATTGCTTCAAGTTTTTCAAAAATTGTCTTCTAGAAACTATTTTACTGACACACATAGCTACAATATCATGGTTTCATTTTTGTGCAAGGCTGGCAAAGTGAGAGAAGCTTACGAAGTTCTTCGTGACATGAGAAGAAAAGGTGCAGTTCCTGATATACAATCTTACAATCTCCTGCTAGAAGCTTGCTGTAGAGAAGATCTACTGCGACCAGCAAAAAGGTTGTGGGATGAGATGTTTACAAATGAGTGCCCTGGTAATTTAGAGACTTACAATATTCTTATTCAGAAGTGTTCAGAAGAAGGTGAAATTGAAGATGCTTGTAGGCTTTTCCATGACATGCTTGAGAAAGGAGTAGTACCTGATGGTATTACATACACTTCAGTCCTTAAAGGGCTTTGTCAAGCAAAAGATCTCAAAATGTCTCTTGATGTCTTCAACAAGTGTGCCATGCAGGATCAAACCCTTGCACGTTCTGTCTTGTGTACATTCATCCTTGGCCTCTGCAAGGAAGGTATTACATACTCCATATTTGTGATAATGGAGTTTTACTTCTGCTTTATATTAACTGCCAAAGTAGTTTTATATCAGGTTGAATCGCTCTTTTTTACCGTCTTGAACCTTGCAATTGCAGGTTATTTGGTTCCTGCAATGGAGTTACTTCGTGATCAAAGCATCGATGTTGCATTTTTAGACGCCCATTTGATTTTTCTCAAATTTTTAGCTGATGCTGAAGAGATAAGTTTGGCTGTTGAACATTTGAAGTGGATTCAAGGCAAATCCCCTTCGATGCATCAAGCACTGAGCAATGAAATATTGGCATCAATATCAGCTTCTTCAAAACCAGATTCAATTTTCAAGTTATCTCAAGTTATGCAAGAAATGGCTTACAGATGACATACACATGTTTGGACATTCAGAGTACTCTATATTTTGGTCTTCTCCATACGCTTAATGCAGACACATTTTAACAAGCAGTGAGATACAAAACCAAGAACCATAATACATAGGGGATCCATTTTTTGGTAATACTTGCTAGATTTTTCCTTTGTGAAATCAATGCTTGAGGGACCATTTATGATTTGCTCAACATCAATTAGAGTTCCCTAAACCATTTACTAAAATGTCTCGTCCATTGATAATTTTTAAGGGGTTCTTATCGGTGTTAGAAAATAAAGTTCGAAACCTAATAAAGCAATCAAGAGACAAAATTGAGACAAATAAGTCACATTTTTAGAATGTAACTAAATAGTTGTGTAGTTTTTTTTTTTGATCTATAAAAAATTTCAAATGACAAATGTTAAGCTATTAACGTCTGATTTTGATATACATCATAATTTTTTCTTCCACTTTATAAACACAAAAGAAATTCTTTTAATTTATAAAGTGAAAAGTTTGGTAAAGTGGACTTTTCTTTATAGAGTGGAAGATAAACTTTCACTTTACGAAGTAGAAGAATTTCTTCCCTTCATAAAAGTGAAAGAAAAGGTTTCATTTTATATCAAAATTAGATGTTAATAGCTTTAGCATTGCCATTTGAATTTTTTATATATAAAAAAAAATACACTAAGCTTATTTTAGTTACATTTTAAAAATGTGACTAATTTATGTTACTTTTGTGGCTCAAATAGGTTAATGCATGAATTAACTTTGTATATTATTAATACCTTGTTTAATACACTTTTTCAATTTATGGTTATTAACGTATATATAACTAATGCATGGAAATTCATGATATTAATAATGGAAAGTACTTAATATATGCATAAACATGATTAAAGACATAACTGCTACTCAAAATCTTTTCAACATCTTTTCCATCATATTGTGGAAGTATATTTATGAATAAATATTTTTCTTTGAAATTATGCAATATGTACTATTTTTAATATACCAAACCAATTATGACATAGAAAATAATCTCAAGATAACTAATATAAGAAAAGCTAATACAAACATTACTAATACATCACATTCAACACCACTTTTATATAACCTACCAAATGATCCCTAAGTGTAAGTATTTTCAAAAGACTAAAATGATATTTTATATACTATGATGATTATGAGAAAAAATAAAACTTTGAGCCGATACTTAGACAAATTTATACTTCCCTTTAGTCCATATAAATGGATTTTTGAGCGCATGACATATTTATAAGAAAAACATTTAGTTTAAAGATAATTGTTTTTTAAAATTATTCTATTAAAACATATAAAGTAATTAAAATCGGATACATATAAAAAAGTTTTAATAATTCTATTAAACTTTTAAGTAATTTATTTATTTTGAAATACGAAAAAAAATAAACAATTCACAAGAGTAATAAATATTTTTGAAGGGATTGATTATGTGAGAAGCTACAGCGAGAAAGAGGTAAAAAGTGATAAGATCACTAAATTATAGGACTCAAACAACAATTATTTTTAAGTTCCGGTAACCGGAGCTAGTCCATGGACTAAAAGCTTCGATCTTTGCTGATTCGTGAAGCAAGAAAATCACAAAGTTAAAGGAAAGTAGAGTCCATGATTGATCCATCCAAGTAGCTACGAGATGGATAACCGAAACGTTGTCGTTTGCGACAACGGCACTGGGGTATTCTCTTTCTTCTCTCTTTGATATTTGAATATTAATCCGCTGATAGTGGAAATTCATCTGAAGATTCCGCAGTTGGTTTTTAACATGGTTTTAATTCTGAAATTTTACTTGATAAATTTGAGAAAATGGGAATATAGTTGAATTTTTGAGAATATATACTTCCCTAGAAGCAGCTAAGGACGCCTCCAAGACCAACAACAGTAGGAGTTTCTCAATTGTTATGCTAAATTACGATCTGCTAACTAGAGGTGATGCCTTTTTTACTTTGTGAAGATTTCACTTTCCCTGTGGTAATAGACTTTTCATTTCTTTTTTCTAACTTAAGTCTGTCAAATATATATTAATCAGAAACTAGTTGGGTGTTGTAGTCCCCTATATTTATTTTTCCATTCAGATACATTTCATTCCGGCAATTTAAAGTACAGTTTTGATTTATCCCCCCAAAAAGTTGGTGTATGTGTGGCATGATCACATTACTTCATTGAACTTGGACCTATGCAGCTATACTGCTTTCTTGTTTTGTATAATGTTGGTGTGAGATGAATTTGAATGGAGAAACATGGTCAGTAAGTTTTCCTTCACAAGATGCAAACTTTCACTTGAATTTCTGGTTATGAAGACCATCATCCTAATGACTCAAGCATGATGCTATTCCTAGTAGAACCTGCTTTTCAGTTTCATGAAGTGAGAGACTGTTTTGCACCGAGTATATGCTAAACATAATTAATGATTCTAGCCAGTGCCTTTTTTTCCTTTGTTCTTTTTCTTTTTTAGCATTTCCTTTTGTGGCCAGTCACGGTGATACATTTTTTGAACTATTTTGATGTCTATATAGACAGTAAAATGGTGTGTCATTTCTCAATGATTTGATGAACTAATGCAGTATGTCAAGTGTGGCTTTGCGGGTGAGAATTTTCCCACATCTGTATTCCCTTGTGTGGTGGGAAGGCCAATGCTAAGATATGAAGAGTCTCTTATGGAACAAGACTTGAAGGTAAATATCTCTCACTTTATTCTTACCCTACAAAAAAAGTGTGAGGGTTCTCTTGCATTTACCGAAAACTAGGAAGCTCTTCTTAGAGGAATTAAATCTGGTATGAAACTTTATTAGTTCAACAGTCCCTTGCTAAACTAGATGTTATAGCTACCTCTTGTGAAATGAAGTTTCAACTTTATTTTGTTTTCTGATACACCTCAGGATTGTTTGAGTTCTGCTTACGTAGTATACTCCTGGATTCTTTGGTTAAACTTCTAGCTTGTAAATAGGACACTGGGAATCTTCCCATCCTCATTCTTTTTCCTTATGTTCCTCTTATTTACTTTGCTCTCTTTTATTCTTATATCCTTCTCTAATGTATTTTGTATCTAACTGTTGAGCTTCATAAAAAAGTGTAGTCACAGACTTGTTGACTAATGTTTAACTCATTTACATTCTTCGTCTAGGATATTATTGTGGGAGATGAATGCTTGAAGTTGCGCCATCAGTTGGATATATCTTATCCCGTCAACAATGGAATTGTGCAAAACTGGGATGATATGGGGAATGTGTGGGACCATGCATTTTTCAATGAATTGAAGGTAGCTTTCTCTACTGCTAACTCTAAAATTTCTAATTGGTTTAAAATTTTGCTTGCTAATTTTTTTCGTAATGCTTATTATATAACAAGTTCATGATTACCTGATAAGGCTTTCCTTTCATTCTGCTGTTGAAGATAGATCCAACAGAATGCAAAATTCTGCTGACAGATCCACCCCTCAATCCATCTAAAAATCGTGAAAAGATGGTTTGTGTTAATGCTTTTCTTTTTTGAAAATTACATTCCTTCTCTGTACTACTTCAATGATTTTTAATTTAAGCTCAGATTTACTTGAATTACAGGTAGAAACCATGTTTGAGAAATACAACTTCGCTGGTGTCTTTATCCAAATTCAAGCTGTTCTAACATTGTATGCTCAAGGTACCATTATACATGTATGAGTTTTCGGGGCATAGTTGTTTCCAATTATCTTTGAGAAGGACCTTAGATGTGAGAGTTTGAATGTTGCGGCTTTGGGTAGAAGGTTAGTTGGTAATTTAGCATTCTCTTGTTCCCCTACGGGATAGGCTTGGTAGTCATCCTTGGACCTTCCTTCTTACCAGTAGTATTAACACTATTTTCGTAGTTTCTTATTCTTTGATTTAATTTGTGCTCAGATTATTGCATTATTTTGTTGTTGTTACTATTCTTTCTCTAGTTTGTTGTGTAATGCTCTCCATTTTGTATTATTTCGTTGTTGTTACTGCGCTCATATTTGTATCCCCTTTTTCTCAAACTATTTGGCATGCTTTATTTAAGCTGAGGGTCTACAGGAAACTTCCTTTCTACCTCTATGCGTAAGGTATGCATACACTCTACCCTCCTCAAACCCCACTTGGTGGGAGTACATTGGGTATGTTGTTGTTGCGAGAAGGACTATCATGAGTCTTGATATTGCAATTTTTTTAGTGGGTATTTGTTACAAGGGTGGGATTAATTAGATATTTGCTTTTACTTGGGCCTTATCTGGTGATGGATTTGCTCATCTTTGCTGTTCCAAATATGCAGGTTTGTTGACTGGGCTTGTCATCGACTCAGGTGATGGAGTTACACATGTTGTAAGTTTTTCCATAAGTATAGCTGTTTCATGATCTATAGTTTGTCTTGGTTCAACATTGATTCAAAAGAGTAGGATATTTCTTATACAGTTTGAGGTAATTAAACTAGGAGTTGCTATTCCCAAACTAGAACTGTTTTCCTGCATAGTGCATTGGGCTCCCTGTCTAATAAGTTGCTCCTTCAAGCTGGTCACAAAGGCAGTGTTTTTTAGCTTTTCGTTCTTTCGGTGGCATGTGGTATACTTGCTATGAACCGTGAGGGATATTTTTTGTTCTGTATGTTTTTCAGAATTTTTTTTATGCAGGTTCCTGTTGTTGATGGATACTCTTTTCCTCACCTCACAAAAAGAATGAATGTAGCTGGACGGCATATAACGTCTTATCTGGTTGATCTGCTACTTCGGAGAGGGTAATCACCAACACATATTTGAAATAAACAAAATAGGGTCATTCATGTTATATTTGCTTATTTTAAAACATTACTGGAGTTTTGATGGTCAGTTAATATCTGAAGGTATGCAATGAATAGAAGTGCCGATTTTGAGACTGTCAGGGATATTAAAGAAAAGCTCTGCTACATCAGGTAAAATTACTTGTGTGGTAAATTAATTTACTACTTCTTCTGGCGAGTAATGGTATTTGCTTTACTGCAGTTATGATTACAAGAGAGAATATCAGTTGGGGCTTGAAACTACAATTCTTGTCAAAAATTATACTGTGAGTAGGCTCCATCCACAATAAGCTTTTAATTGGAAAAAACAAAGGCACTATTATTTTTTAAGCTTTTCTACTACCTTGATCTTCAATTAGTTATGGTACTTTGCTCGTGGAAGTAAAGTTCCTTTTTTCTCCCCTAAGAAACTTGGTCATTCAGCAGCTCATTAATTGAGTTGTTTTTCAACAGCTTCCAGATGGGAGGGTACTTAAAGTCGGCACAGAGAGGTTCCAGGCACCTGAGGCTCTTTTTACTCCAGTGAGCATGCATTTCCCATTTTCATTTTCCTCTTTCAAAAATCAAGAACATATCTTTTACATAAAAATGCACCAGATTTGCTTTCCTCATAGTGGGGAAGATGAAAGGCAGTTGATGTTTTCCCATAAAGCAAGCTAATCCTGCAATCTCATACAACACCAGATGTTGATGTGACACTTGTTATCTAATACAAGACCATCTTTTGTCTTACAGCCTCTTAAACTTGGTGGTTCTTTTGCTGTTTAAACACTATTTTCACCTCTCAACCATTCAACAGGAAAGAAATATAGAGTGTTATCTTCAAACCTATTTGTTTCAGATAAAGTGTCAATTAAGTCCTTGTGAAAATTGAAGCAAGAACGGTTTGTCTGAACTGCATGGTTTGAAATGCTATTATATGCTTCTCCAAACTTCTAGTTTATGGGTTGATGTATGTGAAAGGAAGCTAATTTAAAATATTATTCCATGCTTCTCCGAAATTCTAGTTGATGAGTTGATGTATGTGAAAGGAAGCTAGATTAAAATATTATTCCATGTTTCTCCAAAATTTTAATTGATGGGTTGATGTATGTGGAAGGAAGCTAAGTATCACTTTTGCCGTCCATTTCAGGATCTTATTGATGTTGAAGGTGATGGCATGGCTGACATGGTATTTCGCTGCATCCAGGAGATGGATATTGACAACAGGATGATGGTACTTCAGTTTTGAAATTTCTTCTGTATTCTTTGCCATAGTTTTGTCATTTGTCATCAATCATATGTTTGGTGTGATAATCATTACTTCGAATTTTCTTGCAGCTCTACCAACATATTGTTTTGAGTGGTGGAAGTACTATGTATCCTGGCTTACCTAGTCGGTAACTTACTCAATATGCTCTTCCTTATTATAAAGCTTTGAGAGCTTAGAGCTGGGTATTACAATTGTGCATGGTTCATTCTAAATGCTACATTATTGTCACACTCGTCTCGGAAGTCAGCTTGCTTTGAGTTTATGAGCCGAAGTGTATCCTTGACTTTTATTTTCTCAAGACTAATGTGTGATCAATCTGGCAGAGAATTTGGACTGTATAGCTGTTGTGCTATAACTTTGATAACACTCTTTTATTGTGCGAGGAACTCTAGTTCACCTCCCTGTGGATTTTGAATTTTCTGATTCCCCTCTTGCTGTATCAAAATTTGCTAATTTTTTCCTCCTGGTAGCAGTCAGCTTTAGTATCTCTGACTGATGACTAATTCTTCATAGTTATTCTATTTTTTGCCTGCTCATAAGAACCCTTCTGAAATTGTAAGTATCAGGACTAGCAAGAAATGTATGAAGGCATATCGAAAAATGCAAATTAACTTGAAGTGTACTCGTTTTCACTACATACTATTTGAACTCTCATCCTGTTACGTATGATAAATTAGAATATGAGGCTCTATCCGAAAGGGTAGGAATATTATTTAGAAATGTGCTATATTTGGAAAATTCGGGTATACACTTCGATGCATGAAGAATTCCTGTTAAGAATATCTGTGAGCTGTCATCGAGAAGGAATTTCATTTCTCTCTGTTATTTTTTCCTCTGAACTCTACTTTTGCAGTTTAAGTATCCTTTGGTTTCCTGTGGGAATATAAGGAACAAACTCTTTCTTACGAACCTCATGCCCACAGTCATCACTTCCTCATTTCATTATATAACAGCTATTTTTCCTTCTTTTCAAACATTGACAGCCTTGAGAAAGAAATTTTGGACCGCTATCTTGATGTTGTTCTGAAGGGGAACAAAGATGGTTTGAAGGTACTGTGTGACTCTTATATGTTCTTTTCATGATATCTTGGAAGTTTTTAGTTTATGAATCAGGTTTATGCAACTAAGTTGCATTTATTTGAGTAGTCTTACCCACAAACCACAATAGAATACCTCAGCCTCACTAGTACCTGCAGCTTATGGTGGTTTCTGCTCTATGTGAAGTCCAGTCAATCAAGAGATGGATAAGAAAGAAGTTGGAAAAGGATGAGTAGGATTAAGCATATCTATTAAGTTGGATTACATTGCCTCCAAGCATATTGTCTTTTACCATGTATTTCTTGGTTCTCTTATAGTATTTGAAATTTTTTCTCTCTTTTGAAAATTTTTACTTTTTATATTTTCTGCCATAGAAATTGCGGTTACGAATAGAAGATCCA
Organism: Solanum rostratum; assembly: GCA_029948455.1. Taxonomy (NCBI): domain Eukaryota; kingdom Viridiplantae; phylum Streptophyta; class Magnoliopsida; order Solanales; family Solanaceae; genus Solanum; species Solanum rostratum. The sequence continues at coordinate 436,464 of CM057056.1, read as the reverse complement.
CCAAGAAGAAAGCATATGGTGTATCTCGGAGGTGCGGTTCTGGCTGGAATTATGAAGGTATGGTGGTATCTGTTTAATCTCTGTAGCCCCATCTCCTCTCCTTCTCTGGTCATGCATATAGAAGAGTATTTATTCCCAGGAGAAATAAAAAGAAAGCTAATCTCTTAAGATACATCCTTTTCTATCTGTACACTTTCACATAATTTTCTGGATTTGAATATTCTGTCTTCCATTGAAGTGGTTGTGGCACACGTTGATTTTTGATTATACTGTTTTGATATGATTGGGCCTGTGCAATCATCAACTTCAGGCACAAGGAATTTTTTTCCGCATTGACTCCAATCCTTCTCTTTTTCTTATACTTCCTCTGGAATTGATCAAATCATCTGTGTATGAGAGATGGTCCTGTCACTGAACGCAACTGAATTAAAAAAAATCCACTTATTAGAGCAAGTGAAAGAATTATGATGTAACGTAAATGTTTTATATTATGCTGAAATCATAGTGGCTGGTATATTTCCATGTTTAATTGATTCCTTCTGTCCTATTCTTCTTGTCGGAATGCTCATTCACCTAGAAAAAAAAAATTGTTCTTGCCACTCTTCTCCTTGAGCATTAATGCAAAAAGGAAAAGGATTGCATTGAATCAATGCGCTCCCTAATTGAAGAGCATACAATTTGAAAGCAACATTATGATGTTAACAGAAATAAATTGATAATCTAATAATTCTGCAGGATGCCCCCGAGTTTTGGATCAATAGACAAGATTATTTAGAAGAGGGAGTTGCATGCCTAAGCAAGTGTGGTCAGGCATGATTTTTACAATGTCTATCGCTTGTTTAAGCTTTTGCTATCTCTTCAAAGAAAGACTTGGAAATTTAAAGATCAAGATGTGCTGGAAATGACTCTTTAGCATTCAAAAAGAAGATGTTGTACTGTATTTTACTCGAAAATTCTCAAAGAGACGGGACACTCATACTTGAATGTTTTTACTGCATCCGTGGTTTATCTTAGTCGAGCAGGGATTCTTTAAGGCTTGAATTTGTACTGTGGATATTGAAGTAAAAGATTGCTAATTGGAACTGCTTTCCATTCCTTGCCGACCCTTTTTGTGAAGTTCATCAAATGTGTGCTGAAACATAAGCAGCTTATTGTGTAAATTGGTGCAGGCAAAAGAGGTTGTGAACCAATTCTCACAAATGAATTACAGTTTGAGGTACATTTGATGACTTTATATTCCTCGTCTGTCAACCCCTGTGCTTGAAAATGGCTTATGCATTAAGGTTTTGAATTTGCGATGAAATTGCTGAAGAGGTGCTGCTTAAATTATTCATGATATTTGATGGAATTAAATTGAGAAGTGTGTTATAACGATGAGTCAAAGGAATTGTTATCCCATGCCTAAGCTTGTAAGTTTTGTTTTTTCTTATTGCAGTTGATCTAGGCATAGTAGTATTATTTTCACTAGTTACATTTCCGGAAAACCTTTCATGTGACAAACTGTTACCTGAATAGCCGCTAGCATCTGTGCTCTGCTGTTGGAATCAAGTGATCAGAGTATAGAGTTGTCATTTCACTAAATGGTAAAATGAGATTCTTATGTCCAAAGAGCTACACGACACAAATTTGAACCTTCTCTCTTTTCCATCAAGGACATCACAGATTAATTAACCAGCTAACAACAGCGCGACGACTAAGTTCCACTGGTGAAAAATAAAATTTAGAAAAACAAGAACATCAGGACTTGGTGCCTGTTTCTAATACATATCCTTGTATTTAACAGCATATATAGTGTGATGCAAGCTTTTGATAGCTGAAAATAAAAGGGACATGAATTATACATATTTTCCCTATAAATAGGAAATGAGAAAAGGAAATTCTAATTTCCACAGAGAGCAACATTTCTCTTAGAAGGTCTGAAATTCAAAGCAGTGAGACTATAGATGCACATGTTTGCTTGTTTAGATTTGATGGTGATCTCATCAGTAGTGGTTCTTGTAGAGCCAGGTACGTCACAGGAAGAAGATGGGCTCCCAATAAGGCTAGCCCTGCAGGAATTGCCCACTGCTTTCTCAGCAGCACACTCTATTCCGTCCACAGAAGGTATCTCCAACCTGTAAACTCCATGTCTGTTGGTAGTTCTGTTCACTGATACCGATACCAGCTCCGCCGTCCTTGATGCCATTGCCTTGAAGGTGCACTCTATTTTCACTTCTACACCTGTTCACCCATTTATCCAATATCCATCAATTACGATGCATTTCTTTTTAGTAAGTTTTAATTACGACCCATTTCCCCCCTACAGGTTGAACCCAGATAACCCATTAAACTACCCGATCATATAAAATTCAAACATCAAGATTGGGAATCATGTAAATTTGGAAGAATTCCAAATTTCTTTTTGCAAAAAACAAAATAAAGGTGGGGGAGGTCGAGTCATTATTGACCTGTTGATATGCCAACTCCAGTGTATTTTAGATGGATTAGTGGATACCTGGCATGAAGTAGCTGTGCCTGGAGAAGGAATTATTGGAGCAAATGTCACAGTAAACCATACCCATGACAGTGATCTGAGGATTAACCACTTTTCTGGCTGACGAAACACCCAAGCAGCACAAAACCACCAACAGGACAAGTGTTGTAGTAGTAGTAGTCATGGCAAACTGAGCTGAGAACAGATAAAAACAACTACTAGCTAGCAGCCAAGTGATTATTACGTTAAAGCAAGATACTAGCTACTACGGCTGAAGAATTTTCTGTTTAAAATAAAATTAAAAAAAAAAAAAGATGTGAGCTAAAATGAGTGTGCGTATGGATAGATATTAATGAGTATAAGTGATGCCTTAGAAAGAGGGAGAGAGAGGTGGAACCTTATTGCTATTGAGAAATCAGAAACAAACAAATCATGTGAACTTTGGTTGGAGTTTTGTAAGGTTGGATGTGTAGGAAAGAGGGTATGGTAGGATATAGACAAATAATAGAGCTCCATGTTTGGAATTTATGCTTCTTAATATATAAATAAATAAATTAGCGGTAGCTGCTATTTATTATTTGACCCAACCCCAAGGAGCGAGTCACGGACTTCTCTCTTATAAATATCAATTGTTTGTAGTAAGAGGCAAACAATAACTTCACTCACACTTATGGTAACTTCTCTTTTTTCATTCTTGATATTACCATTTTATTAGTATATACTCACTTTTCACTGCTACTTCATTATGTCTATAAAAAAGGTATCAAGTCCTGATGATTGAACATCATGTTCCTTTGAAATCAATTATTTACGTTCATATATTTCCTTATATCTACGTTCTTCTAATTCATTACCATTAGTATCTTTTTAATTTGTCTACTATTACAATTCACGTGCTGATATCGGTGCCTATCCAATATGATATTGATAAGGTATCATATATCGATGGAGTATCACAGAGGATATCAGAAAGGATATTGATATCAATATACCAGCAGAATATCAACAAGAATGGCAGCAAGCTTTTCTGTAATACCTTATCGGTATCATATCTTAATTGTTTCTCATTTATTTCTTAAAGAAGGAGCCTAATTCTATATGATATCGATAGGATATCAATTTACCAATGGAATATACAAGAGGTACTGATAGGGTATGAATATATCGGTAGAGTAATATAAAGGATTAAGCTCGGTCCTATATGATATCAAAATGGTATTAATATATTAAAGGAGTATCACAAAAAATATATATTTTTACCACTTTAGAGTGTAATAACATTCTTTTAATTGTTTATATTTATTTCTTAAAACGAAAAGTTCAATCCTATATGATACATATAGGGTGTCAATATACGAATGGAGCATCAAAGATGATTAAGCTCATTCATATATGATACAAGTGTGGTATCAATGTACTGATGGAGTATCACGAAGAATACATTTTCTATTAATTTAGAGTTTAATAAATAAGATTGTATCTTTAATTATTCTCTTAGTTGTTTTTAATTCATTTCTTAAAAAGAGTTTGATCATATATGATACTAATAGGTATGACACTGATATATACTAGTAGAGTATCATAGAGGAGTAATTCATAGTAGTTATGCTAATGTCGGGCGAAATAAAAAAGGGAAAATTGAGGTAAGAGGGTAATTATATAGTTTGCGCCACGAGTCTATTAAGGATAAATAATTCGGATTGCATCCAATTTGAGTAAATAGTTTCACAATTGGGTTTGTCTTGTGTAGTTTTGGCTTGAATTTGAGCATATTAAAATGGCTTAGCCAACTAAAAATGTGCAGGTCATTAAGCCCATTGAAAAATTATTCAGGCGAAGACAGAGTGGGTCAAGATGAGCTAATCATAATTTAACTCGCCCAACTCAGGTTTGTTTACTTATAATTTGTCTAATTATCAAACAAAACAATCAAACCTTTTACTATAATTATGTATAACATATGAGACAAACAATTTGAATTTAGCAAAAATTTACCCCACTTGTAGACAGGTTGCGTGAAGAGCTGAATACAATGAGGGTAAGCTATTTTTCTCCTTTTTGGGGACGGGTTGCAGGAAAACATCATTTCGTTTTGATCTTTATGTGTATGTACAACTATGCGGGACTTGACAATATTTTGAATGTTGATATCTCTGGAGAATATATACTCATTCACGTCTTATCTTTTATTACTAAAAGAGAAAAGTAAGAGAAGAATTTAATAGTTGCAAAAGGGCCAGGATCCAGGATCAGATTTGTTTTCCACAACTCTCTCTTTCCTATTATATTTTGTCGCATACATGATGTGGTTTGGTTTGGTATTTCATTTTGAGAGTTGGGGGTTGATCAGTCCAACATGCTTACAAAGAGTAGTGTGTACCGTAATAGAAAATTCAACAAGAAGACGTAGTAACCAATTCTGCTATATTTGCTGGGCATGTTGAACTATATATTTTATGAAGTATCATAATTTACTTATATGTATTTATTATTTTTAGAGCAGGAATTTATCAATATATTCATATCATATGACACTATATTGTCTTAGTTTTACATGCTTCTTGCTTGCTACATTGAAAATACATCATTCCATTATCATAATTTTTTTTAGTGAATAAAATTTTAATAGTAGAATATAATTAGAGGACAAACATGCAATGTATATTTTCAGAGATTAATAAATATTAAATACTTGTACATATTCATCGCTTTCCTTTAAATATGAACGAGACAAAGTAGTAAAGATTCCCTCCGTCCATCTTTACTTGTAACGATACTATTTTGAAATGTCGAGCAATACTTGTCAAGTTTTTAAAATCAATGAATAATTTATCATTTTATATCCCGTAGGAATTGAACTTAGGAATTCACCAACTATGAGTTGGGCGCTTTAATCATTCAGCCATGGATACTTAGTGGGGATCCTCGTTCATGGAGAATAACCAAATTTCAATTGAAATGCAATATTTAGGATAAAATCAATGCAATTCACGAGGACATCAATTTAAATTCTGGATTTTTTAATTGAGAGAGATCAAGAATTCTCACCATTTTTTAGTATTTATTTTTCTATGTTTAGATGATTTATATTTAATAGGAGTGATTTGGTAAAATTATTCTATCATTTATTGCTTGCTAATCTATGTGACAACTATTGGTAGGGGGAGGAAGTGATTTGGGGTGAGAGCAAAGACGTTTTTGTTGGTTATATGATTAATTATTGTTACACGTGACTCTAACTTTGTTGCCGCTGTATATATTTGTAAACTGGTGCTTATATGATGGCAAAAGTTGTTTTTATGTAGAATTTTTTAAATATATAGGAGGGGAAAAGGAAAATAGGAAAAGGGCATTACTGATTATCTGGGAAAAGTTAATAAGTAGGTAAGTTAATACATGAGACAAGTATATATATTTAGAAAAATTCATTGTAGTGTAATAAGTTGCCTTTGTGGAAGATAAAATTAGCTGATAAATACTATCCAGTAATAAATAAGGTATTCAATTTTGTGGAAAAAGTGCCGACTTTATTATGAGGAGAAGGTAAGGGAGAAAAAGACAAGGGAATAAACGACGCCATACGAGACGATGGGTGTCAATTTCTACTGTTTGTAGAAATTCTTTTTATCTGTATATCCTTAATGGTTGAGCAGACTAGCTAATCTTATAAGCATGCCATTATTCTGAGACTTTTAATTAAAAAAGATACTATTAACCGTGAAGTTTCACGTACAATAACTCTCAGTTTCCGCCCCTTTCTTGGCTATTTTAATGTTTAATTCCGACTCTTTATCTTATTTCCCTGTATATATTCGGAGTTTTTGGCTTAGCGGCCGAAACTCCTCTTTCAAGTCGCTTCTGCATTGATTTTGGAAAGTTAGAATCCTCCAAGAAGAGGAGATTACAACTCCTGAATAATCGAAAGATTACATTTCTACTTGTCATATAAATGTTGAGACAACAATTAAGTGATTAAAAGCCAGCTACGATGGTTTTACTTTGACAAGATGTATGGCATCGATGAAACAGAATCATCACTTTGTGCTCCAGACATGTAATCCTAGGCACATGCCAAGATATTACTTAATCATGGGCAGCAATGATATTCTTTCAAAAGAAATTAAAGATAGAGAGAAGGAAGTCATTGTAAAAGGATGACTTGGAATGTATTCTTCCCAAAAATGTATATATGTGAAAGTGCCTAACGATTACCTCGATATCCCGGCTGTATTTATTTATTTTTGATGTTATGGTTCTCAAATTTAAGGCATTTGCAAAGACTTATTGTCACTCTGCTCAAATGAAGATCAAGTTATGTGCATTAAAAGTGTGAAAAGAAAATTACATTATCAAGACAAAAAATCTTTTACATATTTATAGTAATAGTGGAAAACGTTATGTTATGCGTTGCACGGCTTAATATATTTTTAATTTATGTCGTCAAGATAGAATATGGAGAGTCAATAATTTTAATATAATTTTTTAATTATTTAATTTGTAGTATTTTTTTTATGTAGTTTTCAAATAATACATATTACTCCTTTCGTCCGAATTTATGTGGCCCTAATAGAATTTTGAACATTAATTAAACTTTTTATAGGTCTTTTAAATATTTAAAATTATCAATTATTGCAATTTATAATACTCTTTATATAATTTGAAATGATATATGTTACTCCCTCTGTCTCAATTTATGCGGCATTCATAGAATTTCGAAAGTCAATTGAAGTTTTTAAATATTTTAAACTGCTAATTATTGAGATTTAAAATATTTGTTGCACTGTTTTCAAATACATGTTACTTTCTATGTCCCATTTTGTGTGGCACCGATAAAATTTTAAGACTCAACTAATTTTTTTTACATGTCTTATAAAATTAATTTTTTAGATTTACAGTATTTTTAGGTTGTTTCCAAATACGTGTTACTTTTTCTGTCTCATTTTATATGACATCGATAAAATTTTAAGACTCGATCAATTTTTTAATGTCTTTTAAGTATTTTAAATTGTTAATTATCACGGTGCCCCAAAATCCCATAAAAAAATACAAATAAAGCATGTCGCAGCTTTATTAACATAGAGATACGTAACTTTATGATTTGTAATGACTAGTTTAAGAATTAAAAAACAGGAAGACAATTGAAAAGGTGGATTTGTTAAGGTATAGGTTCATTGTTAACCTAGGAAGTTGCATAGCATTTATCTATATCCCTTTCATTCCGCTTGGACCAATCCCCTCTTGCGGATTTCACTATACTCTTATTATTTTATGACTATCCTTCAAAAATTCTTTCCTCAGCTGGGCCGGCCCCAGACCCAGACGAAACTTATGCATTCCGTGGGCCCCCACCATAAATATCTAACTGAAATGGAAAAGGTATAATTCCAAATCCCATTTTCAGGAGGAGAGACTCACTAACTCCCAAACATGCAAAATGAAAAGCCACAGATTTTTCCTCCCACCCTACAGTCTGGACAACCTGACGAATGCCCTTTTTTATTTGCCACCACCCACACACTCACCTATAAAAACCTCTTTTCTTTTCCTTTTCGCCTGATTTTGCAATCAACAACTCTCATTTTATGTCAACTTCATTCTAATTATAATATACCACATCAAATCATAATAATAATTAATCAGTAGAAACAGGGGCAGTGAATGAGTGTGATGAACAATTCTCTGTCTGGGAGCATGGGGAGTTTAAACAATGACATAAAAAGTGAGGTTGGAAGCTTAAAAAGTGAAATAGTAAGTTTCAAGAGTGAGAATTCTTACAGCAAGCTGCTTCCAGATGACTCTCTTGCTTCTTCTGAAGCCAAGAAAGTGATTCCTGTCTCCTCCGACTTTGAACTCAATTGTGGCAGCTTAACACCTACCAGCCTCACTTTCCCTGCCAAATTTGAAGTGGAAGGTGATGTGGAAATCCAATCTCCTGATAACTCAATTTGGGAGTCCTTCTTTGCCGATCAGCTGGAGGGAGATTTCATGATCTCTTCCCCCGTCAGGAACCTTCCTTCGCCTCAGCCTACTTCCAGTTTCAGTACTACTACTCACAACAACAATAACTACAGCGCCTACACACATCATCAGGGAATTCATGGGCAGAGCATGATGATGTGCTCCCCTCCTCGCTCCCCTCTGGGACCTAATAGTTACAACTCCGGTAATAAAGGCAAGGGACTGAGCCCGCTCCAAAAAGTTTTTAACTCTCCTAATAACCAGTTCATGCAAATTGAGAGCTTTAACCTGCCAGCTCTGGAGAGTTTCTTGGATGACGATTATGACAAGGAGGATTTGGCATCCTCATATTCCACCCTCAAAGTTTCAGATGGTGGTGTAACAGGATCCTCGTCCGAGTCATTTGATGCGCTGTCGGTAATTCCTGATTTTCTAGAGTGCCTGGCATTGCCAAATTCATCATCCAATACGTCCAGTAGCTTTATGGGATCGTTACTCAGCAATACATCTGCCAGCCAAGTTCTTAACCAAGATGATGAGATTTTCCAGACAGGGTCTATCGCTCCTCTATCACAACAGTTACATCAAGAACGGCAGCATGAGAAGCAACAAAAACAAAGACTTCAACCACCATCAACACAACAACAATATGCACAAATTATCAATCACAACTTGGTTGTTGCTGCGCCTGATCAGGTATACCTTTATCTGAAATTTTCTATTTCTCCTTTCTAAAATCTAATGGAACGACACTTATCAAGAGTTTACTGCAACGCCTGTCTTCTAGTGCTCATGTAGATATATAAAAATTACTATTGCGTTTCTGTAGAATGTGCCTGCTTCACAACAATTGTTTTAGATTTTTTCAAAATGCATGTAAGAAACCAACCAAGTCAAGCTTATATTGCAACATGGCTACAGTGAATTATAATCCATGCAATTTGTCCGTCTCTGTATGGACCAAAGTTTTTTATAATATGAAAGGGAACTAGTCTTTGTCATTCCACAAAATTTGACTCTTTGAATCAGCTACACTAGACAAAAGATAAACTATTCTTCATGTGAAGACGTTAGCAACGTTTAATTTAATTCCCACAAAGGTGGCACTATATGCTAAAGAAGTGTTAATTAAATTGGGCAGATGCAGGAACAGGACAGTGGCTTACATCTGGTGCACCTTCTCCTTGCTTGTGCGGAAGCAGTCTCCAAAGAGGACTACATGTTGGCAAGAAGGTATCTCCACCACCTGAATCGAGTAGTCACCCCAATCGGCGACTCCATGCAACGAGTGGCTTCTTGCTTCACCGAAGCTCTTACTGCTAGACTTGCCGCAACACTAGCCACTAAGCCCAGCACCTCTACCCCTAAACCTTTCAACCCTTTTCCTCCTAATTCCCTCGAAATCCTAAAGATCTATCAAATTCTTTACCAAGCCTGCCCTTATATCAAATTCGCTCACTTCACAGCTAATCAAGCCATATTTGAAGCATTTGAAGCCGAAGAGCGCGTTCATGTTATCGATTTAGACATCCTTCAAGGTTATCAGTGGCCGGCTTTTATGCAGGCGTTAGCAGCCCGACCCGGTGGTGCTCCTTTCCTTCGTATCACAGGAGTAGGGCCGTGTCCGGAAGCCGTGAGGGAAACGGGTCGATGTTTGACCGAACTTGCCCACTCCCTCCACGTTCCTTTCGAATTTCACCCCGTGGGCGAGCAACTTGAGGATTTGAAACCACACATGTTCAACAGAAGGATCGGTGAGGCACTGGCGGTGAATTCAGTGAACCGACTCCATCGCGTCCCAGGGAATTGTATGGGGAACTTGTTAACTATGATCAGAGACCAAGCCCCGAATATAGTAACGATAGTGGAGCAAGAGGCGAGCCATAACGGACCGTATTTCCTGGGGCGGTTCCTAGAGGCGCTGCACTACTATTCAGCGATATTTGATTCCCTGGACGCGACATTTCCAGGGGATTCATCACAGAGGGCGAAACTGGAACAGTACATATTCGGACCGGAGATAATGAACATCGTGTCGTGCGAGGGAAGGGAGAGAGTGGTGCGGCACGAGAGGTTGGAAAAGTGGAGGAGAGTGATGGAAGGAAAAGGATTCAAAGGAGTAGCACTCAGTGCGAATGCAGTCACGCAATCCAAAATACTACTCGGTCTCTACTCCTGTGATGGTTATAAATTGACACACGACAATGGTTGCTTGCTTTTGGGATGGCAAGATAGGCCCATTCTTGCTGCCTCTGCATGGCGATGCTGATTGCTTTTCTTTAACCACATAAATCAAAAGCTCTATTATCAAACTTCAATTCCTTTTGTAACTAGAAATGATGCATTAGGTCAACATTAATTGCTATTCTTATTAAAATCAAATCTTTACTTTTAATTTAATTTTGGTAAAAAGTCATGACTTTGCGATTTAGAGCACATAACCTTATTATAAAAATAGCTCACATATACTTGTATCGTTATACAAATGACGTAAAAAATATATTAAACCATTATCATAACGATAAGAATATGTATAAGATTTTATTATAAAGATAAGTACGTAATGATATATATATATATATGAATCACTTTTATAAATCACAATTTTGTTGGGCTATCAAACCTTATCAAGTAGAAAAGGATAGCTTAAATTGCTTCTCACCGTAGGGATTTATACATATAGACGCTTGCAATGGTCCGTTGATTCTATGTATGACACGTGTCAATTATCTAATGATATACTTACCAGGCATAACCGGAGGATGCATTGCTAGGTAAAGGACCTTTTTGCCGGATTACAGTAATCATTTTGATTATACGTTATATACATCATTAAAAAAAAATATTTAATTTGACTTGACACAAAATTTAAAAAAATAAAGCACTTTTGATTTTGTGATTGTAAATTAAAGTTATGTCAAATGTACCAAAATATCGTTTAATCTTGTGGCCTTAAATACGTCACATAAAAAGTTGAAATTAAAATATTGTGAAAAAAGAAAATGGATCATTCTTTTATAAACAGACTAAAATAGAAAGTAAGTCTTATTTTTTTAAACTAAGGGAGTTAGTCAATATTAAACTATTTGAAAAAATCTATTTAAACACTCAAATTAAGTTATGTTCGACTAAACAAATAAATATCTGGTAAAGTGTTTCAATTAGACACTTTCGTTTCAAATGAAAACAAACCTAAAATTTTATCAAAATTTGAAAAAAAAAATGTCTAATTAAATTATTTTATTAAAAATTGAGATGTTGAATTAAAACATGACTTGGGCCGTTATTTAATATTTTACATATGCTTACTTGTATGTCCAGGTGGAAAAGTTACGAAATAGAAAAGGCAGGAAATGAATGATGGGAGCATAAAAGATTTTTCAAGCCTCAACAACTGGTTCCCTTCCAGTAAAATTGAAATGGTATCATTTGCTATCAGAAACAACAACGTGGTTTACTTACTCTCAAGATGAGATACCTTTTTGGTGTGCAAAGCTAAGTTGTAGCTGAGAGCCACAAACAGAGAAGCTGCACTGATTATATCACTTATACTAATAAATATATAACCTGGACTCTGCAAGAGATTAAATGAGCTTCTATATCCACCAATCTCACCCTCTTCTCTTTTATTTTGTGCCCCGTTAAGATACGTCATGCATTATTCAGGAGTAAAAGCTCCTGTGACTTTTCCTACGCAAAGGCTAACTACTTGCACACTAATATGCCAGTTATGGACTAAAACATGAATCCATAAATACATTTAATCATGTCTCTTCTTCACAAGATGATACAAGTACATACACACGTGATGAATTCATCAAAAAAGTTACAGCTAAAAATCCTTCTCTCTGTATTTTTTACATGAGAAATCTGTGACTACAAGTGTGAAGATACAAACTTTATAGAACAAACATGATCATAAGAACATGCAATAGCTACATAAAAATGCTTTTCAACAAACACGTAATAATGAAGTATCATATACAAATTATTGCTCCAGACTAGACTTCACAGTGCAGGTAACCCAAGGATACCACAAGATCAAACTGAATCACTTACAATCTCACAATATGGAGCACGAACAGATGCTTTGATTTGGGTTCTCATCAATCTTCTTTTCTGTTGTAGAAAAACAAGTCTCAGAAACAATAAAGGAAAATATTAAAGACATCAATGACTCCACAACACAATCCTGGACTGAATATTAAAAGCTGGGGGCTGGAGTAGGGAATAGGGAGGGTGTAACAGGGCCACCAAAGATCTTCAAATACATAGCTGTCTCTTAAGATTCAAGATAAGCACATTGACAAAAAATAGTCCTTTGCAACTTTAGCAAGTGGACAAAACTCCTAAGAACTTAGGAAGTCCACATTCATAGCTGCTCTGCAAGTTCAGAGTCGGTAGTTATTGCAGGTTACACTTAAGTGGAAGATTGTTTCAATCATAGCAAAAAAGAAATTATGGACACAATTGTAATGTAGTAATTTCTCACAGGTCTTCAGATAATTCCACAAAAAAAGGAAAACAAAAAGTAGCACTACTTGCAGGTGAAGAAGTTAAAATAACAACAAAGAAAAAAAAATCAAAATAGACGTGGTGGAAAACATGCAACATCATCAACTGCACCTATATTTCAAGCTAGTTAGAGTTAGCTATATGGATCCTCGTTAACTATGTTATTCCCATTTATACCCACTATTCGAAGTTTTAGATTCTCTAACATTAGAAGTTCACAACAATTTCTGCTGGTGTATACAACCATAATTAAAACAATTAAGTACGTGGATCTTTTCCTTCCATTGTGCCATAATTTGCACGATCTACATGGATTCTGAGGGAGAGTTGTTCAAGATAACTTTGTTCTGTGAAGCGTTAGCTCTACATCATCATATTTCAGCTAGTGACCAGTGCATCTGGGAGTCCATATAGGACATTATTAAATTCACTCAAGTGACTTCTTCTCATTTTATCCTCCAAATGTGTCACTTGCACCTCATACCGAGTGTGATCATTTCTAATCTCGTATAGTGGCACATCCATCTTACATTCACATTTTCTGGTGGATATATTGGACAATTGTTTTAACATTTTTGTTATGAACCTTATAAAGAAAACATTTCTAATTTGGTTTTACAATCATCTTGTCAATTGTGGAACTTACCTTTCAAGTCAGTAGGTGGCTATGTCGTATAACACTCTAGTAGTACTTTTTCATTCCTTCAACCATCCTATTTTATAATGTTGTAATAAGCGCATCCTATTTTAATTCTAGGTCTAACATTTATCATTCTCTTGAACATCGAGTCCAGATATTTGAATTATTTATATTTGAGCACTGCAATCATGTCTACCCTCACTTCAACTTCACTCTTCTTATGCTACCCAAACTACCAATGCATATATTCTGTCTTTCTTCTAATCATCTTAAAACCAGTATTTTCTATAGCGTTCAAGCTTTTGGTTGACACCTTCTCCAGTTTCATGCTTAACATAATATCATCTTTTTTTATACAGGATATAACATATCCACTTTTTTGAGTAAGGTAACATAATATCCTTTGCAAATAACATATGCTATAACGATGTAAAAAGATATTGATCAGAAAAAAAAAACAGAGACTAGAATTAAACAATGAAAAAGATTAATCAAGGCCCCCGTGAAACAAGTGGTGAGTTATCACAGAATATATCCAGATTGAAATACATGTCAAAAGCTAGTGTAATTGGAGCTCCTACTATAAGTTGTTAATCCCAATTCCCACTAGAGGACATTCATTCTGGTCTATGCTAAAGCTAATCTCACTCACATAATACCCAGCATATGTTAAAACCCCAAGTTACTGTTGTCCAAACAGATTGCAGTAAAATACTAAAATGTAATACTAGAGAGTGACACTGATAAATGCTGGGGCTGGACTCTATGCCTACATATGCCATGTCCATGTTCCCTATTCCAGCAGGGGTTGTGTACAGACTTGATCAACTTATAAGCGACTTTCTATGGAAAGAAACAAGGAGGGTCACAATTTTCATACAGTAATTTGGGATGAAGTTCATTTGGCCAAGAAGGCAGGAGACCTTGGCATCAGGAATTTGAGAATACACAACAATTGCTCATTGATGAAATAGTTATGGAGGTATGCAAATGAGGATCAAGCTCTATGGAGGGAGGTGATTAGGAGCAAATATGGACAGTCAATCCACTGGTGTACAAGTGAAGTGGTCAGTACCTATAGTGTTTCTGTATGGAGAACCATCCAAAATCAGTAGACCAAGCTCAATAGTCATGCAATTTACCATGTGGGTGATGGTACAAAGATTCTCATTTGGAAGGAAATCTGGACATTTGGTCCTGGACCCCTCCATGATGGAAAATATGCTTTAGAAGGAACCTAAGGATCTGTTTGAAAAGCCACCTGGTAATTGAAATTGGTGTAGTAATTACACAACTTAATTATTACGGTGAACTGTTTGTCTAATACTTATGTTTATTTTTATTTTGATTTCTCTTAAAATGTTCACTCCACTACTAAATTCTATATTTTAAATTAAACTAGTTTATTACTCACTTAAAAGTTATATTTTATATATCAATTAAAATGTAAATTATTTCAATTATTATTTTTTTTTTTTTTTTGCTTTTAATAAACTTAAAATAGAACTTTTATTTTTTAGCTAAATAAGATGAAAGTTTTATTTTTAAGCTAAATAAGATGGAAGTTTTATTTTTAAACTAAATAAGATGAAAATTATATTTTTTAAGTTAAATAAGATGAAAATTTTATTTAAAGCTAAATAAGATGGAAGTTTTATTTTTAAGTTAAATAAGATGAAAGTTTAATTTTAAAAACACATGGCATAATCATGAAAATGCATACATATATGTTAAATAAGATGAAAATTTATTTTTAACAATGAATAACTAAAGCTTGCAAAAAATTTTAAAAAAAAAACTAAATAAGGTGAAGGGTACTTTAGTAAACAAATATCTTATACTTAGAAATTGTACCATAAATAGTATTTTGAATATGTCAAACCAACAGATTACTGTCAGCATAACTAATCTCATCATAACTTATCCCACCATAACTTATATCCAAACCAAATGACTCGTGAGTGCATTCATTCATTCTCTAGTGCTCCAGAACAAGTTCTTGTCTCTATTGACTCAGGAAGTAGGAACAAAGGAGTATCTTTACTTTGATGTATGTTAGTCTATTTCCTACAATTTTACCCTCAGAAAACAGTAATTTCATCATTTAATTGGTTAAGAGATGCTCATCTTTTCGCAACTTCCTAAAAAAACTTTATGCATTGGAAGATTAGTCTCACGGCTCACATGACATTTTCTGTGAGAGGCCATTCATTTCAATCCAATGTTTTGGAAAGCGTGAACCAGGAAAAAGCATCAACGGCTCATTTCACCAAAGTGAATCCATCTGTGCAAAAGTAATCAATGCAAACAACAACAACAACATACCCAGTGGAATTCCACAAGTGGGGTTTGGGGAGGGTAGAATGTACGCAGACGTTACCGCTACCTCATAGAAGTAGAGAGGTTGTTTCTGGAAATAATAATCAATTCAAATATTCCAAATAAGAGGAATTAAAAATGCAAAAAAGTAAATCAATGAACCCAATTCAGAAAAGAGGAATAAAAATATTATACTCATTATCCATCTTTATTTCAAACAAAGAAAATGCCAACATCCACCTATTTTACACCTTTATAGACATGCCTAAATAAGAGTTATACTTGTATCTATCTTTTCTTATATACTAGTGTGCACCTTGACTAACTTTACGGAATACCTACTAGGCTGCTACCTCACGCCAACAAAGGTACCACCCTTTTTTATTTGATCAAAAGTCTCAAATCTCTCTTTCGAGAAGCGTAGCGGCGCCTATAAATCCATTAGGGTTGCCCCAAGGACTTCCTTTTGACTCGAAATCCTCTATTTATCACACGTATCTTCCCTTTCCGGCACCTGGATACCCAACCATCAGCCCAACATTGGACGTCGTCCGTCCCGCAGTCCAAGTAACTCTATCCACCAAGATTTAGACCATCAAGGTTTAGACAGCTGAGAAGAAATCACCTACTGTTTTTGCCTCCACTAGAATATAAACCTGAGACCCATGGTTCTAATTCCACTTCAGTTCATTGAATCTGTTTGGCAAGTATAATGTACAAAGAAGAAGAAATATTATAGATGGAACCACAAAAATGTCAAATCACCACCCCCTCCACCTTTCATCGTATAATTATTCATATTTCTCCATACACATGCAAAAGACTCCAACTAAATAATATCTGAACACCTTATACTCTTGCCTACATCTCCAGCGTAACAACAGTAGACACATTCTATGTCAGAAATAAGACTTGCACGTGCAACACTGTTGCTCAAAACAGACATAGAATGACAACATATTGCGTAATAAGGGGAACCTACCTGACTTTGCTTTAGCTAAAGATGGTTGTACAACAGCATGCATGGTAATTACACCGTTCGGTAGCTCGCCAAAAGGTGTCTTGCATTGACCAACAGTCCTGCTGTTTTCCAAAATTTTGCCAGCACATATCAATTTTACATCATTTGCCGCCTTGGGTGCAAATTTTTTATCTGCAATAAAAGCAACTGAATCTAATCAAAACATAACCCAGTAGCCCACAGACAAAACGTATAATAAAAAAGATCTAATGAAGAATCCCTTTTCACAGACCCCTGAAGAAA
The DNA here is from genome assembly GCA_029948455.1 of Solanum rostratum. Classification (NCBI taxonomy): domain Eukaryota; kingdom Viridiplantae; phylum Streptophyta; class Magnoliopsida; order Solanales; family Solanaceae; genus Solanum; species Solanum rostratum. The sequence goes on along the minus strand of CM057056.1, from coordinate 419,295 downwards.
ATGGAACGTGGGAAAAGCAACAAAACATATGATACAGAGGAAGATGTCAAATGCAAAGTTCAGTTGTCTCTTCACATTATTGCACGGTATCAAGCAAAAATAAAGGTGGTTTTGACTTTTTCCAGGTTCAAAATCAAATCATCTCTACCGATATAGGTTTATAACTTGAAAACAGTGGTCTTGGGTTTACCCCCTGTTTGATAGGGTTGAATTTAAGACATATTGAAGGTTCATTCATTCAGTATAGAAACAAAAAACTGTATCTGAAGGAGAATCATCTTGAATCCCTGACTTTGGCTCTAGAAGAATTGTATCTATTTGAGCTTTTGACTGATCTTTCATCTTTACTTCTGGATTTGAGTGTGCATGAGAAGGACTTTTTGTCCAGGCTCTTCAAATCCAAAAGGCCCTCATCAGAAGATTCACTTAGACTCAACCTACAAAAACAACCAAAAAAAGCCTAGTGTAATCCCACAAGTAAGGAGACACACCCTACGGTATTTAAACATTTTTTAACATGATATAACGTTGCATTTTTTTCCTATATAATTATCCATATAGTTATTTTTCATACTTTAAGTTATTTTCCTGATATTAGATATAAATTTTGATTTTGTTCTTGGCCAGCACCTATTGAGCAATCTGCTTTGATTGTGCTTAGAGAAGAACCAATAGACCATGGTGGTTTTCTACACTTCTGGCCTTTGACAACAATGCACTTACCCTCTACAAAGAACTCCTAAGGTCCACGGGTGCTTCTTCAAACTTTCTTAGGCAAAATGATAGGGACCAAAATGCTCTTGGTACTCTCAATAAATACTTCGCAAGGCTGTCATAAGTACCCTTGAGTTTGTTTCAGTACAAGCCTCCAATGGTACACATTGTATGAATATAAGACACTTGCAGAATTCCATACATATTTGACACTTGACATACAAATCCTACTTTTCTTGTAAGACAATATCAATCATGCTATTTTGGATGTCCTTGGTCACACTAGATCTAGGTTGAGTCACTCCAGTTACGGTGGTGATTTTGATCTTAAAGATGGATAATCAATATATGCCTGTAGGTTTATTTACACTAAGAATTGTATGTTGGTTGTGTTTGGATTATCTTTACACTGGAATATATTACTGTAGTCTATGTCTGAATGAATTGCCTTCATATGATTTTGTCATAGATAGTATGTATGAGGAGCAAGCATAAGTGCCATAGGTTCTATGGTAAATGACATGGGTTCACAACTTCACAGAAGGCATATGCCTCTATGTGCTACTTTTTTACCCCAGTAATGGATAAATTAACTAGGAATACATAGCAAGAGTCATGAGATTCTACCGTGATACCTCATTATAGTTTTTCTTAAAACGGAGAATACCTCACTACAATTCATGTTTTTGAAACTGGTAACTTTACCTCACTACAGTTCTTGCCTCCAAACATTAGCACTTTTGAACTTCTCTACTTGACAATAACCTTTGTAACTAATAAATCAGGCCTTAAAGGTAAACCATCCCAAGGTGAATCCGCCTTTGCCTAGTTCCATTAAGAAATTATCACGACAGTGTTATAACAGCATATCAACGCACTCACGAAGTATCAATAGATTATAATCTAACAAAAGTCAACTTTGAAACTAATACAACAACTCAAAGTATTGATTACATACATAGGGGAATATGAACATAGCAGAGGCCAGAAAACGTAAAAGTAAAGGAAGAAAAACCTTTGGGCCACTCGGCAAGAATCCTCTCTTTGAGCATAGGTATGGTGGAAGCGGGTGAGTATCGAAAAGGGCCAATATCTGATCCATCGTATAACCGAAATTTGAGTTCAATTAAGTCCTCCGGCATTTGATATCCGATCAAACCTCCAACTTCAATTGACTTGCCAAACAGAGAAATTGAATTTTCTAAGCTAAATAAAATAGTACTACCAATCATCAAACAGTAAAACAGCGGGAAGAACCCTAGAACCCAACCAATTTTTGGTTTTATGTATCAGGAGTAGAAAAGTTTTTGCTTGCTGCCTCTTTCTCTTAACTTTTCTACTCCAAAGAATTATTCTTAGAACATGAAATATATTTAATTACACATAATTATTAAAGCTATTTTTCTTTCAATTAGTTCTATGTTAATCTCTTAAAAATTTAAAAAAAAAAAAAAAAAAGTTCTAACAACTCTCTTCAACTTTTAAAATTCACAAAATCTCAACAATTTATTTTAGTATATGAACTAAAGTTAGCAGTATTTATTTTGTATTTTTATTTTTGTAAGAATATACAAGTTATTTGAGCAATATAGCCCATTTCGTCAGGCACCTCATCTTTTGTTTCTATTCAAGACTACATGTTCAAGTTTGAATTGGGCCACCTTTTTAGTTAAGACAATGTAAACCAATTAGCTATTCGAATTCTATTGCAATAACTAATAATATAGATGTTAAGAGAACATGTTGCTTATATTTAAAATATATATAAAAGTGTCTTATTTATATTTTATTTTTTAATATGATACTTATTTTAATTTTAAAATATGACAGTGCTTGAAAAAAAGAAAAGTCATGAGTACATCACATCACCGAATGTTCATATTATCGTTTCAACAAGAAAAGTTTTGAAAAGGGTGTATAGTAGAGTAGACGAGAGCATTAAATTGAATAAATGATGTATTGATTAGCGGGTGTAAATAAATGAAAAAGTATGAAATGAAAGCCAGAGAGCAGCAGGCTCTTTTAAAGTGGCATTAATATGAGCAGCCATAATACTGTCCATGGAGCTTGCCACCTATGAAGACAACTGGGGTCCAATTCATAAACTGTTGGATTCCACCAGCACCTATTTATGGAAAGGAGGGACAAAAGGAGCATGGTTAGCTTTAATTTATTATTACTTAGAATTAGAATGATCATGTTTAACAATAACACCCTCCTTCTCTAGTATGGACACATTAATTTGCTTCACTCTGTTCCTTCCTCCCTTTTTATATTATTTCGTTCCCAAACAATAATGAATTCATTCATCATATCTCTCGTATAATTAACAAATTTTAAAACTTCAAAAAATAAATATTATGCAATATAAAAAATTTATTGTAAAGTAATAAGAAATTTTCTCCATTCAACTAATCATATATACTTGTAGTTATATCTTGCGATTATGATGTCACTAAAATTGGGAGAGGAAATAAATAGTAGCAAACATAAATATAATTAAATATGGTAATACATCTACAAGAAGAACGAATCAAAGAACTCTAAACTTGACTGCTTATACTTTATTTTATGTATGAGGAGGAGGAAAAATTTCTCATAATTTACTCCAGTAAAATGAATCTCCATAGGAGTCAAATAAATGAAAGAGAGGGAGTACCATACTTTTGCTTTTTATATATTAATAACTGGAGCACCTATTCTATATATCAATTTCCGAAGTGGAGTATTTTGTTTAAGTTATAATTTGGAGGAAAAGGTGTTTAGTTTATAGTAAGTAATTTCCCTGATGGGGTTAGGATATAGTAGAGCCGGCAAAGAGTCGGGGCTCGGGGGGAAAAAGCTGGTGCGGGACATTTAGAAAATGAGTGAATTGTCCTGTTGATTTCTTCTTTATTAGCAGCATTCATCAGCTCACACAAATTAATGGAGTTATTTTGAGTGACCATCACGTGGGATAATCATTCTTGTCTCATCCTGCAGGACACCAAAATTTCACACTCCATTGCTTTCCATGCCATTTACTTCTTTGGCTTACAACATGATGACAGAGAAACACTCAGATACACGACTTCTTTCTAGTGCAATACCAGAATAAATCAGTATTGTATGAACCCCAACATCCTCCAATCTAGAAACAAAATCACAATATAAGTTACATAGTTACAGCCTAACCGTTGTACATCAGACTATTTAACAAATTAAATAAATGCTGTCAACAACCCTAAAGTTAAGCGACAGAAGCTAAGTATCATTGTATTGCTCTAAATTACCAACCCAAACATTCTAAACACCAACGAGAACTGTCAGTCCTACTGACGAGTAATGGGTGCCATCGGCAGGGATGACGACTGGCTATATAAACTGCTCTCAGTTGAATAACCTGGATAAGCAATTGTCGCAGGAGATGTGAAAGGAGAACTCCCATTCACTGGAGGGATACCTTGGGCAAAACCAGGCAATGTTGAAGGTTGTTGGGTTGTTGCGAAAGCAAATGCTGAACTAGGCAACTGCCCAGAAGTCTGAATGAACTGAGGTACTGGATATGGCTGCATAGGAGGCAGGGGTGGCAATGGTGGAGGCGATGATGGTAGAGGTGGCGGTTCAACTGGAGTTGATTCCCGAGCAGTGCTTGGAAGATTGTGTTGCACTGAGTTTGGCTGAGAGAAAAATGAGAGGGGTTCTTGAGGATTCTGAGGGGGAGCATAAGAAGAGCAGTCATTTTCAAGCTTCATCCTCTTCTCCGGTTGATTATCATGGGAAGATTCTTTAGTTGAGTTGCCTATGACACCCTCGGACGCCAAGGATGAGAGGACATAAGTCAGCATCTGGGCTGAAGATGTTGATGCAGTGAGCTTTGCTGCCACTGCAGCAGCTGCAGATTTCATATCTTCGTCAAGGTTGCCAGATTTTTCATAAGATACCTGTCGAGTGTACATCACTGGGGCAGATTGTTCGCGATTTCCAGCTAGGAATGTGTGTGGAGCTTGGGAGGTGCTAGCTTCCTTTCGATTCTGCTCAGCCAAGATTTGCCCATTGCCATCAAAATTCAGCAACTGTCCGCAAATACTACCGACCTGATCTACATGGGACTGAGCAACCTAAAACCCAAGTAATGAAACGTCACTACACTGTTTATTAGGAATATGTGTAACCCAGAAAAGCTAGCACGATAGAAATATCAATACTAAATGTGAGAAGTATCACTTCTTTACTGGGGAAAAAAAGAAAGCAATGGCTGCTCCTCCTCTACATTTTGACTTCTGATGAATAGGAAAGCTGGTAGTTCCGATAGGATTTTCCTTCCTACTATTTTATTTTATCAAACAACAAAAGGAAAAATAACTCTGCAAGTAAGCATGAGGTATATCTCTCATCGTCGACTCAATTATATTGATTCTCTTTGAAACCAATGTCATGCCATCTATGATAGAGCAAAAGGTGCATCACAAGCATTTACAAAACTCAAAAACTGACACAGCTGGGCCGCTGGCCATCCCACAAAGATTTATCAAGAATTTAGCAATGACCATTTCAACATATATAAATAAGCACATTATATACCTGAAGTTGATTGCGTACTCGTTCCAGCTTATATTCCTGAGAAGAAATCCATGAGACCACTCACTCAGGAGCAAAAGCACAAAAGCAAACAGAAAGATGGAAAGATAACACAAAAATGGGATGACTAACCTGCTCCTGGAGGACCTCTCTGAGATGAGAGATGAGGTTTGCCCTGGATGATTCAACAGTTGTTAGCTGCTCAACACAGTCCTTCAATATTGTGTGCTGCCCCTTGAGTTCATCCACTATACCAGATCTATTAAGATGGCCTGAAGGGCAAGGGAGGAGGTTGATAAAAAGTCTTAGCGTGACAAATAACAAGTATCAAAAGAAAAATAAACCAAACTACAATCCAACCGAGGAAAAATAAGATATTATAATATGGATTAGATAGTTAACAGCTAAAGACCACAACACATATGGTTAAGTGTTGCATTCAATCATGCCTATGAAAACCGTCTCCTTTGACTAGAAAAAACCCCTATACATTTAACCTAAGAAACACAACTTGAATAAAGTATTTTGTAACTCTTTTCTTTTTCTCTAAGTACGACTGAGAAAGATAATAAATGGCTCTTATGGCGTATTGACTTGGAAGAAAGGTTTCTCAGTAGAGTAAAAGAATAACAATTTTTGCCTATAATCTTATCCTATACACAATCATGTCTTCCTCTATAGTAATAAAACACATACAGTTGAGAGAAATGAATTGGTTACCATAACAGCAAAGGGTAGGCAGCACATTTTTATTTTCAACAGGATTATAGACAATATGACCCCAAGCAAGTTTTAAACAACTATCATCCTCACAACAAGTAACTTCAAGAGTTATGGGTGTTTGATAACTCTCAGCTAAAATTGACAATTCATTTCTCTTTCATTTGATATTTTGTCATAATAAGCAATACATATATGATGCACCCAAAAGAATCCAAAACAGGTAATTTCTAACATTTAGTATCACATTCTAACTCGACCTTGATCACATATCGGGAATCATATTAGCAAAAAAGTCAAGATTAAAAGACACTGAAATTTTGAGAACAAGAAATTATCTGCCAAACCAGTCTGGAATTACATTGCTAATTTGAAGAAGTAAAACTTGGTCCTCAGTTATCTTAGTCCACAATAAAAAGAAGTTTTTTAAAAATAAAAGAAGGTACAGGTAGGAAAAATGGAAAAATATACAAGTTTAGCACGCATAAACTGGGTGGAGCAAGCATTAAGCAACGCCAATTCTAAATTACTTGCACACAGGTGCAGATGAGTAACGCGGGTGCAGATTTAGAGGTCGGATGTTTCATATTTCAATTTTTAGATTTGGAGGTACGAATCTAGGTATGGATACGGGTGCACGATTCGGCTAGAAATAATTCCAATATCTTATGATAGGGTTAAAAATATGCTTAAATTATGGACTATTTGGAAGGAAAGAAATGCACGAATTTTTTAAAGCAAATTCGAATTAATAACTATTATTAAGTACATATTCTCTACCAATTTTGGTCAAACCTAAAATCGGTTGACCATATCGGTATGGATCCCCCACACCCACGTAGTGTCACACAAGTGCCGCACCAAAAGTAAAGAGTTTGAGCAACATTTATCTCAGAACTAAGAGAACATAACCAACAGATTCAATATGTTTAGCTCAGAACCAATGCATGGGACCTGCAACATTTATATTAAGTATAACTAGCTATTGGAGCCCCTGCAGCACGATCCCAATATATGTTACTCTCTATTTCTCATTTATGTGACACTGATAAATTTAGAGAGTCAGTCAGTTTCTTAAAATATGTTTTAAATATTTTAAATCATTAATTATTGTATAACTTGCCGAACCAGGTCTTCATCTTCGAACTTCTCGTTCGATGACACCCCAGGTCTCGCAATGTTTTTACGTCTTTTTTAAATAATATATATTAGCCTCTCAATCACAATTTATGTGGCATAGATGAAATAGAGAGTCAACTAAATTTTTTATATGGTTTATATGTTAGTCTCTCAGTCCCAGTGTAGGTGGCATGAATGAATGGAGATTAAATCAAAACTTATATATGATTTTTAAATATTTTAAGTTGTTAAGTATTGTGATTTATAGTCTTTTACATAACTTTTTAAATAATAAATATTGATAACATTTTGAGAGTCAACCAAAAGAACTTAGATTAATTTTAAATTTTTATATTTTTACGTAATTTACAAATAAATAAGATAAATAAATTGAAATGAATATACTAAATATTAATGAATAGATGAATTAGATAATATTTCACAAAATTGTGCTAATTTTTAAGGAAATATTCCCTCTGTTCCATATTAAGTGAATTTGTGAGGCATTGCACACCTATTACGAGAAATATTTAATACATTATTTAAACCATATTTCCCATTATTGGCCTTTTGTTTATTCCCAATTAGTGCAATTTATCTCTTAGAAAATAACATAAAACTTCATTATGTCGAAAAAATTTCAAACATTTATCTTGAACATAGAATATTTAAAAAAAACTCATATGAAATAGAGGGAGTATAATACAAATGTAAAATGAAAAACAAGTTAATGCTCTGCCTCTCAACCGACACTAAAGTTCAATCTAAAAGTATAAATCTTTGGAAAAAATAAGCCTATGCCCCTTTGAAGCAAACTATTTACATTCATATACCCCCTAATTAATTACAATTAATAACCCCCCACCCCCAATTTGTCTACTATTAAAATTCGCACGTTGACGTCAGCAACCACCCTATATAAGACCAATAAGGTATCAATATACCGACAGAATATCACAGAGTAGTAAACTCAGTCCTATATGGTATCAAAATACCGATAGAGTATCACAAAAAATATATTTACTATTAATTTAGAGTTTAATAAATAAGTTTGTGACTTTATTAATTTTTTTCTTAATTATTTTATTTCTTAAAATAAGAGCCCAAAATTATATGATACCGATAGGGTATCAAGATGTTGATAGAGTATCACAAAGAATATATTTTGCACTAATTTACAGTTTAATAAATAAGTTAGTGATTTTAATAATTTTCTCTTAATTATTTTATTCTTTTAAAAAAAGAGCCCAACATATTATAATAATGATAGAGTACCAATATAACGATAGAGTATCACAGAGAATTAAGCTCAATCCTATACAATAGATATGGTATTAATATACCGATGGAATATTACAAGAATATATTTTCTACTAATTTAGAATTCAATAGATAAGTTTGTGACTAACAATTTTCTCTTAATTGTTTTATTTCTTTACAAAAGAACCCAAAACTATATGATACCATAGGTTATCAATATACCAATAGAGTATCACAAGAATTAAGCTCAGTTCTATACGATACCGATATGGTATCAATATACCAATGGAGTATCACAAAGAATATATTTTCTATTTAGTATTTAATAATTTTCTTTTAATTGTTTCTTATTTATTCTTTAAAAAAAGAGTCCAATCGTATATGATACTGATAGGAAATCAATATACTGGCATAGTATCACAAAGACTTATACAGAGGATTAATTCATGGCAGTTATGCTCATGTCATGTTGATGTCATACTGACATCATGGGTAAAATAAAGGAGAAAGTGGAGTAAAAGGGTATATAGTTTGGTCCATGGGTCCATTAAGGATAAATAGTTTGGGTTGGATCCAACTTGAGTAAATAATTGCATATTAGGTCTATTTTATCTAGTTGCCCCTAAATCTTTTGGGGATATATGGGTCATTATATTAATGTCGTTGGGCTTCTTGTCTAACATTTAAAAAAAAGTACATGTATAAAGAAACAAAATACAAATTATTTTAAGAACAAAACATTTAAAATGTCGAATATATCCTTGGCATACAAGCAGGCATGTTGACCACCACATGCCTTCTTGTAGCCACTCCTAATAAGTATATTGAGATATTAGATTTGGGTGGATACACATGCAGTAACATCATATTTTATTCTAGCAAAATCTCCTATTAGCACCCAAGGGCATGACCTAGTGATCAATGAAGTAAGAATAGAACCATGAGGTATCAAGTTTAAATTCCAACAGCCACCAGGAACGTTGTGGTTTCTTCCAATCTGCCTAAGCCTAGGTGGCGTAGCTACCCGGTGTTTGTGTTGACAGAAGTAGTAGGCACCCCGTGAAGTAGTCGAGCTAACCTGGACACCACTATTACAAAAAAAGATGATCTCTTCCCAATTCTATTTCAATAGTCATACCTACAACCGCTGGTCTGCCACATAGTACTCGAGTGTCAACCTCTGTCTGTCAGATTACATATTCACACGTGTTTGACCTTTTTCATATTTTTCAAATAAGTTTTACTTCTCTGGAGAGAATCTTTTTTCCTAACAAGTTTTTCTCCATGAAAAGATTCAAGTCCTTATACTGAAATCAAAAAAGTGTTTCATCTCATTCATTCCTTTCCTGATAAAGTATCTCAAGTTTTTTCTTCTCTATGGAGATTCTTAATCAGCCAGATATAGAAGCAAAACAAATAATTTGAAACTAGATATGTAAGAAAAACAATTGAATGTAGCTTTTTAATTGGTAAAAGTAAGAAAGCGGAAGAAGCAGAAAGTTCACTTGGGAAAAAGGAAGCAAACAAAAGACGATAAGGCAAAAATAGAAAAGTAGAATGTCACAAACACGCACACACTCTTGGAAGAAGGAAGCCCCTTCTTCCTACTTTGTTTAAGCTAGGCATAGGAATTTCACTCGAAGGATAGCAAAAGCTAAAAGACATCAAATTGAATATTTACGGAAAACTATCATATGTTAGTGAAGGCCTGTTTAGTTTTGCAGAAGTAAAGGGAGGTCCAAGTAATTGACCCCCAGAAAACTAATTATTTATTTAAGCGAAGAAGAATTGTATGATTCAGTTGGAAGACAATTTACTGGAAACTAGAGAAACCCTGGCAAAAGGAATAAAATGTCACTTTTGGACCACTGTAACATGAACTGCACAAGCGAAGCTATGTTAGGCACACATTATGAGTGACAAAGAAAGGGCACCTGGATTAAACTCATTTCCAATCTCCTTATCTATTTTTTCTACACAGCTAATGGCATTTTTACATCTGCTCAATATCGCATCTTCATCAATTTGACCACCATACAATATCTGATAGCTTGAAACTATTTTGTCAAGGGCATCTCCATATGAGTTTCTCTGCATACCAAAGAGTGCAATGAGAAGATACTAACATCTTCAAATATATAGAAATAGAATGAACAGTTGAAAAAATTCAGGAACAAAAGACCAGGATGAAAAGGGAGACTTACCACTTTGCCTCCACGATGCTTTCCATTCCCACCAAGCTTTCCAGCAAACTCTTCCTTCAGAATCTGCCCTCGAGAACCAAAGACTTTTCTCTCGTCCCAGATACTGATCTGTGGTTATCAGAATTAAATGGAGCATTAAGATGGGCACCACATCAGTACCACAATGCCAAGTCAGAATAAACACCACCCAGGATAAAAGATTTGATATGATAGCAAATTTGCGTCCTATTTAATCATGTTATTCAGGTCAATTTACAAACTAAGTGGCTAAACAAAGTTAAAACTCATGGCTACAAGAATTGCAATCAGTATAACCATAGTGTAGGACTAGCAATGCATGTCCATATCATAAGTCCAAGAACATCTTGTCAGTCCTACATATAATTGTAGGCTCCTGAAGATGAAAATGCAATAGAAAATTAGAAATCACCCTGAAAATGTTGTTTAGCTAAGTGCTGGAATAAACATCTATGATCTAGAACAATGTCAACTAAGATACAATTCAATAAGTGGTTAACCATGACCAGCTGGACATTCGACATATAACTCATATCCATACAATAGTATTCGTGTTTCTTTTTACTCAAAAAAAAATAGTATTCGTGTTTCTCCCAAAGAAACTTTCATTCTGAATTGCAAATATTTCAAGGGTGAGAGAGGTGAATGCGGGGAAAAATTAATTTTATTTGTTGAATCACCAGAACAGATAAATCTACTAATAATTGTTATTTCATCTCTGACCAACAATCATACAGCAGAAAAAGTGCTGCTTTGACTCGACACATTTTTGGCCGGCAATAACTGTTTAGAAAGGAGCAGCCGAGCCACAATGCCTAGATCCACAGCAGTAATAAGAGTCATTAAATTTCTAAAACTGCTGTTCTTACCAATGTTAGTCCAAAAAGAAATGGAACTACTAAAATTTAGTGCAAAACCATACAGGACTCTGAATATGATAGGGCAATATCATATGAAACAAAAAGCAATGACCATATCCTGCTTATTCATAGCTAAGACTTGACCAACAGCTTATAGCATAAAAAGTCGATACATAAACCTGAAATCACAATGTGAGGGAGTTGTCCCAGATGACCTATAATCTATTAAAATCCATGTAAACTTTTCGAGAAAATTAACACAATGGAAGCATAAGATTCGTATAGGTGATACCAACTAGTTGTGATTAAGCTAGTCAAGAAGGTATTGCTTACACTAAGTTCAATAAATGCTAAGAATTAGTTTGTTTGGAGATTTGTATGCCAATAAAGTCTAAGCCTGTAATTGTTAAAACTACAGCAAGTTATTGATCACAGGAGTGAAAAGGGTCAATCGAGCGAAATGGATAGTGAGGATTTATGTAGCCAACCACAACAAGCTTCGAATTGAGTTGTAGTTACTATTTTTGTTGCACATAGCTAGATCTGTAGAAAAATGAAGGTTTGTCCCAGATTCACTCCTTGCGTCCCACTTCTTACCACAAAAACAATCCAATCACAGTTGGTGGACTATATGGAAACAGAGAAATCTTAAAGAGTTTTTGAGAATAGGGAGAGTAATATGCAGCAAGCTAAATTGAAGTCTGACTTGGTGTTTTTGGTGTAATCAGATTTACTCTAATGACACGGTCTCTATCATTGATGTTTTAGACTCATTATAAGGATATGACAGTTCTCTTAAAGTTCCTTATGTACATATGATTTTCAATACAACCCATGTACTAATTTTACAGAAATAGAAATAGTTACCAGTTTCGGGGAAACAAATAAATAGGAGACTCAGTTAAGTTTATTAGCCAAAGTGTTTTGATTCCATACTTGCAAACTGGATAATAAGGCTTTTCACTTCAATAATGAGCTTGCATATCTTTTACTCTGAGGCTTCAAGGCTCAACGCTCTTAGGTTCAATCTCTCAAGTAGCAAGGTAGTTTGTCATAGACTTGTATGTATTTTCTTACCTTTGTTGCGGGCACCACGTTAAATATTCATGACTATTCATCATTTGAGTGTTACACCTTTTGTCTTATCCTTAATTAGGCGCTATTGTACTATCATTGCTTCTCTCTCAAATAAGTCTACAATCTAGTATAGTGAAAAACTAAATACAACTCCCTCTTGATAACAGATAGAACTCCCTTCTTTACAAAGCTCACAGATTGAACATTACCTATTACTTGATCAGAAGACCATGTATGGGGAAATCTTAGGGAATCTTAAAACTTTTGTCAGGAACTACAAAATTAGATGCATAACCTAGCCCTTCCTCTCAGAGAGCTAATCATCCACAAATACGCATTCCAAATGCTAAATACAGCTAGGCGGACGAAAACCCATCAAACTCATTTACCACCTATGGCTACATAGTGGAGCTAAAAAATAAGGAGTTAGAGAAACATACCAGCCGCAATGCAGCGTTTCTTCCAAAATCATCTCCATTTTCAACAACATCACGAAGAGCATCTGGAAGAACCTTCCAAAATTCACCAACAAATTCTGAGCCCTTTCTCCGACTATTCTGAAGGATGTCATTTGCAAGGTAAAGAAATGACAATCTCTGTTCACGTGGTGAGCAATGGAATTGCTGGGCCCAAGTTTCCACCACTTGTTTTGCTTTGTTCATGTGAAAAATACACCAATGTGATAAAGCTAGTAGGAGTTGAGGATTACAATCCGTTAAAAGAAAGCATTTGTTAAATAACTGAATGTTGAAAAAAATAAATGAGAGAAAGTAATTTTTCAAATTCAAGAGAACAAAAGTCCAATATTTGTCCTCTTTCTTTTTCTTATCTACCAAAATTAAACAATAGGAAGAAAATAACTTATTTTTTTATCATTATAATCTCCTTTGTTTCTCCCTAGTTTTCAAACATGGAGTTCATTTCCATGCCCCACCAATGTGTTTCCTGAAAACTGGATAGAGGGGATAGAATAAGAATAAATGATTATCTACTTAAAAGAAAAATATTAAGATCAAATGATTATCTAATTAGCACGTAAAAGTTGATGGATACTTTCAATGCTTTGTTGTGAACTATTGAGCTTTGCCAGCTTATCCACCAAAATTTGCGTATTAAATGTGCTCCCCATCGTTTCGGGCACAATATTCATCAACTACTAAGCCAGACGCAGACCTTTAAGAGAAAAGCAAATTCTGCCAAACACAAACTAAATAAGTACAATATCACATATGTGGGAGCAGATAAAAAAGAATTTGACTAGATATTAATAATTTAGTTGGACCAATCCTGTCATATCACAAGTATAGACATGAGAATGATGCCAAAGAAAAAGGAAACACTTTTTGGTTCATAAGATCCATGTTGAAGAAGCGGACAAGAATGTATCGATACAAGTAAAATAAGAAGTCTATGTTTATGCTTATTCTCTTGACAATATAGATTAGCCAACAAATCGCAGTCTGGGGATGCTTGTTGTGTGTCCTGACCATTTTTTTATCAGGTAAATCAAGGTTTCGTTAATAAATGCATCGGGTAGATGCTGGGAATTACGAGCTTCGGCAAGAAAAAAAAGATAGCTCCTGAAAAATGAGTCCTTCTAAGTAATTCCTAAAAAAACCTTCTAAGTAATTCCTAAAAATCTAACAAAATCAAAATTGGGGTCTCCGAACTGTGTATGGAGAGGATTTCTGGCAGCTGAACATTTCCCCTTAGAAAAATACATACACCGAATAGCTCTTCAGATCTCATAATGGATACAATAATGTAAAAAGTATTACAATACTTGACCTCTTATATATTCCATGCTTGCAGTTACAATTCATTGTATGATCCCATACACCCTTTTTTTAAGAATAAAAAGATACCATACACACATAGAGTCCATATCGGGTTAATTTGAGCAAATATAGCAAACTGAGCCAATTTAACTAACACACATTCACTCCCGCAACTTTCTTAGAATCCTTGAAGTCAAAACTGTAAGGAACCCTGAATTTACATTCCTTTCAGCAACTAATAGTTGAAATATCATTTAATGTACAATCTGTACCTTTCTAAAAGTAGGAATTAATCAGCAGCCATCCCAACCCTACCATTCGGAATTTCGAAAAAGAAGTGGTGGCGTCAATCTGTTGGCTTAGCAGTTAAAGAAGATTGGATCTTTAAGCGTTTAAACATTGCATTACTTTTATTTAATCAAAACATATGTTTATCCCTGAACAAGGCACAACAGAATTGGCATGTCAGTTCAATTCCTAGGTTTGCGGGTTCAACATGCTCGCGAAAATAGAAAATCAAGAATTTTATTTGAAAAAAAAAAGTGCACCGCATAAAATTAACCCTAGAATCAGAATAAGGAATGCGTGGGCGGAGGAGAGGAGGAAGAAGACAAACCAGTATGCAGGAGCGGCGAAGGGAATTTGGGAGAAACAGACGATCAATACATACTTAAAACAAACCGAGTAACAGATGAACAGCAGTTGTAATAATAGGATGGAATCAACAACTAAAAGCCCATACCTAAACCAAGTTGGGTTTAGCTTCCGCTCGTGAACCTCTACTCTGATACGATTAATTTCCCCACCTCTCCTTCCTTTTTCATTTTATTACCTTTTCTGTCCTTTTTTCTTATGAAACTAATGTGGCGGTGTTGTTTTTTAACAGGGCAAAGTTTATATATATACCGTTATGAATTTTTTATAAATTAAATGTATCATAATATTGTATATAAATAATTACAATAAATATATATAAATTTTAAATTTATATAATTAGAAATTAAAATATATAAATTCTAGCAAAATTATACTTGCAGCCACGTTCAATAATTGATCAAAACTGCAATTAAAATGCATAATAACTATTAAATGCTGGTTATTTTGCATAATTTTTATTTTTTTTCCTTTTCTTACTGCTTTTTGAATTAATATTAAATTAATATCTTAATCGGAAATGTTTGTATTAGAATTAGATGCAATGATCATTCGAACTTTTAGTAGGCATTTGGTGATATATTTTTAGGTTCAGATTAAAATTTTGATAAAATGACAAGTTTAAAGATGGAGATCATATTCGGCATGAAATTATAAAAGTCATGTCCGAGTCTTTTGTTGCTTTTGTTATGCTACGAGTATTTTGATATCATGTGAGGCTTATGTATATGTTTCTGGTTAGCTAATTGACATTTGAGAATTTTAGAATTGTTCTATTTATAAAAGAAATTTTATTGGATTCTTTTTCAGAAAATTTCAAAGTCCAATTATTTTTGAGTTGTTGATCCCATTTAAGGACACATATAACTTTAGGTAGAAGATCTTAGTCATTGATACCCCCCATATGTGCACCTCTGAGGCTATCATTCAATCGTTAGCTAAGTATGTACATATTATCCACTCGATAGTTAAGCAATACATAAGTTAACTTTTATGTGATTTCAATATTGCCAATACACACAGTAAAGAGTGGGTTTGAGGGGGAAGAATTTCCAAGACATTTTTGCAACATATGTATATGAAATACAACTTCATCAAGCCACTAAGATAATCCTTTGTTAGATTTTATAAGAATCAACACCTCATACTAACCTTTTTTTTATTTTCAAATTGCATAATGCTCTTCACACGTGAAATACTAGAAATAACTATTTATTCGCATCAAGTTTTAGATATGTGTATTACACATCTAAGTAGGACTTCTAATGGCTCTAACATGCTCTAAACCACTCTTTGATCATCTTGATTTTTCTCGTAACATGATGTGAAATCTGATCGAAGTAATTATATTTTGTTGATTTTACATCATCCAACATGAGATTTGCATCTCTGCTTATATAAAAACTTAGAATGTTGTATTTCAAGATAATGACCAAAATGGTCCTTATACAGGTAATACTTTATTTTAGTTCTTAATATATTTCACTTGATAAAAATTGCCCTTGATGTATGGCAAATATGTTCATTTTGATCTTTAATATATTTCACTTGATTGGAATGGTCCTTAACCTATAAAATTTATCATTTTTTTATATGTTAAGGACCATTCCAATCAAGTGAAATATATTAAGGATCAAATTGAACATATGTGCCATACATCAAGGATTATTTCAATCAAGTGAAATATTTTAAGGATCAAAATAAACACACTTATCATATATTAAAGACCATTTCAATCAAGCGAAATATATTAAGGACCAAAGTAAAGCATTACTCATACATTAAGAATCATTTTGGTCATTTTCTCATTGCCATTTTAATACTAAAATTGTAATTATTACTATATGAAAATTCAATAAATAACAAGTGATCACCTCAACATATTTTCAAGAGTCTGGATAAATGTCCATTTGAATTGACTTATTTT
Source organism: Solanum rostratum (assembly GCA_029948455.1). Lineage (NCBI taxonomy): Eukaryota > Viridiplantae > Streptophyta > Magnoliopsida > Solanales > Solanaceae > Solanum > Solanum rostratum. The sequence continues at coordinate 402,404 of CM057056.1, read as the reverse complement.
AGGTGTTTTTAAATCAATATAATTTTCAAACAATTTTAAAATATTTGGATAAAATTAAAAAGCACTTATAAACACTTATTCTCAAGATAAAATAACAAAAATAAGTTATTTTTTCAATAAGTTCATTCCTATTCCTTGTCTATTTATGTGACACATTTTTTTAAACATCTCCTTTCTAGATTGGAAATAGACTAAATTTTTCCTTAATAGTCCTTCTGCAAGTATATAGGGTGAGGTGCGGACTTCATTAATAAACTTAAAGTGTGGCATTATGTTGTGGAGTATATAGCATGAATCAAAGATGTGAAGTTTAAAAAGTTAATTAATTAATTGAGTACTGTATAGGTACCACTACAAACATGAAGAATAACCAAAGGAAAAAAAAAAGAACGTTATTGATCATCAACTGATCTCTGTCTAGACATGTCTTACGATTTCTTCCTCCCCCATGGCGTAGCATTTCCATCGAATAGCTCATCAATGTCAGTTTCAATTTCTTCAGGTTGGTACTTTACATACTTCTCGGTCTGCCTTCCGGGAGTAAAGGTTTGACTAAACCTTGCCAAAAATGACCTGTAGGCTGGTATCACCATGTTTGATATTGAAACTCTGAGTTCCGACTGCATCTGTTCGTCACTAATCACCCAAGTGCTCTGCGTCTTGTGTATCTCGTCAAACAACGCATTGAAACTCTTGAACCTCTCTTTCAATATTGGTTTATTCACTTTCCCATTCACATTCAATCCCTCATGGTTTAAACATTGCAACAGTTTTCCCCATGTTTCTCTTTGGTAATTCTTGTGGTACTGTCTTAGGTCGGAAGATCGCTTTCTGTACCATTGATCCCCCATCAGGCTATGGATCGCTGGAGATCCTTTTATTTTTTGCAAGATGTATCGCCCGTTATTCATCATGAATATGGAGCTGAGCGACGTGTCTTTGTAAAGTCTTGATTTGGCCTCCAGATTCGCATCCAATAGATCCATCACTTTTATCATATGCGTCTGGAAGGGTGATATCTTATTTGAGGACACAGGATGATTCTCTGCCGCTTGTGGGTCGAAATCCGATCCCGAGGCGGAGTCAGCTCTTTCTACCATCTGGTGTTCTCTGAACACCTGCTCTAACGTGTCTCTGTACTCCCCTACACATTTCACATAATTCATGATGTAGCGAGTCAAGGGATGAACCGCACCACCTGGAACAGCCGTCTTATTTGAGTCCCCCTGGATGGAGTTTTCCAGCTCCGTAAAGATAGAAACCATCGATTCTCCTAACCGGCCCCGAGTCAACGTAGCTTCAGCCTTGAGTTCATCAGCGTAGGAAACTGGAAATATCTTATCTACCAAAGGAACAAAATCCCGCAAAGTCTCGTAGATGTCGAGAAACTTGAAGAGTTTTTCAGCAGTCCGTTTTGTCATGGAAACGGCTTCAGCGAAATTAAGGAGTTGGATCATCATACCTCGAGACAAATCACTGAAGATGGTCTCTACAATCGATGGTTGATCCTCAAACACTGCGTCCACCAGCTTGCGTTCCCTCGAGAAGAGCACATTAGTGCAGTGCTTGAATGTTACAATCCAAGCAGTAACCTCTCTCTCCAGTGGATCCCAATTCATCTTCTGCACATCGTCAATGCTATATTTTTCAAAGCCAAGCTTATGCAAGCTTTCCTCCAAAGCTTTCCTCCGTGCAATGAAATAGGCATGGCAGCATTCTGTTTCGTAGCCTCCTGCAATCAACGCTTTGGAAAATTTATTCAAGGTGGCTACGATTTCCTCAGAGTAGCCTGGAAATTTATTTTCTTCAGACGGTTTAGATTCAGGAGCAGTGTCTTGTTCTGCATCTTGTTTGGTGTCTGGTGATGAAGAATTAGCGGCTTCCTTATTAGGCTTGGCAGAACTAGTGTCTGAATTGGTGATATCTGAATCAGTATTGATCTTGTAATCGTAGAGGATGGATTTGTATTCCTCCTCTATGTAGGACATTGCGCGTTGAAGAACACCATCAACGCGGCTGATTGAATAAGCATATTTATACTCTGAAGAAAATTGACGGAGTGAGGTAAATAGCTTGGAGATTCGATCTACAATATCGAAAAATGATGAGGCTTCCTCCTGAGATAGCTTGTTCCATTTGACTGGTGCATCGCCACTATCATATTCTTCAATCTTAGCCTCAACAAGAACAGCAAATTGTTCCACAGACACAGGAACATCAGGAGGCTTAGATTCATCATCATCCCCTTTTAATTTTGACGATTCAGAGATAAATTGATCTATTTCTTCGGAAACCTTATCGAGATCAGGAGGCAAGGGAGAAGAATCTTCAACCTTGACCTCTTCAACGTCGTCTTCTTTGATGTCTTCTGTCTTGGCACCATCATCATCTGCTGTTTTGATGGGAACATCATCATCTGTTGTTTTGATGACACCATCGTCCGTTGGCAGTTGTTCAACAGTCTCTGCTTCTGCAGACTTTGGAGAAGTTTTAATTTCAGTTTCATCTTTCAAAGTTAAGGGGTCTGGAATATCTGCCTGTTTGTCGTCATCGGATTTTGTTTGATCACAAGTTTGTGTTACTTTCTCTGCATCCATAATTCAAATAAATGTTTTGTAGGGAAATTGAGGTTGCTTACATTGTCTGGATCTGGAAGAGCAGTAAACTAATTGTGATTTTAGAAATGTTGGTGTTGTGATTGGAGATGCAGCGAGCAAATCGACGAGAAAGGAAAATGTGTGCGGTCAAAACTGAATACATATTAATTAGTTTGTTACCTTCAACTTCCACCATTATCCACGTCTAATATTCTAAGTGCCTGCCATAAACTTGCACAAATAAAGGACGGCCTCTACTACATCTCCATTTAATCCTAAATATTACTCCTTTGGAATTAACAAGTTAAATTTCTTTTTAAATTTTTAGAAATGTGCAACTTAAATTTTTAATTTGATACCCTATTTTAACCTCATTCAAAGACATGGTTGGAACTAATTAACTAATTTTGGCGCATAAGATAGCAGCGTTGTTGCAGCATAATATTAGCAAATTCATTGTAAGACCACACTGGTATGTGATTGTGACTGGTGAGAGTAGACATACAATATACTGTCACTAAATTCAAAGATTAAATTGATTTGTTATAGATGTGTTCATCCGTTTGAATCAATTTCACTTGTGACACACTAATTAACACAAATCAAGTGTTAAATAATTAGGGTAAACAGTCCTACTTGATGAAATATTGCATAACTATGCCCACATCATAAAAAAGAAATTACAATCACTACAAAATACAGGCATAATTTTTTTTAGACTTGAAATATTAATATTCAAACATTTTCTCAATCGACAGTCGCAATATTGATATGAATATTTTATGGTTATTGTAATGAAGCATTAAGTATTATATATGTATACTAACATTTGATATTAGTTTGTCACCTTAATTTCTCAAAACTACTTGCATATGAGACAAGAAAGGGGAAGGGTTGAACTTCTGATCTCAGTTTGTCACACGAGCAAAACTTCAAGATAAAAGTTGTTAAAGTTGAAATTTTGTTTGTGGGGTAAGCTGAATAAAAGAGTCAAAGACCATTATTAATTATAAATTACCTCTTAAATAAAAACGAAAATTAAAATAGTACTATAAATGAATAACACGATATTTCACTCAATGATCTTGAAATGAGTGATCTTAACTTTCGACTCTTGCTTCTTCTCTTGACAAACTTTAAAAATCAAAAATTAAAACTATTGCTGACGATCAAAATTATTAAACTTGAAAGTTCTACCTTGAAACGAGGAGAGTCAAAAGTTGAAATCCGCCAACCTGTAAGATCAATTAACTAAAGAGTGCTATATCAAACAAGTCACACCAAGCCCATTCTCCATGTAAGTGCACATAGGCACGATCTATCCTCTTAGATCGAGTTATTATTATGTTATTCTTAATCATCAATTTTGATATGATAAAAATTACAAGCCCCCACCCGAGCCCCACCCCACCTTCTTATTACCCAAAAAAACTTGAGGAGAAGGGGGGGGGGGGGGGCAGAGGGTTAGGCGATTAAGTTGAGAATTTGTTATACAAGTACTCATCTTAATCCTAATGGTTAGATAATTGGCAAATCTTGAAAAGATGAAAAATGTTGCAATAACGATAAAGTAATGATAATAGAAAGAGATTGAAGATCAATACTCAATCAGGAAAAAAGAAAGAAAGAATCAATGGGATATTGTCTATGGTTCAGTAGGGGAAAAAGGGGGGATCAACTTGAAAACTAAGCTAACCAACACTTACGTTTCTATTGAACCAACTACTCATCCTATCAGCATTGTAGTGTAGATATTAGTAATGTAAGTGCGAATTTAATCAAACAAGAATTATTATAAATTTAATGTCTCTTGTACAATGTTTGGTTTAAAGTAGTATTTGTTCACTATTTTTTGTTTTAAAATGTTCAATAATGCGGTTATTTTGGATATTTTAATTGTTTAAATTATGTATTAAGTATTAATTTTTGTACTCTTATTTTACTTTTTATCCTTCAAAATATGATAAATAAATTCATGTATAACGTATACATATAGAAGTATTATTTATGGAGACAACAAACATATCAACCAAACGTGATAATACTAATGCTTAATACATGAAAAGTATCGACAGAGCAATCAAACTTTTAATTATTTACCTATAGTTAGAAGAATTATCGACATCCTATAAATACATTAAAGATAACAATTCGACTTACATCATTTAACCATAATAATCATTTAATAAAGAAAATAAGAGGGAGTTCCTCTAATAATTAAAAAAAATCAGTTAAAGTTTTTTTTTTAATTGATGAACTCACTTAAATGTAGAAGAAAATTGTAAAGTAGGGATCGTTTGGTGGGTGGATGGGTAAACAAGAATGTCCCCTAAATTTGTTATTCAACTTATACATAAATTAAGTACTCTGTTTAAGAAAAAAAAAAAAGATTTTTAAAATTTATGATATAAAATTATTTTTAAATTTTTGTATGAATGTGAATCATTTTATTAGGAATAGAAAGAAAATTTTAAAGATAAATAATTTTTTAAAATAATATTCTTTTTGGGACAAATAAAAAAAATGTTACATAAAAATTAGAGAGTCCCTCAAAACTAATTTTATATTTATAACAAACAAATACTAAATATATTTATTTCCATAGCGTTATCCCAAAGGAAAAAATGGGAGGGCATTCCTGGGGTCCACACTTGACAAGGTTGGCCAAGATGAACTCGCCACGTCAGTTTGACCATCCTGTAAAGTGAGAAGTGGGCCCCCACACACACTCACACCAACCAAACCAAACTAAACCCTCTTTTTACACTCTCATGCCTTGTCGGCCCATTTAACAAAAACACATTACTCCTCCCTCCCTTCACCGGAATCTGACTTTGTTGCCGGCAAATTTTATCGCCGGGAAGTCTCACGTGATAGCTCTAACTTTACTCGCTTGAGCACTTATTTATCTTCATCAACGTTTCTACTTAGATTCTCTGCTGCTGCTGGAGATCTCGATACATCGGGCCACAATATAGACATGTATGTGGTTCCTCCTCCCAAACGACCGGATCCGTTGTCTGGATCCATCAATGGGTCCGATGATTCGCGTATTTACCAGATATGGAAAGGAAGCAATGTAAGTTTATCCTGAATCTTTGGGTTTAGCTTTATACTGCTATATTGCAGCTTCAATCTTTTAATTATGTTGGTTTATAGTTTATGAACTGTACTTCTATACTTCTGCTGCTTGCTATTTCATCACAAACTAAAAGCATCATGAGCGTGTGTTAAGAAGAACCCAAGAAGTAGAAATATATGCGACAAGTCCCTGAAGATTCTGCGTTCTAGTTAATGGTAGCCAAGCAACAACCAACAAGTAGGAGGAGTGTGCTCATGCTAGGTTATGTTGTCACATTTACTATAGTAACATTACCAGTATTTTGGCGTCTGCCCAATCCTTATCATATGTTCATCTAAAGCTGAAAATCTTTCTTTCCTCCGATGTCTTTTGCTGCTGTTCATGTGTTGAAAAACCAGTTCTTGATTTGCTCAGGTGTTTTATGCTTTACATTAAACTTCCTGTATTCAAAATGGATAATTTCTCTCTTTAGGCGTACTCTTCCACGAGCAGAGTTTTGCATTGCAAAAAGAATATATGCCACTTTTTTTCTTAATTACTGACTCTTCATGTTCTTCTCTCTGAGCAGATATTTTTCTTCCAAGGAAGGTTCATATTTGGACCAGATGCAAGATCCCTAGCACTGACCATATTTCTCATAGTGGCCCCTGTCGCAGTTTTCTGTGTCTTCGTTGCTAGAAAGCTTATGGATGATTTTTCAAATCACCTGGGGATATTGATTATGGTTGTCGTCATCGTGTTCACATTCTATGTAAGTTCTCTCCCTAGTTTTCATTGATTGTAGCATCCTCATTGCTACGATTTAGCCTTCTACGGAACAAGCTTACCAGCAGTTTATGATTGCAATTGCAGAGAACACAATATCAGTATAAAGTTGTCTTTATTTAATCTCACGGTTACTGGTAACAAAATTCTGAGTATTAGATAATTACTTAATCTGATGTTACCCTGGCAAAATTCTAAGTGTTAGAAAATCAATGATCTCAAAATTGATCAGATATTAACTTGGCACTGCATCTCAAGGATGTATGTTTGGCTTGGTTGTGTCAATATGCTTCTATTCGACTGTTAAGTGGCTGTTCTTACAATGAAAAGGAATGGCAACCTTATTGCATAACCTTTGCAAGGTTTCTTCCAATTTGCATTGCTAAGAGTTTCACATTTTAATCTTACAGGTTTTAGTTCTACTCCTTCTCACATCTGGAAGGGATCCAGGAATAATTCCTCGTAATGCACACCCTCCAGAACCAGAAGGTTATGATGGTACTGTTGAAGGTGGTGGACAAACCCCTCAATTACGTTTGCCCCGCATTAAAGAAGTTGAAGTCAATGGCATTACTGTGAAAATCAAATACTGTGACACCTGCATGCTTTATAGACCTCCCCGTTGTTCTCACTGCTCAATCTGCAATAACTGCGTCGAAAGATTTGACCATCACTGTCCTTGGGTCGGGCAATGCATTGGGCTGGTAATAATTCTTTTATCTTTTTAACATTTTTTTTGTTAGTACTACTGACTTAGTAACTGATGTGCTCTCTTTTCAGTTTACTTTTCACTGTTTGATATATCTGATGAACCATAGCATAAACTCAGATATGAAGAGTTTATCAGATATATTTTTATTGTAATCACACTCCTTCTTTCTCCTTGGAAACCACACGAAGACACTAACAAAAGACTGATCCTTCAACTTATAAAAACAAATAAAAAGATGTAAGACTGAGTCTTTCTTCTTTATATTTTTTAAAAATTTACCTATTCACTCTAATGTCAATTTGTGAAAACAAGTTAAATTCCGTATCCAAAGATAACTTGTTGAGTTGTTGTCTGCATAAGCAATGTTGTGGATCTGAAGTATTAGATCTTCAAAGCATCTTGAAATTTTTCTCAAGGATATAATTATGTTAAATTGTTAATTCTAATGTATGTGTCAGACTCTTTTAGCACATTGATGCTGTTGATAGCAGGAGGAATTTTAAAGGTTTGTAGCTGAGCTTTTTAGTTCAAATGGCCACCATGCAGACAATTTTTACATTTTAGAAATATTTAGCACTCTAGATCTTTGCAGTGGAAATAAGTTGGAGGGTTTAGTACACATATCCACATGTTTAAGTTCTCGCTTCTCACCTTTCAACTGAAATATTTTTGTCGTTGCGTACAAAACTTGCTGTCTTGACTCAGATTTGTGAAGGTATGAAGTCGGGCTGGTCAATTTACGTGTTAATGTCATTGTCCATGTTTGATTTCAGAAATATGTGTAGTTCATTTGCTCACACTGATAATTTTATGTAACAAATGCATCCTTAAAAATGGATCATCTAGTGTTGATGTCTTGGACTCTTTCTTTAGGTTGCACAGACTTCTGAAACTTTTTTATTTTATTGCAGCGAAACTACCGTTTTTTCTTCATGTTTGTCTTCTCGACGACACTTCTTTGCATATATGTTTTTGGGTTCTGCTGGGTCTACATTAAGAGAATCATGGTTCTAGATGACACCACCATATGGAAAGCAATGATCAAAACACCGGCCTCCATTGTTCTGATAGTATACACTTTTATATCAGTGTGGTTTGTTGGAGGTCTTACTGCTTTTCATCTATACCTCATCAGTACTAATCAGGTATGGTCATGTATTATAACTGTATGCTTTTGTTTATCTAAGGGGGTTTGCATTTTGATGTGAAATGTGAGTGATATCTATCTTCTGGGTACTGCAGACTACTTATGAGAATTTTAGATACCGATATGATTGGCGTGCCAACCCTTACAACAGAGGAGTGATGCAGAATTTCAAGGAGATATTTTGTACTAGTATTCCTCCATCTAAGAACAATTTCCGTGCAAAGGTGCCCAGGGAACCCAAGATGCCAATCCGGTCTGCAGGTGGGGGTTTTGTGAGTCCGAACATGGGGAAGGCTGTGGAGGACATAGAAATGGGCAGGAAAGCAGTTTGGAGTGAAGTAGGGGATAATGAAGGACAACTTAGCGACAGCGATGGCCTGAACATCAAAGATGGCATGTTAGGGCAAATGTCTCCTGAGATAAGAACTACTGTAGATGAGACTGATCGTGTGGGAATACATCCTAGAGGATCGAACTGGGGAAGGAAAAGTGGAAGCTGGGAGATGTCACCTGAAGTTCTTGCTTTGGCATCAAGAGTGGGAGAAGCTAATCGAACAGGTGGGAGCAGCAGACCAGCAGATCAAAAGTTGTGATTAACAGATAGTATGAAAACTGGATTGAATAGATTAGTGGTTCTTGGAGGTGTATGGTATGTGGTCATTCAATATTGTGTATTATCAGTGTTGACGGGTGTGAAGATGTTGGCTTTAGGAAGTGAACTGTTGTGTGATATGAGCGGGTGCTTTTCATTCCTAAATTTGTATTGTATGTGTGGAATAGTTAGTGTAATACATTAGTTCTCATCTGGGTTTTGCTATGTTCATGCTAGGTGATGAATATCTTCTCACACACCTCTTAGTTAACATGCTTGCACTTACATTTAATTTTTTGTGCTTAAACGATGTGCATCACACTTTGGGTCAAGAGTCCCATACATTGTAACAGTTTTATATTTTACAAGGAAGAATTGATTCTGCATCTCACATGGCCAACTGCGCTATTTCCTAACTTGCTTTGCGTTGCACTTAGCTTCTTCATCTGAATGCAACTCGTAAAATCACAACATATAAAGTCCCTCCTTATTGACATCTAATGTTTGTGGGGCTTGGTAGAATCATTTTCAACCACACGACACCCTTTTGAATAAGTAAAAATTAGTGCTTTAGTGCCATATAAACCTTTGTACAAGTTTATACTCGTGTAACTGGGTTACTAAATAATAAGGTGGATATGGCTCTCATTTGCTCAAGTGGGATGTCCATGTTACAACGACCTTGTAATTTTATCTTATCGGTTGATGTTCTATTTTCTTCATATCTAAACTTGTTTATTTACTAGTAACAAAAATAAATTAAATTCTTTATGGAATAATTAATCCCCGTATAGATTTTAGATTACTTATTACAAATTATGCATATAGTTGTAAAGTATTAACAAAATATCAAAATTATTACGAGTATTGACTAATAGTTATTTAATTAATTTCATTTTTAAAGTGATTTGTTCCACTTTTATCGTCTCAAGTCCCCATGCAGGGATTATGGCATGTTTCTATTAATTATTACTTATTTCATTTTAATTTATAATTTATATTTAATTAATTAAATTTATTTTTTATTTTTTATTTTTATTTGATTAATTTCGTTTTTAAATTGATATTTTTGGAGTGATTTGTTCCACTTTTTTCGGAACAAGTCCCCATATAGAGATTATAGCAGATTTCTATTAATTATTACTTCTATATTTTTAATATTCTTTCAACTCAATTTATAATTTATGTTTTTGAAAAGTACCACTTTGCTTCTTTTTTGGACTTTTGGATCAATTCTCTATGTCTAATATTTATTTTATATTCCTTTTTTTAAAATTTTGTTTCTTTATTTATGATTTTTTTTATATTGTTATTTAAAATTTCTTTCTTTTGTAGTCTTTATGATCACCAATCTTTTTTTTTTTAATTTATTTTATTTTTTACCGATTGCATATATATAAAAAAAATCTATATTTTACAGATATTTAATTTTAAATTGACTTAAAATTAATTTAGATTATTAAAATGTAAATAATTTTAAATCACGTAAAATACTAAAATTATTTAAATTAAATGTAATTTTAAATCATGACTTAAATCTGTATTGACTTAAAATATGAATTTTCTAAGTACTTTAAGTGATTTAAAATTAATACAAATTTTAATTTAAGTGATTTAAAATTAAAATAAAATCAATCTTGAACTGATAATGACAGTTCTATCTTACCTTGATTACCTTAAATGACCATATTCATTGCAATACGATTTATTATTTTTGGTTATAGCATAATCATTCATTAAACATTTTTCTTATTTTTGGTTACAACATCTTCATTGATTATATCCTTTTTTATTTCTTCCATGAAGGTATTTTTTTCCATATTTGAAATGATTTTGATAAATTCTTTCATAATCTGGGTAATTCTTTCAGATTAATAATTTATGAGATTTTCTTTTAAATTACTAATTTTTCCAAATTTGTTGCATTTTTTTATTTATTTCAGATCTTTTAAGGATTAAATTTTTTTAAGGAGTCATTTAATGTTATTTTTAATGAGACTGTTATTTATGAGATTTTTTTTCTTTTATTTATGGTATCTAATATATCATATATATTTTTTATTTATAATTCTTTTTATATTAAATTTTTTTCAATTATTTTGTAGTCTCCATGATCAATGCTCAGTTTCTTTAATTAATTTTATCATTTTCTACGCATTGTATATCTGTAAAAAAATTATTTTTATTCTGATTATAAATTATTTTTTAATAACCATACATATTTTCACCAGGTAGATATTTCAAACTTTTTTTTTCTTCACCATACCTTCAACCTAATAAAATTAAAGACTTTACAAATTGAATGATAGCTTCTTCTATAAAAGTGATCAATTCCTCCTTCCAAATATATTTAGCTTTAAAATTCTAATTTCGAAAGGTGTATCAACACAATTAAAAAAATTGATTTACCACTTAAGTCTATATCTTTTTTAATTCTAATTAATTAGCTTATTGACCTAAACTCTACTTACCTTCAATTGAAATTAATTTTTCTTTTTTGTCATCTTTTTTTTTTTTAAAATTTAAAATAATGATTTATTACAAAAATAGTAATTAGACTCGAATTAAAAGTTTTCAAATCTTATATCACCACAAAAAAGTGGTGGTTTGATAGATTTTACCCTTATACAATTAAACAACATGATTATTTTAAACTATTCACCCTTAACCATAGGTTAAAAGTGAAATTTTATAAATAATTCATTGAAAAAATAAAGAGAAAGTAACATAAAACTTAATACTTGAATCACCTATGATACATTAAAAAAAAAACTATTGATTCTACTCTATCTCTATTTTATGTTGCTGCAAAGAGGGAAACATAATCAGAATTAAGAAAAACAATAATAATGTATTTATCGAATAAAATTAGTTTATAATGGAAGAAGTCAAGAAAAATAAGAGGTATTTTAGTAATGTGAAAAGGAAGAAACGAAAAGAGAATAATATGCGATGTATGTCAAGTTATTACCAATAAATCAAATATATATCACTTAAATATCAAAATATATATCTATAAATGGAAGATTTTTAATCAATTCAGATATGGAAGATTTACATTTATGAACAAAACACAAAGGACATAATTAGTGTAGTTGTAACCAAAAATAATACAAAATATATAATCATTGATTGTGCTACAACCAAAAATAAAAATTTATATTACAATTAATATGGTCATTTAATAGCTACTATTATTTAGGTGTAGATCTTTTTTAATTTTAAATCCGAATTTTATTCATTTACACTTTTTTTTAGTTTATAAAACTTTGTTATTGATATGTCTTGAAAATTAGATTCTATTATGCTTTTAAATTGTGATGTATTAAATTTTGTCAATTTTATTGGGGTTAAACGAGAGCATTCCTATTAGACGCATGTTTCTTTGTGGTGATGGAGGAAATCCTTATTCGTTTCCATTACGTCTCAAAATTTTGGAAGACATTAATCAGTGAACCCCAAACATGCCAAAAACCAACTCACTTCCCAAAATTTGTTTTTCCTCCAGTGGGAGTGCAACCCTTACGGTCAAATTGTTCTCGAGGAATTTGGACTGAACGTTATGTCGAACAGGCTTCCACGCGGCAATTGTCCATACTACATTTCCACAACACATAGAAGAAGGGGATCTACTTACGAATTTAGCTGTGATATGGATGGTTGAAACTAATCTCTCAATCTTGAATTCGTATCTGGGGTGATGACAGGGCATATTAGGCAATGGTGACGAAATATGCTATTCAACCAAGCATAGGACAAGAGCGAGGCACGACCAACCCCGCATGCCATCCGGCCAAGGGTTGGGCAAGACCATGGCGCAGCCAAATCAGATCTTATTTTTTTTTAAAAGAAAAAAATAATAATAACAACTCTCATAATAATAGTAAAATCAATAATTTTCAATAACATGTATTATGAATAACAAAATACATGATCTGATTTATGAATCTCATATATATCTATGTGTGTGTATAGCGTAACACAACACCGTTTAGCAATTATGAATCTTGAACTACTAAATCATAAATTGTAACAGTATAAAAAGAGTTCATTATTAGTAACACTACATTATTAGAACTCATTTAGTAAAACATACATTTAATACCTTATTTAGTAAATGTAGGAAGACTCAAATATCAATTCTTAGAATTTACAATTTATCCATGCAGCAGAAGTATAAATCAGGATCACAAGTTTACATTAAAACTAAATAATAGAATATAATTAGAACAAATTTAGATTAACTATTGCATGCTAAAACTGTCATAAAATTAGCTAGAAGCAAGAAAATTAAGATTGCAATAATCTATAATTTCTTGACTAATTTCAAGACTTGTGTAGATAAAAAGATTTCAGAAAAGAAAGATTTTTTTTTTTCAGCAAAAAGTGAAAGGGTTGAAAAACAAAAAAGTTTTCTGCCATCGATTCTCCATTAACAAATCATTATTAACCATTAAACCAACATCAATTACATTCCACAATAGAATATTTTCTTCTCACCTTTTTTTAGGGAAATAAAAATGTTTTTTTTTCTTGTATTAAAAGACTAGTAAAGTGCTCAAATAGGCATTTTCTTTTTCGAACTTGACCAATTAGTCAGGCTCAACATAGACCGCAAATTTACTACCAAATGCTCTCAATTATCATGATTAATTTGTAAAAGCACGAATTAATCATATGATAATAAATCACAATTGTATTACTAAAAATTTGTAATTGTACTTCTCAATTTAATTTTAAAATTAACCCTCACATCTTATTTAACTCCCTATGTTAAAATTATCGACACAAATTAATATTTTTCTAAAAAAATAATAATTTATTGATTAACTTAATTTGTTATTATTATACTTAATTTATTTCACATTTTGGATAAAATCCACTTGCAGGGTTTCACATAAAAATTTATAAGTAACCATAAAAGGGTATCTTCTATCTCGAGACCTTGACAGGATTTTGTCAACTAATTATTATTACACTAACGTAATTTATTGTTTTTCAATCTATTCAAATTTTATTGACTCATCAAATTAGTCTCGCCTTCTAACAAATTAAAATAATAAATCAAATAAATCGTAATAATTATATCAACATTAAGAGTATAAACACATATAATAGATTAGAGATATTATTTGTTGAAATTTAGAACCTAAACAAATATCTCTAAATGGTCTATTCAATGCATACAAAATGCACTGGCATCCCCATCCCTCGATAGTAAATAATTAGTAATATATCCCAATATTGATAAGAGCAAAAATTAATCCGATCACCACTATGATGGAAAAAAATATAATCACGTGTAAATATGGACATGAGCACAGAAAAATCACCTCCACCAACTTTTCCAAATAGGTTAGGTACATCCCCAATGTTTTGTTTAAACTAAAAAATGTATACTGGGTCAGCTTAGTGTATCCTAAGACATAACATGTATGAACGCTACGTTGTCGGTGTAAAATTAATTTAACTAATGAAAACATAATCCGGCTGTATGATTGAGAAAAAAAATATTTGTGTAAGATAATGAATGATAAAAGTATATAAAAAGAAGTAATAGAGGAGGTGTGATGTCCCATTGCGATTTGTAATGGATAATGAATAATAATAGTAGTAGATGGATCCACCTCATCTCTAATTAATAAATGGATGGAAATAAATAGTATTCTTTGATATGGCCACCAATTGTGCTATCCATACATGTCAGCATCTCGTGGCTACACATCCTCTTCCTGAATATATTAATTCATACCTATGTTGTTGTTAATGTCAAATTCTTCCCACCTTTTACATCTACCTACTTGCTCAAACCAAGCCAATTAGCTGTAAGCTCACCATTAGATGTTATTTTTTTACCAATTAAAAAAGCAATTAATGTAATTTAAATAACGATAAAATAGTAAAAAATTTTTTTCTTCATGTCAAAGAAAGATCAGAGAGAATTTTCTTGAAGCCTTAAACAATATACTAAATTTAGTTGGATGACCATGAATTTCTCGTAACCCAAAAGTTATAAATAAATTTACCCTTAAATTGAAAAACTTACTACATGTATAAAAAAAATCTTCTTAACATGAACCAAAAAAAAGTTAAAAAAGTAAACACAGCAAAAGTATTAATTATGGATATCCTTTTCGAAATAGTATCATGCGGCATATATTTAGCATATTCGTCCTCGTAAATGCAATGCCTAAAGTTTAATATAACTCTTTACAAGTAGTGTATAAGGAAGGTCAATACTAACGTAATATTCATGTCTAATAATAATTATTTATTATATTAAAAATAAATATTTAATTTATTTTATAAAATTAAAAAATATTCACTATTATATTTTTTATATATTTATTATTCAAAAAAGTAATAGAGTACAATAAAATTATTTTCTTAATTATAATTTCTTAAAATGTATGCAAAGTTGGACAAATATTATTACACCTGAGAGTAAAATACTTTTCCGACCTGAATTATCGTGCCAGGCTTAATACATGCGTAACAAAACTTGTTATGTTCAATTTTGGCAAATTTTAAAAACAGTAACTAAAATGATAGTAGTCAGTTGTACGAGTATATGACCCAAACTCTCATGTCCAATAATAATTGTTTATTATTAATATATTAAAAAATAAAAAATGAATGTTAGCAATAATATTATAAAATATATTAAAAATTAAATATTATTTAATAAATAAATATTGTTATAAAATAAATCTAGAATTAACTAGAATATATGTAAGGGGAATCAAAAGCTTAAAACTGAGAAGAAGGGAGAATAATATATTGCAGTGTATTTTTTCTTTTCACTGTTCTGTCTGCAAACATAATTGAAACTTGAAAGCATATATATAGGCCCTTGGTAGCCACTATTGTGGACTACCAAAGGTCTTGAGGATTGTAGCATGAAAAGCCTTGGAAATTGCATTGTACCACTATGTGGACTTTGCAATGGAGAATTCATACTCAACACTCCCCCTGAATTGTCCATGTAAAGGAAAGTTTTAGGTGACCTTAATACGCATCATTAGCTGCCTCATTAAAAACCTTACCAGGAAAACCCAGTGGGATAAAACCTTGGTTAAGGAAAAAAAGAGTACAGCGCGTATTTTACTCCCCCTGATGAAGACTTCATTTGATATTTTGGAGACGGTGCATTCCAATCTTATATCTTAGCTTTTCAAATGTTGACGTTGGCAATGCCTTAGTGAATAAATCTGCAAGATTATCACTCGAACGAATTTGTTGTACATCAATATCACCTTTCTTCTGAAGATCATGTGTGAAGAATAATTTCGGTGAAATGTGTTTCGTTTTGTCTCCTTTTATGAAGCCACCTTTTAATTGAGCTATGCACGCAGCATTGTCTTCAAATATGACCGTGGGTACTATGACATCCTTTTTCAGTCCACATTTTCCTTCGATGAAATGTATCATTGATCTCAACCACACACATTCTCTACTTGCTTCATGAATTGCAATTATTTCAGCATGATTTGAAGAAGTAGCAACAACTGACTGCTTTGTAGATCGCCATGATATAGCAGTTCCTCCATATGCAAAGAGATAGCCGGTTTGAGATCGGGCTTTATGTGGATCTGATAAATAACCTGCATCTGCATAACCAACAAGGTCTGCACAACCTTTGTTAGTATAAAACAAACCCATATCAATTGTACCTTTTAGGTATCGCAAAATATGCTTGATACCATTCCAGTGCCTTCGCGTTGGGGAAGAACTATACCTTGCTAGCACATTAACAGAAAATGTTATATCAGGTCTGGTTGAGTTAGCAAGATACATGAGTGCACCAATGGCACTGAGGTATGGTACTTCTGGACCAAGAAGTTCTTCATCCTCTTCTGGAGGACGGAATGGATCTTTATTCACTTCAAGTGATCTAACAACCATTGGAGTACTTAACGGATGTGCTTTGTCCATATAGAATCGCTTTAAGATTTTCTCAGTATAGGCAGATTGATGAACAAAGATCCCGTCTGCTAAATGTTCAATTTGCAGACCCAGACAAAGTTTTGTCCTTCCAAGATCTTTCATCTCAAATTCTTTCTTTAAATATTCAATTGCCTTTTGGACCTCTTCAGGAGTTCCAATGAGATTTATATCATCAACATAAACAGCGAGTATTACAAACTCCGATCCTGTTTTCTTAATGAAAACACATGGACAAATGACATTATTTATATATCCTTTATTTATCAAGTACTCACTAAGGCGATTATACCACATACGCCCTGATTGTTTCAGACCATATAATGATCTTTGTAACTTGACTGAGAACATTTCCCGAGACTTAGTGCATGCTTCGGGCAATTTGAATCCTTCTGGGATTTTCATGTAAATTTCACTATCAAGTGAACCATAGAGGTAAGCTGTAACTACATCCATTAGATGTATTTCAAGATTTTCATGTACAGCTAAACTGATGAGATATCGAAAGGTTATTCCATCCATAACGGGTGAATATGTTTCCTCATAGTTGACACCGGGCTTTTGAGAGAATCCTTGTGCAACAAGGCGTGCCTTGTATCTTACAATATCATTTCTCTCGTTTCGCTTTCGCACAAAAAACCCATTTATAGCCAACTGGTCTTACACCATCAGGGGTTTGGACTACAGGTCCAAATACCTCACGATTAGAGAGTGAATTCAATTCAGATTGAATAGCTTCTCTCCATTTTGGCCAATCATTTCTGTGTCGACATTCTTCGACAGATTTAGGCTCAAGACTTTCACTGTCTTGCATGAGACTAAGTGCAACATTATATGCAAAAACATTATCCACTGTAATTTTCGATCGATCTAAACTTATCTCATCACCAATAGAATTTATTGGAAGTTCTTTATTCACTTGAGTCTCGGTTTCACTGTTTTCTTCAGGAATATCAGGATTTCTTAAGTCTGGATCTTCTTCAGGAAGTCCTTTTGTAGTATCATTTTTGTCATTCTTTATGCTTCTCTTTCTAGGATTTTTATCCTTTGAACCCACTGGTCTACCACGCTTCAGGCGTGTTTGGGATTCAGAAGCTGTGATACTGGTAGCTGGTCCCTTTGGGACTTCGATCCGGATAGGCACATTCACTGCAGGGATATGTGACTTGGTTATCCGTTTCAAATCAGTAAATGCATCTGGCATTTGATTTGCTATTGTCTGCAAATGGATGATCTTCTGGACCTCCTGTTCACATGTGCGTGTTCGTGGATCAAAATGAGATAGTGATGGAACTTTCCATGCAATTTCTCCAATTTCTCTCCGGGGTTCCTTTTTCTCTCCCCCTAATTGCGGGAAAATTGTTTTATCAAACCGACAATCTGCAAATCTGGCAGTAAATAAATCTCCTGTCAACGGTTCGAGGTAGCGAATTATGGAGGGTGAATCAAACCCAACATATATACCTAACCTCCGTTGAGGGCCCATCTTTGTGCGTTGCGGTGGTGCTACAGGCACGTATACCGCACAACCAAAAATTCGTAGATGAGCTATATTTGGTTCATGACCAAATACCAATTGTGATGGAGAATATTTATGATAATTAGTCGGTCTGAGACGTACAAGTGCTGCTGCATGTAAGATAGCATGACCCCACACGTCAATGGGTAATTTTGATTTCATGAGCAGTGGTCTAGCTATCAATTGTAGGCGCTTAATAAATGACTCTGCAAGGCCATTTTGAGTATGAACATGAGCTACCGGATGTTCAATTTTTATCCCAATTGATATGCAATAATCATCAAAAGCTTGGGATGTAAATTCTCCAGCATTATCCAGACGAATTGATTTAATTGGATAATCTGGGAATTGCGCCCTTAATCTTATTATTTGTGCCAGTAGCCTCGCAAACGCCAGGTTGCGGGATGATAAAAGGCACACGTGAGACCATCTTGATGATGCATCTATTAGGACCATAAAATATCTAAACACTCCACTAGATGGGTGAATAGGTCCACATATGTCCCCATGTATACGTTCCAAAAATTTTGGGGATTCAATGCCAACCTTCAGGGTTGATGGTCTGGCAATTAATTTGCCTTGATGACAAGCAGCACATGAAAATTCGTCATTCATAAGAATCTTCAGGTTCTTTAATGGATGACCGCTTGAATTTTCAAGAATTCGTCTCATCATTATTGATCCAGGATGGCCCACTCGATCATGCCATAGCACAAAAGTTTTTGGATCAGTAAACTTCTGGTTTACGATCGAATGTGCTTCAATTGCACTAATTTCTGCATAATATAGGCCAGACGATAAAGTTGGTAATTTTTCTAAAATATATTTCTGGCCTGAGACACTCTTGGTTATACCAAGGTATTCAATATTTATTTCATTTAGTGTCTCACCATGATATCCATTTCTGCGGATATCTTTAAAACTTAGCAGATTTCTTGGGGATTTAGAAGAGAACAATGCATCTTCTATAACGATTTTTGTCCCCTTAGGCAGAAAAATAGTAGCTCTTCCGGAGCCTTCAATTATTTTTGCACTACCAGATATTGTAGTAACATTTGCCTTTCTTTTAAGTAAAGAAGAAAAATATTTCTCGTCTTTAAAAATTGCATGAGTCGTTCCACTGTCAATAACACAAATATCTTCGCGATTGATTATTGATCCAAATAAAATTTGAGGCATATCCATTCTTCAAAGAGAAAAATAATAAAGTAAATATTTATTTGGACCTCATGTGTATTTAATAAAAAGCCTTGCATAAGCTAAATATATAAGAATAAAGAAGACAAGATACAAATTATTATTATTATTATTATTTTTTTTTCACGAGATATAAAAACATAAGCATACATATAAATAAAGAACATTATTTTATATATTACCATGCTCATTATCGTTCACATTTTCATTAATATTTAAATTTTCTTCTGGAAAATTTAAGTAGTCCGCTACATCCAGATACATATGTTCCATATTATTTTCAGACAAAAAATTTATCTCTGGATTTTCGGCTCTTTTTAATGATGCCTGATATAGTTGAACAAGGCGTTTAGATGACCGGCATGTCCTTGACCAGTGCCCTTTGCCTCCACATCTGTGACATATACTTTCTGAATTTTTCTTTGGAAAAGCTTCTGGCTTTTCTTCCTTCTTTTTAGATTGCTGGTCGTGCCTCGGTGCGAGACGACTATCATGATTTCTTCTTTGACCTCGGCCACGGCCACGACCACTTCTGGGGCCATAATTTCTTTCTCGTTGGTTATAATTCGCCTGATTCACTTCAGGGAGTGGCGAAGAACCAACGGGCCGACTATCATGATTTTTCATCAATAATTCATTATGTCTTTCAGCAATAAGAAGGTGTGAAAGTAATTCAGAATATTTTGTAAAACCCATACTGCGATATTGCTGCTGCAGGAGCATATTCGCGGGTGGAAATGTGGAGTATGTTTTTTCAAGCTTGTCAACTTCAGTTATTTCTTCTCCGCATAAATTTAACTGTGATATAATTCTAAACATTGCTGAATTATACTCAGTTATATTTTTAAAATCTAATAATCTTAGATTTAACCAATCATGACGTGCTTGTGGAAGGACGACCAACTTCAGGTGGTCGTATCTATCTTTTAGATTCTTCCACAATTTCAGGGGATCTTTTATTGTCAAATATTGTAATTTTAGTCCCTCGTCAAGATGGTGGCGGAGAAAAATTAAAGCTTTGGCACGGTTTTGACTGGATGCCTTATTTTCATCTTTAATGGTGTCTGCCAGACCCATTGATTCTAAATGTAGTTCAGCATCTAGTGCCCATGATGAATAATTAGATCCAGAAATATTAAGCACAGTAAATTCAACTTTTGAAATATTAGACATTTTGATAAAAATAAATTCTTACCCCTTTTACCTGTTTACAATGGCTTGAAATGGGCGGAGCTTCGTGCTGATAACGTGTTATAAAATAAATCTAGAATTAACTAGAATATATGTAAGGGGAATCAAAAGCTTAAAACTGAGAAGAAGGGAGAATAATATATTGCAGTGTATTTTTTCTTTTCACTGTTCTGTCTGCAAACATAATTGAAACTTGAAAGCATATATATAGGCCCTTGGTAGCCACTATTGTGGACTACCAAAGGTCTTGAGGATCGTAGCATGAAAAGCCTTGGAAATTGCATTGTACCACTATGTGGACTTTGCAATGGAGAATTCATACTCAACAAATATAAAATAATAAATTATTTATTAATTTTAAATTGAATAAATATTGGTGAATAAAAATTTATCTTATACGGAGGTAAGAATAATTACAAGTAGGTTGGTAACTAAGGAAAATATATTATTAAAATGTGAGAAGTTGAGGACGCGTCTGTGTGATGTACGCGGAGGAGGAGAGAGGAATATCCAAAAGCATCACAGCCATTGCGGATTGAGAATATTCGTTCTTGGCTATGGAGATCCCATCCCCTTCCAATTTCCAACCTCCTTAAATACCAAACCTACTTCCATTCTGAACATCTCATACAATAATCTCCTCCTCTTTCCTCTTTTTCTATACTAACATATTGTAACAATGGCTCTTAAGGCCGTTCATGTTTCTGATGTTCCCAATCTAGATCAAGTCCCTGACAAACCTCCTCTATATTCCACCCGCTTCCCTCAAGGTTTCTTCTTCTTCTTCTTCTTCTTCTTTGTTTTTGTAAAATCTTTAATTCACAGAAATTGATCAAATTTTTTATTTGCTGCAGGGGTTGAAATTGGAAGAACATCCTTCAACCCATCCAAATTTTTAGTCATTGGACACAGAGGGAACGGCATGAATTCGTTGCAATCGACTGATCTGAGAATGAAGGCCGTTAAGGAAAATTCCATTCTTTCTTTCAATGCAGCTGCTAATTACCCAATCGATTTTATTGAATTTGACGTTCAGGTACTCTACCATACTTTCTTTTACCGGCCAAAACATGGGACCCCACAAAACTATTTTTTCTTTCGTGTACAATATTTGTTTTTTTTTAAAAAAAAAGTTTCTATCCACCCGTCTTTATTTTAGCCCCTTTTGATTTACTGGGACAATTTCTTATATTCCTGGCCTGGATCTTGGCCAAAAATTATTCTAGTTTGATCCCCCAGTTTGTTCACCGCACGAAACCTTATAGTGGTATTCTGTGATGATACTGATTGATCTCTTTTTTTTTTCTTTTCTCTGCTATCTTTTGGGATTGCAAATTAATAGATATGTAAAGAGTCTTACTCTTGCATGAAAAAAGTTGCTGATTACTTGGAGTAAAAAGCCTTTGGGCTTTGACGGGAAAGTAAAGAAGTAAATGTCATTTTTTGTAGGTGACAAAGGATGATTGCCCTGTCATTTTTCACGACGACTTCATCCTCACTCAAGATAATGTAAGCTCTTTTAATTTCCAATCCCCTCTCTCTTTATTTACATTGATCTGGATTCTCATGGTCGGAATTATTTAATTTTTGCAGGGTACAGTTTATGAAAGGAGAATTACTGAATTGTCGCTTGCTGAATTTCTTAGCTATGGACCCCAAAGAGAAGAAGGTCTCGCTGGGAAACCTTTAATGAGGAAAACAAAAGATGGAAAGATTGTTAGCTGGATTGTTGAAACCGATGATTCAGCATGTACCTTAAAAGAAGCTTTTGAGAAAGTAAATCCATCAATTGGTTTCAACATTGAGCTCAAATTCGATGACCACATTGTTTATCAACAAGACTACCTCATCCACGTTATTAAGGCCGTCTTACATGTTGTTTTAGAGTATGCTAAAGGCAGACCAATTATTTTCTCAAGTTTTCAGCCTGATGCTGCCTTGCTTGTCAAGAATCTCCAGACCTCTTATCCTGTACGTTTTCCATTTTGGAATCTATCGATCTTAATCCCCTCAACAAGTGATTTTGACTTTTGTCACTAAAATCTTGCAGGTATTTTTCCTCACAAATGGAGGTACAGAGATTTACTATGATGTTCGAAGGAACTCGTTGGAAGAGGCCACTAAACTGTGCCTAGAGGGTGGTTTGGAAGGGATTGTTTCAGAGGTGAAAGGCATATTCAGGAATCCAGGAGCAGTTAACAAGATCAAAGAGTCGAAGCTCTCTCTACTGACTTACGGCAAATTGAAGTAAGTCAATATTGATTCAGTTATTTCTTTTTCCTGGATATTAGTTGTCTCCGTTGCTAACTATGTGCGATGTGTATCAGTAATGTGCCTGAAGCTGTGTATATGCAACATCTGATGGGTATTGATGGAGTGATAGTGGATTTTGTTGAAGAAGTAACAGAGGCTGTGTGTAAGCTTGTGAAGAAGCCAGATGAGATATTGCTGGAAGGGGAGGAGAAGGTTCAAAATAGACCTCAATTCTCACAGAGGGAATTGTCTTTTCTGCTCAAGCTTATCCCCGAATTGATACAATAACACTTACTACCCTCGTTTGATGATTGTAGATAGCTCTTGTTTACTAGCCTGAATGAGTGCACTCTTCATTTAACCCCCTTGTCACTGGGATTGTCATACTTACATAATAGTGTAGAAATTTGGATAGAGGACCCTTCAACCTTGTCGTCATTGTTCTTGTTCCTCTTAACCTTTACTCTGTAATCTTAAGGTATAACATATCTTTGTTTCTATATCAAAATATTCGCCATTACTATTACAGGATTCTTCTAATTGCCTAATTTAAGTATGGATCACTACAAGTTTGTACATTCTTTATGATATATGTTTAGTTACTAGAAATGATGATTTGTGACGTCTGAAAAATAGATATACAAATATATACCCCTATTCAACCGATTGATGTGAATTTCAAACTTGTTAAAAGTACAGGTGTACTGCCATCTTTAACAAATGTGCAATCTATTTGCTTTTATGGAAAATAATACTCTCTGTTCCAATTTACGTGGCACCTTTTGGATTTTAAGATTCAAATCAATCTATCTTTGATCATAAAATTTTCATATATTTTTTAAATATTTTAAATTGTGACTTTTAGTTGTATTATGTAACTCATAATTCCATACGGCAATTTAATAGTCAACAAAACAAGTCTCAGGCAGTTTGGCAGGCCTTTATAGCAACGATGATAAACTGACCTAAACAAATGGAAGAAAATATGTTCATATTATCACCAGACTGACCCATGCTGTGTTGTTTGTTTATTGAGATCCCATGGCGCCCATCTCTTAGTACCCTTTTTTTAAAAAAATATTTTTGCACGTTTCCATCGCCTGTCTACTCGTCAATCATGATAAACGCCCACCTCCAGACATGGGGGAGCCAAATCCAGCCCATTGGGTTCAGGTTTCATGAATAACTCTTGCTTCATTATTTGAGCAGAAAAATACTTTCCATTCCTGCCTGCCTCAAAAACTTGGCTCTTTTCCTCGTGACGAGTTCCCCTGCCTATACCATTATTTGAGCAACGCTACTCTTCCGTATATATCCAGTGGACTTGAGCTGTTTCTTCTGCAAAACAAACAGCAGATTGGTTACTGGCAGGAGTTGTTGTGGTTACTGGAAAGCAGTTGGCCAAAACCAGCTAATTGCTGTTTTACTTATTGGAACAAAAATTGCCCTTTCGATTTTACCATTCTAGGTGGGTAAGAAGTCGTTGGTTTACGCACTTAGGTACTCCTCTGATCCCATATATATTATTCGTGGTAGAATGTTAACATTATATACATCTTTTAGTAGAAATTAGTAATATCCAAGAATGGAAAGGCTATTGCTGAGCAAGGTAACAGGACTGGCACCAGAAAAAAAAGAGGCTTCTTGATCAAGTGTTGCAAAACCAATCGTATCCACCCTCCCCCTCTTCAAAATCAGCAATTACTTATATCTCTTCTAAACAATCACTGGAATTAGATCAACAAGTTATTGACCTTTTTATTATGTTTGTGATCTAGCATCCACGAAAGTATTCTTTGTGTTCTAATAGCCTAGCCACGATAGAAAATTGTCTCTCCTGTGGAGGAATAGTACTCGCATTATCAGTCCAATTTATTGTTTTGGACAGTACTAACCTTCTTGTTGACTAAAGTGAAATATAATGTTCCTTATGTTTCAATTTGTTTGTATTACTTTCTTTTCTAGTTTGTTTAAAAAAGATTACCTCTTTCATTTTTTCCGATTTTTTTAATTTCATCTTTCCATTTGACATGTTTAACTCCATAAGATTTAAAAGCCTCCTCTACTAATTTCTTAAACTTCGTATCAAATCAAAATATGACAAGATAATTAAAATGTATATAAAAAACTATGTAACTCCAATACATACATTCGTTTCACATGCTTTGGTCCAGTACTTGTCAATACACATAGGGGTCGTTTAATGCAGAGATTATCTTTTATTCAAGTGTTTAGTTCATTGCTTCCTATCTAATTTTGTGCTTGATTTAAAATTCTACAAAAAGTTTTTTTTTCCAATTATACCCGTGAATTAATATGTAATTTTCTGTTTCATTCAATTAGATTAAAGTAGATTATTTTTTGTGAGCTCTAACAATAATTTAGTCATCATGTTTGCTATTTTCTTAATTGAATTATTTGAGGATAAATAATTATGATCTTAATAAATCTATCACTAATAAAATATCATTTCTAACATAATAAAGATAGACCATTTATTATTAAAATATAAAAGATGGTAAACAATTGTAAAATAAACAATTTATATTTACACATAAAATTTGAAAGTTGTAGTTTTAATATAGTATTTATATCTTACAAGGTAACTCAACTTTGAAAATATATCTAACATCATTGGACTTTGTTTTGTATCAATAAAATCACTCAACTAAATTAAATCTATTATGTAAATATGAGACCACAAATAAATAAAATTTAAAATTTTGACATGGTAATTTTTTTTTTCTTCATATCATGAAATATGAATCCGCAAATAAATAAAATTTGTAAGCCAATTTATTAAATAATTTGCAAGCACAAAACTACAAATATAAAACATAAAATCAAGAAAAAAATGTAAAAGAATTTGAGGGATATTTTTGTTTTTGTATATTTAATCTGTGGTATTAAATCCAATATATCAGTTAATACTACCATATGGAAGGTATTAGTTATACCATATATGTGATATGGATTACCAACAAGGGTTGTGGTGGAGTGGTACGTACTCTTTCACCCTTAACCAGAGGTCTCGAGTTGGAGTCCCCTTGGGTGCAAGCCACATACGCAATAAGAAAGGAAAAAATACATGAATCAGCAAAGATATAACCCTAAATAACAAAACTCAACTACATTTTTATATTATTACTTTTATGACAAACACTTATATTTTTTTTACTATAAATTTTGTGGACCCCACACGCCTACATGTATAAATACTGCACACCCTTATTTGTAATACTCCGTCAATATATGATACAAATATGGTATCATATAGGGTGCACACTAAAATTAGCATGACATTAGTGCGTGAATTTAATAGTAGAAAATTTGGGGAGGGGGGGTGGGATTATTAATTGTAAGTAATTAAGGAACATAAATATAAAAGAATACGTGAATATAGGTAATTTATTTCAAAGGGAGATGAATTTAGTTTTTTCCTTGGTTTATTTACGTGAACAAATATGAAGCAGGCCCTGAGACTACCATGAGGCATAAGCCCAGGCCCAAATGACGTCTTGACCACATCGATAAGCCATTGAGCCTGCATTTCCTGCAAATACACTCATTATTAAATCCACTCCATTTTATTTTCCTTTTCCTTTCATGTATGGGTCTTGCGGGACTTGGACGGACTATTCTTCTGCATACACTAGCCGATTTTCTTTGCCTAATCACACCCAAAATGTTATTCTTATGGTATGTTGCCTTTGTCTTTCTTATTTGCTCTAACTAATGAATATTATTATCTTGACGTCGTTTAGTAGAGTGTATTAGTAAAAATAATGTATGCATCAATTTGGTGTATTCGTAGTATCAAATTGTTCGGTACATTTTTTCATTCTTTGTGTAATTATATGCTTGCATTAGTTATATGCCTTATTGTATTAAGGTGTGTATTACTAAATACTACCTATTTCTAGGTATTAGTAATGCAATGATTTTAGTGCATGCATTAAGATAATTAAAAACTCAATTGTCTCTCAAAATCTTTTTTCACATCTTTTTCACCATAATTGTTAAAGGTATCTTTGTAAATAAATATTTGGCTTAAGTCATCGATAGACATCTAAACTTGTCCGCATTTTTCACTTAGACGCTTCAATTAAGACTAGTTCCTATTGAACACCTAAACTTATTCAAAACGTGTACCTAATAAGCACAAAATGTTGATTTGGCAAAAAATATAAAGTGTTTATAATTCACGTGGAAGTCTAATTGATTTCATTCCTAGGTAGAATTGGAAGTTGAAAGTCAATAGGATTGAAGTTAGATTCTTTCTCTTTAAAGTTACAATTGTTCGAAGTTTAATTTGATCCAGGTAAGAAGCCCTTCAATCAAATGAAAGTCCCCAACCCCAGTTTAGATATTCTATTCGTCAACGGGGTCATGCTCTTTGAGTGAGATAGCGTTGATCGTAAATCCCCTTCTTGGGATTCAGAGAGGTCTGCGAACTTGTGCTTCGGTTGCGCTGATGTGGCAAAGTGACAAATTAAAGAATGACATTTGGCATGTGAATGAGAAAAAAAAAGAAAATAATAAATTATAAAAAGAAAAAAAAAGAAAATTTATTTTTTATTTCATGGCCTAATTTTTTTTTGCATATATATATATATATATATATATATATATATATATATATATATATATATATATATATATATATATATATATATATATATATATATATATATATATATATATATATATATATATATATACTTGTATATTTCATATACATATAAAAAATTCTTCTTCTTTATATATCTCTTCTTCTTTATGCACTATAACTATATGAATTTATATGTACATTTTAATTATAATAATTTTTTATTGTATATGTCATATATAAAAAAATTTCATAATTACGTATATAGGCTATGGGCTGGGTGGCGGGGGCGGGGGGAATGGATGGTTATATATATACATATATAGGCAGGGGGCTGTGTGGCGGGGGTAGGAGGGTGGGGGGAGGTGGATGGGTGGTTATAAATACATATATATGCAAAATAAAAAATAAAAAAAAATTAGGTAATGAAACAAAAAATAAATTTCCTTTTTTGTCTTTTTATAATTTTTTTGTTCTTATTCACATGCCAAATGTCATTCTTTAATTTGTCACTTGCCACATCAGCACAAGTAAATTACACACACTTTATATTTTTTGCCATATTTGGCATGTTGTGCTTAATAGGCACATGTTTTGAATAGTTTAGGTGTTCAATAGGAACTAATCCTAGTTGAGGTGTTTAAGTGAAAAATGGGGATAAGTTTAAGTGTGTATTGATGACTTAAGCCTAAATATATTTATGTACTGCATGATATTTTTGGTACATCAAACGAAACGATGCATAAAATATCTTCTATGCATGATTATTGCAAGTATGATTATACATGCATTACTAATGTGAACATTAATAATACATTTTATTTTGCATTATTCTTATATGGGCTATCAAATGATTCCTCATCGACTATGATGAATTGTGAGTGTGAATCATGCTATATGAGTATTTTTATCAACCTTTTTATGCTAAATTGTTCTTATTTGGAATGATTTCTTCCGCTTAAAAAAAAAAGAAATAATGATCTCTTCTATTATATAATTGTTCTTAGAAAATTGTAGAGTTTGAACGTGAAAAAATTGGCAAGTTAAAAGTATCTACATGTAAAAAAATAATAATAATAAAATAAAATGCCTAAGCAGAATAGTTGAGATTGAGAGCTAGTAGCGCACTCAAGTTCCATTGCTTGCATTTAAATTCATATTTGAATTATTAAGTCCATAAATCTATGTAAATGGTCAATTTTCTTTCAAAGCGGAGTTCAAGTCTAGTCGATCCTTGAGTGATGCAAGCTTGATAAAGATGGGGAATTCCACTCTTCAACCTTCTTTCTTTAGGTTCGATGAAGAGAGAGGATGGACTGAACCCGCTAGTGCAAAAGCGCCCTTCCTTTTCTTTCTTCTTTTTTATGTATCTTATGTCCAGGCAGATAAATCAAAGATCTTCCAAATCATTCCCGCAGGAGATCCGGACCCATTTTTTTCTAGTCCTTCGAGAAAAAGATTCATTCTCTTCATAAAAAATAGGAGGTAGAACCAATAAAGATTTCTTTTTCGATTCATCCCTGGCCTCATTTAAGAATTGTTTTTTATCCAATCCGCATGAATCAATAGAAAAGGCAAATCCCTTATAATACACCAGATCCGGCTGGGTTATTGATTATTTTATTTTTTATTTTTATTAATTTCAATTTCTTAAGTTCAACTAATTTTCTTTCTTCATTTCTACGGAAAAGCCGATTATCAAATTCTATAGGTATAGATTTTATGAATAAAAAAGAATGTGAAATTGTGAAATAAAGATACCAGTCACTAGAGAATCTTTTCTTTTTTATGATTATGAATGTTTTATGGAATAGAAAGACTTGAAAAAACACATATTGGCCTTCTGTTTTTATTTTTAGTATTCTGCAATTTTGACATATCTTACCTATTTCGATAATGTTTTAATCGAGGAGAACACTATTAGCTCGAAAATAAATATGTATTAAAAAGAATTTGTTTTGAACAATAGATGTCTTTTACATCCAGTTATAACAATGAGTAATTTTTTAATTTATAAATGGCAATTCCCAAAAAACGCACTTCAACATCAAGCCGTCTATCGAATCATTACAATTGATATTCGATCCCGAAGAGAAGGAAAAGATCTTCAGAAAATAGGTTTTATGATCCAATAAAAAATCAAACTTATTTAAAAGTTCCTACTATTTTATATTTCCTTGAAAAAGAGGCTCAACCTATAGAAACTGCTTCAGGAAATTTTACAGAAGGCAGAGGTTTTAAAGGAACTTCGTCCTACGAAATTCAATTAAGGAAATGCAGAAAAGGAGCTTATGTGCTGGTAAACGAAAACTACCTCGACCGGATCAGAGTAAACAACAACGTCAAATCAGGCCGCCCTTTGCCTTGAAAGAATTCACACGCGGCCACCAGCTTTCCTAAAATAAGAGGAGATCTATTGCTTACTGCTCATGGAAACATCCGACCTATTCCGACCGGGGAGAACATGCTATTCATCTGGGAGATTCTCAAATTGCAGAGGCTTTTTTAATTTGAATCTTTTTGATAACATTGTGAAATTACCATTAACAATAAAAAAACAATAGAAGCAAAGAGCACCCCGCCCATCACCATTAGTGTTTGTATATCCTTAGACCTCTGGAATAAAAGCTTACTAAATATAATTTCTTCTAATAAAAAAATCCTGCTCCTTTAAGCTTGCCTTCAAAGCTTAAAACACTCTATTCTATTTACTGTATTTATGTTTACTACCTCTACTATATCACATCTTTGTACACCAACTCCTTTGTATAATCTCCGGCTTCTAGCCCCCTCCAAATGTGGTGTATCACTCCCATAATCGCTATCACTATCTCCTTTTTAATCTGAATCTTACTCATTTAATTTTTAATTATGAAGAAATTTAAATCTATAAATTTTATAATATCATTAAAATGTCTATTTGACGTTTTATGAAAATGGTATACAATTCATCATAAATTCATTCATTTTTACCGTTATCGTCATCACTACAATGCCACTGTCTTCTGTTATCAAATGTCGCCACTTAACTACAAATCATCCTCCTGTTATCAAATAACTATCACCACTTAGCTACAAACAGTTATCCGTGTTTACTGCGATTACCACCACTAATTTAATAATGAATTTGTTAAATAATAGTAGGAATAAAATGGGAGGAGTTATTATTAAGTAGAATAGGTATGAAAATAGGAGGAGGTAAAAGTAATTAAGGTAGTGTTAGTGTGGAGGAGTAATTAAGAGGAGAGAAAATGGGTCAAAGTAGAGACGTGTTTACGAAGAGAGGCAGTTGCCTTTCTGACTTGGGCGCATGACATTAGAATTTTCTTGGTAAAACTAATAAGCTCCTCTCTCCCTCCCATCCCTCTGCAACAATTACTACGGACTACTTACTTATTTCAATCCTAAAAATAAATATTTTCTCCGGCCTCCGGCATACTGACTGCAATCCCTAACAGAGAGAGAGAGTGTGTGTGCGCGCGCGATTAGGTGAGAGAGATCAATAGTAAATCTGAAGCGAGGCAGTATTGGATTTTAATTTATGATGAAGTCGTCTCTCGGAAAGCTGAAGAAGTTTGCACTGCACAAGGACAAGAAGGATCAGCAGATTTTGTTGCATTTAGATGGCCTCTCTCAGGCTTCACAGGTACCCTTCCAAATTAGGGTTTCCGATTCCTCTTTCTTTCCTTTCCTCTCCTCTAACCCGACCCGTATATCCTTGCAAGTTTTTTGCCCTAATCAATTCATTTCTGCCCAACTTACAAATCTGATTTCTCAGTCAACTCCACCCATTCATTTTCCTTTTTCGATTCTTACTCATGCAACTCTAAGTGGAGTTTTTTCTTCTGCAGGATATGAAAGACATGAGAGATTGCTATGACAGCTTACTATCTGCAGCAGCAGCTGCGGCTAATAGTGCCTATGGTATTAGTTTGTTAGCTATGTTATTCATCTTCACTCCTAGGTTTACCATAAATGTTAGATCATATATGATCCACAAAGATAAATAGGATAAGTAACACTACTTCTGTAATGGGTTCTATGGAGCATCTAAAGTTCATTTCCTATTTGTGACATTGGGTAACAGGATCAAGAAATGAAATACTTTCCCCCACTTTATTTTTGTCTTTATCTGAAAGCAATTGCCTATTTAGTTGCTTCACAAAAAGAATTCCATATTTAGCTCATCAAAGTGATCATCGCTTCTCTGGTTTCCTTTCCCAGAATTTTCAGAATCCTTGATGGAAATGGGAACCTGCCTGTTGGAGAAAATTGCATTGAATGGTGATGGAGAAAATCGTAAGTGACCAGCATCTAAGTCTCTTTGTATAATCCTATTGTGAGTTACATTATACTTGTACCTGTGCCTTGCAGAAGCTTTGGCTTTCACTGGTTCAGAGATTTTTATTTGGGGTCTTAGGAGAGGCAGAGCCAGAGTCATACGAGATCTTTTTTAAAAAATGACTAGAATGTCATACCTAGGATGTTAATCTGTGTTCTAAGACAGTATTTGGACCATTTTTACCTTTACACTTGAATCCAAATCATATACTACCAAAAAAATGTTTTTGAGCTCTGCCACTGTTTCTCAGCTTGTCAACTTGATCACAACATCAGTTCAAATGATAGTAGGAACTGTGGGAAGTTTTAATTTCGCACTGATCATTGTGTTATCCAAAGCTCACCAACAGTGTAACTAATGTAGAAAGCAAAAAGAATATAGTAATACCAAATGGGAATAGAAGCACACATTCTTGTCTTAGTATTTTCCGGTGTCTGATGTAGTTATTTATGATATATGTTCTTCTTGTTCTCTTATTTAAAATCTGATTGCGCACACGTAAGATCTGTTTTTAATGAGTAGACTCGTTGTAACATCTTTTCTCTATCCATTTTTGTTCCTTTTCTGTTTGCTTAGTTTTCATTTTCTTTTTTTTTTTCTGTGACCTTTTTTTTGGGGGACATGCCTTTTGCTGCTTAAAAGTATGTAATATTCTGTTTAAAGATGGACTTGCCTATTATTCCATATTCCTTTTTTTAAAATTGTTTTCTTTCTCAAATACTATCTATATGCAGGCAAAGCACTGTCAATGCTTGGAGGAGTACAATTAGAACTTCAGAAATTCGTAGACTGCTATGTCAGTGCCTGTTCTTTCTCTCATTAATAATCATTGACCAACTTAAACTGAATGTGGTTATGACTTTTGCTTTCTGTATGGCAGCGTTCCCATATCATTCTAACTATCACAAACCCATCTGAATCTCTTCTAAGTGAACTACGGAAAGTGGAGGTTTGTTCTTTTCTGATTCTGTTATTTTCTTCTAGTTCCTTTTGATAGTTTATGTTTCCTCATCCTTTCCCACTTCTGTTTATTACTCCTTGTTTTTCAATTTGTTTGTCTTATTTTCCCTTTTAGTCCATTTCTAAAAGGAAGTCTCTTTCCTTTTTTGGCATCTCTTTAATTTCAACTTTCCCCATTGTATGTTTATGGCCATAAGATTAAAGGACATTTTAGTACATTCTTCATATCTTTTATTTACGACCACAAGAATTCTAAATACTTACTTAAACACTGTGTCAAGTCAATACCGGACATACAAATTGATACGGAGAGAGTAGTTGTTAACTGTTCCAGTCTTGCTATTTCTGCACTATATTTTCTTATCTACATGCAACTTTCCAGTAGTAAAGAATGGCGATGATTTCCATTTCTCTTCTTTCTCATCCTCAATAACCCCACTTTTAGTGGCACCCCATCTGAGGTTCTCATTTTCGGTACTGGTCTTGTGCTGCAGCCAATTAGCAAACCAACTTGACTGGTTGAGTTTGAGAAATTTGTCATAGTGATTCAGCCTAACGTATTCTGAAATGAATTATTCTATCAAGTTAATGGTAGCCAAGCTGTTTCAGTAGCTATGATGTCCATATACCAAGAAGATGGAGAGATCCAGAATGACTTCGTTCTGCATGGTACTGATGCAGGTTGATCTTTTTTGATCTTCATTGCCAGTGTCATTTGACTCCTACTCCCTCCATCCAACAATAGTTTCCCACTATTGACTTGGCATAGGGACTAAGAAGCATTAAATAGTAGGAGTAATTTTACCAAATCATCCTTTACAACAACAACAACATACCCAATTAAATTCCACAAGTGGGGTCTGGGGAGGGTAGAAATGTACCCATACCTTCTCACTACCTCGTAAGAAGTGGAGAGGATGTTTCCTGGGGACCCTCGACTCAACAACCCATTAGCAAAATAAACTAGATATAGTACCAAATCATCCTTTGAATATAATAAATACATCTTAAAAAAATGCAACAGATAAATGATTATAATTAGTGTATAAGGGTAAATTAGGAACTAAGTGTAAAAAAATCTCTTGATTTCATAAAGTGGACAGTATTATTGGACATTTATTTTTATTGTAGTGGACAAGTAAAGATGGACGGGAGGGAGTATAATTTGGAAACTATTTATACTAAGGCATGGTAATTATATGGTCCTAACCCTCCCGAGTGGCTTAGTGGTTTGGCTTGGGACTTCTATGTTGGAGGTCTCAAGTTCGAAACTCTTTATCAGCGAAAGCAAGGATTTGCCTTCTGGGTCGAGCTCGTCGCACCTGGCATGTCTAGTGCGGGTTATCTCTCCTGTGTGGTTTGCGAGCTATTGCATAGGAGTTGCGATTTTATCTTGTGCGCACCCGAAGGATCGCGGCTGCAGGTTTCCCTTGTCATTAAAAAAATAGATCTTTGTTGTGACTGATATTTATTTCTCTTTTAATGCTTTTGACCGAGGTACAACTTACACTGATGCTGAGTTTTTACTTGATATTTTTCAGTGTCTCCCTTTTGCCAACTT
Organism: Solanum rostratum; assembly: GCA_029948455.1. Taxonomy (NCBI): domain Eukaryota; kingdom Viridiplantae; phylum Streptophyta; class Magnoliopsida; order Solanales; family Solanaceae; genus Solanum; species Solanum rostratum. Next base: position 367,933 of record CM057056.1, on the reverse strand, counting down.
AGTTGAAGATCTCCCGCATTAAAGGCTGTAATAAAGTCTTCATTGGGTGGGGTTTGGAATTCCTAATAGATGCGTCACTACTTTGGCCTCTTTGCTGTCTGATAGAGTTTGAAATTATCGACAATATTTTTACGCCAATAATCCCTCTATGTAGAGGACTTGGTTGGTTGGTTTGGATTGTTTCAATCACCTTGTTTATTTCTCTTTCCCATTAATTTGGTTGTTTTAATCAGAGTAGCGTTTGCTAATCCTGTTAAACATGAATATTTATAGCTAAGTATTACTTCTATGACTGATAAATTGAACTAACCTAAATGATCAGTCAATCAGATGAGCAAAAACAATTTTGTTGATCAAACCAAACAGATCTATTAATTTGAATCAACTACCCGACTGATGCACCTTTGGAGGCTGATTATAGAACATGTCTATGTAAGAATTTTTGCATTGTTTCCTCATTAATCAGTTGGTTGTAATCTCTTCCTTGATGCAGGAGATGAAACTGCAGTGTGATGAAAAAAGGTAGCCTTCGTCATGTGTCTTTTGACATGGTGCAGATATCCTTTTTTAAAAATAAAATTTCAATCAGGTCTTGCTAACATCAGGCATGATCTGCAGGGAGGTGTATGAGTATATGGCAAAAAGGGGAAAGGGTGGAAAGGGGGAGAACTTTACTTCTCAGCAATTACAGGCAGCTCGGGAGGACTATGAGGAAATGGCAAGACTTTGCATTTTCCGTGTACAATCTCTGAAGCAAGGGCAATGTCGCAGCCTTTTAACCCAGGCAGCTCGTCACCACAGAGCACAGGTGTCCTTTTGCGTTCTCATAGCTCCATTTATTTCTTTATTGGTTATCGATCTTTTTCTTGAATCAGGTAGTACTTGTCTGACTAATTTTTCTTTTTTTGCAACAGCTGAATTTCTTCCGTAAAGGACTTAAATCACTTGAATCTGTTGAACCACAAATAAGGATGGTTGCTGAAAACCAACACATTGACTATCAACCTGTTGAATTGGACGATAGCGAGGATGGAGGCAAGAGCTATGAGGCTAATGATGATGGTGAATTGAGTTTTGACTATAGAAAAAATAAGCATGAAGCAAATGACTCTTTCCCATTGAGGGATTCCATGGAGGTAGGTTACCATGTTGCTGTCATGACTCTTTTTCCCTTTGTGGAGATTGTGAGCTGCCTGCATCCTTCTTTTGGGTTTATCCTGGAGATCTTGATTGTTAAAGCTTTTGGTTGCGTGTCGAGTCTTAAATGCTGTTTCACTGCCCTTTTCTGGTAATAACCACAAGAAAGCTGGCATTCACTAATATGTTTCTACTTCACGCGCTACATGCAATTATTTTGGCGTATTCAGTAAAGTGCTAAAGTGCTAGTTTCCAAGCAGCAAAGAAAAAAAGTCTATTGGTTTTACTAAGCTCTGCCAACGTATTTCTACATAAACTGATCCCAATCTCGCAACTACTAAAACCAGCTATAACTATAAGACTTTTTGTTACTGCATTTGTCCTTCAGTGACATTACATCCTTAAATCAATTTCTTGTACTCATTCAATGCACGCCTGAACTTGTCCGCCTGTGTCTGTGTGTATATAGAAAGAGAGGAACCTGGGAAGAGAATGACAGTTGAGATCTCTAGTGATTTGACTGTCAAGATCTATAGTGATATCATATGCATTACCAAAATCTGATCTTAGATGATGCCTTGCTTAATGCTGGATTTTGGTCTAATATGCCTGACTTTGGCAGTTTGATCCCGCGGATGCTCCAAGTACCTTAACCTCTGGGATGGAGGAAGTGGAGGTAAAGTTCTGTCTCTGTGGCTGTATCTAGTAATTGGTAAACATTATGTTAGCTATATATTTTTCCCATGTGGCTTGTGTAAGGACTTTCAAAAGGCAGTTATTAAGGTTTTGAGCTACTCCACACTTTTCCCTGAGATTTTCAGTTGGATGCTCAGATTCTTGTGTCCTTTGTACACTTCTTATCATCAACTTGTGAGATGTTGTTTATTTAATTTGAAAGATCTTTTCTTGCAGTTGGATTTGGGAAAAAACCAAGAGCAGGTTTTTACTAGACAACCACGTGTAGTGAGTCATTCTGCTCCAATATTTGCAGAGAAATCGGATATTTCTGATAGAATCAAACAAGCACAGACATCTGCCCGGAAATTTCACACATACGTCTTACCGACTCCATCTGCTGCTAAAAGTTCGAGTTCGAGTTCAAGGACAAGTGTTTCCCTTCTTCAGTCAAGTACCCCAAATACTAGTGGAGGCAGCAATAATCCATGGCATTCTTCCCCGCTTAATATGGATAAATACTCTAAATTTGCAGATGATAACTTGTCAACAGACACTCTTGCAAAAGGGCAATCCTCTTCTCAAGAGATTAAAGATCACACTTTCTCCACTCCACTACCCCCACCGCTTGCTGAGGGAACTTCTCTCCCACAAAATGAAATACAAAATGGAATTGATGCCAGAAAGATAAGAAGACTTGCTTTCTCAGGTCCATTAGCAAGTAAGCCTTCATCCAGCAAGCTGTTATCTGCCAGTGGACCTATTGGCTTGGCCGAACGGCCTCTTCTTGAACCTGGATTGGCTTCTGGAACACCAATAACTCAGCCACCACCGACTCTAGATGTATCCTACAGTGCTTCACCTCCCCTTGTTTCGTCACCAAAAATAAGTGAGCTTCATGAGCTCCCCCGCCCCCCTGGCTTATTGGCCTCCAAGCCATCAAGTTCAACTGCATTTGGGCACTCTGCACCCTTAGTCAACAGAAATCAAGAAATGTCACCAAGAAGTCAGAGCCCTGTTCTGGCATCAAATACGGGTTCTCCACTACCACTTCCTCCATTAACCATTCCTCGAAGTTTTTCTATACCTTCCAATAATCAGAGAGCAATGGCACTACATGTAGCCCAGCTACTAGAATCTCCTCAAAGAAAGGGCAAAGGCGATGTGATGTGCTCTCCTCCATTAACACCTCTCTCTCTTTCAAATGCTTCAAATTCTGGGCAAATCAGAGGTAAAATATCTTGTTTAGTAGTAACTTGGCAACTATACTGTTGCCAGATAAGTATCTTATTTCTTTTTCAGAGCTAGTGATAAATTCAGAAGTGGTCCTGATTATGAAGATCTGCCTGAGTCGTTTAATAAGGAGAAAAAAGGGTTACAAGTATAAAGGAAAATGTTGTGTTGGACTTGTCTAATCTTCCACCCTCCACCTGGTCAAATCTTCACTGGAAAACTATGTCAGCTTGGTTGGTTGTTCGGGTGTGGTGGGTTGTCAAGCAATTAAAGTATTCTATAGCTAAAAGAGGTTATAATGGTTAGGAGAATGCATTGATTTTCATGTGATTGCTAAAACTCGTTTCCTCCCCCATTATTTTTGACATCTTAATTTTGGTGGATGCAGGTAGGAGCTGATATATGTAAGCCATTGTAGACGGCGGCGTATTTTTTGATTTTGGCTTTGGGGGTGTAGAGTTTGTTTTCCACAAGCATTATTGCGGGAGTGGGATTTGTACATATGTTATTAATGTAAGGTTTTATTTTGTTCGTTTGAATGTTCACCATGTATCTTACAAGAATGTAACTGGAGCTCCCTGCCACAATTTTGATCTTGCGGTGTTCAAATCCAACCCCCTCACCCCCTTGTAGCATTTGGGGAAGCCTTTGAAAAGAAATGTCAAATGAAGAATGATCCTCAGTTGTGTTCTTTTAAAAGGGTTATAATCTAGTCCAGTCTATTCGTAAGATTCATGTGTGGAGAAAGGCAACATGCACTTGGTGCAAATTAGTTATGACATCACTGTTGTGAAAGAAAAAGTAGCAATGTTTAAGTAGTTTTTGAGCGTAAGGCAGTTTAAATTATCTTTTGATTTAATTATTTATTTATTTTCAGGATCAAAATGCTGACAAAAGATTCATGCGAGAACTAACTTTTTGAGGAATATGAAATGAACTAATGACAATATCTGAATATTTTTCACAAAAGCTGGACGAATAACTGTTGGGAGGAGGACAAATAATTGTAGCATTATTTATTTATATGTCAGGATCGACGATAAACAAAAAGAAATGTAATGAATATTTATTTTAAAAAATTCAAAGATTTGGCAAAAGCGGTCGGGAGTTGGGTTAAAACTAAAACATGCATTCGAACACATACGCAAAAAATAATAAAATTTGACACAAATTATTAGTTTTGATCTCAAACTATTAATGATCACTAATTTTTTTAATAGGGGTGAAGTACACCCTACCAGTGATTAGAACGTACTATTTTATTTGAAGTTGATAACGGGGAAGAAGAAAGAGGGGAAAAATGAAGGCGCTCCAATTGCCTCAGCCATTTGTGGGTCATGCTCGACCTACTAATTGCCATCATCTCAAGCCCAGAGCACTTCCCAACTATGGTGAGCTTCGATTTTAAACTGATATATAGCCTTCGAGTTCAAATCCACCACTAGTTTTCTGGTAACTATCTAATGTAACCAGTCTTTTACCATTTTCAGATTCCACCGCTCAATTTGATCTTTCGTTAACCGTCAAGGTAAGACTAACCAAACATTAGATGGAATGTTTCTTTTTTAACTTATTCAGTTCCTGTGATTCAGAGGAAAGCAGCACAGATTTCCCCAGACTTGAAAGGAACTTGTTTATTCCTTGTGGGTGGGTATTACTTTTCTCCCTTCATCCTCTTTGTTTCATCCCTCCTTTTATCCAGTTTGTCTTACAATTAACTACCTCCAATTTCTTGTGCTCTTTGTCATGGGACTAATTATGCTTTGCCAAAAACTCACTTAATTATGTTTCTTTGAATTGAAAGGAATAAACAGCCCCATCAAATCCAACTCAGCTCAACTTCTTGCAGAGGCACTGCGCTATTATTATTTTGACAGGTCATAAGTTCACGTTTTTTCCCACAAAGATGCTAACCATGTAGTATCTCATGTTGTTACCTTAATCTATTGCAGTGATAGTGTCGTTGAAGAAGCTTTGGGAGGAAAGGATGCTGTCAGGTCCTTTATGAAGACAGACTTGAAAGGATTTCGAGATTCCGAGGTGACTTCCAAATGCCCAAATGCTTTCTTTTACTGCTTCTCTGTGGTGAGATTTATGACTAAAACCAATTTTGCTACTGCAGACGGAGGTACTGAAGCAGTTGTCATCCATGGGTCGCCTCGTTGTTTCTGCTGGGAATGGTTCTGTTCAATGTGCAGCTAATCTGTATGAATGCTGCTGATTATGTTTTTTTTTCTCCGCTGTCAAACCAGAAGATAAAACGAGAAAAGAAAAGAAATGCTTGTTCTTGATCATATCTTGGATTTTATAGGGCGCTTATGAGACACGGCATATCAATATGGATCGATGTCCCCTTGGATATGGTCGCCAAGCAGATTGTGGAGGAGAATTTTCAGCTTCCTGCTGCTGATATAATAAATGGATCATATTCCGAGGTCAATTTCTGATGACTTCGACCCAAATAGCTAGACAAACAGAGATATTTTGGTCATATTTAATGATAATTATCCTCTCTAACATAAAGATGCCTCTTGCTTGTGGATTTCTTCAGCTGTTGCGCTATGCTGATTTTTAGCTTACCATGGTATCAGGTGTTGACTCAATTAACTGCTATTTATGAAGACAGCCGTAATGGATATGCTACAGCTGACACAACTATTGCACTACAGAGTAATTTTCTATTTGCTTCATACTCAGTAGCACTAACATCTCTTTTGCTGCATTTTGACAGCGTATTTATCCTTTGCAGATGTTGCTTCTCGGTTAGGCTATGATACATTGGATGCAGTGACTGCAGAAGATCTGGTTTTGGAGGTAAAAGAAAATTCTTTTTGAAGTGGGAGGATATGTATCTATTTTATTTTATTTTACTTGTTAATTGACCATGTAAGCATTCTGTTTTTTTGTGATTTTAGACTCTGAAGGAGGTAGAGAGATTGATGAGAGCAAAGAAGTTGATGGAAGAAGCTGCCAGGCCATTTTAGTTTTATTCACCACCAATACCAATTATTTTGGTTAGTTCTTATCAACTTTGTTCACAAGGGTGTTTGGTGATTTTCTTTTAATCATCCTTCTAATTAGCTGGATGTCGAATTTATTTATCATTATTGATTTAGAAAAGCTAACATTATTCTGGAGGTCTCATGCCTTGCTCTTTTAGATGATGGCAACCAAACTATTAAGTCACGTGATCCTTTCATTTATTGCATATTTTTCATTTCTACCAATGTTGATAATGATCGTTAGCTGTATCTAACATGTGGTATGTTGAACTATATGTGGAGAAAAGATTAGATCAAATAAAAAAATACATAACAAAGTGTGATATGCATGCTGAATCATGAAGGAAAGTTGCATTTGTGGATGTGACTAAGATGCTGCGAGTAGTCGGAGAGGGAAGATTAAGAAGAAGATAAAGGGAGGGTGCAGAAAAGAGTTAAGGGTAATTCTTAAGAGGTTTTTATTGCAAGGACGTATTTTTTTTACCATGCAGCCTAAAGTGATGTTTTTTTTTCCAGAGGAAAATCAACATTAGCATTACTTCCTGCTTATTGCATTTACTCATTCAAAAGTCATTTTAACCAAATGCAGGTGACTTGATAATGAATTAGAAAAAGTATATTGACCAAAATAATCATATTGAACAAGTCGGTGTACAATTAACTTACAAAAGAAGTTTTAGATATACAACTGAATGCGGTGGTTCTTTATTAGAAGATCTAATGAAAGTTTTTTGATGTTATTCAAATTATTATTTTCAGAATCAACATTTGTTGTTTGGAGCTGAAGTTGGAGAATGATGGCAATACTTGATGCTCTTGCAGTTATATGACTTCTGGTATTGTGAGAGTAATTCTTACTGGTCATGTATGCGAGTATTGTAAATGTTGTACTTCTGTGCACATATATATCTTACTGTCGTCGGATGAAACTCTCTTCTAATTGTTAATTCGCAAACCTCGTTCCAACCACTTTATCTCTCTTCACTCAAACATCGAGCTACCCAGCAACTCGCTCCTCTAAATCTTTGCGCACTAAAATGTTACAGGTATGTCATGCAATCAGACAGATGGATCTAGCTTTTATTCATTGGGTTCAATTGAACATCAATAATTTTAACAAGAGTACAAATATATGTGAAATTCTAGTAACTTTTCAACAAATATCAAACTTAAAACCCATGATTCAAAGGTAAGAGTTTAAAAGGTCCATCAAATCTGAATTATGGATCTGCCTTTGCAATTATATTGCTTTAATTTGTGCAGAATATTTTATGCTCCTAAAATGAAATGTATACTGCAAACTGTATGTATCTACATCCTCCTGTGTATATAGATGCTACTCTCCTACGAGGAAATGCCATTGGGAGATTCTTCTACGACTAGCACCAGATTTGCTCGCTTTCCTCTACTCGATATGAATACTAGTCCTCTTTTTATCCTTGTACGTGCCTGGATGTACATTTCTTGGTGACTTCTCCTCGAGTTGACTCCATAAAAGTAAGTTGTGCAATGTGCAGGCTGAGATTTGCCAGGTGATTAGGAGACATTAGACTCATATAGGTTCGTGAAAGATTTTTGGTTGATGAAAATGTAGGGAAAATGGTAATCTGAGGAAGAGTATAAGGCGCCCTAAAATGAGCATTTAAGAAAAGGGTGGATGTGTGTCTTTACTTTTGGATTGAAAAGAGGGAAGGAATAGAAAGTAAGGCTGTTTTAATGGGTTGACAGAGAGAAGATCCAAATGTTGGTTATAGGTTAAGGAGGCATTGGTCTCCTCGGCATGATTGTTCATCCGTTTGTACCAAGCGTCCAACCAAATTCTTTTTGTTTCTCCTTTAATTTTTCTCACTAATCTAAAGAAATGTGGCTAAATTTCAACAATGCGTTTTGCTAAATTTCATTCTCTCTCTAGTAGCATCATGCTTAGGTTTCAAGAACAAGTTAAACGATGAGATGGGGTAAAAAAATCAATCAAATTCCTTTGGATCACGAGTAGAAAAAGAAGATTCCGATTTACAATTGAAGCATATCTTCAGAGCAACAAAATAAATTTTGCGTGTGGATTTTATTGATATGAGATGTGTGCAGGCGTGGGGTTGAGAGACTTAAGTAGCTGTTCAATGTTGAAGGTAGATTCCATAAAAAGCAAGTGTAGAAGTAGGTTGAAATATTCATGCAAAGAATTGCTTATGTATATTTACCAAAATGGTGATTATATAAGTTGGGTGTTGTTAAAGTGCAAGTTGTGTGTGTATATAGGTAGCTAGTTTTGGAAACTCCGACAGGAGTTGTGATTCCAATTCCCACTACAAAAATCATTTCTTTTGTAACCAGTAAGCCTACTGGTTGATGTCTGTCTGAAAAGAAAAGAGGATGAGTAGTTGTTGACACACCATACCTCAATCTGCCATTTTAGGAGTCATTTTAATGATTCTATGAGCTTGATGTAATGTGATGAGATTTCACTTTGTTTGTTTGTCAGATGTAATTCCTGAATACAAATCACACTCAATCACTTTTTCCTCGAATGAATGTTGTTAAACCACTCTCAAGTACTAGCCATACCTCCCACATCATTCAAACACAACCATGCTTATGTCTTAATTACTCATCAATTACTCAAATCTTTAAATTTATATACCTACTAAGCAATATTTGTATTGTTTAGACATTGTTACAAAATAATACATGGGTATTTTGCACATACTGACTCAAAACTCTTGAACTATCTTGCATTGATACTTATGCTACTTCTATCCTCGCTTGAAATTACTTGCCCTATTTTCTGAAAATAATTAGATAATTTATTTTACTTTTTCTATTTATCCAAATAAATAATTGTTTTTGAAAACTACAAAGCACCTCAATTATAAGGTGATAAAGTAAATATTAAATGAAGAGAGATATATACTCTCTCTCCCATCTCAATTTATGTAGCACAATTGAAATATTGAGATTTGAACTTCTAAATTGGCAAAAAATTGAAGTTTTAAAAAATAAAAAGTATTATGAATCATAATAATTAACAATTTATAAAATTTAAAAGGCATACATAAAGAAATTCCAATAAAAAAAACTTGGTTGACTCTTGAATTTAAACTGTCACTTAAATTAAGACGGAGAGAGTATGTGAAGGTAAAAATAATAAAAAAGCGATTTTTCAAAATAAATATAAAAGAATAAAGTAGCAGAAAAAATTTGAGGAAGGAGGGAGTAACTTAAAATGGCGAACCTTATGTTTGAGTAATAAAACAGGCATTGTGAAGAAGTGTTTATGTTGTAAAATGTAGCCCGGGTATTGCCGAAAACGGAAAAGACGACATACTAAAAATGTAAATTAAGAGCTTTCAGAATATTTTCTTAAAAATCAAGTGTAAGAGATATGCAATGAAAAAAAGGTTTTGTATTAGCATGATTTATGATTTATGATTAATGATATAATAGCAAAAAGTGTACTAAAGGAGGTGGAGGTGATACATAGATAGATACAAACAAATTAACAGCATCCACCTGCTAGTACAGCCACCCAGCACTCTCTCTCTCTCTCCCTTCTGTTGTGCCATATAATCCATCTGTCACCACCTGCTAATGCACTCTCCCACCTTTTATTCACATCACTCCACTCCTATATAACACTAGCTACTTACCAATCTGCAACACCTCTCCGAAGAAAAACAGTAATGGCCGACGCCCAACACAGCCAACTAGTTTATGATTTCTGGAACCAGCAGCAGGAGGATCATCAACCACCTACCATTCCTACACCAAAACCTAAACCAAAACTTCCATCTTCTAGGATGTTCTCTTGCCTCTACTGTTCTCGCAAGTTCTGCACTTCTCAAGCACTCGGGGGACATCAGAATGCTCACAAGCGTGAAAGAGCCGCTTCTCGACGTAATATGTTCTCCACCACCCCTACTTCTCACTCCAACAACAACACTAATATGCTCCGCTTCCCATTTGACGACAATATGCCTCAACAAAACATCATCATCGACGACATGAACCCCTACAATTACTGCTGCCACCTCCAACCACCACCGCCGCCTTCAAACAACAACCTTAACCCCATTTTCTCTACTTCTCCTTCATCCTCGCATGACAGTTTCTATCCTCCACCGAATCATGGATATTTTGCTTCTAGTACTGCTGATGCTCCTACTCTCTCCACTCCCCAGGATTTGTCCTCCATTGATGAGCGCCAGCTGAATCTCGACCTAACCCTTCGTTTGTAGGAGAAATTGCTCTCTGCCTTTTATTAGCCCTTTGATTTTCAGTTTTTTTTTTCTTCTTCTTTTTTAGAATAGCGAGCGAGCAAATGAAGCAAGAGTCAGATCTAATGTATGAATCGCTCCTTTACTAGCTAGAGTGTTAATTCCATGTACTAGTTTAAAACTTTTCTACAGATATGGTCGAGCTTTAGTTTCTTTTCATTTGTGGTTTTACATGTACTTATCGTTAAACAAAGCAAATCCTGTACGCTTAGCTAATGAATATTTCCTCTCTACTTATTCTCTTAATTTATTTTTTTGATCCACTGCTCGCTGCAGAAATAATATAATATTGGTGGTTCCAACTGATTAAAAGTTTTAACTTAAATTCACTGAATCATTTGGTTATTTTTTTAGAAAAGAGCATACACTATATGAAGAAATTTGATGTCAATAATATAATGTGGGTAGTTCTTTATAGTTGCATGCATGCATTGTTGAGACTTGGAAAGGATGTTTGTTAGCAGAGTAATTAATGGGGGGAAAGTGATAGTAACTAGTTATGCTTTCAATTATGGAGCAGAGAAGTGAGTAAAATAAGTAACCAGGTGGGTTGGGTTGGGTTGGCTTGTCTTTATTAATTCATCATCAACTACTTAATTCATTCTCTGCACAGGATAACATATATTTATTCTCTTCTGTCCTGTAGCCCCAACAAAGTAAGCATTCTGTTGAGCTTCAAAACCAAATTCATCATATAATTAAAACAAACCATTCCTAACTTGTTCATTCTTCTGATTTCCTTTATTACTCAAATGTACTAGTTCTGAAATTCCCTACTCTGCAACACAACAACTACTTCCACAATAGGAAATTCAATTAAGTATTTATGTTGTTAATCACATCCCATATATTGAATACCAGTTTTATTCTTAATGGCACTTGTAACATTAGCATTCGTTAGACTTGGTTTTGACCGACTTAGTAATTACCTTCCTATACGTTGGACAACCGATGAAGGGACCACTTCCACCTAAACGTCTTTTGCCTAATCATTTCTGGTCTCTATTTTCCTTTTATTTCTACAGCTAACAATTTGATGACCCTCAAGGTGGTCCACTGCATAAGTGCTAATGGGCATTATTAAAGTCCCAACCAATTAAGCTTAGTTCATGTTATATACGTTTGAGGGAATAACAATCGCTTCACACAAACAAACATAAACAGAAAATTATACGTCGCCATTAGCCCCACCTTATGACTGTGAGTTGCTCAGTGCCGCTATTACATGCCATCCTGATCAATCGATCGCTGCAAAATGCATGCCATCTGTTTTGTACTAAATACCCCAGTAAAAATCAAAACAACATATTTATTTCCTGTTTTTTGTTCTTTCACAGGATATATAAGAAAAGAATCAAATATACATATGTGGGAAAAAAAAAAACAAGTACTATAAATCAAAGGTGGGAACTTCAGAATCAAAGCCATGGCTAGCCTGGTAAGGGAGGCGGGCCATTATATTCCTGTACGGATCATTCTCTCTTTTCTCCTTCAGGTAATCAATGCATCTCTCAACCTCAGACTTCACTTCCAAGTATAATTCATGTGCTTTCTCCCTGCTTTTAAGCTCCTCCTTCCTCCCTGCAAACAAGTAAAACCTCATCAAAGATCCATTACCTCCCAGCATACATGCCAGGTTACAAGAATAAACTGAAATACCTTCTGTTTCAATTGGCTTGCCAAAGTAGTAGTAAAAACGACCAGGAACTTTTGGAAGAATGATTGGGAGATGTACATCTTGGTTTGAAACCTCTCCTTCATTGTCATATCTGTGTTCACATACAATATGGTTTGCACGAGTAGGAAAAAAAGTAACTGTAACTAGTAGAATCAACTTCTTGACCAACTTGTAAGTAGTCCTTATGTGCAGCTTTTGCTCAACTGATTTAGCCTCTATTTCTTCAAAATTAATGTTTTAGGCTAATAAGACACAACATTTTCATTCATAACATTAAACAGCCAATAGGTACTATCCATTACGAGCGCCACTTGGCATGCTAAGTACATGTTATCGCATGGCATGAATTATGTTTTAACTGGTCTAGAAAGGTTGAACATGTTAGATTTTTAACAGTAAAGGACATTTCTAGTCTTCTAGCAAGAAGACACAGACCACCATGGATTTCCACCTAGCGTGCAGGAAATAAACTTTCGAGTATTAAAGATAGGCGCATTGGCTAATACAAAACAGAGACTTTTTTTGGCGGGGTGAAGCTTATACAACATAGAGACTTAGGGCATGGTTGGAAAGAGAAGTAATTTTCCATGAAAATGTTTCCTGTGAAGAATTCCATTTTCAGTGTTTGGTAATTTGGAAAACTGTTTACTAATATTATTATTAATCTTTAATATATCATTTTTATGGGAAACATTTCCCACTCGCCAACCGAACACCGGAAAACATTTATCTTGAAATATGACTTCCACTCCATACCAAAGCACACTCTAAATCAGATAAACTTAATGAAAGAACAAACTCAATACCTTAACTTCTCCACCTCACTAGTTAACTCCTCTATGCGAGCCTTGAGATAGGGAATCTTCATCATGTCATTATAATCAACAAGCATCTGATTGAAAAATTGATGAATGAACACAAGGATGAATTTTGTGATACAAAAGTTGCTATTTCGTCCAACAAGGAAAACTATCTCAATGTTAATCACAGCAGGTTTAGAATAACAGCCAGTCATATCTTTTCACATGCTTGAACTAATTTCCTCTTTATCTTCCAACCTAAAAGCAATAGAGCATTTTCTCCATGCTCTAAATTGAGTTTTGGAAGAACGTTTTAGTAGTGAAAGTCTTTTTGTAGTGAGCAAAATAAACCAGCCAAATAATAGCTAAATTTTCTGCTTACGGAATTTCTTTCTTAGAATCTATTTATGCTAGTTACTAGACACGTTTTGATATATCCATTTGAAAAAATAAAAATAAAAGTTCCCCCTTTCAAACCATCTGAAGTGGATAACCTCAGCACTAGAAAAAAACTAAATGATTCAATTCAACTATTAAAACACTGTTGGTGAACTGACGCCACAAGCTGTTCTGTCCCATCACACCTGATCCATTCTTCCTTCAACAATGATTTTGATTTTTGTCTGAAGTATTCAACATTGCTTTAAGCAATTGTTTTTATATTTATATTTCTTAATGTATTTATGCATTCCAAACAAAAGAAGCTCAACTTTTGTAGTAAAACTGATCCACCAGAATAGATGTTAGTTGCACGTTCTGATTAACAATTTCAAAAAAAAAAGGAAGGCAGGAAGGGGAAGGGGGGGCTAACTCGTTAGACTACCTGGCCAATATCATCTTCTCCCACTGTACCAAAGGGTATAATTTTTGCTCCAAATCTAGCTGCCATCCTGACAAATTCAGACCGTTCTGGCCAGAACAATTTGTACTCCTCCCCCTGAAGATAGAAGACCAAATTTAGAAGAGCAGCATGCTCTTATCTTCTGCTCATTGGCTAAATAATAACCTTAATCAACGTTTAGAACTGCAAGAATTACTGCTATTATTCCAAGTCAACCCATACTCGACCAAATATCTTGCAGCAACTTATTTCAGTACTGTACTTATCAAGCTTTCCTTAGAACCACCGACAACAAATATTGAAAAATCACAAGGTTGTAAATTTCAATTTTGTTTCGTCAATATGGGAATGACCATTTAATTCTACATTTTTATGATGGGTATGGACACACAAAGTAAACTAGTACATAATTACTTGTAATATGTAATGCTTACAGATGAGAGATTCAATTTTCAAACAGCATTGTTAATTTTCTATCATAATAAATATCTACAGATCATGCATATATGCCAGAGAGACGTGTATTTTTATGAACAAGATAAAACTGCTACTACAATTATATTAATTACACTAAAGTTTAGCCTAAGATACAAAATCAATTGATCTGGTGGACAGTGTAGTACAGATTCGACCTTAGGTTTTAAAGAAACAAAAGGTTAGTTATCTACTCATTAAATGTTTCAGATGACTTCATGATTCAAGTGGAAAAGAGAAAAATCAGAAGAGTTAATCACAAACTTTTTAAGAAATGCTTAGATTCTTAAACAAAATATAAAATTCTTTTTGAAAGTAACATTTATCGTATCTAATATTGACTGCACTGAAGTCAGTAAATACAGAAACATTTTGAAAAGAGGTCTTCACAAGATGCTTGAATTAGATAATACCTTCCGATGAAGAGCTTCCCGCATCCCCCCAGGGTACAGCAAGACATGGGATTTTGATGATAAAAGTTTATAAAAGTTAGTTGCCGACACAGGAACCGCACCCATAAATCGGTAATCATCATACATTGATAACACAGGCATTAATCCCTCTCTTAGTCTCTTAAACATCAGCGGATGCGCTATGCCTCGCAGGACAATATTATGTTCATTCCACAAACGGGACACCAAAGGAACTAATTCAAGTCCAAGCATCATGTGGTAACCAACAAGTAAGACGGGACCTTCAGAAGGAATTCCAGTCAGACCCCGAACAATATCCCCATTCTCAAGAGTTGATATCATCACAGGGTTGAAGGCAATTTCCATCCACCTGTGTTTTAATCAGTCACACAAGAAATAATGATCAAATAAACTTGCAGTAATTGTGTTATTTATCAAATGAATGAAGTACGTAATTGTGTTATTTATCAAATGAACTAAGTACACATTAATATCAGATGCACAAAAGTTGATACACTATGCCAACAAGAGCTTCTGATTAGCTTACCCCTAGTTAACAGTCCAAAGGTAGCATCTTATATGGAAAAGCTAGACCACCAACGAATACATTGTCAGCATGGAATCTCACAAACTAGATACCATATATATGCACATAGAGTTCACTGTAAATGATCAGGAAGCAAATTATGCATCTCTAAAGTCAACTTCCGACTGGTTAGTGGTTAGTGCTGAGAATATAATTAAATGATAAGAGTGTGTTGTCTCTAAAAGCTTAAGCTTTTAGATGAGATGGTCACACACTTCAATATGGTATCAGCCCAGGCAGAGACCTAGGATCAGATCTCACCACCACCCAGTATAAGAATGAATTTCCATCGGCTTGGCCCATGATAAAAGAATCAAGCCCTCACGTGAGGGGGCGTGTTGAGAATATAATTAAATAATAAAAATGTGTCCTCTCTAACAGCGTAAGCTATCAGATGAGATGGTCACATACTTCAATAGTTAGTGTGTTCCAACATAGATCAGGACAATATACCTGTATGGTTGATACACGCTGTCAAACTCAGAAGTGCTTGGTGGCACAAAATCTCTAACGAAATCAAGGTGTCTTCCACGTCGATAAAAATTGGCACCCATTATGACAGTTACCAAATTAAAGTCTGCTTCCTGCACAAAAACTTCAACTCATCATATATCCCAGAAAAGATATTTTTGCATAAGACTTGGTATGGATGCTTTAAAAGTTGGAGTAATATCTTTGTGGGGACTCGAAGTAACCAGTTCTGCGTATGCAGCAACTAAGAGCATATAGGTAGGCTATTTGCAGGACCACGTAACCTATTGTATACACTGCCATGGGAACTGAATCTTTTCTGTAGGAAGTACGGCATGTAATGTGCCACCAGTGACATTTTTATGGAATCATACTGACAGAGTAATTCTGTTGGAACGCAACAGTTGCACTTTTTATCTTCAATCTTTTCAAAGATAAAAAGTAAGTAAAAAATTGCTATATCAGGACTGTACCATACCAGATAACCTAAAGTACAACAGATCATAGAAAATAAGAGTAAAACCTATAAACTTCAGCTTGTATACAAATTGCATGGATGATTCCAAGTTGGAAGAGTGCACTGGATATCCCAATAATCAAAAACACAAAATGAATGACAAGGACCTACATTTGCCTAAGCAACTAGAAAGCACACAACTGCCAGGAAACTGAAAGTTCCAAAGACAGCAGCCTTGCTATCATCTCACCTCACTATTCCTATAACCTAAGTTGCTCGAACTCTCCAAAAATGTTGCCGCACCATGTCGGATCATTCAATGATACACTACTTTTGGAGGATCCGACACGCATCCGTCGACAATTTTGAAGTGTCCGAGCAACATAGCCTATAACTGATGCTTGAGGTCCCATCTCCTGCTTCACTTATTCCTAAGCTTATTCAGTCATTAAGGGGCTTGTTCTTTTCTCCACTTTACTGAAAGGCACTCTCTTTTTTCCTTTTTTTGTCATTAAATAAGCTCAACGAGACTTCAGGCACAGAGTTTTTGCAAAACTCTATTTATATTTGATGCATAGTCTAATCAAGACATTCTCTGCTTTGTTTAGTTGTTTGTTGACAAAGATTTTTCTAAAGACATTCCATTAACTATTACCATTTGCATAAGCAGTTCTGAATATGGCATAGAGCAAAAGTAATTTGTGGAAAGCTGGAAAGAGAAATTGGGTCTGAAAATGTTTGGAAAAGAAGAATGGCCTACCAAGAGAATAGCATGCCCACTGTTATTAAATCTCCGGATCTCACAGTTTGGAAGCATCTTGCGAAGTTTCTCAGATTCCTCTGGGCTGGGTACCAAGTGATCCTTTCCACTGCATAGCAATATAACTCATAGTCACACATAGTGGCAGTCGCAAAAGCTAACCTGAATTGGATATTGCTCAAATGTCCAGACTAAGAAGAAAATGCAACAATTCTAGTTTACACTGACAAACTTCTGGTAAAGATGACAAGAGAGAGAAAATCAACTATCTCCGGGGAGGGAGGAGGCATTTGAAAAATCTCTTCTTTCATCAAATTTTACCAATGACACACTGGAACTCCGAAGAATTACCTCGAGAGTACTAGAGTCTGAGCTCTGACAGCATGGAGACGAGAACTGACAAAAGACGCGGCTGATTTGAGCATCTTCAGCCGCCAGATAAGTGTTTCTACAGGTAAAACATCAGCCAGCACCTGCGACCGTTTTCATCATTTTCTTGTTCAAACTGACAACAAGAACAAACTCCAACTGAAAATATCAACTAATAATGGTTGTCTAACTTAAATGTCTTCGATACTATTAAAGTGTCAAAGCTAGAGCGAGAAAGGATAACATCAACATGGATTAGACATGGTGAACGAAACGGAATCTTATCAATGCTAAGATGATCCCGTAAAGAATAAACTGATGAAAATGTCCAAATGCAACAATTTCTTTCTAGGGTGACCGAGCTTTAAGATTAAGAGCAATGACTTTCACATTTAACTTAATGAGTTTAAAACTTTTGGAGCTTACAGATAAGTAGGACGAAAATGCTACATCACCGCGAAATAACTCTGCTACTGCTTGTTGCAAAGGGTATCTGCTGCCTGGAATTGCCACTGCTGCCCTTGCAGGAACCCCTAATCATTGTAATTAAATCAGTTGTCAATTTTCATCTAAAAGTTAACCACAAAGTAAACTCAATTAACCAATTTAAGCAAGAAAAATGGCAAATAACCACTGAAGTTATTTAGTTCCAATCAACAACGACGACTCAATCCCATGCAAGCTGATCGGCCTTGTGAATCGTTACTCCATTTTTGAGCACTTCATATTTCAATATTAAGGAGGTATTTAGTACCAATGAACATAATAACTGAAATTACAGGATGT
The DNA here is from genome assembly GCA_029948455.1 of Solanum rostratum. NCBI lineage: Eukaryota > Viridiplantae > Streptophyta > Magnoliopsida > Solanales > Solanaceae > Solanum > Solanum rostratum. The sequence goes on along the minus strand of CM057056.1, from coordinate 349,977 downwards.
AATTTATTCGTGTAAGCTCTAAAAGAACAACTCTACCTATGTGGTAGTGGTAAGGTCTGCGTACATCTTACCCTCCCCAGACCCCACTTGTGGGATTTCACTGGGTATGTTGTTGTTGTTGTTGTAAGCTCTAAAAGAACAAGTGATGATGTATTAACTCTGAAAAGATGCATATGAACATATACATATACTTTATTAAAAGAAGTTCAAAAAACAGGTTGCAATAACAAGATGAGGTGTTTTGCTAGATCGATTGCTTTTTAAAGAATTATGCATACAGCAAACAGAGCTGACTGATTTGTTCAATATTGGGATTAAGTTCTACGGGTTACTGGTTTTTCTGGCTCAGTAGTCAAATTGTTCAAGTCGAATGAAAGTCTTGTAGTGCAAGTTAGAAACAAACAAGACCATAATAAGTTGCTGTACATTACGAATGAAAAGTATGCGTTGTCTCAACAAATATACACATCTTTTGGAGAAAGATACAATGTGCAGTATGAGATGTGTGATTATATCGAGTGAAGTAGATAGGCAAGTAAACATCTTAAGTAGTGATTGGAGAGCATATTTCCTCGTACAACCTAAAAAACAACTCAAACAATTCTAGCCAACAAGATTTCTAATAAAAAGATTCAGAAGAAATAATAGTCCTGAAGTTAGGACCATTTATCTACCAATGGAGTTAGGATCATTTATCTACCAAACCAAACAGTTCACATTTCATCTAGCATGGTAATCAAGGATATGCAAGAAAATCAACTCTTTTTGGTAGATTTCTGGAAAATGAGTTTGAGAATATTTAAAAAACACTAACCTTATATGGAAAAATCATTCAGACAAACAGTTTTTATAAAAAAATCAAAACAAACTTAGTTTTTGGAAACTTAAAAACAAATACTACCAAAATATACAACGAAGAGTTGAACTATTATACTCATAAATCAGAGGATGAAGGTAAAATAACCTGCCGTCACACTTAGCAGTTTAATCATGCTTCGATGGAGTTGCTCAGGAATAACTTCTGACAACGTTATCAGATTTTGCAGCTGAGATTCACGTAGACGCGTGGCTGAGACACATAATTGCAATAAGAATTATGAAATGATTCAAGCGATATAAAATTTTCTCGTATAATGATAGTGACATGCTTTTGAACCTGGGTTTGCCAAAATTAGTGCAAGATCAATATGAGGATTATGAGCAGCAACAGCAAGTGCTAGGCATCCCCCAAAAGATTCTCCAAGAAGATAGATGGGACGTCTTGGTGCATGGTGATGCTCTGATCTAACAGTTGCTTCAACCAGGTACACCAGGTCTGAAGGACAGTTAAATGGAAGAATATCTCACTGTTGCTTTCATATCAAATGATAAAACAAGCACACACAAGTTTAAAAAGAAAAACTGCTTAATATGAAACAGGATAGCTTTGTCTAGTAACATTGTTCAAACTTTAAAGTGGACACAAGTTAAAACAACATAAAATACTGTAATACATCCTCAGATCATCACTTCTGAATTTCCATGTGGGATTATACAACGAGACGAAATTTAGGGACAACAGCACTTACTGCCATCTCCACTCTTTAAAATATTCTTTTCCAGATGTTTGGTTTCCATCTGTTAATATTCAATCAAGCAATTTTGCCTAAGAATACAACAGGTATGAGCAAGGAGAGACCTGAGAATGATGTTCGATCTGTAACTGGAACATGGAGACACCATATATTGAAGATCCTTCACGTATGGAGAGCACCGCCCAATAAGCAAAAAGGAAAACGGAAAAAAGAAGAATAAGATAACTTAACAGGACATTTTTGTCTAGTATAACACAAACATCAAAAGGAGAAGAGTAGTGCTGAAATCATGCATTTACATCGTGCCAAAAAATTCAATAAACAAACTTACCTTCCAAGTCTTTTGTGATGCTTTATTAGGCCAAGTCCAACGCCATCAATCCCTGAAATATTCCGAGTAAATAAAACCTAGCTTAATTAACTTACCGATTAGCAATTTAGATAATAAACGTTGATACAAAGAAGGGTATCTGTCTAGCGTGTCCGACAATCATTTACAAACTTTGCTAGTTGAGAGGATGGTTGTTTCTGCTATATTGTCCATTCATTCAAGATCTATAGAAAATGAGTGAAGTTGGTGGTTGCAATCAAATCACCTGGTAAGTAGAGCAATAGAGGCGAGTCTTTGATAGGAGCAGCGCACTCCAAGGGGGAAAACCAGCGCGGTGGCCCACCGTCGGATGCGGACGCAACCATATCCTTGCTCCATTCCATGTAATCTTTCATAATCAAAGTAGTAGTTCGTTGGAGCTCAGTGAAGTCAGTTATGGAGTTGCTGGACATCGACGTTGGCAGTACAGAGGCAGCTGATCTCCCAGCAATTTTGAATCTAGCGGAGGTGACGCGGTGGCATGAATTCCGATATGAGAGAAGCGGCGAAACACCGGCCACTGAGGAAATAGCCGCCATGGATAAAAATCAAATAAAATGCCTTTCGCTTTTGCGATATGTCAGAAAGCTCTCTTACCCATCTTCCTCCTCGCCTTTATACTCCACTCCTCTACTTTCTGGTTCTTCATAAATAGACAATCATAAAACAAAACCAATAATGACTATCCATTTCTACACACATCATGACTTTGCTTCCAGATATTTTATTATATTACTGAATATGTTACATTTTTTATTTAGTTTGACTAGAAAAGAATAAATTGGGAGAGTAGTAGAACATTGAATTAACGCAGACTGAATGGGAGCTAGGATTGTTTCAAAATCTATTACTATTATAAATGGAATTTAAATGACCCCTTCAAAAGAATAGCTCAATAAATAAAATTATGAAACCTATGAATATACAATTGCTTGATCATGTAGGTAAAGCCAAACATTATTAGCTCATCCACATGCTAACTGTCACGTGTCTAGTGGGTGCATGCCACGCTATTTCTACCTTTGAAAAATGCTAGCGGATAACAATATTCGTGACACAAATTTTGTCCGGCCGTAAGCAACTGAACACATGTTTGGACATGTACTATAATTGCTTTTCAACATGGTCATTTTGAGATTTCAAATATATAAAATCTGATTCATAAATTTATTGGAGTATTTAGAAAAAAGATTCATTCTAATGCGAAAAGATTGTTCATATTAGATGAAATAATTTTATTAAAAAAAATAATTACTTCATAATATAATTGACTAATAGATTTTAATGTGTATTTGATAGTTTATAATCATAAATGTTGACATCCGGAAGGCGCAACGTCGTGACAACTCGTAAAAAATAATAAAAAAATTTAAGAGAAAATTTTTAGAAAAAATTAATTTGATTTTGGAGTCGTCACTTAATTTTAAGAATAATTAGAAAACCAATTAATTATTTATAAAAATATTCTCCGAACCAAAAAATTCCGAGTAGGGATTCACGTTATTCCAAAGGGAAGGCATGAGCCCCCTTCAGAATCAACAACTGTGGGTCCTGACTAAACTCATTTTTTCAAATTAAAGAGATAGAAAATATAACACAAGTATAAAAATCAGGAGATATACACAAAGAATAAACTAAATAATAGTCAATAATATACACAATAATGAATAAATTAAGATTATTTTGTCTTTTAAATGGGGAAACCTTGAAATTCGACTGATAGATTTTTCACTGGCTAGGTTTAGCAAATAATGAACTAAAACTAGAAAACTTGATCTTAACATGTAACAGAAATGAATATAAACTAATTTTTTCCGTCTTTTTTAAATGGAGAGCCCTCAAAATCCGACGGATAGATTCATCATTGGCTAATTTCAACATCTAATGTACGAAAGTTGAACTAAAAATTTTCTTGAATTTTAACAATATAAAAAATATCAATCTAAATAAAAAAAAAATCGTCTTTTGAATGGGAAGACCTTGAAATCCGACGGATAGATTCGTTATTTAACACATAAAATCGCATGAAAACAATGTAAAATAAAATGCAATAGCCTGAAAATAATAATTAAATGATAGTAACCTAACTCATTGAAAATTTTAACCAAAACATATGAAATTAATCTAAATGACCACATAGTGGCAAGATATTGAACAAAATAAAGCAACACTTGTTATGAAAATGAGAAAAAATAACAATAAACACTAAACACAAATAACTAAATCAGCCATACAGACTATTCAAATTACTAAACTGACCAAATACATAAATTAAAAAAAAAAACAAAAACAAACATAAACAAACAATTTAAAAAGTCTATGGCATTCTGAATAACAAGTGTATTCCACATAATAATAATAAAAAAAATGAAAAATCAACCTCTTAACTAATAATAGTAACCCACTAAATGTATAAAGCTGAAAGGAAACAAATCATAAGCTAAACAATTTACATGAACACGAAAATAACTATCATATAATTAACCCCCAAAAATATATATATAGATACATTATCCAGTAAAACAGAGCAAGGATTAAATTACTCAACAAAAAACAAGCAGAAAAAAGAAAGAAAGAAAAGGAAATACAAATATATATAAATAATTTTGTTGGAGTTCATACCTCCCCGAAAATCGAAAATGGAGCAAATTTTGTGAATTCTTCCTATAAACTTTGCCTAACAATTTTGTGAAATAGAGGCTATGTTTCCAAAAATGATTGTTAATCAGTCCGAAAGATCAAAGATCAGTTCCTTTTGGGCCATTTGTGAAGTTAAGCCGATGGGCCGATTGGAAACTTGGGCTTAATGCATGATGCTAAAGTACAAAGAGAAGTGGGCCAATAAGACCAATACACGTGTTCCATCTCCGATGGAAATTGCTAAGAAGGCTCCCTCTGTAAAAAGTAATAATAATAATAATAATAGACGAGCAGCAGCGGAACAGTCTGTGATTTTCTGAATCTGAATCTAAATCGGTGTTGAGCTAGCATGGCGGACTGTGCGAGGAAGTTCCTCCTAGCTACGGTATTAGCTGTATTATGTTTCTCATGGACAATCGCAGCCTCCGACGGACCATTCATTGTCGCACACAAGAAGGCCTCTCTTACTCGACTCAAACCCGACATCGAACGTATTTCCATCTCCATCGACATCTACAACCAAGGATCTGCGTATGCTTCCCCTTTTATTTGCTCAGATCCCAACTTCCTTGTTAAATAGGCATATCTATTCTCAAGATGCCGGTCCTAAATCTATCATATCTACCTTTTCTTTTGATTTAATTTTAGTTAGTGAATAAACTTTCCATAATAGGAAAAGGATACTCATCATTAATTGTTTTATCCGACCTGCATTTATGGAGTCAAAGCTAATAAATACAACCATAGTTTGCTTAATCGGTAAGGAAAGAAAGTTATACTAGCCTAATCACAGTCTTCATTTTGTCCCCTTTCCAAAATGAGGTGCGGATTCTCCTAATTTGATTGTTTTATTGGGTTATTAAATGTAATTAATTGAATTATCTTCCTTTTTTTTTGTTTTCTTTTCCCTCCCCATTGTCATATAGGGGAAGTGCAATTTCATATCGATAAATCAGATTTTTTTCTTATTGAAATCCCCATGAGGTTTTTCTATGCTGTTACCTTCTTTAAGGTGCATCATCCTTGGAAAAGGAGATGACAAATTGTGGAATGATCTTGACTGGAATCTCTTTTTGACTTTACCTCCCATCCTCAGTAATTAAGCATTATATTCGGGCTAATGAGTTTAGATTAGCTTTCATCTTTGTATGTTGTCATCTGATATTTGTGGTTTAAAATTGTTGTTAATCCTTTTGACCCTTCGGGGTGGCCCAGTGGTTTGGGCTCGGGACTTCCACAGTGGAGGTATCAAGTTCGAAACTCCTAGCTAGCGAAAGCGAGGGTTTTGCCTTCTGGGTCGAGCTTGTCGCACTAGGCTTGTCTAAGGCATGTTACCTTTCTTTTAGCGGAGGCTTTACCCGTACGCTCCCAAAGAGTAGCAACTGTGGATTTCCCTTGTCATAAAAAAATAGTTGTTGATCCTTTTGGGTGTAGTAAGACCCTTCTTAATGCTTGAGATTGCAATTTTAGTTTGATGCAACTGAGTTGTTACCAGCAGGCAACAACTAGTAAACATTATAAAGCTCGATAAATTAACACTGAGATGAATTAAATGAAACATTAACTGTTTTAGTTCCAGATTTTGCTTGATAATAGGAGGTTGTAGCTTATTTGAAGTCCAAAATCACTGTCTACTTAGCTGCTAGCTTTTTTTGTGAAATATGTTAAGGACAAACTAATTGCTTAATTAGTTTTACAATCTGTTTCCTGATATCCTATCTTCTGACCCTTGATTTATCTAAGAATCCATCTATTGCTTAATGGCCTCCTGAAGATTTAATCAACATATATATTTTTATGTGCAAGGAAGTATAAGGGTTATCTCTGCATTGTGAATTGTGGGAACTTGAGACAATGTTTCTGTGAGTTAGATTTCCATTTCTTCAGGACAGTAAAGCACCACTACTGTTACTTGGTTGAGCGCTAGCTGTTCCCCAGTTTCTCCAATATGTGTGGACAAAATTATTATGCGAAATCGCATTATTTATGAGGGGCTTTAATCACATGGCTCATCTATTGCCTAAGATAGTACAGGAGACTAAATATTTAATGGATGCAATATGTTATGTGCATCTTGATGATCAAGTTTTGTCCTCGTGTCTTTCTCTCTTTATTTTTACCTTTTAAAGTATGAAAAATTAGAAGCTGCATCATCTAACTAGTGTCTTTGTTTATTTTGTGAGAAACTTGGACTATATATTAGAAATTGGTTAGGTTGTGGGAAAATTGGTTTTGTTTCTCAGCAAACAAAATGTGTGTATTCAGATTTAGTTTTCTGTAAAATTGGTTCTGTTTATTTGAAGATGGTATTCTGTATATCAAGAAAACCATTGTATACAGTTAGAAGCTTTTATGGGTGCAACAAATGCTCCCTCTATCCATCTTGACTTGTCCACTATACTAAAAATGGATGTCCAACAATACTTGTCCACTTTATGAAATCAAGAGATAATTTTACGCTTAGTTCCTAATTTACCATTATCAATAATTATAGTTTTCCTATTACATTTTTCAAGGCATTATATTTATTATATTCAAAGAGTGATTTGGTAAAATTACCCCTATCATTTGTTGTTTTCTTAATCCTTGTGCAAGTCAATAGTGGGGAACTATTGTTGGACGGAGGGAGTAATATTAAAACCAGAAAAATCTTTATCTACTTCTAAACATGCTTCATGCATATAGATTTTATAGTCAATATTTGTGAAGGACAAAATCAATTTAAAAGCCATCCTTGTGTGCTTTACAGACAATGCGTGGTCCATAATATTGCTCTTATTGTTTTCTAAATTTTGAGAAAACTTCTGTGCAGACAATGTTTAGAAAAAATATCCTATTTGTCTGGGTGTAATATCAATAGACTCCTGTATTCAAACTCTCCAGCCAGCACGTGTTTTAGATAACACTATGTACCTTAGTCTTTCTCCACCAGATCAATCTGTCTGGATTTAGGTAGCAATGGATGATATTGCTGTAGGTTATCAGAGAGGAAAGGTCACTTTTTTCCTTGATTGGTAAGAGGTAAATAAGGAAGTGCTAAGTAAAGGGATTTGGAAACCCTCCAAGTCAGCTGTTTGGATCCCTTCTGCTTGATGAGAAAGATTTTAAACAAGAAAACGCAGTCACCTTGTCATAAAATTTGGTTGTTAAGTCATGGGGGTAAGATAGTAACCACTAGTGATATTTGGTGAAAATAGAATTTTCCATCTAAATAATAATGTGTTTCTTACTTCCTTTTCATGTTAAACGATGAAGTACACTCTGAAAGGAGGTTCCCTCCCAATAGATGTCAGGAGGGAGCAAGGTGTGATTGCTTTCTCTCTCGTACATTTCGAAATGATTCAAACCTTGTGCTCGTTCCTGAACCGTGTGTGTGATAGGCTAGTTCCTTGGCTTCAATGTGGTGAAAAGTTAGAAATCTAAGAATCTCATTAGCTAATTAGACAGTGACTTTGCAGGATTCCTTTTACCTTTTCTTGCGCAATCGACACACTCTAAAGTGTTCTCGAAGATCTACCTCTAGATTTCTGCCAGTTGCTCTCTGGATTATTATTTACCAATGATGTGCCTTTGACATGAAAAAACTCTTTTTGTTCAGGACGGCATACGATGTGAGTCTTTATGATGATAACTGGTCTCAAGATGTATTTGAAATTGTCGCTGGTAACACATCCATGTCATGGGAAAGGCTGGACGTGTGAGTCCTCTTTAACATTTGTGTCATCTATTTAATTTCTTTAGCTCGTCTCTTTTTCATGTTGGTTTATATGTCTGATGTCAGTGGGGCTTCTATCTCCCATTCCTTTGAGTTGGAAGCTAAGAGAAAAACAGTGTTTTATGGAGCACCAGCAGTCATTACATTCCGTATTCCCACTAAGGCTGCTCTACAGGTTTGACATTCTTGCTTATATGCCTCTACTTGGCATGCTTGATATGGACGATGTTGATCAATAGTATTCTTGTTTTAGGAGGCATTCTCAACTCCAATCCTCCCCCTTGACATACTAGCTGATAAGCCTCCAGAGAAGAAGTTTGACTGGGTAAGCGCTCAAATACTAGTAGCTGCAGCTTCATAAACTACAGGATACATTTTTGTTGATTATAGTTTTCTAAGAATGAATTTCCTTTTTTGCATGGACTGTCCAAAACTCTTGGTGAATATTCACAGGCAAAGGTATGACATCTTCCTACAATAATGTTTGGATTTGATTATGCCTTACTGTTACGTAAAACATACAAAAACTGGAGAAATACCCCATTCTTAGGTTATCAATCAATATCTGATTTAGTAAAAACATGTCTGAATTGAGAAAGAATGATGGATGGAAAACGTATCTTATAAATATCTCTCTGATGGCACCCCTAAGTTCAACATGTAAAGTTGAATCCAGAATTTCTGCATCTTACATGTCCCATGTGCTTAGCACTTAATGGAATTATTTGAAAATTATGGGAATGAGGACCTCATTTTATGTCACCTTGTTTACAGAAGTTGATGGCAAAATATGGTTCCTTGATTTCTGTGATCTCAATCGTGGTTTTATTTGTCTACCTGATTGCGAGCCCATCAAAGTCCAATGCTGCAAAGGCAAGCAAGAAGAAACGCTGAATATGAAGTAGCTGGCGTGCAAGTTGGTCATTATTCAGGCAAGAATGCTTGGAACCTTCAGGCTTATCCTGTTTGTCCTTGTTATTCAAACAGTTTATGTACCAGTTTTAAACTTTTACACTTGTAACAACATCCAAGCAGGTAATTAGACTGAGATGTTAGTCTTCGGCAGATCTCTAAGCTAAAATTTTCACTTTTATGAGAATTTTGTACTGGGTTCCTTAAATACCTAATTTTTTTTATTTTATTTTTTGTGGTTGGCTTGCTCCTTAAGCATCAGCAATATCATTTTCTTAACACTTCCAATTGTGCCTTTTCATTATTTAGAGGTGCGAAATATTTTGCTCGCAGATGATGGATCGATTAGAATTATTTTATCTCACAAAGAAGGCCAGGTGTAAGGTTCTAATCATTTTAGGATGCTTTGTGATATTATAGTTAACCCGTATTTGACTCTTTCTTTGGATATATGCAGTATTATGTCATCATGCTGATGGGTAAATAAAGCCTAAATCCTTATTTTGAATGCCTAAAAATATGTTATGGAGACATAATATGTATCAACTTATGAACTGCAAGGCACTCTAAAATTGCTTGAATATGGTTCTAAACAAAACCATAAGAAGCATTCTTGTCTTGCTCAACGGTTGCCAAGCTTTTGAAAGAAAAAGTTGTGAGTAGATCCAGATTCCAGATAGTAGAGGAGAGTGTGATTTTCCCATTAATGCTTATCGATAGCAAAATTCCCTGTTTTACTCACCTGACGCTTATCTATCCATCCCCGAGGTACAAGAATGGCCATTTAGTTGATAAAGCGAACGAGGGGACAGAATACTTAATTACATGTATCGTTGAGGATAATGCAGCAAAGAATTGACGCTAATATGTATTGATTTGGCCCTCCACCAGAGGAATCAAAGACAGAGCAAAATGCCTAAATTGTAGTACTACACAGAAAAAGAAAAAAGTTGTAAAATTCACCAAGAAGCAAGGACGAGTAGGTGGAGTATCGGATGCTGAACTAACCAAGTGCTCCACACTACGGTACAAGAGACTCTCTGATTGCTAATTTTCATTCTTCTAATGGTAATAATCTAATTTGTTTTCTCCAACACACGATATGGTGGGTGCTGGAAGAGATGTAATGTTTGCAAATGGAAAAGCTCTAAATGAGAAGATATCTCCCCAGAAAGCCATTTATTCCTTTGACAAAATTGTTCTCATTACAACACATAAATGAAGCGGATTGAGCCTTGTCATCTCCAAGGTGAATTGGCAAAGACCCCACCCCCAAATCCAATAGAGGCACGGCAGAATTTACCCTGGGGCTTGTCAGGGTTGGACATCTGGCCACCAGAGTTGACTCATTCTAGTTTTATTTTTTCATTTTAGTGACTATATATTTTGGTATCTTAACAGCCAAGATGAGTTACTTGAAAAGAGGAGCCCCAACGCTATGCTTCAACAGCAGGTTCACACACCGAAGGCGCAACGTTGTGACAATTTGGAAAAAATAAAAAAAATTAAAAAATTATTTTTAGAAAAAATAATTTAATTTTTAAATCGTCACCTAATGTTAAGTACTAATTAATTATTGACAAAATAGTCTGCGAATCAAAAGATTTCAGTTAAGGGTTCAAGTTATTCCGAAGGAAAGATATTAGCACCCTTCAGAATCCATAACTGTGGGTCCAAGGAGGAGATACACAATATAACATAAGTATAAGTAAAATTTATGAAAATCCCAACCTTTTTTATCCAAATATCAATTTTTCCCAACTTTTTATAAAAATTACTAAAATCCCAACTTTTCTAAAAATTCCATTTATTTTTGATACCTCATTATTATATTTTTTATTAAAGAATATAATTAGTACAATTTTATAAATTTAGGAGTCTATTTATTGTCAATCACCTTTTACATGTTAATTTTTCCTTTTTTAAATCCATTGTTTTTTAAATTTTTGTTTTTTGATATTTATCTATATTACAGTTACCTTTTAAACATTTAAATTTTCCTTTTTCAATTTTTTCCAACTTATCTCTCCTGAACGTTTTTTCCATCAACTGCTCCATCTCCATCTCCATCTCCATCTCATTATTCCTTGTTTGAATCAACAATGGAATCTATTCCGTCTTTTAGTCTTGGCCTCACTCAAGATGTTGAAAGTGGTGAAGAAGTCGACATTGCCAATGTCGACCAGCACAATAGTTCCGGCGACGAGGCCGGCGAAATATCTCAGCTAATTGATTTCTTTGTTATTTTAACTGGTGGGGTGGTCAAAATGTTACATAATTGTTTGAGTATTCTTCTTTCACAGTTGATGTGGATACCTAACAACTTAAGTATTACTGCTAATTAAGTATTTGATAACTGTTATGTTAGGGATTTGAAAGTTGATGTAGATACCTAACAAATTAAGTTAGCTTGATACCTCAACTAATTGATTTCTTGATTTTTTGCACTGGTTGGTTAATGTGGATACCTAACAAATTAAGTAGAATTGCTACTTAAGTAATTGATACCTATTCTGTAAGGGGGTCTGAAAGTTGATGTGGATACCTAACAAATTAAATATGATTGCTACTTAAGTATTTGAGGCCTATTCTACAAGGGGTCTGAAAGTTGATGTGGATACCTAACAAATAAACTAAGCTTGATACTTAAGAAAAAATTCCATATGATCCTAATAGTGCATCTAACTAGTGAAACCTATTGTTTTTAAATTCAAAATCGAGATATTCATATTTTTCCAGCCCGCCTCTTTTTTTTTTCCTTCACAGATCAGATCAATGGTGATCTGATCTAGTCGTTTTTTTTTTTTAAATTCAAAATCCAACGCCCAAAACGTTTTTTTAGGGATTAATTTAATAACTTGTAACTTAAATCCTTAATTAAAGGGATACTGCTAGTTGGCAGTATTTTAATTTCCATATTTAACGGTAAAATAATAAATTTTCAGTTACAATTTGTAGGTATCAAGCGTCTGCACAAGGTATCAAATAACTATCAAAAGTCGGGATTTTTTTAAATTAAGTAAAGATTCGGGATTTTTTGAGATTTTCTTAAAACAGTATGGGATCCCTAAAATTTATACATAATTATTACTATGACAAAAAGAAACATATCTGCAAAATAAAACACATTTATGAAATAACCACGACAATTTCATCAATAGAAATTAGAGAAAGAAAAATAAATAGAAATAATTTAAAAAAAAAAAAGATTATACTAAGTGAAGTCATAGAAATAAAGGAACTTAAAGAACAAATCAACACAATGGTTACTGGAGACTTGCAAACAATGTAACAACAAAAAGGTAAGAAGGTAAAGGAACTTGCCACCATCAAAGGTATTTTCTGTTCAGATCCGAAAGAACTCATCGGAGATGGAGTTGTTGTTGCTTGTGTTGTGGTTCATCAGAGACCTTGGGATTTTGTCGGGGTTGATGGCCATCGGTTCGATTCGACTCGGAGCTCGCCATTTGCCGGAGCTAAAAGCTCACTGGTTCACTGGAAATGGAGGTAACGGGGAAGGTTTTTTTATGGGGTTTTGCGGTGGTTCGACAGTGGTTTATGGAAGCTGTGGTGATGAGTGGCGTGGCAGCCTAGAACAGGGGTCGTTTGGTGGGTTACGAGTGATTGTGGAGTTGTTTTACCGACGGGACAGGGGAGGTTTTGGAGTTGTTTCTTGGTTTTCCCAGCATGCTTTGCTGGTTCAGTGGAAGCGGCCGAAAACAAAAAGGGAAAGAGGAGATATTTTTTTAGAGTTTTCCAAAATTAAATGCCTACTCTATTTTGTAACAATACCTGATGAACATGTAATTTAACATAAAATAATGATTTAATAAGAATTAAAAATAATAATATAAAAGTAATTTTTTTTAAAAAAGTTGGGCAAAAATTAGGTTTCAAACAGTAACTACTATACTATAATGGAATTGGGTTGTAATCTAATTTTTGAGGAGGATGATTAAGCATAGTTGGCTAATCATCTTTATTTGGTATAGCAGTCGACCATAATCACTCACTCCCTCTATTCTCTGCCCAAAATAAGTAGATGCTGCTGTCAATCGTTACCCTAAATTTATTCAAAAGGAATGCTAGTCCCCTCACACCAATAACATTAGCTGCAACCTCAGTCACCACCAAATTGGAAGATTCCCCAACTTCCAACTTCAATCGTCTCCAACGACAGCTATAATCAAAGATGATGAAGTACAAAACAATTTGAAGGCTGCTACAAAATGCAGTTTTCTACTCCACTTCATTAGAGGTATCTGTTATACAGGGAGGACAATGCAATAACTGCCAAGATCACACCCTCCTCTGGACGGATTCAAGTAACAGAAAGCAGATCAACTGTCAATAGCTATAGATTATGATCTGACGAGTTTACCACACTGGCAACAGCACAAGAAATGAGCAAATGAAGGATTGAAAAGGTTGTTGATGTTAATGAAAGGAAGAGGTGCTCCATTGTTGCCAAAAAATGGTCATACTCTGTAATCCACATAGTTTCCTCAACACAAGCTTCAACATCAGTCATAGTTTCCTCAACACAAGCTACTACATCACTTTCCACATTTATTCAAACTTCTATTAAAACAGATCAGGAACTTCATTATGAAATCCAACATGTCCACTGGAAAGGCGAGAAAAAACAAATCTTTCGAGAAAAAGAGTGTCCTAAATGGAGCATAATCCACCACGCATTTCCCATACTCCCTTTGCTTTTTTCAGACGTCGATATTTTGTTGGAAACAAATATTCGCTGAAAATCTCATTCCCGAGCAAACTTTGGTCTATCAGTTTAATAGACTGTTACTTTAAACCAAGCCGTCAAGCGATTTAACCAACAGAAGATATACTCCCTAGGTTCAGATTAGAGCCATTAGGCACAAGCCCTGCAGTCATAGCCTTGTCATGTGTGCCCTCATCCTTGTACATTTCTACTGGGTCAGGGATTCTAAATGCTTACTATCATATGACAAACTACTCCATTTCCCTAACAATGGTCATATCCCAGACAGCGGGAACTAACTTCTAAAAACCCAAACCTGATAATCAGTCAAGCTAGGTCAAGCAAAGAGCAGTAGTGTACACAAATGATTTTGTAGATGCTGGCTTTTCTTGACGACCAAAATAAGTGGCTAAAAGAACAACATTAACATCATAACATCTTATGCATGATATGGAAATGAGATGAGAAAATCAGCAGTTGAGGCTTGGTACACAAACTTGCTAAACGTCAAGAATCACATTCCAATCAAAGGCCCAATTCGTACAACACAGAACAGCCTGATTGCCAGACAATGACCTGTTCTTCCTTGAGAAATGCAAGTAAAGAAACATAAGAGAGAGTGGCAACATCATGATAAACATCAGCTGGACAATTCAGTACAGCCTTGGGCATGAAACTTATTTCCAACTGATACTGCATTTACATAATTGCAGAGTAACCTTGGCATGTTAAAAATCTATTTTAGACAGGAAACAATAAACATTTCATAGAAGCCAATCTCAAAGGCTGCATAGAAGATGCCACAATTGCTACAGGCATCTCTAAAGATTTAATATTTGAAACTATGAGGGAAGTAACAAGAGCAGGATTTCAATTGTAAGAGATATTAATAAAATTGGTTAAGGGTAAAGTAATTCCCCCAACTACACGAGATCCAAGTCGAAATACAACTACTACGAGGATAAGAAGCTGAAAGACTTGTCTTATCTAAAGACTGAATGATTTTAAACATAAAAATAGCTTTTTTTTAACTCAAAACTCAATTGCTACTAATCACCTTTAACGGGATCATCAGATATCTTAAGGCCAGATTGACGGGTACGCCGTCGAGTCCTGGAGGGAATAATGTTACCCAAATCGATCTCGGCCAGTAGATCGTCGGAGAGGTCAGTATCACTGTCAGCATCAGATTTGCTTCCAAAATCACTAGAATCATCATCGTCAGAGTCCTCAATCAACTTTCCCTTCCCCTTGTCATCCCTTAAAATCCCTTTCCCCTTACGATCGACTTCGGCCTCTCCGTTGGACTCCTCCTCCTCCTCATCTTCTTCATCCTCGCCTTCATAGTCATCTTCATCTTCGTCGTCATCGTCCTCTTCCTCAACGTCGACTTTGTTCTCCTGAGCGAGTGAAGAATCTGTAGTAGAGAGCTTTTGCTTCTTGTTTGCATCGTCTTCGTGGGCTTCTTCTGCCGGGATATCTTGGGGCTTTCTTTTTAGGGGGAATGTGTGTTCTTCTTCCTCTTGTCCCGCTTCTGCCATTGTGTTTTCTGAGGAACCCAAAACTAGGGTTTTGCGCCAACCGGAAACTCCACCCTTTCAGCTGCGCTTCGTTCCGGTCAAGAATTTTCCTTTTTATAAAATGTTACTAATATTCTAAAATTTAGGAAATTATTTTAATCTGAAAACTTACTGTTTGGTGATTCACTTCTTTTCGGAATAATAATTATTTGAAAATCATTTTCTGAAGTTACATTTCAAATTTTAAAAAAAATGTTATAAGTTGTTTGCATTTCACTTTGAGTACATTCAAATACAAATTTTATTTTAAATATTCTTCACAAATAATAATAATGATAATTCTCTTATGTAATAAGAAGGAGTTAGGCGGCAAGCATGCACCTTTCGTTGACATACTTGCTTGATCTGTCTGTTTTTTCTTATACATTATGAGGGGTCTACAAAAATATTTCATGAATTTTTTTATTAGTCTTTTTAAAGTAATTGATCTTACAATATTGCCCCCTAATAAATAATTTCCTTTCAACTATGATTTCATTATATTGCCCCGATTAGTTATTTTGAGTTGAGTAAATAATAAAATTAGGATAAAATAAATTTCCCTTTAAACTGGACGAATAAAATTAAATAACTATTCTGTGATTATATTTGTGTCAAAAAGTAAGTATTACAAATATATATATATATAAATTTAAAATCACTAAATTATTAAATTTAAAATTTAATCAATAATAATAATATTTATTGAATATTAATTTTACGCTTGATGAGAAAATTTTCTAACATTTAATTATATCATTAAAAATTAATTAATGAATAATTATTTAACTTGTGCATTGCACGAGATCTTTATAACTATTACTAATAATAAAGCAAACATAACCAACCACATAAATTTCAAAGAAAGTAAAAGATATGAAGTCTTGGTTGCTTGATTTACACAGCTCTTTGATCTAGGCTTAAATAATACTAAGACAAAAAATGTGATGAAGTAATAAATAATGATTCATCCTTAATTAGAAATCTAAGTTTAAAGGATGAATATAAATTTAGAAAATTCTTTTCTTAATGTAAGATTTTTCTCACACAAATTTAAATTTGGCGTATCAAATAAAATTATTTGACATCACCATCGCATATTAATAAAATTTATGAATTCTAAAGAGAATAGAATATACATAAATTCTATCCCTATTTCATGAAATCAAATAAATTATTTTTGGGAGATCCTCGACTCAATTAAAATGAATCAAAATAGTCATGAAGGGGATTTTTTGATATTTTAAAAAACATAGCAATTAAATAAAAGGGAAACTTACTTATATACACCATATTAGAATGGAGCGTTAATGAAACGACAATGAAGTGCTCTTTTTAATTAACAATGTAAACAACGATTGAATTTTGCTCTCTTTTACTATATGAATGAAAAAAAGTAAGGGTCAATAATAAAATGGCTATTACTTGCACGTTGCTAAACAACAATACTATTTAATACTTGAGTTTACTTAATACAGAGACTATAATATAACTCTAACATAAGGCTTACACCCCTATGGGAACTCTCTACTTCACTAACATACTCCCTGTTAATCTCCCCCATAATCAAGGCTAAATCTAAATCTAAAGCTCATTTTTAATTGGTTTTGCATGTTTATGTAATATATAAATACGTTAATATAACAATTCAGATTTTAAAAGAAATTTGCAATGTCGATAATTATGAAGGTGAAACAAGATAGGTTAATTGCACGTTTATCTCTTACTGTTATATAAATTTGTAGTGGGTAAAAGAGTTATGGCGTTTTCCAAATAAAAACAACTCAAACACAATAAGTTAACTAAAATATATCCTTAAAAAGCAATTCAAGAAGATAGACGAAGACACTCAACTAATATCAAGGAGAATTCTTCTTGTCTTGATATTGTAGATCTTGAGAAAAAAATAATATTCTCAAGTTACTTTCGTCATTTTCTCCTATAGATTCAAAGTACTTAAATAGAGATTTGTCGAGAGGATGGAAGAAAATGAGCTCCTTTCTTGAAAAATAAGCAATTACAAAGATGTATTTAAAAACTCAAAAAAATATTAATATGAAGATATGAAAAATAAATTTCACTTACAATTTTGTGTCCAGAGAATATTCATATTATAACCATGACAAATCACATATTTTTCAATAAAAAGAAGATAAATATGAGTAAAATAATTAAAAAAAAATACAAATAAATGAATTAGTATAATCAAAATTTTACAAATAGTGTAGACTAACCTGACATATAAAGCAAAATATCACAAATTTGGATATATAATCTTGGTGGAGAATTATCTTTAATATACTCTTCGTTATCTCTACTTATTACAACTTAAAATTAATGATTATTTCTAGATTCCTTATCATCCAAATTTAATATATGAATAACTTTTTCAATCATTTGTTACACAACACTAATCCACCATTGTAGTCCATTTTTGATAAAATTTATTGAATTTAAGTTCATATTTCATTAATTGAATGATGCAATAATTAGAAGGTATGCTTACTTTTTCTTGATTAAAAATTATAAGAGTAGAAAAATGATAGGATAGAAAAATATTCTAAAGAATTTGAACCATTCTGTCTAGAGTTTTCACTATAGATTGTAGATTCATATAATTTTGTATTCATTTGATTAAATAAATTAAAACTATACTAAATTATTCATAAGTGACTGTTCAAGTCATATGTAGCAACAAAGGGATGTTTTACTTTTGCAATAGCTAACAAATTATATAATACAACTATCGCATTAAGATATCTTGTTTGATGCACGAATTTAAATATTATTATTGTTTAATAATTAGTTATATATACTAATATTTAAATTTAGTTTAAGAATAATATAGGGACAAAATGATAATTCAACTTTAAGGTTAAGAGTTTTCTATTTTTAATAATACTAGCGTCTATAAACATGATTTGCATGTTACTCCATGTCAATTATGATATAAAAAAAATTGATGACTAATCTGAAGTCCCATTCTAACATTTGACTCGGGACTCAGAGCTCGATCCGACATTTGACACCTGAATCGAGACACAACTTATGAACTGATACTCAACACGTAAGACCCGATCCAATACTCATTCAAAGACTCAACCCAAGATTTGACTTCGGAGCCGAGATCCAATTTCGATATTCAACCCTGGACCAGACTTAAAAATCGATCTTGATATTTAACCTCGACACCTGACATCCGACATTGATCCAAGATTCGACTTTTGATACCAACTTCCAACCTAGGACTTGATTTAAATTTTGGATCGAGATCCGATCGACCCAAGGTTCGATCCCAAAATCCAAACTTGACTCTTATTTCCCGACCTAGAATTCAATTTTAAATTCTGACTTAGGACCAACTTCAACTCTCGATTTGAGATTCAAGTTTGAATCAAGACCCGACGATGGGATCTGACTTTTGAATTGGGATCCGATCTTGACCCCAACGATTGAGTAGAGATCCACTCTTATACTTGATATGGGATCCAACCTCAACTCTCAATTTGAAACTCGACTCCTACACGAACACGATACTCTACTTTGACACCTAATTCGGGACCCAACTCCCACACCAGACCCTAGATCTTACCTCAATTTTTGACTCAGGATTCGACAATCAAATTGAAATTCAACCTTTATCCGAACCCAAAATCCCCAAGACTTGGGTCTTGAATCATCTTGAATTTAGGAAAAAGGTTAATGACGGGAGGTTGTATCTCATTAAATTAATGATTGAACGTTTTGTCCTATATTGAAAAACTCTATATTAGATAAAAATTTTATTTACCTTTTTTGTACAATAGATAAAATTATCATTTACTTTCTTTTTAAAATAAATGTTATTTAATTACTATGGAAATATGTATGACCTTGAAACTATTAAATATTTACTCATTAAGGATGTAAAATACATTCAGTATTTAATGAATATTTGGTCAATCAATATTATAGCTTGCTCATAGTTTACTTGAAAAAAAAATTAATGTTAAGTTCTTAGTATAATATGATAATACGTATCGTGCAATATATTAAACTCAGTCCCAATAGAAATATATTTTGCTTAGTGTTAGTACAAAATTCTATTATATTACAAGAGACAGTTAAGCTGCTCAAGCAGGCAGCATGTCGATATGTCTGTTTGAGCAAGTTGAGAGTACATCTATAATTTTTTTATGATTATCCCATTTTAATTTGTTTGTCTTATTTTTAGTGTTTTATATATTTAAAAATTGCATAATAAAAAATACTACTAATCATGATAATTGACAATCCAAAATAATTTTAAAAAAATATGTTACATAAAGTGCAAAAAATACTATAAATGGTGATAATTGACAATTTATAATATTTTAAAAACAGAGAGCGATTATTGAAATTAATCTAGCGACATCACATAAAATGGGACAAAAGAAATAACATGCATTATTTAATTAAGAAATTACGTGAAAAAATATTGTAAATCTAGATAATTAATAATAGTAATATATCTATATATGAAAATTAAATAAAAAATACTATCAATATCACAAGAATTAACAACTTAAAATATTTAAAGGATGTAAAAAAAGTTGAATTACACTCGAATCAATGTCGCATAAATAAGGATAGATAAATAATATATATTGTGTAAAAATAACGTAAACATAATATAGTTAAAAATTTAAAGACACCTATAAAATTTTGACTTTCGAAATTTTATAGGTGTCAAATAAATTGAAGAGGAGTAACATATGTTATTTAAAGTTACGTAAAAAAAGCACTATAATTCACAATAGTTAATGTAATTTAAAATATTTAAAAATCATATTAAAATTTAAATGACTTTCTAAAATACTATCTATATCGCATAAATTAAGACACAAAAATAACAGAGGACACGTGCTAGCACGGGTTTCAATGTCTAATATCTATATAGACGGAACTTTGTCCCTAAACTAGTTATAAGAGTCTGTGTGATATATGTAATTTTTTTTTATTTCGATTTATGTGATATAATAGATTTTTTTCATATACTTTTAAAGTTTTTAAGTTGTTACTTATTGCGATTTATAGTATATTTTATGTTAATTTTTTAGAATATATATATCACTTATTTTGTTTCAATTTAAGTTGCACATATAAAATTTTAAGAGTTAATTCAAATTTTATTTATTTTTTAAATATTTTAAATTATTAATTGTTGTAATTTACAGTACGTTTTACGTACATATTAAATAATGTATGCTACTCTCTCTCTCCCAATTTATGTGGCAGTGATAAAATTTCAAGAATCAAAATTTTAAATTGACAATTATTACGACATATAATACTTTTTACATCATTTCAATTAATATACATAAACTTTTTGCTTTATTTATTTTATATTTCTTACAAGTACTTCTTTTTTGACACAAATATAATTATTGAAAATATTAAAACATCTGTATAATTTTATTTGTCTAGTTAAAAAAAAAAGGAAAGACTTAATTTATGATTTTGTGATTGTTTATCCTAATTCTAGTATTTACATGACCTAAAATAATTTGTTAAGGTGATATAGTAAAAATACCAGCTACAAAATAATTTTTAAGGATAATATTATAAAATCATAGTTAATGCAACCGAAGAAATACAATCAAACAACTGAATCATGCACATCATTAAATAGTTGCCTTAAAACATTAAATTTAAAAGCTCACGAAATATTTTTATGAGTCTCATATAATAAAAGAAAAGAAACAGGCGACCCAAACAAGCACGTTGTCACCAAATTGGTTGCTTTCACATTTCTTAGATGTATTCCTAAATCTATAGGGGACGATTCTATTCGAGATGATCATATAAGTTGAAGTAGATTTAATTCGTCTGACTTTTTATACGTTCATATGCACACATGATGACATGAACATGTTATATTTGACAAACTATGACTTTAAAGGATACATTAGAGTTGCTTCTGTTCATATTATGCACAAGATATAGGGATGCACGGGCGAGGCGAGTATGGGGTGGATTTAGAGCCGTGTGAGGCGGGACGGATTTAGAGTTATGTCGGTGCAAGACAGGTTGTTGGTTTAAAAAATCAAATAGGAATTTGAAGAAATTAAATTTTTATAATTAGTAAAAATCAACGATATAAGCTTTTTATATGAAATATTGACTTTGATTTTATTTTTTTTCTAAAATTTAAACTAGACATGTTCGGTAAATTATTAGTTATTAAAATATTAATTAGAAACTTCTAAGTAACGATTAAGAAACAATGGTTAAAATATCAACTAAACATAGTTAATTAGTTGTTGAGACGTTAATTAGCGAAAAAGACTAAATTCAATTAAAAAATAAAAGAGCTTTAAAATTTAAGCGGGGCGGGACATGACGAGTTGAAAATGGAAAAAGTCACCATGTTGAATGGGGCGGAACGATTTAAAAAAATTACAGATAAAGCTCAACCCACCCGACCCCATCCCACCCGCCCCATTGTCATCCCTACACCAAGATATTCCAAATATTCATAGGACAAACTGTATTTGAGATGATCATGAACGTGAAATTAGACATTTAGGCAGAATTATAATGAAAACATTTTGAATATACAAGTACATTTTTATTTATATATCTGAATTATAGCTTGTTTCAAGCATCCAATACATAATAAAGTGTTATAATTTGTAATTATTAGTTGCTTTCAATTCAAATTTTAATTACATAGAAAATTCATCATATACGATATCATTTAATTGTGCATATTACTATAAGTTTTCTTTTTGGTTCATCACAAAAGAATGTAATCTTACGAAACAGTTTAACTTTTTAATTTTTCTTTTGCGTTTGCTATAATAATTCTGAATACATAAATATATAAGAATTATTTTAAATCAAAAATTTTAAATTTTGTGGAAGGGTGGAGGTATAATTTTAAGATATTGCGTGTTAAAATGGGGAAGGAAGGAGTAAGAGCCCATTTCCGAATTTGAAGTGATGAATCCCTCCAAATAGTAGTTTTAATAAAAAGGAGGAAGAATGAGTGAAATACGTAATGACGGAAACTCCAAAGCCAAAAGAAAACACCATTGATTTCAGTTATCAGAGCTTTTTCAACACCTGGCTTCCCTCCCTCTTCTCCATCCGTCCAAAATTAACTTCACACTTAACAAAGACAAAGTGACAACTCCTCACCCACTAATGAATGAATGAATGAATCCAATTCCAATCTTCCCAAGTCCCAACTCCCCCTGCCCCCACTCTTACCTCAACAATGTCAATGAGCGTTGCACAAATGTCAGTGGAATCGGTGCAATGTATGTCCATGTGGTCGCTAAACGCCATGCCCACTCATCTCAACCTCTTTGGTCATAATTGCACTATCCTCCCACCCACTCACCGAAAACCCCATTTCGCTCAAAATCACAAAGAGAGAGAGAGAGAGAGAGAGAAGAAAAAGCAGCAGCAGCATTGGTGTGTGATGGCGATGATGGAGATAACCGAGGCGTATGGAGTGATGGCAGATGGAAATCATGAGAGCAACAATAAGATGAGTCCTATTCCTCCTCTCAAAAGAAGTCGCAGCCAGAGACGGAGGCGCTCTTCCCTCAACTTCGCCTCCCTGGAGTTCCCATCCCTCCTCTCACACGTGCCTCCTCCTCCTCCTCCGCCCGCCGCACGTGTATGCCCCTTTTCACTTCCTCTCTCTTTTAATATTCCATAATGCGACTTTAATCTCTTCCAAATGTCCTTTTAGCTGGCATAATTAATTTATTTCTATTTGGTAGTACACAAATTAATACTGACTGCTAATCTATTACTTACAATGTATCACTCTTAGCTTAAACATCTACAATGACAACAAATTTTTTTTATTGCTTCCAACTTTACCTTAATTAGTTTCAAACTAACTTTTATTTATAAAAGAATACCATTCTTATGCTTAACGGTACTGTAATAATTCGTATTTTGAAGCATGGACATACACTTTTCTCTGCTACTTGGTTAATTCACTAGATTCTGGGATTTAACCTGTGAAAGAATTACTTTTGGAGATTATGATGGTTGACATTAAGTTATTCTTAAAATTTGGGCACTAAATAACTCGATCAAACGGTGAAATCTAAAGGCGTAGCAAAATAGCAAAGCTTGTAATTGCAAAAAGCACAAATTTTATAGCTTAACATGGTATCAACTAATGGATACCTCCGCGATGTTGAAGCGCATGAAGAAGAGATTCTCATTTGAAGAATATCATCTACTTGCTTGATTAGAAGACATAGCATTAATGATGTGCCAAACTCCGATCAGAGCTAAGTGAGGTTTCGTCGGTTCGCACGAACCCAATAGCTTTTTTTTTCTCCATAGACTTTGTATTTGTATTAAAAAAATATGTTTTACAATATTTTTCTCTTCTTAAGAACTCCCAAACTCCTGATCTTGGCCCCGCCTCTGACTACGATGCCTGATGAGAAGATGATAAGCCTATGATCGGCTAATCAATTGCATTAGTCATCGTATACCAGCATATGGTTTATTCCTCTATGAACAAGATCCATATATATGGATCTCATCTCTTTTCATCAAGGTGAAACTCCAATTTATAACGGCCACCTCGGTAGTGTTGAGCTACAAGGAAAGAAGAAATTTCCATTTCAAGAAGATGATTAGTATGTTAAAAATGAAGCTTCAACAGACGTGCTTAGAGCGTGATAAGAAGAAACGTTTTTATTGAATTTTGAAAAATATTGTCGATTGTTGACGTGATCATTAGAGGACATCAAATTGGCCACCTCTAGTTTGATATGTTCCCTCATAGTTGTATGATCAATAAGATTAATTAGTTAGAGAGTAGGGCTAGTGACCGAATGACAATATAACCATAGTAAGGAAGAGTCAACATTTAGGTGCGCCACCTAGTGGTGTGGCATGTATTGGTTAAGCCGTGAATGATTTACTTAATTTTGTAAATCGATAACATTGAAGCAAAGGAAAAACCTATTATTGTCCACTCCAGGTTATGTTATTCATAACTCGTGAGAATTAAGTACCTACGGAAAAAAAAAACTAGCTAATATAACCTACCAACTGCATCATTTCTTTAGTGACATCTCACAAAGATATTAAAGTTACAACATGTCTAGCATACAGTACTTGATGTCTTTTGGTTGAAAGATCATGTCATCTTTGGTATTCGAGATTCATAATAAGTGTGACAAAATGAGCCAAAACGACAACAATATCCATTTATAGTCTACCAAACAAACAATCCTTTTCTTTTTACTATGCAAGTAGACGTTGGTTTGGCATTACTTATGAGGAAATTATATATTAAAAAGTCTTGATCATAAAGTGAGGAAGATCCCTTTATTCCATACAAGGATGACGATACTTAAGAATGACTTTATGGATAGATTGCAAAGGGCATAATACATAAGCATACCATCGAACTTGGCCTCAGCTGGCAAGTAAGAACTCCAACTTTGAAAGTGCATATCTAGACACCTTAACTTGGTATCACTGATAACTAAACACACCAACTCATCGTATCTCATTGACACCTGGCATTGACGTGACAAACAAAATCTTGGAGGTGTCTAGGTGATCATTTGTTAAGTTGGAGTATTCAACTAACACAATGGAGATGAGTTGAGGTGTCTAGATGTGCATACTTAAGGTTGGAGTATTTACTGGCTAGTTGAGGCCAAGTTTGAATGTTTGTTTATATATTTTGCCATTATAAAGCAATGCCAAAGTAGACAACACTTGCAAGAAGGCATAGTCAAACACCCAACCTTGACCCCTTGTGGTATGGAACATGACAACATATACCAATAAGTATACTTCAATTCCGACCTTGTTGCGTAAATTGCATCGCTAGAATGTAGCACATATCGCTAAAAGCGCACCTCAACTCTAACCTTGTTGGGATTGGCCTTATGATTCTACTATATTGTTCCATCATATCCTATTACTCTCCAATACTTAGTACATTTTCTGAAACATGAATTCTGTTAAACTAGAGATTGTCTAGAAGTCATACTTGTCCTTACACTAACATACAAACTTCATAGCAAACTAAAAGTACAAGAATAATGTTATTTCATGTATCACATCATCTCATATAAATAACTCACTAAAGATGTGAGAATCTAAATTCTATAGGACATTGAAACTACGAATTAGGTTATATTATGTTACTATAAAGTTTGACATATAGACTTGGGACATTTTAAAAATAGTTTTGTTATGCATATCAAAGAGATCAATATCGACATCTTCCTCACCACTCAAGATGACCCAAGAAAATTCAAATCGATTGAGTAATGCTTATTCACATATTGAACACATGAGATATTAAAAGACTTAACAGATGTAATAGAAACCCACGTAAACTACGCATGTTGGGGCTTGTCAAATTGTATCATTGGATATGTGTAAGGTAGTTGGTGAAAGATATTGACAACTATGGTGTAGTTATAATGCCAAAAGTGGCCGGCTTGTAGGGGCGGATCCATCTTATATCTAGGAATTCATCCAAACCCCCTTCGGTGAAAAATTATACTACTACTTATACATGGTTAAAATTATTTTTTATGCTTATGTAGTAGATGTCAAACCCCCTTCCCCTTAATTGAAACCCTAACTCCGCCATTGCCGGCTTGATATCATAATGCACTTACCTTCTCACCATGACCCAAGAAAATTCAAAATCACATGAGTAATATGTATTACCATATCGGACTCATAAGATATGAGTAGGATTTAACATAAACAGACAACAGCATAAACTACTCATGTTGGGGCTTGTGAAATTGTATCATTAGATATGCATTGGGTGGTGGGCGAAAGATGTGGATAACTATAGTGTAGATATATAATGGCAAAAGTCGTCCGCTTGATATCAATTAATGCACTTCATTCCATGCTTTTGTGAGTTGTGCCATTATTAATCAAAACTTGAATAGCATGAGTGAAGTCATCTAAGGTCTAAGAATTATTTGAAGGAGTGCAAATAGAGAAATATTCTCTATTACATTTTTTTTGGAAATCTGTAGCTGTCAATCAGCCAAATTAGAATCTAAAATATAACTAGAGGCTAGAAGAACTTTGTACACCTATACCAATGGAAGAAGAACGAATGATATGGTTCCCTGCCAATCATGGTTTTACCACTTGTTCCTGATGGATTGGGCTTATGGTCATTTGCTCTGTGCTCATAGACCTAGTTACCAAATTAATCAGAGAGTTAACTTCTTGGAATATTGTCTAGCAATCAGGAGAGACATCCAACTACTTTGCAACCTGACTGAGTTCATGTGTTATATTTGCTCATACAGAATTTCTTAATGCAAAGACCATTTAAGTAAAAAGGCGCCCCTAAATGGCCGATTCCAGCTTGTGAGCTTCCTAGAATTGTATTAGTGAGATAGCCTTGGAAGTCAGAAATTTCATCCACCTACCTGTTGTCACATCTGTTTGAGGAACGTAACGAATTTGTAAATAGTTGGATTCCCATCAATATATAAGGAAAAATATGAAAGACCTAGCTCATCCCAGTCCACATATAGCGGTGATCCAATTATTTGGATCAATACATGGATATACATATGATAAGAATTTGTTTTATGTGTTTCAGTTCGTAAAAGACAATGAAGCTGAAAATTTTATCATTCTATAGAAGCAAACTAATTCCAGTGAATTCTTGAACATTTTGGTGAAAATGTTCGATACGTTGATGCTTATTTATCTATCCTTAGCAATGTAGTTCATTTATCGTTCCCCTCTTTTTCTGGTAAACATACATTTTCCTTGTCATCTTCTGGATCATCTCTTATAAGAAACCAGTAGGTTGTATTGCAATCATAATTCAGCTAATTTTGGCCCTGGACATTAATGTCCTCTAACAGTTTGTTTATGGTTCAGGTACTTGAACCAACAGGGTTCAGATTTCTCTTTGACAAGCAGCTTCAGAACAGTGATGTCAGCTCCCTGAGGAGAATCGTTGTGCCCAAGGTTTGATCTTTTGATAGCATGGTCGTATATGCATTTAGAACATTTATTTCTTGTGCTTACTATTTTTATTTGGAGTGTACATTGAAGTAATAATTAATGTCTTGATCATTTTGGATTTCACTGTACCAATGATTTATCGGTTTTCCAACATTGTGTATGACATAGTCTGCCACTGCAGAGTAATTTTATGCTATGGTTAATTTCAGAAAGCAGCTGAGCGATATCTTCCAGCTCTTGAGATCAAAGAAGGGTTTCCCATCACAATGGATGACATGGATGGTATCCATGTTTGGAGTTTCAGATACAGGTCTGAGGTTATTTTATGTTTCCAAATTTACTTGAGGGAGTGATGTTTTCAAGTCAGAGAAGCAATGTCGATTGAAGTGTCCGGACCAAGGATGTGAAGACCAGAATATTTGATAAGTACAATTAAACTATTTAATGTTGGTCATCTTTAAGCTAGATGACATTCTTAAATGCCTGGCATTCTGGTGATAGTGCCTTAATTAATTGGTTGATCTGATCAGCTAATTGGCAGTGGGGGTGGGAAGAATGTAGAAGACATGGTTGCTTGTGATACGGTTTTACATTTCTGACTTAATTCGTTCACTCTGTGTATGAGTTGTGCCAATGTACTTCTCTTCAATTCTGCTTTTACTTTTTATAGGTACTGGCCAAATAACAGCAGCCGCATGTATGTGCTTGAAAATACTGGTGAGATCTCCCCAGGCCTTTCTTTCCAAGTTTATTTACTTCTGTTCTGGTTCTTAGAGAGCTAAAACTAAAAACAGATTAATGTTGTTGGGTTTGAAACTTGATGGTCAGGTGACTTTGTCCAAACACATGAATTGCGCCAAGGAGACTACTTTGCACTCCACTACAATGATCAAAAGCAGATTTATGTAAGCTTGCTAGTTGATTCTTGTGCTGTAGGTGTAGTTTACTTTGAAGGTTAATTAATGTATGTAGTTTGTCAAAAGCTATGGTTTGTTTTCACCTAAATATGTGGTATGTTGTGTATAGGGCATTGAAGCGAGGAAAGCTGGAAGTGGAACAGTATTCCGTGGTTATGAAGCGGAGGACGTGATTTTAACTGATTATGCACAGGCTGCAGATGATGGGAATGGAGCGCTTATGAAGGAACCAGAAATGGATATGTCCAGCTTTTACTTCCCTGCTATGGACAACGAGATGGGCATGTCCTTCATTTATGATACCAGCTTCTGGAACGAGCCTGCCTTCGACTTTGTAGGGGGGCCTATGACCTATTACTCAACTAATGTGTGCCCAATGCCAAGCTTTGGGTCCATTGAAGACAGCTTCGCTGTTGATGATTTCTACTGAAGTCTGGAACACGCATAGTGGAATACATACTACTAATCCCATGCTGCCTTGTAATCTAATGCATACTCTTACCAGTAATGTTTTGAAGTAAAAAGCTGATACTCCAGCTACTAGCACAAGCAACTTTACTAGTAAGTTAAGGTTTCTGTTTTTTGTTTTTTTATTGTGAAGGGGCTGAGACTTCTATCCTTGGTTGGCTTTTGTTGTGAAGTTAGAGTGGGTCAAAAACTCTTTACCACCCTAAATGTAATAAGCTGGAGACTTTAGAAAGGAAAAATATGAAATAAAAAAGCGCATAGTTCAGGTTTATAATGTTGTCATAAAGCTTTGTTTGATTTGCCATGTTTAGAAATCATGCTACTCCCTGCTAAAATTTATATGATGTTTGTCGTTGTCTAATGAATAGGGAAGGCAGAGGTGTTTTGATTATTTTTACAAGTGCTGCTGTTTTACAGCTCTGTAAGTTTCTCTCGTCTTGTAGATTATGTCGGTGTTTTGTTCCACTCAAGGTAGGAAAAATTAAGTGAATTGAACTTCTTTTCACTCATCAATATAAGACAATAATTATATCAATAAGGTACTGTGGCGAGCGGACCTTTCATCCACCAGTTCAACTTCTGTTTTATGTGCAACTAACAAGCTTCTTTCAGTGTGTAATTAGATCAATTTCATTATTGGTGCAAGTAGATGTTGCTTCAACACTTGATTATGATATTTAGAGACTGGGAACAGCACAAGAAATGACTACAAGTACCTACAGAAATGCATAATAGGGATGGGGTGGGTATGATGGAGCCTGGCGTAGTGTCACAAATCTAGCTCCAGTAACAGTGGAAATTAGCAGAAGGGACCCAAAAATAAAAACAGCAATAAACGAATCATATCATTCAGAAGCTGTAGCTCGGGAAAGTAGGGAAAAAAGAAACGTTTTTGGTACATTGGGAAAGTTAAAATGATCAAAGCAAACATATAGCCCCAAATATGCTTTGTTATTCCCATATTGAAAGGGAAAAAAGTTCAGCACCAAATTGATTCTGTATCTATTCTAACAAAAAAGACATCCGCAATGCTTAAGTTTTAGGGGGACTCCCCCTCTCCAAAATCTCAAAATCAGAGAAATATAAAATCGTAAAGATTGTTGAGCATAAGAATACTCTCCAGCTTACTACGAAAGAACACTAAAGAAACATCTGCAAATGTTTATTGTTTAATCTGAAGAAGTCTTCTCTTACTACTAATACGCTTGGCGAAGAATTAGTTTGTACTCTATCCTACACCTTCGCAACCTCAGAGTCAGCCGGTGCAGCAGGAGCAACACCACCAGTTGTTGGCCTGAAATTGAATCAGAAAAATAAAAATTAAGATCTCTAACTAATACAAGGAAGGCAGACAGGTTTAGTACATCCAGCTACATGTTAGAAGAAATTACTTACAGCCCAACAAAAACCTTGAAAGCATCATAGATTCCCCATTGAGCACCAGTAAGAGTTCCAATCATGACAATACGTAGAGGTAGCCCACGGGTAAAGAGACCCACTACTCCCATCTTCTTCACGGCCTGAGGAAATAGTTTTTTTGTCAAAAAAAAGCAGGGGGACGTGGTGGATTAATGACTTGAGGACATCTAAGAAAAATGAAGGAGAAGAGAAGGAGATGGTCCAACAAACAATACAAACTACTAAATGCTTACATCACCGACAGTTGCACCCTTGGCATTGTTAAGGAATGAGACAAGATTGTCAGCAGGATGGGATACAATAGCACAGAAGACACCAGCTACATATCCACCAGCAAAACTAATACCCAGTTGCATAGGTTTGCTGCACTCATTTTTAGGCTTTGGGACTGCATGCTTGTAGATCATCTCCACAATAGTCTCAAAGGATGCAAACTTCATCATTGTATCTGTAATTTTAGATGTTTAGTCCTTAATGTCCAATAAATAAGTCAAACAAGGTTACTATAAACAGAACAGCACAATGAAATATAAACTAACAAAATAAATAAGCAGTGGTGTGATAAATAGGCATTACGTGAATTACCAAGACCACTCTACTTCAACCAAAAATGAACCACCCCCTAGAACCTTACCAACCAATAGCAGAAAACATCGTGACATGGACCTGCCCAGCCCTTAATATGTATTACTTTATATCACAGAGCTAGATTTCTAGCATTCACCTAACTGAAGGGAAGCCATTATCAGAACATGAAAGAGAGAATAATTTTTCATCAGCAATGACAATTAAGAACTGCTGCATCCAAACATAACCCCTCATCTGGCTATTTTCCACTCCCAAATCTTCTGGGGACAACTAAATCCCAATTATAGGAACTATTGCTATTCTAAATATGGTGATTGTCCCAGTTTAATCCCGCTATTTGATTCCCTTTAACAGAGAAAGGAAAAGGTTTTATTTAGCTCAAATAACTATTCCAAACTAGCACAAGCTCTTTTTGAGGGTATGGGTGTGAGGTCTGCATATGGCGGTCCAATTGTTTTCTAAGACAGGTTCAACTAAACAACCACAAGTTTTATGAATTCTAGCAAACATCAAAACACTTTTCACTCATTTTAGTAATCATATGTACATCAAACCCCTACTCATATAATTAGATTGCGCAAGTAATAACCAAGTTATTCGATAATTATAGCGGTAGAAAACAGATGGTTCCACTTACATGGAATCTGACGTCCCCAAAGAGGAACCAAACCTTTGTACAGGCTGCAAAAATAAACCAAAATATAAAAATCCATTCTATATGGTACAGATTAAGGAATGTGCAAAATAAAGATGATAGCATACCCCATGGGACCTTCAGATCTAACAAATTTCGGCAATCCATCTGATAGTCCTCTAGCAAAACCAGGCTGTGTCTGAACACGAACCTTCACAGCTTCAAATGGGCAAAGAGCAACATCTGCAATTACTTCAGCAGATGCAGAACCAGCAAGGTATATCAGAGTTTTATACTTTGCAGCATTTTCTGCTCCCGCAAGGTCAGAGTAGTACTTTTTGAAGAATTCATAGAATCCGAACTTGCATGCACCCTGAGCACTGTAACCTAGCAGGGTAGGAACCCATCCCCTGAAGAATCCCCTGGCACCTTGCTCCTTAAGAAGCACCCCAAATCCAGATGATATGCTCTTGTATTTCGCAGGGTCAATCTAGGAATTTACAAAATTTCAGTCAGTATAGAAGCTTCATGCCTAATGTAACGTAATAGAGACCATATAATAACTAGGAGAGTATAGTTTCACATTCCACACCCCACTTATGGGGCTACACTGGGCTGTTATATAGTTTCACACATAAAGACAAATCTTCCCATGGTTGAGAAAAGCAAAGGGGTAAATAGAAGTTACATCTGTGGGATTTCATCTAGCTACTCCCGCTTTTGGGATTTCAATGGGTATGTTCTTGTTGTATTTCATCTATGTTGTGGGATCTGAAACAATAATTTTCCAATTAAATCTAAAATAAAATAATAAGGCGTCTTCCTTCATCCGGGAGGTTTTCCACATAGAGAGAAACGACCAGGACACTTTGTGCCAGGAAGGCTACATTAAAAAAATTAGATCTAGAACATGTATGCGCAATAATATAAAAGTCAAAAAGAAGATTATAGATCGGATATACACATAAAGAGAGAACAACACAATGATTAATAAGCTGAGAAGTCAAGGATCACGTGAGAAATGAACAGATCTGTAAATGAAATCGAATGGGTAGTGAGACCTGCATGTTACATTTGACGAGATCGAGAGGCGTAACAGCCATGTGAGTGAGGCCACAGCTGAGGATACCACCGAAGGTACAGGCAGTGTAGAACTGAGGGGAGTACATCTCGATCTTGCCGGGTTCGGCAGGTGCCGGAATCAGGAAGCTCTTGTTGGGAGAGGGCTGCGTGCTTTCGGGAACAGCCAGGGTTTTGGGGGTGAAGGAAGAAAAGGAAGACGGCGAGTAGAGAAAGCTTGGAAGAAGAGACTGACGGCGGGAGTTCTCCATCGGAAGCGAGAATGAGGGCAGCTGAAGAAAAATGAAAATCTCGTCTCTCTCCCTCTCCCTTTGGACCTAAAACAATTTCCGCCTTCTTAAATTGCCCAATCAACCATTTACTTTGCGTTATATACACGGCCCTAGTGTCCGAATTTACCTTTTTTTTTATTTAAATCAAATCAAATGCATAGTTAAATGCCGAGCCATCAAATTGAGGTTATTAAAAAATTTTCAATTAACATAACAAAAAGAAACGACTAATTCAAAGATATTAAGTTGAATTGAAAAGTGAAACAGTAATAAACACACACACCAAAAAATACTATGCACGAGGGGAAGAAAAATTAGAACAGGCGAGAAGGTAAATATTACTATTTAATTTAATGAAAAAAGATCATCATTATTTTTCACATAACTCTGTGACTTCTATCAAATTAAGAAAAATGTTAAAATTTGAATTCTCCATGTTGAATAATTTTATAAATTTTATATACAGTACTATTTTTTTTGTGAAGGTCTTGTTTACTTTATTTTTAAAATTAAAACTAAACAAAGATAAATTTTCAAGACTGATTAAGATAATCTTTTGATGTGATAACGACATCGCAGACAATAAAACTACTACGACTTCATATAAATAATCCAAGAGGGATTTCTTTTTTATAAATGGATGTATAATTCTTACATTTCATATTGTTAAAGGTTCAAGCATTGTGATATGCTATTCATGAACAAACTTTTTTTTTTTATATTTCGTGAGAATAAGAGTTGTAATGACCTGGTTTGCATCATTTGATGAGCAATGAATAAAGATGGGCACAAGAGTAAATGCAAGTTGGCCTTAAAGGGAGGACCTTCCCACTATTATTCTTTAAGCATACAATTATTCTGGAAATGCAATTGGAACGCTCACCCCCAAATTCTGTAGCGTAAATCCGTTTACACGCTATTATTTTAAAATTTGGGTAACTTATACGAATCTCATATTTTTTTTAGCTTAATTTAACTAATATTAAATTTTTTTAAAATTATCAAAAATTCCTTCTTTTTGATACAAAAAATAAAATCAATGATACACGTTGAAAAGGTAGGAGCATTAAGGAATTTTAACTATGATACATGGAGAAGTATAATTGTAATTTGTATCAATAAGTATTGCAGTTTTATATCATTTAAAGAATTTTTATAATTTTTTAAAAGAGTCAAAATTATATAAAATAATATAAACATAAATCGTGTATTTCCATAATTTTTCATAAAAAAGGTAAAAAATAAATAAATTTTGGTTTCTGTGAAGATCCATTTAAGAGTAGCCTATTGGCAAAGAGAGAGAAATTTGACGGGAAAAAAGTTATAATACTATTCTTAAAGATATCCATTTACAATGAATTAAAAGGCCATAATACTACTCAACAATTACTATTTTCATTTATCTATCCATCTATACTATATTAAAAGTGTAAAAATCTCTAAAAATATTGTTCAAACTTTTTATTCTTCGTTAAAATTTTTTTTTTAGATGAAATAGTCTTTTTATCATTTTTTATAAATTTTTATTTAATTATATTTATAATATTAACTTTGAAAATATATGAAAATAAATGATAAAAAATAAGGACTTCTAGTTGTGAAAAGACCCTAAATCTTCCTTATTTAATAAATTTCAACTGCTTTCTTATTTGAATTAAGAAAATACTCTAGAATCATTAAGGAAAACTCTAATTTACTACGATATATTAGACCTTTATAAATAAATAATTTATTAAAATTACATAAGACTGCTAATCTCTTAAAAATTGGCATACATTAGAATAACATTGGAATATTCCTAAGTATATTATTTCTCAGTAATATTTGGAATATACAAATGTTTAATTCAATACCAAATAGAGAAAAATGATTGGCATTTCATATCGCTTAAAATCAACATTGTACATTCTCTATTTGGACAGTCATACGTATTATTTCGTGATATATTATATTGTATTATGTTATATTTAATTATTTTAATGAATAAAAAACTTGAATAAATTATACTTTCTCCGTTTAAAAAAGAATGATTTAATTTAACTTGGTATAACATATGTAAGAAAGTGACAAAAACCTTTCAATTCTATGTTCCTAAACTAAAGTCATGTCAAATATACTAAAATACCTTTTAAATTTATAGCTTTGAACACGACACGTGAAAAATTGAAATTAAAGTGTTGTAAAAAAAAAAAAAAGAATCCACTCTTTTTTAAACATACTAAAAACAAAAGTATGTCGTTCTTTTTTAAATGGAGAGAGTATCATTTTCCGTCTATAAATAAAGTCATATCTCAACGATTTGAAGGATTAATCTAATAAATACGGGATAGAGCTATTATAAAAAGGGTAGGTAAATAATAGACAAAGACAAAATGAAAAGAAAAAAGACAACAACGTGATCACATCCAAAATGATTATTACAATTGTTCTTGTCTAACATGATTTAATATAGGATAGAATAAAATTTAATAACAATCAAAACAATTGATATTTAATACGATACAATAGGTAACAACCATCCACCGAGATAAATCATATTCCCAGGAGTCCCCTGATGTCCCACCAGTCAAAAAAATAACATACTCCTAATTTTTGAAAAGTTAAGTATTGCTGCCAGAATTATCTAACTGGATTAACCATACAACCCTGCAAAGCCCCAATGAACAGCCAGATTCACTGTTCTCTGCCGTTGATAAAAGGGGTTGAGCAATGAAGAATACAGACGAGCGACGACTCACAGAAAGTGAAGAGAAGTTCCAATTTCTCTCTTTTGCTCTCGACACATACCACACAAGAGGGGAATATTGTTGATAACCAATATCCTTTGTAAAACCAGCATAAAATAGCCTAGTTTGAGATTGGCACACAATTAAAGAAGATCAATTCCCATGAAAATCTCTATCAGATTATGCACCACTGCGGATCATATGACAACTCCTGTAAGTCGATTAGTAGGCGAAGCAGAACTTTTGCTCAATGCTTGAATCACCAATAGTCCCCACATGAGCATGAGCCATCCTTAAAATGGTGAAATCTCTTTGCATCTCTGACTACAATTTCCCGATCAACAATCTTGGAGATTAGCTTAATTGTTGTATGACAGTCTCCACATATCCTAAGATTCTTAATCACCTGAATGGTACTACCAGGGACAGAATTCATAACCCCAAAAGCAACAGCGAGCTTCTCACTATGAACTCGTAATGTCAGTCCTTTCTCTTCATCCTCAACATCATGAAGATCAGATGTTGTGATGGGTACATAGCCAGCTATCTGCAGCTTTACAGATAACTCTTCCAAATAAGCATAAATCTTCTCATGTTGAGGATGTTCTCTATCACCAACCAGAAATACATGAATCCTGCCTTTGAGTTCAAGCAGGCTGAACCCAGGAGGTTTACTTAATCCACGATTTTTCATAAGTATTCTCATCCTCTCTACATCTTCCCACCTTCCAGCATCAGCATATATGTTAGAGAGCAAAACATAATACCCACAGTTCGTTGGGTCCAACTCAAACAAGTTACTAGCAGAAATCTCCCCAAGCTCAACATTCTTGTGCATCCTGCATGCAGCTAGAAGAGAACCCCAAATCACAAAGTCAGGTGGCACCTTCATTTCTTTTAGCAAATTATATGCCTTGGCAAGGAAACCAGCACGTCCAAGAAGATCAACCATACAAGCATAATGCTCCACTCCTGGTTGTATGCAAAAATTAGGTTCCATAGCCTTAAACCAATACCATCCTTCATCCAGCAACCCAGCATGGCTACAAGCTGCTAGGACAGAGACAAAAGTAATGTAGTTTGGTTTCACCCCAGCCGAGTTCATCTCGTCAAACACTTGAAGGGCTTCCCTGGCTCTTCCGTGCATACCATAACCTGCAATCAAGGCAGACCATGATTTCACATTCTTTTCCTTCATCCTGTTGAAAGCATTCCTTGCCATCCTTAATCTTCCACATTTGCAGTACATGTCAATCATGGATGTGCCCACATATACATTATCCTCTAGGTTCATCTTTATAACCTAAAGAGATCAAAGTCAATTAGACAACTGGAAACATCAATACAGTTGAAAATAAGGAGTCAGAAAGAACACAGCATTTGTGAAAGTGATTAGTCCTGAAAGTACCTGATCATGTATGCACTTGCCAGCCTGAAGAGCTCCTGAATGTGCACAAGCCAACAACAAAGCTGACAAGGTGACAGCATTGTAGTTAACCTCTCCATCCCATGCCAGGGAACGAAAAATTTCCATTGCCTGAGCTGAAAGTCCGTGCTGGGCATAAACTGCAATCATAGAATTCCATGAAATGATGTCCTTCTCAGGCATCACATCGAATGTCTTCCTAGACAAATCAACCTCTCCACACTTAGCGTAGGCATCAATTAATGTATTCCCAACTCCCATGTCTTCACTGAATCCCCTTTTCATGACAAAGCCATGGAGCCCTTGTGTAAGGGTCTTCCCTGAAACACGAGAACAAGCAGAGAGCACGGAAACCATGGCAACTGAGTCAAGAAAAACTACTTCTCCTTCCTGGCCTAACAATAGCTCTTTAAAAAGCAAGATAGCTTCATGGGGTAGGTCATTTTGGACGTAGCCATTTATCATGGAGGTCCATGAAACAACATTCTTTTGAGGAATTTGATCAAACAGCTTTCTTGCATCAGCAAGTTGGCCACACTTTGAGTACATATCA
Organism: Solanum rostratum; assembly: GCA_029948455.1. Taxonomy (NCBI): domain Eukaryota; kingdom Viridiplantae; phylum Streptophyta; class Magnoliopsida; order Solanales; family Solanaceae; genus Solanum; species Solanum rostratum. Next base: position 312,419 of record CM057056.1, on the reverse strand, counting down.
ATGAGAGCGGAGGATACAAAAAGGTCGGTGTCATAACCAAAGATGAGAGCTTGTTGGTGGGTCTGCTTGCCGGAAGTGAGATCGGAAAGGGAGGAACAGGATTTGACAGCACAGGGGAAAGTAGAACGGTTTGGTTTGAGAGAGAGCTTTCGCATGGAAGAGAAAGCTCGAAGGGCTTCGACGGGGTCACCGCTCCGAGCCAAGTCGGCAATGATAGAGTTCCAGGAGAACACATCGGATTTGTCTAAGTATCTATTGAAGAACGTGGCGACGTTGGGATTTGTAGAGAAGTAGGAGAGTGAACCCAAATTAGTCTTCTTCATTCATTCACTACTATTGCAGATTTTAGTTTTAATCGTTCGGGGCTTTGAGCATTAACCTTTATACCTAGAAAAAGATCGCTAGTACTCCTAAGAAAAAATGGAAAAGATCAAAGTCACCCTCATTTCCTCGACGGCTTATTAGTATACAAGGTATAAATAAACCCACACCAGAAGTGCCCTACAATATCAAAAATTCAAAATGCTACAAATTGAAACAATAATCCACAGCCGTGGTTCTCCAATTCTGTATCAGCATGCAGTTGTACAAGTGGGAAATAATTTTCCAAAGAAATTGAGAATCATCAAAAGTATCACCCCCCGGATCTGACTCTAATTGTCGAATACACATCCCCTGAATGCTTTATAAAAAACCCATAATTGAGCCAAAATACTTGAAAATTGCTCAGTAATCTCAGCTGTCCAATGGTATAATTTACTAGAGAAGCCTAAGATGTGCAGTGTCGTTCATTCTCTTGATCTGCCATCCCATTTTCCAGGAATGTTGTAGCACGGTAACCGAAGAATCATCTATGCATATCTTGCTTGACATCATTGCACTGCAGCCAAGTAGGCCAGTAAGAAGACACTTAATTGGGATTGAATGTGTAAAAATACCAATGCATTGAGAAACATTAGTAGTGATTTGCACATTTAAATCACGGATGGAGTTAGGATTAATGGGTTCTCGAGGTGACATCTCATCATCAGCCTCATGATCCCCAGTAGTTGTCACGATCTGAAGCCTACTCTTTCCAGACTTCTTCCTTGAAAGTCCTTGTCGGTTCCTGTGGTGCAAATCCCAATGGGATGACGAGAAGGAGGGCGGCCCATCTCGGTCATGAACTGAATTGACAACTGCATGAGAACCACGGTTTGAGAAGCCCTGGTTCTCACTTTGATCAGGTGGAGAGAAATCAGATCTGAATTTTTCAGGCAATGTCATAACAGTTCCAGTTAGGAATTGCACCATCCGAAATTCCACCTGCCTCAGTGACTCTCCAGATGGTGCTGAAAAATCAGGCTGGAACTTTTCCATTAGGCTAGTTGTTTCAGGTGTAAAAATATCCGAGCGGTGGCATCCCTCCCAATGCCCTTGACTCATTTCCAGTAAAGCATCAGAGGATTGTATCCGTTCCTCTGAAAAGTTTATTTCCTGCATAATTAACAGAGATCCGTTCATTATCAAATTTGTTAGTCCTTAACACAAAATGCAGATACCATGTTACCCTAAATCCCTGCAACATTGTCAATCCAGTTGTTCCACTTACAGTCGAAATCCCCATACAGAACATCATAGCGTCATCACTATGAATGGGAAAGTCTTTTAACACATAACTCGAGACAAGAGGAAGCAACTTATTGCTTGAAGTTATTCCTTGTATAATTTGGGGATGTGATGTTACACTGTGGCTCGACTGCTCTGAAAGACAGTAACATAGTGTGGATTTGCTAGTGATCAAGCAGTAAATGCTTTGACACATCAAGTAAGTCGAGAAGCCAATTATGCGTAACTAAAATACGAGTATGCAACTTTTCTTTGCAGTATTAACCTTGCGTAAAATATTACATTATAGACAAAAAAAAGTTGCTAATAAAGCTGTCCCTTTCGTTGATACACTAAGAACAAGACTGATATTTTGCAAGCACCGTGCGGAAATGTAATAAAGGATGAGTGTATGGTGTACTGTGCGTCTCTACCAATCCCAGAAGGATTAATCTAAATGATAGTATCTGATTTCCTCGACTATGGAACTGATTATTTATACTAGAGGAACTGGCCCAACTTTTATCCCCAAAGCACTTCAAAAGTTGGACCGACTGTTAACCCTAGAACACCTGAAAACAAAAGTCAGCTTTAAGATCTTGTTTGGAATAGGCTGCTAGACAATCAAAGACCAGAAACTAGCCAACCCCAAAGTTTCTTTGACCATACACAATCACCAGATAAGTATAAAACTTGCCAAGTAGAAGAGGAAAGATGCAGCTGAGTAGAAATGTTAATAGTGATACCTGACAAACAGAGAGGGCCGTAGCTCGTGCCCGATCCAAAGGGGATGTATAGACAGAATTGAAACGAATGCCTTGAGACTTTAGAAAAACAGCCAAAGCTCTAGCTTGGCGCTTTCCGTTAGGGGTAAGTGCAGCCTCTGGGGATCGTCCGGCAATCAAATCAGGCCTTAAATTCATATGACATTCGGCATTACTAATGAGATATAGGTCGGTGAGGGTCCTATCGTCATCGACGGAATCGGAGGAGAATGTGCGGTGGAAATGAGGAAGTGAGGGTGGTGGAGCGAGAACATTATAAGGGTCCCAGACCTTGATAGAAGGTCCCAAACGCGGGGTGCCGAAAGAGGAGAGCTGAGGTGAGAGAGGGGATGCGGAGGCGTGGCAAGGCAACATCTCTGGCTCTTGTTCCAAAACCTTCTTGAGCAGAGCGTCGTCTCCGACTAATCGTCGTCTCTCATCGGGGGCATCTTCTTCTTCTTCATCATCTTCTTCTTCTTCTTCTTCCGAGGGCGGTACCTCCACGGACTGAGAAGCTCCCATCTGGATCTTTGCTTTCCGATCTAGGAGAGGTTGAAGCTTTGTGAAAATGGGAGGGAGATCTGAGACAAGTCTATTGTTTAACAAACAAACAACGACACTCACTTCCCCATGGATGGGTAAATGCGCAACCTTCGCCTACAATGCACATTCTACCTTTTTACCTTTTATACTCCTAATTTTTCCTTCAAACAAATCTAACCTTTTCTTCTACTTCCGTGTTAATGTTAAAATAAATACATGTGGCATTCTAATTTGCTTTAAATATTTATTCATCATTTGTTTAGTTATAAAAGAGATAATTAAACTACATTGAAATAAAAAGAAAAGTGTGTTAACTAAATTGAAATAATATATATATCATTTGATATCAACGTTCATATAAATAATAACAACAATATATTCAGTGTAATGCAATTCTATAAGTAGAATCTAGAGGATTGAACATATGTAGATCTTTCCTCTAACTTTACAAGGATAGGCTCTCAGCTTAGAAGAAATAAAAAATCTCAATACGATTATAAGAAAATAAGGCGACACAAGAAAATACAAGATAAATAAAACAACACATACTAACTTTGAAGAACAAGAAAATATATGAGATCAAGTAATATGCATTTCAATTAATTTTATTGGCTACATGTTGTTGGTTGCATATCATTAACTATGCATTTAAATATGTTATAGTATAATTAATCCAATTAAAAGTCTAGGAGATTATTAGAATAATATACTATTAACGAGTTATATATTATTAATTATGTATTTAGATATTGTAATATTTACTAAGAATAACTATTTATTCAATTTTATCTAAACTTAATTAAATCATGTATTAGTCTAAGCATCGTAGAGTAAATATATTTGTGTAGAGTTTATACATGAAATATTAAATCATCGATTTGTCTGGATAGGAAATTTATGTTCATATTCAAATATGAAAAAAAGTGAGTGATATATCAAATATAAATGTATCTTTAAGTGTTTTAAAATATATTTTGCTTATTTGGTAAGATGACACAATATTTATAAGTGTATTAAAATATGTGAAAATGCATTATCTATAATAAAACTTGTATTATATATGTTTTATATATAGTTCTTTGTAGTATATATAAAATTATATTCTAAATGTATAATAAGTGTTTAGCGTAGAAAATTATTATTGCTATAAATAATAAATATTTTTTCAATATAGTATATCTATGTAAGTTTTGCTATAACTAATGCATGGATTAGTTATACATATGCCCAAAATTTCTACCAAACATATTACTAAATAATGCCATACATAATACGTGGACTATTGCTCCTAATACACCCTACCAAGCGATCCCTTAATCTTGATATAACCATTATCAATTGTGCATATATATATATTTATCATTTTAATTTATTAAAAGACAAGATTCTCTTGTGGATCAATGCATGATAAATTGAATGATAATAATTTACATTGGTAAAATGATGATTAGTTGATGAAATTCATGTCTTGATCCAAATAGTAATGTACATATTTATAAAAGCTTATACTACAAGTGGATTTATATCCCGCACATGAAATAAGTCAAATAAAAATCTAAGATAAATATTTTAAGTTAATTGAATTGTCGGTAATCTAATTTAATTGATTAGTATGTGAAGCTTATTGTGGAGAGTTGAATAAGGTTTAATGAAAAAAATTCAAATTTAAAATAAGGAGTTCAATATGATTTTCTTAATGAAATATTTTATAGTTATTATGGTATGATTAGTTCAGACATTTCAAATTAATTTCATGATTGGAAGTTTTGTTAATCAAATTATGTGATCCCAAGGTGTATGATCTTTGTTAATAACAATGTGTTGATTGATGAGAGGCTTAATATAGTTATGACAAGTTGAAGGTATGGCAACAAATCATTGAGTCAAAAGAATTCAAGTTGGATAAAATTGAGCACGTAGTATTTAAAATGTAAATTTAATGATGTGTTTCTCGTAGCTGATGTGAACTGAGGTTAGATTCTCAAGTATCCAAAGCTATTATTAAAGGTAATGTAAGATTGACGAATATCTCAGACATTGCATTGTTGTATGATAGTTGATAAGAAGGTGTCATTAAGACTTAAAGACAAGTGATATAAAGTAATTGTTAGGTTAACTTTGTTCTCGAGGACAGAATGTTGGACTATCAGGTTAAAAAGATAAAGTTGAAAAAAGAAGAAAGTTGACATGGATGTGCAAGCTTACTTGGAGAGATATATAATCTTAAAAAAATGATGCAAGGTGGAAATGATCTCTTTGACAAATAAGGTGCGGAAGGTAAGATTGAGATAGTTGAGACATGTCAATTGGAGATGTAGATACTTCTCAATGAGAAGGCCCGAAAGGCTGGCGCTAGATGTCTTAAGGAGTAATAGGTCAAAGAATTACTGGGTAGAGGAGATGAAGCAACTATATGGTAAGCATGCAACTTATCGATATAAGATGTGGAGGTCACAGATTTAGATGTAAAAGGCTAGTAGTAAATAATCTCGTGTCTTGTCTCTCGTGCCTTGGAGGAAAAACTTAGCACCGAAGAAAGAAAATAGTATTACTTTTTTTTTGTAGATTATCATTTTACTATATGTTTTCGTATTTCTCTTTCCTAATTTTCCATTACTTTATTATTTTTTATGTCTCTATTTTCTTACTATTTTGTTGTCACTATAGTTTATGTATTTCATAAAATGTTGTATTTTTTTTTTTGAGTTGCGGATCTATCAAAAATAGCCTCTATTTGTTAAAGTAATGATAAAATCTGCATGCACTTTATTTTTTTCAAATCTCATTGTATAAAACTATATTGGATATGTTGTAATGCCGTGCTCGAAAACCTAAAAATTAATGAAATTTGATTTCTTATGAAAAAGGAAGACCAACAAATTTTTGGATTCTAAAATTTTTGTGTATGTAAAAGGTGTTATTCCATCAACAAGCCTCCAAATTTCTCGATTTTTCCACAGAAATTTGCCACATGAATTCCATAGATTTGGAGTTACACAACAGAAGACTACATAATTGGATCGTGTTCATATAAATGATTAAAGGCTCCATCTGCTCAAAACATAAGTATTACATACTATGATTGATTAAAATCTACTATTATGTGTTGTTCAAACACCTCCTCTTTTCCTCTTAATCAAGACTAGATTGTGCAATTTTGAATGTTGATTACGTATCAGAAAGTGCCTATCTGCCAATTGCTTCCCATTCTAGTGCCAAAATGAAATCACCCAATTGGATTGGAAATAAATCTCTTTTATAAAATATTTTTTGTTTTTAAATACAATTTTTATTTATTATCTTAATATTTTATATTTGAAAAATATTTATCATTTATGGTAATTGTATTATGTATTAAAAGTGAATTATATATGTTATATATATGTATTAAAATGACTTATAATTATTTTGATGAAAAAACTACACTATAAATTAAAAATGAATTATGTATGTACTATCAATGAATTACACTATATATAAAAAATGTATTAAAATTATAAAGATGTATTATAAGTGTATTAAAACATATTAAACTTATATTTTGATTAAAAACATTGTATTATGTATTAAAAGTAAATTATATACGTATTAAAATTATATTATTATAAATGATAAATATTTTCTAAATATGATATATAGATAAGTTCCCCTTCATATTATTTCTTGTTAAAAACTAGCCTTATGTCACTTTACTTTTGAGATGGTGGCTAAATTTTAAATAAATACCGGAAGCAAAGAGTGGCTTGCCCGTCGGCCCATACAAATTTTCGCCGGCCCAAAGAAAAGTAAAAAAGTATTAGGGTCTGCGTTGCGTGCTATAAATGAAACGGAGAGGAAGCAGCGGAGCTTCAGAAGTAACAATGGCGTGTACGGTGGATTTTCGGTGCCTGGACGAAGGGTTCGGAGGGAAAACGTACAAACGAAAGAGAGCAGAGAAAGGAGGTAATGGTGAAGAGGCCATGGAAGTAGAGGAGATTCCAACTCCTGCATCGAAGAGACAGGCAGTTCCATCTGAGGAGGACCCAAACAAGCCGGTACTGGGAAGGCCGACGTACGATGGGGTGATCGCAGGTAGAGTATCGGGAAGGAATTGGAAACAGCCGCGGAAACACAGATCGGCGGCGGCGAAGGTGAGCGTGAAGAGGAAGTCGTTGGAGCAGAGGATGAAAGAGAAGGAGATAAAGAAAGCTTACAAGGAGAGAATGAATGAGCTCAAGGAAGAGATAAGACAGAACAAGGTGGAGAAGCGGAAGCAGAGGGAGGAAAGAGAGAAGAAGAAGCAGGAAAACATCCTCAAGTCTGGGACCAAGGTTCAGAAGATCACCAACCCAAAGACGCTCAAAAAGATTGCCAAATCCAAGCAGAGGAAACTCCTCAAGGTTGTTTCGGACGATGCTCTCAACCCCGGAAACAAGAACAAGTCTAGCTCATAGATCATTCTACTAGTTTTTCGTTTCAAGTGTCTGGAATTTTTTCCTTTCAAGTGATCAGCATTACAATTAATTATCTCTGTATTACAGTGCGAAATAGAAAAGACAACATGTACCAAACCCTTTATCTTCATGATAGTTTAAAATGTTCACGTAAAAATATGGAACATGAAATTTCTCTACTTGGGTAATTTTGATAAAAGGCAAGGCAAGAATATGGTCCCTTTTTTCCTCAGGTCATCAAGTGTATGCAACTTTAACTCAATTTTGCAGTGCACCTCCCAATAAGATCTGAGCTCCTTGTGGTCGCTGTTGCTAAATTACACGTAAGAGGAAGCTGCTTGACGTGTGTTGAACACAAATCACTTGGTTCCCTTGGATTTGTGCATGTAAAATATTAATATCCATCACGTCAAGCAATTATTTCATGTCTCACGCAGACTAGATCATCCAGCTTATTCCCATCCATCTTGTACAAAGACACACCTTCCATCTGCACATAGTGCTTCTGTGCTTCCTCCCTCAAGCTCCCAAAAGGCATGATTTCCCATCGATTGTAATTTGATTGCTTCCTGGTATCCGTCATATCTGCGGAACCAGATACAGGTCCAGTGCCATAGGGGCCTGATTTGCCCCATACTTTACAGTTAACAAATTGTCCCAATCCTCCCTCTTGCCCAGCTTCCTTCTTTTTCAGAAGCAATGCAGCTCTGTGAGCATTATTTATCATTTCTCGACTAGGTATGTCAGACCAGTCTTGCTTTCTCTTTGCTCGCATAGGAGAGTGGATTCGTATGACCTAAAATATAAAATCTTAGTGAGAGCATCAAACAACAAATGAACTTAAACTGCAGCAATCTGGTGTCCTTACTCCAAGGCATTCTAAGAGTTGGTAATACGCCCTCCCTTGGAGTGGGTTGTGCCCTTTCCTTGGTGTAGAAAAGTATCGAGTCCTATACAGCGAAGTTTTCCGAAAGCAACATAATGTTTAATGGTCATTAGATATATGAAATAGCAAGCAAAAGTTAAGAAAGACAAGGTAAAGTAGAAGAAGGAATTCAAGTGGAAGTGTTGAATATTCCAGAAAGATGGTAATATTTCAAAATTGGATAGAGTTGCAAAGAGAAAACTTGAAACTGAGTTTTTCAAATGTGCATTCATTTTGTTGTCCAGTAAAAGCTTAAGTAACATTGGAGAAGAGGAGCATCATAGAACATTACCATTCTGTGTAACCAGGATCAACAGTGAAACCATAAATGTCAACAATGTCGCACATGGAAAGTGCTAATTCTATTGATTTCATCCCAGTTCCTTTGGCACCTCTGCGTAATACGATACCTTGGAACAGATAGACTGGATTCCGGATTTTCTGCGATAAATAATGAAGGTCTGTCATTCTCTCTTCAAATGAATTTGATGTCATAAAGCATCAGATGCCTCACCAGCTTACCAAAATTCATATTCTACAATGAGATGAAATAATAGTAGGGCTTCTTTTACAATCAAGCATACATTTTTCACAATGAAAATTCATATTCCTGACATGTCATTAATATTTCAAGTGGCTCATGGCCCAAAAGAGGGCAGAACAAAGCACTGCCACAAAATGTTTGAAGATAAACAAAAAGTCCCTTATGTTTTCGCCAACACTTTAAATCAATTAGCAAACAACAACAACAACATACCCAGTTGAATCCCACAAGTGGGGTCTGAGGAGGGTAGAATGTACGCAGACCTTACCACTACCTCGTATAGAAGTAGAGAGGCTGTTTCCTGGAAACCCTTTGAATCAATTGGCAATGTAACAAATAATTGCATCAGCGAAAGACATTCTTCAATTTCCAGCATCTACCCATTATAATGCAAAGCTACACAGTTTTCCGAAAAAAACAACTTAGTCATCCATCCTGCAACCATGTTTGACAATTTTTATCCAACCGCACAAACCATCCCCCCTTGTTGACCTCACCACTTCCCCACCATACCTCTGTTTCAGCTGTATTTTTAAATTATTTTTTTTGTTTGGGCTGTTCACTGAGAAGCTCGCTTAATCATCTCGTGCCATTTTTCCTTCTCGCGAACCATACGAGCACCTAGCGCACGAAGGAGCAAAGCTCATTTACCTTTCTGGGTAAAGCAGTGCATCATAAAGGGTTGGCCCATCAAAAGTCCAGCTCCTTCGCGAAAGAAGTTCAGAATCAACTTTTTTGGTTGATGGGTTCAAGTCCATAGCCAAGAGCTTATGTTGCATTGTAAGATTCTCACTCAGAATTGCATTGCTTACGAAGTACTGAATCAAATATTTTGGTTGGGTTCAAATCCACAGCCAAGAGCTTGTGTTGGATGTAAGATTCTCACTCAGAAGTGCATTCCTTACAAAGACCTATATCACTCTTCCTAAGGAGTAAAGAGGGTATTTGGATTAGCTTATTTTCAAATGTTTTTGGCTTTTAAACACTTTTTTAGTTGTGGAGGTGTTTGGAAAAGTTAAAATTGCTTTTAAGCACTCACCTTAAGGCCAAAAAAGTGAAAAAATAAGCCAAAACCCAAAAGTAAGGTATTTCTACTTTTGACTTTTGAATTTGACTTTTAAATTGCTTTTTATAAGCTTATCCAAACGGGCACTAAGTAGTCTATTTGAGTCTAGCCAACTTACTCCAAAAAGTCACCAAGTGTTCCTCCTTCTGGAAAACTCTAGTTGGCCACCTCCAACTCCAGCTTTTGCAAAATCCAAATTGAGGCTCCTTTTTTGTTTCTATCCCCAAAACCAAATCTTCCGTGCACATTGTCATAGCCCCTTGGAATTTATGGACATTGAAATCTCCTCCTATGGATAGCTTCTTAGTGTGTGGAATGCCTCTCACAACCTCATCCAAATTCATCCAAAAATGCTTCTAAACCTTCTCGTCCAAGGCCGCTTTTGGGGCGTATGCACTAATACTGTTCAAAGTAAACCCTCTAACAACTAACTCACCATCATTGATCGTTAATCTTCCTAACATCTAACACTTGCTCCCTTAGATCTCTATTCACTAAAATGTCTACTCTATTCCTGTTCCTTGTGCATCTGAGTACCACAATTTAAACCCATGTACATCCGAGCCATAGTTCCCACCCATTTGCTAATCTAGACACAAGCTATATTAATTTTCCTTAGTTCCTACCCATTTGCTAATCTCGACACAAGCTATATTATCTTTATCTTCTTGAGAATGTTCACTAGCTTTATGGACTTCCCAGTCAATGTCTCTATGTACCAAGTCCCTACTCTTAGCCCAGAAGCTTTCTTAACTTACTTACCGCTCCTACCTTCTCCCTCGCCCGAGAATATGACCCTAATCTACCATCATTCACTAGAGTCACTAAAGCAAATGTAAACTAATCAAAGATATAGTAAAATATACACTAAATCAAATGGGAATATGTTGGGTGTTTTTTGGTCGTGTGACCCGACGGCTTATGTGCAACCAATGGCTCACACCTCCTATTTGTTCAGGGCGAGCGGTGTGGCCCACAACCAAATATGTGTCAGGATGACTGTTTTGAGTGATCCAACAGGTCATATCATGTTTTAGGAGTGACATATTAGGTTGCATTCTAAGGGGTTCGAGTGAATTTTGGGCACTAAATAACATGCAAAGAGGCACTAGATTTTCCTAACCGAAAAAAGGTCGGGCATAAATCACCGAACCAAACTGGGACTTTCGATATTTCAATACAATTGTCGAGAGAAATTTTAGAATTACAATACTAGTATTCAATTTTGGTATGAGACATAAGTATCATTTGGAATTTGGTATATACCATATATTTGGAGTTGTGTGAGCTTATTCCTATGTTGATTAGACTCTTCAAAAGTGCAATGGGTGCGTGTCAGATTTCTCCAAAAGTAGGTATTTTTGAAGAATCCAACACGGGTGCGACATCGAAAGTGAAGAGTCCGTGCAACTTAGGCTTATTCTGATATTGAATTTCGATTAAATGAGTTTGGTACTATTTTCGATCGCTGAATGTTCACAAAATCTGAAAATCCCTTGATTATTGATTCCACTAAGCTTTATCACATTTTAGTTATCATTTGTTGAAAGTTGTTTGTTATTCCTTCTAGTTCATATTAGATAAATTTATGAGGTAATGCACATCCATTAAGAAAAAAAAATTAGAATAAAAATTAAATACCACTTCCTCTTTTTGCCCTTTTAGTTATTCTCAAACTATTCTTTAAAACAGAAATAATCTAGTTAAAATTATTAATATGAGCAATCAACTCTCTTGAACTTATCGCCTAGAAAACGTAAATGAAGAACAAAATGGAAGAATTTCATACTGCTATCTTAAATGAGAAGCTAGATTTGGGAGCTACTAGGAGGGGTAGAGGTAGACCAAAAAAGTATTGGGGGGAGGTGATTAGATATGATATGGTGAAACTTGATCTCACCAAGGACATGACCTTAGACAGGAAGGAGTGGAGGTCGAGAATTAGAGTAGCAGGATAATAGGGTAGATAGGAAGGAGTGGTAATTGTCTGCCTTTATATGTTATTTATCTGTCTGTATATCTTACTATCCTGTATCTACGTATTATCATGTGTTCTTCTCTTTCTTGCCTGTTTATCATATCTAGCTTATTCTGCTGATGGGTTTTTGTGATGAGGGCTTCCAGGAAACAGCCTCTCTACAAACAGCCTCTCTACCTGTGTGGTAGTGGTAAGGTCTGCGTACATCTTACCCTCCCCAGACCCCACTTGTGGGATTTCACTGGGTATGTTGTTGTTGTTTGTTATCTTAAATGGAATAATTAACATTTTGAATATTGAAAGAAGGTTCAAAAATTCAATTATTATGGACTAGAGGGATGACTAATTTTGTTGGCTCCATTGTTAAAATCGAAAGTTTTATGTTGTTTGGATGAATTGACAAGAAAATCAATTCAGTATTACCAGATTATTGCACCAGAACTTACCATCAAAGTTTGATTTTACCAGAACAGATTGAACTAAGAAGTTCGGTCTTCAGTATCTACTTTCTGTAACCCATTGCCGAATTATTGAAACCAAACTCTGGGAATATCGAATGCCCACCCCCATGACAAGCCGATGGGCCGGTTGGTCTATGTGGTCGCAAGGGGTATTCCATGATCGCAGAGAGAGGCTAGTTAGTTGGTGCAATGTGAACATGAGGGTATTCAGGGTCCTGTGATCGCAGAAGTCTAGGTTGCAATCACAAATAAGGACCCTGGGCAGACTATAATCCCCATCTCCACTTGTTTAATTTAGGGAACTATAGGTCTTGGATTTGGACGGTATTTTTTGAACAATATGTTACGCTTTCCCTATTATTTTTTCCTGTCTTCTTACTTTTGTAGTTTTCTTTTAACTGCTCAGATGTGCGTTACCGAGTGGAGGGTCTTTCAAAAACCACCTTTCTACCTCAATGAAGTAAGGGTAAGGTTTGCATAAACTCTATCATCCCCATAATTTGCCTATGGGACTACCCTGGGCTTGTTTTTTTTGGTAACCAAAATTGTTTCATCTTCTTTTACCAACTCTAGTATTCAGAATCTTGGGTTTGTTGTAGTTGGTAATCCTATAGAAATGTCTATTTCGCCACCTACAACTTAATTCCATCAGAGTTTCATTAACATGTAACATGTATTAAGGATAAGCAGACATGGTCAAAAGATGCAAAGTAAGGTGATCGCCATAAAACTCAACATAAGCAAACAAAATTTCATTCCATTTACTATAACACACTGAGGGATGGAGCAAGAGTCCCATACTTCATGGAAAAGAAAGATCCAGCCATTATCATAAATCCATTCATATCAGTTTGCGAGGGTGGGGGGATGATGATGATGTGCATTCAATTTTTTTAAAACTTAGATGTGTATTCATTTTTATAAAAAGATATGTATCCTTAGCTTGAAATTCTTCAACAAATTCCTGAAACGATATCAACTAAAAGTCCGACTCAGATCATTCATGAGTATCACTTGATTGAATCAGTAAATCAAGAACAACTATAACTAACAAAGAACAACCTCCAGAAGAAAAATATGACGGAGAAACAAATATAGCATTCAACTGAACATAGAAGCAAAAAGATACTAGCATTCATTTGAATAATACATTACCTTTATCATTGCATTGAAGTCTCTATGGATGACACTTTTAATTATAAGCACCTCATCATCTGAAAGTAAAAAAGGAATAGCAACAAATAATGAGTATTGCTTCCAATATAACAATCACAATCAATTCATTGCTAACAATCATAAAAGCAGTAAAAAGTTCGCTGCTAATTTTCAGTTGCTCTTCGTTTGGATAAATAATGTAGCTGACCGATTAATATGATATGCTACGATCAAAATTACCCATACAGTACAGCTACAACGGATAAGAATTACCCTGTCCTTATATCTAAACAACAACATACCCAATAAGGTCCCACGAGTGGGATCTGGGAAGGGTAGAGTGTAGGCAAACCTCACCACTATCTCATGGAAATAGAGAGGCTACTTCATAAAGACCGTCAGCTCAAAATAATGACAAATAATTGAACTGGAAGCATTTGAACAGAAATAGCAAAGACTTATTACCCAAAAATTAATAGCCCCTCAAGCTATTCAAAGTCATTTTCAAGCCCTTCACCTATCTGTAAGAAATGCTAACAGACTTGACGAACATGGTCCTATGACCTATGCTAAACAGAGAGGGGTACTGAAGTCAATTTTCTTAAGCTTGATTAGAACTATCATCTTCCTCCTCTTCTGTTCACATCTCTCTCTCTCTCTCTCTCTTTTAAAATTAATTAAGCTAACAGCAAGAAGGGTGTGTTCTTCATACCAGATGAAAAATTGAAAAAGGAGAATCCCTATAGCTATATAAGGTGCTATCATCTAATGTTAACAGCTAACCATCTTGCTCCTTCTTTCGATAACAATGCCGAGTTGACTACAACATTCATTTGGAGGATGTAAATATAAAATACTAGTGTCAAAAGTTAATTTTTGGGACTGTATGAGAAGTTCCAAAATAAAAACATAATAGTAATAAGTTGAAGCCATACAAAGAGAAGTAGAGAACTATGTTAGGCTTGACAATCATTATGGTTCCTCTCTCTCCCCCTTTCTTCCTTTGTCTTTCCCCCTCCTCCCATAAGCAACATATTGTTTTGCTGAGCCATTTAGGTTAAGAGAGTTGGCATAGGTGACACTCTTTCCCTAAGTTCCAAAATCAACCAAGTGTAGATTAAAAAATATCTGAGTTATCCAACAAAAGTAAAAGGAACAGAAAACAAGATGAAACAAGAAAGCACCTACAACACAGTAAAATCAGTGACAAAAAATCAAGTCTCTCTGTCACTGTAGAATTCAAGATTTGTTTATTTATCCATTTGTTAGGTAAGAGAACAAACAATACTATTTTGGTAATTTGGTCTATTTGCCTTTTTCAACAGATGGGCAAAACCAAAAATAAAATGTTTGTTCAATCTAACAATATTTAAAGGAATATGCTGAGACACTTGAAAAGTTAAAGGACTCTCAAAACTTGAATCCTAATTCATAGAAATAATCATGCTCAAAACCCAGTGATTTGAACATAGCAAGGCTGATTGGTCACACATAAATGGACAATCATTAGATCATTGAAGAAGAGTTGATTATTCTTTGTCACGAGAAACCATTTTTAGCTCTTGATTTCCAATAGCACAAATTCATGTACACAACACTGCTAATACGCAATATAAGACCCAACTGCTGCCGCTTTTGTGAAGGCTTTTTATACTAGTGCATCAGAGTGCGCTCATCACAGTAAGTGTACTTGACATCCTAATAAAACATACTCATATAGTCATATCAACAAGCATGAGCTACCCTACATCACACATTAATATCAAAAAGAATATGAATTCTAGAGTTTTGCTAAACCACATTAAGAGGGACATTATCAATGTACACCATCATAATAAAAAACCAATAAGTGACACTGAATGGTAGTGCATTTTTTTCTTTTCTTTTTCCTGATCAGTAAGCAAAATGTGATATTGGAAGATCAAATACTGACACCAAGGAGGTGATTGAAGTATACAAAAATGGGCACCCCTACGCAAGGAAAAAAAAAAGGGAACAAAAGGAAAAAAGCAAAAGAAGGGAAAAGTCTATATACAGAATGTCTCATTCCTGTTGAGAGAATATGAAGTCTAACAAAAAATAAGTTAGAACAACTACTACGGTTCAGTTACAAACAAAGCTAAGAAGTCTAAATTGTGAATCTTAAAATGTCTGTTTTAAAAAAATTAAAAAAAGTGTGAATCATACATCTTGAAATTTGCACCAAAGAGCAGCAAACATAGGCAGTCTGTATTTTCTTATCCTATAGAGTAGTCTCAAAACACCTAGAGTTTCTTTCTTCACATAGAACCCAAAAACACCTAAAACAATTGTTGAATAGTAATTTTTATTAGGCAACAATGAGATCATTAAAGAAGTTCTGTTTGGTTGATGTTCATAACATGAAGTCAATATAGGAAAATGGAAAGAAGCATGATATAAATCTGAATAAAAAATAAACACAGAAGACAAGATGCATATGATCAAATGTTCGAGAAATAAATAGGTTTTCCAATAATTTACCTGAACCATTGAGAATTTTAATCATATTTCTAGCGGCACCACGCACAACTAAGCGAAAATCTCTCTTCAGGCCAACATGCTTGGCGTATTTCTGCATAGCATATTTATAGGCATTTAATTTCACAACAAATTCTGGTTGATTGACACCATGGGTATGAAATCTAAAAGGTTCTTTTTTACTGCATTGATACCACTTTTAACAGATTATGCATATTAATGACTACATAAATGCTGGTAGTCTTCATCATTCTCAGATCTCAACTACAACGCCAGACCTAGTAATTCTCTAATAGGGTTGATCAAATAATAAAAATACCACACATGCTTTACCAGTATTACATGGAGAAAAATACCTGTAGCAACATGGATAATGACATAAGAATTTTAAGAATATGTGAGATACAACAGAATGAGGACTCGAGTGGCTTTACTAAGTTCTTAGTTTCACTTGCTAGTCCTTGGGAACAGCGTAGCGACGGATAATTCAGATTATATGCAACAATGTTGGGACACAGGTCTAGGATATTAATTTAACGTATATACTGAAAAGTTAGTTCAATAGAGAAAAAATGACATCAAAGTTTAGAAGTTCTACAGTTAAATGAATAGAAATTTTTTAAACTGTATCTCCAACCTTTTCCAGGAAAAGAGATAATTCGAGAAAGAAGTATACAAATAGAATGGTGCACAAACATTTTGGACGTTCTAAAATAGAAAATTTATCATATAAATTAAATCAGAGAACTTATTTTTTTTTTTACTAGTAAGAGTGTTATATTGGATTAAGAATTTTAGTTTAGATAATACCTACTTCACCTTAAAAAGAGCTTTCAAACCAAGACTGAGAAAGCTCAATCAATAAAGAGTATTTAAGCGGAATGGCTTAACTTATTTAACATTAAATGAATTGGACCTGCATAGAGTGTAATGAGGATTCATAAAACAAACCACAACTAGTCTGGGATTGAAGCGCAAATAGTTGATTGCATAGGAGTACTGTACAACAGTGAGATCTGGTTGTAAGTGGTTGTCATATAAGTACAGGACATCCAGAGACGGACTTGCCTTGATAGCCTATGATAGGGAGATACTACCCAGAAGTTTTGATAGGTACCTTGTATACACATTAGCATCAATCATCCATAGGGCATATCAACATGTTTAGTTCTTAACTCTCTTATCTTGCTTTCTCAAGAAGAATATGCCTTCAAAGAGGCGTGAAGAACACAAGTGGTGCCTATCAATTCAGTTCCAGTTCAGTGTATATTTTTCTTGAGACAACTTACTTAACATTGAATGATTTGGACTTGAAAGCCAAATTCCTTAGACAAGAGGTGTGAAGAACTTTAGAAAAATAAGACTAAATAAATTAAGAAATTCACAGAAGGATATTATAAATTGGTCAGACAGCTGAAGATGAAAATATTAAGTCAAACATGTGTCAATAACGCTTCTCCTCATACCCAATGGTCCTCGTGTTCAACATGGATTCTAACATGAGATAGCGTCCTTGCAAATGCTTCGTCTCATAAACTATGTTTATTTTTCAATGGACAAAGGACTAATTTACCTCATTAACAGGAGCCTCGTTGTCTCGTATAACTGCATCATGACTATCAATTTCCTCTCCAAACTGCGTCTTCAAGAGGTCTCCAGAATTGCCAACGACTGCACACCTTCTGAATTGTCGAGGATGAAAAGGAGGCTTAGCTGGTAAAATTAGATTGAGATGTTCTTCACAAAGAGTCTGATTGTAACATTTGTCAGCTCCTCTGCAAGCAGGCAAGATAGAAACAAAAGGAAATAATGAAATAAAATATGATTCTAATCACATTAAAACTGTCATTAATTGATTAAAAGGGTGAATGATGATGATAGTGGAGGATGAAGACACTATCTTACAGCTGTGCAATCCTTTTTGCTGCATAGTCAAACCATCCATCAGGCCGAGAATCCAAATATTCTCTTGTCAACACCGTCGTCATGTTACGATACTGCACTTCAGATAATCCCAATATATTAATGTACTACCAGTGGAAGTAAAGCATCAATAAATGTGAATAACAAGAATGAAGAACCTGCTCCCACAGAAGTATTGCTTCGCAGACATCGTACTTGTACTCCAATGGTTCAAAGATCTTAAATTGCTCATTATACTGCAAGTGTAAGGATGAACGCATTTCAGTGTTTTGTAGGTAAGTGACAAGGTAAACAATAGGAAGGAGATGGATGAGAGACAAACCCAAGTGCTATTGGTTCCTTGGGGAAACTTGAGAATGACATTGCAATGATCAATTATATGAGCCGTCAATCCGAGGCCTCGGTTAGCCTGGAAGCAGGAATTTTCAATAACTATCATATGCATATGAGTTTCAAAGATCGATGGGAAGTAGCAACAAGTAGAGGAGAAAGTAATTACGACGCATTGCTGAAGGTTAGACTGGAAGTGGGATAAGATCCGAATTTCGTCTCGGCTGAAATTTACGCTACCTGCATGCATCAAAATTGTAAGTTAGCTTAAAACAGCAGGGCATTTTCAAAATAATTAGGGTTTAAGGAAACGATATGGCATAACCAGTGAAGAAAGAGGACTGGATGGCGACAAGGATAATGGAGAAGAGAGCAGCAACGCATAGAAGACGAAAAAGAGCTGGTCGCCGAGGTCTTGTCATTTGCTTCCCAGCCAGATCAAGATCTCACACTTGCTTTTTAGCTTTGCTCTACTATTTTACATCATGTTTTACCTTTATTAATTCAATATAAATATCAGAGTTTTTATTGTATATACTGTATCTTTTCTGAATTACCTGCTCTAAGACCGACACCATGAGAATAATCACATATATATTAGAGCTTTGCTTTCAATGCCTAAATAGCAAGAGCAGAAGTGACCAACTTACAAGTTGTTCCAGAGTGAAGCAGACTCTATTTAAATACCTTGCAACATTTATAGGGAGTACAAGTCTCATGAGGCTGAACCAATATGATTTCAAAAATTCTTAGGAGTAGTTGAAAGGTCCGCGTGCATTTTTATTCTCCCTAAACTTTATTTTGTGAAATTTAACTGAATATGTTGTTGTTATTCTTGTTATCCTTTGGCCTCGTAATTTTTAGTACTACACCCATCTCCCCTTGACTAAAGTGTCTTAGAAGATGGGATGAATTGGTTCATCTTTAATAGTTTCACATTATTACCGTAAATGAATTATAACAATTATAAAAAGAAATCGACAAGCATAATATTGAAAAACACACGCACAAAAAAAAAGTGTTACAAAGCCAAACATGAAAGGTAGATTTCTGAGATTATCCGTTCTTTTTATGTGTAAATCTCTTTCCATATTTTCTGTATTTCACAGAAAAGTATTTGGACAATACTATTTGGCTGAAACTGGAGAAAAAAGAATATCCGAATTTGAAATTTAAAGAGTTTATTAGGAAGTTAATTCTTATTTAGTTTAACCATACATGGAAGGATAGGAGGAAACAGAAAATAGTTGACCCTACAACTTCACAACACTATCAAAACACCACGCTCAACCCAACTAACAAATCTGGGTTCCTAACAAAAGGCAAAACATTTCTTAAATATACAGATCGATTTCCTCGTAAAAATTCAGTAACGTCTACCACCAGACGTTGACATTAGGATCCGATTTGCCTTCTTCCCCCTCTTCACTGCATCATTTGACTTAGACGCATTGGGACCTTCAACACCTTTTGCTTTGGACGTTACATTTGCAAAGGACGGCATTCCACAACTCCTTGTTCCTGAGAGGAATCAAACACTGGTTATGAACACTAATCCCGTAAAAGCAAAACGAAACAACCAACGCTTATGGAAATCTCTGATGAGAACATCATAAAGAATTTATTCACATCATAGCAGATATTCAATGTCCAATAGTCAAGTATGATATTTAAAAAGATACCAGCTGCAACAGAAGAATCATGCGCGTTCTCATCCATTTTCAGCGCTGGAGGATCACATCCCGCAGCAAAACCAAGCCTTGCAACATTGGAGAACAGTTGCCTGCCTCCAGGCACAGGGGAGCTTGAGGATGTTACAGTTAAACTCGTACTTCCCAAAGCTTATCACAAATACAAAAGACAACAACAATCATTTCAACTAATGGTACAATATCATAAAAACTAAAGAACAAAGGTCACAATCGTAAGGCTTTTGCAGTCACGAAGAAGAACTATCAAACTAAGCATCAAAACTGCAATAGTAAAAGTCGAAAAAAATCACCACTATCAAGCTTCATTTTAACTTCCTACATAACCAGTTCCTATAACAATTTGTATCACAGAATTACCAGCATGAAATCTAATCGTATATCTTGAGGCATAATTAGGAAATCACAATGTACTCCCTCAAACCATTTAAACTATTAGATGAGATGGTCATAGACTTTAGCAGGGTACCAAACTATGTTGTTCAGATTCGGCTGCGGGTGTACAATATAGGTGCAGATCTAAAGGTCGGGGTCCTTCATACAAATGTGAGGATTCAACTAAAACTAATTATTACCTAGTACAAATGCATCTTCTTACTATTTTTTCGGGTGTAACAAGGCTATTGCAAATGATCGAGGCCATGATAAACTTCTTGAATTCATTACACATTTACAGTATGTTGACCTGTAAATATCTTTAAAGCTATGTTATTCTTACTCTTCAAAAATGCCGACGGGTGCGTGCTGGATCCTCCAAAAATAGTGTATTTTTGAAGGATCCGAGACGGTGTGGAAATATTTTTGGAGAGTCCGAGCAACTTAGCTTGGAAGCACATTTTGATTGCTGATTTTTTAATACAATTATCTTCCAATGATAAAAGAAACACCTACTAACTTATCATTTCACCTCATCTTTTGTTTTAATTTCGGAAATCATTATATGTCTCTCGAATTTCTATTTCAATTTTGGTCAAAGCACTCAAAACCGTTAGACCATATCCAGTATGGATCCCACACCTCTGTCATGTCAACACGAGTGCAGCACCAAAAGCAAAGAGTTCACACAATTTAAATATCAGAGCATGCAGGCAGAGATCCTGATTCCAAATCTCTTTGCAACCCATTTATCAAAACTGAATTCCACATGCTTGCCATGAAGGAGACGTGTTGAAGATACAATCTAAATATATAGAATTATAAAGCTAGGCAAAAGAAGAGTGATGTGGCAACCCTCTTTGGCCAAGAAACACAATCATCTCTTTTGGCCTTTTTCCTATTTTACCATGTTTTGTCCTATATTTTTTATTTTAAAAACCCTTAAGAAGTCAATTCTAAGGATCTGAATTGTTAAAAAACCAACCTTCGTCCACGTTTATTTTCAGTCAATTCGCATTATTCTGAGAGACCACAAAAAACTTTATTAAACATTAATGCAGCCCTTTGATTTTCTACCAGGATCGCAGAAGCTCTGATTTCATGTGAGAAATATTAGAGAAAAATATTATTGAATTATTGTCTCTACATTATTACATTGAGGCTCTATTTATAGATACTATATTAGACTCCTTTTCCAACTAGGATACTATAATATAATCCTTTTCCAAGTAGGATTCTATATACTATTGTTATTTTTATTCCTATTCTAAGTGGAATTGTAGATATTATTCTTGTTCCTATTCTTATTCTAAATATTTTTCATGAAGTGGTGACGAAACGTATAACTTGTAAAAATCTTTCCATATATAGGAACAGCAGAGAACTTAGAGGTCGAGGAAGAACTAAGAAGCAGAGGAGAAAGACCGAAGAGTCAAGAGAGGGAGGTTCAGGAAAATGGGTTACTAAAAAATTGTGCCATGGGGCAGATATAGTTTTGCGGATCTAATAAATTATAGGGGATGGGGGTGTTTGTTCCACCCGATAAAAATGGCACCTAATAAGTAATTTAATAAAATAAAATAGAGGGATGTTAGTTTCAATGATATAAGTAAGCCAAAAAGGTGAATGAAGGGGTACTTCTAACAAAATAGGTGGATGGACGGTATTCTTAGACCTTTTCTATAGTTCAAGGGTATTTTTGGTCCTTTTCCATTAACATCATAATTAGTCTCTTTCATAGACTGATCAAATTCATGTCTCTTAGTTATATGTCTTATCCATATTCAGAGGCCATTAAAATACATATAGAAATAATGACCAATAGAATGTTTTTTGACGGAACAGAAGAGTTGATGAAAAGTAAAATGGGAGAATGAATAATGTTGATCTAAAAAGGTAAAGGAAGGAGAGACTTAAAGGGACTTTATTCAATATTTGATGAAGCTTTTGATATGAGGATCTCTTGACAAATATTTGTGATAGAACAACAGAGAAATATATTAGTACAGATGTTCATGTTGAAAATAATTCAGTTTGATTCATTTTAGAAGAAGAAAAAAATAATATGATAATTCTAATCAGCATGACGTGCGCAAAGATTCACTAGTCAAATGAATACAAGTGTACTCTTTCTCTAACATCTTAACCTTTTAGATGAGATGATCACTTCAATAGTATGCGCAAGATAAGCATTGTAAACTCTCTTAAACGAAGATTATGTACTTTAAAAAATGTAGTTTGTCTTATAATGAACCAAGTAATGTCATGACTCATGTTCCACTTATAAAAGATGGGGAGGGGTTGGGGTGGGAGGACTGTACTCCAGTACGGTTAAAATTCCAAACCATGTAAGATGAGAACATAAGACTTCTTACATAAAATAGCAATTCTTGACGCACCTTCG
Source organism: Solanum rostratum (assembly GCA_029948455.1). NCBI lineage: Eukaryota > Viridiplantae > Streptophyta > Magnoliopsida > Solanales > Solanaceae > Solanum > Solanum rostratum. The sequence continues at coordinate 289,723 of CM057056.1, read as the reverse complement.
AAGTCGTCACTAGTGAAAGTAGGTTGTTCTGTGAAAGAAGGTTCTGAAAAGCTAAAAGGCAAAGGCTCTAAGTGCATGCCAATGGCTTCAGCTTTAACTTGTTCACGCCGTTCCTGGAAAAAAGAAAATTTTCCACTTTGAAGAGTTCCTCAATAAAAGGAATCATCTAAAACAAGTTTCTTTTTAAATTGTGTGCACTATCAACTTTGTATATCATGAGAATGAGAGGCCCTAGTAACCAGAAGGACTAAGGGGATGAGGAGCTTCTCTGAAACGCTCTCGAACCTTCAGCTCATGGATTTGCCATCTAGAGGGGCACAATACACGTTGTCAAGAGGGGAGGACACTCTGCAAGACTCGAGAATTGATAGGTTCCCTATCTATCACAGTGGAATAAAGCTTCAAAGCTATCAAGCAGTTGACACTGCCAGGAGTCATTTCAACTTTCAGACCACAAAGCTCTGCTGCTAGAAGGTGGAGATGGGACTCAACACTATCTTACTTCAAGTTTGGAAACATGTGGCTTCAACAAGTGGGGTTCACTGATATGGTGAGGAAGTGATGGAAGACTTACACAACAGGTGGCAGTCCAGACTTTGTACTCAGTTAGAACATAGAAGTTCAGGAACTTGAAAAAGGACAACTACAACTTGAACAGAGAAGTAAATGGCAAGCTAGAAACAAGTAGAAGCAGGGCTCTAGATGAACTTTCAGCTTTAGAACAGGCAAAAGAAAACAGAATCCCAACTCAAGGTTCCTGAATCTGAAAATGGAGTTGGAGAGATTGCTACAGCTGAAGAAACCTCATGGTGACAAAATCAAGATGTTTATGGTTAAGAAGAGGGGACAAAAATACAAAATACTTCCAACTCATATAGGAGATTCTACTCAATTGACAAGCTCAAAATAGAAAGTGAAAGATGGTAAAGAATTAATCAAGGGGGAGATCCTAAAGTACTACTAGAATCTTTATAAAGAGAATGGACAGTGAAGAACAACTGCCAGTTTTGAATATGCTGCATACTCTTAGAGGGAGAAAAAATTACTGAATGATTTCTCCATATTTGTCCAAGCCTTGATGGGCAAAGTTACGGGGTACATGTGTTGATGGGAGGTAGCAGAGCAAATGTCCTCTAGAGTTGGTCAAGGTGAGCGCAAGTTGGACCGAACCTTATGCTTATCCAAAAAAGAAGGCTTAATACATACAAAGCCCCTTAAACTTACTAGTAAATTTTGTTTAGACACTCGAACTACAACTTGTTCTAGTTGAGCACCTGAAAACATGATAAAGTATTCCTATTAGACACTTTTGATTCAAATTTAGAAAAAAAAATTACGCGTAGTCTCAAACATCTATAGGCAATTAAGTTAACCACAAGAAATATGTATCTCCGTTATTTATACACATCAACATCAACTGGAACAAGTCTTGAGATTTTAAAGCTTAATGAGGCTTATGTGTATAATTAAAGAAGGTGACATATTTAAAGTAATCAACTTATTTATGTACATTTGAGAGCACACAGAAAAAAGAATCCCAAAATTTGAACTTGCGTGTTCAGGTGCTCAATTGGAACAAGTCTTAGATTGAGTGTCTAAGTGAAATTTACTGGTAAGTTCACGGGGTTATTTGTGTATTAAGCCAAAAGAGTAAGTAGAGTCCTACACATCTTCTCTAAAAAGTTCCTTCATTGATCTTCAGCAGATCTTATTTATATCCTGCACTTGAAGTTTTAAGCAATTTCTGCTGTTGGCACTGGGTGCTTTTCTAAACATCATAAACTCATGATGCTAAACCATAGAATTGCACAAGAACAGAAAAATCAACTGTAATTCTGATAAAAGCATGGGCTACAAACCTTCCTAGCTAGCCACTTCCTTTGTTTTTCCCTACTTCTGATTTCCTCCATAAATGGAGAAAGTGCATCCATGGGCATTATCTTGCTGATATCAATTTCACAAAGCTGGAAATTACAAGTGAAAATAACTAGAGTGATCCAACAATTAATGAAGTGAAGTGAACACACTTACAGAAATAAGCATCACAGCAAGTACCTGAAATGTTGTTGTCAAAGAAAAATGACTTAGGAAGCGGTAGCGCCTTCTCATGACCTCCGATTGTGTCACAGACTCCATTTGTAATATCTTTCCACTGATTCTGTATCCAAGATTTTCTCTATAAGTTGTTCCGGAATACTAAAAGGCATATGGTCAAAACATAGTCACATCAACAGGTACAATGTTATTTTCAGGTAAGCAAGGTATTTACCACTGTTTAACCTCTGTCCTTCCCAGTAAACCAATTCCCTCTCTCAGCTCACGGCACAGTTCACCCCCCACCCCCAAAAAAATAGAAACCCGTCACCGCAAGCGGCAACTTTGTGCCTCTTCTAACTACCAACCTATCCATCCTTGCCCTTTTGTCTTCTTTTATTGATGAAGTAAGAATTATCATTAACAGGCATCAAGTGGATGCAAAGAATTAGTAAGCTAGGGAAAGAAAGCTAACTAAATCCAAGAAGTTCAATGGACTCCATCATTCCCCTTTGTCATAGCAAACTCGTCCTTCCTATGGACTTTGAAAGCCAAGGGAAATCACCATCCCCAACCCCTTCTGGTCTATTTACCACAGCACCTACAGCTCCTCTAGAATATGCCCAAATCATATGACACTCCCCTACCCAAATACAGTTGAATCCCAGTTCAAGAACCGAAAATGAAGCTAACTACCTTCTGTTAAATAGGCCAGAGAAGGTAAAGGGGATTGAAATGAGATTTAAGCTGGAAATTTAAGGGGTGGGGAACCCTCCCTTTTCATGTCATGTGTAAGCCCTTTTTCCTTTTTATGTACCTAATATAAATTGGTTTACTAATAACCCCACTTCATATTTTGGAAAAAGGGGCCTTCAGAAAATGCATATAACAAAAGGTAACTCTTTTAAAGGGCTGGAGGAACATTAACACATATCTCACCGTTCTTAACTACAAAAAGCACATGTGGTAACGTTTATGTTTCCCCAAATGTTTGACCTAAGTTGCAATATGGCTTCACCGATTTCCTGGTTGTGCTAATTTCATAACCAGTTCATGATTTGGCTTTTAGATGAACTCAAAATTGACTATGGCCTAGGGTGAAATTGGACAAACCAAGATATGGTGAATATTATGGATAAAGTTGGGAACAAAATAATTAACCAGTAAAAGAAAGGAAAAATGAGCCAAGATAGAAGGAAAAGAAAAGGAAAGACCCTGTTCAACAGTCTGTTGACACTACCAGTCCACACTCCGTCCATGCCTGTTAATCTACGATGGATGAAGGCCTTCCATTTTGGCTCTGCAGAGCTACCCTATGGTATGGGCTGTTATCTCAAGGGCCTGGTTAGGCTATTCTTGTTAGAGTATGCTCGCTCAGACGCTAAAATTCTCTCTTTTCTTTTGGGAGGGCCTGAAGAGACTGGCTTACTGGAAGGTATTTTTGGAACATTCCTCCATTGCTGAAGTTCTCCCTTCAGTGCCCCTTATAGTTCACACTCTATCACCCTCCGAGACCCCATGCCCACCATAGCCCTGTGCAAAGTCCTCTAAAGCTTATTCTCCTTTCCCAGTCCCTATTCACTATCTCTGTCTCTTCCCAGGAACTTGTTGTCACCATTTTTCTCCCTACGATTCAGGTACATCATCCTCCCTTTCTTACCTACCGAGATAGTCAAACCTCTACCTACACAGAGTAACCCCTTCAAATTCCCTTTCTGAACTAGCTTTTCTCTGATTTTCATCTACCCCCGAAAAAAAAAGCTTTTCTCTGATGAAAAGTGAGAGTTGGGATTTAATCTGTTAGTTAGTTTGCTATCTATCTATCAAAAGAAGGTTTTTTTTTCCTTTTTCCAAATTATAACTCCAAACTTTGTCCAGTAAGGTCACATGTGCTCAAAATAAAGCTATATTTTTGTAGCTAATCTCACCAAGAACCATCTGAAACAGAAGATATCTATCAAGGACAGCATAGAATCACAGAAGAATAGAGGCCAAATTGCAACTTCTATCAAACAACTGGGAACAAAAGGAATAACTTAATCCACACACACAACATATTTGTTCAATTTAATAGTTGTCGCCTTACAAATGAAAGTAAAGTATAAAACAAGCTAAATGTATCAAAATTGAGTTCAATGGGTCCCCAAGTTGCAGTTTCTCTGACATCAACATAACAAAGACCCCTTTGCCACCTTTCACTGGAAAAAAATAGCATAACTTACTGTAAGAATGTAATTATCTTTCAAACCTGTTAGGAAGACTATCATAGCCACCATAGTAATGCAGAAGGCACTTCATGTTCAGCGGATGGAGGATAAGGTGCTGACCATCAACTGCCTGAAATAACCAGGCACTATAAAACTTGTATAAAGTTGTGCATTACATATCTCACAGAACAAAGTGGAAGAGTATTTGCTAAATGCATGGAGAGGCAACATGATAAAAAGTTGTAAGACAGCTCCCAACATGTGATATTGTTGACAAGAGAGATTGGGGACACTAAAGCCATCAAAACTATGCTTAGTTCGAGTTTGACAAGGGAAATTGAGGTTGCAAAGCTGTAAATTTTATGCTTAGTTTGACACGAACTCTGTTATGCTAGGATGCATTAAGGAGTTGCCACAAAGCTGAAGGGAAGAAGCAGGCACAAGCAGAACAAAGCATGAGAAATGACCCCCACACAATCGAGTGGACCATGAAGAAGAGGAGCAAGAGGGCATTTGAAGGTGTCAATAATACATTTCAGAAAAGGAAAGATTGTTGCTCTTTTCAAGCTCTTTTTAAAGCAGTCAAGACATTCAAGTTCCTATGAAAAATCTCATGACCTTCGTTGAAAACAATATCTTTAAATTGTACATCTAGCTTACATGGGCTTCCCTTCCTCTGAATGAACTCCCATCACTAGTTGCTACAGTATACAATTCTATCAACTACCTGTGTTGATATATCAAAAACCTAATAGCACGCAAAATTATGAAGAGGACTTCCTTTGTGGAAAATGGTTTTACCCCACTTTGCCTGACGTATTTAAGTACGGAAAATAATCTATATTCATGAATAGTTTTTGCCAGCAGCTAAAACCCCCGGAAAGAACATTTTCATGAGAGGGTGAATGCAAAAGAATAAAACAATCACTTAGAAAGTACAATAAAGCCTAAAACTTGCTCCTGGTCATCCCAACTACCAGTAACGAACTAAATGCTTGAAAACACTGGGCATGGTTACCTAGTACTTGTACTTAGCAGGTACCCGGTAAAAGAGTGCACACCAAGCTGGACCTTCTTGGTGGGCTTACCTGGTACATGTGCTTCGAAGGACCCTGGTAAAATAGTGCATGTCAAGCTGGACATGGCACCATCGTTATAAGAAAATAGTAATAATCGTTGAGTAAAAAAAAAAGCAGAAGAGATCATTAGTTAATGAAGGTATCCTACCAGCTTGGTGTGTGCACTTCGGTTATTTATCTGGATATTTGTCGAGCACAAGTGATCTTATTACTTTTGTTGTTAAGTATATCCACAGTGGCTGAAGAAATAGGTTATTGCCATCGTATAAGATCTAATCACCTCATGCGCTAACTTCTAGTATGAGTTAAGCTAAAGGTCCATTTACTTTGAGCCATCAGAGCTAGACCGGTCCCTATTCTTTGTTACTCAATACAGGCTACCATGTTATGTTGTCTCATCTCCAAATGTCCAGTCCTTGTCATACAAGGGGGGAACGGATGAGAGGGGAGGATGTTGAGTGTCTCGCAACAATTGAAGAAATGGGTTGTTGTCTCCTTGTATATCTCTGGGTAATTCTCACCACATGTGCTAGCATTTGGGGTGAGTTAGGTATACATGCATCTAAATGTAATACAGAGACACTTGGTAGGAAAAACAACATCTTCATATGAATTCACCTGGTAAAAACTGTAGGAACTAATCTCGTCTCTGTCCGTAATGCTACTAGTGTCTTTCTGTAGGCTCTTGTTATTGTATGAAGATCCAACACGTTCTTCTATTGATTCAACATCAGCAGCTGGAATAAGCTGAGAGTCACTCACTACCTTACTGAGAGTTGACTTCTTTTGCAATACTGGCTTATCAGTTGGATGACTGGATGGCATTGCAGGAGTAGATTGACCAGCAGAATGGACCTGGACGCTTTCTGTTGACTGAGAACTATAAGAGCACTTGTCCGAACAATTGTCTTTATCAGATTTGCTGTTTTGGACAGCAATATGTTGCCTATTCCAGTACTTTTTCCGCTGCTCCAATTGTTCCATTGCAGCACAGACAAAGGGAAGTTTCTCCAAGTCATCAACTAAACCTGAATCTGCTCTAGCTAACCAACTATCAAGATCAGACATTGCCTCTCGCACAGAAAGGTCAACATCTGACGTAAATGTGAACTTAGAAAATGATTTTTGAACATCCTCTCCAACAACAATGCCATCATTATTTTTCAAAGACAAAGTAAACGAATCCTTGTAACGCGTTAAGAGGAAAAATTCAATAACATCACCCACTCGATGTTGCTTTACATACTCAATTTGAATGGTGTACAAATCCTTTGAAGATATCATCATAAAGCACAAGGGGCATTTCTTCTTGAAATCATCTTTATGGTCATGTTCTTCGGAGATCATAAAATATTGCATAACACAGGGAAAACAAAATATATGACCACACGAAGTTATCTGCGGACACAGAGGATCCTCTAAGCATATGGGGCATTGCACATGAAATGGAGTGGAATATCTCACACAAACAATATCCTCCCATTGTAACATTTTGTCTGGATCCATTGACTCAGGCGTGTAATTGCCTGAATCCAACAGAACAAACTTGTAATTTGCTTGAAGAAAGAGGTCTTTGTTGTAAGGTTTTCTCTTCACGTATCTCCTTGGAGGAGGCAACCTAGATTTTGGACGAGAAATGGGATCATACTGAAAATTCAACAAGTGGTTACCACTGACCGTCTGCGTTCTTCTTGGAGCTGAGCGGGGAACAACTCCTTGAGGATTGTTGGAGTCTCTTCCACTGGAAGGATCATTTGTCCTAACTGATTTTCCTGGTTCGTGCAGTGAGATTTTATCACTGTTATGGCGGGGTGTCAAGGCATCTCTACTGCTAATGGAGTTGTTCATCTGCAATATTGTGAAGAGCGGTCATTGGTGAGAGGTAATTGGTTTATTAAGAGGAGAAGTTACAACTTGCAAAATGCAGTGTTTTACCTTTTTGGAGGATCCACCAGAATCATATGCAGCGGTAACAATGTTTCCTGAGAGAAGCAGAAAAAGACATAATTCCGGTGAAAAACAGAGAAAAGAAAAGGAAAATAGATCACTGAATTAGGGAAGAGGGGATGGAAACCTGAGCATGGAGAAGGGCGAGAGGGTTGCTGCCGCTGTTTGGATCCATGATTGGAATTAGGGTTTGGAGAAGAAGAAGAAGAGGAAGCTGTATGATTGTCGCTATGGGAAGGCAAGATGGACATGAAATTCCAGAGAGGGGGAGAGAGTACACAAAGGGGGTTCTGCTTAATCTTTTCGGGTTTTAGCCTCCAAAATATATGCCTGCCTGCCTTCATTTATAGTCGTCCTACCTTGCATTGCTTCGTGAAAATTTTAATTAGTACAAAGTAAAGTAATAAAAACAATTTTTTTCTCAACAAAAAGTACTCTTTTAAATATTAGTACTACTACAATTTACAGGTAGTTTTGTGTTAAGTTTTAGACGTTGGGATTCTTTCGGAGAATGTGTTAGTAAAAATTATATATATGTTTATTTGGTCTATTAATAGTATCTTGTTTGATATATTTTTTTATGTTGTACATTGGTTATAGATTCTATTATATTTGTAGAGGTAGATTTGTAAATAAACATTTAAAAAAAAAATATAACCTCTGTTATTTTTAATACATCAAACCAAATAATATATACAAAATATCTCTTCATGATTAATGCAAATATAACTAATACAAGCATTACTAACACACTATATTTAACATTATATTTATTCATCATACGAAACCATCCCTTATAGTTTGACACTGCATTTCTTTTTCACTATTGATCATAAATCCTTGATGTATGAACTTTAAAGCATTTTAACTTAATAATGACCAATAACAATAATTTATATAACAATAAAGTGTATTGTGTATGAACCAATTCTTTTATATTTGAGCACACAAAAAAATATCAATCTACTAAACGTGTTTGTAGTTATTCATACGATAAAATAGATAATATTAAAATTTACTTCTGTTATTTTGAATAATGAAGTATTTAATATTTAGGAAAAATGCTTAATTTTGTAATACAAATTTGAATTTTACCGAACAAATATTTATGACGTCATAATTTAAAATGTACTTTGAACGAGGAAAGTTCATTTATGTTGATCAAAACTCAATTAGATTAGATTAGAGAAAAGTGAGTGATATTTATGTAATTTTGAAAAAGTTATATGTTATTTCTTTTGCCACAATTTTTATGACACTTCTAAAATTTTGAGAGTCAATCAAACTTTTTATATATCATGCACTGGCAGGCTAATTTCACGAGGAGCCCTTTCATGTTATTTTATGCCAAGCTGAAAATGTGAAAAGAGCTTTAGTGAAATGGAGCAAAAAGGAGTTTGAGAATGTCTTTATTAAAAAAGCTACTTTAGAAGATATTATCCAAGTGAAGGAAGCTCCGTTAGAGGTTGATCCTACTCCTGAAAATAGATCTCCGTTGAGCAAAGTAGAAGTTGAACTAAGGAGATATCTAAAAATGGAAAATGGTGAGCCCCATTTTTGTTTGTGTAGGAAACAAACTTATTTATTTATAGATATTTCTTTGAATTCTTAGACTCGATCCATATAGTCATCTTCTTTATAAAAGTCATGAGTATTGTTTCGTGTTGTAGTTACGTGATTAGTTTTAGATTTCTTTTCATAATTGGAGATGGATTGGTATTATTATGTGGTGGTTGGATTGTTGATGGATGTTATGGTATAATTTAGAGGTGTTGTTAGCGGTGTTGCTGATTTTTGAGATAGGTTAAATTTTGGATAGGCTTTAAAACAGAGAAAACTCAACCTGATCTTCTGCAGAATTCTAGTAAGGCTTGCTTTGGAATTTTTCTCCTCAGCGTCGGTCATGATCCTAAATTGGGCCGTGACAGTGATGGAGATTGAAACCAGTGAAAATTTATTAGAAGAGAGAAAAATTACAACAAATGATGGAAGTTGGAACCATGCAAATTTATGAGGAGAGAGAAAAAGTTGTGAAAATTCATGGAAAGAAGAGAAATGTTGTAGAAATGAATGGAAGAGAGAAAAAATTGATGGAAAAAAAAAAAGAAATGTTGTAGAAATTAATGGAAGAGAGAGAGAAATGAAACATTCTTTTTTGACTATTTGGGCTAAAAAGTATAGCTATTTCGATAAGAGTAAAAAATTTGTACTAAAATTCATAATTAATGTTATATAATATATTATTTAAGTCCTATAGTAGGCACTAAATTTCACTTATCTTTGTTCATTTTAGACACTTTATGTTACACCATGTTGTGTCATCCTAATACTTTTTTCACAGCCAAATATGTAAGGTGTTTGTAACATACTCGCGGATGACACTTGAATTGAAAAGAAAATTGAAAGTTTTATATTAGTCTTAATTCATCTTTTTAGAAAGTTGGGAAGAAAGAATGATTTTTTTAAGAAAATTCAATTGAAGTTGAATAAAATAGAAAGTAGATTAGAGATGCCTGCTAAAACTAGATACTGAGGAGAGAATCACCTCACTCACTATTATAATTTCATAATGCGCGTAGAAAAGGTCTTCGGACAACGACATTGCCAAAAAGGGAATGGCAGAGAGCTTGATTCCAATCCCTACCCCATCCATACATCAACAACTTCTTCGCTAAGCCACACCAAACCCTAGATTCCCCAAACAGCTCCTGTCTAATCTAGATCAGCTTACAACCAAGAACCAAATGATGAATCAATTATCTATTCCTGTATTTAGTGGCAGGGCCAAAATTTTCTTCAACGAAATTAAGAAGTAGACACCTAAATTAGTCAAAGGGATTCAATATCTATTATATATACATAAAAAATTATTTTAAACATACATACCCTAAGGGGTATTGATGAACCCAGAATTTGGCTTTGCCTGCGTTGGTTTGGATTGCAAATCCCATAGTAATATATACCAGGAAGAGGAAGACAAGTTTGACAAAGGAGAAGCAGCAGCCTACGGAACGCCTATACGTCTCCAACTACGGAATTTCCATATGAGCTTCCTTTTACTCTTCAGGAATCACCTGACCACCCTCAGAAAAGGTCATTTCGGTTCCCTCAGCATTGTTGGTGAGGAAAGAGGAATTCAAGTTACAGAACTAGACCGGAAGGTGCGGTAGAACTCACAGAACTAGGGGAATTATGATAAATACAAGAGACTACAATGTCTGATGTGTACGTTAATACATCATGAGGAGGTGAATGAGAAGAACCAGTCTTGATGCAGTTTCTGAGGAACCATCATTACTTATTCTCAGTACATAACTATCAACGCATTGATCAGGTGCAACGAATATTAACCTTCATTACCTGTGTACAAAGACTAATTGGTTGAGATTTCACCACTATGAACACTAAAATGATGCCACAGCTTTGGCACTAAACAGGTTCATGTGTGCAGTCCGAAAACAAACTCAAAATATCTTTAGTGACAGTTGACATTATTTTTCTAACTTGAGAACTTCTCATCGCTCTCTTCAGATTAGGTAATGGATAAGACAGAATCAAATAAGAACTGCGTCACAGGATCCTTGTCATATATATTTAACAAAAGCACGCACATTCACAATCAATGTGAAATCAAATGAACAACTCTTTCTCATTGGGCAATAGAATATATAACACCTGAAGTGCTTTATCAACGCTGGTAACTGCTATGCAGAATTACAGATGATGAGAAATCAGCATCGAGAAATGCAAAAAAATATGTAATGTATGCTGAAGATAACCTAAAGAATGGTTACGCATTCCATTAAAACAAGCGTTTACGACAATCAGCAGCTCCACAGTAGCAAGCCATTTGTTTGACCTTCCCCTCACGATCCATAACACTATCCAGGACATAGCCGTAATCATATGTGAGTTCCTACAGGTAAACCAGAAGCAAAACAATGAGCAATTTAATATAAAGGCTGGTCGTACTACTTAATAAGGGATAAATTTCCCTCGGCTGTTCTTTCTTACCCAGCCTCTCCAAGTATTTAGGGTCAGGCTAAATCTAAATCATATAATCAAATCTGACTGCAGCCCAAATACTTGCAAACAAGAATATAACACCTCAAAAAAGAACTGAAATGGGAAACACTTTCCACTAAACCAGGCAAACATATGTCTTCTCCTCTTCTTTTAGTAAGAAGCAATTTTTCTAGTCGTTTGGTTTCATATCTAGTATTTTCTGCTTTTGGGTATGATTTTTGAGATGAGGATCTTTCGGAAACAACCTCTCTATCTCTATGAGATAGTAGTACAGTCTGCGTACATTTTACCCTTCCCAAACCCCACTAGTGGAATTTCACTAGGTATGTTGTTGCAGTTGTTCCTATCCAAAAAATCACTCTCATGTAACCCTTTAGTCAATCTTCTATTATTTCCCGTGATTCTTGATCCAAATCTTCTTACTACAATCCCACTTCCCATTATTTTCCCAGAATAAATTTTATCAAGTTAATTAACACAAGGAGTAAGATTTAGCAGAAACCTGCAGAGGTGGTATGTTGTCAGCTGCCATTAGCACCACTCTTGCCAAACCAATGTCGTGATGGGTGCTTAACACACATTGAACAAATAAATTAGGTTGACAACTATGATTAATAAACCTTGCAACATTGCCAACAGAAACAGCATCAATGCAATATTCTGGCCCTCCATCTGACGTCTTCTCAACATCCTTCTGCCAATGTCCTGGCAAAGAAACTTCCCCCAACCGTCTCTGCAGAAGAACGTAAGAATGAAGTGGATAAGACAACAAAACCAAACAAAAAGACTAAAGCCCAAATTGAAGAATAGTGCTATTGTCCTGATGCCTGATCCTGCGAAAACTGCAACAGCCAAAACTATCAGTGAGCACGAAAGTTGGATGATTTCTACGCGGCCAAATTTAATATTAAGTCCAGGGAATATAGTATATTTGGAGTCACGCCCTAATCCTAGAAGAAATGTATATGACATAAGATAACAGAAAAAGGAAATGTGAATAACCAAATACGTGAACACTTGCCTCCCTCCCATCGAGACCTTTCATTGTTTGCAAGCAATCAATATCAAAAACATAGTTGTTATCTGCTGCAGGATCAATCTGATCTGTCTTCTTCAAAAGACCAATGTATTCACAGATGGTTGCACCAGAAGGAATATAATCCCACGATCTCACACCCCAGCCCTTGTTTGGAGTACGAAAAACCTGCTCCAATTGACAAAGAAACAGCCACAAAATGAATATGCAGCACTCCTGTATAGAAGAATCTGAAATCTGGTTAATGGACAAGTGAAAGAACCTCAAGCCGATATTTCAATCCCTTCTGAGAAGTGCGGTTGACACAGGCAGGTCCACATCCACAATTCGGACCACATTCAAAAACAACAGCCTTTGGCTCAATAAGTCTACAAAGAAAAATATACCGAAAATAAAAGGCATGTTGAAAGAATTCCACTGCAAGGCAACTGCAAATAGTATACTCCCTCGATTCCAAAATAAGTGAATTGTTGGGGTATTGCGCACCCTTTAACAAAAGAAATTTAAGACATTAATTAGACATTACTTTCTATTTTTATTCTTTTTAATTATTGCTAAATTACTCCTAAGAATGACTAAACGTTGATCATGATTACTACCCTCAATACTAAGTAATTTTTCAATTAATTTCTAACACAAAATCCAATATGCGACTCTTAGAATGACTCATTTTTTTTTTCAGCGAAACCAAATTTTTGGAGGTAAACATTAACAAAAATTTAGATAGAACCCAAATTTAAAAATTCAAAGCAATTAAAGTTTCTTGAACTTATCACATAGGAAATCCAAATGAAGCGTAAAAATAGAAGAAAATTCCAAAATTATTCTTGAAGACTGAAGCCCTCAGCTTTGCTGTAAAGTACCAGACAAAGCAAAATCAGCACTTGTCACAAATTAAACAACAATCCTACCATTGCATTATGATATGTCATATAACAATACTGAACTACCGAGCAAGAAAATGACCCACGGTTTTAACTTATACGACAACCAAACAGGAATCAGATAAAGGAAATACATCTAAAAGGGATATTCTTTGTTCTATTTAATAGAAATATTTAACGGCAGATACCATCAAATACCTTAATAGTAAGCCAGGATCATAAACACTTCTTTGTTCTAGAGATCAGAAATAATCTATTAAGTCAAAAAGTAAAATGAAATACTTGTTTAGTGACACGGCTCTTAAGGATAATACCCATTGACGATGATACATACGCCTTAGAATCTTGGTGACTGCTGCCAAACAAGGCTTCCGCAAAGCGGTTAACATGTTTTGCACCAAGGGTCAAGGCTTATAGAACCATACTAATGGTCTGTATAGCCTTCAGCCCACAAAAATATAAAAGTATCATGAGAGAACAGTGAGTTATAAAATTTTCCCTCTAAGTTAGTCAACTGACGACTTCCAACAGAAATGGGAAACAGAGCAGCTAAATGAGGTACCCTAGCTAAATTCCCTACAAATCCCAAGAGAACTGAAAATATATATTCTTATCAAAATTAAGAATAGACAAAAAGCAGAAAAAAAAGGAGAATTATGTGAAAGAGATGACCTTTTTTTATGATAAGGGAAACCCACAGCCGCTATCCTTTGGGTGTGCATAGGGTAAAACTCTTGCTCCTATGCAAAAGCCCGCAAAACACATAGGAGAGGTAACCCGCACTAGGAAAGCCCAATACGATGAGCTCGACCCAGAAGGCAAACTCCTTGCTTTCGCTAGCAAGGGGTTTCAAACTTGAGACCTCCAACATAGAAGTCTTCAGCCCAAACCATTGGGCCACCCCGAAGGATATCAAAATGCAAATATCATTAAGAATAAAACATGAAGCATGTGGACTCTAGACAATCGTGCCTTGACAGCAAGCAATTCGTGTGCAAGTAAATATGTCAGATTAGAAGCACTAGTCGATTTTTATTTTTATTTTTTGACAAAAGGAAGCACTAGTCAATCCTAGAAACCCAGGTAAATGAAATTCACCTATAATTTAAACTGACATACACTGACGAAGGATTGAAATACTGCACTCACCTTCCACCATCTTTATGAACATAAGGAAATTCAGAACCATTGAGTTTAGCGCAAGAACAAACTCTTGGATCAAGACATGAACCACGACAGTTGCATCCTGTGGGAGCTGAAGGGAACTTTATACCTTTGGCACATATGATATCCCTGCTATAAGTCAAACCTGAATGTTGTGTAAAGTTTTAACGTCAAAAAGATAGGCGCCAATGGATATGAGCTAGACTTCACATTGGCAAGATGTTTACAGGCAGACTTATTGGTATTTCCACTAACCCTCCTACTTCCACAAGAAATCACATGTTAAAATTCACAAGACATTGACAAGAATCATCGAAAGCTAAATAACAGAAAGAAAAAGGATTCATGCAGTAGGCAAGATGGAGACAGAACAATGCAATATTATACCACACACTAGTGTATGAAAAAAGTGCAACAAGGATTCTTCAGAAAGTAACAAAAACTAATCTGCTTTGATCCCAATTCAACAACCAAAAATACTTAGAACCTAAAGTATAAAATAATAATAATACCTCTATCCCAAATTAGTTGCTGTCAGCTATATAAATCCTCCATATATCCATTTCGTGATATATAATTCATGAAGCCTAATCTCTACAATTAGGTACAAATCCCTAACTAAACTGCAATAAGTTCAACATATTTATAATTTTCTAGTTCTTAACATTCCCCTTCAAGGTGGAGTGCATACAATGCATGCTCATAACTTGTCACAGATGTAGTCAATTTTGGAGCCATAAAAAGATTTGTAACAATACCTATCAAATAGTCATTTGAGTTGAAGAAACCATTCACAAGGCACCCACGTTCAATCTTTTGTCGAATAAAATGACAGCCGACTTCATATGATTTTTTCTTTTCTGAAACACTCGGTTTGAAGTAATGTATATCTTGATTGTCAAATTTAAATTTCACGAATAATATAATGAGGGGCTCAATCTTTTGCATCTGGTAAAGGCGGAATTCTAGTACCATTAGCTTGAACCACCATTTTCTTTTAGAAAAAGATGAAGAAATTATTGTTGCTTTTTGTGCGAGAATGAGAAAAAAAGATGATACATTGGAAAGGGAATGGTCCTTTTAAAGAAATAAAAAAGAGAAAGTGAAGTAACTTTTTAAGGTAGGGAGAGAAATTCATAGCAGGGAATCAAATCAGGAAGAAAGACTTCTCACAATAGGAATCCAACCTATTGGAACTAATGAAAATTCAAAAGACAAGTATCATTAGAAAGTATCAACACAGGTCTCCAAAGAGATAGTGGCATCATAACAATCCCCGGGAAGATAAGCAGTGTTGAAATGGAGAGGAGCACCAACTTCCAGAGAGGAGATGTGTTAAACTAAAAGAAGAAACTCATTGACATGTATGGTTTCGACTTGGCATGAAACTGAGACCGATCATTCAGTATCCTACTTTCATTATTTGTTAGTGCTCACATGTCTGAATTGCCTTATTATTGCCTCAAGCATGTACAAAGGAAAGGGAAGTATGCAAGTAATTCTTGAAAGAAAAAAAACCAACTCGTAAAAGTTTTTATTCCTACTTGACCTCTACATACAAGGAATGGGTTCTTTCCATACTTATAATTTCCGCTCTTAACAATTTTTCTAGCAAAATGTGCATGAAAACCTAGGAATACGAAGATATTTTGGGTCAATTTCCTTCAATGGATTAAGAACTCTAATCATCTGAACAAAATAACACATAATAATAAAAAGTAAGGAAACAACTGAGAAAGAGTTAGGATGATGGGGATGATGTTTTTAAGACCTTTGAGACGCCTAAATCAGGCATCTAAGGATGACAATTTTGACCCAACACAGCCAGTAAGTTTTTTAGGAAGGAAAATTATATTTGTGTTGGAGAAAGACCACGATAGTTTGTGGGAAGGGGGTATATATAACACAATGACTGCTTACCCTCAAATTGAAGAATTTAGAAAGCTAAAATAGTTTTTAATGAGAGAAATGTGGCTTTTTAAAAATTTCAGAGTCATGTACATAATTTAGATTATCATGAATGTGCAGAAAATACACAACTAAGCAATTCATCCACCAATATAAAGCTTAAGGAAGATGTATTTCAAGTCATGCATTTTCAAGCTGCTGCATCATTTTTCTCATTGGATTAAAGTTGCTGAAATGTGTTCGAGGCATTTCAACTGTCCTGTTGCATATTCTCTTGTATCTTATCATCAGATCAAGCTAAAAGTAAATAGTACAGACAAGTCCAAATTTTCAATAGCCACAAAATCATTTCGCACATTAACATGAAAGCCTTTGCACATGCGGAAGGGAGAAGAGAGCCATAAGAACAGCATAATGTCAAGAATAGGTGCTTGCCTGTCGGTGCTACGGGTGGATCATCAACTAAATTAGTTGCGGGAATGGGAATATCCTCCAGTCCACCAGAAATGTCCTCACATACCAACCTATATACAGGAAAAGTAAGAGTTTGCCCAATTTAAATTCAATTCAGATAATTGATCAGTTTTATTTTACTTACCCTCGTATTTCAGAAATGGAGTTAGGAATACAGCCTCGAATAAAATGTACCTGCATATGAAAGAAACAAATTAATATGAAAAGTTGAAATTTGATTAGTTGAAAGCAAGTGACTGAAGGTGCAAAAACAACAACATAACCAGTGAAATCCCACAAGTGGGATCTGCAGAGGGTAGAGTGTACACCTTTTACCCCTATCATGTAGAGGTAGAGAGGCTATTTACTAAAGATCATCAGCTCAACAATATAAAAAAAACATACAAAAGTAAAGAAGACATAGCACATGACAGACAAAGCATTAATAACATTTAGGGAAAAGAAACAATAGCAACATAAAAATATTGTAACAATTGAAGCACGAGATACAACAGGTAGTAACAGAAAACGAGAGACGAGCAACTACGGCAATACTGTTGATACTACTGCTAACCACCAAGCCTATCCCACGGGAGAGCGAGGCACCACTTCACAACTGAGAAATTTTCTGCCCTAATATGTGCGGCCTCCATGTATGACTACCTAAGGTCACATCCTCAGTAAACTAAACATAAATGATTCCTATCTAATGACCTCTCACAAAAA
Organism: Solanum rostratum; assembly: GCA_029948455.1. Taxonomy (NCBI): domain Eukaryota; kingdom Viridiplantae; phylum Streptophyta; class Magnoliopsida; order Solanales; family Solanaceae; genus Solanum; species Solanum rostratum. Next base: position 272,259 of record CM057056.1, on the reverse strand, counting down.
TTCTTCGACTTACCTCTACATCCACCCGCATCAAACTCTCACACCTCCTTGTCATTAAACTCACTTCCTAACTCTTGTCAAATGGGACAGGTCACTCTCACCTTATCTCAAATATCTTTATTCCTAATCTAATATCTCATAATATGCCCACATACTTTAATCAACATCCTCATCAGCGTCAACACTCTCACACTTCATTGTCCACCAACCTCACTTCATTAATCTTGTCTACAACATAGATCACTCTCACCTTAACCTATCTTCATTTCTAATCTCATTTCAATCACTCTCATCTTCTTTACATGAAAGGTCTTAACAGGTCAACACTTCACCCTGTACAACATAGTCGGTTTAACAACTATCTAAAACTTAACTTGGAATGTAAATTCAGTGTTGAGATAGGTGAAGCAGACATTGAAGTAAGGTTTGCTACTCAATCTATTCCCAAGAAAGATAACTTTAAATATCTTGGGTCCATCATCCAAAGGAATGGTGATATCGACGATGACGTCACACCTCGTATTAGGCAGCATGGATGAAATGGAGGCTTGCCTCTGGAGTATTGTTCAACCTATCTTTGCTATATAGGGTGGAGCGCTGACCAATCAAAAATTCACATGTTCAGAAGATGCAGATTGCAGAGATGACGATGTTGAGATGGATGTGTGGATATACCAGGGAGGATAAGATTAGGAATGAGATCATTCGGGGGAAGCTAGGGGTGGCCTCTTTGGCAGACAAAAATGAAAGAAATAAGACTGTGATGGCTCGAGCATATGTAGAGAAGAAAAGTTGATGCTCCCGTTAGGAGGTGCGAGGGGTTGGATGTAGGGGTTATGCGGAGGGGTAAAAGTAGACCGAAAAAGTATTACGGGAAGGTGATTAGAAAAAATATGGTGTAGCTTCATATCACCGAGGATATGACCTTAGAAAGGAGTGGAGGTCGCACATTAGGGTAAAAGGTTAAACGGCTAGTAAGGGTAGGATGATATCTGGCCTTGTGATATAGTAGGTTAGTAGAGGTAGTCGTGTCTTTATATATTCTGTTGTCTGTTGTTATCGTCTGTCATTTGTTTTGTTACTTTTATTGTCTTTACAAATTATCAGTTGCTTTTCATTCTAGTCGTTTGGTCTCATATCTAGTATTTTCTGCCTTTGGGATGATATTTTTGAGATAGTGATAAGGTCCGCATACATTTTACCCTCCCCAGACCCCACTTGTGGGATTTCACTGGGTATGTTGTTTTATCTAGAGCTTAACTTGAACTTCTACTGGTATATTCTTGTCACATAGGACTCCAGAAGCGATCCTCCATCACATCTACTACTCTTATATGATGTGTGAAACCATGATCGATATTCCTATTTCTTGGATCAAAGACCCAACATACAGTGGCAAAGACAGAATTTCAATTAAGGGGGTTCAAATCTGAATAATCAAGTACATGAACTAGTTGAGGGGATTCGACATCTACTATATATAGATAAAAGACAATTTTAACAATGTATTAAATAGTATAATTTTTCGCCAAAGGTGGTTCAGGTGAACCCCTTGGCCAAAGAGTGGCTCCGCCACTGCCAATATACATGAAACTTCTCTCTGAAGAATGGTTGATGTATCAAGTGACTAAAGATGCACAAAAAAACAAAATGAAACATCATTTAACTGTAGGATTTTACGGTACCGAGACAATTGCACAACTGAATTAATCATAGTTGCAGCAAGCTCACTAACTAAAGTAGAGATGATGCTTCAAAGAAGAAGAGGCAAAAGTATGCTAAAAACAAATAAGTAGATATTCATGAAGTAAGAAGATGAGTAGTTCACACATCACTTACGACATACTCGCAAAAGACAAGGACACCAGCTTCAAAGCCCACTAATATGTAGTGCTACATTAGCACTTAGCTCACATAGAAAGCAAATCCTAGGAAAGTATCATGGAGAAAAAGTATGCATGATGGCGAGGGTATATGCTAATACTGCGTAATAAATGCTATAAGAGATATAGGGCGTTATTGACATACATGTCATATGTATTCCTTTATGTGGCATCTCTACCTTGAGCATCACCATGCTAGTATAATGTTATAGGCATCAACTGTTGGGTTGTGCATATCATTATATATGTTGTCGGATGCATTTGGAACATGCATTAAACTCTGTCAGTTAAGGCGGCTTTATTTATCCATATCTTTATATACTTTGGTCGTGCATACTCATTTATGTTGTTTCTACACTTCATTACTATTGCTTTCAAAGATTTAATTACACAAGTTGACATTAAGTGTTTTTCGAGAAAGTCACTACTTCGTTACGAATGATCGAAGTACGCATTGATCTTATACACATGCTACAATGCCTGCGCCAATGTGTTCAGGTATGAGTTTAAGTTAGTACATAAGAGCTTTGAAGACCAATGTAAGTTACCATATAGTTCATCTTAGTGTCATTTATCTCTATTGGACTCCATAATCTTGTAATTCTTATAGTGCCTACTTTTCAAGTATTAGTAGCTCGTGATTTGTGAGATCAGTTCTTAGGGGTTATATCAAATAGTTTTGATTTGTATTTGGCCTTGTCGTATCTTATTTATATCATCTTTGTTCAGCAGTTGATTTGATGGGTTGAGTTGGGTGCCATCAAGGCTTAGATGGGATTTGGGTCAGACATAGATACAACAACATACCAAGTGTAAAACCACAAGTGGGGTTTGGAAGGGTAGGAGACACAAACCTGACCCCTACCTTGGTGGGTTAGAGGTTGTATACCAGAATTAGTAACACATCATTTGGTTTGTTTCTCCAAACTTGCCAATACAAGTGTGCCAAAAAAAATCTTGAAATCAACTAGGAGAAATGATTCTTTTCCCTCTGATTAGAAGAAAACCACAAGTATGCAGCCTATCAGGAACTTAAAACTATGTGAAAACTTCAAATTTGAAGGTAACTATACCTTTAAAAGTGACATAGAGTCAATGTAAAGCAAGTGGAAGACCTAGAGAAGAAAGACTGACAAGAATAAATATATTGAACTTTCTAGATAACAAACTCAAGAAATATGGGTGTCATCAGTGGAATTACAAGTTTGAATCTACTATCAAGAAGCAGATATTCATTGTTTTGCAGTCTCCCAAACTCCAAGCAAGAAATTTTCAGAGTTCAAAACGGACACTTACTATTCGGGCACAGGAACAAAACTTGAAAATAAACCATAAAATAACACTGCAAAAGAAGTCCAGTTAAAGAGGAAAGAAACCTGGTTAGTGGTCAACACAGGTTGTCCTTCAATACGCTTTAATCGGAACTTATATACCGTGAATCCAGAAATACCCTTCTCCGCCCAGTAATTTACAACCTGCAAAAGAAAGCTAAACTACTGTAAAACTTGAATCTATCAATGCTTTAACATTTGAACAGCACCCAAAATCTATGTTAGAATAGGAATAGGAATAGGGAAATACAATCCTACTTAGAATAGAAATAGAAATTACAATAGTATATAGAATCCTATTTGGAAAAGGATTGTACTATAGTATCCTAGTTGGAAAAGGAGTCTAATATAGTATCTATAAATAGGGTCAGTCTTAGTGTAATAATATGGACAACAATTCAATAATATTCTTCTCCTATATTTCTCACATGGTATTAGAGCTTCTATGGTCTTGGTAGAAAATCAAAGAGCTTCCGCTGCCGGCGGGCAGCTATGACCCATATATGTCGCTCGTCTGGCCAATGGTTATGTTAACAAAGTATGGTCAATGATATATGTATGATTTTCATATCGAAGGGAAGAAAACTCAGTCAAACAGGTCTTTGTGCGTCAATTTTCGGTGACTTTCTAGGGTTGTTTTGTGTCAACCCCACATCTTTCAGTGTTTGTTTAGTAACGTGCCATCATTCCGGTGACTACTTTTTTCTATATCTAATTTGTGTAGCAGCGTATCATCTTTTCGGTGACTGTTTTTTCATATTTATCATGTGTAGCACCGTACCATCTTTCCGGTGACTACTTTCTCACATTCGATTTGTGTAGCACCGTGCATCTCTCCGGACTACTCATATTCAATTTGTGTAGTACCGTGAATTTTTCAAACTACTTTCTCATATCTGAGTTGCACAGCACTGTGTCTTTTTTGGTGACTCGATTTGATTTGCGTAGTTCCATTCGTCTTTTCGGTGAATCATCAAATCTAGTTTGCGTAGGGTTGTGCCATCATTTCGACCCTATCCATACAATTTTTCTTTTGCAGTAGGGTCATGTCGTCAATATGATCCTACCTATATAATTTCTATTTTCCAGTAGGGTCGTGCCATCATTCCGACCCTACCCATATAATTCTCTTCTCAGTAGGGTCGTGTCAACATTCCGATCCTACCCATATAATTTTATTTCTCAATTTGTGACCATTTTCAGCCATCAAATCTAATAATTTGGTGCATAAAAGGGGTCTCGAGAAGTTTTGAAGTGACTTTCTTAGAGTAATTTCAAGATGATCCATATTGTCATTCTATATTGACCTTTTAATCAGTTGAACATTAAAATTGTTTTTTTCTAGGATGATCTCGAGGAAGAAATCTATATGGAGCATCCACCTGATTTTATTGCTCAGGGAGAGTCTGGTAACCTTGTATGTCGATGGTGTAAATCATTCTATGGTCTAAAACAATTTTCTCAAGCGTGGTTTGGGAAGTTCAATCCCACAATTGCATGAGAAGACTAAGACGTTGAGGTTGACTGTTAATTTTGTGAAGCCGGAAGATTCAACAAGCCCGTCATCGATCCTCGTATTAATTACATTTGTAACAAGCTAGGTACATATGACGTGTATGCACTAGCTTGAGGGGAAGTGTTAGAATAGGAATAGGGAAATACAATCCTACTTAGAATAGGAATAGAAATTACAATAGTATATAGAATCCTGTTTGGAAAAGGATTGTACTATAGTATCCTAGTTGGAAAAGGAGTCTCGGTCTTAGTGTAATCATATAGACAACAATTCAATAATATTCTTCTCCTATATTTTTCACAATCTACACCACCAGAATTTAAAAGAAAGTAAAAATATTGACTGCCACAAACAACAGAAGGTTGAAAAGTTACATCACTAATAAATCCTTTTACTTCTTTCTAGCACTCTCCCTTTTCAAATTGATGGCCATATAGCCCATTAGGAGAAATATCAAATAGATTGGTCAAGCCTACATAATCAAACATCTTACACTCAGAATCCACACCTTAAGTGACTAAATGGCCCAATATCATGAGATTAAGAACATTAAAACCACTCAAATTCCTAAACCCCACAGTCACACACATCCATGTCATGACCGAATGTTGCTTCCATTTTCTCTTCAACAAGTAGCAACAGCAGTTTAAGTACATACTAACTCTAAAATGATCCACTTATACCAGCCCAAAAAATAGAACAAAGATGGGAAGTCTGACTGACAAACTGCAAATCAACAAGATAGATACATGGCTCAACTTTAACAAGCACAGTCTGCATCTATATATTTCATAAAGAATTTTTTTTTTGGGATGCAAAGATGAAGAAAAAGATATTAATGACCTTATACAAGCCATCATAGGTGTAAACCCTTCCAACATAACTATTCACACACCGATGTCCACGTGTAACCCTTACAGGTACAGAATGCTCCATACAGTTCTGCAAACACAGAGAAAGTCATGTAGATTCAACAACTTGACCACTTATAAGGACTTCAAAAAACTAATGAGCACCACAATATGTCAAAAACATAAAACTAAACACCATTAGCTGTTAAGAAGCCAAAAAAAATGTCAATCAAGTCCTAAAAACTAGTGCTGGTCTTTAAAAAAAGACTGAGCCGAATTAATTTGGTTCTTTGATTTTGATAAGTGCGGTCTTCAATTCGGTTGTCGGTTATAAAGTCTTAATATATAGGTATTGTGTTTTAACCGGATACTGAACTATTGTAATTACAGTTGCTGCTTTAGTTTCTGTATATTGAGTTTTATATTCTAAAGGGCTTTAGTTGCTGTATATTATAGTTAAAATGCTAATGTTGTAGCTCTCCTATACAAAAAGCTGATGCATATTAAAGTGCAGCCAATTTTTAGAAAGAAAATAGACCAGTTTTTAAGCAGAAAACTACGCTATATACAAAGGTCCGAAGAACTGAAAAGACACCAAACAAGAAAACTGGTATTCAGTATATACCGTTTGAAAAACCGAAGTAATGAATGCCCACCCCTACTAAAAGCTGTAACTTCATCCGCAAAACACTACAGCATGAACGCTATTAACAGATAGAACAATAAGTGTTACTATACAAATCACTTCAGCAAAGCACCAATTTGACCAGTTGATCAGTATCATATTTTAATCACACCTTTAGGTCAATACAGGGAAAGAACATGGTGTATCCAAACGCATGAGTTATGTTTGCAAAAGAAATAGAAGATTGTTAGAATTGAAAAAATAAACTATTTAAAAGGTAGGGAGAGTTTTATAGCAGGATTAGGATGTGACAAAATTTACTTTTGTAAATGGTCAAACTAGAGAACAAGAAAGGAAAAGATGCCTCTTTAGAAATATTTTCACAAACTCAAGGTGGGAAAGGAAAACCAACTTGAGTTGCTGATTAAAAAATATCAGAACAAGATCACCAGAATCTTGCCGGTAAAGTTGCTGCTGGAAAAACATTTCCAAGCTTGGTGTTTTACCATTGGCTTATTTATTATCCTTGTCATTCATTCAAAAACAATGTACTTCCCTAATTCAAATTTATGTTTCCTTGCAATGAGACAACCCAGTCAAAAATATCATCAAATATATAAGTTTGAATTGAGCATCTTTCTCACTGCTTATTCAGGCGAATACCAGTTTTCCACTCATCCCCACTATTTCTCGTTGTTAGATAAAGAAAAAAATGCCAGCAAAGAAAATGCATTAATCCTGTCCGACAAACAAAAAGGTAGAAGTGCATCTAGCAGTAAATAATTGACTTAATAAAAGAAACTTATACTAATAGATTTAATAATAGAACTGTATCAAGTGTCTATCACTGTTACTAAAGCGAACAAAATAGAAGTCAGGTGAAATTTCCTATTTCCCTTACTTAAACACATGCAAGGACTCACACAGATTAGGAAGACTCAGTTCACCAAAGAACAACATGCCCCTTTCTACATAAGTCTCCTTTTGTCGAGTGGGTTCTCGAGACTTTTATGCTTGAGAAGAACAAAGAAGGAGAAAGTGAGTCTTTCTTTTAATGCTCATTCAGAAGAGCTTTTTAACAGTTTTAAAGAACAGGTATATCTCTTAGCACGGATTATGATGTTAAATCTGACGTACATAAACATGTTAGAAGAAAAAAATCAAAGTAATGGTTGTTTGCAAAATCAGTTAGATAAAGAAACATAGTGTAAAGTATTTGCATTCTTGAGAGCTGTGAAATTCCTATAGAAATGGAACTGTATCAAACATTTTAAAGCATCCCAAATGAAAACAGACTCGCATAAACTGGGACGAAGGGAGTGTTAGCTTACCTATCACACATCCAAAACAGAAAATAATATATTAAATTCAGAATAAAAGGTGGTAATAAGAAAAAGCAGTCTCATAGAAAGAAGAAAAAAGCAAACCTTAAGCCCTAAATTACCCCGTTCCATGACTTGATCCTTTATTTGGCGCTTGTTACCAAGAAGATCATTTCCACCTTGACCAGTATAGACAACTTCTTCATAGTTGTCCTGGTCATCTTCATACTGTCCTGATATGACGATGGATACCGCAAGGGGCAAATTGTAACCTTTGAACTCCTAATGATGTGAAGGGACCATATTTTAAAGGCAACAACCAAAGTTAACCAAAAAAAATAGGAAAGAAATACCAATCTAGAAGACATTCGGGAAAATGTAATGTAATACAGTAGAGAAGACATGTATAAGCCCCAGACAAAAGAATTACGTTCTACAGCTCATGTGGATAAAATTTACAACAAAAGCAATACCTGTAAATACCTCGTATATAAGGGTCAATAAGAGTTCAGTATCATTTTATTATCATCAAATATAGAGCAATGAACTGAACCCTGTAACAACTTAAGTCACGAGCAGTTAAAAATAATCCAATGCACCAAGATAAATCGTCTCACGTCAAAGAGCTATACGATTAATAGTTGATTTTATCATTTTCCACTGTTGGATCTCATTGAAACTTAAGAAACATATCTGTAGGGAATAGTTCAATGCACTTCATTATGACTGCTCAAAGTAAAAGACAAGGAAAATGAATGGCAAAATGTCAAATGAAAAGAATGAGATCTCTAGAATGTCTTAACTGTAAGAATAAACTAGGCCCTGCATATAAAGGATCAAAGTTTCCCTAACAGCAAACCAGATAATCTGCATACACCATGATACAACTTATTGTCTTCCTTCCAAGGCACAAGCAACATCCTTTGAAAATGTTTGTTTCTAGATGACGTCCATAAATGTCAAAGTAAAGATGGTACTCTCTTCATGTTTGGAGGAGATGGTACTCTCTTCATGTTTGGAGGAGATGGTAATCTCTTCATGTTTGGAGGAAATGAAATAACAAGCAAAATGGCATTCACAATTCTAGGTTGACTAAGGAAAAACATCATGATTCAAGATTGAAATTCTTTTAGCTAGAAAAAAAAAAACTTTTAGTTAGTCGACTGTTTCTCAAACTCAAAGGCCAAAAATATACCCCTTTTCTCCCTGCAGATTGGCCAACATAATCAATGCCATTTAGCCAGTGGTTATGGAATCCCACTACAACCATCTCAGCACGTGAAAAGAACTGATGACCAACATCAATGCCTGCCACAAGAAACTTAAAACTAAAATTCTCTTACAGATACAACCACCCAAAACATAATTTAATTGCAGAATATACCACTAAACCATATAAATTGACTGGATTTTCAAACGCAAAGGACAAGAACAAATGCTAATGTTGTAATAGGTTCCTAGAAGTTATAGTCTAATCTATAGATGTATTCTATTAGAAACTTGTTGGTCCAATTCACCATCATCAAAGTTTTTATCCTCTAGAGCCAAAGTCTGAATTATATGTGTAAATTTAGTCAAGATGCAAACATAACTTCGTTTGAGAACTTAAGATTTTTAATCAATTTGTTTTGCATTTCATGCCAAGACAAAGGTTACATGCTGCGTGAAAAAAATCTATAAATCACATAATCAAACTAAAAAGTTCCCTCTTTGTACCAACTGTACAGGTTTGACTCAAACACAAGAAATTATGTTGGTTTAATACATGTTGAGGTAACATGTTGGGACCATAAAATATAAGAGAGAGGTGGAGTGAACAACTTTGACTTCAAACCCTTAAGCCAGGAGCCCAATATAGTGGCAATTACAAATACATGTGTAAACACAATAAATAGAAGATGTCAGTGACATATTTACTAAGTCAACATCTATCTTCGACCTTCAAAGAGCTCCCAAAAAGTCAAGTTGTTCAAATTCAAGGTAATAAGTAATTTGAGTGATCAAATAAAAATTAAATCAGCTTTATGTGCAAAAGTTTTAACTAGAGATAGAAAAATATTTACTTCATAAAAATAAAACATGATAGTGTGGTTTTACTGTCGGAGTAATGACATGTCAGTGCACATTTATAAGGCACTGACAAATTACTAATTTGAGCAGTGGGTATGTAGCTGAACAGTAACAAGACGCTAAATAGAAAGTAGAGCGCTGTTGTATACATTATATACAACTAGTTAATGGAAATGTGTCATTAAACAGCCAAATGTGCCAACGTGACACTAACGGACCATAGCATGTGCTTTCCAAACAACGGCTTATTACTGAACAGAAGTACTTAAAAAGGTGCTCTAACAAGATGAAAACACTACTGCATCCATAAACACAGTTACATTGGTTTAAAGGCTTAGTTACCAAGGGAAAAAAAAGTTGCCATTAGAACAATCACCAAAAAATATGTGAGATGTAGTGATGACCCAATGCAAAATCACCAAAAATACAAGACTTTGGGAAAACTATATGAAGGGAAAAAAAATGTTAAGCAAAACGCCAATCATTGTTAGACCAAGCTACTTAAGTCTCTATTGATATCACGGATTCATTTAACACATGTGAAAATCCAAGTGAGAAAAGGGGAAACTGAGAGAACCAATTGTATTCTCTTTGGGTTGCATTAATAAGAGTAAAAGAGGGGCACATATCTTTTCTATATTGGGTACATGTATCTTAACTTTTTCCAAGGTAGGCACTATGTCGAATCTAATTGAAAATGAAAGTTAGTGATTAACATTAAAAAAATGATAACCACCAAAGCAAGACTAAGTGGATTGGAATTTCAATTGCTAACATTTATCTACAAACTAAATATGAACTGAAACTCTTTTCAATATAAAATAAGAATATACTCCCCGGTCCCAATTCATATGGCTTATGAAATTTCATTAGATACGTTGTTGTTTCCAATTCATGTGGCACCGTTTGACGGGGCACTAAAAAATAAGGGAATACTTTGTTGCGTTACCATATTGCCCTTATAATAGTCACTTTGGTGCTTACTTTTGGTTGATCATTTTTTTACAATGAAGTGTTAAATGGGACCCAATAAGTGAAAAAAGGGGATCACGCTATCAAATAGCCACCAAATAAGAAAATGCGACGTTCTTTTTAAAATGGACTAAAAAAGATAGCAGACCACATATATTGAGACAAAGGGAGTAGATTAATAAGCATAATATCATATGATATGGGCACCTAACATTCAATTAGAAAGTTCATATAAGCAAGAAGTGGTTTCCCAGAAAAAAGAAAGTGAAGGTTAATATAATTCACAGTCATACACAAATAACCATTACTTGATAGATCAATCATGTCACGAGATGTATAATTGCATGCCAAGAGTAAAGAATCAACCTGGAATGGAGCCGATTCTCTCAGGATTCAAAACCTCCTTTTCCGATATCATCTGCAAGCATTTATCATTGAGAATCAATAGATTATCAAACAAATACCCACATCTTGTAACAAACTATCAACAAGTGCAGCAAATAGAATACAAGTTCTTGACCCTCAGGGGTTGGCCTGGTGGCAATTGACTTGAGCCTTGGGGTTTGCTCCCTTTCAAGGTCTCAAATTCGAAACTCACTGGGTGCAAACAATTTCTGAGGGCCATCAAACTAGGTAAAACCTGAATTAACCGTGGTTCACTTGCGGGAAACTCCTTGTCGAGGGCCTGTGCACCCCTGGGATTAGTCGGGGCTCAAAGAGACTCGAACACCCGGTGCAAATCAAAAAAAAAAAAAAAATACAAGTTCTTGTACAACAATTTAATCACTTCTATACTACTAACAAACAAAAGATGATTGGAAACACTAGAGATTAGTAACAACGGTTGTACCAAATGTTTCAATAGATATAATCATGGTTTACAATTATAGCCTTTATACATGTTTGTTTCTTTTTATTTCCTTTTTTGAATAAAGTAGTTTCAAGTCATTGATCCTAGTAAAAAAGAAGCATCCTTTATCCAACTATTTGTTGCAAGATTTCCTTTTAGTCTAATTCAATTTTTATTTAAAATGGTAATTGTTTCTATCATATGTAAAATAGTATATAGGTTGTACTGACAAAAAAATATTTACATCAAGAACTTTAATAATACCAACCTATCTCTATAATGAGTCTAACAAATCAATGATATAGACAGCATCATTAAAGTACTTCTAATTGCACCAAAAGCAGAGTCAAAATGCAATTTAATTTGACTTGTAGCATACTACTCTCCCTATTCTCAAAAAACTCAAAGGTTACTCTCTTTCAATATTGTCCACCAAATAGTAATTACAAATTTTACTTGAGGCGGATACATTTAAGCCGAAGGTCTTTGGAATACAGCCTCTTTATTTACAAGAGATAGTGTTGTCATTATCTGTCGTATGTGTGTTATATATTGACATGTGTTTTTCGTTAATAGTCGTTCTTTTGGTTCCCTTTCCTTTTTGTCATATCTAGCTAATTCTGCTTATGAGTTTTTGAGACGAAGGTTCCCAGGAAACAGCCTCTCTACTTCTATGAGGTAGTGGTAAGGTCTGCGCACATTCTACCCTCCGCAGACCCCACTTGTGCGGTTCCACTATGTATGTTGTTGTTGTTGTTAGATTCTACTTTGTGGGATTCACTGGGTATGTTGTTGTAGATTCTTGTATGCAGCACCTACTTTAAAATTCCCTTTATAGTTTTCCAACCATTACCATTTGTCCTGTCCTATTTCCAAACCACTTAACTAATCAATGTTTCTAAAAAGTTTGTTACTCTATAATTTCCCAATCATTAAGGTGTCTTCTAAATACAAAATTCCACCCTTGAGGAGTCCATAAGTCACAAAAGTATATTCTTGCTAAAGAACTAATTTGTGGATATCACGGAAAAGAGACTCCAAATTTCCTTCTTCATGCCAATCATCTTTGCAGAATCTAGTTTATACGCCATTTACCACTTTGATCTGGATGTTTAGTTTGAATTCATTTCAAAGTACTCTAATGGATTTCTACAAATTAACACCATAAGGGATGATCACCTACTTTGTCATCCAACTCTCTCTCTTTTCGTATTTTGCCTTTATGACTAACAATAGTTTAAAGTCACTTCATCCTTGAAGCTTTGCTTGTATCTACATGTTCTTGATCCCCAAACCCCTGACTCTCTTTTCAATAATTACAATTTTCCATTTTACTAAGTGATACACCTTCCTTCCCTTGTTCCCATACCACAAAAATTTTCTCCCAATGATATCCAACCTATTGATGAATCCTATTGGAACAAGAAACAGTGACATCATATATGTTGAAAATGCATCAAGCACAAAATAAATCTGAGTCAATCTTTCCCCCAGTGAAAGGTAATGAGACTTCCACCTTTCTAGCCTTTCCTCACACTTCTCAATCACCCTATTTTAAATTTCCATGGACATGGATTTTGCCCACAAAGGCATATCCAAGTATGTGGTTAGGAGGACACGCACTTCACCTCCAAGCACTGGCTTCAAAATTTGCATGTTTGATACTTCATTGTAGATACAGAAAGCTTTTACTCCAATCGACATGTAGCCCAAACATACCTTCAAAAACAACTAGAATTAGTCTCAGTATTTTAAGGTTGTCTTCCTTGACATCACAAAATATCAAGGTGTCATCTGCATAATAGATGAGTGATCTCTAGACTTTCCCTTCCAGCTCGGACAATTTCAAAACCTCTTAGCCACTCTTCATAGCTTGCATTCTTGATCATATTGTTGAGTCACTCTATGACTAGTATGAAAAGGAAGACCGATTCGAGATCACCCTGCCTAAGATCTCTTTGAGATCTAAAATATCATGTTGAAGAGCCATTTACCATAACTGAGAAGTTCACAGAAGATATGCAAAATTTAACCCATTGTCTCCGTAAATAACCAAAACCTATCTTATCTAGCATACCCATCAAAAAAAATCCAAACTGACATGATCATACACTTATTGAATGTCTAATTTGCATGGAATTCTTGGTTTTTTAATACTAACCTAGAATCTACAGCTTCATAAGCTATGTAGACTATATCCATTCTCTATCTCCCTTTAACAAAAGTTAATTTTTGTGAATTAACAAGCTTGGACATCAATTTTTTCAACCTTTCAGTAAGCACTTTGAGAAAATCTCTACATCTATCCAGTTAATAGGTCTTAAGTCTTTCAATTCTTTTTCATGCCTCCAGTAGATCTCATTTTTATCCCACAGATTCAAAAGTAATCCTGCCTTCTCATTGCCTCATCCTATGTTAGACCTCTATCAGTAATGTTTTCCATAGCATCAACTTTTCAAGTAAAGATTTCCTTGCTCTTTTCTGCCCCACCCCTTCAATTTGTGTTTCGAGGCTTTTAGTTTCAATGCAAGGATGTAATCGGGTCTCCCAGTATAATCAAAAGAGTCCCACCATATCCTTACTCTATCAAGGAAGGCTTTAACCCCTAACCACCAATTCTCAAACTTGAAATAGCTATGGCTCTTCTTCCAAGAACCACTTTGGAGTGTGACTGGGAGTTGTCTGACAATATTCTCTACAGTGTATTATTTCAAATTGCTAAAAGCACCATCTCTTTCTTGAGATACTAGGACCTTGTCTATTCTTAAAGCTATCAAGTGGTCATCCCCTTTGAACCGGGTGAACTTTGCATTTTGAAGTTTAAGATCAACAAGGTTAAGGTCCTCGTGCAAACAGATAACTCCCTCATCCCTATTGTTCTCCTGATGAAACATATCTAGCCACATTGAAATCACCACAAACTGCCCATCGACCTTCTATTAAACCTCTGATAGAGCCAATTTTTTCCCAAACTAGTCTTCTTTCCACATAGCAATTTGGAGCATATACTCCCATAAAATGGCATGAGAAATATTACACTCGTGCTTCAAACTTACAAGTAACGGTATATGTCCCTATCTCTAAAACTTCATCTTTCAATATTATACTATCCCAAAGCATCATTACCCCCCTCTTGTCCCACTAGCTTCCAAACATGCCATTTTGATCCATTTGCCACCCAAATTTGCATTACTAGCCCAGCGAGACCCCCCTCAAGTTTGGTTTCTTGCAGACAAATAATGTCGCTTTCCAATCCCCCCCATAATGTTCTTGACAACCCTCCATTTGTACCTACTATTCAAACCACTTAGGTTCCATAATACAAGTTAAAATTGCATCAAGGAATAGTTAGGAAGTTGCTCCCCTTTTCTCTACTCCCCCTACTTTTAAACTTCACATCAAAAGCTACTAAACTTCTCAATTCTTTAGAGCCCTTTGGACCTTGTCTTCTAGCATCATGGTGTTTGTCCACCTGTAGCAACAGTTAAAAATGAGACATAGTTTCATTTTTACTGTTATTCTCACTACTTTTCTGCTCTTCCTAGTCAAATTTCCCCTCAAGACCACAATAAAAGTATACATGGTTGCTACATATCTTCATTTCTTAAAGATAAGCCAAGAATACCGATGATATTACATCTCTTGCATTACAATATTAAAAAAGATCTGAACAGGAGAGAAATGAGTGCTGACTGCCGAAATCTATAATGACTAGTACTAGTCATGTGGATGGGCATTATAAGCTTCAATAATAAAAAAGTTGGATCTAATCCATGTAATTTCAGAGAATCGTGTAGCATTTGCTAATCTCTCAAGTTTTACATCATTTTAACTTGGTACACAATCACACTGACACAAAATAAAGGAATGGAGAACTAGGAACCATTCAATTATAAATGGCTGGGAAGACCTAATACTAGAACATACAAAAGGCTCCATTATATATGTCACTTAGATTACTGCAGAATTTAGGGTCTGGAATAGACTCAATATATATTTCAAGGCACTGGTTCAACCTTGAACAGCATGAACAGTTCATCTTCACCCTTCAAAAGATACATTCAATTGATTTTGTAACCATCAAATTGAACTGTTGTAGTTCGAGTGATATATCGACTTGGATTATTGTCCTAAATAGAAGTCACCCTATTGTATTTGATATATCATGCTAACAAATCAGGAGTGGCAGTCAATCTCATGGAATTGATTTGATAGAGTAACTAAAAGTGACATAGTTAGGCCCTTCCCCATCTACCAGTAGATCCCAATAATATTGTAGATTACCAAAAATTGCCTCAAAAAAGGTCAGAGTTATTGGTGAATCTCAACATTATTTTGGTCTAGCTCTAGCACACAAGTATATGGAACTGCTCAAGAGCATTCAAGCTGGTATCACATGTTATAGTAGTATTAAACAGCCAAGATGTACTTATGAAGAAATACATGCCTTAGAAATAGCCTTTAGATCAGGTCGCTTGGAACTGCGTTTCCCATCATCTTCAGCTTCCTGCACATGTGTATTACCAACTTAAAGACGTTAAGGGCTACCAAGTTTTGGATAGCTTACATAAATCAAAATGAGCAATAAAAGGTCAATCCACTAAAACAAAACTGGGCGTTAAGAGAGAATAAAATGATACTGAAATTGAAAGTTGACATGCTTCATGGTCTAACTACAAAATGTACTTTTCTAATTTATTTTATCACAGGCAGGGGAGGGCTGACCTTAGATTTTGAATTTTTCTTTGTTTTTTGATCTGCTTGGGCTCTTCCACATCTTATCTCCTCTTCCTAACGACAGTCAACAACAAGAGAGAAAATCATAACTATCACATACACACACGACAGAGATATGCTTTAAAATTGAACCCTCTCTTGTCATATGAAATGTATGCTTGCTTAAACCTTGAATGAAACTGGAAACCATCATCACAGGGTGAAGGGAAAAAATGAAATGGGCAATTGAGGAAACCTGAACAAAATGGAGATAATGCTTGTTAAATCTCCGTATGGTCTCTGTTACCCTGGCATGCGAACTTTTCTCATTCTCATTCCCGCTCAGCTGGGGACTCGAGGAGGCTTCGGCAGCAGGATGATCCGGGCAGTCATTTGGCACAGCAACATTGCTTACTGTGACGTCATTGTTATCAACAGTGGTAACTGTGACGTCATTAACAGCAGCTTGTGAGGAAGCAACCACTTTGCTCTTCTTATAGACTTTTGTTTTCTTCTGAAGAGCTGGGTCGTCAATGGAGCGACACCGTGCTTTCTGACGCTCACGCTGAGCTTCCTGCTTACTCTTCAAACTTTTTATTCTAGCACTGCAACGTCTGGGGACCATCGCTTCATCGTTGGGATCGGAAAGCTCGGCAACGCATGGAACCACCATCTTTCAATGGAAAAAGAAGCTCAACTTTAGTAGGGTTTTAGTACGAGCTGGGAGAAGACTGATACGCCAAAAGGGAAAAAGAGTACAGGGAGAGTGAAAGGCGAATTCAGCGAGGCGAGGAGAGCGGGCTTCAAAAATCACCTTTTTCTCCCTTTGATACTCGTGAGACGCTTCATTTTCCCGCCCAACACGACTCTAGTCGTAATTTGGGATCTCTCTACCAGTTCTCTTCTTGTTCAATCATTTTTTAGTTTAATTTATTAACATTATGTAATTTTTGAACTCACAATCAATTTGAGCCACAAATGCATCATGGAAATAAATTTTGTGTAAAAAAAAAATTTACACCTTATAAAGTGCGAGTTTTTTTTACACTTTGTAAAGTAATTTAATTTTACGTGTAAAAATTTCTTATTTTATAAAGTGTAGTCAAATTTACATTTTAAAATAATTTTATTTTTTATCATTTATTAAAATTTATATTAAATTATTTTTTTTAATTTTATTTTTAGATTCATAGCACAGAAGAAGTATGAATTAAAAAAAAATTACATTTTATAAAGTGTAAAAACTTCTTATGCTTTATAAAGTGCAAGTTTTTTTACACTTTATAAATAATTTAATTTTACTTTGTAAAGTGTAAAAATATAATCAAGCTTACATTTTAAAATAATTTTTAATGTTTTATTATTTTCTAATATTTATATTAAATTCATTTTTTTATTTTATTTTTAGATTCATACTATAGAGCCTTCATTCATCACTGATCCCATCTCTACAATGATTTTTCAGTTGAGGATGAACATCAACATATAAAGAAAAATATTATTGACTAAACCTAGGCTCCTTCCAAACATAAATTTCAAGCACAGTTAACTTGATTTGATCTATGTAGTTGGTTGGAGCCTTCAAAAAGTCGGTCAACGATTCGTCATTATAGATAATCCATTCCCCAATTTTTACTTGTCCTTGTGATAAAAATAAATTCGAATATTTTTCGACTAAAATCAAATTATAATCGGTACTATTCACACCTATTCTTCTATAAATTGATGAAAGAAGCTTTTGATATCGAACAATAAGTGAATACTTAGCATTGTGTTTGGGAGGACAACTATAATGAATAGTATTTCCATCATGTATAATTTCACCACTCCAATAAACTGAAGCTCTAGCTTTTGATTCAGAAGACATCATCTGTGATTGAAATATAAAAAAACAAAGGATTATAGTTATTGAAAATGCCATATTTGAGTATCTTTGAATAGAGCTCGAGGATAAAACAACACAAAAATATATAAGGCAATAATTTTTCACGTTTTTGTGATGCGTCAAATCAATATAATTGCATAAGAAAGGTAACAAAAACTGTAAAGCGTAAAAAAAAGGGGGAATTTTACACAATTATACTACTTTTGGATGCAAATTACTCTTTCCATTTTATTCACCATAAATAGTCAATTTTCCAACATAAATCACAGCATATCTTTTTCAAAATTAATTCATCTAAAACACCTTCTCTTACCAATTTTGTAAATAAAGTTGGTATATTCATAATAAATATTTAAAAGTTGGTAGGGGTTTGTAAATACCAATATTTTTTTGTATAGTTGTGTGAAACACCCTAAAAAAAACTTATACACTTTCTAAAGTGTAAAGTTTTTTACACTTTATGATGCGTCAAATCAATATAATTTCTTATTGAATGTTTAAATAGACATAATACATGAATTGGCTCTTAAACTTAACTTCAAATTTTAAGTATGACCTCCAATTTTCATAATACAAAAATAGACAATTTAACTATTCATTTCTTAAACAAAGAGTCACTCGAATCAAACCTGGCAAAACGCTTGATCGGAATGCAATTCAGGCGTCAAGTGTAATTTTCGAGGCCATAATGATTAAAAAAAAAAATGACAACTCCACCATTAATGAATACCATATATATATTTTTTTAAAATCAAACTACCATTTCTTTTTCCTTTTTCTTTTTAATATTAATATATAAGCATTTTTCTCTCTCTTTTGCAAGATTTATAATCTATCTTGTGCAATGGCTTCAAATTCTTTTTGTCATTGTGGAAAAGAGCTAAAAAGAAATCTCTTTCTCTCTCTTTAATTTATATTATTATTTCTATTTCATTTTTATTTTCTTATTTCTTAACATATAAATCCATTATTTCTCTTTTCCAATAATCACCATATTTATTTTTCATGTAATGTAAAATTAATTTATTTTTAATTCTTAATATTTAACATAAAATTAATATAAATTTCTAAATAACATATATTGCAAGCAAATGTTATATCGTGTTTGGCATAATCCAATCGTATCGCATAATATTTTTACTATATAGAAAAACCAATGAGAGGACAACTATGGCAATAAAGGGTTGTAGAATGAGTAATACAAATTATGCCATGTACTTGACTTTATCTTATTTTCTTACCAATTGTCTCTAATTATGTGTAATAAATGTGGACCCATTAATTATCTTGATATCATTTCAATCTTATTAAGTTTTTATTTATAAATTTAAATGCTAAACTATTATCATCTCCATTCATATTTTGTGAACCCCATTTGTTATTACAATCTTCACTATATATCTTATTTGCACTATTTAAAATCAAGTAGTTTTTCAATACAAATTTTTAAGTGTTTAAAGTACAAAAACCATATTTTTGGAATTTTATACTCAAAAGTTCAATTTTATTTTATTTTAAAATATTTTCTTCATTCTAAAAAACTCTTCACATTTTTTTCTTATTCAAATGATGTAAAATGTGCCCTAACACTTAAATATATATGTTTTCATCATATTGATATAAGAAAAAAATTATACTCTACATTACTTTTTCGTATAGTTTCTAAAGTTCTGAATTTTAACTTTAGAATATTAAATTAATTTATTCAAATTTAACTTTAAAAATTAGTTAAATCAACTCTCGAAAAGAAAAGCCAGAAACAAGAAAACTATTTTAAAATTAAGGGAGTGTAAAAATCCTACTCCTTTCCATTTCAATCGATTTGACTTACTTTTTATTTTATCGCTTTAAAAAAGAATATCTTTTTTCTTTTTGTCAACTTCTAACATCCACGTGACATATTTAGGAGCACCAGATTAAATGATATTTAGGAATATTTTTAGATTAAGGACACAAGATCCAAAAGTTTTTATTATTTTTTAAAATTTTGTGTCAAGTCAAAATCAGTTAAATAAATTGAAATGAGGTTCTAAAACTTTTTGAGAGACATTATTCCATTTGCATTGTTTATGGACTATATCAGATATAAAAGATTGTACTTGTTTTCTTAAAACAAAATTGATGATACAAATAATTTATATAAATTAACAATCAAATGTTTATTATATATTTGCAATTGATATCATTTTATAAAATTTTGAAATTTTAATTGCCAGAGTTTCTATTTGTATCATGATAACTTTATCAGATAATCATTCAATAATTTACAAAAATAGAAAAAATAAAATAAAAATATTAAATACGTAGAAAAGTGAAGAAGTGATGATCAAATAGAAATTTGTCAACTCGTATAAATATTTAGCGCTTAAAATATTTTTTTTTTATGTTCAAATTTTGAAAAAACTTTGTGTGCATGTTCACAAATTCCTATAACATAGTTATGTTAACCATATAAAATATGTCATCTCATTAATCATATACATCAATCCCAATTAAAATATGCTTGATCTTTACAACTTTTTGATATAAGGCTAATACATAAAATTAAAGGAGGTGATATATTTTCTATCCAGCACATGTTTATTATTTAATTCAATATTTATATCTGAAATAATCTTAAAACGACATTAGATTACGTGCTCTTTTAATGTTAGTTGTGACAATTTAAATAAGTTATAAAATATTTTTTATTTTATGAAACTTAAAAAAAGGGAAGGATTTTCTTTGCAAAGTGCAATACTCATTATCACTTTTTATGGTGTTTATAAAAAAATATTAAAAAATAATTTACTATCAAAAAATATGATTGAGATCGTACAAATAAAACTTAAGTTTGTAATTTTGGGGTCATTGACGGGCCTTTTCATATCTAGTTTTAAAAAAAAAAAGAAAAAAGAATGACTTTTATGGATCTACAGAAGAACCGATGGAAAATATAAAATAAATCACTTTTATTAGGGGTATATTTGATGATTTTTTTCCTTTCCAATTTGGGTTCAACTTAATATTGTGTTCTGTTTTATAGGCGCGATCAATGAGGCAAGGTAGCGGTATCAATTGGATGAGTTGAGTTAAATTTGAGCAGGTTATGATGGATTAAGACAACAAACGGGTTAAGAGTTAAGACCCAACCCTCCGTCACTAAATCAGTTATTCTTCCTCTTTCGACGAGCAAGGATGTGGAGTAAGTGAGAAAGAGATTCACCCTCGCGACCAGATGTGACCAAAGCAGGCACTCCCTTCTCTTCCGTTTGTTCTTGTGTATTGGCTCCCATCTTACTTAACGGGGCCCTTAGTTGAATACCGATCAAAATTGTTTGCAATTTTGAGATTTTTCCAATATAGAATTATTCGTTATGTTAAATACCCCGAAAAGCTGAAACCTCTTATTCCGGTCCTTAGAAAAACTACAACTAGTCAGGAATTGTGTAAGAGAAGAGATGTCGTAAGTAACAATAGCGCAAAAGCAGGCGGCGGAGATCCGCAAAGGTAACCGGATGCCTATGGCTATATAAAACATATCAAATTTGAAAATGTTTTGACAAGATCTCTTTCGAGTCAATTCGGGTTGCATATTCGATCCAATTTTAAATGGGTTGAAATGAGCTAATAACCCGCCCAAACTTCAGCCGATTGGACGGATTGAGTTTAATTTTGCCACTCATAAGGCAAGGTCAATTTTACTGCCTTTAGGTAATTCTTTTTGGTCACTGAATGGGCAATATTAAGAAAACATATAGTCTCACCAGTTATGGTGGAATTTCGATTT
Source organism: Solanum rostratum (assembly GCA_029948455.1). Lineage (NCBI taxonomy): Eukaryota > Viridiplantae > Streptophyta > Magnoliopsida > Solanales > Solanaceae > Solanum > Solanum rostratum. The sequence goes on along the minus strand of CM057056.1, from coordinate 250,469 downwards.
AAAATTCAATGCTCAAACCTTAAATTTTTTAATTTTTAATATATGACATTTTAAAATTTATATCATGGATTTTCTTGTAGAATGAATAAACTTTATTTATAAAATAAAAAGTGAAATAATTTTCAAGGAAAAAGGAACAAGTAATTTAATTTGATTTACTTACTTTACTACTCATATATAAGGCATTAAGGCAACAACTTCTGATCGTAAGGTTATTTTGGGAAACCAAAATTTATATTTACTTTGTTCATTCTGAATTGACAAAAAAGCCTATAAGTTTGTGTTCAAGTTTTCATGCTTTAATAAGGCTTTTTGTGGAACTTCAAGATTGACTTTTGATATTCCCATTTTAGCCCTGTGTTCTTTTCTTTGTGGGCCCCAATTTTTTTCCTTTTGGGTCTTCCATTCAAAGGAACATAAACTTTCGTGGAAAAAAAAGATCAAGCATATTAAGAATTAATTAAGTTGCGCAAAATTTATCATTGAAATTATTAAAATTTTTAAATTATTTTTTAACAATATAAAATAATCTACTTATGTAAATTGCTTTGCACTATTAATCGGTGTACATTTTTGTTGAGTTATGTTAGTCATTTTCATGAGAAGCTTCAATCTTCAAGTTGCTGTCTGCATCTTCTCTTTTATATTGTGTGGTTAATAAAAAATATTTTGTGTGTTTTTTAATTTAACCTTTTTAAAGCAATTGTGTATTAACGTGTCTACTTCAATTGCTTCCTTATATTTCTTTTACTGCTTTAACTATAATTTTATAATATTATTCCTAATAAATTATTTTTCTCACATGCTTTAATTATGTTTTTATTATAGCATCATAATAAGTTATTTAAAAATCATGTAAATGTTGGAATGAGGATAAAATAAGCACAAATAAAAAATTAAGTCTTTTTAAGAACTTGACAAATAAAACTAAATAACAATTTGAATAATCTTTTAGTGATTATGTTTGTCTCGAAAAGGAAATACTTTCAAAAAATATAATTGTATAAATACACCAAGAATTTTATGTAAATCAATAAATAAAATTTTAATATACTCTCATAATTTTATATGTGAGACATAAAATAGAGAAAAAACAAGTAACATATATTATTTAAAATTAACATAAAATGTATCACAAGTCTCAATAATTAACAACTTAATTTTTTAAAAATATATAAAAAAATCTATTAATGTCACATAAATCGAGATTAAAAAATAATATCTTTTTAAAAATATTATATTATATTAAAATAAAATTACGAATATTAGAGATTTAACTAATGGCATCATATGATTTATAATATATAAATTATAAATATTGTATAATAGAAAAGAGAAAAGTAATATAATGTTAAAAAACTATTCAAAAAGTAGAATAGAGAGTGTGGAATGTGAAGAGTGGTTGGAGAGGCCACTGAGAATAACAGCTTGTTTGGATGGTGGTTTGCCATGGTTTCATAATGTATGGTACTGTATGGTATGGTATCGTATCGTACAGTACCATACCATACAATATTTGGATAGACTGTACGGGTTGCTATTGTTTTAATAATAATTTGTTGTTTGATTTGACTGTATGGTACTGTATCGTAACTTATAAATTTACAAAAATATCCTTAATTATTATAAATATTAAATTTATCAATAGTTTTTTAATAACTTTTTAAAAAAATAAATACATAGAATCGAGTAGGGAAACATACAAGCTAATATATCTTTATTCTATACAAACAATACAAGAAAATAAAAAAGTAAGAACTTTTAAATAAACGAACCTCAAAAAATACACTCAAACGTGAAAGAAAAGACAGGAGGTGAAAAAGAAGTTTCAAAAGTTGATGCGGAGAATGTAATAAAAAAAATAATACATATATTAAGGTGAAATTTAATAAAGAATAAAGGATAAATTATAATTATTTAAATTTAAATAAGGGTATAATTGGAAAAAAAATAAGGGAACCATGGGATACCACCAAATTGGTGGTTTCAAAAAGTGGGGGGTTTTCATGGTTACAGAACCATGAAACAAAACCATACCATACTATATAATTAATGAAACAATCAAAACAAATGTGGTTCTCTTAATAACCATACCATACCATACCACGGAAAACCACCATCCAAACAAGCTGTAAAGAGTAAAATAGAGAGTGATGGGAGATGGTCTAAGTAAATCATAACGGGTCCAAATATTCCGGAGATCCGATCCGCTGCGCGAAAATTAGAAAGAAAAAGAAAAAAAAAGGAAAAAAGTAGGCCGTGAGCGAAGAAGCATTGGATAACGCTGGAACCCTCGGACACCCTGCCCTTCATTGCTGCCGCCTGTATCGACTTTGTTTCAGGTTCTTGGATTTTTAGGTCTTTCTTTCATCATCTTGTGATTTATATAATTGGAGTATTGTTTCAATTTGATTTCCTCTAAACGGTTAAACGGCATATGAAACCCTGCCCCTTCCCTTCTCGCGAGAATTATACAATCAGTTTCTTTGGTATTTATTTTGGGATTTGGGTATTTGAAAACTTCGTCTTTTTTTTGATATAATTTTATCTATATACCTAACCAGTTATCAATTTGTTCATCCAAGACTTTACTGGCTTGTTTATCCAACACTTAACTGTGTCTGCTTATTAATCTATTTCTACTTTTTCAGTCTCGAGTGTCATTATCTCTCTGCTGTACCCTTTTCCCCCAATTATCTCCCTGGCCTCTGGGTTGTATGGTTCTCCTTTTGCAGTCATCTCAATCTTTTTGATCTTTAAAAGTTGACTTGATCTACTTTTCTCTGGGTACTGATATATTAACCGGGTGATTGTGTAATTGAAAAATATCTTACTTGTTTCCTTAATTTAACAGGCATGCCAAATTAGCTTTTGCACTTTATGAAGCTTGTTTGCTTGTTATATTTTGCCTCTTTCGTCTACGTGCCTTTAATTAATGATTTTACCTCACTTGCATGTCTTTCTACTTGATTGCATGCCAATTTCCACCTTTCCATATACTTTAATTTCACTTGCGAAAACTAGGATAGGTTGTGGTAGTTGGACCCCAGATGCTCTTGCTCGTTGAACACTTCTTTTCAAAGCAATTGTAAAGTAAGCTTACTTATTTTTCTATGTTGTTTTTAGAAGCTCTCGGCTGACCATTCATAGGGAGGGTCTCATTGATCAAAGTTGAGATAGCATCATTATGTTCTACTGGTAATTATTTTCGCATGCTTTGACAATGGTGGCTGATCAGTGGAAGAAACGTCTACGTGCTGCCAGCAATATTGACTGTCCTCTGGACCCCCATGGATTGAAGAAGAAGAAGAAGAAGCAAGGATTTGCAAGATATAATTTAAAGTTAAGATCCAACATTTCTCTGGTTTGGGATGACAAAAAAAAGTGTGTTCTTGCCAAGAAGGAGCAAATTGGCATTTCACAGAGAGAATTGACTCCTTTTTTGGATTCCCTCTCACATCACCATAGCACATTGGCTGATGTTTTTACTCTACCTCATGAAACTTTTGAGCTCAAAAATTTAAGTGAGGTCCTCTCACATGAGGTAAACAGTCCATCAAGTTATGTATGCTAAATAGTTGTTACTGGAAGGTATATTTATCCTTATATTTTACCTTGTGGCAATTGATTTAGGTTTGGCAGGCAAAGTTGTCAGAAGATGAGAGAGGATTTCTTACGCAATTTTTGCCAGAAGGATCAGGACCAGATGATATTGTCTATAAATTACTGGGGGAGGAAAATTTTCACTTCGGAAATCCTTTTCTTAAGTGGCAAGTCTTTCTTTGCTTAATATCTCAATATGTTTGACATTCAATTTTCTGGTTTTTTCATATTCGGAAATTTGTTCTTGAGATTTTGTGACTTCTCTTGTTACTTCGTCCTGTAGAATTTATGGTGAGCTCTTGATATTTAGTTTTCCACTACTTGGATTGGTTTTCTCATTTTAGGGGTTCATCTAATTTTGACGGGATTATGGTTCTATTTTTATATAAAAGAAAGCTAGGATACGTTTGCGATATAAATTGGGATTGATGAGATTAGGATATGTGTTAACTTTATTGTATGTACATACTAGCATGCGCTTTTCGTTATTAGTCGCTCTTTCTGTTCCCTATTCTTTTCCTTCCCTTTTAGCCATATCTAGTCTATTCTGCTTATGGGTTTTTGAGATGAGGGTTCCCAGGAAACAACCACTCTACCCTTCCTAAACCCCACTTGTGGGATTCCATTGGGTATAATGTTGTTGTTTTTCTGATGAGATTGGAAATTGTAGACCGAGGAGCAATTGTTTTAACGATGCAACAAGAGGTCCAGATATTCATGGAGAAGAAAAGATGAACAAAGGGTTCATAGTGTTTGTGGATGTAGTTTGGTACAACGATAATATGATATTGTTACCAAATAAATGGATTACAATGGGTCAAATAAATGGATTATCAGGATCATACCACACTGTATCAACTGTATATATGTCCCCATCTTTTTATTAAATTGTATAGAATACTTGATATTGTTAGTATGCAGGTAGCATTTACATAGGACCAATAAGAGGAACCTAACATCTTAATTTTTAATAGAACCTTATTTGACGTACAATCAATCTCCCACACATTGTCTGTAAATATTTTCCCTTATCTAGTCCCTGATATTACCAAATGTCCTTTCACGTTAGGAGTCTGGAGAAGTATATGCTTTCCTGATTATGGAGCTCGCATCGCGTAATTGGTAACTATTGAGGCCTCTTTTTTACCTACTTGGTTGGAGACATTCTATTTGATCAACTATGTATGGCTTCTATGGACTTTTATTAAGTAGATACGTAATTGTGCACTTATTAACCTTATAGCTTACACCATTGTGTCAACTATCAGAAAAAATATCCCTAAATCAACACTGCAAATTGCAAAAGAGGTCAGCACGAACTACCAAGTACTAGAGCCCCTGCTGCCGCTCATCCATAGTTTAAGCAGAACCTTTACACATAGCATGTATTGATAGTCTTCAACTCTTTTCATTTTCACGTGCTTTTTACTTTTGATTGGAGAGATCTGGGCTATGGTTGAAGCCGATTTCTCTTTATACTTTACTATTGCAAGCCTAACTATGCATTCATTTGGGACTTGCCAGATTTAACCCTTTACATGGATGTCCTCATAATCACATGTTATCAAAATCTATCTTTGCAGGGGTCAGATGATTTGTTCTGGTAGCTTTCACCCTGATAATGTTATGCGCCAGGAACAACTTTTCAAGGCTAACAAGAAGGCATATTACATGGAATTACAAAATTATCATGACAAGTATGCTGTGTTCTTAACTGTACTTTCCTTGACCTACATTTGTCTGTTTGCATTACATTCTACTTCTTGTGGCAGTATGATTGGGAAGTTGCAGTTATGGAAGGAAAGTTTGCAGAGCTGTAAAGACTCAGAGGAGGAAATGGTGGAGAGAATATTGAGGTGGTTTTCTTTCATTGTCTTGTGTTCCAGGTTACTTCGGTTACCTTTGCTTTTGAAAAAATGTTCTAGGTTTATTTAAGAAAATTTAAAAGAATTTCGCAGATGAAAATGGCAAAACACGCTGGACCCTTCAGAAACTTGATACATATTATACTCAAATTTTGTGTCCCTTCCCAAGATGGTACCCTAGACATGGCCGGAATTCAAAAGTCATTGCTCGTCTTTGAGCAAACCAATTGGCTCAATACACTTATTCAGTCAGTGGAAGACTCAATCAAATCAAGAAGACTTTCAAGTGGGTTCTGAACCATCATATTTTATGAAAGAATAACTTAAAATATAATTCAAAGAAGTAACTCTATATCCATAAGAATGATTATCAAAACAAACTCAAAACTAACATATCTGACTCAGTCTATGAAGTCTCTATTAACTCATAAGAAGGTGCCAAGACAATTCATGGCTGTCTCAAAATAGTGAAAAGAAATAAACTGAACTGAAAATGGTTCCTCTAAATACGAGGTCTCATCACTACTTTAAAATAATTGGATCTTCAATGAACTATTTGCTGAGGATCCCTAGCACTTATATTTGTATCATAAAATGATGCAGCGTCAAGTGACGTCAGTACGTGAATGTTTGGTATGTAAGATAACTAAGTAGATCAATACATCAGAGGAACTCAAGAAAGAATTCAACTTAACTCATTATCAATATGCTATGCAAGTTTAAAATATAGACCATGCTTTCATCAATTGTCAATATGTATATGTGACTTAGGAAAATAATATATTTTTACCCTTAGGGAGTTTTTTTAACCGACAACCATCACTTATGAGCTAGCGATGATACAACGAAGCGATGTTCGTTGCCACATTCATCTAATACCTGACATCACGGCAATGGATCTAATATAAAAGTCCTCTTTTGGGATATGAGAGGCATGACCTCTGTTTTGCACTAGCTCTATAGTTTATAGGTGTTAGAATAGGAATAGGTAAATACAATCCTACTTAGAATAAGAATAGGAATTATATAAGTATATAGAATCCTATTTGGAAAAGGATTGTATTATAGTATCCTAGTTGGAAAAGGAGTCTAATATAGTATCTATAAATAGGGTCTCAATGTAGTAATGTAGACAACAATTTCAATAATATTCTCCCCCAATATTTCTCACATGGTATCAGAGCTTCTACGGTCTTGGTAGAAAATCAAAGAGCTTCCGCTGCCGGCGGGCGGCTATGACCTACATATGCTGCCCGTCTGGCCAGTAGTTATGTTAACAAAGTAGGGTTAGTGATATATATATGATTCTCATATTCAAGGGAAGAAAATTCAATCAAACAAGTCATCAATTTTCGGTGTCTTTCTAGGGTTGTTTTGTGGCAACCCCACATCTTTTAGTGTTTGTGTAGCACCGCCATCATTCCGGTGACAACTTCTTTTTTATATCTAATTTGGGTAGCACCGTATCATCTTTTCGGTGACTGTTTTTTCATTTTTATCATGTGTAGTAACGTACCATCTTTCCGGTGGCTACCTTCTTATATTCGATTTGTGTAGCATCGTGCATCTCTTCGGACTACTCATATTCAATTTGTGTAGTACCGTGAATTTTTCGAACTACTTTCTCATATCTGAGTTGCATAGCACTGTGTCTTTTTTGGCGACTCAGATTTGATTTGCGTTGTTCTATTCGTCTTTTCGGTGACTCATCAAATCTAGTTTGCGTAGGATCGTGCCATCATTCCGACCCTACCCATATAATTCTCTTCTCTGTAGGGTCGTGTCATCATTTCAACCCTTCTCATATAATTTTATTTCTCAATTTGTGACCATTTTCAACCATCAAATCTAATAATTTGGTGCATAAGCAGGTCTCGAGAAGTTTTAAAGTGACTTTCTTAGAGTAATTTTGAGATGATCCATATTGTCATTCTCCATTGACCTTTTAATCAGTTGAACATTAAGAGTGCTTTTCTCTATGATGATCTCGAGGAAGAAATCTATATGGGGTATCCACTTGATTTTGTTGCTCAGGGGGAGTTTGATAACCTTGTATGTCGGTTGTGTAAATCATTCTATGGTCTAAAACAATCTTCTCAAGCTTGGTTTGGGAAGTTTAACAATGCAATCTCGGAATTGCATGAGAAGACTAAGACATTGAGGTTGACTGTTAATTTTGTGAAGATCAACTTGTTGATATCTCAATACGCTCGTCATCGATTCTCGTATTAATTACATTTGTAACAAGCTAGGTACATATGACGTGTATGCACTAGCTTGAGGGGGAGTGTTAGAATAGGAATAGGTAAATACAATCCTACTTAGAATAGGAATAGGAATTATATAAGTATATAGAATCCTATTTGGAAAAGGATTGTATTATAGTATCCTAGTTGGAAAAGGAGTCTAATATAGTATCTATAAATAGGGTCTCAATGTAATAATGTAGACAACAATTTCAATAATATTCTCCCCCAATATTTCTCACAATAGGGTTTGAGTTAATTATTCTCTTATTCAAATTGGTGTTCAATACAACTCTCAAAACATGTGTTCATATCATTATTTCATCTAGTCTCATTCGACTTTAATTTAAAACATCAATCTCATCTCAAAATATCATCGTCATCTTTCATCATCAGTTATACTTTGAAAATCATTTACATCGAAAAACTCTTGCATCAAAACATCATTAACTCAGTGCTCAAATTCATCAGAACTCATTTTAAGACATGTATCGTCTTAGTTTGAAAATAGCACATTGTTTTATGGATGAAAATCATCAATTTTAACATCAAATAATGCATGGGAAAGTCATGATCGCAAACTCAATTAGGGCTCAGGGGAAAGTAACCACGAACATGAATTCCAACAATATGAAAGATAAAATAACAATAATCTCAATGCATGATTATATAGAATTCAATAGAATGAAAATTAACTCAATCAAAAATCTAAAAATTAGATTTTTCACTCAACTCAATACTCAATCAAAAATGAAATTTAGACGTTGGGCGCATGGACAAAGGGGTTTATTTTAATCTAAAACGTCAGAGGTTTGATCAGAAAAGGATAAAAAGAGACGATATTATCCCTCATTAAAATTATCGGACAAAACCACGGAACCTCGTCTACAGGTTGTGATTCAGCTAGGCTCGTAGACTTCCCTTTGTAGAAGCTGGGAAAAAATGGGCCTAGGTCTATGACCAAAGTTCTATGGGTCATATCGTACAAAGGTTTAATGGAAACTTACACGAGTTTTATTATTTTTCGTCTTGGGCCCACAATTGCCTTCTACGGGTCGCGGGCCCTTCTATGGGCGTGGACCCTTCTACGGGTCCGTCCTGCTTGTTCATACAAAAAGTACTGCAACAATGATTTTTGGACTTTGGAACTACGAAACCATGTCTACGGCTCGTAGAATATTCTACAACTCGTAGAATTGGCTCATGGATTAGCCTAGCTTACCACTGTAAGACTCCAGTCCTACGAAATTCTATCTACGGCTCGTGGATTGATCTACCGGCCGTAGATGCAACTTGTAGAACCCAATCTTCAGATAAATCAGATTTATTTTCTGGACTTGTTGGACTCTTTAAGTTAAGATATTTTAGGGGGTGTTACACTTTGTCTGGTGCTAAATACCTCCCTGGACTTAGCATTCGATAGCCTCAATTCTCTTAACCGGTCTAACCAGATGGGCATGGATTGCCACACATTTTCCGTGAACGTGGCACTTTTTTTTAAGAATAACAGATTTACTATATTTTTAAATTTGTTAACTTTTTGAAATTTTTGTGTCATTTTTTTTTGGGGCCAAATTTGTGAAACAACTGGATTGAAACCCCATTATTTTGGCTGTTTTTTTTGTTTAGCTAAAAGTAGTAGAGTTTTATAGATTTGATCCAAAAAGAAGAAGAGAAGAAATAAAAAGAATACACAGTTAGACTCCTGTATTTTGTATTGAAATTTTTATTTGACTCAAAATAATAGAGCCCTAGCAGCAACAACAACAACATACCCAGTGGAATCCCATAAGTGGGGTCTGGGGAGGGTAGTGTACGCAGACCTTACTACTATCTCATAGAGGTAGAGAGGTTGTTTCCTGTGAACCCTCGTCTCAAAAACCCATAGGCAGAATAAACTAGATATGAAAAACAGGAAGGAAAAGAAAGGCAACAGAAAGACGTTAAAATTAACAAATCAAAAACAAAAAATGACAACACAAGATATACAGGCATATGCTAAAAGTGAACAAATATAGGACTAATCATGACAACAAACGGTGTAACGACATCACTACTCTTAACCTACCATCACAAAGCCGTTTATCGACCTACCCCTACTAACCTATTAGCCCATTACTCTAATCCGCAACCTCCAACCTTTTCTATCTAAGGTCACGTCCTCGGTGAGATAAAGTTTCGCCATATCTTGTCTGATCACCCCCCCCTCCCCCCCAATATTTCTTTGGTATACCTCTACCCCTAACCTCTCGCACCTTCTAATAGAGCCCTAGCAATTTTTTTAAAATGCATTTGGCCCCCAAAAATTTGAAAAGAATACAAATTTAAAACAAATCGCCGTTGCATAACTACAACATCATATCTCGTGTAGTTCTACAAAGTGCAGTCGGGAGAGGTGTAGAGTGGAAAAAACTTTATCCTTACCTGAGAGGTTGTTTCCTATAGACCCACGGTTCAAGGAAAAACAATTTAAAGCAGTGTGAAAATAGTGTGTATCGGAGTCTTCAATTTGGAGAATCCGACACAGGTGTAGCATTGAAAGTGAAGAGTCTGCGCAGCTTGGGAAAAAAACACTACCATAAGTGAGGAAGCCAGGGGAAAATACCACAAAAAACATGACAAATTATTTTGAATAGTAGTTACTACAAAATAATACGATAATCAATAATAGAAGTTACTTACAAGAAAGAACAAATAGTAACAAAATAAGGGACAACTTCAAGAGTAATACTATGACTACTAACATGGAAGGATGAGTGAAACAAAATTCCACTATCTATAACTAGCCTAATCTGTGTCGACAACCTCTTTTCTACGATCATGTCCTCGGTAAGTTGAAATTGGACCATGTCCTGTCTAATCTCCTCTCACCCATACTTCTTCGGCATACTTCCACCCCTTCTGAGTCCATCCATTGCAAACCTCTCACACCTCTGGACTGGGGCATCGATACATCTACTCTTCATATGCCCAAACCATTTCAGCCTTGCTTTCTGCATCTTGTCCTTCACCAATAGGATTCTCATCTTATCCCAAATATCTTCATTTCTAATTCTACCCCTCTTACTATACCTTCACATCCATTGCAACCTCCTAGGTTTTGCAACTTTCACGTTTTGAACGTGAGAGTCTTGAACCCCCCCCCCCCCCCCCCCCACACACACACAACTATCTAGTCTAATCATTACTTTGACAAACTTATCCTTAATGTTTTGGGGGCACCTTATGACACAAGACTTTGGATGCGAGAAATACACAACGAAAACTCCATTATTTTGAATTAAAAAAATTTCTGGCCCAAATAGAGGAAATATACAGTTGGATTTTTTTCTTTGGTTGATAAAGGTAACTATATTCATATGCTTATCAGAAAAAACAAAAACAAAAAATATTCATATATCATCAAAAGATGATGGGGAGGGGATTTACAAACTGTGTTCCAAAAGCACACTGGAAAGAGCCAAAAACTGAAAAGTTAAACTTTACACTTTGCCTATGAAATCTACCAAGTCTTCTATATTCCCTATTAGGTCCTGTTTACACCAAAAATAAAGGGGACGAAGGCAGTTCATCTTAATTTTTGTTTGTGATTGCTTTTATCTTCAAGATGGCTTGAGCTTCTTTCCTTCTACACTGGTCTACTATATGCAATCTGGGATACATATCCACCACTTTTTCTTCTGCCACTCTTCTACCCACTACCTTCCAACTGCTAAGCATCTAAAACAAAATTGCCTGGGAGTAGTGTGTGGAGATTATCAGAAAGCTATGGCCTAACTATAGCACCTACATATTCATTAGAGTTGGGGTTGGAATGAAGACAGATTTTTGGAATGACCTTTGGATACAACAACAACAACAACCACAACAACAACAACAACAACATACCCAGTGGAATCCCACAAGTGGGGTCTAGGGAGGGTAAAATGTACGCAGACCTTACCACTACCTCATAGAGATAGAGAGACTGTTTCCGAAAGACCCTCATCTCAAAAATATCATCCCCAAAAGATCAATTCCCTGATCTTTACGTCTTAAACATTCAAAGATAAATTAATTCTCAAAAAAAGCATTCAAACAGAAATAACAGACTCACAGATATAGAGTGCCCAAGGTTGGAATCTGATCTACGATAGGGCCGTAAATGATCAGGAAATTGACAGTGTCTCAAGCATGTTACAAGTTCTGAACTCCTTCATAGTAGGCACCTCAACTGACATGGATAGACAAGCTTGGAAGATGTGCAGCAAAGGGAGTTTTTTCAGTTAAGTAAGCCTACTGGAATCTATACAATGTAACCTCCTTCACTGGTTTGTGATCTTGGGAACTCATACGGAATGTCAAAGTTCTTTAAGTTTCACGCTTTTTATGGTTGGTTGTTAGAAGAGCTTGCTTAACTCATGATGTCCTTCTAAGAAGAGGTTTCAGATTTGTTCAAGATGCTTGTTGTGTGGACAGGTTGCATGAAAATGAGCATATGTTCTTACATTGCAAGACAACTGCAAATCCGTGATACATGTTCTTTTGTATCTTGGAGTGGGTTATCATAAGTGCCAAGTACATCTCTACTGATCCACTGATTCATTAAGCTATACTCTTGGGTTATGAATCTTCTTCTCCATATATCTAAGTCTTCACCGCTGAATCTCCATATCCGTTTTTGAAGCAGACTTCTGCTGTGTACACTGAGATTTTTATTACCTTCCCCCCGGTTCCAAATTCCTTATCTTTCTCATTCACTGTGTTCTTTTAGAAATGATTTTTTTCTTAGCGTAAATGCTTTCTCGTGGGCGGGTGACTCAAGTGTCCCACTTTACCAGGTTATAGCCTTTTTTTCTTCTTGTTTCCTTATAGTTGGGGAAAGTTTGTCATTGCATCTGAAGAAGAATGGAAAGAAATACACAGTTCAGAACTTCATTAGTTTGGTAAAAACTTTCTTTTATTGGGAGTTGAGTAGGGTTACCTCCTTTCCCACTTCTCTAGAGACTTGGGGTGGCTTAAAGGAAGGGGTTGACAAACTTTGGTAGAATGTCACAGCACTGGGAACTTTAAGGTGAACATAGTATACAAAGATTTGAACCATACCTGTCATCAGATTGAAGGCTGGCCCTAGAAGCATTTTTGGAAGACAAAGATTTCCTTCCAAAGTCTCTTGCTTTCTATGGCTTCTGGCCAGAGAAGCTGTCCTCACTCAGAAAACCTGATGAAAAGCGGGATTAGTATGTGTACCAGATGCTGCTTATGAGGATAAGCAGCTGAGACAAGTAAAACATCTCTGTCTCCGCTGCAAGGTAACAGGACAAGTATGGAGGGTGCTTTTGGCTCTCAGAGGGATCAGTTAGATAATGTCTGTAAAATTGCAGCAAGCTGGGAAGAAGCAGGAAGGGAGACTATGAGGCGGAGAAAGATGGAGAGCCATACCAGCATATGGTGGACAGTTTGGAAAGAAAAGAATTTAAGGTGCTTTGAGAATAGGAGCAGCAAAGTTCAACAGATAAAAATGAACTCTATTTGCTTTTTGTTTTTGGTGTAGACTATCCTACTCCGTAGAAACTGTAGAAATTCTGGATATACTAGAATCCATTTAGGTGTTTCGAATAGCTGCAGGTTCTTAGAATTCTATTGTTGTAAACAGGAACCAGTACTCAGGGAGCACGGTGTAATTGTGAATCATTTATAGAAAAATACGAAGTTACCAGTTTCAAAATAATAATAATGGAGTTTTAGCCATATCTTCTATTGAGTTGGCCCATAATAAAGAGGAAAAACATGCTTGAAAACAAACTTCCACTGCATCTAAAGATGACACGAAAAGAAATACAAAGTTGTGACAAATAAAGCATTTTATATGATTATGTGGCAATTAACAGCTGAAAATACCCCTTTTAGAAGCTGGTTTTTCGATTTTTCAATCCCAACAGCCTAAAGAGTGTGTATTTACGCTCTTTGACATGTTAGTCTAAGAGGATCAAGGCTATCAAATTGCCAAGTTCCAGGGGGGGTAATCATGAACATAAATAGTTCAGATGTGCAGTGAATAAAATGCGTCAAGTTCAGGGTAACCTGAGATGTTCTGCCAATAAAGGATATTCCACAACAACACATCCAATATAATCCCACAAGTGCGGTCTGAGGAAGATAGAATATTTGTAGACCTTACCTCTACCTTATATGAATCATAAGAAATGTTGAAATCTGCGCTAAGTTATGCCATAGTAGGAGCAGTGTTATAAAAAGCAAAAAGCGCAGAAAAGCTCTAAGGTCGGTCGGGAAGTGCAAACAAAACGTGGGCTTTAATGAAAAAGGACGCAAATGGAGAAAAAAATACAAATATGTGTGAAGCATGGATGACAAATATATGAACAAGGAAAGTGAAAAAGATTTATGATAAAGTGAAATATCAATTGTTTAGTGTCGTCTCTTCAGAAGAGTCTCATTGGAAAGGAAAAGTATGTCTTAGAACCTTGACAACAATACTAAAGCGCACATTAAGTGAGGCGAAGCTTTCAACATGTTTTGAGCCTTGCTTTAGGGCGTAAGTGCACCTTTGATAACAATGAGTATGAGGTAGTTGCTTTTTGTTCTTTTTCCTTGATATTGTTGTTCTAGTAGTGAGCTTAACCTTCTTCGCTCAATAAATCTGCTTGATTAAAAAGTAGCGGGAAAAGAGTTGATTAAAGGAGGAAGCACAACTGAAAAGATAAAATGAGCTTACATTGTGACTTCTCTAATTCTGATTTTATAATTGTAATTCTTTTTTCCCATTATAAGGGTCATAACCTTTCTTTGGGTATTCAGAAAGGGCTTCACGGAAGGCACATATGGCAGTTCACCTGATGGAGCTAAGATGACTGCAAGATCTAGGAAAGGAGAAAAGCTAAACAAATGCAATATCCAACACAGCGATGGTGCCAAATACATGTCTTATATTAAGGTATACCTTTACCTGATTTAAAAAAAGAACATGTATTATGTTAAGATGGCGATGTTTTGATTGGAACATCTTACAAGTATATTGTAAATATTCCAATGATCTTGAATTTTTTTGTTTTCTCACCAAATACTTGGAGCTCCACATCTTGCAGCCATTATTTAGCAAGATATTGGCCCAGCCATTTTTTCACTTTTCTTACATGGAATGCTATTCATTTCAGTCTTTCATGTGTGCAAATTCTCTACAAACTATTGGCACTCATTGAATTTATGTTATTTTCTCATCTCTAATGGCTGATAGTTTTTCTCCATCCCTCTTCCTCTTCCTGTCTCCATATTTCAGGTCAGTCGAGAACACTATCAACGTGTTAAGAACAGCATGAAGCATAATAGTAATAGCATTCAACCCAGGTCTCTTAGCAATGTCTTAGGTGATGTGGAAAATCTCCTTGTACAACCATTTGAATTTTATGAGGAGGAGGAGCGTCAGAAATTACATGACCACTGGTTAGTTTGCATAGCAAAATATTTCTTCTAGTATTAGCAGTGTTCTCCACATTTGTTCTTAGTGTGTGTTTGTACAGGTTGCAGCTGGCAAATAGGGATGTCCCTGCTGGTTTTGCAAAATGGATAGAGAGACGTTCACAAGAATTGCAAATGAGAATATCATTAGGTCAAGAAATGGAACAAAAACTGAATGTCCAAATTAAGGTCTGTCTTAAGAGTGCATCTTATATATTCAAGTTCAGAGAATCTGTTTGAATTACCTGACGATTTGTTTTACTTGGTTTATCAGGGTGAAGAGAAAAATAGTTCTGATGGGATCTTTCCTGAACTAACTGATAGTAAAGAAGAACAAGAGAGAACGAGCTCTGATGGGATATTTGCTGAACAAACTGATAATAAAGAAGCAGAAGTTGCACTCCCAATGGAAGTAGAGGTTTGTGCTTTTAGCCTTCCTCCGGTTTGTGTTTGAGGGTCGATGTGGGTTATCTCATCACTTGTTTGAGTAGTTGGTTTTGAAGATGGTTCAATGCTTCTGACATTGTTTTTCGTCTTTGCTTCTGATAATAGTTTAGTTGTCTAATTGTTGAACTGTGTAAGTTTGCTCTAGGTTGACCACCAGGAGGAAAATGAAGAATCTGATGGGTTGATAGAGAAGCAAATGGAAAGAGAAATAATAAATAATGAGTTTTTTCTGCAGTCAGAGGTCAGTTATACCAATAGTCGATATAAAAGTTTTGTATAGCCATGAAAAGGCTTCACCTATAGTTCTTACCAACTTGTGTATGTTGAAGGGAAGATGTTTTTTTTATTGTCTAATTATTAAAATATCCAAGTTCGCTCTAGGTTGATCAGCATGAAAGCAAGGAAGGATCTGATAGGTTGATTGAGAAGCAAATGGAAAGAGAGATACAAAATAATGATCTTCCTCTACAGTCAGAGGTCAGTTGTACTAATAAAAAAAAAGGCAAATTCTTAGCAACTCATGTATGTTGAAAAGAAGATGGTTTCCTTAGTTGTCTAATTGTTAAGGTGTCCAAGTTTGCCCTAGGTTGATCAGCATGTGGGTGAGGAAAAATCTGATGGGTTGATTGAGAAGCAAATGGAAAGGGAAATACTAAATAATGAGCTTCCACAGTCAGAGGTCAGTTATAACAATAATAGAAAAGCAATTGTATAGAGGTGAATTCTTACCAACTCGTCTATGTCGAAGGGAAGATGGTTTCTTTAGTTGTTTAATTGTTAAAATGTCCACGCTTACTGTAGGTTGATCAGCACGAGGGCAAGGAAAAATCTGATGGGTTGATCGAGGAGCAATTGGAAAGAGAAATTCTAAATAATGAACTAACTATTAAGTCAGAGGTCAGTTATACTAATAGAAAAACAATTGTATAGAGGTGAAGATTTACCAACTCATGTATGTCGAAGCGAAGATGGTTTCTTTAGTTGTTTAATTGTTAAAATGTCCAAGTTTGCTCTAGGTTGATCAGCATGAGGGCAAGGAAAAATCTGATGAGTTGATCGAGAGGCAAATGGAAAGAGAAATACTAAACAATGAACTTCCACAGTCAGAGGTCAGTTATACTGATATAAAAGAATTTGTATAGAGTCGAAAAGGCTTAACGTGTATGTTGGAAGGTGGTCTACTTAAATACAAGGGCCTTGTCTTCGTAAATACAAAGAAATGAGTGGCAGAAACTTCACTGAATAGTTTTTAGTTGTATTATAATTATAATTTGCCCGAGAAGAATTCTTTTGAAGTTTTCCTTATGTTCTTTGATAAGATTCAAATAAACTCTTTGGTTATATAATTGTCAGGATCAGGAGGGACGAGAGTCTGCAAGCTTATTTGATGAACATACTCCTGATAGCACAGCTAACGCTGATTATGATGATGAATCTTTCCCCGTCTCACTCAATCAGGATCTTGATCATGTTTCACTTGATGAGAGCAATCAGTTAGGTCATTTTAAGCTGGATTCTAATGAGAATAATATAATCCAGCAGGCAGACGAAGTTTCCGCAACTGTATCACAGTATCCAGAAGGGTTGAATCGTGTGGATGTTCCTGTTGTTCAAGGGGACCCTCTTGCTTCTACCGGTGATGGTTGGCCAGTGGTTAGCATAGCTGCCTCGTATGGGTGTGCCGCTCCCATAAGTCATGAATATTCTTCTGCCGAGGAGTTGTCACTTGCGCATTCTCGAGTTACTGATGAGCCAGCCGCTAGTCTTATCAATCTGGAAGCTGTCCCAACAGAAAAGGATGCTGGGAGGGATGTGTTGCCCAGAGAACCCAGTGCTGATTCTCTTTTTGGTTCATACCCTCAGAACAGGAATGAAATATTCCACCCGTTTTTCAAGGATCCAGATAGGTCATCTTACAGTCGTGAGCAGAGACGGTCTCCGCTGGACTTCCAAACATCAACCAGTCTGATGGTGGAGCCAGGCCAATATTCTGGTCACTTTAGGGAGCAGCTTCATGTGCAATTACCATTGGAGCTACGTCACAAGGGGCTGAATGATCTCCTCATGCACCAGAGCTTTCAGGGGAATCTATATCCAGATGGAGGACGATATTCTTTCTCTAGGCATGACCAGTTGAATGTTGGCATGCAAGATTGGGCTGTCAATCCTGTTCATGTGTCAGCACCAGCTCAAACTCATCTAAGCAGTGGAGACTTGTTAAGTCAGAATTGGTTCTCTGGAGAGAATCATGCCCGTGGGGGCTGGTCTACTTTAGGAGGTGTTGGTGCTCCATCTCAGAGCATTGGAAGCGTAAATAACTCAGATCAGAGCTTGTACAGTGTTTTATCAGAGTGTAATGCACTGCATCAGAGTGGCTCTTATAATCTACCAGGCTCAAGAGAACGGTTGATCCCTTCAAGGAACTATGGTGAGATAGGCATGGGAGTTCCTACAACTAGCAATGCCTCGCAGCAGCAAGCTGTTTCCCTTAGTTACATGAGTAGCCAGGAAAGTCCTGGGGGCCTTAAATCCAATGGTCTTGGATGGACGAGCGTGTCTACTCAGAATCCAGGGTTACACGATTCGATGGGGAAACCATTCTTGAGGCCCTGGAATCCATAGGGATGTTGCTTTTGCACAAGGATGTGAGGCTACAAGAGTCATCCGGACAAAAATTGATGTAAATTTTACATTTTACGCCACAAGATGTAGGCGGCTATGTTCATGCAGCCGGATTTTATTGCTAACTGTTTTTGAGTTGAGACTGCTGCAAGGCTTTCCTTGATGATGACCGAGCCTCAGGTGCATTTGTACATAAATACATTAGACAAATCTAATGTCGGTGTATATACTAGATATTTATAGTTTATATAGATATAGGGGAGATTGGTTAGGTTATGGAGGTTGAATGGTTCTTTAACTAGACGAGTAGTAGTTTCTTATTTTTCCTCGTCTTTTGGCGGTAAAATAAAATGTTGCGGTATGTACTTACTGGTATCCGGAATTTCAGTTTTATTTTGATCTGAAGCTAAAAAAGGAGATCATTGTACAAACACTACCAGCGTATAGCTTGATTCATAGCTCTTCTCAGTAGTGTTTACAGAATTGAAATTAAGGAGAAAAGCTAATTTACTAAACTTCAATTAATCAGCATCAACAGTTTAAGTTGCTCAATTTGCAGATTTAAACCCACAAACATTGTTGCGACAAATAAACAAAACATTCGAAGGGGTATCACGTGGGAACTGGTCCACAGCAATTGAGCGGTTGTTTGGTAAGGTACATAGAATATATTCATGGTTTGATGCATTAAAAATAATATGTATTGCATAAAAATTTTTTTTGTATAAAAATACTCTTCACATTTGTGGTGGCAAAGATGTAAAATGTTTTTGAAAGATATTTAGGTCTTTAATCATATATTAAATTTTCTTGCATACTAATATCTAGAAATTGATGATATTACACTTAATGCAAATATTAGTTATATATAATATGAAAAACATATATCAAATAAGATATTTTTAAATGGATAATTTTTGCTAATACACTGTACACGTACACAGTGCAGTAAAGAATACCAATAGTAGTGTAGTAAAGAAGAGGCGCTTGTAATAAATAAAAGTAAGGCATGTATGGTCTGTGGAGGCTTCATTTCCTTTCGTCGGTTGATTGATTCCTACCGTTACAGAGTCGTCCTCACTTTTCCTTCATAAAAGAGCGATTTGATCCTTGTTTGTGTCGACGGAATGGGCGAGAAGAAAGAGGTGATCCGATTGGAGCGGGAGTCTGTTATTCCAGTCCTCAAACCCAGGCTCATCATGGCCCTCGCTGACCTTATAGGTAATTCAATTCTACTTTCTGCGACAAACCTACTCCACTTTCTGTCTACTCTTCCATCAAAAAGAGGGCCTACTCTTTTCTGTTTACCATGCCTAGCTTAATGTTACTGCTACGGCTGGGTTTTAGCTGTAAACGCTAGTTGAAGTTTTATCTTAATTTGAAAAATTTAATGCGCACTCTATTTGACCTTGATTGTTTCCTCAGATTACTTTTTCAGAACAACAAACTTTTACTCAACTCAAAAGTTGAACACTTCTCTCTTTAATTTAATCCACCTCAATCGTAACTGTTTGGAGCAGGTTATGTGAATCCTCACCAACTATTCTGCTCCATTTGATCTTGTTTTATTCCTCTAAATAAATTGTCTTTTAGGACAAATATGGAGTTCTCTATAACCCAGGAATTCTCTATGTCTTACACTGGTCACACGAGCTTAATATACTCTAATCAACCTAGAAAAGTTTCCATCTTTCATCAAGTCCTCGTGGATTAGAAGAAATTGTAGATATTGTGAAACAACTTCCTTCTATGTGATTTGTTGCATAGGTAAGTAGAAATAATATTCACATTTTAAAACAAAGCGATAAGTTAGTGCTGCGCAAGTCAAATGGCAGGGAGGCCCCTGATCAAAAGGAGGACCGATCCTGTGCATTCTCCGTGTGAAATTTATGGAGACACTTGGTGGATTGAAATCCCAAAAAGGTTTCGAACTTTTTCTGCACTGTATAAGTTTTTACGTATTATATGTCAGAACTTTTAACACAAATCTTAAGTTTTCCCTTCTGGATATACATAAATCATGTCTCTGTCGTTGCAGCTTATTTCTCTTCTTTCTTTGAAATTATTTTCATTACTACCTTTATGAAATTGTATAATGTTGCATGACTTTCTGTGGTTCTAGTTCTCTTTAATGATTTTTATGGTTGATTATTCAAGTAAAAATTCTGTTTTGAGGTTCTAATGATCCCGACTTCCTCCTTGCCCAGAACATAGTTCTGACCGGGCTGAATTTCTGAAGCTTTGCAAGAGAATTGAGTACACAATTCATGCTTGGTATCTTCTACAATTTGAGGATCTCATGGTAATACAATTTTGTGTTGCTTTTCATTTGATCAAATATTCTTTCCATCATTTTACTGCAAATGAATTTAATTTGCTGCTGATGATATCGTGTTGATCAATAATGTTCTGTGATTGCAGCAATTATATTCCTTGTTTGATCCTGTGAATGGGGCTCAAAAATTGGAGCAGCAGAAGTTATCTCCAGATGAGATTGACATTCTTGAACAGAATTTTTTGACGTATCTTTTTCAGGTAAAAATGTTGCAGGTTCTTCTTAATTTTTTTTTCTCTCTGGTATCTGAGCCAGCTATATAGCTGTTCAGGTTCATAATATGTCATGCAAGACCAAATTGCCTCGCCAGCGTACTTAAGAACTAGAGACTTTAATTTTGATCTGTTGGCCCTCAAAGATCCAGTTGGCCGTCTGGTCCAGGTGTCACTCATAACACATGGCAATCGGGATTTCTTTTGAGCAACTTCAAATGAAAGCATTTGTTTTAGATAAATGAGGACTTCTCAAGACTAAAGATTAAAGATGATTCATAATTGAAAGAAGAGAGAACTCAAAAGCTACTTCAATTTAATTCCAGAGAATGGTATTATTGATATTCTTTTCCTAGAAATTTATTATCCGCAAGAACAGGGTTGAGATATCTTTGTTAAACTCTTTGAACAAAGGTCAAATCCTTCTATGAAGGATTTGGAAGTTGATTGAATTTTTCCCTGATTTTGTCTGGTCATTGACTAATCTAGAAAGTTCAAGTAAGAGAAAGTCAGAAACATGGCAGGCGGTAGAGGCTAAGCCTTAATCTCAAGAACACGCCAGATGGTAGGGAAAGTCTACCATCTCATTCTTTCTGACTCCCAGCAGTAATTGCCCAGGTGGGATTTTGAGCACTCATGTTGGACCTATCACTGACCACCATACAACAACAACATAATACCCAGTGTGATCCCACTGGTGGGGTTTGGGGAGGGTAAAATGTACGCAGACTTTACCACTATCTCGTAGAGATAGTGAGGCTGTTTCCGGGAAACCCTCGTCTCAAGAATCAACCTTGTAAGCAGAAAATACTAGATATGGAAAAAAAGGGAAAGAACAGAAAAAGGACGAACGGTTGAGTTGTATCTGTGTATATGTAGTCATGACATTAATGTTCCAAATTAAAAGTTATAAAAACTTCAATCTCATATGTGTGTCTGTGGGTATATATGTAGTCTTCATTTGCTCATATAACAATATCTGTGTGTGTATATAATTGATCCTCTGACATTGAAGAGGCTGTATCACATTGAATAATTGATCTAGCTTCCTCATGAATGCACATCAACTTGTTAAGCATTAAAACTGTAGGAAGATGAGAGGGATTATAGCCTGTCCTTTTATGGTAGAGGTAGCCAGAGACATTGAGAGAAAAGCTAGTTGGTTTTACTTGGGGGAGGAAGACAACTAGTGAGGTGAATGGTAAGTGGTCTAGGTTTTTTCCCTACACTTTCTTTATCTTTTCCTCTTCTTCTTCGGTAATCTTAACACATATCTCCCATGTGCATAATTGAATGGAAGGGGGTATTTCCGCGTTTCAATCATGGTGGCTATATATTAATTCATTTATTTATGAAGTTGTTACCCGTTAGTTAGTATTGAGTTCTCTTGCTATTGAGACCAAGCTTGTAATGGATTTTTAAAACTTGCATCAAGCTCTAAGAGCAGTGAATTCTGAATGTTTCTCCATATCTAGCTGGAGGATTAAGGGAAAATGGGGATGGTGTTTATTTTTTTGCGCGCCCTTATTTGATTCTCCAATTACTATCCTCATTTCTCTTATGCTGATGCAGATTATGGACAAAAGTAACTTTAAAATAGCGAGTGATGAAGAGATTGATGTTGCACATTCGGGGCAGTATCTTCTAAATCTTCCAATCACTGTTGATGAATCTAAGGTTTTTACCTTTTTAACCAGTTGCTTCTGCATATAATTTTGTTCCAACAATTAATGGTTTCTTGATATAGTCCCTGTTGGCATGTTGACTTTGTGATTCACTCTACCTTATCCCGGATTCAGCTTGACAGAAAACTTTTAAAGAAGTATTTTGCAGAGCATCCTCATGAGAGCCTTCCAGAGTTCGCTGACAAGGTATTACTCTTGCTGAAGCTTCAAGTTACAAGTTATATGGAGGCATTTACTTTTTATGGGACGTTTGGTATGGAGTTAACAGTTTCCCAGATGCTAGGTCTACAAGTTTAGTTTTCAGATATAATTATGATATTTTCACCGAATCGAATATTTCCAAATTTGTTTCTTGTTGGTGTGGGATTCAAGAATGCGACTTGATCCCTTGATACCATATTTGGTTTCCTTACCTCTGCCTTTATCTACACCACTTAGAATTGGCTTTTAAAGTGTGCATAGCATCTGTACCTCCACATGTGATGCTATGATGCTATTATTTCCATCATCAGATTAGGTGCCGAGATGTTCATTGGTTCCTCTTGCAGAAGGAATCTGCATTCCAATCAAAACATGAACAAAAGTTTGCGACCATTTATTTCAAGGAACTTCATTGTTATATTATGCTTACTGGCGTTCTCTTCTTTTACTTTAAAAATAGCCTCTCTACCCCACAAAGGTAGAGGTAAGGTCAGCGTACACCCCACTTGTAGAGTTACACTGGATTATTGTTGTCTTTGGTGCACGATAATTTTTATTAAAAGAGAAGATGGTTTTTGCAATCAAGGGTTCAAAATAGTGCACTGTGAGTTATAAGTGAGGAAAAACTGGGATCTTTTACGCTCTCATCTTCTTGCTTGTTTTTATAAGATTAATCATCATTTTAGGGCTGCTCCTCGTAGCAGTAATAGGGCACACAAGCAATTAACATTGGTAAATAGTGTCTTGACTATTTCTTTGAACCTGCAATTCTGCAAACCATATCATGGATGGACATGGATATATTTGGCTGTTCAACTTATATGGTATATCAATGTTGTACCTTGTCCCAAAACTTATTAGGTATATCAGTGTGTAGTATGAATATATACTTCCCCTAAGACATTTTTGTTGCTGTTTCCTGATCTGATGTGAATTGCATTTAGTGCCACCATGTTATTGCCCATTTTATATGCAGTATTATTTTATTATTCCTTCTCAATGGGGAAGGATGAAAGTGAACAGTTTGATCAGGCCACTGATTTACTTTTTTCTTTTCCAGTACGTAATCTTTCGTCGCGGCATTGGAATTGATAGGACTACGGATTACTTTTTCTTGGAAAAAGTGGATATGATTATTGCACGCATTTGGGGATGGATTTTGAGAAAAACAAGGTGTGTGGCTTTAAGATGAAAAAAAAGTATGTTAACCCTGTTTACTGTTTGCATTGTACTCAAAATGAAGTTCCTACCTTTCTGAATCCTTCTGATAGACTCTTTTCGAGGAGATCAAGTTCAGGGCGCCAGAAGGATCCAACAAAGCATGATGGGATGAACAATGAAGCAGAAGATCAGGACTTATATGTTGAACGTATCCGCATTGAAAATATGGAACTCAGGTCTAATAAGTGGTTTTTGTGGTTCTGTATTTCTCTTTTTTCTTAAACTGATATGCTGCTTTAGGAAGTTAATAAGTCACTTTTGTATCTTGTGAATCTTTTTATCAATTAAGTTTTAATAATCACAGATGTAAGCACACCAAAAAGAAACTAGAGACAAAACATTACTCTGCGATTTTACAAAATCTTCCTCCACCCTTTCAAATGCCCTTCTATTTCTGTCTTCCTAAATGAAACGCATAATTGCTAAAGGAACAGCACTCCATGCCCTTGAGCTTCTCTTCCCCCTCTTATGGTTCGTTGTAAAGCCTCCTTCACTGGCATCACCCATTGCATCCTAAACAAGTTGAGGGCCATACTCCATAACAGATTAGCCATATTGCTATGCTATAGGAGATGATCTACATTTTTCGCCTGCATTCTTACACTTAAAACTCCAACTAAAATGGGTGATCCTCTTCATATTTTCCGCTGTTAAGATCGCACCCCTTGCTGCTAACCGTACAAAGAAAGACACCTTCCTTAGAGCTCTAGGGATCCCTCGGGAAAGTACATTTCACTCACACTATTAATCTCTTACTAGTCTTACTGTACGTGCTTTGCGCATGATGAAAACATGTATATATAGAGAGATTTTATCACTACTTAGAACCCATGGTAACTTAGAATTTTCCTTAGCAGCTGTAGCATATTTTCTTGATTCAAATAAGGAAGAAGTAGAAGTCTATCAAATAAGGAAGATTTAGGAGTCTTTCCATGGCTAGAAGCATATAATAAATAATAAATTGTCGAAAAATAGTGAAAAGACGATTTTATCTATAGAAGAAATTTTTTTAATGAAGGGCAAAAAGTTCAAACAACATTCCTAAGGGCCTTCACACTTTTAATATAATATAGATAATAAGAGCTGATAGTGAATAATCCATCTCCACTCTCTCCAGCTCCATACATACGACAAATTATTTGAAGCAGCTAGCCCATTCAAAAACTCAATCAGATTGTGAAATTCTTCCATCTCCCAAGCCTGTAGGTTGGTTCCTTGTGAATCTCAAGTCCCAGTAAAGAACTCCCTCGTGAGACCCACAGATTTGTTGGACAGTCTTCTCTCTTTGGCAAGATGCACAATATATACCTGGGAAGACTTGCCTCAACTTGTTTTCCCCATACCACTTATGTGCCTAGACACTAATCCTGCTTCCACCCCAGCGTTAAAGGAATTATGTCCGCAAAAATCTGCCCACCCCTTCATAATACTCATCCACAAACCACACCCATAAAATTAATAATGTTTCTAGTCCTCCATCTCCTTCCCGTAATACCCTATGTTTCTGCTACCACCCCTCTCCCAAAAGCGTTCTCCTCCATCCCAAATCTCCAAATCCACTTCCCTAACAGAGCTTTATTGAACACCTTGAGGTCTTTCACACACGAGTCCTCTCCGTTCCTTTGGAGAAGTGACAACTTTCATGAAATGATGCTTTCTAGTGCCTTCCATTGTATCCCATAAAAAGTTACGTTGAAGACGTTTCAGCCTTTCATTTACTTTGCCAGGGGCCTGACACGAAATAGGTAGCAGTTTTAGCGAAGTGCTTTTGATCAGCACTTCCTTCCCCCTTTTGACAAGTACCTTTTTGCAGTCGCACTAGCTGCTTCTCCACTCTCGTGATCACCGGAATCCACACTGCGAGGTCTTTGCTTGATGCACCAAAGCTAGACCCAAAAAAAAATAGGTAGAGTACCCACCTTGCAATTCAGCGCATGTGCTATCTCGTCAATACCCCCACTGGAGTGATCTCACATTTTCTAGGGCCTGACACAACCTGGAACCAAATAAGAATCTGTCTCAATCCTCAAATGATCTAGCTGAGATGCATTAGACCAATGTAGCATCCGCGAATAAAAGATGTGTAACTGTCACATTGTTGAGCTATCTAAAAGAAGCATAAAACCCTTCAAAAGATCTCCATTAACCGTCCTATCTATCACTTTGCTCAATGCTTCCATTATCAAGATGAATAATGTAGGAGGGAAAGGATACTTGTTTCAAGCCTCTCTAACTCCCAAAGAAGCCGCATGCCCTTTCACCAATAACAGAGAATCTTATAGAAGAAACGCAAAACATGATTCATCTCCTCCACTTGTTTCCAAGACCCATCTTCGAGATAATGAAATCCAAGAATTCCCAATTCACGTGATCATAAACTTTCTCAAGGTCCAACTTACATAATATACCTGGCTCATCCTTCTTCTTTTTGGATCAACCACTTCATTTGCCACCAGACCTGCATCCAGCATGAGGCGTATTTCGTCATGCATAGAATAGAGATGATCTTATTGCCTTTTAGGAGTTGATATTAAGATTTCAGTAGCTAAGCATGGTCTCTTGGATTTTTGCAAATGGACTATTTTTTCAATATGAAGATTCTATTTGACCGACTCCCACAACTCTAGATTAACAACTGGAATCTGTCATCAGATGGACAATGCATAGCTATGAGAAAGTTGTCATTTTGTTCTTCAATGTTATGGGTCTTTGGTTATAAAACATCATGGCGGTGCATTACTTTATCTCTGCCACATATTGTGTATTTGTCTGTCTAGGTGGACCTGGTTTAGCAATGAACTGTACTCGTTTTTGCACCAACTTTTGTCCTTTAAAACGAATACATCTTCTTAATGCCAGGAGTAAAGAATTTTCCTTGCATCAAGTGAAAGAGAGTAGAGGCCAGGATTAGATTGTTAGCCAGCTAGGAATATCTAAGAAAATAGTAAGGACTATTTCTAACTGACGGAAATAATGCCTCTATCATTTTCGACCTATACTAACTGAGCGACGACATGCTAGATAGTGAGCCTAGAATAGGGAGTTGGCTCAACAGGCTAAATAGGACAAAGTTATAATGGCTTGAGGGGATAACTTGAGCGGGAGAAGCTCACAATTCTTGATGGGCTCAGTTGAGATAGAAAAGCTCATAGCTATAGAATAAACAGAGATTAGAACTAGAGGGAAAAATGGTTGTGAACGAGTTTACCCAAGATTGACTCTGATATGATATAAAGGAAATTGGCATCCAACGTGAAAACTTAAGCCACTGGGTGGAGTTACTCAGGTAGTTGTTGGCCTATTATAACTCCATTTGGAAATCCGTAAAATAGACATAATAATTAAGTAGTAGGGGAACACATGGTTGGGATTGGTTCCTGATATGATATGAAAGAATTTGTTCCCTTTGATTTTTCTATTAATTATTAAAGGTAAGTAAATTAACTTCAGCAACCTAAGAGTGCTGTAAAAAAACTATAAGAGGAGCTTTGTAATAAAGAAGCTGTAGATATCAACCATTTATTTCTTCATTCGTTCACATCTCAAATAAGTAGTCTTCTTTTCAATTTATTGGGAATTAATTTGGTAATGCCAAGAACATCAAAGGACCTACTACAGTTCTGGCACTTGAGAGGTCTTGCCAAGGTGAAGAGGAAATTTTGGAACACCTGTCTGCCGTGATATGGTGAACTATCTGGGGAAGAAAAAGGATTACGAGTGTCTTTGAGAGCAGGTTATAAAAAAATGCATATATTCTCTCCTCTTTTTTTTTTGGGGGGTTTAAGTGCAACAAGGCTATTGAGACGGACCTAGATCTCATGATGCATTCTTGAGCTCCTCTTATACTTAATTCACAGAGGACACAATTCGTCATGTAGCAACAGTTTTGGGGTCCCTGACAAAGTATGCATTGGATGTTTTTGTTTATTTCCCTTCTGTCTTTTCTGTTCATTTACCTTTAGTTTCCACATTGATAAGCCTGAATCTTATTGAAAAATCGGATTAATCAATTCTGTGCATGCTTATAACGTGTTTACGTCTTAGAGCAAGAAAATCTGTTGTCAAATATTTCCAAATGCCTTGACTGAACTGCTTGAAGTGGATGACTAGTTGTTGGATTCACCACCATTAGCTGATCGAGTGACATTGATAATTGTGAATTAATGACACTAGCACTAACAAACAACGTCCCTACCTCCAAGAGGTAGTGGTAAGGTCAGTACATTCTTTCCTTCCCAGACCCCACTTGTGAGATTTCACCGGGTATGATGATGTTGTTGTTGTTGTAGCAATACAATGTTTGCTTCCTCCTTTGTGTTCCTGTTGTTTATTACCAACTTCTACATTTTTTTGTATAAATTATATAAATCTCATAGTGTTAAGAGTTAATTACATTATTTGCCTACTCTTTTTCAAATTACAAAAATTCCTTAAAATTTATGAATCTTGAAATATTTCACTGTACTTTGGATACCTCAACAGACATCCGGATATATAGAACGGAGATATATCATAGAAGGGAGGGATGTATCAAAGAGGGGATACGACATTCAGATACATAGGAGAGAGATGTATCAAAGAGGGGATACGACATCCAGATACATAGGAGATGTATCCTAGAGAGACTTTATGTATTGGAGAAGGGATACGACATCAGGATACGTAGGAGAGAGATGTATCCTAGAGGGGATTTATGTATTGAAGAGGGGAAGGATGTATCTGAGAAGGGGATAGGAATGTATCAGTGAGAGGGGAGTGACGTATCCAAGAGGGTATTTTTGAAAATTTTTAAATGGTAAGGAATTTTAGAGATTATTATTAACTAAGATGTATATTGAGGTACATTTTCCCTT
This sequence comes from Solanum rostratum, assembly GCA_029948455.1. Lineage (NCBI taxonomy): Eukaryota > Viridiplantae > Streptophyta > Magnoliopsida > Solanales > Solanaceae > Solanum > Solanum rostratum. Next base: position 221,724 of record CM057056.1, on the reverse strand, counting down.
GTTTTTTGTCTGAATCCAGTTTACGTAGTCTGCTGAGCAAGATAACCATTCAAGAGCCTACTTTTGACAGGATAATTGTTGTCTACAGGTACAAGTTCTTTTTCTTTGAGGATTTTTTTTAATTTTAAGTTCAGTAATTTGGTTGAAGCACATTTTCTGCGATCATAATTTGTTCCTTTATTTTTCACTTGTACATTGCTGTGTTGTTTGCATAATGGATTCAAGTTGTAATTATGCAGAAGAGCTGGTACCTCAGCAAAATCCGACCGAGGAATTTATGTGAAGCATTTCAGACACATCCCAATGGCTGACCTGGAAATTGTCCTTGTATGATTATTTTTTTCTGATTGTTTTCTTTTGGCCTCCTAACTATGTAGTATGTGTACTTTTTCTCTGGGAGGCTGAGCTTCTTATAAACTGTTACACCTTGATAATATCTTTCTCTTTCTTTTTAGCCAGAGAAAAAGAACCCCGGTTTAACTCCAATGGATTGGGTCAAATTCCTTGTGTCTGCTATAGTTGGTCTGGTTAGTTATTTTATACCCTTAGGATTTGACAGCTCTACTTTTATCGTCCCTTTAGAATTTTGTTTTGGACTCAGATATTCCTTAATTCTTTCAGGTTGCTGTTGTGAGTTCCCTTGAATTGCCTAAAGCTGATATATGGGTCATGTTTGCTATCCTCTCCACAGTGATTGGCTATTGTGCAAAGACATACTTCACGTTAAGTGTTCTGTTGATTTCAGTACTATCTGTATCAATATTTATAAATAAAGTGTTATCTGTTTCCAGTGTTTGTTTATCGTTTTATTCTTAGCTGTTGACTGTATTCTGCACTTCACATCTTTCTTCGCGTGTCTTTTGTTCATTTAAGGGACTTCAACTATTCAACATAACAACAACATACCCAGTGGAATCCCACAAGTGGGGTCTAGGGGGTAGAATGTACGCAGACCTTACCACTACCTCATAGAAGTAGAGAGGTTGTTTCCTGGGAACCCTCGTCTCGAAAATCCATAAGCAAAATAAACTAAATATGACAAAAAACACATGTCAATATGTAAATACGATAGAATTAACACACATACGACAGATAGAAAACACGCCTACTCCTGCTACCTTACTATAGCTCCACCTAACCGTACCAACCAATTAGCCTGCTACTCTAATTCACGATCTCCACTCTTTTTCATCTAAGGTCATGTCCTCGGTGAGATCCAGTTTCGCCATATCTTGTCTGATCACCTCCCCCCAATACTTCGTCGGACTATCTCTACCCCTCCATGTAATTCCCAAAACCAACCTCTCGTACCTCCTAACAGTAGCATCGGTATTCCGTCTCTGCACATGTCCAAACCATTGCAGTTTCGCTTCCCTCATCTTATCAGCTACTGGGGCCATCTCTAGCTTCTCCCGAATGGTCTCATTCCTAATCTTATCCCTGCTTGTGTGACCACACATCCATCTCAAGGTTCTCATTTCTGCGATATGCTTCTTTTGAATGTGTACATTTTCCATTGGCCAACACTCCACCTCATACAACAAAGATGGTCTAACCACTATTTTGTAAAACTTGCCTTTGAGTTTAGGTGGTATCTTCTTGTCACACAATGCTCCAGAGGCAAGCCTCCATTTAGTCCATGCTGCCCCAATACAATGTGTGACATCATCGTCGATATCGCCACTACTTTGGATGATGGATCCTAAATACTTAAAGTTTTCCCTCTTGGGGATAGGTTGAGTGGCAAGCTTCACATCAATGTCTGGTTCTCCCTCGCAACACTGAATTTGCACTCCAAGGATTCTGTTTTGGTCCTGCTCAATTTGAATCCTTTGGACTCCAAGGCGTGTCTCCAAGCGTCCAACCTATCATTCACTTTAGTCCAAGTCATCAATCAGTATTATGTCATCTGCAAATAGCATACACCATGGAACCTCCTCTTGGATAGATCGCGTCAGCTCATCCATCACTATGGCAAACAGGAAAGGGGTCAACACAGATCCTTGATGGAGTCCCATCTCAACAGGAAAATACTCTGAGTCTCCTCCCTCCGTTCTTACCCGAGTTTTTGCTCCGTCATACATGTCCTTGATCGCCCTGATATACGCCATTGGAACACCTTTCACCTCTAGACACCTCCATAGGACATCCCTTAACTTTGTCCTAGGCCTTCTCGAGATCAATGAACACCATATGAAGGTCCTTCTTTCTTTCCCTATATTTTTCCACTAATCTCCGAACAAGATGAATTGCTTCAATAGTCGACCGCCCGGGCATGAATCCAAATTGATTCTCCGAAATAGACACTACTCTTCTCATTCTCATCTCCACCACTCTCTCCCAGACCTTCATAGTGTGACTTAACAACTTGATACCCTTGTAATTGTTACAGTTTTGAATATCCCCTTTGTTCTTGTACAATTTAACCATTGTACTCCTCCATTCATTAGGCATCTTGGCACTCTTCATAATAGCGTTGAACAGTCTAGTCAACCACTCTATGCCATCCTTGACCATGTTCTTCCAAAAATCTACCGGAATCTCATCGGGTGTGACCGCCCTTCCTCTCTTCATCCTACTAATAGCCCTTCTAACCTCCTCAACTCTGAACCACCTGCAAATCACGATGACTTTCGGAGCGTGCCAACTCACCTAGCTCAATATTTCTATCTCCTTTTTCATTTAAGAGTTTATAAAAGTAAGTTTGCCACCTTAGTTTATTGGAAGTGTCATCCACCAACACCTTACCTTCCTCATCCTTGATGCACTTCACTTGGTCCAAGTCGTGAGCTTTCCTTTCTCTCTCTTTAGCAAGCCTATACAATCTCTTGTCCGTGCCTTTATCACTTAGCTCCTCATATAGGCGCTCAACCGCTGCTGTCTTAGAACTCGTCAGCGCCCTCTTTGCTTCTGACTTAGCCGTCTTATATGTCTCCTTAAGCATTCGCTTTTCATCTTCATCCCTACACTCCAACCACTTCGTGTAAGCAACCTTCAACTTTTACTTTGACCTGAACTTCCTCATTCTACCACCAATTGCCCTGACGTCCGCCAAAGGTCCCTCTCGAAACCCCTAGTACCTCGGTAGCTACCTTTCTAATACAACCAGCAGTAGTGTCCCACATATTGTTCACATTTCTGCCACTACTCCAAGCCTCTATGCTTCTCAACTTTTCTTTCATCTCTCGGGAGAGGGCAGGAGTAAGGCATCCCCATCTAATTCTCGATTGGGCATAAATAACCTTCTTCTTCTTTTCTCTTTTGATCTCTAAATCCATCACTAGAAGCCTTGCAATAACCTTGCAATTCTTACATAGACTTCTATCACCCTTCCGGAGAAGTAGGTAATCTATCTGAGTCTTAGCTACCGTACTACGGAAGGTAATCAACTGTTCAACATCATGAACTTAATTGTGTAGTGAGCCACCTTCGTAATGTTCATTATCTTTTTGAATGGAGTGCCCTAAGTTGTGCATCTTGTCATGCTGAGACACAGGTTTTACATGTTGAAAGCATCAGATGATTGCGAAGAACATTACTAATTACAGAGAACATCTAAAGCTGGTATTTCAGTGGAACTGATTTCCTTGACTTGCTTGCAGGTTTCAACAGAATATGGCTACATATCAAAACTTGATTACACAGTCTATGTATGATAAACAGCTAGATAGTGGAAGGGGTACTCTTCTACATTTGTGTGATGATGTGATTCAGCAAGAAGTATGTAGCTTCTGTCTTCTTTTCCCCTTCAAATGCTTTTCCCATCCAATGGTATGAATTTCCAGTAATGTTATTACCTACCTCCTCCCCCAGGGGAACAAAGGATAATGGAGCTGAAAATAAGCTTTTCTTTTCATTTCATAGTGATATATGGGCGCTGTCTAACAAATTAACAATATTTGTGTACTTCAATTCTAATTTGTACTTGAACAAAGAAAAGAAAAGAAAAGAAATGAAAAAAGTATATGATGCCCACCTTTATTATATAGGATAGACTAAAGATACAATTATGAACACAGAGAAATGAAAGGAATATATTTGTTATATTAGTGTGCTGTTATTGGAAACTCAGAAATGTTTGAACATATTCTCAAGGTTCCCACTTTTAATGAATATTACTGGTTTGTAACTTGAGACTGCATTTAGTACTGAATGCAGCTGCTAATTCTGATACAATGTTATAGATTAGTTGAACAAGTTACAGCTGGTGCTTACAGTCTCCATGTCAAATTTTGCAGGTAAAAGAAGTTATTATATCATTTTTCATTTTGATGGAACAGGGTAAAGCTACTCTGGAGGTATACAACCCTTATATCTCTCTGGATGTTTGTCATGCATATGAATATCATCTTGTACTTTTCGTTGATGCATGCTTCCATGGGGTCCATCCATTATTGTGCTACCAACATAATCTTCCATTTCCTGAGTGATGTTATAGGATCTTGATCTGCGCTGCGAGGAGTTACTAAAAGAAGAGTTCGGTATAAGCTGTAATTTTGATGTAGATGATGCTGTTCAGAAACTAGATAAATTAGGCATTGTTGCTCGGGTAAGATTCGTCTTCTGTATTTAGCCTTTTGTTTTCTTTTCTTTTCCTTGACCTAGTAAATTTCTTTTCTTGCTGCCAGATATTTAGATACAGACACTTATGTGGAAATCACATATAGAAATCTCCCACTCATTGTATATATGCCCACAAGTAACAGGCAGGAGTAAACCACTTGTATATATATATGCACACAAGTACCACAAGTTTGGACATTCCAAACTCGGGCAAGCCATTTGTTTCCTATTGCTTGCTCATTTCTTTGCTGACCAGATGATCCTTACCACACAACATGTATATCTTCTTAGAGAAAATTAAGGGCTTTTAAGTTTTAAGTGGTTATTGTTTTAAACATCATCCTTTGGAATGGACATGATTGAGCTAGTTGGCAGACCCTCTTTAAGGAAAATACAGAATATATCTGCAGGAATCTGTGAGTTACTCTCCCCTTTTAAACCACTTATTTACTAAAAGTCTGAAAAGTTGAAAGAAGAAACTCCTCCTGGTCATTAGAAGCATTAAACCCTGCCATTTTCCATAGGTAGATAGAAGAAGAGACTCTACTAGCCTTCCTTTTTCAGTGACCAGGTTGAAATGATTACAACAACAAACAACAACAACAACAACAACATACCCAGTGGAATCCCATAAGTGACCAGGTTGAAATGATTCAGTTAGTTTAATAATAGACAAGCATTCTCTATTGGTATACCTGGAAAACCCCTGAAAAATCTTTTCCAATATGAAAGTTGATATTGTACAAATTCTACACTGATGGAACTGGAGTATGCCTGCCTGATGCATTCAGGAAAATGTGAAAGATTTCTTCGTTGAACAGGATATAAAAATAACCTTTTACACATATTAAGATTTTTAAGACGAGGTTTTATGTAGAAAAGCTTTAAGGTCTAATTTGGAACCTTTGAGCATTGAGTGCAAATAAGCGTTGCTTTAGTGAAGAAAGGTGCTACCGTTGGGAAAAATGTATGAAGTTAAAATCATATAAAAGTTTAAAAACCATTATAAATTTCTTATAGATATAGAGGGGTTTTTTATTTTTTCGTGACTAATTTTCTTAGTAATAGATTTCTAATTTTGCATTCCTGATCACCAAAAAAATGGTCATAATGTTTTGTTAACAATTAATATATCACTTCGCAAGATGGAACGGGGGCCTCCCCTGAGCATCTGTTTGGTTGTGCTCACCTAGTGTCTGATGTTGCTTCTTGAAGACAGAGCCCATAGGGGCTAAGAAGCGCCCATGCATTGGTGCTTGTAGTAAAACACAAATGGGTCGTTTGGTGTGAAGGATTAGTGCATTTAATCCCGGGATAAAAATGTAGTGGCCCTTAAATTGATGTTTGGTTGGCAAACCCGAGATAACTTATCCCGGGACTAATAAATAGTACCAGAATAAGTTATCCCTCTTCTTGGGGGTTATACTAATCCCGGGATAAAAAGGATAAATGACAAAGGTACCTTTTTAAACCTTTTTTTATTATCTCATTTTGACTATTTATGTGTATTTGCATTATTTTTAATACAATATATAATGACATACACTATATAATATAATTTTTATTTACTAATTCCTATTTTTTTAATATTTTGATTTTTCATAAATCTTGTTTACTTTAACAAACTTAAAAATAGATTTTCTATTTTTAAATTTGAAAGTTTATTTTAAATGCATATCATGCACACATAAAAATATTTAAGCTATATAAGATGAAAGGTTTATTTTAAAAATGAATATTGAATAACTAAAGCAAGAAAAGAAAATGCATAAAAAACTAATAAAGTGAAGGGTATTTTTGTAAACAAACAACATATTCTTAAAATTTATGCAACAAACCAAACACCCAATAAGAAATAATTTCAGCATAACTTATCCCATCATTACTAATCCCAACATAACTTATTTCATCATAACGTATCCCATCATAACTTATATTCAAACCAAACGACCCCTAAGTGAGGGGAAGCACCCTACTTCGGCTTCACATGTCTTCATAATCTTGAGCGGGGGGGTGTTCCGTGAACAATCTCAATGAAGGTTAGCGTAGTGTCGTGGAATGCGAGAGGCCTCAATGATCCTGGGAAGAGGCTGTTGATCAAGAACATGTTACACAAATGGAGGGCAGATGTATACTGCTTTCAGGAATCTAAATAAGAGGTGATATAAGGGAGATAATTAAAGAACTTTGGGCCAATAGAAGGGTGAAGTTCGCACAGTTGGAAGCCATGATAACCAAAAGGGGGATTATCATTTATGGGGCAGCTGCATATGGGAGGGAGAAATCTGTGAGGTAGGGGCTTACTGTATTACTGTAAGATTTAGAGGCAAAACATAGGATTTTAGCTGGCACCTTAGGTATGTATGCTCCAAATAATAGAGAGGAAAGAGAAGAGGTATGGTGGGAGCTGGGAGCAGTCAGGATCCTATTCAATGACCCCTGGTGATTTCCGGGGACTTCAATGTTGTGGGGTTCCCTTCTGAGAAGAAGAACTGCAACCGAATCACCAAAGCTATGGAAGACTTTTCAGATTTCATCGAAGATATGGAGTTGGAAGACCCATCACTCACAGGTGGCAGTTATACTTGGAGAAAGAAGATAGGCATGCCGCTTCAGCAAGATTGGACAGGTTCCTATTTTCAAAAGAATGGGAGACATCTTTCAAGAAAATTAAAAAAACTATTATGCCTAGAGTTATGTCAGACCATAACCCCTTGCTACTAGAATGTGGAAACTGGGAAGGTCACAGTCTTATTTTAAATTCGAAAATTGGTGGCAGCAAACTGAAAATTTCATAGAGAGAGTTGGGGGGTGGTGGGACTCTGAAATTTTTGTAGGTAGACCACACTACACTCTAGCTTGTAAGTTGAAGGTTCTCAAAGTGAAGCTGAAAGAATGGAGCAAAACTGTACAAGGCAATCTTGGTTTACTGAAACAAAACATCTTGAATCAGCTTTATGATTTAGATGTGATCCAGGAACAAAGGTGCCTGTCTGAAGATGAGTCAAATCCGAGGGCTGTTCTGACAGTAGAGTTTGAGGAAGTGGCAAAGAAAGAGGAAATAGCATGGAGGCAAAGATCCAGGGCTGTGTGGCTGAAAGAGGGTGACAAAAACACACAGTTTTTCCACAGAACAACGAACTGTTACAAGAGAGACAACAACATTAACAGTCTTCCGACCAATGGAACTAATGTCACTGAATCAAAGACAATCAGGGGGGAGATCATAGGTTTTTATCAAAATCTTTACCGAGAGAACGATCACTGGAGACCTCAATTCAGTCCCAGAGAACAAGCTAGGCTCAATACAGAAGACAACCTCCTCCTTCAAAGTCAATTTGAAGAACAGGAAATCAAATAATGTGTTTTTAATGGGGGAGGAGACAGCGCTCCTGGTCCAGATACTTTTACCATTACTTTTTTCGAACAATGCTGGGAGGTGCTAAAGGCAGAAGTAATAGCAACCATCTAGAACTTCCATAGTCAAGGCTACTTTGAAAACAGTTTCAATGCTACATTTTTAGCTTTGATCCCAAAAAAAAAGCTGGGTTTTTCTATGAGGTAGTAGTAAGGTATGTGTACATTTTACCCTCCCCAGACCCCACTTGTGGAATTCCACTGGACATGTTGTTGGTTTTATCCCAAAAAAAGATGGTTGCATCAGAGTTGAAGGATTTTAGGTCCATCAGCCTGATTAGCGGTGTCTACAAGATCATATCCAAGATCCTAGCAGAAAGACAAGAAAGTGATATCAAAGCTGGTGGATACATATCAATTGGCCTTCATCAAGGGTAGGCAGATCATGGATGCCATACTTATAGTGAATGAGTGTGTGGATGTGAGGAGAAACCAAAGTTCTTGGGATTCTATGTAAGTTTGACATAGAAAAGGCCTATGATCATCTCAACTGGAGCTTTTTGTGGAACGCACTGGAGAGAATGGGTTTTGGGAATAGGTGGATAAATTGGTTGAAGTACTGTGTGGAAACAGTCAAATTCTCAGTCTTAATAAATGGTACTCCTTCTGCCTTTTTCCCTTCTGAAAAGGAATTAAGGCAAGGGGATCCTCTCTCCCCTTCCTTTATACCCTAGCTATGAGAGGATTGAGTGACATGTTGAAAACTGCATAATCAAATAACACGATCAAGGGGTTCTGGACGAATGATAATGACACAAGGGGCTTATCTATCTCGCATTTGCAGTATACTGATGATACCCTAGTGTTCTGTGGTGCAAAGGAAGAACAACTGAAGCATCTGAGGATCATTTTTATATTGTTTGAAACTGTTTCTGAATTAAACATAAATTGAGGCAAAAGTTGTCCGATTAATGAAGTCGCAGAAATCAACAGACTGGCTAGCATTCTAGGAGGTAAAGTAGGAGAAATGACTACCACCTACCTAGGGATGCCTCTAGGAGCAAAGAGCAAATCAAAGAACATATGAAATGCTGTGGTGGAAAAGTGTGGAAAAAAACTAGTAAATTGGAGAAGTCAATACCTATCCTCAGGTGGAAGATTGACACTAATTAATAGTGTGCTAGATGCTATGCCAACCTACATGATGTCTTTATTCCCTATGCTAGTGAGTGTCTCAAAGAATTTAGGACTCCATCAAGAGAAATTTTCTTTGGCAAGGAAATGGAGAGGGAGAAAAGAAATATCACTTAGTGAAATGGGATGTGGTGTTAAACAACAAAAAAGAAGGGGGAATGGACATAAATAATTTGAAAATTGAAAACCAGAGTCTCCTTTTGAAGTGGCTATGGACTGTTGTAGAACAAGGTTTGTGGAAAGATGTGATACTCTCCAGATATGCAATGGAAGGCTTATGGATTACTAAGGAAGTCAAAAACCCTTATGAGGTAGGACTATGTAGAACAATCAGGAAACTATGGCCTAAAATATGGGGGAACTCAAGAATTAATATAGGAAATGGTAGAAAGACATCCTTCTGGAATGATGTGTGGGTTGGACAACGCTCCCTGAAATAGCTGCATCCTATGATATATAATTTGAACCAACAAAAGGAGGCAACAATAGTAGAAGTCAGAGACAATCAAGGATGGAAGCTATCTTTCAGGAGAATGTTGAATGATTGGGAAATAGACAGATTAGTAGATTTCTACATGTCTTTGCAGCAGGTAAACAACCTCAATACAAATGAGGACATTTTACAATGGTTGCAAAACAATGGGAAGTTCACAGTAAAATCAGCCTATAGACATCTTGACAGACCAGCTGAAATGCTTCTACCATGGCCTTGGTAGATGATATGGAACATCAAAGTACCTCACAAGGTGTCTTGTTTCAATTGGTTGGTAGCCAAGGAAGCAATACTAACTCAAGACAATCTTATGAAAAGGGAAGGAAGTTATGCTCCAGGTGTTTTCTTTTTGAAACAGAAACAGAGACAACAGATCCTCTCTTTCCCCACTGCACAGTGACAGGAAAACCATGGCAGGTCTTTCTGAATTTGAGGGGTATCAGCTGATCCATGCCAAGACACACTTCAGATTTTCTAACATGCTGGAACAGAGAAGGGAATATGTTAGGTCACAAGTAGAGATGGAAGATTGTCCCTACATGCATCTGGTGGAAAATTTGGAAGGAAAGGAATCAGAGATGCTTTGAAAATAAGAGCATCCCTTTCCAGAATTTGAAGTTGAACTGCATTATTACATTTTATTTTTGGTGTATGTAATCATGTCCTTCCCAAAGAGGTGGAAGATATTACTCACTTCTTGGACAGTTTAGGAGGGGTATAGAGGTTAGATTTTTTTTCTGGTTTTGCTCTCTGTATACTCCTGATGTAATTACTACTGAAATACACCATTGGTGTATTGTTGTCTATAAAAAGTTAAACTTTATCCAAAAAAAAAAAAGGTCTTGAGCGAGCTTCTAACAATATGGATCTATTGGAAGCAGGAACATTAAATATATTTTGGGAAAATAAGTCCATTTCTGATATTACAACAACATATCCATTGCAATCCCACAAGTGAGGTCTGGGAGAACGGTGCATATGTAGACCTTAATGCAGAGAGGCTTTTCTGATATTGGTCACTAGAAACTGATTTTCAGGGGAAAACAGTTTTCAACAAACAGGGTTATGGATTGAAGTATTTTCTTCCACCTCTCTCAACTGTCTCAACTTAACATCATTGTGCTTACACAAAATTTAGACATTATTTTTAATTTTAATTCTAAAATGTTTGTGAAAACTCTATCCAGTGTGCTAACATTACTGTCAATCTTTCATAAATGCTTTTCTCCGGAAAAATTTTTTCACTCGCCAACCAAACACTAGAAAATTATTGTTGAAAGATGAATTACTTTCAGCAAGATGTCTTTCTATGGCACTACTACTCATTTTATTAACAAGTCCATTTAATCGCATCTTAAAGCGAGGTGTTAAGTGTAACAAATATTGATAAGATTAAAGAAGTCAAAATCTTATCCTTTATGGAGACGTCATTAAATAATCATTTTCTCTACTTAGAGAATGTATGCATTGACTATGCCTACCTTAGTATGTAGTATGATAAGTCCCTTTCTTGTTGGCTGTTGAAGTCTATTTTTACCTTAAGTTATCCTGAAGTGAATATTTATATGTTTCTTTTGCCTCTAATATATTCTGTTCCCCTTCAGGATACAATTGGACGGTATTATTGTGTTGGTCTCAAGCGTGCAAATGAGATAATTGGGACTACCACAGAAGAGCTTGTCCTTAAAGCAAAACAGGGTGCCATTTCTTCTTGATGTAATATGCCAGATGATTATCTTTTTCATATCTTATTTCCTCTTTCTTTTTGGCTTGTAAGAAAAAAATTTAATACCACACATGGGGGTGTTTGCATGTGTATTTCATTCATTACAAATCTTGAATGCTGTTACAGTTTCTTGGGCTTTCAATGTCATATTCACTGTTGAAAGAGTGAAGTGTATGCGGAAGCTCATGGATGTCTGAACTCTAGGCCTAGAAATAGTCCTTATAAATGGAAAATGCTGGTAGGGGAAGTGAGTATTGAAGGTGATCCTAGAACGCTGATGTTTGGCTCCCTCTTTAATAAGAACAAATTCTGTTTTCATAGTCATCACGATTCTTCGAGAAGAAGGGATAATAAAGAACATCTCCACAACAGTGTGCTTCCTTCAAAGAAGCGAAGCTCAAGGGGAGGATGGAGAGAGGGGGGGGGGGGGGGTGGCACTCAAGACGAAGTGCTGAAAACAATAATCATATTTCTCTTTCATTAATATTTTGTGTTAAATGGCAAGTATTCCTGCCCGTTACCTTTCCATTCCCTCTATTCTACTAGACAGTGAGATATCAACTAGGCATTTAATACCATGAGAAGAGAAGTGGAAGTGAACATGACTTGCCTTCTGGAAACTGAACCTATTATATAAGCTCTTCCTCAACGATTCGACTATGCAAACTATTTATCTTTGATATACTCCTTCCCCATCCAAGCTACCACCTTAATCCTTGTGAAATTGTACTCAAGCTTACAGAGCAGGCAGACCTGAGATGGAATATGTAGTTTTAAACAAAAAGATTAAAAAATTTACTCCATAACATATTCATCTATTATCAACAAATAATTGTTTATCACAATGTATCGGGTACATTTATGAGAATAAAAAGAAAAAAAAACAGCTGCCAACTTTTTTTTTTACAGTTAACGAACAGCTGGATGCATCTCTCTTTCCACTGGTGTTTCTGTAAATATAATCTGACAAATCACACAAACAAAAGAATTAATACAACCAAGCTTAATTCCCACTTCATCTTATTTTGAAGCCCGGAAAAGTTGACTTCCAAGAGTCACAACTGGAGTTCCTTCGCCCATGATTGTTGTCAAGCTCATTTCTTTCTCCAGTATCCGATCCAGTTCCATCACCACATAACTCATGGTAGGCCGCCTTTCACTCGAAGGATCAACACACCGGACAGTCAGTTGCATGAACTCTTCCATGCCTTCTGCAGTGAAGCTATTACCCAATCTTGGATCAATGATGGCAGATATGTTTCCAGAGTCGTGATAATTCTCCACCTGAAATGAGAAATTACTCTATTACCAACTGCATGACTAACTGAATTCCATGCTTGTCAGTCGGGGCCCCAATATCCTTGTCATATACATTTGAGAAAAAGAAGTCTTAAAATTTGGTCTGAGAAGGGCATACCCATTCAACAACGTTTATGTTCAAATCTGAAGAGAGCAAATCCATTGCTTCATGGCCGCTAACTAGCTCCAGGAGAAATATACCAAAACTGTAGGCATCACTTTTCTCAGAAAATCGTCGGAACTCTCTGACCCTACAGAATTATGAGAAAAAGTCATCGGATCTTCACATCCCTGCTGAGCCACTGGCGAGAAAAGAATGAAATAAACACTTAAAGAAGTAAGAAGATTACTCTGGAGCAAGAAATATTTCATCAGCAGACACTTGAGAAGATGGGCCTGCAAACTCAAATCTTCCAAGAAAATTGCGCAGTCCCGCATCTGCAACTTTAGCTATGAAATTTTCATCCACAAGAACATTTGATGTCTTAAAGTCTTTATGAATCAAGCGAGGACTTAGCGAGTGAAGATGAGCAAGACCTGCATATATAACATTGAGCGAGAATGAAGCACAAGAACCAATACCGTAAAAGTATTTCAACTCAAAGAAGCGGATGCAGGGCCCTTAAGTATTGTGAAAGCTTATCTTTGCCAGACAACTATTAGGTCAGGCATAATTCTTTTTCCAAACAAAAGATAAACCAATACCAGGGGAACCCAAATGCTCACTGCTTTTGCAGAGGATCACCTTTAGCTGCCCCTAGAGCTATAGAAAGCCTATGCTTGAACTCTAGCTTCTCTTGTGTAACATGACCACCGCCTAGAAGAAAAACCCATGAAATGAAGATCAAACAGAAAAAGATATTGCACCTTACAAAAAAGTTTACATATTCTAATTGGATTGAATTTGAAACAGAGGAAAAAGCCAGACAGTTTGGAACAAAAGAGGGGCTAATTTTTTTCCCCCCTGTGTGTGTATTTGGTGGGGGATGTTGTGGGGGGGGGGGGGGGGGGGGGGTTTAGACAGTTCCCTGAACGGTCAAAATTTGCTTGGGACAAAATATTGGTGAAGAATAAGTATAAAATGGTAAGGAATGAAACAGTAGTTTTAGCAAAAGATGATTACCATACAAGTGAATGGATACACTTCCATTAGGTATGTACTCATAGACAAGAATCTGCTGATCATTTTCCTGGCAATATCCTAAGAGGGTGACTAAATTCCGATGCTGAATAGATGAGAGATAGCGAACCTGATAGGAGATTCAATCTGAATACATCAAACCATAAACAATGAACACATAGTCATATGAACAATCATAAGTCATTTCTGACACACCTACGACTGATGAGAGGCATTTACATTTTGCTGCTTATGTATATAATTGTTGCTTTATCGGCATACCATCTTAATACTTACCATCTGTAGATCTTCCAAGTATATTGTATATATGATATTGGTAGGGAAAAGAATTGCGGCCTCAGCAACAACCAAAAGATGATGACAAACATGTTAAATAAATGGACCTTGGGGCTTACCCAACCCCAAAATCTAGTTCAGGAGGCGAGGATTGCCAAAACCATATTAAGTTACCTTTTCTCAAAAAAAAAAAAAAGAGAAGATTGCCAAAACCATATTAAAGAGACCACTCATCCCTTGAATGGCCAATGTGGGACTCTTTCGCACATGTGATTAGAGAAGATAAATTACACATGCCAGGGGTATTGACCCATGGTTTCATCTTACTTGCACTTGTAGATCCCTATTCACGACCAAGAGGAAAGATATCCGAGTAATGGGGATCTGTTTCTAGGGGTATTCTATCAATTTCTTTCCATTTGTTACTCTGAGACTTTTTGATAAAGTAAAATTTAATTGATGTGGGTAGAAACAGGCCTGTACCAAAGGAGAAATCAAAAGTAAATATCGTAAACAAGAAGGCCATTCTCTACAAAGAGAACTAAATCGGCTACCAGAATTAGAATCTCCTAGGTTCCAAAAAGTTTAAAGAACTCAATTTTTCCATTAGTATTTGAAATAAGTTTCAAACAGATTCAATTTAACTGACTTGTAAAACAAAAGTTCAAAATTTAGAAATAATATCAAATACCATGACAATCCAGGAATGAAGGTGTGCCTCTAACACTATTAATGGTTGCATATTCAATTGCCCACGTGACTGGGTTGTTTTTACCCGAGCTCGAAAAAAAATTCTTTAAAGTAATCAAGTCTCCTCTATTTCACAGGGAATGGCTGAAGAGAATTCATAAAAAAATGCATTGTCATGGTAACTTAATTTTTCCAGCAAGATACTTAGGACTCTCATGGTCAGCAAGAATGGAATCAGATACCATTGAGTACATGCTATATTCCACACAGCTATTTTCTCAGTACGTGACTACATAACCCACTTCTTCTTTTCCTTCTCCAATTGCCAGTTGTGCAATGCAATTTTATCAATTTGTGACCCAGATAACCCCTAGGTCCCTTCTCCTATTGCAGACACGCACAAAAAGGAGATACGCGAAGACATTACCAAAAATTGTCCTCTCAACACGTCTTTAGGTTTCATTTCATTCAGGTTCACCAAGATGGTCCAGTTAAAGCCGAAGGAACTAAAATGATGTGAAAGCTAACTTCTGTGTAAACACAATGGAACAAGGACCCAAAACCGTCAGTCCATCTCAGTCACAGCTTGGATTTGCTATGCCTTATTTGCATCATTTTGATCACATAACAGAAGAGTGGTCCAAGGGAAGAAGCTAAAAGATGCTTCAAGTATAACAGAAAAGTTGCTTGCTCATCTTGTGTTTGGATTTTAACTTTTAAGGAGACTGTTCAAGTAAAGGATTTGGGCTAAAGTGGCGCAAAACGTAATTCTCAAATTGGAAGGTTTCATTGGCAACTTAAAAGGGTTTAGTGGTGGTTGGTGACAGTTTAGGAAGGAGATAAGGCAATGAAATAATAGCATGATTGGGTACTAGAATGTGATCCTTGACGCAGTTAACTAAAAAACCCGACAGAAGAAAGAGAGAGAAATAGATGTGGATGGTTGGTCACTGCCTTTTAGAATATCGACAGAATGTGTAAAGATCCATATATGTAAATATTCATTATACTTGAGGAAATCAAACATGATATTTTGTAAGACATCTTAGGATATTTTGTATTCAATTACAAAATATTTAGTTACCTAATTACAAGGCCAGAGCCACCTATTCGTCAGGGGTTCATCATCTTGTCTGTATTTTCTACTTTTCTTCCTCTTGGTGTCCTGCACAGCTCCTCTCCCAGAAACTGGTGCCACAACTCATCTCTCTGCGACCATTCATGCATTCCTCCTCTAAAGCATTGTTCAGGCTTTGCTCCTTTCTCTATGATCGTTAATGCAAGATTCATCTCTCCAGCAACCAGCTTTGATATTTACCACACAACTAATGCCCCCCTCTAGTGTTATACCTCGTATGTCTAAACTAAAGAACGACTGATTAGACGTTGACAAAATTATCCGAGATCGGGTGAATAAGGTTGAAAATGACTAAATATATCAAGTATTTATTGTAGTATTGAAGTACAATTATTAATCAAACATCGACAAATTTGTGTGAACTCGGAAAGATAAGGCCAAGAATGAGTGCATATGTTAAGGGTAAATATTTTATGGTAATTAGTGTATGGTTATGAGGTTACGGATTGATATAAGCTTTATCGTCTAAGCTAAGCTGAAAGCGATATAACAAATAAATTTTTCTTTACGTGTCGTAAAAGCATCAACTTTGAACGAGTATATCTGCAGGTTTAAATGAGTTGTGTGGTGTACAACCTATTAATTTAAAGGTTTTCGAGTTTAGCTTCCAACAAAATAAATCACTCGTCAAATTATGTGTATTTTACTATGCACTATGCGGAGACAATTTTTCTGATGGACACATGGCACCTTGTGGTATATCAGCGAGAAACATTGTGATTTATAAATTACAACTTGAGGGTTCATTTGGCCATAGTTTCAAAATCTTTTGGGGGATGGAAATCAAGGATTCTTCATCTCCATCTCTCCCTAGCTTAGGGTAAGTTGATTCCTTCAAGAATCAAGTGTATTCCTCATCATAGATCATAAAAATATACTTTGCAAAGTGTTTTCTTGAAAGCAAAGGTATTGTTCTTGAAGAATACAAAGTGCAGGGATTGATTTTCTTTCATAGAGGTATGGCTCCTCTTATCTCAAAAAATGAAAAGATGTTTTGATTATAGTTTATGAGCGGTGATAGGAAGCCATGAGTCAAAGTTTTGCCCTTTGTGATTGATGTATTTGGCAAGGATGGAGCATGAAGAGAGTTGTTTTAGTTGTTGTTTAATGGTTTAGCCTCGTAGAAGGTGAGTATATTGCTTGACTAGTGATACGAAATATTGAATATGAAGAAAGCCCTTAATTTGAAAGTCTCACGAGCTTGATGCTTGACTTATGTTTGTCGATTTATCAAAATGGCCTAGATATGTAGTATAGTTGTTTATAGCAGCCTTGTTACTGGTTTTTTTTATAGATTGAAGCATCAAAGGAACATTTGATCATTGTAATATGCTAAAGGATTGGAATAAAGGTATGTAAGGCTAAACTTTTCCAATTTGGGAATTATTAACGAGTTTCGCATACAGTGTGTTTCTTTCATTATATAAGCTGCCATCTTACCTAAAAATGGGCGGCAGCTCATCCATTTGAGACATTATATGTTAAATGAATTATTTGCAAGAACAACAACTACAAAGACTCATAAATAAAGCTCTAAGTATAAGACTCTTGATTGTCTTCACTAATATGCGATCCATATGTCTCAAGTATCAAAATGTTACACAAAACTTCTTATAGTTCTTTAAGTACAACACACTATATGTCTTTGAGTTATACGATGAAAACTGCCTCGAGTCTTCAAATTAGTTGCTCATAGAGTCATATAGCTTGCATGACACATGTACGTATTAAATGTTTGAAGTTTAATATCGACATGTGATATCTTTCATGATATCCATGTGTCTATGCGTTGATTAGTTTCATGTTTCTTTAAAAGGTTCATGTGATATTTAAGTTATCATTCTTCGACTATAATATCTAAATGATGTTAAATATATCCATTAAACTATTGAGTCACAAATTTCACTTGATATTATAGGCTATTAAGCCACAAATGTTTTAAGTCATTTAGCTACATATTATAAGTTGTTAAGCTATACAAAGTCACACAGGAGCTAAATTATATACTGTATTTTTTTAGGGAGCATTCTTGGAAACTGGGTATGTGATGACAGTAGTTCTGACGGCCAGACAGATTTCCCCTTTGATTGGGATGTATATGATCATGTTATACACATACATATACCGGACCCACACGGCATCGTGTTAATGCAGCTCAGCTGAGAGAGCATTTATCAGACATCATGAGATACACATGACGAGTTATTAGTATCCATATGCTACATATGCTAGCGAGAGACATCTCCTCAAGAAAGATTATCTATGTTCAAAGATCAAGGTAGGTATTTTACTTATAAGTTATTTCTACGTCAAATATTATGGCTTTCAGGTATTTTAGAATGAAATTTTACAGAAAGTACTTACAACTACATTATCGTATGTTATTTTACATGTTACTTGAAAATTTTGATTTATACTTTTATGACTTCTCAAGATGCATTATAGAGTGGTGATCAGTCAGCCTCTTTCAGATTCCTTATTCTTATATTGGGTTGTTTATGTCTTATATGCGAGTACAAGACATATCATTAGACACACACTGCAGGTTCAGGCATTCAAAATACAGCAAGCCACATCATTAGACATCTGTTTCATCTATCAGTTGTTAGTTGGTGAGCTCCATTCTACCTGGGGCTAAGTCAAGTATAAAGTTCCTTTTTGATTATATATGTATTTGTATAGAAAGTTTGAGTAGCTCGGGGCTCTGTCCCGACAGTGTGGCAGTTGTACAGTCTTCCAGTTCATTTATAGAGGTTTCCTAGACTTGTGCTGATGATTCCAAGATGCATGCCATCTCAGTACCCAGGTTTCAGTTGGGCTATATACTACACTCATGTTTCAGGCCAGTTAGCCTTTCTATGTATCTATAGTTCCTTCGTATCAGAGCATGTCATCTGTATATGTTAGCTCCCTTGCCGGGAATCATAGGTTGTATATTTCCTACATTTCCAGATTATGTCCATGTGCTATAGCAGGTTGTACAGTTCATATAGAGCTGGTCTGCCTCAGGCTAGGCTTGGGGTGTGACATTTAGACTTTGACTTTCGTGTCAATGTGCTGCCAATTCAAGTTGTGCTAACAATGTCCTTGAGATTACAACACCTTATATCTTTTCAATGATTAAGAACAGATTCCTTTTTGTATGTAGTTCAAGAAGCACTTTCTCTCGTGATGTAGTTACCAATGACTTTCTGGAAGAAATAATTCCAACATCACTTTCTTTTTAGTGATTGTGCATCATTCTAGCGAGATTTCAAAGTCAATTCTCTATGTTTGCAAAATAAGAAAACTCAAGTTATCTTCCCCACTTTGAGACTGAAGGGGCCTAAGGAATATCAAGAGAATATGCTGGAGCTTTCCAATATTCAAAGAGGCTTGCTTGCGCCCCCGAAGATTGGGTGTTGTTTGTAGAAAATCATATCTTTTTGAAGGATTACATTCGGGTTATTCATGCCCAAACTTTCTAATAAAACTATTACCTACCTCTCCACCCACACCTCCCTCCTCCCGGAGAAAAAAAAAAGGAATTCTAATTGAAGTAAAATTGTGTCACCATCAATTTCACTTAGCTAAGAGGAACATTTTAGCTATTGCCTAGTGAAATTGAATGCCCTTGAATTCTGGTATTGCTGCATTAATATGAATCTAATAAGAGCAAAAAGAGCCTGTGCTATGAGTGACGTAGGCAAGCCTTCAAAAACTGTCATGAATCAGACAAGTGATAAAAGCATGAAAGTGCCAAGCTCTTTGGGAGGTAAACTGATGCATTTAATGCCTTTTGTCTGTCCATAATAGAAGATAACCCTAAAACCATTTTGGTCACTCAGACTATAGTTAAATTCGAGTTTTTGAGACTAGTATTCCTAGGAAACAACCTCTCTACTTCTATAAGGTAGTGGTAAGGTCTGCGTACATTCTACCCTCCCAGACCCCACTTGTAGGATTCAACTGGGTATGTTGTTGTTGTTGTTTGTAGACTATAGTTAAATTTACTGTAGTCACTTCTTAGGAAGATGAAATGAAAATTTGGATAGGCTCAAAGGGAGCAGTATGATTTTTTTTCTCGAAAAGAATTAAACAATATGTGTAGTAAGATGTACACAGTTACTATTACCTCATCAATAAATTCCTGACTAGGGGCAGCGGATCGCCTTTTAATTGCTACAAGCATACCATCATGAAGCAATCCCTTGTAGACCTCTCCAAATTTGCCTTGGCCAATCAAACTCTTATCACTAAAACCTTTGGTGGCCAAAGACAATTCTTCTATGTGGAAGGGCCTGGCATCTCGTGGGGTCAATTCAACATTTTTTCCAACTGCAAGGGATCTAGATTAGTTGAGGAACTGGGAAGAATTAAAAAAAGAAGGAAGAAATGAGATACTGGTATGACCTTGAAGAGATGGATCAGAAGATGCTGTGTCGGAAGTAGTGGAAATGCTCCTTTTACGGAAAATACAGAAGCAAGAAATGCCAAGTAGAATCCCCACCAATGCCACGGCTCCTGCAGCACCTCCTACAATTGCTGCAAGAGTCCTTGACATTTGGCGACCACTTGAGCTGCAAAGGTTGGGATATGTCATTGAAGCTGAAATATGAAGGATTATAACATGAAATAAATAGTTAGGGCACAGAACCTGATGGGATAGGGATGAGTGAAGATGCAAACTTCATTCCCTCCCACATTAACATTGACAAACACTGAAACTCAATCCTTTGATATTTAATAGAGAAGGCGCTATAATCATCACCATTGTTGGATGCAGACGATGCCGACAGAAAGCGACCTGGCGCCGACAGATAATTAGTCCTTCAAATTTATTTTTATTATAAAGAAAGAAAAAGACAAGTAATCCGGAATTATTACACTCCTACTTCTAGTAAAGTGTTTTTCAAGCAGCAGCTGCTAACAGTAACGTGTTTCTGTGGGGTGTAAAGTATGATTCTCCGCTACTGCAACCAATTGTCTTGTGCACATAATTTACACCGGACACTTTTTCTTTTTCAAAAAATATTTGGAATTTGTTATTATCAAATAACAACATGGATAATTTCTTTTCTTTAGCAGAAAAATATCCATAATATTAACACTCAAATTTATCAAAAGACCTTAATTTAAGAACAAGTTATACCACCAAATAAAAAGGCAATAATATTTTCAATATTAAATAAATTTATTGGACATTCTCACCAGTTGAATTCGAGGATGTTTGAAATAGTTTTTTATTTCATGTTCAAGATTATAAATTTACATATATTATTCACATTATCTTTTTAAAGTTATTATTAGTGGATAAAAAATTAATTACATTTTCTTAAGAAAAATGTTTAAGATTATTTTAAATTCTTGATTTTCACAGAAAAATTTGGAAAAAATGACAACTCAATTAAGCCTCAAATTTCTCTTATTTTTTCATCGAATCTCTAATGAAGCAATAACTTGATTTAACTTCATAATTTTTTCTTTTATATGATGTGGTATAATCAATTATTAGAAAACTGCACGTATTCATACTTTCCATAAAAAAAAATCATTTCAATTCTTTAATTAAAAGATCTCTTTCTAAAAGAAATACTAGGCTTCTTTTTTTAACAATAACATATCCGATGAGATTCCACAAGTGGGGTCCAGGGAGTATAAAATGTACGCAAACTTTATCACTACCTCATAGAAATAGAGAGGCTGTTTTCGGGGAACCCTCGTCTCAAGAATCAAGCCCCATAAGTAGAAAATATTAAATATGAAAATAAAGGGAAATGACAACAAAAGGAAGAACGACTAATAATGAAAAACCAAAAAAATATGTAAATATGAAAAAAAAAAGTAAAAAATAATAAGAAAGTAACAAATATAAGACGGATAATGGCAACACAGGATAAATTATATCACTAGGCCAAACATCATTCTACCCTCACTAACCTATTAGCCTGCTACCCTAATACTCAACGTAGGCACTTTTTAACAAAAAATAAATTAAATAATATTAATTTAAAAAAAAAAATTACTAGTAAAAAATCGATCTAAGATAAAATTTGTCAATTTTATTTAACCAAGAAAGTCACATTAAAAGCTTCAAAAATTCTAAAGCTTAACTCTGCTTTTGATTTGGAATCACATAACATTTTTCAATTTTCATGTGTTAGTCTCAAATACATGTTCATCTCGTCTAATTGTGTTGTTCAAGCAATGATAATATCTCAATTTTTTCTCCTCACATTTTTACTAAAAGTGTGTTTAAATTGACTTTATAAAAATAGTTTATGAGCTAAATATCATAAGTCTTTAACTTTTCGTATTCAGAAAAAAGATTTAAAAATAATATCTTTTGATTCTAATATGTACTTATTAAATAATCAATCATTTCTATTTTTCAATATTTGCCACATAATATTAACACTCAAATTTAGTAATTTTATAAATTTGAAGAAAAGTCTTATTTAAGAACAAGTTATACCATTAGATAGAAAAGTTAGTAATATTTTTACCAAATTAATTTATTGAAACATGTCCTCGACACATATTAAGATTCAAAATATTTATATGACATATGTTCTAGGTCTGAATTAGTATTGACGGATAAAACATCAAGAATAAATTTTATAAATAAATTCTAACAGTATATGATATTTCTTTTATTTAATAAATAAATAAAATTGGAAAAGTATTTAGCAAATATTAAAATCTGTAAATGATTAGATTTAATTGGCATAAAATAAGAAAACTGTTAGTGGAAAGATATTTTACTTCCAAATTATTCAAGTCAATTGAGTAATTTTTGATTATTTGTTTTTCGTATAATACCTTATCAATTTCATCTTCTTCCACGTTTTCTTTCATTTTTCTAATGATGATTTATTTTGTATCGCGACGAAAAGAAAAATTAATTTATGTTCTAATAAAAGATTTGTATTATATTAATTTAGCACGGCGATAAACAGAATTGCAAAATTTTGGTCATTTCAAAATTTTTTCATAGAACAACAATTATGTCTGAAATTAAATGCAACTCTTAAATAAATTAATTTGTATTATGAATCATATTTAAAATTATATATATATATATATATATATATATATATATATATATATATATATATATATATATATATATATATATATATATATATATATATATATGGATTTAATAGAAGCGAAACTTATATAATTGATGTATATAAATTTTTTTTCGAATAACTATTTGCAAAAAAAATATATATATATATTATAACACCTTCATTAGGTGTTCTGGATGTACAATTACTGTTTTTGATTGTGATAAATTTCATATAAATTTGATTTTCGTAATTTATACGTAGATTGTTTATAGTTGGTGTTTTTGTGTGTTGTCATAAAATTGATATGAAATTTATATTATTTTTTGATAATGTAAATTAGATTTTAGGTGGCATCAATGTGTTGTTTAATCAATATAATGTATAATTAGTTGTTTATTTGTGTTTATATTCTGTATTAACTTGATGTGAAATGCAAATATTTTAAATGATTGAGGAGCATTTGGCTGAAATTAGTATATTTTTTCAGATCCTTTACTTTATTATCATAATAAGTAAACTGAAATTATCTATTTATACTGGTATAATATTTATATATAAATCATTTACGTTTGGTGTATACTAATTTATGTATTGCCATGAAATTATTACGCAATTGATATAATTTCAAAGTATATGTGTTTTGGTTACATGTGACATTGATTTGACATAAAAGTGGCATAATGTGTATTAGATATATTGGGTGCGTTGATTTTGTATCAACTTGATATGACGTAAAAATATGTTAAATTCTTGATTAGCATTGACATGAATTTGATGTAATTTTTAAATTCTACAAATATATGTATAAAACATTTTGTATGATCTTGATATAATTTCCGAGTGTATGCATTGAGTTACTTTGTGATATAACTTTAATGTGAAATTATTATAATGTGTCGTACATATTTATTGTGATTATTGTTTACAGTAATTTGGTACAACGTCTTATAGTTTTCAAGTGTAGGTATAATATTAGTATATTCTTTTGATGAAACAGCAAGTATGTTAATTTTCGAATAGAGGGATTTATGTACGATTTTTTGCAATCTATAAGGAGTAAATAATATAGTTGTGGATGATTTCAACTTGATGAGATGCTTTGTGGGCATGCAATAGTTGTTCTTAGATACACGAGTGTATGCAAAGTGTATTATTGCTCTCTCTATATTATATTTGTAACAATTATCAAGACTCATATGGAATTCCTATTGAACCTTTCCCACGTGAGAGTGTATGGGATATACCAAATTTTGTATTGGAACTTAAATTGTTGCTCCCTGGTTTTAAAAGAAAAGTCCGAAGACCATCAACTATATGGTGAAAATGTTTTATTGATTTAAGAGGCCTAAAATTACATGCAACACATATCGTTGGGAGGGCCACTACAGAAAGACATGTTCAAACTATCCTTCTGAAAAGTAGTTATAATTTAAATTATATTTATTTAGATGTCACAAACAGATGTTGCATGTTGGATTTTCAATTCTATAAGATCGTTCAATATATTTTTCAGATAATTTATATTTCAGTGTTATATATTTTGTGAATAAAATTTGGTGTCTATGTTGAGTAATTTATGACTTCATGAATATGATTTTGTATATAGCGAACTAAAAAAGCAGCAACGAAATCACATAAAGATTCTATTTTGTTTATAAAAAAATGTATGAAAAAAAAGAAAAGGAAATTTTATGTCAAAAACCAAGGGGAAGCCTGTCTATTTGTGGCCATCAATGAGTGCGAACTCACATGTTCAGAATAGACTCATTTGTTCAAAACGAGCATAATATTTTTTGGGAAAAAATGTATGTTCGGAAGGAACATGTCCTTTTCAAATATTTTCGTGAAATTAATTAGTCCATTCCATTAATTAATTCCACGAATTAAATTAATTGATAAATAATTAGCGAATTAATTTAAGTGCTAAATAATTAGCAAATTAATTAATTAATCAGTAATATCAGAAAAAAGGAAAATCTAATGAGAATAATAAACAAACTTTGCCTAAAAAATTTATCAATCAAGTTATTTGTCGAAGTCAAAGCGAGCTGCGATAACGATAGTGCGAGGGGTGCCCTCCGCTTAATTCTTTAAGAGATAAAAGGAATATTTTATTGTAAAGATAATTTTTTTATCTATTACTTCTTATTTTTTCATTGGTTCTCCATAATTTCCATTTCTCATTTTCTGACCCAACACTTCATAACAATGACGAGTATCCGGAGGTTCAAATCTTGTATGGTCTCGATTTTTTTGAGATACCTTTGTGTCTATTTCACTACCAAGATAAAGTATGGAACTCTGAAGTGATCCGTAATTTTTGACAAAAAACTGATGGTTGATATGGTAATCGAATTTTGCATTTTGATTGCGGTTGCTTGGAACAGGAGTACGGTGGGACCTTGGTGGTCATGACACTGTCCATGTACATTGAACTGTACTAGCTGAAACACAGAGAGGTAATTACTCTTCGAAGTGTATACTAGCCTTTTGTGCTTTGTTACGTGTAAGGAAGCTTTCACCATTCCTTTATCCATAGCGGATATGTTACCGTTAAAGGATTATGAGGTAGATATATACGATTCACTTGCGCTACTGTGTATTGTGCTATATGTAGTATTTTTTCGTATTTGGACAAGAACTAGACCAATGTAATAGTCTAATGTAATAGCCTCTATAACTATATTTCTATTTTGTGCAAAGGAAGCGAAACTCTCTATTTGATCATCTTACTCACGAGTCATCACATCTTCATTTATCCATGTAGCCATTCACAGGCACATGTTTGTTTCAAGAGTAGCAAATGTACCAATTCAGTTTCTTTCCTTTTTTTTTAGTTGGTACTTGGTATACGGAGATATGAATTTACTCCGATCTTGTATCGATCACTTAAACTTGCATTTAGTATAGAATTGGAGGTCGTTTGGCAGAGTGTATTAACAAAAATAATGCATATATTAATTATTATTTTTTTCTTAAAAAAAAAACATACATTAATTAGGTGTATTAGTAGTACCTTGTTTGATACACCTTTTCATACATTAGTTTATACACTCTATTGTGCATTAAAATTTGTATTAGTAATACCATCAATTTCTAAGTATTAGTAATGCAAGGGAATTTAATGCATGCATTAGCATAGCTAAAAACCCAGTTGTCCCTCAATTTTTTTTTTATATTTTTTTCCCTGTAATTATGAAAGGTATTTTTGTAAATAAATAATTTTATACAATAATTATTATTTTTGATACACCAAACAGAACAATCCATCAAAAATATCTCATCATAATTAATGCAAATATAATTAATATAAATATTTCTAATAAACTTTATCTAATATTATTTTTATATACTACAAAAAAAATAACCCCTTAATTTGGTTATTGATATTTTACTTGACATAAACGTTAATGAATATTGGTCCTTTTCAATTAGTTAGTATGTTAGTTGGCTCACAGCCTATCAGGTCGTCTCCTTTAACAGGTGGAAGAGGAAAGGCTCAGGATTGAGGTCGCAGGGGTAACCAGTATAGAAATCGAGATCAGAAAATAACCTACTTTTAAATATTGGTAAAATATGTTTGTTGTCGTATATATGTACCAAAGTGCCCACAAAGAAATACCCGTGGGATATTTTCTTGAAAAAGCTGCGTGGGCGTCACAAAATACATCATGTTTCCAGGGAAGAGATAACGTGATGATAATTAAGCTTTGATTTTGAGAAACCTCTCGCTCTTACAAGTACTAGTTTGATATGGCCATGGCCGCTGCAAAGGCCTCCCTCCTCTTCTCTCCGTCGGAGTGTTTCCTCACCACTCGTCTCTGCAAACTCTTTCCCACCACTCAAAAGCCCTCTTTTCCCCCTCCCTCCTCCTCTTCTATTACCTTAACCAATGTCCTCAATACCGATGCTGTATATACCAAGTTGCCTCCCCGACTACGGACTGCAAGGCAGGAGCAGGAGCGAGACGCCATTTCTCTACTGAACGACAGAATTCGCCGGGAGCATGCTAAGAGAGATCACTCCCCTCTTAGGCCCGCCATGGATTCCGAGGAGGCTGATAAGTACATTCAGCTCGTCAAAGAGCAGCAGCAAAGGGGGCTCCAGAAGCTCAAAAGCGATAGAGCCCGACAAGGTGCTGCGCATGACGCAGCTCAACCTACTTTTACTTACAAGGTGGACCCTTACACTCTCCGTTCCGGCGATTACGTCGTCCACAGGAAGGTTGGAATTGGACGATTCGTAGGCATCAAATTTGACGTTCCAAAGGATTCCAATGAGCCTATTGAATACGTCTTTATTGAGTACGCTGACGGTATGGCTAAATTACCCGTTAAGCAGGCATCTCGTTTGCTCTACCGTTACAATCTGTACGTACAACACTCCTTTTTTACTTGTAATTCTTTGCAACACTACTTTTTACTACCAACCTCCTGAGCTAATACTTATTACACTGTTGGTCAATTCCCCCTTTTGGTATTTAATATCATGCACTAGTGGAGAAAATTTTTTTTTGCTCAACAATACCAATGCTGCTTCAATCTCCAATACAACTTGAACATAAGGTAAGCTAAACTAGAGCCAAATTTCACTTTTTCAAGTTGAAACTTTGCTTTGCACCTCTCGATCTAAGCGCAATTGCTTGAATAACAGTGTTTCCGGTTAGGATGATACTTCCTCACTGGATCGATTAAAATACCTTTGAAATTCAAGGTAGCCTCTTTTCCTTAGTCACAAGCTATATGCTTTCCAACCCTTGTTATTCCAGCATGCTTCTTAGTGCCAAGGAAGTAGGCATCTAGCAGAGCTAAACACCTACAAGACCTGCACGATCATGTTCCTTGTGCATAAATGATAGAGAATAAGTGTTCCAGAAATATCCTGATTTATTGCATAAAGGGGAAGATGAGCTTTTAACAGAATCCCAATCCCTCTATACCAGCTAGTTTCCAACAGGAAGGTAACCAAATAATAAAGGTTTATTTGCTGTTTTCAGCCGAGGGCATATATCTACCAAGATGCCGTAGGAGCTTAAAACTTTGGTCTGTTCCAGGCACTCCTCACACTGCTCTGGTCCTTTTGATTTGAAGGCCTCTCTTTTAATTAACAAAGGCCGAAGAAAATAGGAAATGGATCTGTTCTGTCTATGATTTTCGTATCACATTTCCAGAGGGAAGATGGGGGTTCTGACTCTTGTTTTGGAAGATATATAATTATCAAGACAGAGATGCTGGATTGCCTTTTTATTATCATTTATCACCACCCTTTGAAAGACACTCTTCAGTTATTAATAACTGTGGAGCCAAGGGAAACCTGGAAATTTTCATTTATTATCAATTTCATGTGCCAGAGAGATAGTCTAGATTACTATTTGATTAGTGCATTTTTAATTATTCAGCCCTAATGAAACCAAAAGGCCTCGGACTTTGAGCAAGTTAAGCGATACTAGTGCATGGGAGAGGAGAAGGATGAAGGGAAAAGTTGCAGTTCAGAGAATGGTTGTCGATCTAATGGAGCTATACTTACACAGGTTAAAACAAAAAAGGCCTCCATACCCAAAGACTTCAGCGATGGCTGAATTTGCATCTCAGTTCCCTTTTGAGCCCACACCGGATCAGAAACAGGTTTTTAATTGTCTCTTCTGTGTCATTTAAATGCTGGCGTCCACTTGCATGGATTCTTCCGCAAATTATCAGCTGTTGTTGTTTCTTTCCATTTGTATAGTTTAGCTGCAATGTTGTTTTTCATCCAGTTGGTTCAGCAAGACATATATGACAATTTTAACAATGAAACAACAACAGTATTATTGTCTTGCCACATTCTAATCAGAATAACTTATTGCTACTCATTGTCCAAAAACTGTAGTTATCTTGGCACATTTTAGTCAGAGTAACTTATTGCTCCTCATTGCCTGAAAAGTTCAATCATTTTTACTGGATTACCTATAATGGAAAACCTTTTCTGTTTCTTACAGTTTTGGATTCAAATGACAGGCGTTCTCAGATGTAGAGAGGGACTTGACAGAGAGGGAAAATCCAATGGACAGATTAATTTGTGGAGATGTTGGTTTTGGTAAAACTGAGGTTGCACTGCGTGCCATCTTCTGTGTAGTCTCTGCAGGGAAGCAAGCTATGGTTCTAGCGCCAACTATAGTTTTAGCTAAACAACATTTTGATGTTATCTCAGAGAGATTCTCAAGATATTCTAACATAAGAGTTGGACTACTTAGCAGGTTTCAGGTGCATAACTCCATCTTTAGCAATACATGGCTGATGTCTAAGAAGCACTTTCTACTTGAACGTCTACTTTTCATCATTCGAATAGTAGGTGGTTTGGTAAAACAATGTGGTTGTTCCTCAGCTTCAATGTTAAATATTTGCTCATATTATTTTTTGTAAAACCTATCTTCTCGCATCTCATGATTTTTGTTAATTATGGTATAATTGGATAGCTTTGATATGAGAATATTTAAATATGGTATAATTGGATAGTGTAGATATGAGAATTTTCCCTTACAAGTTAGGAGATTATGTAATATTTTATTTGTTTCTTTCCTTATTTACATTATTTTGTAACAACTATTTAAACCCATCAACCTGAGGGGATAAGGAATCTACTCAATTCCCAGTATCTCTTCTTCCTCTTCTTCTAATTTCACATGGTATCAGAGCTACTAGGTGTTTTTGCCCTCTCTCTGAATCTTTCTGTAACAGAAACTAAAAAAGAAGAGGGATTGATCAACTGGTTGCTAATCAACTATATCAGAAAATTGTAGAGTCTAGCTTCTCCAGGCCATTTAAATTCTTTCTAAATTCCTTTCTTTCCTTCTCTCTAGTTGTTAACATATGTTTCTTTCTTTGTGACTTTTACTTCTTTGATTCATCAATACATCTTTTTGTGACTAAAAAAAGGACTTATAACCAAACTGATAATGAGACTAATGCAAATCAAATTGTTAAGTCAATTGTTTCCTCCACACCACCATTTGCAATTACAACAGTAAAGTTAGATGGTAGTGGTAATTACACCTCTTGGGTAATCTCAATAGAATTGTGGTTTATAGGTCAAGGATTTGAAATAAGAAGATTACTTGGTCAAAAATAGTAATAACATTGGATCAACTGATGGACCTACTTTGGTTAAAATAGATGCACAATTGTGTAGTCTTCTGTGGAATTCACTTGATCCTAAGTTATTAAATTTATTTCAGTCTTGTAAGACTTGTTGCAAAGTGTGGAATAAAACCAAAACTTTGTATACAAATGATATACAACTCATCTACAAAGTTGTGTCAGATATTGTTCCATTTACAATAGAATCAAGAAAACATAACAAGTTATTAGGGTCAAGTAGAATCTTTAAAGGATAAATTTTTTGATTCTCTTATGCCTGTTATTTGGGTCAAGTAGAATCTTTAAAGGATAAAGTTGATTCTCTTATGCCTTCTACTGACAAATTGGATGATCAGGAGACACAAAGAGACAGGTTCTTTATGGTCTTGACTTTGATTGGGTTGCGAGCAGACCTAACCTCAGTTCGTGACCAAATCCTTTCTAACCCATCTGTTCCTACCTTTGAAGAAGTATTTGCAAGATTACTACGCATCACATGATGCACCACAAGAGGTAAATTCCTATGATGCGTCTAATCATGGTTGTCAAACTAACAATTTTCAAGGTGGATACAAAAAAGGAAAATGGAGGAACAATAAACATTGCACCCACTGTAATAAGGGAGGACATATAAGAGAGGAATGTCGGCTTCTCTTCTTTCATTGCACTCATTGTAATAAAAAAGGGCATGTAAAAGAGGAACATCGGTTGCTTCATGGTAAGCCGCCGCACAATAATGATCGTCCTCGACACACATCAAATGTGGCGCATAATGGAGATGGTATTTTGCCTACATCTGATGCCAGCGATAGATCATCTCAATCTATCACTTTAACTGGAGTAGACTATAATGACTACCTTTAGTACCAAATTTCAAGGCAACAATCATCAACCTTATCAGCTGCTTGCACAGTACAACTCGGTAACTCCTTTGCTTATATCACACAATTTTCATCTTAGGAACAATGGATTCTTGATGCTGGTGCTTTTGACAATATTTCTGGTGACAAAATACTCTCTCTACTCTTTCTACGCCTTCTACCCTCTCTACTGTTACTATTATAAAAGGAATAGGCACAACTCATCCATTGCCTTCCATACCTTTAAAATAAGTTCATTTTGCACCTGGATGTCCATATAATCTTATTTCCATTAGCAAATTAACAAAAAAACTGAAATGTGTTGTAACCTTCCTTGATGATTCTATTCTTGTGCAGGATCAGAGTACAGGATAGATGATTGGAAAAGGGCATGGTCACAAGGATTGTACCTGCTCTCTATCCCAACACCACATCTTGTTGTCACTTCCACTGTTCCTTCTGAATTGCTTCATAGTCAAATGGGTCATCCAAGTCTCTTGAAATTGCAGAAGATGGTCCCCAGTTTATCTTGTTCATCTTTGTTAGAATGTGAGTCGTGCCAACTTGGGAAGCGCACTCGTGCTTCTTTTCCAAAGCGCATCAATAATAGGGCCACCGCTATGTTTGACATTGTCCATTCGGATATATGGGGTCCAAGTTGTGTCCTTTCTTCCTTAGGCTTTCATTGTTTTGTGATTTTTGTTGATGATTATTCTCGGTGCACATGGTTATTTTTAAACAAAAATAGATCTGAGTCATTCTCCATCTTTCAGAAATTTTGTGCTTAAATTTGCAATCAATTTGGTAGTTCCATTAAGAAGCTAATTAGTGATAATGCCCGAGAATACTTCTCTACTCCTATCTTCTTTTAGGTCATCCCAGGGCATATTGCACTTGTCTTCTTGTGCACATACTCCTCATCAAAATGGACTTGCTGAGCGAAAAAATAGACATCTGATTAATATAGCTCGAACATTACTCATTCACAATCATGTCCCTTTACGTTTTTGGGGTGATGCCATTATTAATGCTTGTTATTTAATCAATCGTATGCCTTCATCTATTTTGCAGTACTAGAGTCCACACTTGGTCCTCTTTCCAGACCAAAATTTGTTCTCTCTTCCTCTACGCGTGTTTGGTTGCACCTGTTTTGTTCATAACCTTACCCCTAGAAAAGATAAACTTCAACACAAGGCTTTTAAATGTGTCTTTCTCGGGTATACTCGTCTATAAAAAGGTTACAAATGCTTTGATCCCTCTATCAATAAGTAATGTCTCTGTAGATGTTACTTTTTTGAGACTTCTCCATACTTTTCTCCTAATACAAAAAAACAAAAGGCCATATCAGGCCTTCCGATCCCAACCATTCCAACCCCAACTCCACCTCCACCTCCGACTTTTAAGGTCTATTCACAGCGACCTCAACCTCCTTCTGAGCTTGCTAATCTAGTTAGTATTTCTAACTTTGATACAGGGACACAAAGCAATCCTGGTGACTCGTTACCTACTCCAACAATGTCCTCTACTTCGGTCGAGCACTTTTTAAGATGATCTTCCAATTGCTCTTCGCAAAGGTACTAGAACAACTGCTAATAGAACTCCCATTTATGCTAATTTAAGTTATCATCGCTTGTCACCTTCATATCATGCCTTCATTACTAGCTTATCAATCGTTAAAGTTCCTAAGACTGTGACAAAAGCATTGGTTCTTCCAGGATGGTGTCAGGCTATAATTGAGGAGATGACTGCATTGCATGATAATGGTACTTGGGAGCTTGTTCCTTTACCTGAAGGTAAAACCACAATTGGTTGTCGTTGGGTATTCACAATTAAGGTAGGTTTGAATGGAGCTATTGATCATCTCAAAGCGAGATTGGTTGCTAAGGGATACAATTAGGTTTATGGCATTGATTATGGAGATACTTTTTCACCAGTTGCCAAGATGGCTTTTGTCTGTCTTCTCATCTCTTTGGCAGCAATGAATGATTGGCCCCTTTTTTAGTTGGACATAAAAATTGCATTCCTCCTCGGGGAACTTACCGAAGAGGTATATATGGAGCAACCGCTAGAAATTGTTGCTCAGGGGGAGTCCGGACTAGTTTGTAAACTTCGTCGATCTCTTTATGGTCTCAACAGTCTCCTACAACATGGTTTGGTCGTTTTCAAGGAGTTGTCCAACAATTTGGAATGATCCGAACAGAAGCTAATCACTCTGTATTCTATAGACATTCATCTCATGGAAAACATATCTTTTTAATTGTTTATGTTGATGATATTGTTATCACTGGAGATGATCATGAAGGTATTGTTTAACTCAAACAACACCTCTCAAGTCACTTTTAGACGAAGGATTTGTACAAGTTGAAATACTTTCTAGGCATTGAAGCGGCACAATCTGGCCATGGTATTGCTATTACACAACGTAAATGTAACTTGTACATTTTGGTAGATGTTGGTATGTTGGATTGCAAATATGTGGACAGTCCTATGGATCCAAATGCCAAGCTTATTCCAGGACAAGGGAGCCTTTAAAAGATCCTAGCAAATACTGGAGACTTGTTGGCAAACTCAATTATCTTATGATCACGCGACCAAATATCTATTTGTTGTTAGTCTAGTTAGCCAGTTTTTGCAATCACCTTGTGATAGTCACTGGAATGCAGTGATTCGCATCCTGTGGTATATTAAAAGCTCTTCAGGACAAGATTTATTGTATGAAGTTAAGGGACATACCAACATTGTTGGATATTTTGATGCAGATTGGGCAGGATCTCCTTTTGACAGGCGGTCTACTTCAGGATATTGTGTTCTAATTGGAGGCAATCTAATATCTTGGAAAAGTAAAAAGCAATCTGTCGTTGCTAGATCAAGCGCAGAGGCAGAGTATCGAGCTATGGCACTAACTACATGTGAACTTATCAACTTCTCCAAGAATTATACATAGGAGGAGTTGAATCGATGACATTGATTTGTGACAACCAAGTTGCACCACATATCGCTTCTAATGCCGTGTTTCATGAAAAAACGAAGCACATTGAGATAGATTGTCACTTCATTCAGGAAAAGATTGAGTCTGTATACGTTGTCACGAGTTTTGTCAACTCAAAAGATCAATTGGTGGATACTTTTACAAAATCACTCCAATGATCTAGAATTGACTATATTGGTGATAAACTAGGAGCATATGACTTATACGCTCCAGCTTGGGGGGATTGTTAAGTATGGTATAATTGGATATTTTAGATATGAGAATATTTAAATATGGTATAATTACTATCTCAAAAAAAAAATATGGTATAATTAGATAGTGTAGATATGAGAATTTCTCTAATAAGTCAGGAGATTGTGTAATATTTTATTAGTTTCTTTCCTTATTTACATTATTTGTAAGAGCTATTTGAGCCAATCAACGAGGGAATAATAAATCAACTCAATTCCCAATATCTCTTCTTCCTCTTCTAGTTTCACAATTTCTTAAGATTAACTTTCTTGATCAATAGGTTCATGGCAAGAAAAATATCTTAAGTTCATTGGAGTGCTTTATAATAAGGGTTTCTATTGATATACTTCCATGCAAGTCAAACTGACATAGACGCATTAAATCTTATACCCATTGAGGATTTTATGCAATTTGTGGTCGTTTCACACATCATACTTAATGAGTTCTTTTTAATTTTTCTTTTTGAAAGGAAAAAAAGACTTAGCACCATCAAACTGGTTTTTTGTTGATTGTTATTTATTTCGAACCTACATGAATTAAGAAAATCACCTTGTGGAAATGGTTTGATCTTATCTAATATCTGTGTACACCTCTTATTTATTGTCTTCCTCTTTGATTATAAGAAGAAAAACCAAAAGAATGACCGTTCAAATATGCAAGGAAGTGCACCAAACTAGAAATGATGTCTCTTCTCTTTCTTTTTAGTATTTTCCTTCCAAAATCTTAGTGATAATGGTTCTCAATGTGAACTTATACATATGTTATTTTTAGTTTAGTTCTTTGGTGTTGACACTGTTTTTTACCTTGTCCAAGTAAACACCATATCCTTATTCTAAGTCCTAATTTTAGCTTTCTTTGCCGCCTACTTTTGCTCAATCAAGACCAAGTCAGAGAAAGAGGAGTACTTGAGTATGATTAAAGATGGACGTGTGGACATTATTGTTGGGACTCATTCGCTACTTGGCAATCGGGTTGAATATAATAATCTGGGTCTACTTGTGGTTGATGAGGAACAGGTATTTCCAGACATCTAAATGACATTATATTTTGGATTTTTTTTAAAAATATAATCATGGTATCATTGCCAACTTGTGCAACTCGACTAATTCAATGGGATAACTGCCACCTCCCACCAGCAACAAGTAGCACGTACCAGGTAACTCCATCCACCTAAACTAGGACAAACGGGAAGAAAACACTTGGGAGTCGTTTGGTACAAAAATGAAAAATACAGTGATTAGTAATGCAGGGATTAGCAATGCGGGAATGAGTAATGCAGGGATTATTTTTTATCAAGTGTTTGGTTCATTGCATCCCATCTAATCTTGTGCTTGGTTAAAAACTTTACAAAAAACTTCTTTCCAATTATATTTAGTGAATTATTATGAAATTTTCTATTTTATGTAATTGGGTCAAAATAGATTATTTTATTGTGGCTTCTAACTAGATAGGATAACAACAATTTTGTCGTCATGTTTGCTATTTTCTCACTTGAATTATTTGAGGATAAATAATTGTGATCTTAATAAATTGGTCGCTCATAAAACATCAATTTTCAATTTAATAGAGATAGATCATCTACTTTTAAAATAAAAAAGATGGTAAATAATTGTAAAAATGAACAAACCATCTATATTTATAAATAAAAAGTTGCAAGTTATAGTTTTAACATGGAGCTTATATCTCAAAAGGTCACTCAACTAAGAGAATTTATCTAACATAGTGATTGCACTTTGGTTTGTATCAATAAAACCACTTGATTAGGCCTTTGTATCAATAAATTAATCACTCAACTAAATTAATTATAAAAAAATTGACATGGAAAAACATTTTTTGTACATTATGTAAATATGAACTCACAAATAAATAAAATTTAAAAATTTGACATGATATATTTTATTAATTTTTTATATTATGCAAATATGAACCGTATATAAATAAAATTTGTAAGCGAATTTATATAAATAATTTACTAGTACAAACTTACACATATAAACATAAATCAAGAAAATAAAAGAAAAATGTAAAAGAATTTGGGGGATATTTTTGTCTTTGTATATCTAATCCAATGGTATTAAATAGAAGGTATTAACTAATACCACCAAATGGAAGGTATTACTTAATACCATGTGTAGTGTATTAACTAATACATGGATTAGTTATACACAGGCATAAAATCCTACCAAACATAGTATTAAATAATACCACACATAATGCATGGATTATTTTGTCTAATGCCTCTTACCAAACGACCCCTTAGTGTTTTTGTCTCTATTAGGATTTGAACCTGAGACCTCATAGTTCTTAACCCAGTACATTGACCACTAGGCCACACCCTTGGGTGCTAGTTGAAAGGAAGTAATATTTCGAATTTAGTCATGGATGAATATGTTGGTTACTTGTGTGAATAAGGCCTTATAGTGAGGAAAAAGTATGCGTAAACTCACTCTTTCTAATTTTTTTGTTTCCCTTATATAAATCAATCTCATTGATCTATGTTTCCCTTATATAAATCAATCTCATTGATCTAAAACCTGATAATGCAATTCTTCGTTTGATCTATAAAAAGGCCAACTATGATTATATATTCTTATTATCCCAACAACATACCCAATGGAATCCCACAAGTGGGGTCTGGGGAGGGTAGAATGTCCACAGACCTTACCACTACCTCACAAGGTAGAGAGGCATATATTCTTATCATCCCGTGATTATAAAAAGATCAAAAGAGACTTTATCCAAAATCCAAAATGAAAAAAGGTATATTAGTCCGAATAAAACCATGAAGGTTCAAGGCAAAGGTGTATTAGCTTGTTAGATGGGGCAAACCTAGGTTGCTATTTCTTTCCTTTAATAGGGTCCCATGATGAAGTGGAGAGCTACAGCCTAGCTGGTGTTCATTTATTCATGGTACTAAGTTTGTCTTGTCGTCACTGAAATGGATAATAAACTGAATTTATTGAAGGAGATAGCTAACCCTGAACCTTCCTATGTTAGCGTGTGTGTGTGTGAAAGAGAGAGAGAGTGAGAGAGAGTTTGTGTGTGTCTCTCTGTCTCTGTGTGTGTCTTTTGGACATCCTTCATACCTATAACCAATTCATCATATTTGATCTCCGTCTGAATTACTGTCTTTTCAGAGGTTTGGTGTAAAACAGAAGGAGAGGATTGCTTCATTTAAAACTTCAGTGGATGTACTCACACTTTCAGCAACACCTATTCCAAGAACTTTATATTTAGCATTAACAGGATTTCGTGATGCTAGGTAATGCCACCGAGTTTGTTTCAATTTATCAAAGCCCTGGATGGCTGTTGATGAAGTATCCACTATATTGTTGGGCACTCCAGCAGCTGAAATTGGGTCTCATGTAGCAGTGTCAATGTTTTGCCTGTTCAATTTTTTTTTTTACTGTTTTGCTTTTTGGCTACCTTCATTTTCTTTTCCACTCAAACAGTTTGATCTCAACACCACCTCCTGAGAGAGTTCCGATAAGAACGCATCTTTCAGCTTACAGCAAGGACAAAGTAATATCAGCTATCAAGCATGAATTGGACCGTGGTGGCCGAGTTTTTTATGTCTTGCCCCGCATTAAAGGTAATGTACTCTTTAGCATCATGTAATTTGGTGGCCAGGCTGTAGAGGAGTTTGCTGAAGTTCATCCATCATACTCGTGTAGTTACATGGGTTTGTCTATTTCTCGCAGGTCTTGAGGATGTTATGGAATTCTTAGAACAAGCATTTCCACGTGTTGAAATAGCTATTGCTCATGGAAAGGTAATTATGGGATTTTATGATAGGTGTGGGCATTTGGTATTCGGTTCGGAATTTTCGGATTTCGGGTTTGGTAATTCAGTAATTGGTAATTAAAGGTAGATACCAAATACCGAATTTTTAAATTTCGGTTCAATGATCTGGTAATCGGTAAATCAAACTTCGATTAAGTATGGTATTTAGTATACCATATTGAAGTTCTAGCCGATTATCTTACAAAATTAATACTATTGCTCCAATTATTTATATTTTCTTGTGTGAAGGCACGATATCCCAGACCCCACTTGTGGGATTCAACTGGGTATGTTGTTGTTGAAGGCACGATATAACAAAAGACCAACAAGTAAGAAGACATCAACAACAACAACATACCCAGTGGAATCCCACAAGTGGGGTCTGGGGAGGGTAGAATGTACGCAAACCTTACCACTACCTCGTAGAAGTAGGGAGGTTGTTTCCTGGGAACCCTCGTCTGAAAAACCCATAAGCAGAATAAACTAGATATGACACAAAGCACCTGTCAATATGTAAATGCTATAGAATTAACACACATACGATAGATATAAAACACGCCTACTCCTGCTACCTTACTATACCTCCGCCTAACCCTACTAACCAATTAGCCTGCTACTCTAGTTCGCGACCTCCACTCCTTTCTATCTAAGGCCATGTCCTCGGTGAGATCTAGTTTCGCCATATCTTGCAAGTAAGAAGACATCAAAAAAGCTAATTGACAAAAAGACATATTTGGATTATTTATGTTTATTCTTTAAATTTCTCTTTGGACTTGTACTAATGAGTTGGACATGTTGATATATGGCATTCCTTAAGTAACTAATTTGGTATTCGGGAAATACCGAATACCAAATAGTACTAGTGTCTCATACCAATCCTAAACCTAAATACCGTAATTCTAAAACTTTACTCCAGAATATCATACCAAATACCGAATTATCGAATACCAAATCATCAAAAATTTTGGTTCAGTTCTATTATTTAATTTTCGGTATTATGTCCAGACCTGTTTTATGAGTTTGATCTTAAGTTCTGCAATTAAAGGTTAAATCAATCAATCATTTGATCAATCAGCTGTGTGATGCCCCGTGACTTGAGCTGTTATGGGACTCTTTAAGCTTTCTTCCATAGCTTCCGCATTCACTAAACTTGTTCTTCATCAAAGTTTTCTTCTA
The DNA here is from genome assembly GCA_029948455.1 of Solanum rostratum. Classification (NCBI taxonomy): domain Eukaryota; kingdom Viridiplantae; phylum Streptophyta; class Magnoliopsida; order Solanales; family Solanaceae; genus Solanum; species Solanum rostratum. Next base: position 182,641 of record CM057056.1, on the reverse strand, counting down.
GACTGTCTAATGCCTTTTGACTAAGCGTACGTGAACCTAGGGAACTTTATGAGGCAGAACACTATAATAGAGGAATTGAGAATTGATTAATCATATGGGAGTAACATTTTTGGGAATGAAAGCCAAACGCTTATTGTTTGTAGGTCTAATATTTAGCGGTATAGTTGGATGAAGGGTATATCTAGACCTCTTGAGATAGGCCAGGGGCATTTCTTGCCCTCCTCCGTACAAGTTATTGAGATTAAACTATTCACTTCAAATTATTTAGTATTGGAGTGAAATGGGCCTGAATAGAGAAGAATAAATGATTTATGTATCCAACTCCAGTTGACTTGGGATTGAAACAAGGTCAATTGATAGATTGATTATTCTAGTGGGACAATATGTTGAAAATCGCTTCCAGTTTCTGAATAATTTTTAGCATAACAAGTTGTTAGATTTAGGATGAATTTGAAATTTAATTTTCTGTTAGATTGTTTTAGTTGTTGATATTAGTTAGACTTTTTGAATTTTTGTTTATGCAGATTTTCTGCAGATTATGTTTTCATGTTGGCTATTTAAAGCCCTTCTATGCTTAATAAAATTATGGAAAAACATTTTCAACCATTTTCTGTTGCACCACTTAAAATAAACCAACGGCATCAAGATCCTCTTTGATTTTTCGGGATCTGTGAATTCTTCTGAAGAAATATTTTTAACTTGTCACGGTTGTTCACAACCGGTGCCTATTTTCAAAATGCAGGCTATTTTCAACTCATAGCAATTTTTAACCTATTTTCAACCATGGCAAGCAACAGTCTTTTTTTCAATACCCCACAATTCACCGACAAAAACTATCAAATTTGATCAATGGGAATGAAATCATATTTTGAAACCTATGATATATGGAATGTTGTTATGGAAGAACGATCTTTACAAACACTCCTTGCAAATCCTGTCATTATCCAGGTGAAAGAACTTTCAAAAGAGTTTTCAAACAAGATAAGATTATTGAGGGTGTTTTTTAAGCACAAAACCAAAAGAAGAAAAAGAAAGAAGAAGAGAAAGATCATCATCAAAAATTTTCCAAGTTCAAAATAATCAAAAGAATTCAGCATCAATCGCCAAACAGAAACTGAGGAGGAACAACATTTTAAATTGCAGTAACGAAGGTGTAGTGTTGAAAATTACTTTCAGTTACCGTGGTGACTTTTAGCATATTAAGTTGTCTATTAGGTTGTTTTAGTGGTTGAGATTACTTAGCTTTTTAAAATTTTTGTTATGCAAATCCTGTAGATTTATGTAATTAAGTTGGCTATTTGAATCCCTTCTATGCTTAATAATTACATAAAGATGTTTTAAACCCTTTTTGTTGCACCATCTTTTAAGAAAAACCAACACGATAATGAGAGCAAATTTCTTTTAAGAGTCACATCACCTTTTTGCAACAGCAATCGTGGCCTGATATTACTAATTCTGTATCACTTACGGTAAAGTAGAGTTTAAGTTATTGGTGCATTTGCTCTTGCTCTAAAAAGTTGGTGCTTTTTTCATAAGTATTACCTTTGATAGAATACTTACGGTCATTCAGTCTTTAGACGTAATCTAATATATGAACTCAAATTTAATTAGCATTTACACTGCCTTGTTCAGTTCTAGTGGTCTCACATGCCATTTCATCTTTTTTGGCAGCAATACTCAAAACAGCTTGAGGAAACTATGGAAAGATTTGGACGGGGTGATACTAGAATTCTTATCTGTACAAACATAGTAGAAAGTGGCCTTGATATTCAAAATGCAAACACAATCATCATTCAAGATGTTCAGCAATTTGGACTTGCACAATTGTATCAGGTTTTTACATTCTCTTGCCTAAACAAACAGCATGATTTACTGTCATCTTGTTTCCATTCCTACTAGTAGTTTTTCCTTCACTGTTTCAGTGATAGTGAAACCAGGAAGCAAATCATTTGTTTTTATCTGTAGAATTTTCTTCAGCATAAGTGATAGAAACATAGTTTATTTTGACACAGCCTTTTGTTCAATTTTACATGAACTTGATATTCCTTGACAGCATGTGCTGTTTTCCTAGCTCTGAGTTAATATAGAATCTCTCCCTGTTTCCTTAATATACCTGATAAATCACACAATACGATTAATGGTGCTAAAGGATAAAATTTACCTTTTGGGATATTTTACGTCGGTGGGGTTTAGTGTAGCAGGTACTTGTTACATTCAAATACTCCTTGTAGTCTTTGAGACTACATCAAAGTTCACCAGCATATATAGTGCTATTTTCCTTGTAGTGGCATTTCAGTCAAGCTCAGATTTTTATGAGACAAGGAATGTTACAGAGAGAGAACAAATGTTGTTGAATCAGCCTTTCGGTGATATTTTGTGAAGTGCCTCTTGTTTCTTTCATGAGGAATTTCTGGGGTTTGGTTCTCTTGTGATGTCGGCCATGGGGAACCACTGGCCTGTTATTGCAGCAGCGGTGAGGAAGTCCATCAATTGTCTTCTACTTAGTTAATGTAGTGATTTCAAACTCCAGTGAAGAAGCATCTTTTTAATCTTTCCCAGTTTCTTTTTCATTGTATTGACTTCTAAAGTTGATTGGTCAAACATTTTGAGCCCTTAATTTCAAAACTTCGCCGTGAGACTCATATTATGACCATGGACTTATCAGGACATGATGATGTAATTCTGATAATTCCATATCTTTACTTTGCAGATTCTTAGCTATTGTTGTCATTGATCGTTATAATTTTTCAATTGCTGTGACTTCTATACTCTTTATAATTCCTACTCCCTCTTTGATTATTGTAGTTGCGTGGAAGGGTTGGACGGGCGGATAAGGAAGCTCATGCACACTTATTTTATCCTGACAAATCACTTCTTTCTGACCATGCACTAGTATGCACTTTTTCCTCTATTTTTCTAATGACAGGACATGGTTCATATATTGTCTTCTTGCCTTCATTCTGGTAATGTTGTGGTATTTTCCAACAGAACGGGGTTTCTAAATTTATCTTATCAAGGACGCATTATGTTATATGCAAATTCTGTGAAGTTATTTACAGAAGATTGATCTAAATTCTGGCTGTAACATGGCATTCATTTGAAAATTTAGGAGAGGCTTGCTGCTCTTGAAGAGTGCTGTGAACTTGGTCAGGGTTTTCAGCTTGCAGAAAGAGACATGGCTATTCGAGGATTTGGCAATATTTTTGGCGAGCAACAGACAGGGGATGTCGGCAATGTGGGCATTGATCTATTCTTTGAGATGCTGTTTGAGAGCTTGTCAAAGGTCTGTTTTGCATCATCCTTTTATTCCATCATTAGTAGTTACAAAGATAAAAATCAATTGTTATGTGCCTAAGATAGCATTGGTTTCTGCATGCTATCCTCCCTTACTTTTAGATTATGATATATCTAGCACCAATTATGTACCTTTCAAAATGAAAGATAATGAAATCTGTTATCTTTATGTTATTCCAGGTTGATGAGCATCGTGTAATATCAGTTCCTTACCCTGCAATGAAGGTATTATTGCTCTCTATATTTTCTAATAAGTTGATACATTTATCGAGTGCAAAATCCATTGTATGTCTGTGGTTGTATTCCCTTCTATACCTAATCCGTGCTGCTTTTTTGAGGAACTGTCATTAATTGATTTTTTAAATGATTGGTTAGAATGTCAACTAGAGAGATTCGGATCTTAAAATATGAAAATTTTTGGAACACTATCGTTGAATTTGTAAATGTTGAGTCATGTACAACCAGAATTTGCCTAACTACTATAGTGGATTATGAGCTTTTCATAAACACGCCCAATTAGGCTTTTATTATGCTTTTATCCTCGAAGATATACTATCCTACTATGGATCAGAAGAACTTATCAACTTCTGACAACAATCACAAACTAGACTTGACAATTGAGATGCATATACACGTTTGCTGTTTCTTTTTTTGTTCTTTCGGTAATTATGTAAGAGTTGCAATTATAAAGAAAATCTAAACAAGTTCTGTCACTATTATTTCAAAATTAAAGGGAGTCTTCTTGAGATTAGCTATTAAATAGATGAATAGTTCTTATAGATTAGGTACTTAAGTATTAAATTTTCAGAGTGGGATGAAATCTTTCAAAGAAATGTACTCATTCCATCTCAAAATATAATTTAAACACTAGGTGATTTTTTCTAATCTTGCTAAGCCTTGATGGGCAGAGTTACCTGAAATTAGTCGAGGTGCATGCAGGCCTACTCGAACATCACTCTTATAAATAAGAATTATGGAAAAGTGAAGTGGTTAGTTTGAATGATGTGGCATCAAGTTTTAAGTATCTAGGATAGCATCAGTATAGATTATTTCATTTTGTTGGAGAAGAGGATTGTGAAAGTTTCAAGTATTATATGTCACTCCAAAAAAGAAAATAGGTCATGTTTTAGTTATATGGTGAATTAATCCAAAGTGGAAAATGGTTAATAATCTAGAGGGTTTTTAAGATTGGGCAATTATACGTCTTATATGGAATGTCAAAGGTATAAATCACTACTTTGTTAGAACAACAATATACCCAGTGAAATCCCACACGTGGGGTCTGGAGAGGGTAGAGTGTACGCAACCCTTACCACTACCTCGTGGAGATAAAGAGTCTGTTTCCAAAATCACTATTTTATTACTTGAAGTTCAATTATTTGTTAAAAGGGCACAAGAAGAATACAAGGGAACAACGACAGAGATAAGAAACCATACAATAATAATGATCAATCAGAAGAGTGGAAGTCATGCAATATTTAGTTTCTTCAGTTGAGTTTCTAATTTACTACCTTATCATCATCTCTTACTTCTGAGTACAAGGTAGAAAAATAAAGACAAATTGCTTGGAATTGGAATGCATGATGAGGGAATTAATCTAGGTTAGTTATCTAATGTTGAGCATGATCACATTGGTTGGCTAGGCATGTGGAAACAGCTTCATATAGGAACTATAGACTGGTGGTTCTACAAATAGCTTGTAAAAATTTGTGTCTCCTGTTAAAGTTATTCTGTTTTTCACATCCATCATGAAAGATAGAGCCTGTAGTTGATCTACTGAACTACTTCTATATGCAAATGAAAATAATGGCTATAACCTTTCAAAATTCTCTCACTTCCTGCGCAGCTTGATATCAATATAAACCCGCATCTTCCTTCTGAGTACATAAACAATTTGGAGAACCCCATGCAAATCATTAATGGCGCTGAAAAAGCAGCTGAAAAGGACATTTTCAGCTTGATGCAATTTACGGAAAATCTGAGGCGTCAGTATGGCAAAGAACCTTATTCTATGGAAATCCTATTGAAAAAGCTTTATGTCAGAAGAATGGCAGCAGATTTAGGAATTACCAACATTTATGCCTCAGGAAAGATGGTTGGCATGAAAACAAATATGTCAAAAAAGGTTTTCAAGTTGATAACTGATTCAGCAACTTCAGATATTCATCAGAATTCTCTGATATTTGAAGATGGCCAAATAAAGGTGTGTTTTTGTTGATTTTACCATTTTCTCTATACCTATACAAATCCACTAAGGTTCCATATTCTTCACTTAGAAGAAAAGGAAAAAATTAATGTGCAAGGCATGTTTTCCATATTTAAGTAACTTTGTGTAATGATGCGTCTTATCTTATTCAGGCTGAACTGCTCTTGGAGCTACCTAAAGAACAGTTGCTGAATTGGATCTTCCAATGCCTAGCAGAACTATATTCCTCATTGCCGACCTTGATAAAATATTAGTCCTTCCAGTGAACTGTGATTCTTACATCATCTACTAGGCAGCCCCATGGCCATTGCCCATCGCGATAATAGGGACCTGGGCAAGTGGTTTAATTAAGAATGTAGAGGCTTGTCTCTCATCAGCAGCTGGCCCCACATGTACAGTATGAAAACTTGAGATGGATCTGTATAGCAGATTATGTCTCGCGGGCAATTAATCTATATCAGAAGTAAAAGCCAGAAGTGCATTGCCTTCTGAGACGAGGTACTTTACTTTCGAGTTCGATGAGGTTTATCTTTGGTCTGTTCTTTTTATCTTTATTTTCTAATTTTTCTTTTTATCTCCTAATCGTCAGAGACCTGGTTTGCTTTTCAGTGTGCAGGATTAGCAGAGTTGTTTAAATACAGGATTTGGAAAGAACACGGGATCATATTTTGTCTTTCACGTTCCCCGGATCCATGCCTCCTTTCTGTTTATGTTAGATGTCCATCGTCATGACATTTTTTTCCTTCTGACTTACGGCACTTCAAGGAATTTCTGTTGCATTTTTATTCCAGACATTTGGACCAAATGTGATTATAAATCTAATTGATGCTTCTAATTAGTTAGTAATAAAGAGATTTAAAAAGATAATGATTCATTTGAGACGAAAAAAGAGAAAGTTATGGGGCAATGCAAAAGAAAGAAATTTATTGACAATTACTGACATTGATTCCTGGGGTCTGTTCTAGCCAACAGAGGGACAATCGAAATGAATCGTACCATTCTGCAATTGATAAAATTATATTCACCAGGTAAGCCATCTTTTGAAACAACTCATTGGACTGTAACCAATGTTTGTTTAGTCGTTGAAAGATAACCAGTTCACATTTAAAATAAGTTTGAAAGGCCTCCATTTTTTATAAACCTTTTTGCTCTTCATCTCCTTCGTCAAAACCCTATTTACGAATAACTGAAGCTCTAGGACATTGGTCGGATTTCTGATTTGCAAGAAAAATAAAATAAAAAAATACTACGACAAATTCCTGGGATTTAGAACTACCTTATGTGGGCAATCAGTAAGAATGGAGACCCAGAGATTTCTTGTCTCGCCATGCAAGCTCATAGAGATTAAAAACTCATTATAACAATCATTCCATTTCATTAACCTATCTAATCCACTTGCTAATCTCCAAAAGAATTAGACCGAATAGAATAACCAAACGACAGAAGAACAGCTCTCTTTCAGGCTTTCAGCCACTGCTGGAAGTATGATTGCATCTTGCCACGATTAATAGCATTTCCAACATTCACAGTAGGAATTATCTTTTCTGGCCTCAGAAACTGCAAAACCAAATATTTCCATAATTGGAATATAGCAATATATTTGTAAAAGTTTAAGGGAACTAGCTTCGGAAGACTTAATCCACTTGGTAGTTCTATAAGCTGGCAAAGATGACATTAACTAAATATTCAAGAAGCAAAAAGAATTCTACAAAAATATCTTAACCTGCACAAATTCCTGCAACTCTGTGAAATTAGAATGCTCGCTGTATGGAACACCTGCAGGAAATTAATGCAGTAGAAAGAGTTGATTAATACCTCAGCCAACTAGGAGCCACAAAAAGCATTCGTAACATACAGTAAATATATATAAATTATAAATAAAAAATTTGTAGGATCTAAATCTCCCAAGAAACATCAATTTATCTCACCATAAATAGTGATATTGCCCTTAGAAGTGGGTTTTATTAAGTTTAGATTCTCCCCGATGGTCTGTGAGTAAGTCCAACCTGTAAAAAAGTAAACAGTAAGGATCTGGGACAAAAATCCACTTAAATAGATGGGTCACAAGCTATAAGTAACAAATATGAGTCACCTGTTGGTCGGAATGCCAACATGCTAGTGTACTGTCCGTCTTGCGATGCCAGATAACGCTGCAGAATCTTAAGAAACATCAACAGAAGAAGTTAGAAAATGAAAACCCATAAATAAGCCAAAAGAGGTGCTAATGCAGACCTCAAATCTCAAGGATGATATAGGCAATATGTGCAAAGGTGTATCTTTCCCATTTGCTGACAGATTTTCAGAAATTCCAGCCCAGCCAAAAGATCGAAGGATGCGCCTCCTGGAGGCATTTGCATATATTTTTACCTATGAAGTATTTATAATAAACCCAGTCAGCTAATATTTTGTATAGAAGTTCACTTTCTAAAGCAAATAGACAGACAGCATAGAGTTTCGCTTCAATGAACACAGCATACGCAAACTTGCAACAAATTGTTGCCTTGTCCCAGAAAGACAAATGAAATTTCAAAGTTTGGTGCCACATGGCATGCTATTCATCCATAAAGAGAAGGAATTTAGAAACCTAAGTTATCGGAGCAAATCAGTTTCATCTTCTGCTAAATGGTTTGTGTATTTTTTTTCTAGCAACTCATTAGCTCTTAAGCTTTTGATGCCTTTATAAGGTTGCTAGATATTCATCAAGTCATAATATGGATTAATATCGTAAAGATATCAAGAAATACTCAGAAGCTAAGATACCCCCAGTGCCTTGGAAATTGCAGAATACACATGTTCTTTTCCGATGCTGTATGCACCAACTACCACGATGGTTTTTGGATGACTATTCAAATATCTTCTCGTGACGCCTACAACAAATTCCAAAACATCTTCTTTTGAAGGAAACCTGAAATAGATACTGCAAGAAATTAACATTTGGCACAACTGTGAACAACATGTCCACGACATAGAAGAAAGAGAATTATACCTGTACTTTGGATTGCAGTATGTAGTGTCAAGGTAAAGTATATTAATACGTTGGCTTGCAAGGACAGGATATGATTGCATCAGCTTCGAAGCCCTAAAGTCTCCAGTGTGTAAGTAGCATTGTCCATTTGGGAGACGGAAGTGAATGAGAGCAGCACCAGGACAGTGGTTAGCATCAAGCATAGTAATTTTGATTCCTTTAAGGCTGTATTCAGCACCTAATTCCAGAGGACAGATGAACCTGCAAAAGAATCAACAGAAATTCACTAGCCTGTACACTTGTTTGAGGCGGGAAGGAGTAAAACATCCCATAAGGATATGAAAGTTTTCTAGCTAATTCTCTTGACGAGGGAAAAAGGGTCCTTACGATGGACTAACATTAAGAGAGATTCTAAGCAAGCGAGCAGTGAGGTTGGTACAGTAGATAGGCCCATGTGACCATCCTTTGGTCAAGCCACGGTAATGATCAGCATGGAAGTGGCTAAGGAAATAGGCAGAGCAGCCTTTGACTGGACCATAGCAGAATGCGTCAACAGTGAAGGGTGTTCCTGCATGAATGAAGGAGGATACATAACTAATTCCCAATTAAGTGTGTATAGTCTTAGAGGTGAATAATGCATTAGTTAAGATGCCCAGATGGATAGAAATCAGTAGGACATAGGTTAATCTCAGTCAAGCAAAAAACATACAGACAGCACATTGGTCTCGAGAAAATTTGTAAGAAAAATGGAAGTGGAACCTGGAATCCTCTTATAGAAGGGGCAAAGGCGCTGTTGGTTTTCACGAGAAGTAGCGGTGGAAGGTCGCATAGGAATGTCAAGTCCCCACAACTGGAATAGATTCTTCTGCGTCAGTCTCCTCCTCTTCTTTTGAGCGCTTCCCTCACAGTCGTCGGAATAAGAATCGAAATCCAACCTATCACTAATCACCGTCTCTTTCAGCTTCTCCATTTTCCAAAAATCTCTTCTGTGGACCTTTCCTGTGCTTTCTTTCAAAGGAAGAGGCTAAAGTTTGAATTCAATTTTTTTTTTTTTTTGAATTCAAATTTCAAGACAATTTTGTTGAGTTTAAAATCATGGACAATGCCTAAGAAAATAATGAGTGGTCAACAAAAACTATAAATTCTCGAAAGGTTAACTCTGAACTTGTCCTCATTTTTCACTTAGACGCTTAAATTAAGACAAATTTCTAATAGACATCTCAAGTGCTAAGATTTAATCTCATTAAACACTTTTATCCCACCGCAGTCTTATTTCATGTTAATTGTACTTTTTTTTATTTTTCAACCAAAAATAAACAGTTGCGGTTCAAATTTTTTTTTTGGCTGAAAAATTTAAAAAACAGTGTAATTAACATGAAAAAGGACTATAGAGAGTGTCAAGTAGAATAAAAGTGTTTAATGGGTTCACTCAGTGAAAAATCAGGGCAAATTTAGGTGTCTGTTTATGAGTTAAGCCATTCTCAAATAAGTCCTTTTGGGTGAACGAGGACAAGTTCTAACTTTTTCGCATTTTGATTCAAATAGGTAAATGGTGAATATTTTTCTTAACTATTTTATAGGTTAATGACCATTTTTTGACCTAATAGGTGAAACGGGTATTTTTTTATTGATATGTTAAGGGTATTTTTTGAAATTTTCCCCTAATCATAATTAAATACTATCTCTATATATTAAATAGCAATCATAATAATTAACCAAATTATTATTTTTGGATTATTATTTATTAGAATAATTCTTAATTAGTGATTTATGATATAAAAATATGTAAAAAAAAAAAACACATCAAAATTTGTATGAACTTGAGAGTAAAATTTAATTTAACAATTTAAGTTTACGATTATTTATTTACTCATTATTCTAATTTGAATAGAATTTAGTTATTACCTAAAGGGTGATGTGGCAAAATAATTATCATCACCTTCCTACCACACTTGAAGGGAAAACACTTGAAGGGAAAAAAGAACAAAAATCAATTCAAACTATATGCATATCATCTTCTGATTGAATATCATACAATTAATTCTTCATTTAATTTTTTTTATTATGTCCTCATTGGTTTCAAATTTCTCCTTCCCCCCTCCCCCTTTCTCTCTTTCTTGTGTTTTTGTTCATTGACACTATTAGAATATCTGGGTTATGTTCAAAAGTATCCCCTAAAGGATTGTCTTGATATTTTACCCCATAAGAAATGTCTTGCAAAAATATTATCCATTCACATAATGAAAATATCTTGGACAAAATTTCCCTCCATATCTAACAAAATAAAGAAAGCTTATATTTTGATGATTATACAACAACAACATATCGAGTGGAATTCCACAAGTGGGGTTTGGAAGGATAGAATATGCACAGACCTTACCACTACCTCATAGAAGTAAAAAGATCCCCTCGTCTCAAAAACCCAAAAACAGAATAAAATAGATATGACAAAAAGGAAAGAAACGAAAAGGGAACAAAAAGGGACTAGTAACGAAAAACGCATGACAGTATGTAAATATGATAAAATAAACACATATACGACATATAATAACAACACATGATATAAAACACAACTACTCCTGCTACTCTACTATACCCCAAGGCCAGAAAACTACCTAACTTTATCAACCAATTAGCCTACTACTCTAATTTGCGACCTCTATTCCTTTCGATCTAAGGTCATGTCTTCGGTGAGATCAAGTTTCGCCATATCTTGTCTGATCACCTCCCCCAATACTTCTTCGGTCTACCTCTACCCCTCCGTGTAACTCCCAAAATCAACCTTTCGCACCTCCTAACAGGAGCATCGTTACTCCTTCTCTGTACATGTCCAAACCATCACAATCTAGCTTCCCCCATCTTATTAGCCACAGGGGTCACCTCTAGCTTCTATTGAATGGTCTCATTCCTAATCTTATCACTCCTGGTGTGACCACACATCCATCTCAACATCCTCATCTCTGTGACATGCATCTTCTAAACATGTCCATTTTTTATTGGCCAACACTCCACTCCATACAACAAAGATGATCTAACCACTATTCTGTAAAACTTACCATTGAGTTTAGGTGGCATCTTCTTGTCACATAATACTCTAGAGGCAAACATCTATTTAGTCCATACTGCCTCAATACGATGTGTGATATCATCGTCGATATCGCCACTACTCTGAATGATGGACCCCAGATACTTAAAGTTTTCCCTCTTGGGGATAGATTGAGTGGCAAGCCTCACATCAATGTTTGCTTTATCCCTCGCAACACTGAATTTGCACTCTAAGTATTCTGTTTTGGTCCTGCTCAGTTTGAATCTTTTGGACTCCAAGGCGTCCAAACCTCCAACCTATCATTAACTTTGGTCAGGGTCTCATCAATCAGTACTATGTCAACCTATGATTATATGGAACTAAAATATATATATATATATATATATATATATATATATATTATTTTTCTCTTTCATTTTTCCTCTCATTTCTCACTTTTTTCCTTATATTTTTTCCTTCATTTTTTGTTACGTATTTTTTCGCTATATTTTCTTGCTTTCTATTTTTTCCTTATTTTTGTTTTTTTCTTTTTTAATTACCAAACTATAAACAACATTTATTTTATACATTTTGTGTTTCCATAAAATATTTTTTAAATTAAAATGTCAAGGTTCAATATTTTTTTTCTTCATATTTATTATTTTAAATACATATGGTCTAAAATTTCACGAGACACTCTATAACTCCTACTTTAGAGGCAATACTTAGCATAAAAACTTTTAAAGAACAAGTTACGTCCTATAGGTAAGAGTTGACACGATTTTTTTGTGTTTTGACTTATAAGACACTCTATAATTCTTGTCTTAGAGGCAAAACATAGACGATAACTTTACAAATTCTACCTCATGGGCAAGACTTGACACTACTACATCGTCTATATGACTATAACTCTTGTCTCTTAGCCCAAGGACTTTCTAACAACAAGCTTAGTTCCAAGGACAAGGTTCTACACTATCATATTATCTCTTGATTTATTAAATGACCTATAACTCTTGCTTTAGAGGCAAGACTTAGACCAAGAATTTCACAACTTAAGCCCATAAGCAAGTCTTGACAACTACATTATGTCTTGATTTTTCATATATATAACTCTTGCCTCTTAGTGAAAGGACTTTAAAATAACAAATTAAACCCTGTGGGCAAGACTTAACATATCACATTGTGTTTTGATCTATAAGATACTCTATAACTATTGCCCTAGAGATAAGACTTATTAGTCCAAGGACTTTTAAATAATAAGTCAAACCTCCTGGGCAAGATGTGACACTGCCACATTACGTATTGCTTTATGAGACACTCTATAATTTTTGCCTTAAAGGCAAGAAATAGACCCAAAATTTCACAAGTTACGTCTCATGGGCAAGACTTGATACTATTAAATTGTGTCTTGATTTATCATACATTCTATAACTCTTACCTCTTAGCTCAAGGACTTCAAAACAACAAGTAAAATCTCATAGACATGACTTGATGATATTACATAGTGTTTTAATTTATAAAATACACTATGACTATTTCCCTAGATGTAAGACTGATTAGTCTCTTAAGACTTCCAAACAACAAGTTAAGCCCCATAGACAAGACTTAACACTATTACTATGTCTTGATTTATGAGATGCTCTATTACTCTTGCTTTAGAGGCAGGACATATACCAAGAACTTCAAAAGTTACACTCTACGGCAAGACTCGACACTATTACATTGAGTCTTGATTTATCATATATATAAATCTTACCTCTAGCTCAAAAACTTTGAAATAACAAGTTTAAGCTCCATAAGCAAAACTTGATAATACAACATTGTATTTCGTTATATGAGATATACTCTATAACTATTGTCCTAGAGGTAAGACTTGTTAGTCCAAAGATTTCCAAACAACAACTTAAGCCCATGAGCAAGACTTTGCACTATCACATTATATACTGATTTATAAGATGCTCTATAACTCTTGTCTTAGAGGCAAGACTTAGGCCAAGAACTTCACTCATGGACGAGACTTGACATTTCTACATTGTGTCTTGATTTATCTTATATATAGCTCTTTCCTCTTAACCCAAGGACTTCAAAATAACAAGTTAAGGACAATATCACTTTGTGTTTTGATTTATGAGATACATTATTATTATTGTCCTAGGGGTAAGACTTGTTAGTCGAAAGATTTCCAAACAACAAGCTAAGTCCCATAGACAAGACTTGATATTATCACATTACGCATTGATTTATATGATGATCTATTACTCTTGCCTTAGAGGCAAGTCTTATCCCAAAGGGTTCAAAGAACAAGTTGCATGCATAGGCAATGTTTTACATCATTTTTACTAAGTCTAACTTAAGGGGAACACAATAATTTTTGCCTTAAAGGCAGAATAGAGCTCAGGGGTTGAAAAAATTATATATGCCTAACTTATGAGATGTTCTATAACTTTTGTTTAAGAGGCAAGACTTAGACTAAAAACTAAAGAAGTTGATACTACCACATTGTGTCTTGATTTATGATATGCTCTATCATTGGCCTTGGAGGCAAGACTTAGCCTCCAATACTTTCAAATAATAAGTTGCACCTCGTGACAATAATTTTCACTAAGTCTAACTTATGACTAACACAATATGTTTTATCTTAAAACAAAATTTAACTCGAAGATGTAATAGAATGACAAAAAGATTTAAACAAAACAGTAACAAACAAAAAAAAAGAATAAATATTAAATAAAAAAATAAAAAAGAGAAAAAAATATACAAGTTGAGAAAAAAATGAAAAAGAAAAAAGAATTAAAAAGCGAAAACAAAAAATAAGTAAAAAATAAAGAAAGGGAAAAAAATAGAAGTTTCAAAAAATAAAAAAAGGAAAAGAAAAAACACAAAGAAATAAAAGAGAAGAGAAAAAGTAATAAATAAAAGAAAAATAAAGAAAGAGAAGAATAAAAAAAAAATTGAGAGGCAATTGAATGCAATTTTTTTTTAAAAAAATATTTAAGGTGTAGAAGGGCAAAAATATACTTTGATTCAACTTAAAATAAAAAGAAAGACTCTTATGAAGGGCAAAAAATAAAGACCATTGCATTTGAAGGGCACCCTGTGTAATTTCCTCTGAATATTTACCGAGAAGCAAACTTCTCCACATCATTTTCTTCTTCTTGTCTTATCTCTTTTAATTCTTTTTTTTCTTCCCTTTCTTTTTTCTTTTTTGACAAGAATTTTGTGTTACGTTCACCCCGTCATTATTATCGGCGATTGATTTTTATCATGAAAAATTTATTAGACTATCAATTTAAAATAACACCAAAGAAAATATGACTTTCATTAAAAAAAAAGATGTTGTAGGTCAAATCATTACCTCTTTGCCTAAACTCCCTAAAAAAAAATTTTTTTACGAAGATTAGAAAAATCAATCTTTAAGGAAGGGAGATGGTGTAGTTAAGTTTGTTTAATAGAAATGAGATTCAAGTTTTGAAGGTGTTAGATAATTTCGGGACAATTGATATATTTTGTTGTGAAAAAAATATACTAATTATTTAAGAAACTTTAATATAACTAATAATATATTAAATAATGTAAAAAAGTTAATTAATCAAAGAGAGTTTTTAATTAAAAAGAAAGAAAAAAAAGTAGAACTAAAATCAGTGAAATTTTGACGGGGTGTTGATTACCAAATGTTGATATGGCATAAAAGTGGTGCACATGCATAATACCATCAATAACGAGATTGACTCTTTACTTTTAAGGGCATATTAATTTTACTAAAAATAAGATTAAGAAAGGGGGGGGGGGATGGGGTATAAAGTGTTGAACTAAGTTCTGTTGACAACTTCAATGGGGATTTTATGAATTTTCTCTATATAAAAACGAATAGATATATCAATATGTAATTGAAATTTGAACAATTGTGTTTCGACGTTCTTTTATCTTTTGTTAATTTTTTAAAATAAAGCATGTTATGACTTCATGATCACATGGTAGCAACTTTATAAGTTACTCCTTAAAATTGCTGTCATGTGATGAGGGGTCATGGATTTAAGCCTTGAAAATAACCCCTGACATAAATGTAAGGTAAGACTATGTATAATAGATTCTTGTGATCACGCCCTTCCCCTGGACCTTGCGCGTAATAGGAGTTTTAGTGCACCTAGCTTGTCCTTTTACGAAGGAGAGCCTTAGCGTAATTGGTAAAGTTGTTGACATCTGTTCCGGAGGTTACATGTTTAAGCTTTGAAAACAACCTCCGATAGAAATGCAAGATGAAACTACGAACAACAGACGCTTGTGGTTGAGTCTTTCCCCAAACTTGCGTATTGCAACAGTTTTGGTGGATACTATATATTTTTAAACACTTATCGTACATTTATATTGTGTACATAATTAAATACAAATATAAATTTATTATAATTTTGTTATATATTATTATTAAAATAATTTTTTATAATTAAAATAAATAATTATTTTTTTAAAAGTAATGCTTAACTAATTTTCCGTCCTTCTATGCCATAATTTTTTTTGTTTACCGACCGACAATCATTTGACAGTCAGGGCAGGGGTAACTTAGATAAGTCGTCACGCTGAAAAATGGACCCATCAACTACGACCTGTTTCTTTATTGAGAAATGCCATGGCTGTAGGAGTACTTTTTCAGGAACGCAAGATTCATCACCATCATTGTTGATCAAATTTGTCAACTCCCTCTGCCTGTCAGGGTTGGATTTAATTCCGAAGATAAAATTTGATATCTCGGCGTACAAAAAGGAATAATGAAGTTCATTGTTTGATCCGCTTAGCTTCTGGATTTCCAGGTGAATTTTCCCTTGAAATATTTTTATATTATCATCTTCAGCCCATCTCTTTTCCTATTTAATCAATTATGCCTGTTTACAGTTCCTAGCATCAGGGATCTGATTGTCTTCTGCTGTGATGCTTCTGCTCCTCTGTGGTCGACCAAAGTTGAAAAATACTACTCACTTCACTCTGAACAATCTTTGACGGTCTTCCTCATCTCTTCCATCCATGGGCGAGTGGGTAATTGGAGCCGTTATCAACTTGATTGGAAGCATTGCCATTAACTTTGGAACCAACCTCCTGAAATTAGGTCATGATGAGGTATTTTCTAATCTTTATTTTGATGTTCCACATTACAGAACTACCTGTCCTGTGCTTTGATTTGTTTTCCCTTTACACCTCTATTTCTCCATAATTTAACAAAGTTTAGGCAAATGAATAATTGCTTAACTCAGAAAGAGAAAATTGATTAGGTCAAAGTCTAATTCTGGTGAAGTATAGTTTCAATGTCCACGCTATATATATTTATATATATATATATATGTATGTATGTATGTATGTATATTCTTTTTCTTACTTAATACAACTAACTTGTTTGTTAGTACACTTCCATTCCCATTACACCTGTCTATTTATGGGCTTCTCTTTTTGTTGCAAACACTGATTGGACGTAAGAAGAAGTATTCATGATGTATCAATGTTGAATTTAATGTGACATTATCTACTTAGGCATTAGTTTTCATTTCTCTACAAACTTCGATGAGGGAGATGGACAACGGGTTCTTTTTGGCTTACTAAATCTATCCAACAATCTTAAATGCAAGTCTTAAAGCAGAAAATACTGACTCAATACTGTTGGACTAATGATGGAATTGTGATAAACTTTGGTTATGCGGGATGATAACATGGCTGCATATGAAGTGACTCATACTTCTGATTTTAAGAGATAACAATATGGTTGGATGGAGGATGTGTTGAAGTTGATCAATGTTTTTCCATGAGTAATATTACACAATATGAAGCAAGATTATTTAGGGGTGGTAAGTGTGTCCAATAATAGAGGGGGACATGAAGTAAGAAGAGCGGAACATGAGGATGTATAAAGTATGACAGTCTATCAGAGTTCATTGAGGACATAAAATTAGTAGACTTGGATCTGAAAGGGGGAAAGTATACATGTAAGATGGGTGATAGACATGAAAGTGCCGCAAGACTGGATAGAATTCTCATCTCATATGAAATGGATGACAGATTTAGACACATCAAAGTCTATAATACAAAGAATAGCTTCAGATCATACTTCCATTATGCTATAGAGTGGAGAATGGGGGGAAGAAAATCAAAATCTATCTTCAAGTTTGAGAATTGGTGGTGGCTGCAGTGAGAAGGCTTCAAGGACAGGTTAAAGGACTGTTGGGACTCATTCAAGTGTGAGGGCAATATTGACTTTATTCTAATGGCAAAACTGAGAGCTCTAAAAAATTTAACTAAAGGAATTGAGTAAGACAAGACAGGGATTTTAGGGACTCGGAAACAAAATGTCTTGGCACAACTAGATGCAATATATAAGATACAGGAGAGCGAAGCTTTACAATAGGAGGATGCTGCCTCCAGATTATCTCTCACAATGGAATTTGAAGACATAGCAAGGATGGGGGAGATAGTTTGGAGACAGAGATCCAGAGCAACATGGCTAAAAGAAAGGACAGGAACACAAGCTTTTTCCACAAAATTGCAAAATGTCTAGGAGATACAATACCATTGATAAGTTGAAGGTGAGTGAGGTAATGGTGGAGGATTCAAGAGAGGTGAAGAAAGAGATAGTCTCAGACTTTGAGAGACTATACACAAAACAGAGGAATGGAGACCACATCTACAAATTGAAAATTGTCCCAAAATTAGTGATAACTTTGAATCCAGGAGATTTTGGATAACATTAAAGCTTGTGCATGGGACAAGGCAATTTGATCTGGTGGATACTCTATGGAGTTCTTAAGCAGTGTTGGGAAATTATCAGAATGGAGCTTGTAGCAGCAGGTCAAAATTTTCATGAGAAGCACTTTTTAGAAAAAGAAGTATGAAAGCTACCTTTGTAGCATTGATTCCAAAGAAAGCAGAGGCAGAAGAGCTAAATGATTACAAACCCATAAGCTTAATTGAGGCAGTTTACGAGATCATAGCCAAGCTTCTGACAGAAAGGCTGAAGAAGGTAATTTATGGTTTGGTTGATAGATAACAACCGAACTTTCATCAAAGGAAGACAAATAATGGATGTAGTGCTAATTGCAGATGAATGTGTGGCCTCTATAGAGGGTAGTAAGAAGCCAAGAATTTGTTGCAAGTTGGATAGAACGCTTATGACCATCTGAATTGGAAGTTCCTATTAGAGCTACTGGAGAAGATAGGGTTTGGTCCTAGTTGAATCTAATGGATATCACAATGTATAAGCACAATGAGATATTCCGTATTAATTAATATGGAACTAAATGGGGTATTCCCATCTCAGAGAGGTCTGAGAAGGGCGATCCCTTGTTTCCATTTCTTTTCATATTAGCTATGGAAGGAATGAGCAACCTACTGAATAAGGCAAAGGGGAAAGGATGGATCAGAGATTTCCAGATAAGAGAGGCAAATAATTTGGAGGTAATACACCTTTAAGTATGCAAATGATACCTTGATATTCGATGAAGCAGTGGAGGAACAAGTCCTATTTATTAGGGTTATCTTCATCACTTGTGGAGCAGTTTCTAGGTTGCACATAAACTGGGGAGAAGTTTCATATATCACATCAACACCATTGATCAAGCAGACGAGGGGTATGGTGGGAGAGATGCCAACAACTTACCTTGGAATGCCTTTGGGAACTAAAAGTAAATCAATGGGGATTTGGAATGTGGATAAATGCACAAGGAGATTAACAAATTGAAAGAGACAATACGTATCTTGGGGTGGTAGATTGACACTAATTAATAGTGTTTAGAAACTTGACCTTCTTGTTTGCTGTCTATGTTTTCAATACTTGCCAGTGTAAGTAAAAGAATGGATGCACTGAGAAGGAACTTCTTTTGGCGGGGAAAAGAAGACAAGAAGAAGTATCCCTAGCCAAATGGGAGGAGTTACTAGTAGACAGATGGCAGGGGTCTAAGTATCAGAATCATGAAGAAGCAGAACCAGAGTTTGATGATGAAATGGTTGTGGAAGTTTGCTGCTGATAATATAATGTTGTGGAAAGAGGCCATTGTTGCAATCGATGGAATGGAAGGTAACTGGATGACTAAGACTGAAAGAATACCCTATGGGCGTTCATTCTAGTGAGCTATCAGGAATTTATGGCCAATGTTGCAGATCAGAACAAAGGTGAAGGTTGGGAATGAACAGAGAACATCCTTTTGGCATGACAAATGGGCAGGGCAAGGAACTGTGAAACACCACCATCCAGAACTCTTCACATTAAGCCAACAACAAGAAGCCTCATTTGCCATGATCTGTACTGGTCGGCATTGGAATTTATTCCTGAGGAGACATCTGAATGACTGGGAGATGGGAAGAGTTGCAGAACTTTTCAATCCAGCAGCAGGTCTCAACAACCTCAGTGGTGAAGAGGACAGACAGGAATGGATCAAAGACAGGACTGGAAAATTCTGTCAACTCAGCATACAAGGAGCTGAATTCAACAATAAAAAGACTGGCCTTGGAAGATGATATGGAAGCTAATGATACTGTACAAAGCACACTGTTCCATCTGGCTTTTGGCCAAAAAGGCGGTCTTGACACAGAAAAACCTGAGCAAAAAGGGGCCATCAACTAGCTTCTAGGTGTTTTGTATATGGGGAGAAAAAATTGAGACAATCAGCTATCTCTTTTTGCATTGCAAATGGACGGATTAACTGTGGAGGATGTTTATATGCCTAAAAGGGATCAGATGGGCTAAAACTGGAAGCATAGCAGATGTTAAGATGTTGTAATCAGGGTGGTAATGTAACTAAGAAAGAGGAGAGATGGAAGATTGTCCGAACTTGTATTTGGTGGTCAGTCAAGTCCGAGAGGAACAAGAGGTGTTTTGAAGGAGTACAAAGCAGCTTGCAAAATCTTAAGATGAATTGCTTAGGCCTATTTTATTTTGTGTGTGCAAAAATTATTAGCTCAAACAGAAGACATGCTTGATGTTTTAGGCTTGTCGTAAGGATAGGTTGAACCACAAGATATAGTGTGTCAAGTAACTTGGAAAAACTGAGTGATTATCCATAAAAATCTCCTGTTGATGAACTATCTAAGAAGCCCTCAACAAATGATATGCTTGACATCAATTTACGGAGACATGCGGTTATCTCACAAGGAGGCATAGTTTGGAGTAGAAGTGTTCTCTTCTATGTGTTCAGTTGTTGGAATTAGTATAATCCTGCAAGAGCATCTGCATTTTGTTTTTCTCTGCCCCATGTTATGAGAGGTTTGTGTAATGATTTATTGTTATGGCAGTATTTTTATATTCTTTTGTTCTTTTCTTTATTTTCTTGTTATCATAGGTCACAGAGGCTCATCTTGTATTTTCTTTAGCAATTCTAATGATACATACAATATTTCAGAGGGAGAAGCACTCTGTGCTGGGTAATGAGGCAACAAATGTGAAGTCCACAATGAAGCCAATTATATACTTCCAAACATGGAGAGTTGGTAAGCATTGTTTTTGAGTTTGCCTCTTTACAAGTATTGATCCCTTTTTAGTGTATTGATGGTGTGATGTTTTACAGGTATTCTATTTTTTGCTATAGGAAATTGTCTCAATTTCATTTCATTTGGATATGCTGCTCAGGTCCGTACTTATTGGTTCTTGTCTAGTTTGTCTTCAGATTTAGTGGACTGTTTGGGCAAGGAAAGAAGGTAGATTAGGAGCAGTGTTATCAAAAGCACAAAGCACAAAGAAGCTCTAAGGTCTATTGGGGCTTTAAGCACCAAGCGCAAATAAAGGGCTTTTATGAAGAAAGGCGCAAATTGAGAAAAAAAATTAAAAATATAATGTTTAGTCCTAGATTAATAATTTTTTTAAAAAGGACGTCCAAGACTAATAATAATAAGCTTGAATACAAAAATATATGGAGAAAGAAATTTTTAAAATTATGATAAGTGAGATATCAACTGTTTAGTATCTGCCTCTTCCGGAGAGGCTAGGAAAAGTATGTGTTAGAGCCTTAATGACAACGTTGAAGCGTGAGGTGAAGCACTCACCGTGTTTTGTGCCTCATTTCAGGGCTTAAGCACGGTTTCGACAACATTGATCAGGGGAGAGGGAGAGGGGGAGGTTACAGCCAACTTGCCCAATGTTATGTTGATATGTAAAACAATTGGGTTAGTGCTGTATAAGGTTTAGGGTGTAATCTAACCAACCCTACTTTTTCCTTAATTCTTTTGCTTTCATTGAATCCCTTTCAGAAAAGGCCCAACATATGTAGAATAAGAGGCAAATCAAATTGAGTATTCTTGCTGCACTTCTTTTCATTTCCTTTTCTTTGTACTGTAAAAAGAAGTGTTGAGACAAGCTTGTGAGGTTGCGTGTCACTGACCATCTATCTGAGGAAGAAGCCTCATAGGTACTATTTGTTGAAAATAATTTTATGTTGAGTAAAAATGTTCTTTGATTTATTTATAAAAGCTGAAAAGGGTAAAAAAATGTCCTTTATGTGAATGCGACATACCCTGTATAATCCCATAAGTGGGGTTTTGGGAAGGGTGATATGTACGCATCCTTATTTCCTTCCTTAAGCAATGTGAAATGAACAAAAATACTCTCCTTTAACAGTTTGTTCTAAAACTGCCCCTGCTGTTAATAGTTTGGCCCCAAAAATGCTCCTATTGTTACTTAATTGAGTCAAAAATGTTCTTTTCCTAATAAACATATATTTTTTCTTTCTAGACACATTCTTTTC
The DNA here is from genome assembly GCA_029948455.1 of Solanum rostratum. Lineage (NCBI taxonomy): Eukaryota > Viridiplantae > Streptophyta > Magnoliopsida > Solanales > Solanaceae > Solanum > Solanum rostratum. Next base: position 160,442 of record CM057056.1, on the reverse strand, counting down.
CTGATAGAAATGATATTTTTGAATAACCTTTTTCTTGTTTCTTTTCTTTTAATACATTTCTAAGGGGAGAAGAAACCAATTGGGCTGGAGTTGATCAGAACAGAGTATTTAGAAAGTAGAAATATGGGAAGTTATTCACTTAATTCACTTCTGAGCAAACCCTATTTGCCTTAGATTTGAGATAAGATAATTCCAATTGAGTACAATGAACTATGAGTTGAAGTATCATCCCATGAGAGGTTAGTTCGATTAGAAAGTAAATATTAGGTTTATCCCGACTATTTGTTGGTCCAAGTGAAGTTTGATTCGAAAGTAAATATTAGGTTTATCCCAACTATTTGTTGGTCCAAGTAATCACTGAATATATACACGTTAACTAGACTAATTTATCTGCTAAAACAACTAAATAAGCAAACTGAAAAGGCAATCTAGGAACTAACCAACGAATAGGAGACCTACGATTATGAATACCCTTTACGCCTTTGTTAACCAGTTATGCCATTTCTTCCTAATTGTGATGGGTTTCAATCTTTTAGCCTTAAACACATAATTACTCTCGCTAATTTGCCAAATGTGTAAGTGCCTATTCCCATTTAGCTAGGAGGATCAGTCAAAATGCTTGAGTAACAAATCTGACTCTATGGCTACAAGGGATTATATGATATCATCCAATTCTCAATCACAAAATAACCTCATTAACTTAATTAATGAGTTAATCCATGCTATTCAATATGAACCAATGTTGAATTCCTGTCCCAACGCCCTATTTATTTAATCTATAATGAGCACCTTATTTGTTGATCAAACAATTTGAAACAATACAAAGCAAGATTGAACTAATGAACATTCATCCAAGAACAATGTAACTGAAAGAATCAAACCACATCAACGAAAGCATTATGGTTCATTACAATCCTAGCTAGGACGTTTAGTTTCAATTCATATCCAAGAACAGTGCAAAACATATGTAGATGAAAACTATTCATCAAAGGATTTTTCGTATCGAAAGAAAGCCCAAGAGTTATTCTCCATAAAAATGCTCAGATCTTAAGATAAGATGACTAGTTAAGGCTTGTCGTTAGTTGAGGTCACAATGGCCCTGATAAAAAAGGAAAAGAAAAAGAAACGGGAGCTGCAGTCACAATTTCCATTGCAGTTTGAAGGCTAGATCGAATCAATTTCAGCACTTCAATTTTGCAGTTAGTAGTTAAGATGCTGCAGCCGATGCACTACTTGGAACTCTTGTCTGCGTTTGCAGGCTCAGTTGGACATCCTTTTCACCTTGTTCTTCATGGTCTAATGTTTCCGTCTTGCTTTCTGATTACTTCTTTTCATCTATCTTTCTTCCCATGCATAAAAAACACAATCATGAGAGTTATCCTCAATAAGCATCATTGTTCCTTGATAGAGAATTGCCACAAACATTATGCAAAATATCACATTTATCAGGTGGTTCATACAGTTCAACACTATTTGTTTGTCATTCTTACTAATTTATGAAGTAAATCATGCATAACTTAATTTGTATTTTGAAATATAAATCTACATGCATCTTGATCAAAAAGATGAAATTACTTGATTAAATATAACTTTACATGCATATAAAAGATATCACCGGCTAGCAGTGGAAGCTCTTTGATTTTCTACCAGGACCGTAGAAGCTCTGATACCATATGAGAAATATTGGAGAAGAATATTATTGAATTGTTGTGTCTACATTATTACATCGAGGCCCTATTTATAGATACTATATTAGACTCTTTTTCCAACTAGGAATAAAATCCTTTTTCAAGTAGGATTCTATATGCTATTTCTATTCCTCTTTCTATTTTAAGTAGGATTGTATATATTATTCTTGTTCCTATTCCTATTCTAACAAAGATAAAGAAAAGAATAAAAAGAAATTGGTCTAAAAAGGAAAAAGGCTTCAGTTTCTATTTAATGGACATGCTTACGAGAAGTCTAATGGTTGGGCACAAGCATGTAGTCAGATGGATTACGAGGATGTAATCTGTTGGGTGTATGGCTGATTACAAGGATTGGGTGTACAAACTATCAAGACTAGTTTCCCGCTCCCATCTCTGATTTTTTCACTCTTCCAATGTATCACACATTGTGTTGGTTTGGTTGATATAGTTATTCTTCTTGTGCATCTCCTTAAATGATACATAATTTTTTGGTTTTTGCACAGTATCAGTGCATTAGCTGCAGTATTTACCTTTCTTGATGATGTGTATATTTGTTTTTTCCCTTGATCATACTGGTGTTTCCTCTTTGGCAGTCACTTCTAGCAGCTTTGGGATCTATACAATTTGTCTCGAACATAGCTTTTGCCTACTTTGTTTTGAACAAAACAGTGACAATCAAGTAAGATAGCGTTTAAACTACTTCTATTAAAATCAACAAGGATCTGAGTCTAGACTACCAGTTATTCAGAGAATTGATTGCTGATGTATGATAATACTTATCCTCATCATACAAGTCACAGTCTGATATATATCTTTTGCATTGCAGCGTACTGGTAGCCACTGCCTTTATTGTTCTTGGAAACATCTTCCTTGTAGCCTTTGGCAACCACCAGTCACCTGGTATGTGATGGAAGGTGAAGATTGTTGTTTTAGTTGCTTATATTTGTATAGAATATTTGGTGTCTTCCATAGAGTATCATATTTTGTATACCTCAAAAAATGAGTACCATATTTTGTGCATTCTATCAATTTTTGTGTACTACTTGTTATGGGAGTTGTTCCAATATAATTGTGAGAAATATTGGAGATGAATATTATTGAATTGTGTCTCTATATTATTCTACGTAGATTCTATTTATAGACATTATAATACAATCCTTTACCAAGTAGGATACTATTTACTATTTTTATTTCTACTACTATTCCTATTTCTTTCTATTCCTCTTATAAGTAGGTTTATATGTACCTATTCCTATTCTAAGACCTCCCCCCCCCCTCATGCTTTTTCATGCGAGTCATAGGTAGCTAGCATGTTGCAAATGTAATTAGTACGAGGACCGATGAGGGGCTTGGTGAGATATCTGCGAGTTGATCACCCAACTTCACAAAATTGATAGTCAATCTCAATGTGCTTAGTCTTCTTATGAATTATTGAATTTGATGCATGATGTCGATAAAACACAGAGTGATAATTCCTGAATTTTAGTGTTGAACTTCCTAACCAAGCTTGAGAAGACTGTTTCAGACGATAAAGTGACTTACACAATTGACATATAAGGCTGCCAAACTCCCCGTGAGCAAAAATCAGGTGGTTGCTTTCTGTAGACTTCTTCCCCGGGATCACCTGGGAGAAAAACATTCTTGCTTCTAACTAATTAAAGGGCCAATGGAGAACAACAACCATAAATAGAAAAAAGAGACATGCTATTTTAGCCACGGGAGAAAAAACATCACTTTGATCTAGCCCAAATATCTGATTATATCCTACATCACTGTAATCTAGCCCAAATATCTGTGTATATCCTTTTTTTTGCTTGGCAAGAGTAATCTAAAACAAAAAGAAAAGACTGTAGAAAAACTCAGATCTGTCGGAAACAATGCAATGGTCATTGGACAGTGCTCGAAGTCTAGTATAAAATATATGGATCGTCTCGAAGTCAAGAAATGAGTGGAGCTTAAATAAGAAAATCACCATAAAATTAGTTGGCATATGCTCATGCGACAGATTATTAGATTTGATTGCTGAAAGTGGTCACAATCTGAGAAATAAAATTATATGGGTAGGGTTGGTATGATAGCATGATCCTACTAAGAAAGAGAATTCTATGGATAGGATCGGATTGACGGCACAACCCTACTAAAATATAAAATTACATGGATAGGGTTGAAATGATGGCATGACCTATGCAAATTAGATTTGAGGAGTCACCCGAAAGATGCATGAAACTACGCAAATCTGAGTTACTCGGACTCGAGTGAGGGTGTCCGATACGGGTGCGGATCTAGAGGTCTGATTCTTCATGATCTAATTATTAAGATTCGGGGATATGGATCCATGTATGGATACGGGTGCAGGGATTCACCTAAAAATAATTAAAGTATCTGAAAATAGAGGGATAAAAGCTAAATTATGAAATATTATGTGGAGAACTTGAAGAAAATTCTGGAAGGAGATTAAAGAAAAAGGCTTGACATAGAAATTTCTATATAAAAGGTATTCCATTTTCTTCAATTTCACCTTAGCTTTTGTATTGATTACAAAAATCGTTAAAACCGTCCAAACTTTCCCCATCGATTTTGGTCAAAGTCCCTGAAATCGGTTGACCAAATCGGACACGGATCCCACACATACACCCACACCCATGTCATGTCGACATGGGTGCGGCACCAAAAGTGAAGAGTCTGAGCAACTTAGACGCGAATTAGATTTGAGGTGTCACCAGAAAGACACATGATGCTGTGCAACTCAGACATAAGAAAATAGTTTCAAAAAATTCACGGTACTACCCAAGTTGAATATGAGAAGTAGTCCGGAGAGATGGTTGATATTATGCTAATCGAACACGAGAAAGTAGTAACTGGAAAGATGGCATGGTGCTACACATATTAAATATGAAAAAGTAGTCACCAGAAAGATGGCATGGTGCTACACAAATTATGCATATAAAAGTAGTCACCAAAAGATGGCATGGTGGTACACAAACACTGGCATTATATGGGGTTGACACAAATACTAGAAAGTCACAGGAAATTGACGCACAGTAAAATATCTGATTGAGTTTTCTTCCCTTGAGTATGAGATTCATACATATATGGTTGACCCTACTTTTGTTAACATAATCATTGGCCAGATGGGCAGCATATATGGGTCATAGCCGCCCGTCGGCAACAAAAGTTTTTTTTGATTTCTTACCAAGATCGTAAAAGCTCTGATATCATGTGAGAAACATTAGAGAAGAATATTATTGAATTGTGTCTCTACATTATACGGAGACCCTATTTACAGACACTACCATACAATCCTTTACCAAGTAGGTTTCTATTTACTATTTCTATTCCTACTACTATTCCTATTCTTATTCCTCATCTAAATAGGATTATATATACCTATTCCTATTCTAACAATAAATAAAATTAGTTACCTTAAAAAAATATTTCACACCATGAAAATCTGTTATAAGAGTGATATGTGGTCGACTCCCTACTTGATACTTCTAAGTTGACCTCGTACTATGACAGTGCCCTGTATATATATTGCTACCTGCACTTCAGGTTTTACTTTTTGGAAAAAACTTGCAACCCAGGTTATTTGCTTCTGAGACTGTTCAGACCATTTTAGCATATACTTTTTTGACAAAGGTAACAAATTTGTATATAAATCATCAGCACTAAAGGCTGGAAACCAGATTTACATCATAAGCTATCAACAGATGTAGCCTCAAAACAGCTCACAAAGAAAAAACTAATTTCTGCTTCTTACAGATAACGTAAGATATCTACTATAGCTATAGGATCATTAACATATTTGGAACTGCACCAATAACAAAAAGTGATAATACAATTCATTTTCACCCTATGTAAAGGAAACAAGTGTTCTCAAAACATCTCAAATTCCTCTCCTTCCAAATTGTCCACCAAATTACTACTGGACAATTCTCCATCTGATCTTGTTTGCATAGCCATTGCCTTCATAATTCCAGCTCACTATAGCCTGTTCTGCTTTGCCTGGCATAGTCCAGAGTATGCCTCTGAGACTGGTGAATAGGTTCCACATTTGCCTAGTCACCTTATAGTGAAAGAACAGATGGTTGATTGTCCTGTTGCTCACAAAAAGAACATCTTGGGCACATGTGTATCCCTCTCTTCATTAGGTTCTTCTGTGTAAGTGCAGCTTCTGTTACTACCAACCAAGTGAATACCACCACCTTGTAAGGAATTTTTACTTTCCAGATGAGCTTCCAAGGCAAAAAACTAAGCCGACTTTCCATCTGTATCATATTCTTGTAAGCTGAGCTGACAGTGAATACTTCACTGTCAGATGTCCACCTTAGAGTGTCCACTCCTGCTTTCAATCCTCCAAAATGATGTATAGTTCCATAGAACTCAGCTAACCTATCTATCTCCCCAATCATTCATCATCCTTCTAAAGGTCAAATTCCACCCATTGTTGTTCCAAACTTTCTGAATAGTGGCCTATTGTTGCTGATTCAGCTAATAGATGCCTGGAAAAAGTTGTTTGAGACGGCCATTTCCTAGCCAGTCATCATCCCAATATAGGACCTTTCTGTCATCATTTACATTGAAACTAGTTTTTCCAAGGAAGCTTACCCACAGAAGTCTGATAGATATCCAAAGACTAATCCCATAAGCTGCTGTTACTTCCTTAGTTGTCCAATTATTCAAGATTTCATATTTCGCTTGGATTACTCTGTCACATAAGGTCTGTTCCTCTCTAGTGAACCTCCAGAGCCATTTCATCATTAGACTTCTATTATGTTTTCTCAAGTTTTTAATGCCTAACCACCTTGCTTCTTTTAGAGTAGTACAGTCTTCCATTTTTCCAGATTGTAGCCCTTGCTTTCCTTCTCTCCATTCCACAAAAAGTTCCTCCTTAAAGCATCAATTCTACCTTCAAACGGAGCTGAAAGAGGGAAAACCGACATCAGATAAGTTGGTAAGGCATCTAACACTGAGTTGATTAAAACCAGTCTTCCCCCTCCAGACAGGTATTGTGCTTTCCATATTGACAATCTTCTTTCACATCTCTCTATCACACCACTCCAGAATTCACTGGATTTGCTATTTGCTCCCAGAGGCATCCCCAAATAGGTTGTGGGCAATTGACCTACTTCTCCTCCCAAGATTCTTGTCAGGCTTAGCATTCCATCTATCTCATTAACTGGAAAAATGTGGCTTTTCCTCCAATTAATGTTTAGTCCCGAAGTTGCTTAAAAAAGAACCAGAATTACCCTCAAAATCTTTAGTTGGCTTTCTTCTGCATCACAAAAAATGAGGGTATCATCTACATATTGTAGGTGTGTGACTTCCAGCCTCTAGGTCCCAACCTTTGCTACATTAAAACCCCTTATCCATCCTCTTGTAGTTGCAGTTTTTAGCATGTAGGTGAGTCCCTCCATCACTTGAATGAATAAGAAAGGTGAAAGGGGATCACCTTGTCTCAAACCTCTGGTTGATGGAAAGAAGCCCTCAGGCGATCCATTTATCAAAACGGAGAATCTGACAGTGCTGACACAATTTTGACCTCTTTCGGGACTGTTCCACCGTTCCCTTTTATCTTCAATCTTGCCCATTTTAAGTGGTTTTTTAGTATATTCTCCTCCTCTGTTTCCAGCCAGCCTTTACACTGATCTTCGATGGCTTTGAAGATCTTTTCCGTTCAAAGATGCTGTGGAAGCCCTATTGCCCTTATCCATGTCGAATTTCCCCGCTTTGTGTAGCACCCAACATATGGCGACCACCACTGCAAGAGAACCTTTGACTACTTCCAGGTCCAAGTACTATATATGATGTGCTCCGCCATGTTTCTGTTTGGAAATTCGAAAAGGAAAGAGTGTCCCTCCATTTCGTAAACATTCACCCCAAAGGACTTTTTCCAAGTATTGACAACCCATTTCCGAAGATCTGAGAGAGTGGGCTTTTCCTTTAGCTTTGAGTTGAAGCTTCCAATGATACATCTGGAGAGAAGACCTTTCTCCTGCTCCATATTTCCATTCGTGATGGATATGGCTGCTTTGTTGCGATGTATGGCAGATTCCAAAACCTCTTTAGATTGCCACTTGCTGGTTTGTACCGCCTCAGCATATAAAATTTTTGGGTCTGTCATTCTAGATCTTTCTGTAATAAATGGATTTTTAGCATTTTTAAAGAAGTTTGCTATCTTTAATGCTACATCCTCCCATCCCTTATATAATGCAAATTCTGGCAAAATGATAACTATCTATTCCCCCATGCACCGCAACAATGCTAATAAATCTGCCGAAACTGTTATGCTTTCTAGCACAAAAATAATTTGCAAACTGCTTGTTTAGTTTCCATCTTCTTGTATGTGTTCCATTGTTCCTTGAAGCTTCACGCAGCGCGAACACGATCCATTCCATAGTCTTCTTGTTGAAAGTGGTTCTGCGCATCAAGTTTCGACTTCTTTCCACCCATTCGAACCAACTGTCTGATCTTGCTGTGAGCTTAGTGATGTCGTATGACTTAAAACCAATTGCAAAATAGATTCTGTTCTCCCCCATGGCATCGGAAACTTAGAGAGACCGATGGAAAAGTTTAGTGATTTTTACCTTGGGAAAAGTGCCAGAGAGAAAAGTAAACTTTTAATTAGCAAAATTGTGTAGTATCCTAGAGGATGGTGGACCTTGTAAAGGTTATTGATTTATGCAAGAACAACTTGTTACTATTGTATTTTTCAAGCCTGTTTTGAACTATCGGAAACGCCTCTCTACACCACAAAGGTAGGGTTAAGATCTGCATACACCCCACACTCCCTAGACCCCACTTGTAGGATTGTACTGGGTTGTTGTATCAATGACTTGTAAGACCTAAAGGGGCTGAATTGAGAAGGAGAAAGTTGCAGGAAAGGGTTCTACATAGTATTCTCGACATCTGTAGGCTGCATACTATGTTTATAAGTTGCCAATAAGGTTAAACTAGTTACCTTATCCAAAAAAAAAAAAATTCGCCAATAAGGTTGCATGCTACTAGATCATTGCTTGAGCATTTGATCTTTTCCTGATTATGTTGTACCTCAATGTGTCTCTTCCCTGCTCAGTGATCTTCATACTTGAATTAGTTCTGGGTACTTGGTCCTTATGCATGCTGCCAGCTTAAGTTGAAAATTTACCTACATTTCATGCAACCTCAGTAACAAGCCTTAATGAGTGATAAGGATATGATTTGAAATCTTTTTGATGTCATGATCTAGCTGTTATAGTTCTTGGTGAAGCGATAATTATCTTCTCTAATGATTAAGGAAGAACGAGATGATTTTGATGTAATATTTGTTAGGGCCTCCGTCACTTTGCTTGCCATGATACTCTTATAATCAGCTTATAGTTAAGAAGATAGAGTTAATGTCAAATAGGTTATTTATTGAATAGTGCTGACTTATTTTTACTGCGTTACCCATAATTCTATTGTTGTTCTTTATCTCCTTTTTTTCTTGCTAAGAAATTGGAATTTCTGGGTATTACTCTTGGAGCATGAGGCAAGGATTGTTCGAACCATTCAGAGAGCCGATTCCTCACTTAAAAAATGGGGATACTAAAATTATATATTTTCCAACAAAGAGAAATGTGTCATTCTTTTTGGTACAAACTAACAATGCATTTAGACAAGCATATGCTCTGCTTTCTAATAATATATGATTGTATATGCTTTCATTTTTCCCTAATCGAACCAAACAACATAGAAAAGAAGAAAGATTGTTACATGCTTCCAACAGATTATAATTTATCATCCTCCTTTCTTTGTAGTTTACACACCAGAGCAGTTGGCCGAGAAGTACAGCAACATTACGTTTCTTCTATACTGTCTCACGTTGGTCTTAGTTGTTGCTCTACATCATTCAATATACAAGTAAGTCACGATGGCACAGTCAATAATCTCTGTACCTTTTTTGGTGTCAAGTAATGGTATTGTATATTGCTCGGATTCTTCAAAAATACCATCAGGTGTGCGTTGGATCCTTCAAATCTATGCATTTTTGCATGATATGACATGGGTGCGGGAACAATTTCGGAGGTTCCGAGCAACATACGTAGTATTCTATATAAATAACATGTCATATACTTCAAAAAAAAGAAAAAATATAACATGTCAAATACTGTCACCTATTAGAACATAGTCTTCTAGAGGTAATGAACTTGGGATATATACCTTCAAAGCAAATTTCAAAAATTCAACACCTTTAACCCTACTTATTGACCAAACAAGTTATTGATGGCTATAACCAGGTGAAAATAAAAATTCTTGCTATGAGCTGCCGCGCTTGCTCCTTGTGATGTCTTCCCTGCCTTCCGCTCCAGTTATGGGCATAAACTTTCCTTTGTTCCCCAGGCATGCTTATCCATGCCACAACTAAAGTGACTATGCTAAGAATTGCTATGTGTCCTGCCTATTCTTCATGGCTATGATATTAATCAAATATCAACCTAGGTGGGACAAGTTCTACTTTTGTTAGTCAGGCTCACCAGAGATTGTCATCTTAGTTGTCGAATATGTTCAATGGAGTTAAGTGCCAGGAAACTAGATTGAATAGTCAAAGTGGATGGTCTTAGCTGAATACCTTCAGGGGCTAAGATTTAATACTCTACATTTTGATTAACTGTGAGAAGATTGTCTTGCCTTTTATAGTTGTTTCTATGTATAGGAAGCTATGGTTCACTGCGAATCATTTGGTCTCATTCTTAAATTTCACAACCAATTAAACTACAACCGTAAAACGAGCAGAGGGAGTACAGTCAGCAGGAATTACAGGCGCCATTGTATTTGGAGGCATGTATACTGGCAGACGCAGGATCCAGGATCCAGGATTTGCAGATGACGGGGGCACCACCAAGGGCACATGCAAATTTGTTAAAGCATGTCATGCAGTACTGCTTCGTGTGAATTTTTTATAACACATAGAGAACTGTAGAACAAAGCAAATTCATGAAAGGGTTTTTCAAAATGTTCTCTGACACAAGTCCTGAGGTAAGTTTCAAACCCCATCTCTCTGACACTCTCTCTCCTCCAAACTTAACGTAGGTCATTGGAATCTCAATTCCAATCTGACTTTCTGAGTTTCTATCTCTTCTAAACCCTCTCAGATCTTCCCCAACCCTCTTATAGTTCCTCTCTCCTCCAACATTCTCACTGGCCATTGGGAACCCTTTTCTGACCAGACTCCATCTATTTTCTCCTTCAGGCCTCTCCAGAGTCTTCTCTCTCCTTGAAATCTACCCAGATCCCTTTTCTTACCATATGCAACCTCTGGTATCATCCAACATACCTTGTCGATCCCTTCTTCTCCATTGTGAGGGAGAATATTTTTTTTCATCAGTGGGGAGAAATCTTTTGAGCTAAAAAACATAGGAGATATACCCAGTTCAAATGGTATTCTTTAATAGAAAGGGGCAGGAGATTTACCAGCAACATTAATATGGATGTTCATAACCTAAAATTGATGTGCAAGGCCCTTATACAAGCTTCAAAAGGCTCTGTTCGCCTATACAGGAGGTGGGGAAGAAAACAACAAATGATCTTTTCAGAGTTCATCAAAATTTCAACGTATATGGCAGATCATTTGCATTGCAGTCTTCGCATGGATCACCCAGAGCGGCAGTGATCATCCCAGAGATCAACTTTAACAGTGGGTGGGTAGATATTGCTGAGAAAATCTTTTGATTTCTGGGGAAAGAAAGCATTAAAGGGCCACCACCTCCAATGCCCCCACTGACAAAATCATACCATGTAGTTTCCAACATTGAGAGCTGGCCAGAAATCAGTCAGTCAGCAAACTCAGGTGCTGAGTTTGAAAAACACCCTCAACACAGAAGCTTAGTTGGCACCTTCAAGGATCCATTCCATCACAGTCCCAACCGGGAGACAATCCCAAAATGGTTCGTTACTAGATGAACAGTCACTGCTGGCATCCAAGTTACACCTTTGGATCACAATCATTTCCTTTTCGAACTTCCCTCTCAGGAAGAGGCTGTCAGAGTTAAGGCAAGAGACTGCTTTTGGAATGGAAGATACCTTTCTCTATCTTGGTGGACACCAAGTGTTAATTCATCTAAATCAGGAAGCTGTCTGGAGAACATTTGGCTGAAAGTTTTTGGTATCCCGTTGAATTCTTGGTCGTTGGGAACATTCAAACTCACAGGAGATCAATGTGATGTATTCATCTGAGTTGACGAGGATATGAAGAACAGAACCCATGTTCTCTGGGCTTGTATTTGTGTCAAAAACTCCAACAAGAAGATCCTGATGAATTTGAATTTCGAATTAGCAGGCTGGATATTTGATTTGGGGATAATCTCAGAGATCCGGTCTCCTCCTCCACCCTCTGGAATTTCGACTGCTTGTGATGAGGTTGTAAAGCAGATGGGCCCACAATCTTGACCTGACCCACATTCTAATGATCATAAAATGCAGAATGCTATTCACGAGAAGGTACATGCTAAGAAAGAAAGGGGTTCGAGGGATTTAGTTCCTAACAGGCTAGCGCAAAACTATTCAAAAACTCTGGACAGATGGAAACTATACTAAGGGAAAACCTCTTTAGTCTTGAATAGCAGGTACTACTCTAAAGGCCTATCAAAATGCAAATGCCACAAGCAGCCCAGCAAACCTCAATTTTGGATAGCCTCTGCTTCCAGTTTTGATCTATGCAGCCTCAAACCATCATCATATCACAATGCTGCATCTTTTGACTCTTCTGCATTGGAATTTCAAGCTTCCAACCTTAGGAATTGGATGCACAAGGAGGAGACGCTTTCCCAGCTAGAGGCAGATGATGAAGCAGAACATGCCATGGATTCATATATTCCCAAATCTATTCATCTCTTGGACTTTCCACCATCAGATTCTGGCCTATCTTCTCATTCTTTCAACAGTTTCCTTCCTTTACCATGGCACAGTGATCTTCAAAAGCAAACTGTTGACACCCCTGCAGTGGTGGAAACCTCAGAGTGGTCTAAGTTGACAATGATGAAAGCTTGCAAGGTGTTGGGAGTGAATGTATTAGGTTTTGAACATGAAATACTGGATATTATTCTTAGGATGGAGGAAAGAAAGAAAGCACAGCTCCTTGATCAGAAAAGGAAATCAAGGGAGTTAAAGAAAGGGAAAAGCAAAGCAATTACTGAAGTTAAAAAGCTGGACTGGGGACTCCAAGAAGGAAGTGGGAAGAAGGAAAGGGGAAGTTCACACAAGGCTTATTAGTTGGAATGTGCAGGGGTTCGATGATAAGAATAAGAGTAGTACTTTGAAATCTCTTATTCACAGTGGGGAGTCTTATTCACAAAAGGGGAGTGGATATTATTTGTCTCCAGGAAACAAAAATTGAGGAGTGGAATTCTTCTCTAATCAGTCAACTTCGAGGGAAGAGATGGATTTCCTGGGCAGAACTCAAAGCTATTGGCACCAAAGGTGGAATCTTAATGATGTGGGACAGGAGTTGGAATTATGTTGACTTTGAATCCAAGATTTTTTCCCTTTCTTGCAGGTTCGAAAGTCTAACTCAGGACTTCAAATAGGTATTCTCTGGTGTCTGTGGGCTGCACACTAATCTGGAAGGAGAGGATCTTTGGCTGGAATTAGCATCGGTTAGGGAGCTCAATTCACCTGGTCGCGGGGGGTGGGGGGTGGGGGGAGCCTTTCGAAGCCTCAAGATTGACAGATTTCTCATCTCACCTGAGTGGGATGAAACTTTTAATGCCATCAAACAGTACTCATTGCCTAGAGTGCTCTCAGATCACAACCCTATTATTTTGGTGAGTGGGGAGTGGGAAGCTTCACCTTCTTATGTCAAGTTTGAAAATATGTGGCTGCAATCAGAGGGCTTTATTGATATGTAAGATCCAACTCTTACATTGTTTTTGGCGCTCCAGATTTTGTGCTCATCCGGAAACTTAGAAATCTCAATAAGGATATAGCTAGATGGAATAAAGAGGTGTATGAAAGGAACAAAGCTATATTGGAATTGGGGAAGTTGGATCTGGCTGCTGATCTTAGAGCTCTAACAACAGAGGAGAAAGTGCAGTCACTAAACTTAAAATTACAACTTTAGCAGATTGCTATTGCGGAAGAAATTTCATAGAGACAAAAATCAAGATGCTTATGGTTAAAAAAAAAGGGGACCAGATACTAACTTCTTCCAAAGATGGCAAATTCATACAGGAAGGGTAATTGCATTGGCAGACTAAGATAGGGGATGAACTAATTGAAGATAAGGTAAAGATCAAGGATGGCATTTTGGAATATTATCAACAAGTGTACAAAGAGAAAGAAACTTGGAGATTCTCAGTTGTTCTCAAGGATCATTACACACTTAGCACACAAGAAAAGGAGGAGCTTGACCTTCCTTTTTTGAAATTAGAAATCTCAGCAGCTCTCATGTCTTGTGCATCAGACAAAGCCGTGGGTCCTGGTGGCGACACCATGGCTTTTTATCAGAACTCGTGGAATTTATCAAATCAGATTTGTTATCTTTCAATTTCTTCCATCAGGATTGCCAGATGATAGGATCCTGTAATGCTTCATTTGCTCTTATTCCTAAGAAGAGAGGTGCTGTGGAACTCTGAGACTTTAGGCCTACTAGCCTTATAAGCAATGTATACAAATTGTTGGTAAATGTTCTGGCTGAGAGGTTAAAAAAGGTGGTGGCTGCTCTAGTATCAGGGCAACAGAGTGCTTTTTTGAAGAATAGGCAGATCACAGATGGTTCTATGATTGCCAGTGAGGTGTTAGACTGGAGAATCGAAAGTGGAGATTCAAGCTGGGGAAGCTGGGAAATGAAGGGTGGTGAGTCTTCATCGCAGATGCTTCAAAAGAACTAAAGCTCTTTTGGAACTGGGGAAGCTGGATCAATCAGCTGAACTCAGAACCCTTTCAACACAGGAGAAAGCACAGTCGTTGAATCTGAAACTGCAGCTTCAAAATATTGCAACAGATGAAGAGATCTCATGGAGGCAAAACTCTAGATGCCTATGGCTTAAAGTGGGGGACAAGAACACAAAGCTCTTTCAAAGAATGGCCAATTCACATAGAAGGGGTAACACCATTGACAAACTGAGAATAGGTGATGAGCTGATTGAAGATTAAAGGAAGGATATAGGATGGGATTCTAGAGTATTATCGACAAATTTACAAAGAAGCCGAATCCTGGAGACCCTCGGTTATTTTTGAACATGTCCACCCTTAATACAAAAGAAAAGAAGGAGCAGTCACTCTCCTATTTTTTCATCATCTTGCTTTTTAAAAAGAACGGATGGTTTTCCAAAAGAAGAGTTTTTCGAATTAAAGTGACTATTTTGAAATGGAATGTTTATTATTCAGAGTTGCCACTTGGAATAAAGTTTTGGTGTTCCAAGTCACCTTATTTGAATCCCCAATTAAAAGGAAGTTGACTCTTTGTTTTTTTGATCTGTGAACTCGAAATTGAGGTAAAGAATTCTGTTGACTGAAAGGAAGGTATTAGGCACCCCTTGAGTCCCGTGGTTCTAGCACGGTCACTTTATTGACTAGTTTATGGTTTAACTTAATTTTGAATATACTATACTTATAATTTTACAAAAAGAAATTTCATTTACCCTCTTCTTTGATAAAAAACTTATTTAAGACTGTCTTATTCTATTAGTGTGTGGTGTATTGGTAGCCATGTTTCCAACATTGCTACAAATTATTCATTTATTTGCATGTGCGCTCAAAATTTGCGTAATACTCTTTGAATTATAAAATTTGTCTATTATTATTGTTGGCCTAATCATGCTCCTGATTCAATTTAAAGAAACTGAATTACAAAAATTGTTTAAAATTCAAACTTCTTTTACAAAGTAAAAAAACTTCAAGTTTTTTTAATTAAAAGTTAGTCATTGTGATTCACGAAAAGCATGATTGAACAATCCAATATTAGTTACATATATCAGCATAAAATCGTTAATTTAATATTTTAAAAATTTATCACTTAAATGAAATGCAAAGAAAGCTACAATTATTTTTTCTAAAATGAAAAAGTGAATACAATATTAATAAGAACACAAAATATACTTTTCCATACAAATTTTGCACAAGCCATATCAGTATAAACATGTTAGAAATTATGGGCACCTAAAATCTTTTTTTTTTCTCTTTATTTTAGTCATCAAAACAAGAAGAAAAACCTACTAACAGAATGTGAGATTTTACATAATGAATTCTTGTCATTAATTATTCATTTTAGTTTATTAAGCCATAAATACACATATCATCATAAAAAAAATTAAAATATGAAAATAAGAATAGACTTGGACAATAGATTTACTTATACATGAAACAAATTATGTGTTATTTAAACATGAAATAAAGTACAGAGTGTTATAATTATTTTACACTACATTTAACAAAATAAAAGATATGAACATAAAGTTGACATAAATGATTTGAACATATATACTTCATATTACAACATCAAAGAATATTAAGGAGTCAAACACTGATGAAATTTGACAACTTCAATTTATTGCAATCACATTAAACTACACAAGAAAGATTAAGTGTTACCTCTTGTAAAAAGTAATTTACAAAGAATAGGCCACAATAGGAATCACAAACTTGAAATCGCTAAAGCAAACCTCAAACTCCGTCTTTTCTTT
Organism: Solanum rostratum; assembly: GCA_029948455.1. Taxonomy (NCBI): domain Eukaryota; kingdom Viridiplantae; phylum Streptophyta; class Magnoliopsida; order Solanales; family Solanaceae; genus Solanum; species Solanum rostratum. Next base: position 144,115 of record CM057056.1, on the reverse strand, counting down.
TCTTTTGTTGTTGTGACTTTTAATTTTTGTGGTTTTTTTTTTTCAATGTTTGTGTGTAGTGTGTTCCTCCTTTCATTGTTTGGTAGTGTATATATATTGTGTGAAAGTAGATATATCATGATATTATGTTAGAATATGTGGTGTAGTAGTGTGCAAATTTTTCTTTTCTTTTTGGTGAGTCTGTATGTGTGTGTTGTGTTGTATGTAGGTGTTAGAATGACTTGAATTCCAGCTCATTTTGAGCTGTTAACAGCCCATTTCCAGCTCATTTGACTGGTCAACAATGGCTGTACATTAGCTAGAAGGTGGATGGCAAGTGGCCTTGACAAATGGGCAAGTGGGTGGCTAGTTGGTGAGATGGACAGCTGCATAACAGCACTGTTTTGAGCTGTTGACAGCCCATTATCCACTTGATTAAGGCAGCCAAGTTGGCTGCTATCTTTCCTATAAACAGGTTCATTTGTAAGGCATTCTTTTATGGTAGCAAGAAGTTATCATCTAGTATATCCCTCTGTAATCTATCTCCTAAATCAGTAAAAGCTCTCCTCTTTTCTGTCAGGTAGACGTAGCCAACACATTGTTGGTGAACCACGTTAAATCTGTGTGTGTTTTTCTTTGTCGTTTCTTTATTGTTTGTTATCTCTCATACATCCGTCACAACAAACTGCTATCAGAGCCTTGTAATCGAGGTTTGTAATCCAGTGAGAAAGATGTCTGGTTTAAACGTAAAGATCGACAAATTCACGGGGAGGAACAACTTTAGTCTATGGCAGATCAAGATGCGAGCTTTGTTGAAACAACAAGGCTTATGGACGCTGTTATCAAAGGAAGCCAAGTCTGACGACGCTGAGTTGGCTGCCTTGGAGGAAAAGGCACATTCGACTATCATGCTGTGTCTTGCAGATGATGTCATCACTGAGGTCGCAGATGAAGAAAATGCCGCTGGTCTGTGGTTGAAGCTGGAAAGTCTATACATGACAAAGTCTTTAACCAACAAGTTGCTTCTGAAGCAACGTCTGTTTGGTCTGCGAATGCAGGAAGGTACATCTCTTAGAGACCATCTGGATCAATTAAATACAATTCTTTTAGAGTTGCGTAATATTGATGTTAAAGTAGAGGATGAGGATGCTGCTTTGATTTTGTTGGTTTCACTACCTTTGTCGTACGAGAATTTTGTACAATCTTTCATCGTTGGGAAAGATACTGTGTCTCTAGAAGAAGTCAGGTCATCTCTCCATACTAGAGAGCTCCGCCATAAGGAGACCGGTGCAGGAACAAACATTCAGGCTGCTGGATTGGTAGCCACTGGAAGCAAGGGACATGGGCAACCGGGCAAGAAGAAATTCAAGAAGCCGGGTTCCAAGGGTCCGAAAGCAGATGATGTTTGTAACTACTGCAAGGAGAAAGGGCATTGGAAGATTGAATGCCCGAAGAAGAGGAAGCAACAACAAGAGCAGAAATCTGGATCTGGATCTGCTGCGGTAGCGGTAGATGGCACCAATTCCGAGGAAGACATTGCTTTGGTTGCAGACGAACACGCACATCATGTTGATGTGTGGGTTCTTGACTCTGGGGCGTCCTACCATATATGTCCAAAGAGAGTGCTTTTCAACCTATGAGGAGATAGACGGGGGAAATGTGTCTATGGCAAACAGCTCGGTCTGCAAGGCGGTTGGAATAGGCTCGATCAATATTCGGACGCATGATGGTAAATTTTGCACATTGCACAATGTCAGACATGTTCCACTAATGACGAAGAATCTGATATCCCTGAGCTTGTTGGACAGTAAGGGGTTCAACTTCAAGGGTGAAGGTGGAGCTATACATGTCTGCAGGGGCTCTAATGTGATTCTAAAGGGCGTCAAACGGGGAACTTTGTACTTTTTGCAAGGTTCAACAGTTACTAGTTCTGCAGCTGTTGCGTCATCTGAGTTTCACCGAGATGATTTGACCAGGTTATGGCATATGAGACTTGGTCACATGGGTGAAAGAGGACTGTAGATTCTGTCAAAGGAAGATCTTCTTGGTGGTCACAAGATCAAGAGCCTTGAATTTTGTGAGCATTGTGTCTTTGGGAAGCTACATCGCAGCAAGTTCCCAAAGGCGGTTCACCGAACAAAGGGCACTCTGGATTACATCCACTCAGACTGTTGGGGTCCGTCTCGCGTTGAGTCTTTGGGCGGTCACAGATTTTTTATGTCGGTAATAGATGATTACTCAAGGATGACTTGGGTAATCATGATGAAGCATAAAAGTGAAGCGTTCAAGAACTTCAGGCAGTGGAAGACGCTAGTGGAGAATCAAACTGGGAAGAAGATCAAGAGGCTACGAACTGATAATGGTCTGGAATTCTGTTCGTCTGAGTTTGATGTGTTTTGCAAGAATGAGGGGATTGCTCGACATCGCACAGTCAGAGATACACCACAACAAAATGGTGTAGCTGAACGCATGAATCAGACACTTCTGGAGAGAGCGAGGTGCATGCTCTCTAACGCTGGTCTAACTAGGCGTTTCTGGGCAGAAGCGGTTACAACGGCATGCTACATAACAAATCGGGGACCACACACGAGCATCAACTGTAAGACACCTTATAAGGTATGGACAGGGAAGCTTGCTGATTACTCAAATCTAAGAGTTTTTGGCTGCACAGCTTACTATCATGTCAATGAGGGTAAGCTAGAGCTGAGGGCTAAAAAGGGAGTATTCATGGGCTATGGAGAAGGGGTGAAGGGATATAGAATCTGGTCTCCGTCTGAGAATAAGGTTATACTTAGTAGAAGTGTAATTTTTGATGAAAGTTCTATGTTAAAGCCTATGGAGAAGTCCATTATTGTAGCAGAGAATGGAGCTGTTGATGAACAGGTGGAGGTGCAAGTCACTCAAGGGGAGAGCGAGGTACAGAAGTTGGTCAGTGACGAACTACCACAACCAGAAACCAATCAGCCAGAATCTACATCTGAAGATTTTCAGCATAGCATCGCATTTGACCGACCAAGAAGGGTTGGTGTTGGACCTCCAAAAAGGTATGGGTTTGATGATATGGTAGGCTATGCACTGCAAGTTGCCGAGGAAGTGGAGCTTCATGAGCCGTCCACCTACAAGGAAGCCGTCTCAGGAACTGAGTCAGCACAGTGGTTGGCTGCAATGGGAGACGAGATGGAGTCTCTTCACAAAAATCAGACTTGGGAACTGGTAAAATTGCCGACGAAGAAAAAGGTAATCACTTGCAAATGGGTTTTCAAGAAGAAGGAAGGAACATCACCGACTGAGGGTATTAAGTATAAGGCACGAGTAGTTGCAAGAGGGTTCCATCAGATAGAGGGAGTAGACTACAACGAGATTTTCTTGCCGGTGGTCAAACATACCTCTATCAGGGTGCTACTAGCAATAGTTGCACATCAGGATTTGGAGCTTGAGCAACTAGACGTAAAGACCGCTTTTCTACACGGAGAGTTGGAAGAGGAGATATACATGACTCAGCCAGATGGTTTCCAGGTTACGGGAAAGGCGAATCATGTGTGTAAATTGAGGAAGTCCTTATATGGGCTTAAGCAGTCTCCAAGGCAGTGGTATAAGAGATTTGACGGCTATATGATGCAACTCAACTACAATAGGAGTCCCTTTGATTGTTGTGTGTACTACAACAAGTTGAAAGATGGTTCTCGCATCTATCTGGTCTTGTATGTAGATGATATGTTGATTGCTGCTCGGGACAAGTCTGATATTCAAAAACTGAAGGATTGTCTAAGTGCAGAATTCGAAATGAAAGATCTGGGTGCTGCTAAGAAAATTTTGGGAATGGAAATCTATAGGGATAGAAATCAGAAGAAACTTTTCTTGTCACAAGAAGCGTACATTAAGAAGATATTGTCCAGGTTTGGCATGTCATCAGCTAAACCTATAGACACTCCAACGGCTACTAACAACAAGCTGGTAATGTACGCGCCTCAATCCGAGGAAGAAAAGGAGTACATGTCTCGAGTTCCTTATACAAGCGCAGTAGGAAGTCTGATGTATGCTATGGTTTGCACCCGACCAGATTTGGCATATGCTGTTAGTGTTGTTAGTCGATTTATGGCTAAACCAGGGAAGGAACATTGGCAGGCAGTGAAAAGAATTTTTCGGTATCTTAGAGGTACGTCAGATGTTGGTCTCATTTATGGGAGTGATACACAGTGCTTGGTAACTGGCTACTCAGATTCTGATTATGCCGGGGTTTCACTCTTGGTGATTCTGTGGTGAGTTGGAAGGCAACTCTACAACCTATAGTGACTTTGTCTACTACAGAGGCAGAGTACATGGCGTTGACAGAAGCGGCCAAGGAGGGAATTTGGTTAAAAGGACTAATCAATGATCTAGGAGTACATCAAGATCAGGCTACAGTGTATTGTGACAGCTTGAGTGCAATATGCTTAGCCAAGGATCAAGTTCATCATGAGAGGACTAAGCACATTGATATTAGGTATCATTTTCTGAGAAGTGAGAAAAGAATCAGGGTGAAGAAAGTGGGCACGGCTGACAATCCTGCCGACATGTTCACCAAGCCAGTTCCACAGAGCAAGTTCCAACACTGTTTGGACTTGCTAAATATCACAAGCTGTTAAATGCCCGGAAGGGCGATCAGAGGCAGAAGAGAGTGGATACATCTGGCACCAGGGAGGTGCATCTGGTAATGTGTCAGAGAATTCAAGTCAAGGTGGAGATTTGTTAGAATGACTTGAATTCCAGCTCATTTTGAGCTGTTAACAGCCCATTTCCACTTGATTAAGGCAGCCAAGTTGGCTGCTATCTTTCCTATAAATAGGTTCATTTGTAAGACATTCTTTTATGGTAGCAAGAAGTTATCATCTAGTATATCCCTCTGTAATCTATTAATCTATCTCCTAAATCAGTTGAAGCTCTCCTCTTTTCTGTCAGGTGGACGTAGCCAACACATTATTGGTGAACCACGTTAAATCTGTGTGTGTTTTTCTTTGTCGTTTCTTTATTGTTTGTTATATCTCATACATCCGTCACAACAGTAGGAGTTATGTAGTGGGGATAAGAGTGAGTGGAGTGGAATGTGGAACGTTGAAAGTGCAAGTTAAAGGTAGTTTAGGATGTGGGTTGATTTTAGGTTAGTGTTTTTTAATTAAATATTCATATATAAAAAATATAATGATAAAAATATTAGTTAACTATTTTAACCTAAAAAAAATAAGAAAAGTTAAATAACTAATCTGAAAATATAGTTATGAAACACTAGCTTATTTATAAAATTTAAATTAAAAGAGAAGTTATATTTTGTAAGTTTCCATTTCTTTTGAATTAATTGAAAAAAAAAAACTAATTTAAATGTGGTTCTGTTTTTGTGGTTTTTAAATCTTTTAAAATAAACTTACTGGACTAAGGTAAAATAAAAATATACAATTTGGATCTAAAATAAATATTTAAATACTAAAAAGGTATAAACTTACGTTTGGTCAAAAATTAGGTGTTCATAAAATGTCCCTCCTTGCTTGGGAACATGGAGAGTTTTCAAGCAAAGAAGTGAACAACGTGCCTAATTTTTGGCCTAATCATTTATTCGAATGTAGAAAAATAAGTTGGAACAAAATAAGTGTGACTGATCCCTGACTTTGTGCAACTTACATATCTCGGGTTATAAGAGAATCAGGTCATGTGTAGTTCAAATGAGTGCAAAAATAAAAGGATGACTTGGAGAGTTGAGTGATTTCCTATCGAGATTTCGGTTCATGGCTCCTGTTATTACATCACAAAATGAAAGCTATTACTTAAAATAAAATACAAGTAAAAGCTCCTATCTATGTAGCTTTTCTTGAATCTTGATTGGTGTCTTCACTAGAGTTTTGACCAAAGAATGTCACCTTTCATTTTCTGGTGAATACCTTGACAATGAATTGATCTTAAGGCTTAAACTTGATACTTAGAGTGAGCTTTTGCGCTCCAAATAATGCTTTGAGAATGTTTTTGAATGCTTTCTTTCTTGATAAGTAGCTGAATCGAGGCAGATGTCAAGTAGGATGTTACACGCATTTGAAAAGCTGATTCTAGATGTCGTTGAGCTTGAGCATTCTAGCAAGAGTTAAAATTTTGTTCCTGAATATCAAATTCATACCTTTCTTGGAGAAACCTGCAAACTATCACCAACAAAACACACAAACAAAATTTTTGCCCCAGTTTTTTGTGAGTTATTAGTACAATTATGAAATACATACTTATTCATGGTGAAAATAAAATGACAGATAAGCAACTAGGGTCTTTGTTCCCTTAAAATGAAAGAAGATAGGGTGTTTGTTCCCTAAAATACCATTAAGTTGTTTGTTCCCTAAAATACCATTAAGGTGTTTGTTCCCTAAAATACCATTCAGGTGTTTGTTCCCTAAGGTCAAAATGCAACTAGGGTGTTTGTTCCCTAGAAATGAAATATGATAGGGTGTTTGTTCTCTAAAAATGAAAGAAGATCATGTGCAACTAGGGTGTTTGCTCCCTAGAAATGAAATATGATAGGATGTTTGTTCTCTAAAAATGAAAGATCATGTGTTTGTTCCCTAAGGTCAAAATGCAACTAGTGTGTGTTCCCTAGAAATGAAGGATTATGGGGGGTTTGTTCCTTAAAATACCATTAGGATGTTTGTTTCGTAAGGTCAAAATGCAATTAGGGTGTTTGTTCCCTAGAACTGAAAGAAAATAGGGAGATTAAAAGCAACTATAGCCCAGTACAGAGATAACAACTTTTGGACCCCTATCTTTAGATGGAATTTCAAGATTGGGAGATTAATGACTTCTTTTGCCTATTAGAAACTTTACAGAACACTACATTGGTGGTTGAAGATCAAGAACAACATTCTTTGGGGTAATTCTAAGGAGAAGACCTACACTGTGAAGGAATGCTATAGAAATATGAGCTCCCAGAATCGCATTCTACTAAGTTGGCCTTGGAAACATATCTGGAAAACTAGCCAACTTCTCAGAGTTTCTTGTTTCACATGGATAGCCCTGAAGGAAGCATGCCTTACACTAGACAACCTCAGGAAAAGAGGTGTAATTCTCATCAACAGATGTGTCATGTGCAAGCGGACAAATTAGAGCGTTAATCACCCTTTTTTTGCACTGTCCTGCAACAGCTAGCCTATGGTATTTTCTACTCCATGCTTGGCCTACAGTGGGTAATGCCTCACAACATCAAGGATGCTTATGCCAGCTGGATATGGTGGAGAGTTGACAAATCCATTTAGAAAGATCTAGAGAATGATCCCAGCAACCATTTTTTGGAGCCTATGGAAAGCGAGAACCAACAGATGTTATTATGGAATTTCAACCTCTTTCTGCACTCTTAAAGCCAAATGTCTAGTCAGCTTAAACAGTGTGGATAACTTTTTGGAATTTGTTAGTTCCCTATTACTAGTATAGTATAGTAGTAGGGTTTCCTTTTGTCTGTTTCTCAGGCTTTTCCAAGCTAGCTCCATATGTATATGTTTGGAGCAGCTTTCTTGCACACTGTGCTTTTGTAACTTTGAATCTTCTTGATGCTTACTAATATCTATTAATTACTTTACACCCTCCCTCCCCCCAAAAAAGTGGAGATTCTGGGGTCTTATGTAAACTAGATATTGAGAAGGCTTTTGATCAATAAATTGGGCCTATCTAGTTAACATGTTGAAATGAATGGGCTTTTTTGGGGAAAGATGTATTTATTTTTGCATCTCAACAGTGAAGTTCTCAATTTTGGTAAATAGGAGTCCGGTGGAATTTTTCTCGTCTCAAAAGGGACTAAGGCAGGGTGATCCCCTTTCCTCTTTCCTCTTTATCCTTGCCATGGAAGGACTCTCGAAGTTGTCAGCTAAGGCTAAAGAACTTCATCGGATTCAAGGATTCCAAGTTGGTTCATCTCCCTCCACCACAATATCTGTTTCACATCTGCTCTATGCAGATGAAGCCTTGATATTTTGTGGTGCTGACGGCCAGCATGTTTTCAAACCTCAACAGCACTCTTATGGTACTTGAATCCATCTCAGACCTTCATATGAATATGCCTAAAAGTACTATATATCCGGTGAATGAAGTGACCAATCTAGAGGAACTTGCTAAATTTAAATTAAGATATGGAGTCGAGTCATTGAAAAAATGGAGCTACATGGCAGAAGCAATACCTGTCTATGGGAGGTAGACTTACTCTTATCAACAGTGTATGTACTAGACACCATCCCCACCTTGTGTGCCACTGTTTTCCGTACCAAGTTCAGTTCTAAAACAGATTGATAGGCTAAGAAGAAGATTCCTATGGGAGGGCTATAGTTTTACCCATAAATTTTCCCTAGTTAACTGGCAAACTGTAATTCAATCCAAGGTTGATGCGGATTTGGAATCAAAACCTAAAGCTAACCATGTGAAGAACCAACACCTTCCTTGGCACCTTAGGAATCCAAAATCTACTTTTCATGAAAAACCTCCTCCACCCTTACCAAAAGCTTCTCTCATAGGACTTGACAGAAAAAACACCATTGTCCCCAACTTCCATCTCATGGTATTGGGTCTTTTGAATGGCTCACAATGCTGATGGAGCAAAGCTAACAATCCTTGAAATTTGTTCGCACCTCCCAATCCTGGAAATCCATCCTAAACCACAAATCCTAGAATGTATATTCTCCTTTTGTCCCCCTAATTTGCTGGATACAGCCTCCCTTTTGACAAGGTACCGTGTAATTCTTGGAATGTCATTGTAGCTCTTATCCCATCCCTTACCATAAAGAATATGTCATGAAAAAAATCTACCCAACCCTTGATGATATTCCTCAACATACCACATCCAATTGGTAATGTTAGATGATTGGTGTCATTGTAGGGATTATATCTTTTTGTAAGTTTTTTTTTGGTATGATGTTTGTATATGAGTGGTTTTTGCCATTCATTGGTGAAATTTATTACGCGCTCTGTGCAGCAGTGCCACTTTATGTGAAATTTATTACGCTCTCTGTGCAGCAGTGCCACTTTATGTGTCATAGTTACTAATTGGAGTCAAAGGATGCTTTCTTTGACCATAATTTTTTAAAATTCTTTTAGAATATTTTGAACTGTTAACTATTGTGACCTATTATACTTTTTATATAATTTCTAAATGTGTAAATTTATATCCAAAAAATATAAAAAAAATGGGATATCCTTCTAAACATTGCAGCAGCAGAGAGCACAATGATAAGTTTGAAAAATAACAAATCATTATTTTGTCATATTTGCCCACTTGTGGGATTCTACTGGGTATGTTGTTGTTATTTTGTCATATTTCTATAGATCTGTATTGTAGAAAGAAGATGCTTATCTCGGTAGTTCATGCATATTTACTGTCAATCATGCAGGAGAGGGGAACTAATGATTGCTGTCCCGATGAATGAAAGTAAGCCATATTGGCGCATGCTGCTTCCATTTTCGTATGCAGTTGTTTCAGGTGCTGTTGGATCATGTTCGGTATTGTTTGCGAAGTCTCTGTAAGTGGAATTTATGGTTCTTTGCCTTCTATGGAAGAACTGGATTTTATACCTTTGACACTGGTTACTGTTGTTTTTTTCAGTTCAAACATGTTAAGATTGTCCATATCAAGTGGTTATTCATTGCACAGCTGGTTCACATATTCCATGCTCCTGCTGTTTCTCAGTACAGCTGGATTTTGGGTAATAGAGATGGACGCATTCATTGCGTTGTCATACAATTGTTGTAAATTAGAATACTTGAAACATGTGTAATTCAACTGATTCTGTTCTTGAATTTATCATCGTCGCAGATGGCAAGGTTAAATGAAGGACTTTCATTCTTTGATGCAATTCTTATTGTCCCTATGTTTCAAATCACTTGGACATTTTTCTCCATTTGTACAGGATTTGTGTACTTTCAGGAATACCAGGTTTGCTCGTTCTCCATGTCTCCGACAGGGCATGTTCATGTCCTCACCTTTTCCTTTTCTGAAATTGATTTAAAGAATTAAAAATGAACAGGTGTTGGGAATAAATTGCTTGATTATTTCCTCAAACATGTTTTGGTTTAAATAGCATTTACAAGTAGTCCTAAAGAGGAAAGGGAAATATTTCCTAATTTTAGTTACACAAATATAAATATTCTAAACCTTTCCTATATTTACAAAGTGTAAGCTCTTCTCATACTACTAATTTTTTAAGTTGTATAGTCTCCCTTGAGGGGGAATGTATATCGTGAGAAATATAAGAGAAAAATATTATTGAGTTGTGTATCTACATTATTACACAGAGACCCTATTTATAGGCATTACTATACAATTCTTTTCCAAGAACTATTTCTATTCTTTTTCCAAGAAGGATACTTTATTCTACTGCTATTTCTATTCTAAGTAGGACTCTGTATTCCTATTCCTATTCTAACATTCTCCCTCAAACCGGTACATACAAATCATATGCGCCTAGCTCGTTCGAATGTAATTAATACGAGAATCGGTGAGGGACTTGGTGAATATATCTGCAAGTTGATCATTTGACTTTACAAATTTTGTAACAAATCTCTTGAGAGTATTTTTTTCTCTGGCAAAGTGAAAATCTCGGAGTCAAAACTCGGATAAGAACGGTAAGAGGAGACTCAAAGTATTTTCCTGTTGAGATGGGACTTCATCAAGGATTTGTGTTAAGCCCTTTTCATTTTGCCTTAGTGATGGATGAGCTGACACGATCTATTCAGGAAGAGTTCCCATGGTGTATGCTATTTGCGGATGACATTGTACAAACTGATGAGACTTGGGATAAAATTATTGATTTGTTGGAGGTTTAGAGACATACTTTGGAGTCCAAAAGGTTTAAATTGAGTTGACCAAAACAAAATACTTGGAGTGCAAATTTAGTATTGCAAGGGATGAAGCGAACATCGAAGTGGCTTGCCATTCAAGCTATTTCCAAGAGAGAGCTTTAAATATCTTGGGTCCATCATCCATAATAGTGGTGATATCAATGATGATGTCACACATCGTATTGGGACAACATGGATGAAATAGAGGCTTGCCTCTGGTGTTTTATGTGATAAGAAGATACCATATAAATTTAAAGGTAAATTTTACAGAATAGTGGTTAGACTATCTTTGCTTTACGGGGTGGAGTGCTGACCAGTCAAAAACTCGCATGTTCGAAAATGCAGGTTGGGGAGATAAAGATGTTGAGATGGATATGTTGACATACCAGGTGTGATAAGATTAGGAATGAGATCATTTGAGAGAAGTTAGAGGTGACCTCTGTGGCAGACAAGATGAGAGAAGCGAGAGTAAAATGGTTTGAGCATGCGTAGAGGAGTGTCGATGCTCCTATTAGGAGGTGCGAGGGGTTGGATTTAGGGGTTATACGGAGGGATAAAGGTTGATCGAAAAAGTATTTGGGAGAGGTGATTAGACAGGATATGGTGCAGCTTCATATTACCTGAGGACATAACCTTAGATAGAAAGGAATGGAGGTTGTGTATTAGGGTTGAAGGTTAATAGGCTAGTGGAGATGGGATGTTGCCTTGACTTGTGATGTAGTTGGTTAGTAGGATTAGCTGTCTTTATGTATCGTGTTGTTACAACAACAACAACATACCCAGTGAAATCCCACAAGTCGGGTCTGGGGAGGGTAAGATGTACGCAGACCTTACCACTACCACATAGGTTTATGTATCGTGTTGTTATTATCCGTAAAATATTTTTGCTACTTTTAGTGTATTTATAATACTATCAATTGCTTTTCATTCTCGTCGTCATTTATATCTAGTATTTTTCTACTTTTGAGACTCATATATTTGAGTTGAGAATCTTCCGAAAACAACCTTTCTATCTCTAGGAGGTAGTTGTAAGGTCTGCGTACATTCTCCCTCCCCAAACCCCACTTGTGGGATTTCACTGGGTATGTTGTTGTAAAGTGAAAATCTCAATGTTTGGATTTGATGCGATATGAAAAGTTGCTTGATTATCACACACAAGTTTCATTTGACTGATTTTCGCTAACTTTTAGCTCTCTCAGCAACTGTTTGATCCAAACTAGCTCACAAGTTGCTGTAGCCATTGCTTGATATTCTGCTTCTGCACTAGATTGAGCTACACGCTGTTTCTTACTCTTCCATGACAGCAAATTACCTCTTACTAAAACATAATATCTTGATGTAAAGTGTCTATTAGAGGGTGATCTTGCCCATCAGTGTGTGTATGTACAATGATATGCTCATGGCCTTGATCTTCAAAAAGTATTCCTTTAGCATATGCTGATTTTATATATCACAGAATATGAAAAACTGCATCCCAATAACAAGGGGAGGTCATAAACTGACTTACAACACTCATAAGAAAAATGATGTTAGGTCTAGTCACTATGAGATAGTTCAACTTTCCGACCAAACTGCTCAGGATAGGCTTGGTACTATTTCTGTTAGACTAAGAGCTCTTGCTGGAATAACCAGTGCTAGTTGCTTGATTGTTGGAGCTTCTAAGCTCAAACCATTTGAAATGGGATTGCTATTTTTTTCTTGTTATTGATAGAGTTGTATTCTCCGTCCCTACCAAATTTGTCACCATATGCAACCATTCCCTTCCCCACCTTTTCTTTATCTAATCAGTGCTCACTACAACAACAACAACAACAAACTCAGTGGAATCCCACAAGTGGGATCTGGGGAGAGTAGAATGTACGCAGACCTTACCACTACCTCATAGAGGTAGAGAGACTGTTTCTTGGGAATCCTCATCACCAAAAACCCATAAGCAGAATAAGCTACATATGGAAAACAGGAAAGGAAGAGAAAGAGAAAGTGAACAGAAAGAGCGATTAATAACGAAAAACACATGATAGCAAGTAAATACGAGACAACTACATATATAAGACAGATAAAGACGACACCGGACAACTCCTACCTATCTAACCTATTAGCCTGCTACTCTAATTCACGACCTCCACTCTTTCCTATCTAAGGTCATGTCCTCGGTGAGATCAAGTTTCACCATATCTTGTCTGATCACCTCCCCCCAATACTTCTTCAGTCTACCTCTACCCCTCTGTGTAACTCCCAAATCTAGCCTCTCGCACCTCCTAACAGGCGCATCGGTACTTTTTCTCTGCACATGTCCAAACCATCACAGTCTCGCTTCCCTCATCTTGTCAGCTACAGGGGCCACCCCTAGCTTCTCCTGAATGGTCTCATTCCTAATTTTATCACTCCTGGTGTGACCACACATCCATCTCAACATCATCATCTCTGCGACCTGCATCTTCTGAACATGTGCATTTTTTATTGGCCAACACTCTACCCTATACAACAAAGATGGTCTAACCACCACTCTGTAAAACTTACCTTTGAGTGTAGGTGGTATCTTCTTATCACACAATACTCCAAAGGCAAGCCTCCATTTTGTCCATGCTTTGTGTGACATCATTGTCGATATCCCCACTACTCTGGATGATGGACCCCAGATACTTAGAGCTTTCCCTTTTGGGGATAGGGTAAGTGGCAAGCCTCCATCAATGTCTTCTTCATCCCTCGCAACATTGAATTTGCACTCCAAGTATTCTGTTTTGGTCCTGCTCAGTTTGAATCCTTTGGACTCCAAGGTGTCCAAACCTCCAACCTATCATTAACTTTGGTCTGGGTCTCATCAATCAGTACTATGTCATTTGCAAACAACATACACCATGGGACCTCCTCCTGGATAGATCGCGTCAGCTCATCCATCACCAAAGCAAATAGAAAAGGGCTCAGCATAGATCCTTGATGGAGTCCCATCTCCACAGGAAAATATTCTGAGTCTCCTCCCGCCGTTCTCACCCGAGTTTTGGCTCTGTCGTACATGTCCTTTATTACCCTAATATACGCCATTGGGACGCCTTTCACCTCTAAACACCTCCATAGGACATCCCTCGGGACTTTGGCATAGGCCTTCTCGAGATAAATGAATACCATATGAATGTCCTTTCTTTCCCTATATTTCTCCAATAATCTCCGAACAAGGTGAATTGCTTCAGTAGTCGACCGGCCTGGCATGAGTCCAAACTGATTCTCTGAAATAGACACTTCTTTTCTCACTCTCATCTCCACCACTCTCTCCATGCCTTCATAATGTGACTTAACAACTTGATACCCCCTGTAATTATTACAATTTTGAATATCACCCTTGTTCTTGTACTGTGGCACCATTGTACTCCTCCTCCATTCATCCGGCATCTGGGCAGTCCTCGTAATAGCATTGAACAGTCTAGTCAGCCACTCTATGTCATCCTTGACCATGTTCTTCCAAAAATCTATTGGAATATCATCAGGTCCGGTCGCTCTCCCTTTCTTCATCCTACTAATAGCCCTTCTAACCTTCTCAACTCTGAACCGCCTGCAATATCCAAAATCTCGATGACTTTCAGAGTGTGCCAACTTCCCCAACTCAATATCTCTATCTCCTTTTTCGCTTAAGAGTTTATGAAAGTAAGCTTGCCACCTTAGTTTAATGGAAGTCTCGTCCACCAACACCTCACCCTCCTCATCCTTGGTGCACTTCACTTGGTCTAAGTCGCGCGCTTTCCGTTCTCTCTCTTTAGCAAGCCTATACATTCTGTTGTCCGCGCCTTTATCACTTAGCTCCTCATATAGGCGCTCAAACGCTGCTGTCTTCGCACTCGTCACCGCCATCTTTGCTTCTGACTTAGCCGTCTTATAGATCTCCTTAAGCCTTTTCTTTTCATCCTCATCCCTACACTCCAACCACTTCGTATAGGCCACCTTCTTAGCTTTCACTTTGCCTTGAACTTCGTCATTCCACCACCAATCGCCCTGACGTCCACCGAAGGTCCCTCTCGAAACCCCTAATACCTCAGTAGCTACCTTTCTAATGCAAGCAACAGTTTTGTCCCACATATTACTCACATTTCCGCCACTACTCCAAGCCTTTAAGTTTCTCAACTTTTCTTCCACCTCACGAGAAAGGGCAGGAGTCAGGCTTCCCATCTAATCCTCGGTTAGGCATAGACAACCTTCCTCTTCTTTTCTCTCTTAATCTCTAAATCCATCACTAGAAGCCTATGTTGAGTGGAAATATTTTCACTTTGCAATTCTTACAAAGGCTTCTATCACCCTTCCGGAGAAGTAGGTAATCAGTTTGAGCTTTAGCTACCGCATTCTGAAAGGTTATCAAGTGATTTTCCCTCTTCTGGAAACATGAGTTAGCAATAACTAACTCAAAGGCTTTGGCAAAATCCAAGAGAGACGTCCCACCCTCATTCCTTTCCCCAAAACCAAAGCCTCCATGGACATCTTCAAACCCGCTAGTGGTAGCCCCGATATGCCCGTTAAAGTCTCCCTCAATTCCGTCACTGGTATGCCTCTCACCATCTCATCCAAATCTTCCCAAAAGAGCCTCTTGACTTCCTCGTCTAGGCCCACTTGAGGCGCATAAACACTAACTACAGTCACTACGTGCTTACCCACCACAAGTTTAATAGACATCATCCTATCGTTAAACCTTCTAACCTCTACCATATATTCCCTAAGGTCCTCGTCTACTAGTATACCTACACCATTTCTATCCCTAGAACCACCCGAGTACTATAACTTGAACTCGTCTACGTCCCAAGCTTTGGTCCCTACCCATCTAGTCTCCTGAACACGCTATATTAATTTGTCTCCTCTTAAGACACTTTATTAGCTCTATGAATTTTCCTGTAAGTGATCCTATATTCCACGATCCTTCCCTTAATTTAGATAAGCCTGTGCCCTTCTTACCACCCCTACCTCTTATCCCCGACCCCAACCGACGACATGACCTACTCCACCATCAGATCCAAACACCACCAACTAAGAACTAATAACTCACTAAGCGCTCACAAATAATTAGCCGAACAATACAATAATATCGAAGCAGTCAAACACTTCAATCACACACGAACAAGTAATATACTAAAAAACAAACCAAACCAACAAATCTACAAATATATCCAAAAAAACAAATCAGCAAATCCACAGATAGTCAGCAGAGCAACAACAAATCAAGAATCAATAAGAAGTATGAGATACAACAAAAAAAACAAGAGTCGGCAAGCAAAATATCAACTATACAGTTAGGAAATAATGCCAATACAGGAGAGAACAAGAAATTGAATAGGCAAGAATGGGAGAGGATCTGACCTGAACAGGAATTTGAACACGAAAGAAAGGGGGAAATGGAGGATATCACCTGGGTAATCTGCCAGATTTACTATTGAACGTGTCGCCGGAATTCTTCGGAGCAACACCTTTGATGAACTTCTTAACTTTGAAAGCTAACGGGTTCTTGGCTTCCAGCACTCCTGGAATGTGCAGTGCTTAGCTCTGAAATTGTGGAGAAAATTATAGCTCCTGGTTCTGCGAATTGAAGGAATCGATTTGGGGCTGTTCGTCGGTGGCTCCGATAGCTTCTTCTCCAATGTCAAGTTATTCCCAGATGATTATCAAAGAAACCAAAAGAGAATTGCAGGAATAAGTTTCCTTGACTTGCTTTTTCTCCGGAAAGAAACAGTGCCTCTCGTAAAAATCAACCACTGTTATAGATATCGGAGAAAGAAGAAATCCGGTGAGTAACGGAGAATCGTAAGGGCGATCGATATGATTGAGAAGTAAATATATAACGGCACGGGGGGGCTCTTCACCGCCGTTGGTTTCTCTGTCGAGCTTCGAAATAGCGATCAGTCAGCGAGATTCAAACCCTAAATGCCTTTGTACATGATGCAGAAATCTTGCTAGCCCAATCAGTGCTCACTCTACTCCTATAAATATATGACACTACACTCTCATCATCGCTCACTCTACTCCTATAAATATATGACACTACACTCTCATCATCACAATTACAAACATACATTCCCTTTCCTCACCGATAAATTAATTAATCAATCCAAGGCTTTTGAATCAGTCTCGTCTTACATTCCTTCCTCTCTGCCTAGGGTCTACTCAAATGTTGAAGAGACAGATGGGGATAGGGAAAGCCAAAATGGATCTATCAAAACAGATCTATTCTAAGTAAATACTTGCTCGATACGAGATTTGATCAGTTGATGGAAATTTCTATGTTTAGACCTTTGACACGCTACACTTGGTTGCACGTAATCTTACTTTTGCCTTTCACTCGTGCAGTTGGACTGACTAGTGAATTAAGTTTGGTTCCTTGGTGAACGAAGATCAAATCAACAAGGGTTCGTAGAACGAAGGAAGTGTATAATCGGGATTTCATTCTCTAGTTATTACGAAGTAAAAAATCAAGGATATTATGAAAGTAAATATTCTTGTATTTATTGCTATTGCACTATTTATTCTAGTTCTATTGCTTTTCTACTCAGTTGTGCTTGGTCATCCACTTCCATGCGATGTTCTTTCTCTTTTAGAGATCGGGAAGTTTAAGCTAGAGGATGAGATGGTGAGGGGTTCTTTTTATCAGCCATTGTGAATGACTGATTTTTGCTATCTTTTTGACCTTGCTTTCGTAGAAGCAAGTCAGAAAGATTGAGAAACAAAACCTACTATTCCTATTCTAAGTCCTTGTATATTCCTATTCCTATTCTAACATACATATTATTAGCTCTCACATGCCACCAAAGCAGACTCAACTCTGGAGTGACAGTGACTTTGAGAATGCCTGCTAACTGATCTCTGGGGTTGATAAAACTTGTCGCAATGCACCTTGACTCAAGTTTTTGCTTAATGAATGACAATTTACTTATATATGCTTTGTTTTCTCATGAATTATTGGGTTTAAAGCAATGTACTATGTAGCTTGATTGTCACAGATCAATTGCATTGGTGCACCTCCTCTACCTTTCAACTCTTCAAAAACATTCTTTAGGATATAAGCTCACACGTGGCCAAAGCTATTACTTGTAATCCAGAATTGCTCTTGGTCTAGTTGCTACATCTTGCTTTTAGTTTTTTTATACAATAGATTCTTCTTGTAACAAGAACTCAGTTCTAAGTACAGAACTATTGGTATTCCAAAGCTTCCAATATTTACAACGAACGTGCTCTTGCTGTATTGACAATCTCTTTATTCTCGACGATAAAGTTGGGAGAAAGCACTGTGGTCTCCATTTTGTTAGTCTAGTTGACTGCTTTATCTAGGATGAGAATTGTTTGAACTTTGATCTTCAAGTGAGTTCGCTGGCTAAAAACGTAATATTTTGAATTTATACAGGTCTTTGATGCATTAAGAACGACAATGTTTATTCTTGGAATGATTTCTGTATTTGTGGGCATTTCTTTACTTGCTCCAGATGAATCAAAAGGTATATTATTTTAAATTACAGGTTCTTGATAATATAATGTGCTGAGGGCATGAAAGACTTTAAAAGTAATATTTGCAGGAGGTGAAGTGAAGGATGGTTCTTTAGTTTCAGCAACTTCAAGTTTGTCGCGGGATGAGGAGAGGTATTTGGTCTCCACCTCTTATTATGCAGACATTGGTTATTGGAGATTTGAGTTGTAAATTCTTGCTTTGATCTTGTCTTTAATTCCTCATGGTTAAAACTGCTTAGCAGAATGATCTGTTCCCTGATTCTTGCCTTTTTTTATTGGTAAATATGCACATGTCAGGCTGTTAATGCCATCTGAAGACTCCCAAATCAAGGATATAAGATCATTTGTACGCGTTATGCTGATGAAAGCTGCTAATATGATTGTCAAGGCAAAGGTTCTGATGGTTGTCCGTATTTTGCTTATTCCGTGAAGGATATGTCATGCTTACATATCTAAAGAATATACTTTCACGCAGGCTGCATGTTCAGTATCACTAGGCTTTGGAGAAGACTCGCTTCATGCATCTTCAGTGCTGGTGATGCCCATGGTTTCATCAAAAATAACAGGCTTCCGAGGAGGTGGTCTTGGTCGGGCTAAAATATTATCTGCTCAAGGACCAGGTTGGAACAAAATCGCCGTTGATAAGGATAGTGAGACAATCCTGGAGACAACTGCTATGCTGCCTCAAGTTATCAACTTGGACTAGGAAAGTGTGGCATTGTTTTGTTGAGACTGACATGCCAATGGTGTTTATTTCTTCTTCCACGTGGAGAATATTCAAGGGTGGCTTTTCTTCCCATTTACTAATTGTACGCTTTTATCATTCCACTCGAAGTCTGTCAGAAGGCAGCAGATGCTGGGACTGGGAGGGGAACAGGATACCTCTTAAGAGGTATACTACGTTGATGAAAACACTGTGATAGAATATCCATTTCTCTCTTTCATTTTATTAATAGAGGCAGTTAGTGATCTTCTTATAAGTCGTTTATAGTTTACTAGAATACTAGGTTAGCCAGTGGACTGTGAGGCAAAATATGGACACTTCTGCATTAGCTGTTGGCTATTGATAGTTTGATCTCGCGTGATAGTTTTTCTAGTGTAATTAATGTTTTGGTTTCCTGTCTGGTGCATATAATTCTGGCTGCGACCTAATTAACTACGTAACCTTAAACAGAGAATTAAATGATTCTTTAGAAATATGAACTTTAGATTTACCAGCAGAGTCAAGAATTTCGATTAAATGGCAGGACGCTATTTAAGCAGGAAGGACTGGGGTGGAACATTTAATAACGAGTCGATACTTGGATGGCCCATATAGAGGCACGTAGTAGCTAGGCAAATACTAAGCAGCTTGACCGGAATTATTCATCTTTATTTGCAATCATTTCTGTAAGTTCAGATGTGAGTTTGGTAGCCAGTGAATATGGACCATGCTTAGTGCAGTCGTAGAAGACTATTATCAAATTTTTTTTATGACACCTGAGGTTTGAAAATACATTTTGTGAAATTTGAAGTCTTTTTTAATTGTTTTCATAAAATAATCAAAGTCTGTACTATGTTAAAAGTGTGAAGACCCTTAAAAATACTATTTGAATTTTTTGTGCTTCATTAAAAGTCTTCGCTTTAGACAAATTTATCTTTTCACCACTTTTCTCCAATTATCATATTATAATTTTAATAATATTAAATATTAAATATAATAAACATAATAAAAATTAAATGAAAATTATATTTTTTATAGCAAAGTTTCTGTACGGAGAATCTTTTTTAGATCAAAATAAGTTTGATTAGAGTTTTAATATTGTTCAAATAAGAAAAGTTTGATAACATATTTTTAGTCAATTTTCAAACTTTTAAATAATTTGAAATTTGCGCAAACAAACATATTTTTAGGGATAAATATCAATCAACGTTTCGCATATGACTTGTCATTGTATAATACTAATGGATATATAAATAGCAATAGTAATACATTAATTATATATTTTCAATTAGAATGTTGAAAGTTTTGAAATCTATATTTTGATACTTAAAATTTGTCATTGAAACTAAGACAAAAAAGGTAATTAACTTGACAAGTTTTAATTCAAAGTTGCATAGACAAAAGTTTCCTAAAGCTTGATTTGGGACATCTTAATATTATGAGAGTAGATAAAATTTGTAGGACTCTACCAGATGAGTCTTATTTCAGTCAGGATTTTTTGGATGCTACATTATCATAAACTCTAATTCATGCCTATATTAAAAGTATTATATTCCCTTGAAAAGACATCTCGAATATGCACAAATATTTAGTTATTCCTAAGGAGATTAAAATCTCAAAATTTTCATAAATTCTTGGGATATTTATAAAGAGATAAAAAATATAGCGGACTCTTTTTGATAATCAAATACTTCATGAAGATCCAGACAAATTCTTTCATAAAGATCAAATCCAAATCATCCTAGGTCGAGAAATACACCACTACAAGAAGATCCACATAAATTCTTTTACGGAGATCAAGTCCAAATCATCCTAGTTCGAGAAATACATCACTAAGGGTCCTCGAATTAGAGAGAAATTTTATGAGAGAAGAACCAAAGGATAAACAGATTTGTACCCACATTATTTACGAATAAACTTATGTTTCTTCATAATTTATTTGTGATTACAATTTATCTTTTCATCACTCTAAAATTTGTTGTAAACAAACTGACACGCCCAATGGGACCAAATCTGCCCTTCATCTCTTCTCTCATAAATCAAATCTGCAAATCTGAAGCCAATAACGGTGGAAAAATGAGTACTTCAAGCCTTGTCATTTGTAGACATCAAAAATTTGTAAGACTTTACGAGATGAATTCTATTTCAGTCAGGATTTTTTGGATACTACACTATGATACACCCAAATTTACATTCCAAAAGGAATAGTAAAGCGGTCGTTGATCAAATATAGAACTCAACAAGAGTTGAGATCGGTCCCACATGGATTGCGTGAGAATAATTCTATTAACACCCTTTTTCAGATGTAAGTTCTATCCCCAAGATAAAGATGTATGAAGTAAATGGGGGGTTTATGATATTTCAACTAAATTCCTAATGCAAAGTAGCTAATGCGTACGATGATTACTGGATTTCAAATAGTTAATGAGAAGCTAGGGTTGTGTTTCCCATGACGTCTAATACGATAATCAAATTGGTAAGGTGAACCCATTCATGAGTACGCATACAAGATCAAACAAGTTAGAAGATATATTTCACTCATCACCTTTCGGTCTCAGAATGTGTGCAATTGCAACCTTTGTTCTAGATCTCAGAATATTCTCACCTTCCGATCTCAAGTACTTAGACTAGGTTAAAAACCCCGAATTTTTGTTGTAGAATTCTTTTCCTAATCACTACATCCCTCTCGGGCATGTAACAAATACAAGCTTACCCTAATGCGTTGACTCATTAAGGAAGAAGTTAAAGCGAAGAATACTACAATGTATACGATAATCAATTCCAAGCATTCACCCCCAAACTTTGTTATCTTATTGAATTGCTATGGTTCCCACAACCAATGTTGTGGTTTAGCCTAGCATATTCGAAACAATTTGCCCACAATAATACAAAAGAATCATGATAAACAACTTAATATTGATAAATCGATGAATCCACGTGATACAATCTCTAAAGAGATGATTTCAATTCACGAATTCAATGTAAATAAATGCGCAATAGTGTTCTCCGTTGGTTCTCTAACTCTAGTGTCCCATCATTATAAAAATGGAATAAAACTAATATATATATACAAGAAAAAATCTAATCCAACTTAAAATAGAAAAATAGACGTCGGCATGTGTACGGGTCACTACACGGACGGTGAAACGATCCGTGAGTCTTCACTGCATTCCACGTGTATCGGCACTGTCCATGTAGGGGTTCACGGACCATGAAACGACTCGTGAACCTTTCCTTAGTGACTTCTCAGCAACACTTTGATCCTCCATCTTCACGGCTCATGTCACGGTCCATAGTTGGTCACACGATCCGTGACAGGCCTCGTCTCTCTTCACTTGTACGATTTTTGTTATTTTCGACTGTGATCCTTCCAACTTACGTCAACGTTACAGCTCGTGACATGGCCCCTGCCAATTTCCACAGTCCGTGAACAACCTCGTGGGACGTGCCTTTGTCTCCTTCGTTCTTCAAGCCAAGTGTGAGGCCACGGTGGGCCTCACGGTCCGTTAAGTGAAACACAGACCGTGAAGGCACCCGTGGTCCTTCACTTGGTTTAATTTACTGCTTCCTTCATCTGGGCCAATCCACGTACCCTCCCACGGTCCGTGTGAGGCTACACGGGCCGTGAAAGCCTCCATATGCCAATCACTTCAGCTCTTTTTCGCTCCTTTTCTCGCACTTCACTCATTGTTCCATACCTTAACCATATTCTTGAAAAATAATACAATACACACATCAAACCAACATATTTGCTTGAGAACGTGCAAAAATTCTATGTTCAAAGTGTCACAAGAGTTGTATTTCCACGACTCATCACACTACCATAAACCCTAATTCTTGCCTATATAAAGGGTATTATATTCCCTTGATAATCCATCTCGAATATCCCAAAATTTTTGGGTATTCCTAAAGAGATCGAAATCTCAAAAATTCATAAACTCTTGAGATATTCATAAAAGAGATCAAAATATACCGGACTTTTCTTGATAACCAAATACTTCTAGAAGATCCACACAAATTCTTTCATGGAGATCAAGTCCAAATCATCCTAGTTCGAGAAATACACCACTAACGGTACTCGAACCACAGAGAAATTTTATGAGAAAAGAATCAAGGGATAAACAGATTTTTACCCATATTATTTATGAACAAACTTATGTTTCTTCATATTTTATTTGGGATTACAATTTATCTTTTCATCAATTTAAAATTTGTTGTAAACAAGACCCCCTTTTTTCACATTTATATGAATCAATAACAAATAATTGAACTATCCAAAAAATAAAATAAAAAATACAAGCACATAAGAAAAAAAATTTTATTCTATTTATTTATATATAAGGTAAAGCCTATAATAAAAATCAAATGAAGAAGATTTTCTTATTATGGTAAAATTCTTATGGAGAATTTTTTTTCTAATTAAAATAAACTTGATAGAGAAAATAATAACCAAAGAACTTCCAAAATAATAGGCAAAAGATTTAAATAAATATTGAAAAAATTTTGGGAAAAAAGGTCATAAAAAAACGTCCATCAAAATATAGCCAAAAATCATCCAAAAAAAAAAAAATAAATAAAGCAAAAGTTTTCAAATAAAAGTCCAGAGAGATGAACAAAAATTTCTACTAATACTTAAATTTCTATATTTATGAGGCACTTATAAAATAAAATTTAATTATTTCTTTTATAATATTTACTAAACTCCTGAAATATATGTAGAGAAAAATGAAGTAATTTTTTTTATTAGACTCCTAAAGAATATACCTTTACGGTACTTTTAGTGTTAGATTTCAAATTATATTCTAATGTCTTTTTTTATTTGAAGATATCACACCTATCTATTGTCTATATCTATATATCTTCTATATATCTAGAGTTAAATTACGTAAATATCCTTGACTAATTAAAATACCTAGCCTTGATTAATTAAAAAACCTAACTATAAACATTATTGCGTTAAGCACTCATTTGCAGCGCAGTGCACTCCTTCACAATAGAACCATCACCCAAACGGGTGCAACTTCTCAGCCTTTTCAATTTAAAACCATCAAACATGGATTACAATCTCTCTTCCAACTTTTTTAATAAGCGAAAAGATATATCCTATTACATATGATTCACGAAGGTACGATTTTGATCAATTTCACATTCTTTTACGTTGTGTCATTCAAATTTTCTTTACGGGTAGAAATTTTCAGCCAACATTATCCTCCTCTTCTCATAGAAGCTTCCAAAACTTTTTTTTCCAATCAAGAAAGTACACATGGCCTATCAAAACGCCAATGGTTGCATTTCGAAATCAATTGAAGTTCTTGATGCAAAACCTCTTGCAGTATTAGCTTTTGCTGTACATCCTCCAATTGTTGCATCTTTTAATGATAGAATTTGTCCACTTATTGATTGTATAGACAAGTGATGAGTATATATTTCGAACTCATTTTGAAGGCTACTTTGCAAAGAAATATTGTCCTCAGTGTGCTATTATTTTCAATCTCTAGCTAATATGCATATGTTGTGTCAAGAAATGGAACTAAAAGTGAACAAATAGACAATACTTGACAAATCTTAGAAAAGGAGCAAAAGTGTCAAAAAGGCGGATAAAAGCGGCATCACTCACATATTTAGCGATCCGCCGAACACTCAGAGAGATGTCATAGCATTGCAGCAACCAAGGTTCAAGCCCAAGTTGGGAAGGCGATCAGAATCGATGTCGCCAAATAAATTCGGCGTACCGCCGAATAGCTCAAGAAACCGCCGAAAGTTGCAGTATTCAAAGTCCCAAAATCATGACAGGAAGCTGATGAGAGAGAAATTTTAGGGAGTCGCTGAACTGTGTCAGCGGAGTGAAGAACCATCACCCTATGTTGCAGAGAAACAAGCCTTAAGGGGATGCAGAGGAAAGCGGTCAAGTGCACATTCAACCATCGACGGAGTGCTCTGCGATGGCCGGCCTTGACCGTCGAACGACAACTCAGTGCACAAACTCTTATACTTTTGCACGGACTATTTCAACAAATTAGAAAGGACATTGTACATATCATTCTTAGTTTTACAGAAAGAGTAGCAGTACACAAAACATTTCGTGTTTTAGAGTACAAAAGGGTGATAGGATTTCAAGCTCTTGGGAAGCAAAACTTAAGGAGATCTGCTGGTGTTAATCAACTATCTCTATTCAATCTTGTTACCCATAACTTCAACTACTATATTTGGTATTAAACTTCTAGTTTGTTTCTAGCATGAGTGACTAAAACCCCCATGTTAGGGGTGTGTTAATGATATGGGTTCTTGATTTATCCGTTGGGTCTTTGATATTTTGACTTTATTGTTATTGTTTTGAGTGAGTTTACATCTATTCCTGTGTTTAATATATAATTCCAAGGTTGCAAACTTGGGGTTTAATTTAAATCTCTAATTATCGCTTTAATCGGAGCGATTAGAGTGTGGAATGGACGTAATGACTCGAAACCTTCTTGGGTTTCAGTTGAAGTCCATAACTATGGATTCAATGGCCAAGGTTTTAGGGGTTTTATTGAGACTTCTTTAGCCAAGCGTGTCCTCGACGTTCCACGTATGATATCGTAGTTGAATCATATGAAACACTCCTGTGTCATAACTGAACATGAGTTACAAGAAACCTAGCATACTCACTCATTATTAACTTAATTAGGCAAATATTTAGACCTAGCTAGTAGATCGATTCCCATATTTGCACATTCCCAATATCTTTCCTAATTTGTTGATCAATTTGCTAATTAGATATTGTGTAGTTAAACCCTAATTTTAATTATTGTAACCCCTAGAACCTACAATTGCTTAGTCAAATGAACCACTTCAATTCGTGAACTACCATTCTTTGTGGGGTTCGACCTCAACTTCTAAGTTGGATTATTATGCTGATGACGGTCGCCACTGCTTTCTTTGAGTAGCCGGGTTGAGTGACATCAACAAGTTTTGCCACTTTAACATAATGTAATAAGGTATCCAGCTTCCGACCATCATAGTAGTTGGGGATCAAACTTCTGGAAAATCCAGTATGCTAGAATCCCAGATGAGATTACTCTTCCTAGAGGACAAAGACATTTGTACCACGGTCCCTTTTGTTATAAGGCTGTAGAACGATCCAAACATCACTGCACCACATTTTCAATTGGAGTAAAATAACAAGTCACTCCCTGTTGATAAAATTGGCATTACAGATGCTATCATTGTTGCTACAGATGAGATTGCTGGACATGGCAAAGGCATATTTAACAACCTTTTGACATTAATGGTAAAAAGAAATGGTGTTCCTGACTTGACTGTGGTGAATTTATCTGGCATCATTAGAGTTGCGGTACAAGGACAATCTGAAGACAGCAAATTTATGAAGTGGATAAAACGTTTAAAATATTTAAAAGGACACTCCTTATAGCATTCTGCTTCTAGCCCCCGTGGTTAAGGCACCTGCGGATGGACTGAATGTCTAGAGTTCAAAGCCCCTCGGCTGTTTTTTTCCCTTCTTTCTTTTTTCGCATTTTCTCTTACGATATTGTTTATTAAAAATATAACTTCACACAAACACATATACATGACTCGCCATACACGTGCAACACATGTACCATAAAACTAGTATTTTAATAGGTGCGTCAAGTCAAAATTTGATAAGTAAATAGGAGGGAGGGAGTAAATTCTAACCCCCTTCCCAAATGCCAAAAAAAGACTAAAAAAGAAAGGAAAATAAAAGCTAAATTCATATCAATTGTTCTAAGTCACCCCTTTCCTCCCATCCATATACCCTTTAAAAGGCGGATCCTCCAATGCACATTCAGATATTAGATAAGAAAGTCTTCCAACAACCAAAAAGGCGACTTTGGAAAGTAAGATCTGTTGGAATAATCATTATCCTCATTTTATTTCTCTTTTGATGATTCTTTTACCCTTTTAACCAATTGCCACAAATGGGCCATCAGTGCCTCGTTGATATGTTGTGTATTACAAGACTGATTTCTATATTACAAAATTGGGGATACTGTACATTGGTACAAAAAAATGCACAAGTTCTCCAAGAAGTTGAGACTCCTTGAGAAGGATGATGGCTGCATTCCTGGACAAAAACAAAACTTAAATAGCATAAAGATGCCGCAGTTTCAATATTATTGGAACTTACAGTAGCAATTGCTCAAATTTCAAATAGAATTTGGTGGATTGCGATGCCCATCAGCAAATTCTCTCACTAAACGCTTCAGAATTCTCCCCCCTTTACCTTGCATATGCCCATAATCACTTGTTCCTCCAATATTTCGCCTGCTCTCAACATAGTCTGAAGCAGCAGCAGCAAGTGCTTTAATCCAAAGAGGAACCAAAGACTCTACTTCGCCCTGCTTTAGGTACTCAGCTGGTAAATTCTGTACCTGGAAAATGATTATTGGTCACACCATAAAATATTTTGATATAACTCTTCCAACAAAAAAATGTGTAAATGCAATTCTCAACTTATTATACTTGCTGGAAATAATACCACATTTGGAGAAGGAAAAGACAATTAACCTGCTGATGGGGTTGAAATATGTGTCAGTCCAGCACACGGAATAAAGCTAATATGTAAGAAATGCATTTTTTTAATAGAAGTAACAAAAGCGGACCATCTCATTTAGCTCATATAAGTGCTGCCTTCCTTCAAGGAAGTTTGCTATGCATGAGCAGCAAGATCAGTTTCAATTAAATGAAGAAAAAATACATCAAATCCCCTTGGAACTAGGCAACAAAACTTTACTTTTAACATATTAACTATACGGACGTTTAAATACCCCTTAACAATTTTGAAGTAAATTAAATACCACCCTAAAGGGTGATGTGGTAGAGTGAGTGCACTCACTCTCCTAAAAGCGCATGAAGAAATTAAAATTATAAAATTATACCCATGCTATTCTTTTATAGGTCATATATAAATTTAACATTTTAAATATTATGTGGCACTATATGGATGTTTAAATACCCCCTTAACAATTTTGAAGTAAATTAAATACCACCCTAAAGGGTGATGTGGTAGAGTGAGTGCACTCACTCTCCTAAAAGTGCGTGAAGAAATTTAAATTTATAAAATCATACCAATGGTATTCTTTTATAGGTCAAATATAAATTTAATATTCTGGCGAAATCTCTTTTTTCTGGTGGTCAAGATCCATCAATCTTCGACGACTTTTGCTGAGTTCGGGGATGCCGGGCTATTTCCGGTGGCGTCCAGTGACTTCCGGTGATCCCCAGCGATATTTGGGGTTTTTTTTACTCCGATTCTGGCAACATCACGAGGATACAGATCCTCTTCAGCAACACGAGGATTTTCCGGCAAAACCTCCTCCAATGGCTTCCAGCAACATTCATTGTTCCTCAATGTGAATATCGGTGAAATTTTTTTCCAGGTGATATCCCCCAATTTCCTCTGTTCATTATTGTCTTGGCTGAAATATTGATTGTTCTTGGCTGCCTATTGTGACTGTTCCTGACTGCCTATTGATAGCACTATTTCATAGTTGTGGCTGCATTGTTGATAACGTTATTTCATAGCTCTGAACTGATTGTGACTGCACTATTTCAGTGTTCTTGTCTGGTTGTGGTGGATCATTTTGTATGTTACAAAATTTATAATTTTCTACTTGAATTAATTGTTGAATTTACTCTCAAATTGAGTGTCATACGTTACTTGTTCATGTGTAATTGAACTGGGTTTCTCTTTCTTTACGTGTTTGTTGTAAAATTCATTCGGTAGGGAGTTTTGCAAGTTGCCTAATATATTTGTTACGTGTGCGGGTAATTTTTGTTATTTGTTTTTGTTGTTGGATTTTTTATTTGTTGATTATTGATTATGGTATATTATACCTAGTGTATATATCTTTATTTTTATCTTCTTGATCTTTTTAGCTTAGTAAGTTATTAGATCTTAGTTTAGTGGCATCAGGATTGAATGGTGGATTAGGGTCAGTCGTCGGTTGGGGTCGAAGGCAAGGAGTAGGGGTGGTAAGAGGGGCACGAGCCTATCTAAGTTAAGAGTAGGGTCGTGGAATATAGGATAACTTACAGGAAAATCCATAGAGCTAGTGAAGTGTCTTAAGAGGAGACATATTAATATAGCGTGTGTTCAGGATACTAGATGGATAGGGACCAAAGCTCAAGACATAGACGGGTTCTAGTTATGGTACTGGGGTGATTCTAGGGATAGAAATGGTGTAGGTATACCAGTAGACGAGGACCTTAGGGAATATATGGTGGAGGTTAGGAGGTTTAATGATAGGTTGATGTCTCTTAAACTAGTGGTTAGTAGGCATGTAGTCAATGTAGTTAGTGCTTACGCGCCTCAAGTGGGCCTAGATGAGGAAGTCAAAAGGCTCTTTTGCGAAGATTTGGATGAGGTTGTGAGAGGCATACAAGAGACGGAAAAACTCTTCATTGAAGAAGTCCATGGAGGTTTTGGTTTTGGGGAGAGGAATGGAGGCGGA
The DNA here is from genome assembly GCA_029948455.1 of Solanum rostratum. Lineage (NCBI taxonomy): Eukaryota > Viridiplantae > Streptophyta > Magnoliopsida > Solanales > Solanaceae > Solanum > Solanum rostratum. Next base: position 114,667 of record CM057056.1, on the reverse strand, counting down.
ATTGGATTTTGCCAAAGCCTTTGAGTTAGTTATTGTTAACTCATGTTCCCCGAAGAGGGAAAATCACTTACTTCTTTGGAAGGGAGATGGAAGCCTTTGTAAGAATTGCAAGGCTTATTCCGAGTGAAAATATTTCCACTCAACATAGACTTCTAGTGATGGATTTAGAGATTAAGAGAGAAAAGAAGAAGGTTATTAATGCCCAATCGAGGATTAATGGGGAGGCTTGACTCCTGCCCTTTCACGAGAGATGGATTAAAAGTTGAGTAATTTAGAGGCTTGGAGTAGTGGCAATGAATGTGAACAACATGTGGGACACTACTGCTAGTTGCAGTAGAAAAATCGCTACCGAGTTATTAGGGGTTTCGAGAGGGACCTTTGGTGGATGTCAGGGTGATTGGTGGTGGAATGACGAAGTTCAAGTCAAAGTGAAAGCTAAGAAGGTCGCTTATACGAAATGGGTGGAGTGTAGGGATGAGGATGAAAAGTGAAGGCTTAAGGAGATTTATAAGACGGCTAAGACAGACGCGAAGATGGCGGTGACGAGCACCCAACACTTTAAATTTTTTGGGTCAAAATTACCCCCCTTTCTAACAAAATGGAAAAGGGCCAAAAATGCTCCTCAAACTATCAGGAATGGAGCAACAATACCTTCATAGTTTTCAGCTCAAAAGTACCCCCTTCGTTAAAATTATCATTTAAATATTCATATTCCATTAAAAGTTCAACCCTAACCCATCTTCAAATTAATTTTTGTTAACATTTGAGTAGTACATGTTCTCACTATATTAAAAAATAGCTTTTATTTATAGTTGCAATTGAATTCTCTCTTGAAAATGATAATGTATGTTGATTGTGTTACATTGCTAACATGAGCACAACTTCTATACAAGCTTCTTGTTTTCGGAAAATTTGCAGAGTAATCCTGCCGAACTTGAAAAACTAACGCCCAAAGAACGAGGATAAGCTTTGTAGGTCGGAAAAATTGCAGAGTGATCTTATTCAATCAAGAAGCCGATCCTCCACAATAACAAGGATGAATCAATGTTATCATTCAAATCGACTTTTTGAGACATTTATAAAAGTGATGTCCCTTTCAAGGATAATCTCAGACCTAATATCCAAAGAGAAAATCTCTTAGATCCCTAGATGAGGTCCATGTGGACTAATCATAACGCTTTTTGTCCACATGGCATGGATGGTGTCATTTTTGTTAGATATATATAGAGAAATATTTTTTTTGAAAATTTTTAATGGAGGGGTATTTTTGAGCCAAAAACTAACGAAGGGCTCCATTTCTGATAGTTCAAAGATATTTTGGCGCCTTTCCGTTTCCATTAGAAAGGGAGGTAGTTTTGAGCCAAAAACTAATAGAGGGGCATTTTTGCTCTATTTCAAATAGTTCAGGGGTATTTTTGACCCTTTTTTATTTTCTTATTAGCCCACAAAAACTTTTAATTTTTTGCTTTGTTCTTCCATAGGTTCTTCTCCATTGAAACCTTAAATTTTTTCTCCACCTTCAAAGCTTAATGGTTCATCCCGGAATTTGCAGAGGTAGCTAGCGATGGTAGATGTTTTGTTTCTCCGACATTGTAGGTTCACCAGATTAGACAAGGAAAACGGGAGGTAGGGTCTAGTTTGATGGTTTGGCGAGGTTTGGTTGTGTTGTTTTGTTGCTTCATCTAAGAGCTTCGAAGCTCACTGCTAATGGTGTTTTCAAGAAGACAACTGATGAGGTGGTGAACTGGTTGATTGATTAGAGTTTTGGGAATTTGGTGGTGGAGCATTGGCGATGGTTGGGATTTGAGCGGCGGTGTGGTGGAGTGTCGGAAAATATGAAGAGGGAAAAAAAGAAAGAATGAAGGTTAGAAATGACAAAGATAAGGAAATTGGGGGTGAGTGGGGCAAGTTGGGGGGAAAAATAAAAATGGGAAAGAAATTTCAGAAAATGCATTTTTAATTATTTAATTAGTGTAAATTAATTGTAAGAAGTGTTAAAGAAAAATGTGAATAAATAAAAAGAAAACAAAATAAATTATGACGTGGTGCTGACATAGCAATGTTGTGGCACTTACATGGCTATGATATAGCAGGTGAGAATGATATTATAATCTCAAGATGGTTCTTAATTCACTTCGAAGTTATTAAAAGGGATATTTAAATGCCCATGTAGTCAACGTGTTAAAGTAAGTTTTGCTACCAAGTTCAAGGGGATTTAATGTATTTTCTCTTAAATCATCATCATATCATCATATTATATTAAAAGTAGGAAGCTCCTAAGTTAAACATTGAAATACTATTTTACCCCTATAAATTATTAAAGTATAATAGAACATCTAACTAATTAAATATCAAATAATAATTATGTCATATTATACTAATGCTGAATTCTAAAAATGAAAAAAAATGTTACTCCAACAATATTTGTCCCCTTTATGAAAGTAAGAGACAAACTCACACTTAGTTCCTAATTTACCCTTATAATTAATTACAACTATTTTCCTATTACATTTCTCAAAATATTGTATTTATTATATTCAAAGGGTAATTTGGTAAAATTAATCTTATCTTTTACTGCTTCTTATTGTTGCGTCAAATCAATAGTAGACAACTATTGTTGGACGGAGGAAGTAAGTAGAAAGCCTTTTGATCGTAATTAAAATACAATCTCTTCTGTAAACAAAAAAAAAAGCACACAAAAACGTATGAAAAAAAGTGATGGATGGCTTTTATGGTAGAAATTATAAGTGATAATTACTTCATTAGCGTTTAGATACAATGTAGGAGTGAATGAAATTTATAATATATTAAAGATAATCACAACAATGTCAGTAAAACAGTTACTACTATATTAATGTTGTAAAATCTCTTCCACTACTCTAATTGAATAGTATATTAAATGCAATATATTTCATTTTGTTCACTTCTCATGCTCTCTTTCTGTTCATCGCATCATATGACAAAATGGTAACGTATGTTATCATTTGGATTTAAATTTATGTTTGTATTCTTATTATTAGGTGCTTAGGTGTTTCACCTCTAAACACCTCCATAATACATCCTTCGGGACTTTGTCATAGGCCTTCTCAAGATCAATGAACAAAAAATAGATTCCCGGCTGGTGAAATCTATTTTTTGATCATTGATCTTGAGAAGGCCTATGACAAAGTCCCGAGGGATGTACTATGGAGGTGTTTGGAGGTGAAAGGCGTCCCAATGGCATATATTAGAGTGATAAAGGACATGTACGACGGAGCCAAAACTCGGGTAAGAACGGTGGGAGGAGACTCAGAATATTTTCCTGTTAAGATGGGACTTCATCAAGGATCTGTATTGAGCCCTTTTTTATTTGCGTTGGTGATGGATGAGCTGACGCGATCTATCTAGGAGGAAGTCCCATGGTGTATGCTGTTTGCAGATGACATAGTATTGATTGATGAGACCTGGACCAAAGTTAATGATAGGTTGGAGGTTTGGAGACACGCTTTGGAGTCCAAGAAGGAAAGCTTTAAGTATCTGGGGTCCATCATCCAGAGTAGTGGGAATATCGACGATGATATCACACATCGTATTGGGGCGGCTTGGACAAAATGGAGGCTGGCCTTTGGAGTATTGTGTGATAAGAAGATACCACCTAACCTCAAAGGTAAGTTCTACAGAATGGTGGTTAGACCATCTTTGTTGTATGGGGTGGAGTGTTGGCCAATAAAAATGTACATGTTCAGAAGATGCGGGTCGCAGAAGTGAGGATGTTAAGATGGATGTGTGGTCACACCAGGAGTGATAAGATTAGGAACGAGGCCATTCGAGAGAAGCTAGAGGTGGCCCCTGTAGCTGACAAGATGAGGGAAGCGAGACTGCGATGGTTCAGACACGTGCAGAGAAGGAGTATCGATGCCCCTGTTAGGAGGTGTGAAAGGCTAGATTTGGGAGCTACACCGAGGGGTAGAGGTAGACCAAAGAAGTACTGGGGGATGTGATTAGACATGATATGGTGAAACTTGATCTCACTGAGGACATGACCTTAGATAGGAAGGAGTGGAGGTCGAGAATTAGAGTAGCAGGCTAATAGGGTAGATAGGAAGGAGTTGTTAATTGTCTGTCTTTTATATGTTATTTATCTGCCTTTATATATTAATTGTCCTGTATTTACTTATTATCATGTGCTTTTCGTTATTAATTGCTCTTCCCATGCACTTTCTCCTTCTCTTTCTTGCTTGTTTATCATATCTAGCTTATTCTGCTGATGGGTTTTTGTGACGAGGGTTCCCAGGAAACAACCTCTCTACCTCTATGTGGTAGTGGTAAGGTCTGCGTACATCTTACCTTCCCCAGACCCCACTTGTGGAATTTCACTGGGTATGTTGTTGTTTTCTTATTATTAAGTTTGAATCAAAATACTTTCTCATTTTCCATTGCTATATATCATTATTGATTTTAAGAATTATTAGATTGGAAAGTTCGTAAAGGGAAGTAGTATTACCAAGAAAACTCATTGTTGATAGGTATCGTGATAATAATAAAATATTCATTGTATTTATTTTAGTGTCAGATGATCTATTTTAGGGATGTTTTAAATCTGCCTTTTATTTTAATTTTACTTTCATATATATTATTTTTAGTATGAAGTTATATTGATCAGATGCGTTCAAATTTTATGGTGGCGATCCATATCATCCTTTTACCTTGAGTTTATATTTTTTTCCTTTTCGTTGGCACTATAGTTTTGTTCAATTTTTGCTTCTTTTTCTGTTATTTCCTTTCTTGTTTGACAAAAATGGTTCTTCTTGTAATTATTTTATCAATTTTTAATTGGCAAATTTAAAGAAAGAGTGATGAGATAAATACCATCCTTCATCATAGTTTATAGGATACATCCCACATGAAAGATGGATACCATTAACAAGAGAATGGAACTTTTGTAAATGAAATAGAATAATTAAATTTAAAGTTTAATAACAATATAATGTGTAAGAAGAAGTCCAATGAAAGTATGCTCATCCTAAACGACGAGTTTATACATTTTTGAGAATGTTCACATACACAATTTCTTTCTTCTTTGTAAAGATTTTTATCATTGTATGACTATTAATTTGCAACTTTGATCAATTCCAAAATTGCACTGTGAAAGTTTAACCATTATAATGAGCTTTAGAATAATTGGTATGGAATTAAATTTTTCATTCTTCTTCTTTCACTTTTACATTTAATTAATTATAGCTTTATTTAAATGTAACATCTAATATTACTTTACTTAAAAAAAAAAAAAAGAAGAGAAAGGATGCAAATATGGCATGCAGTTTTATTTATCAATGGCGTCAATAGTCAAAGAATATATTGGAGATAAGTTAGGCAAAAAGATATCGTTCATTTATAGAGATGCTCGATTTTAATTTTTTAATTCACTTACAATTGTTTTATAATAAATTTTAATGAGCTATGGTCAAGATTATAATTTACCACTTTTGAATAATATAAGATTATATCAATTAATATGGGATACACGTGCAACGTCCGTGCCTAGAACTAGTAAATAAGAAAGGCTCTTAGAAGATAGACAGATAGAGAGAGAGGAGACTGACAGCGGAATGGAGCCATCCATGTAAGGAATCCCAACAAAGATGAGCCTTCCAGGTGGTTCTTTCGCTTAAACTGCACATAGCAGCCAATTGCTGCAAAAGTGTTGCAGACTTGTGAACCTGTTAAGGGAACAACGGTGTTAGCAAAAATGACAACACTGTCAAAAAAGACCAAAGATTGAAATCATCCCACTGTAGTGTTCGAAGACTCCTGCTTTTGTTTCAAATGGCTTAGGATGCTCCACAAATAATAGTGAGCTACTTGATCCTAATGATAATATTTCCTAATAAGAAAGGCTCCCATTCTGGCAAAACTGGTTCTACACTATCTTGCATATATGACAGCTGACTTGTAATTCAAAGATAAGATTCTAGCAACCTACGGCATAATTGCAAAATAAATGCTTAGATACTAAGCCACCTGCACCAAACTTGATAACTTCCAATTTTCTCTATAGTTTCCCAAGGAATAGACATGAGCTGGTTCAATTTACCCTTGACATTGCAGAAACGCCAAGTAAAGCATACATTATGTTTGACACTAGGCCATCGCCGCTGTGAGATATGACTTGTATTGCCATAGCATCAATTGAGCTATCAGAAATACCAACTATGCCTTCAAGTTCAGAACCATGTGCAAGGGATTCAACCAAAGCATTTAAGCCGGTCTCCAAGAAACCTGAAGCACAATATCAAGTTAAGAGTCTCTCATTTAGACTTGAATAACACATCATTATATGAATAGAACCACATTTTACTAAAGGTGGACATAACAAATCATGTAAAAAAAGGTTGAAAATTCATTATGGTGCACCATCAAATGGACTTCACAAGATTTAGATTATGGACAAGCATCTGATCAAGCTATTTTCATTCCGGCATTCAGTGACGACAGCCTAGGCATTTTTTTTCCGACCACCTTCAGCATCTCAAGTAAGATGGACACGACAATTTTATCAAGTTCACAAGTTTCAAGAGAGGAGTTCTAGAACCTTATAGAATCAATAAGAAAAATATCATATAGTTCAAATGGATAGTTGGAAATGCAAAGACAGGCTACTAAGAAAGAGAGGACACTAGTTTCCCATGCTACCAGTTTGGATTCTCCGAACGTCAAGCAAAAAGCATGCAGTAAGGGGTCTATTATAATAACGAAGAAGGGCCTAAAATGCCCTTGAACTATAGGAAATGGTACAAAAATGCCCTCCATCCACCTACTGGGCCTAAAATGTCCCTGTCTTCCATCTTTGGGTCCAAAAATACCCTTCATTAACCTTTTTGGCTCACTTATACCCTTGAAACTAACCATTCTCTCTTTTTTCTTTTTTAAATATTTATTATGTTTCATTTTCTTATGGAATAAAATAAATCTCCATCTCTATTAGATTTTTTTCCATAATTTATCCAAACCGAAATAATGTATCTCTTTAAGGATCAAAGTGATTCTTTTAAAAAATGATTTATTAAAATAATTAACCAATCTAGCTTTCTAAAGAAGAATTTTTTTAAAAAATATATAAAGTTAATGAAAAGGTAAGTTTTTAATTTATCCAAAGAGTAAGTTTTTCTTTTTTCTAATGTTATATAAAAAACAATGAAAAACTATTCAAATTTGATTAAATAAAAAAAATCAAAGAAAGCTAAATCGATTTTCTTGACTGCAATATTGATCGCTCTATTGACTGATGGTTCTTATCTCTTAACTGTTCTTGGCTGCTTACTAATCTGTGGTGCATTAACTTGTTTGTTGCAAATTTATAATTTTCTACTTGAAATTATTGTTGAATTTACGTTCGAATTTTCTACATTGTTTGTGTGTAATTGAATTGGGTTTCATTTTCTTTACGTGTTTGTTCAATTGTAAAATTTATTTGTTACAGAGTTTTGCAAGTTGCTTAATATTATTGTTGTTTTGAGATTTATTGTTGATTATTGAATATTGTATACTATTCCTAGTGTATATTTCTTGATTTGTATCTTCTTGACCTTTGTAGCTTAGTGATTTATTAGTTTAGTGGGGTCAGGATCTAATGGTGGATTAGGGTCATGTCGTCAGTTGGGGTTGGAGGTAAGGGTAGAGGTGGTAAGAGGGGCACGGGCTTATCTAAGTTAAGGATAGGGTCGTGAAAAATAGGATCACTTACAGGAAAATCCATAGAGCTAGTGAAGTGTCTAAGAGAAGACATATTAATATAGCGTGTGTTCAGGAGACTAGATGGGTAGGGACCAAAGCTCGGGAGGTAGACAGATTCAAGTTATGGTACTCGGGTGGTTCTAGGGATAGAAATGGTGTAGGTATACTAGTAGACGAAGACCTTAGGAAGTATGTAGTGGAGGTTAGTAGGTTTAATGATAGGATGATGTCTATTAAACTTGTGGTTGGTAGGGCATGTAGTGAATGTGTTTAGTGCCTATGCACCTCAAGTGTGCCTGGATGAGGAAGTGAAAAGGCCTTTTGGGAAACTTTGGATGGGGTTGTGAAAGGCATACTAGAGACGGATAAACTTTTCATTAGGGGAGACTTTGATGGGCATATTGGGGCAACCACTAGCGGGTTTGAAGATGTCCATAGAGGCTTCAGTTTTGGGGAGAGCAATGGAGGTGGGACGTCTCTCTTGGATTTTGCCAAAGCTTTTGAGTTAGTTATTGCTAATTCATGTTTCTCGAAGAGGGAGAATCACTTGATTACCTTTCGTAGTACGGTAGCTAATACTCAGATTGATTACTCACTTCTCCGGAAGGGCGATAGAAGCCTTTGTAAGAATTGCAAGGTTATTCCGAGTGAAAATATCTTCGCTCAACATAGACTCCTAGTTATGGATTTAGAAATTAAGAGAGAAAAGAAGAAGAGGTTTTTCAATCCCCACCCAAGGATTAGATGGGGAGGTCTGACCCTTGCCCTTTTACGAGAGATGGAAGAAATGTTGAGTAATTTAGAGGCTTGGAGTAGTGGCGAAAATGTGAACAATATGTGGGACACTACTGCTGGTTGCATTAGAAAAGTAGCAACAGAGGTACTAGGGGTTTCAAGAGGGACCTTTGGTGGATGTCAGGGTGATTAGTGGTGGAATGACGAAGTTCAAGGCAAAGTGAAAGCTAAAAGGTCGCTTATAGGAAATGGGTGAAGTGTAGGGATGAGGATGAAAAGCGAAGACTTAAGGAGATTTCTAAGACGGCTAAGACGGAAGCGAAGATGGCGGTGACGAGTGCTAAGACAGCAACATTTGAGCACCTGTATGAGGAGCTAAGTGATAAAGGCAGGGAAAAGAGATTGTATAGGCTCGCTAAGGAGAGAGGAAGGAAAGCTCGCAACTTGGACCAAGTGAAGTGTATCAAGGACGAAGAGGCTGAGGTGTTGGTGGATGAGACTTCCATTAAGCTAAGGTGGCAAGCTTACTTTCATAAACTCTTAAATGAAAAAGGAGATAGAGATATTGAGTTGGATAAATTGGCACACTCCGAAAGTCATCAAGATTTTGTTTATTGCAGGCGGTTTAGAGTTGAGGAGGTTAGACGTGCTATTAGTAGGATGAGAAGAGGGAGGGGCGATCGGACCCAATGAGATCCCGGTAGATTTTTGGAAGAACATGGTCAAGGATGGCATAGAGTGGTTAACTAGACTTTTCAATGCTATTACCAAGATTGCCAGGAATGGAGGAGTATAATAGTTCCATTGTACAAAAACAAGGGTGATATTCAAATTTGTAACAATTACAGGGGTATCAAGCTGTTAAGTCACACTATGAAGGTTTGGGAGAAAGTGCTGGAGATGAGGGTGAGAAAAGTGGTGTCCATTTCAAAGAAGAATTACAGGTTTAAATGAGAAGAATCCAGAATCAAGAAAAAAAGATTGAGGATTCTCATCAAAACCAAATGTCTAATCCGCAATATCTCAGTGATATAACAACGACGACTACAACATACACAGTGAAAATCCCACAAATAGGGTCTGGGGAGGGAAAAATATACGCAGACCTTACCACTACCTCATCGAGATAGAGAGGTAGTTTCCGAAAGACGCTCATCTAAAAAAATTATCCCCACAACAACAACAACAACATACTCAGTGGAATCCCACAAGTGGGGAGGGTAGAATGTACGCATACCTTACCACTACCTCATAGAGGTAGAAAGGCTGTTGCCTGGGATATGAAATGACAAGCAATATTTCAATGATATACAAGGTTATTCACCGGAATCTAATTTTGATTCACCCCCTAGAAGATATGAATGCTCTCGAGAGAAATAAAGCCTAGAAAATGGTGGAACTACCACATGGAAAGGAAGCAGTGGGCTGCAAGTGCATATTCAACATCAAATGTATAAGGCACATTTGGTAGCAAAAGTGTTTATTCAAACCTACCTGATTAACTATCTTGAGACATTCGCTTCAGTTGTCAAGTTGAATTCAATTAGGGTTCTTTTGACCATTGCTGCTAACATTGATTGGTCCTTTTAAGATATTGGATGTGAAGAACGCAATCTTGAACGGAAAATACGAAGAAGAAACTACAAGGATCCTCCTCTAGGTTTTGAAAAAAGGTTTGGAACTAGAGTGTGCAAGCTAAAGAAACCTCTCCACGGGCTCAAACAATCTCAAGTGTTTGGTTTGAGAGGTTTAGAGGGTGTTTGGATAGGCTTATTTTTAAGCGCTTTTGACTTTTAAGCGCTTTTTAATTTTTAAAGGTGTTTGGCTGCTTTTAAGCACCTTTCTTTAGTCTTAAAAAGTACAAAAAAGCCAAAAGTCAAAAGTAGGTACTTAGCTTATAAGTCACTTAAAAAAAGCTTATCCAAACACAACCCTACTCAATTTGTCTAAAAACCAAGGACACCCAAGGGCAAGCAGTTCATACTATGTTCATTTGACATTCTCTTGATGGAATGACAACTATTCTGTTTGTCGATGATATCATACTTAAAGGGGATGACTTGTCCGAATGAAGAATTTAAAAAACAGTTGGATGCAGAGTTCGAGATCAAAGATTTGGGCCAGTTGAAATATTGTCTGGGCATGGAAGTAGCAAGATCAAAAGAAGGTATTATGGTGTCACAAAGGAAGTATGTACTAGATTTTCTAAAAGAGACAGGGATGGGTGGTTGTCTTCCAGCTGAAACACCTATTGATCTGAATATAAAATTCGAAAACAAAGAGGAAAATTCAGTTGACCAAAGTCAATACGAGATATTAGTTGGGAAGTTGATATACTTGTCTCATACATGACCTGATATAGCTTTTGCTGTATGCTTATGAAGACAATTTATGCACTCTGAAGAATGAGCATCAATAAGCGGTCTATAAAATTCTAAGATATCTAAAAATCTCACCAGGGAAAAGATTGTTTTTCAGAAAGAGTCAACACAAAGGCATTAAAGGTTTACAAATGCAGATTGAGCAGGTTCTACTACTGCCACGAGATCAACATCTTGATATTGTACATTTATCTGGAAAATCTCGTGACTTGGAAGAGTAAAAAATAGAATGCGGTAGCCGTGGGAAAATCTCGTGACTTGGAAGAGTAAAAAGTAGAATGTGGTAGCCCGTAGCAGTGCTGAAGCTCAATACTGATCCATGATCCATGGGATCAGTGAAATGATTTGGCTCAAGAGGATAATGGAAGAACTGGAAAAACTGTTTGCTCTACTAGATATTTGTACTTCTACAAACGAATAAAATTGTATAATTTTGGTACCAAAACTTGCACTAACTTTGTGCATCATCATTCGAGGTGCAAACTTCTCTATATCCCTCCCATCGCATGCTAAGTTTTTAATAATACTTCCCAAGATATCTATCACATATTCTCTATATATTCTAATAAACATCAATAGTATGTAGAAATTAGGGGCCAAAAATTGGAAACAGTTAATGAAATATTAGCAAAAGTTAAAGCAGAGGATATTTGATGGGTGTGAGGACTTCAACTTATTATCCTGACTTACATGACATAAACGACATTGCTGCCAGTGCTGCGCCACGGTGCATAGCAGTGCAACATATGGCTGCCTTTTGAAATGATAACTCAAGGATGGAGCCAGAAACTACTAACACTTCCTGAGCACATCCAGAAAAGGTGTATAAGTCACAATTTGTTTCTTCAATTATGACAGCAAAATAACGACATTCATGCTCTATTTTTCTTTCTTTTTTTTTTTTTTGAAACAAGCACCTGCATGTAGGTAAACAAAAATGGAAAAACTATAAATATCACTGCCATATTTTCATGAATGAGAAGAGAAGAAGAACAGAGAGGATAGACAGAATCTTTTCAAATAGCTCGCAATCATTTGTTGTTTTCTATATGCTAATCAAAAGAACTAAAGTACTTCGGTTTGCCATAGGAAGGAAGTAGCAGAGCTGGGTAAATAAGAGGAAGGTGGAAAAACTTAGACTTAAATCCACAAAGAAAAACATTAGCATTGCCATCATAAGTAGACAGAATAGAAGATACAACAGACTCCAGGAAAAGGAATCGTGTCTGGAGACTAGCGAGGACCTGTTGCTTTTATTTACAGAATAAGCTTTAGGCAGCAGCGTGGCTGCTTTTAATAACTGTTTGATATCAAAGGTTCAGGCTCCTCCTCCACCGAAATATCCAGTAACTTATGACAACTCTATCGATGTGAAAATGAGGTTGAAGCATCCGATCAAGGGGGAACAATTGAGGCAAGAATAATGGTAGTCATTTTGACTCAATATAGAAGGGGGCACGATCAATTGAGGAGAAATAAGAAGGCAGATGGAGAGGAAAATGACCTGGGAACATAGGCATGAAGTTCACACCTCTAGACTAAAAAAATAAAAACTCAGTAAATAGCATTACTAAGCCATGTCTTGAATATGAACCTGCAAGTACCAGGACCAACAAGTGGGAAATGCTCCACGTGTGTAATCTATATTGATAAGCAAACTGGAGTAACCCATATTTTGATTCTAAAAGAAGAAAACTTTTGAGAGCCTAACAGAACTCAGAACTAACTAGAAGGGTTCCGTAGGAAGCTTTAATCACATGGGAAGGTTTTCAGGCCCGGATCCATCTTGACAATCTATTCCCGAAATCCATTTTCTTTAGCATGTTGATAAGAACGATCCAGTTCAGCTGCTCAAATGCTTTCTTAATATCCAGTTTGCATAAAATGCCCGTTTCTTCGCTTTTGATTATGCAATCCAAAACTTCATTGGATATAAAAGAGGTGTCAATGATCTGTCTGCCTTTACGAATGCACTTTGTTTCCCAAAGACCAGTTTATTAAGACTCTATTTAATCTTTCTGTCAACACCTTTGCTGCTATCTTGTAGATGCTGCCTATTAAACTGATAGCCCTGTAATCCCTAAGTTAAGTTGCTCCCTTCTTTTTTTGGAATGAGTGCAAAGAAAGAGGCATTGCAAGATCTTACCATGTAAGCATGTTGGCTTTAACAATGCAAGGCTGTCATAGTGTCTGACTTGTTGATCTCCCAATATTTTCGAAAGGAGGTCATGTTGTACCCATCAAAGGCATATGCTTTATCAGGGACAAAAGACTTCAGTACGGCAAGAACTTCTATTTCCTCAAATGGGGATTTAAGCCCCTCCCTCGCCTCTGAATTGAATGAAGCCAACCTCTCAAAATTTGCAGTTGGCCTCCAGGTTTCTCTCTCTTCGTATACATTTTGATAGTAATCCAGAACTCCATGTTTAATCTGCTCCATGTCTTGGATCAGATTTTCCCCCACCTTGAGTTTGTCTATGTAGTTGTTCCTTATGTAAGAATTAGCAATTTTGTGGAAGTACTGTGTGTCCCAGACTCCTTCCTTCAACCAAAGACGCCGAGAATTTTGCCTCCAAGGTATCTCCTCTGGCTAGAGCAGTCTTCTTCAATTCAATCTGCAGATTCAATCCCGTTGGTCTCGTTCTTTCCATATACATCTGTACTCCACCCTGGGATGTCTTTTTTAAGTAGCCACAATTTCTGAATGAGAATGAAATCAGGAGTGTCTCTAACTGTGTAAGATTGCCACCACTTCTTAACCATCTCGAAGAAGTATTCTGATTGAAGCTACATGTTTTCGAACATGAAATAAGAGGGTGTGGCTTCCCAATCATCACATTCCATACAATCGGCTTTTAGTCTGAAATAACTCTGGCTAATGCATACTGCTTCACATCCTTCAAAATATCACTCTACTCATGTGAGATCAAGTATCTATAAATTCTTGATGCTTGAGACTCTTCTCATGACCATGTGTATTGGGCTCCCAGGAGTGGAAGATCTATTAGACCAAGGTCTAGGATTGTATTTGAGAATTCCTCTATTGCCTTGGTTCTTGCTGTGCAAAGGAGCCTTGCACATTGGTTGTGAAGTAAAGCTAGTAATGTCTGAAGTTCAATCACCTCCCAATCTTGGAAATTTCTCCTAAACCTCAAATTTTTAAAGTCCCAACTTCCTTGTGTCCCCCTAACTTGCTGAACAAATAATTCCTTTTGGCAAGAGAGCACCGAGAAATCATCCTTTAGAATTCCGCCAGTATCTTCTGGAGCCATTGAAGAAGCAGCTTGTATTTCTAGAGCTAATGGGTTGAAAAAAGAATTGAGTATCTATCCAAGAAAGTTTAATGACATAAGGATCATTTTTATGTCTCACTGCTCTCCAGGCTGAAGAATTCTTGGGCCTATTTTAAAATCTCTTAGATTTTGGGCCTTTGGAATAATGCTTATTAAGCTGTCCGATTTCCAGTTTTCCCTTGGTCCGCACTTTGTTGGACCAAATATCTGTCTTTTGATTTGGGACCGCTGGTTACTTTAAAGCTAGTGTAGGTCTCCCCCTTTCTTGCGCACTTTTGGGTAGTGACACTGTTATGTTTTCTTTCACAGTGCTTGATGTTGCCCTAGCCATGTCTATCTGCTGCTCTGTCGTATCAGTAGGTGAATTTAAGTATTGACTGATGCGTATTGGTGTTGGCCTATTCGCCAAAATTGAGATTTCAAATCTCAATCCTTCCACATCAATTTTCAAATTCGCTGATAATTGCGACTGGAGTTTCTGATGCAGACTCGATTCTTCGTCTATCTCAATAAACCCTCCACATTAATCACTGAGACTTTACGTCTCATGTGTTCAGGCGTGTAAAGGCATAACAAAAATTTTCACCCATAACGAATCATGTGAAATACCAGTCGGAGCATAGGCCAATGTTGGAGACCACCACGATAAGGAGAGATGCCTCCCATTCCAAAATCAATTCCCAGCCATGGTTCTTGCAGCTCTGTGTCATGACGGAAATTGGAAGAGAAAGCGATCCATAATTGTGACTGTGAGACCAACTGTGATACCATATCTGTTGAGGAACCACTTCTGGATAACATCTGAGTTTGGGCTAATGTTAAATGGATAAAAGGTCCCAAATGACACCTTGATAGTGGTTTAGCATTTTCAGTGGCCTCTGGAGATGGCGCTGAGGTCTCTGGCCAGTGTTCGATCTTCGATGCCTCAAAGTATGACCTGAATGTGGTAACCGATTGGTCCTTGAAATTGGAGTTCACCGAAAAACCTCAGGATCCTTTTAAGCTATATCTGTGCAGTCTCTGTTGTGAACTGAGTATGGGATGATGACCACAGACTTCCTGTCACCTTGCCAAACCTCCATTCTTATGATGAAAGCAAGATATTATTGGGAGGCAAGACAAACAATGCACAGAACAAGCAATGGAGCTAAACGGGTTCCATTTTCCCTTGAACTTTGCATATGGTTTAGATTTGCACTTTAGCAGGCAGCTGATGTTAGCTAATAAGGAAAAAATCCACCACTACAGGTAGGGCAGCTAACGGAGGGCAAATTTGTTCCGTTTCACATAGTCTGGCGAATGTTTACTCTTTATACATTAATATAAGTATAAGGGTTATATAAGAATAAAAAACCACAACATAAATTGTTAAATAATTAGATAGTAATAATTAATAAAAATATGCATTTGGTTAGAATCTTTTCACCCGAAGGAATTATTTTCCTCATATTTCAAGTTCCATAATCAAAATCAGTGTTTGATTACTACATGTGAGAATCCACTTTCTAATTAAGCCCGTACTATCGGAGACCCTGTCTGGTTTGGACAATATTCCAGATTTAGGGTCTGTTTGGATTGGCTTTTTAAGTGGCTTATAAGTTAAAAGCCAAAAGCCATAAGTTGGGGACTCCTTACTTTTCGCTTTTGGCTTTTTCTGTAATTTTTCAGCTTTAAAAAAGTGCTTAAAAGCCAAAGGCCAAAAGTAAGCCAATCCAAACACCCACTTAAGCAGTTTTCCTATGATTCATTATTGTACATATAATAAGTTTAAAACTTGCAAATATGATTTTAATAAATTTTGTTATCACATCTATATAAACATAGGGAAAAGGTAACTAAAAACCTTCGGAGAGCAGCGAATGAATATAGACGCGAAATTAGCAAAGGCCTCCACCAGATCAGGCTCTTGATCACATATATACGAGGAAGTAAGAGCCATAATTGATGTTGACTTGGAAAATCTTTCAAAGATACTGACAAAAAGATGTCCATATTCTTCTCTGCTGCCAAATTCCTCAATGAGAACGGAAGCTGCAAAAGTTAGTGATCAGCTGAGACAAAGGTAGTGGTATTGGAAATATGAGCAATTCAGCTAAGTTGACAGTTGCCAACTCTTATGACTATCAAAAGAAGATCAGATTCAAGCAGGAAAAGATACAATGACCTACAGCTGTTTCCTTGTATAAATTTCCACAGCTAAAAAACATAGTTAAAGCCTTTGCTTCAGCACTGAAATTGAGACTTGTTCTCAGCAAAGTTCAAAGATACAATGACACTGCTTTTGCAAAAAGGCATAGGGGAAGCAAATACATCTAAGAATGAAGAACGGTACACATCAAAGCTTCAGAGCAATCTATTAACACTCTACCTGTTCTTATGTAGCAGTCGTGGCTTTGGAAAGATACAAAGTTAGTCGACAAACAATTTAGCACTCTTGGCAAAACAGACGTGAAGTGCTGACCTGCAAATGTAACGCACCCAAGCAGTAAGTAATTATGTGATCAAGGTCATAACTTTATCTTCAGTAAATAACCTGTTCTTTTATTGGTTTGAAAACCTATAATACCTTGGACTATTAAATGGTTTATATGTATACTTGTTAATATGTGCATATACGCCTGGAAGAGTGGGGGCAGGGGATTTGGGAGGTTTTGGTGGTTGGAACTTATCTTTCTTGACTAGAATTGATTGGTTATTCATACTAATGTTAAATTGACAAGATACTACCGAAGGTGACCATGATTGAGGCTTGACTGCTGCAAATGAGGTTCCAGGTGGGAGCCCTCTCTTTTGGTTGCTTTCAGGGCTTAATTGTGTTATATGTAAACACGGTCCCTTTTATTGTGTCGGAACATGCTTGTATATACATTTGACCAGCCTTAAATGTACAAGAGAGTACACATGTGTGGTAATTATATCACCAATTATTTATTGTGAAACATGTTCTACTCATACTTACTTGATAAACTCTATACATAAAGAAAGACATTCTTGTAAGTGACAAAAAATGTATCAGTAAGTATCTTGTATTGAATAAGGCCATGGGATGGCAGGGGTAATAGAGATTTTCTATTAAATCTGACTATGAAAAGCTTTTGGATAGAAAGAGTCAATTTTCTCATCATTCCATGTGGATTCGTAGGGTACCGAGAAAGATGTGCTTTAACTTGACTAGATGTGAAAGGGGGGAGGGGGTGATCTGGCAACTAAGAATGTGAGGAACAGGGAGATTACATGTGGCAGTTGGTGCTTGATGTGTAAAAAGCTTGCAAGAAGACGTGAATCACCTCCTTTTCAACTGCCAAGTAGCGTCTCACTTTAGCAATTACTGACATGGTTTGGCCTTGAATGGCTGATCCTAGACGTGGTTAAAGAAGAAATGTTTAATGACTTAATCTTTATTATAAGGAAGAGAGATGTAGAGCATGAAATGCTACTCTACTAGCGCTTAAGTAGACCGCTTGGAGACAGAAAATGAGAGTTTTGATGGAAAAGAGAAGGATTCAATACACTTGAGGAGTAACTTCTTATCCCTTCTTTCTCTTTTGTGTACCCATGAGGTTTTTACAATATAGAATTGCCGTTTGTAGAGAACCATATGTTTTTGTAAGGTTTTCTACTTTTTGGTATAGTCCTTGTATATGGGTGTCTCTATGTCCTCCAATATCAACATTTTGTTACCTTATATCAAAAGAACCATGTCTATATGGGTGCTTCCATGTCATTCTATTATTTAATTTTATGTAATGACCCTCCGGGTCATTTCTATAATTTCGCAGTCAATTGGTTGAATTGAGCATGTGTATAATGACCTTAGACTATTGGTGATTTGTTGGGACTGTTGGGATGACTTTTGGTTGGGTTATTTGGGGGTAATATAGATTTTTGAGTTAATCGGGAAGTTATACTTATAAAATGAGGTTTCAAGTAAAAACCTGGTAAATGATCTCGGAGTGGAACTCTGACGATTCCATTAGCTCCAGAATTGTTGAATTAGGCTAGGGCCTTACACCCATGTACAACTGACCCTTGTTCTAATGATGTGGAGAGTTGGGCTCTGTGATGGTTTTATGGGATTCTGTGATGGTTCTGAGGGATTTTGTGATGATCTGTCGATTTTATATTGTGCGTGGGTGTACTTTCTGGGCTTATGGGGGCCTAGTTGACGTACAAGCATTGATACTAGGGTCTTGCACCGACGTGCAACACTATGCCTCAGTTGGGGGCAGTTGTGGTATTACCCTACGCAGTCTTCGTCAGTCGGTATCGATGATCAGTACTTGGGTTGGTTCGGGTTATCATTGGTCTTCACTTCGGTTGAAAAATTGTAGTTTGAGGGTTTCTAGACATGCCTATGCCTTGATCTGAGTTCGCTCTGCTACAATATTACATTTCTTTATCTATTCAGGCTTATGCATGTTTACTAGTTCACTCGGTCAGCCCATGATGCCTACTGGGTGCCTTTTCTAGTACTCACCCCTACTTTCTACATCTTCACATGGTGCAGGTCTAGGTAGGGGTCGTGGCTGCTGAGTTGGGGGCGTTTAGGAGACTTTTGGTGAGCACTAGCGGTTCTGGCTACCTTGCAGTCTCCTATCTTTTGATGGCCGTCTATTGTTTCCAGACATTTGGTCTTGTACAGTAGTATTATGATGTATTTCGTAGGCGCACTATCGGTTGTATATATATTATTTTATGTTTTGGTTCCATGTATTCTTCCGTTATTGTAGTTCTATACAGTTGACTTCTAGGTTCTGGGTAGGTTTCGGCGTACATGTTATTGTTGTATCGATTTGATTTGGACTAGAGAGGTAGGACAGGTACCCTTGGGTTGGGAATTGGCTTGCCTGTAGGTGGGACCTAGCAGGCGGACCGAGACCGGGTCGTGACATTTTATTACTTCATATAAATAAACAAAAGCAATGGGTTGCTTGTACTCGCAAAACTGTGAGGCTACATACTTGAATTAATATACAGACAGATTAGATGCTCACCCGTATGGCCAGGGACAGCCAACTTAACTTTAGTTATGTCATCTGATACTGCTTCATTGGATAATTTTGCTATCCATATGTATATATGATAAATGTGCAAGAAACAAAGAATTAAACAAAATGAATAAATGACACCCCTTGTTATCTCAGTCCTCATGGTTAAGCGCTAATATATTTTGGAGATGTCACGGGATCGATTATTAGAGCTACTGGTGTGTATCTTTTTAAAAGTTTTGAGCATTAGAAGGCTTCGTACCTCAGTAGCTGTTTGTGGCTCATACACTTTTTCAGCAATAAAGTTGATTATGATTGATTTACAAAATCAAACCAATGATGACTTTTTGAGTGGTTTTGTTTGGTTCTTACAACAACAACATACCTAGTGAAATCCCACAAGTGGGGTCCAAGGAGGGTAAAATGTACGCAAACCTTACCACTACCACATAGAACTAGAGAAGTTGTTTGGTTCTTCCAAGTAATAAATAATATCTCCAATTGGGGTAGTATGAGTACATTCTAAAAGAGAAAAACAAAAAATCGTTGAGAAGAGTTATAAGTAACATACTTTATTATAGTCCTTTTGTATATTATGATGTCATTATAGTGAATTGTTCATTTATTTGTTTCTTTATATGTCGATATCGCTTACATGAAATCCTACATACTCCCCCTGCATATGGTGGAGCTTACCCTATCCAGCCATTCCAAAAGTTAGGGTTGTTAGCATATAGGGGTTCCCTAGCTACAAGGGGATTAGGAAAGCAGCTCCTAATTGAAAGACATTTAATGAACCCAATTGCTACTTTATGGACAATTACTGAAAGTATCGCAGTCAAAAATATATCTGTTCATATGTGGAACTATGTACTCTTGAATTTCGAACTTGCATGTCGCCTGTCTGTCTTGGATTGAGTAACCATTCACTGAATTTGTGACTCACCCCTTTTCCTACATTTTACAGATGTTGAATTGTGAATTGACAGTTGACAATTGGTTTTGACATGTCATATCACGACATCTGTTGGATAACAATATTTGGATAGTCAGCACTATATCTGAGATAAAGTTTATTATCGTATTAGGCCTTCTAGTTAATACAGGAACTATAAGCTGAATGCTGTTTCAGAGAATATTTTTTAAAAAACCAGAAAAGAAGTACCTGATGACTGAATTGCTTGGGAAAGAGCTCTGCATGCTGCCATAGATAGAATAGCATTTCCAATGTGCTCAGACAGAAAAAGTTTTTCTAACATTTGCCAGAATACTCCTAGCAACACTACAAGAGGATCATCCACATCCGCAGAAGATTCTGTTGGCAGATGGCTGAATACAGTTCCCAACCTGACCAATAAGCCAAGGCTTTAGTTAGGATGGAATACGAATGGAAACAATGACCAGCAAGTAATTCATAGAAGTCTTTTACAGCAAGTTTAGATTCTTCCAACCTTCATAGAACTAGTGGTTTTGCAGGATCAATGTCCAATACCTTGTTTTAGACTCTTCATGGTAATTAAGACAGACTTAAGAGACAAAATGGTAGAAAGTATAGTAGTGGATAATACACGTGATCATATACATACAGCAGATAGAATTCTAAAAAAATTAATAGAAAACAATTGAAGGATTAAATTGTTATTTTACAGAAGGGTTCTCAACAAAAAAAAATATTTCATAGTATCTTTCTTTGGGATCAGTCATGTGGGACGAATTGATTTGCTTTTCAAAGTAAATGCTCTGTAAGGACTCAAATTTGCATGAAATGTCTCATAACAGGTTTTGCACTTTAAAGAAGAAAAAGAAGGTAAAACTTTATCACTTCTTTTATAAATACCATACTACAAGGAAATGTTCACATCATGTATTAATCGAACAATGCCAGAACATTTAATAACTGGTATGCTCTGTGCCAATGATAGCCTTGAACTGCAAACTAGAGAGCAGAATAACATACACCATGATTTTTGTGAATGTTACATTTCAATTGCTCTCATAGGCAATGACATGTAAACCTTAATAAGAAAAACGTCTAAACTAATGCAGATGCAAAACATAATGACGTAGCAATAGGTTCAAACCTATGTAAACCTCTTCTTGCAGCATCATCAAACTGAGAATAAGAAGCAGGATTATGCCTTGATGAGTGGTCTTGATTGTCATCAATCTGAAACAAAGAAATTCATTCTCAGTTAAGGTAAATGCTTAGAGAACAGTAGAAAAACAATTTTCAGTTCTCTGCATCACGTGCTTTCAAAATGACCCAAATATTTTTTTGGTTATGGTGGATAATTTTATAAAAACGGGGACAAATCTGAATACTAAAATATGGTTCTCTATGAAAGAAACTCAATCATCTATACACATTGGGGTCTCGTGGGTAAACCAAAAGAAAAACCAGAACATAAGGTTACGTTGCAATTTCACTATATCACTATCAACCCCTTCAAATGCTCTCATGCTTTGTTACTTCAAAAGAACCTACATGATGCATATGGAACAACATCCCATGCCCTGCATATTCGGATGCCCTGCATATTCTCTTTCTTCTTCTCAATGCCCAACTGTGTAACGCCTGAAGCTGATCTAGAGAAAGGTGAAACTAATGGGATAAGGAAAGTGAATGGATGTAGAGAGTAGAAGGTCACACTGAACCTTGAACTCTACGATGACTACAGAATGAACAAAATAATTCCAATAATGCTTCATTTTAGAAAAGGGAAAAAGGAAGTAACAACACACAGAATGATAAAGAGAAAAAAGAAGGGGTAAGAGACTATTTTGATTTGGGGACTTAATTTCAAAATTATATGTGGAGTATCTTGGGACTTCAAATTAAAAAAAAAAATATGCAGTACATGGAAATAGAAGAACCTCATAGCTTGCTTCAATTCCTCTACGAAGAGATTGTAATTACAGGTTATGAAAATACAAGGATGGAATCCTTAGAACCTCTTAACGTGAATCCATAGCGCAAAAGATAATTTTGTTTCCTCATTTAGCAGGTAGGAAAGTTACTTAAAGAAGAGAATTTGAGTGAAAGAACATATACATCATTTGTTGTTTCATGTGAAGGGAGAGACGTGAAGATTTTAATCATCTACTACTTCATTGCCTAATTGAATATTGATTATATGACACAATATGGAACGAGTGAGTTGAATGGGGTGCGCATGCCAGTGAATTCCTATGGGGTGAAAATTCGAAGGAAAAGGGTATAAATATACTGAAAAAGAGAAGAAAGCAACGAGCATGAGATGTAGCACCAAATGGGCGTATGTGGACGAATAGAAAAGAAAGAATCTGAACCAATACAAAACGATTTGGTACAAGTGGATCACATTCATGTTATTTTTGCAAATGTTTGAAGCCCCTATGAAACACCGATTCCATAAAGTTCGAGCGCTTTTTCATGTAGAATAATATTTTTCTCAATTATTCTAAGATCTTGTATGTTTTTAGTTTATGCAGGGATTATGGTAAGTTGGATGTGTGGAGGCAAACAACCTATTTGGCCATGAGAATTCCACTTTTTTCTGAAATTCACTTTATTAGATTATCCCCATTTTGGCCATGAAAATTCCCAATTGAAATTGTATTAAGAATTTGAAAAAACACCCATAACCTTGTTTTCACTTTAACTATATTTTTCTTTTTACAAATTTTACCCCTTTTCTTTAAATGACCTCATTTGAATTATATCTGATATTTTTAGGTAATGTACATTCAAACAACCAAATATTATTTGCAAAAATTATAACCATTTCTCCAACTTCAAAATTCCAAATAAAGTAAAAAAGATACTCCCCCGTCCTATTTTATGTGGCATCCTTTGACTTGACCGGTGTTTAAGGGAAAAAGAAAAATTTTTGAAACTTGGTCTAAAATAATTCTAAAATATTTTTTTATTTTGCACCAGGTGTCCGAATCTCTTAGAGCCCCGACTAATCCCGGAAATACACAGGTTTTACTCAGTCCGATGGCCCTTAGATATTGTTTGCAGCTGAGAATCATTTCATTACGGATAAAAAGGAACTTTGAAGTTAAATTGTTTCCAATTAGAGTAAGGTAACATTCTTTTTGGATGGACCAAAACGAAAGTGTGAGACATAAAATGGGACAGAGGAGGTATTGTTATAGTATGTAGTAACTATTATATGAGATCAAATCAATGACGTCATGTTACAATCTTTTTTGAAATATTACTCTTTTAGAGCATATGTGATGGTATGTTTCAGGTAAATGAGACAAGTTAGGTAATTGGAGGTATAAACCATATTTAGAAAAAGTACATTAGTTGTCATCCTCCATATGTAAAAAGGGAATAAATAAATCAATTAAATTCCAGGATGCTTCTTTTTATCTTTCTAGTTATCGGGATTACACAGGGTTTTTTCTACCAATTGGGGCTCTCCCTTCACCACCCCCATGGGGATGTTCTATAGAGTTCATAACTACTACTCTTACTATAGGGTGCTTACCTAGCCAATGTTTAAATCCGACTATACCCAAACTTTTCTGGTTCAACCCAACATTTCTCTGAGCAGTTTTCGAATATCAAATGAACCTCCTCAGAAGGTAATTTTAATGTGGCCGATTTCCACTCTTTTGCAAAGAGTTTCACTACAGCACCCGCTGCTCTAGGTGATTGTCCACACTTTCCAAGTATGATTTCTATGTTATGTATGGCTGTGCCTAAGGGCATATCAGTTGAAGTTTCAAATTCTAAATATTCTTCGCAAAATGTATGGCCAAACAAAACTCAAACTCCAATTTAAAAAATTTCCATAAATTGAAAAATATTTGGTTTTCATGTCTAAACGCCCCACGGGTGAACCAAATCAGATTACTTGGACTGCAAGCTCAGTGACTTAACTCATGAAGCTGATGCGGAAGTGAGGCTTATACCCGGGCCATCCAGAAAGTTTCACGTATTTTCGGTCATTATTCAAAAGTAATGGGAAAATTGGCAATGATTTCACACAATGTATTGGTGCAGGGTGGATGAAAGATAAATGCTTGCATTTGGAGTCTTTTGTGACAACAAGGTGCCACCAAAACTTGAAGGCACGTTCTACAGAGTGGTGGTTAGACCGAGTATGTTGTATGGAGTGGGGTATTGGCCAATGAAGAACTCTAGCATTGAGAAGATGAAAGTTGTAGAAATAAGGATGCTTCGATGGATGCGTTGGCTTCTTACTCCTCTTATTTTTTTGAGCCGACTGCCTTCGAAAACAACCTCTATACCTCCCAAGATAGGGGTAATGTCAGCGTACATACTACCTCCTCCTCCCAAACCTCACTTGCGGGATTACACTGGGTGTGTCGTTTTTGTTGTCCTTCATAAAAATATCAAAATTCATTTTATGAAGATATTAAAGTTGATAATTGGTTCATACATAGCACTCTCAACAATAAGACATAAATTTAGGCGATATTGCGACAAGAAGACCTATGTTACTTGGATTCTCCAATAATGTTGTTGCACCTGATTTGGATCTTCTAAAAATACACTATTTGAAGTTTCAGATACTCACACACCCATTGATATTTTTGAAGAATCTAAGCAAACATAGAAGGAGACTACATGACACAACTCAACCAAGATTATTTAATATGAAATGTTAAAAGAACTTCAAAACAATATAGGGAAAAAGAGAGATACAACACTCCTTGTAGGACAACAATATAGTTATATACTGTTATAAGTACATGACATGATAGAAATACAAGAAAAGTGAGAGGATGAACTTACTAGTTTGCCAATAGCTTCATAGCAAGGGGAGACCAACCTAGCTAACAAATTATTCTTCAGCTCCTTGTTAGGAAGGGAACCAAGTATCAAAGTAATCGCACTGACTACTTTTTCTTCATCCTCTAGAGGCAAATGCCTTTCATCCAAACTCTAAAAAGAACATGTCAAACACAAGGAACAAGAGAAACAATAGTTACACTTTAATTATCACTCCAATAAGCGATAAACCAAACTTACCAATCCAAGAAACGAGAAGTATCTATACGAATTAAAAGGTAAACAAGACGGTACAACCGACTCATTGTGTTTATCAACTTTTTTGTCCTAAAACACCCCTTCAACCACCCCAACTATCAAGACAAAGAGAAAGAACGATTAGGTAATAATACTGAAATGGATATTTTTCAACTCCACTCACTCTCTAAATCAACTATCATATGCTTTTTTCTTTCCAATTTTAATTTTCATTAAATTTCAATAAACTATGAACATGTACAAATACGTTGACATCCAGTTAATAACAATGGACCTTCATTTCAAACCATTGTCTTAACAACAACAACATACCCAGTGGAATTCCACAAGTGGCGTCTGGGGAGGGTGAAATGTACGCAGACCTTACCACTACCACACAGAGGTAGAGACGCTGTTTTGGGATCCCTCTTCTCAAAAACCCATAAGCAGAATAAACTAGATATGGAAAAAAAGGGAAAGGAAAAGAAAAGAAAAAAGGAAGAATGACTAATAACGAAAAGCACATGATAGTATGTAAATACGATAAAATTATCATATATAAGACGGATAATGATAACATAAGATAAAGACATGACTAATCCTACTACCCTACTATACCTCAAGGCCAGACATCAACCTAACTTTTACTAAACTATTAGCCTTCTACTTTATTTCGCAAACTCCACTCTTTTCTAACCTAAAAATGACACTGCAGTACAAAATTACTTAATCAAAGACCAAGCACCTTCAAGTAAAAGATTTTGAGATACCATACAGTTTATAGGACAAACCTCTCCAATCCAAAGTAAGATCTCCAAACTTGAATGTTCATACATAAGTGTAGCGGCATCTTCACATAACTTCAGCAAAGCACTGGCACAAGCTGCCGAGCATACTGGTTCCGAGATGCCCGTTGCAAGAAATAATCTGAAAATAACATATATAAGATCATCACTACAACATCAATAGGAGATGCTCATGGACAAGGTACAACAAATTCCTCCCAAACACAAAGAAAAAAAGAGGTATGGTGGTCGACAAGGTCCTTTTTTTTTTTTTGCTTTCACTGTCACAAATAGAATAAAAACATTGCAGAAGAAATGGGTCGCAAGGACTGTCTGAGGTAGAAAAAGTATTTCGTGAAAAAACAGGATGCACGGAATCAATTTTAAATAAATAGGAGCCATGGATGAGGAAGTGGAGCGGGAGTTTTCCAAAGAGGAAGATTGAAAGGTGGTTGGACATATGCTGTGGAAACAAAGTCCCAGACCCATCTGGTGAAGCTTTCTTCTAGCAGTGTAGGAGCACAGTAAAGACAAAACACATAGTACTCACTCCATTCATTTAATATCCCTTGAAAAGATAATAAGAGCAACAATCTCTTTTTTGTAGATAAGGGGCTGTTCCATTAGAGAACTTGACCCGTAAGTTCTGTTGAAAGTCAACAAACAAATAATGTATTTTTGTAGTATAATATCTCCAAATTCATTATGTAACAAAATGGTATCCTAATATTTGAATATTGTAGAATATTTTATATGACATTCCAGGATATTCTCTAATTAAATGCACAAATATATTTAGATACCATTATATGAGTAGATTATAACTGCTTACCATATTGTAAGTAGAGAATAACTACTGTATCATAATGTACTAGACTAAGTACAAAAACGCTCATGTTCAGTAATGTCAAAATCAAGTTTCAACTGTTGTTCAGTCTTTTATTTTTTTTAACATGGTATCAAAGCATTGGGATCTTTGTTGACTTCAATAAACATAACCGACTAGTGGACGGCCTTTCTTGTTGTAAGTTGGATGTTAAACCTAACTCAACCACAAAAGCTAGCTTATGAGGGGAAGATTGTCCAATTTCCCATCGCTTTCCGATGTTGGACTTCTTAACACTTTTTTCTTTTAAGCATCTGGAACTACTACTTTTTTCCACTACCAGCACAACTCCCATTTCCAGGAGCTGGCATCTCACCCTCTCTCTTTCTCTCTCTCTTTCAAGTAGGGGTGTTCAAGGAAAAACAAATTGCAAAATCAAATCATACTGCCATAAAAGTATTTTTTCTTAGACATATCAGTGATCCTTGCTTATAACATATTTAATGACTATTATAGAGGATAGATTTATGCTTATTTAAATGCTTGATTCTAACATGTATGCCACTTTCTTAGCATGTGGATTTTAAACACATCAATCTCTTTCTTTTTTCAATTTCACAAGACAAGTTCTATTAAGGTCATGTATTTTGTTTTCCGACTTTGAGATATTGTTTTATCGACTTTTCTTAAAAGCAACTGATGGATGCACTGACGCGATCTATCCAGGAGGAGGTTCCATGGTGTATGTTGTTTGCAGATGATATAGTACTAATTGATGAGACCCGGACCAAAGTTAATGATAGGTTGGAGGTTTGGAGACACGCCTTGGAGTCCAAAGGATTCAAACTAAGCAGGACCAAAACAGAATATTTGGAGTCTAAATTGAGTATTGCGAGGGATGAAGCAAACATGGATGTGAGGCTTGCCACTCACCCTATCCCCAAGAGGGAATGCTTTAAGTATCTGGGGTCCATCATCCAGAGTAATGGGGATATCGACGATGATGTCACACATCGTATTGGGGCAGCATGGACAAAATGGAGGCTTGCCTCTGGAATATTGTGTGATAAGAAGATACCACCTAAACTCAAAGGTAAGTTTTACAGAATGGTGGTTAGACCATCTTTGCTGTATGGGGTGGAGTGTTGGCCGATAAAGAGTGCACATGTTCAGAAGATGCAAGTCGCAGAGATGATGATGTTGAGATGGATGTGTGGTCACACCAGGAGTGATAAGATAAAGAATGAGACCATTCGAGAGAAGCTAGAGGTGGCCCCTGTAGCTCACAAGATGCGGGAAGCGAGACTGCGATGGCTTGGACATGTGCAGAGAAGGAGTACCGATGCTCCTGTTAGGAGGTGCAAGAGGCTGGATTTGGGAGTTACACGGAGGAGTAGAGGTAGACCGAAGAAGTATTAGGGGGAGGTGATTAGACAAGACATGGTGAAACTTGATCTCACCGAGGACATGACCTTAGATAGGAAGGAGTGGCGGTCACAAATTAGAGTAGCAGGCTAATAGGTTAGATAGGTAGGAGTTGTTTGGTGTCGTCTTTATATGCCAATATATGTTAATTGTTTCGTATTTACTTGTTATGGTGCTTTCGTTATTAATCTCTCTGTGTATTTTCTCTCTCTCTTCCTTTCCTGTTTATTTTCCATATCTAGCTATTTCTGCTTATGGGATTTGTGACAAGGGCCCCCAGGAAACAGCCTCTCTACCTCTATGAGGTAGTGGCAAGGTCTGCGTATATTCTACCCTCCCCAGACCCCACTTGTAGGATTTCACTGGGTATGTTGTTGTTTAAGTGAAACATATCAAATTTAGGTTTCATATTGAGCTTTGCATCCATATTGAAGATTTCAGGAGTCATTCATTTGTTTATTTTTTTTAAATATCAACATTTGGTTAAGCTTAAAAGTATATTATTGTAAGATAGAATAATGAAAGGGAATAATTATCATATATTACAAAGAGAATTTCTCAGATTAGAATATTTCAGTAGATGACAAAACTGTCCATTTGTACAACCTCTACTATACAAATATTGATTCACGGCAAAGTTTATTCATTACTCTTATAGATTGAATGAATTAAATTTGTAATAGCATGTGCACTAAAAAGAAAATAATCAAAAAACAGCGAACCAGAAGAAAACAAAAAAAAAGTTGGTTTGGATTTAGTTTCGATGAAAACCAAACCATGAAAACTTCTACTCTGAGGCAGCCAACATTATTCCTCTCTAGAAGACGATAGCGCTCCTCTTTCAATGATTGACACTAATCTTTCTATCTGACAATCTATACCACTCCTCTCTGTAGTGATCCATCACTTTTCTCGGAAAAAGAAAGATCGGGAGATGCAAGATTATAGGGGGAAAGAGTGAGCATATTGCATCATCACAAAAATACAACGATGGAGAGTAGATCAAAGGTCTAGTGCATACCCATGCTTGTGCCACTGTCAATGAACTATTCCGTGTTCCTGAATAAGTTGGGATCAGACATATGAAACCTATATATTCATCCCCTTTTGTTTACGTACATAGAGACATCGGGGAAGTAGTTAAAGGATAGAGTAAAGTGGAAAGCTGACAAAGCCAACAAGAAATCTAGAAAATGATCCCAACAAGTATATTTTGGTGTATCAGGCAAGAAAGGAATCACAAATGTTTTGATGGGACATCAACTCCAAACCATTTATTGGAAGCTAAATGCCTTTAATATCTTTTTACTTTTTAGTTAGAACACTCCTTCCCCTGTAAATAATGTTGTCTCCCTCCTAGATTTCATCAGTTCACTTAATATACATACATACATACATACATACATACATATATATTATATATATATGTGTATATATATATGTATGTATGTATGTATGAAGTTACCCAGGCAAATAATTTTAAGGCATAACAGATAAATACACACCTTCTCAACAGCCAAGTAAACACCCCAACTTTGAGAATGTACATCTAGACACCTCAACTTGGTTTAAGTTGCCCCCATAACATGGCACGTTGCGCGTGTTTATGAGGCCAACTTAAACCAAGTTTTAAGTGTTAAGGCCAAGTTAAGGTGTCTACCTCTAGAAGAGAGCAATACAAAAAGGTTTGAAACCAACTCCTACAACTTATAAATACATCAGTAACTAAAACAAAGCCCAAACTGATAACAAATGGTGTGCTTTGTATCTTCAGTTTCTATTTTATTTGAAATAATGTGGAAACAGAATTCTTACAGCAACGATCTGGCATTGGTTTGATAAGAAGATATCCACTTCGAATAGGAAGCAACAACCTCTGCGGCTGATTTATATACCTGGAACAACAACCAAAGAAACGGAACATAATTAAAGAAAGGGGGAGGTCAATCAAAAGGTACTAATCATTGTCATAACTCAAACCTAATGAAGCAAATAGTTAGTCCAGAATCAGTCTGCAAAATTTTCAGTATGTTTCTCTTTCTGCCTAACAACGTCATCCATTCTCGCATCCCCCTTATGCAGACAATGATAAGCGAAACAAGAAAAATCGAGTAAGATAATACATACAAGTCTCATGAAGCCCTTAGCTTCATTCTGTGGCCTACTAGATAAAATTGTCACCAAGTGAATAACAAATGAGAAATCAATGTCGTGGGCCTCTGTCATGATAACTTCAGCTATCTGAAAAAGAAAAGAAATCACACAGTGAACTTCCTAGCATAACATAATTTGTATTATTTTCATAAATTAACTCTAGACAAAAACATAATCAGTAAAGTGATCACTACCAGAGAAACAACATGATTTGAACATGCAAATAACATGTGAAGCCAAAGAAGATGAAGAAAGCATGACACACTCATGTTAAATTACTTGCTCTTTTATAATCAAATCATGCAGCATAGTCAAAAGAGGATTGTTGAAAAACTAAGTTGCTCGGATTCTTCATTTTTGCTGCCGCACCCGTGTCGACACAGTGTGGGTGTGCGATCCGTACCCGATCTGATCAACTGGTTTTGAGTACTTTGTGCTAGCATGATGGACAACTCATAAATCATGAACTAATGGTGAATGATTTTATACATTAATGTTGTAAAAAAGTATAATTTGTAAAAAAGTGTAATTATAGAGATTTTTTGTAATAATCATATATTCCCTCTGTCCTATTTTATGTGGCACCCTTTCCTTTCTGGTCCGTCCCAAAAAGAATGTCACCATACTCTAATTGGAAACAATTTACCTTTAAAATTCCCTTTTTACCCTTAATGAAATTATTCTCAGTCACACAAATATCTAAGAATGATTTTAGACCACAAGTATTAAAAGTCGTCCTTCTTTTCTTAAACACCGTGCCAAGTCAAAGGGTGCCACATAAAATGGGACGGAGGGAGAAGATAAATATTATAATAGCATAGCAGATTTGGAGAGATTTAAATGGTTGCTTTAGAGGGTTAGAATAGTTGATCTTTAAGGATAGGAAAACGGAATTTTAGGGATGTTTAATGTGTATACTCCCTATATAATGAAAAGACTAACTTTGAAAGGCATTCAGCAAAATTGTTGATATGGTATCAGAGCTCTCTCTTGGTTGTCTTGTTTCATAGAGTTCATCTATGGTTCTTTTCAATTTTTTTTTTTTTGAAATCTTGTTTTTTTGTTGACTATTCATTGACAATCAGTCCCAACACAACACACAGGACTTTTGTTCTTGGTCACTCTAGTTATTTTCTTGAGTCTTTCTCGTTTTCATAGCAATTTAAAAGCATGAATTCACATCACTTTGCATCCTTCAATGTTTGTTTTACCGAAAAAAAATATTCTTCCTAAGAATTTTAGTTTCAATTATTTGTCATGGGAAAAGAATTATAGGGCCATCTAGATGGAAGCAATCCTGCTCCTACCGATCCTACAAAGTTAAGTGAATGAAAGATTAAAGATGCTCGAGTGATGGCACGTATTTTAGGGTCAGTTAACCCCCTTATTGTTCTTAATCTCAGGTCGTACAAGATAGCAAAGGCTATGTGGGATTATTTACAAAAGGATTACAACCAAGATAATAGCGCAAGATGCTTTTAGTTAGAGTATGATATTGGTAATTACTCTCAAGTAGGTCTTTCTATTCAGGATTATTTTTCTGGACTTCAGAACTTATGGGCTGAATTTACAAATATTGTCTATGCCAAAATACCTATTGAATCTCACTTTGATTCAGGCAGTTCATGAACAAAGCAAGCGAGATCAATTTTTTATGAAATTACGTTCAGAGTTTGAGAGTGTTCACTCTAGCTTGATGAATCGTGAACCGTCTCCTTCTTTGGATGTTTGTTTCAAGGAATTACTTCGTGAAGAGCAACACCTTGTCACACAAAACGCTTTCAAGAAAGAAAATCATGTCACTGTTGCATTTGTTACTCAAGGTACAGGAAAGAGCAGGACGATAAGAACTCAATGTTACAGCTGCAAGGAATATGGTCATATTGTTAGTACCTGTGGCAAGAAGTTTGTAATTATTGTAAACAACGATACATTATCAAAGTGTGTCCCACGCGCCCTCAAAATCGTAAGGTCAATGCCTTTCAAGCTGGGATAAATGGTTTCACAATTGATAACTCATCTTCGGGACAAGTTCATACTCCAGAAATGGTACAACAAATGATTATGTCACCCTTTTCAGCATTGGGGCTACAAGGTAATGATGTT
This sequence comes from Solanum rostratum, assembly GCA_029948455.1. NCBI lineage: Eukaryota > Viridiplantae > Streptophyta > Magnoliopsida > Solanales > Solanaceae > Solanum > Solanum rostratum. The sequence goes on along the minus strand of CM057056.1, from coordinate 82,272 downwards.
ACATCTAATTTTGGTTTGTTGCTTCGGGTGTTTCCAATCATATGACCAACTCAACAAACATACTAAAAATTGTTCGTAAGTATCAAGGTCCATCACAAATACAGATTGCCAATAGTTGTAATTGACCCATTAGGAAGGTTGGGGACATTACTCCAACTTTCAAGGATGTTTTTGTTTCACCAAAGCTTTCAACAAGTCTTATTTCAATTAGACAATCGGTAGATAACAATTGTGATGTGAATTTTTCTCGTAATGGTTGTCTTGTGCAGGATCACGTGTCGGGGGACGACAATTGCAAAGAGGCCTAAAGTTGGACGATTGTTTCCTATACACTTTTCCACTCATGTTGTTCTATCTTTTGCTTGTACGTCTACCGCTAGTAAGATTGAAATTTGGCATAAGCATCTAGGACATCCAAATTCATTTGTCATGTCTCATTTATCAAATTCTCGTTTGCTGGAAATAAAAATCAACTTTCAGTTGCTTCCATTGATTGTTCTACTTGTAAATTAAGCAAAAGTAAAACTCTTCCTTATCCTAATTTTGGTAGTCATGCTACAAAGTGTTTTGATATCATTTATAGTGACGTTTGGGGCATTTCACCAATTGTTTTGTATGCTCATTTCAAATACTTTGTGACATTTATAGATGATTAAAATCGGTTTACATGGGTATATTTTCTTATGAATACAAAAAGTTCTTGCTTGAGAAAGAAATTGTCTCACAACACTCTTGCCCATATATGCCACAACAGAATGGAGTTACTCTGAGTAAAAATTGTCATCTTTTAGATGTCACTCATACTTTATTGATTGAGTCCTCTGTCCCATCTAAATACTGAGTGGAAACTGTCTGCTGTTGTCTATTTAATTAAATAATATATCCGTCACTTGAAACTGCACCACAACTAAAATCTAAGAATTCTTCTAGATCTGATCCTGTTGAGCCTACTCGGCAATCTGCTCGAGTATCTCGTACGCCCAATTGGTATGGCTTTTCCTCTACTTTATCCAACATTTATGTTCCAACTTGTTCCTCACAAGCTTCCAAGCATGAATGTTGGCAGAAAGCAATGGCGGAAAAACTTTAGGCTCTTGAAGAAAATAACACATGGGATATTGTTTCATGTCCTTCAAATGTCCGCCCAATTGGATGTAAATGGGGCTATTTGATTAGACTTCATTCTGATAGAACTCTTGATAGGTACAAAGCTCGATTAGTTGTTCTTGGTTACAGACAGGAGTATGGTGTGGACTATGAGTTAGACTTTTGCACCCATAGCAAAAATGACTACGCTGCTTCAAAAAAGTGGCCACTTTATCAAATGGATGTCAAAAATGTTTTTCTCCATGGTGATCTTAAAGAAGATATTTATATGAAACCTCCACTTAGTTTGTTCTCATCACCTATATCACATGTATGCAAGTTGAAACAGTCTTGGTATGGATTACAACAAGCTCCTGAAGCTTGGTTTGACAAGGTCCGATCTACTTTGCTATAGTTTTCTTTTGAACAGAGCAAATATGACTATCTTTCTTCCTTCGAAAAACATCTGTAGGTTGTGTTCTTCTTTTGGTGTATGTAGATGATATTATAGTTATAGGAACCGATCCTTCATTAATCACAAGCCTCTAACGACAGCTTAAAGATTCTTTTCATATGAAAGATTTTGGTACTCTTACATATTTCTTAGGTTTAGAAGTTCATAATAATGCATCAGGGGTCTTTCTAAACTAACACAAATATACTCAGGATTTGATTTCTTTGGCTGATTTTAAAGATTTTAACACACGATCTTGATTTCCTTGAATGTGAAGCATCGTCGTGAGGAAGGCGATCTTCCTGATCGAACTATATTTCGACAATTAGTTGGAAGTCTAATTACCTTACTATTACTCGGCCAGATATCTCATTTGCAGTTCAACAAGTTAGTCAATTTACGCAAGCTCCCCGACATCTCCACTTGGTGGTTGTTTGTCGCTTCATTCGGTATCTTCTAGGAACATCTACTCATGGATTGTTCTTTCCTGTTTCAGTTCAGTCACTGGTTGGTGCATGTATCTTGGAGATTCATTGATATCTTGGAAGAGTAAGAAGCAAGATCGTATGTTAAAATCTTAAATAGATGTTGAATATCGACCCATATCTACTGCTTGCTCGGAGGTTGTATGGCTTCGTGGATTACTTGCTGAGATTGGATTTTCTCAAACTCCACACTAACAATACTAGTGCTATTCATTGCTACTAATCTAGTTTATCATGAGAGGACCAAACACATCGAAGTAGGTTGTCATTATATACGAGAAGCTGTAGATAAAAGAGTCATTACTCTTCCACATGTGTCCAGTGATCTTCAAATTGCTCATGCGTTTACAAAATCCATGGCATGGCAATGCCATCAATTTCTAGTAGGCAAATTGATGCTTCCTAATTTTGTTACCTTTGTCAAAAAAAAAATTGATGCTTCCTAATCCACCAACATCAATTTGAGGGAGGATGTTAGCATGATGGACAACTCACAAATCATGAGCTGGTGAATGATTGTACACATTAATATTGTGAACTAATGGTGCATTTTTTATTGGCCAACACTACACCCCATACAGCAAAGACGGTCTAACCACGATTCTGTAAAACTTACCTTTGAGTTTAGGTGGTATCTTCTTAGCACACAAAAATCTAGAGGCAAGTCTCCATTCGTCCATGCTGCCCCAATACAGATCCTTGATGAGTAGTGGTGATATCGACGATGTGTCACATATCGTATTGGGGCAACATGGACTAAATGGAGGCTTGCCTCTGGAGTATTGTGTGACAAAAAAATACCACCTAAACTCAAAGGTAAGTTTTACAAAATGGTGGTTAGATCATCTTTGTTGTATGGGGTGTAGTGTTGGCCAATAAAAAATGCACATGTTCAGAAGATGCATATCGCAGAGATGAGAATGTTGAGATGGATGTGTGGTCACACAAGGAGGGATAAGATTAGGAATGAGACCAGTTGGGAGAAGCGAAAGGTGGCCCCGGTGACTAATAAGATGACGGAAGCAAGACTGCGATGAGTTGGACATGTGCAGAGAGGGAATACCAATGCTCCTATTAGGAGGTGCGAGAGGTTGGTTTTGGAAGTTATACGAAAGGGTAGAAGTAGACCGAAGAAGTATTGGGGGGAGGTGATCAGACAAGATAATGCGAAACTGGATTTCATCGAGGACATGACCTTAGATAGAAAGGAGTGGAGATCGCGAATTAGAGTAGTAGGCTAATCGGTTGGTAGGGTTAGGTGGATTCTGGCCTTGAGGTATAGTAAGGTAGCAGGAGTAGGCGTGTTTTATATCATGTGTTGTCATTACCCGTCGTATGTGTGTTAGTTTTATCGTATTTACATATTGACATGTGCTTTTCGTTAATAGTCGCTCTTACAGTTCCCTTTCCTTTCCTTTTTGTCATATCTATTTGATTCCGCTTATGGATTTTTGAGACAAGGGTTCCCAGTAAATAGCCTCTCTACTTCTATGAAGTAGTGGTAAGGTCTACGTACATTCTACCCTCCCCAGACCCCACTTGTGGGATTCCACTGGGTATGTTATTGTTGTTGTTGTACCTTCAATAAAAATGCCACCAGGTATAATTCAACTTCTAATTATTACGCAATTCAGCTTTGGACTATAAGAACTTGGTTTTAAGAACACTATTTTAGCACTTCCAAATACAGAAAATAAGTGATTAATAATTTTCATTAACGACAGTTTTAAGTATACGAGATTTATAACCAAACGTAAGTGGGATTTGCTTTCACCTAGTGCATAGATGCAATTAAAAGTAGGTGTTAACTACAACGAATGAGCCTTTGACTCTCACAAAGCTGCATCACTTCATACTGCATCGAAAATAGTGTCAATGTTCTATGCTGTTAAGTACTAAGCATTCTCATTGTTCTGGTACACTTTTACCTCACAATGCTACACATACCAATAACAGGAGTATAGACAATCATCCAGCAGATAATTTCTCATTAGAATCATGCTTCCAACTCTACCAAACAATTGATGGCTTAAACTATTCAAGGTTGATTGCTGCAGTATCAGTTATAAATATAAAATATGCTGTTGTTCCTGCGATTTCGAGAAAGGAATTCATGGTTTATTTTCTCTTCTGTTTGTCCTTCCCATTTTCTGCTTTAGATTCTGACCTTGTCCAAATGCTAATTAGTAAAACCCACATAGAATTGAGTATAATGAAGCATTAAGTATGAGATAAGAGCAGAACAATGCATATGTTACGGCCAAGGTTTTGGTTCATAGTGCTAACCGCATTAAGTGCAAACATTTTAGCTTCCACCTCCTTCCAAGGAATATGTACACTGTTACTGGGCAAACCTCCAAGGAAGATCTGGTATTGAATACAAAAGCAAAAGTCATTTGACTATTTGAAAGCCTGTCAGAAGGTTTAAAGGAAAAAAAACTTGTAAAGGGAAATAACCAAATAAGATCATTATTTAGCAGTAAATGCAAAATATGATAAGGAGATGCTGGGTAGAAAACTAAATATGGATAGTTCTTTCATATTTCTGTTTGAAGTTAAACATGATAAGGATGGTGCCAGGTATTGATAGGATGAGAAGAAAGAAATGTGAGAGACTTGAACAACCAAGAAAATACAAGTGTGAAGCAAAAAAAAGAAAAAAAAAATATACACGTCCCATCAAAAGAAATTGTTGTTTCTCTGGTTAGGTTCAAATTACAATCAGCTAGTATATTTCTGGAATTATCTGGTCTAGCTTTTTGAGTCAAGAATGGAAACTAAGGAAAAAACTGTGCAGGAATTTCGAGGATTATGCTATGGCTGCTACTGAAAAGAATGGTTGAAATTAGAAACAACTGTTTACCAAACTTGAACAAAGATAAATAGTCAATAGAGCAATCTCAAACATGGAGTAGTTCTCAAATCAAGTTGGTCTTATTTCATTACCACAGGCAACACATGTTTCCAAATTTAAAATGATTATTGAGCATCACTATACCATGAGCTTAAATAATTTTTGCTATATCCCTGTTAGTTTCAGATCCTTGACTTCCCAAGTGACCTCATAAGCGTACCTTCCAATTGTATAAGTATAACACTGAAAGTCCACCAAACCCTCTACCTTTAAAAGATGGACATGCTCAAATCTGCAGAGTCACCCCTACAACATTACATATCATCCCTCTTCAACTAGATGAAACCAGCCATACAAGGTCAAATTAACTGGTAAATATACATCAGACTTTACTTTCGAGTGAAAGGAAGACACAAGATACAAACAGAAGCCCAAGATAATGCAATCTTCTTTCACTTACACCTCAAGTTTTCACCAAAACTGTCACATATCCAGTGGTCACAGTAAATGAAACATCATATCAAAAGAAAAACTAAAAATGACTCACAAATGTAGATAAGAAAGGTTACTTTAGTGATAACAATTGTAAAACCCAATGGGGTTTGGGGAGGACGGTGTATGCGAACTTTACTCCTACCTTTGTTGGGTAGAGGTTTTTTATATACCCTCGGCTCAAGAAAATCATTTTTCAGAACAATTTGAAAGAGATGCAAGAGTAAAACGCTGTGATTTAAATATTGAAGGAAGAAAAATACTGACGATAAAAATTATAAGGACAACTAAAGTCGAAGAAACATCAGTAATAAAAGAATTAAGAATATGATAATGTTGATAAAGGAACAGATAGGTGCTCCAAACTAGAACCCTGCTCTACCACCAGAAAAAGAGATTCCTCGACTATCTATTAATTACCCTGATCCTCCATTCTCTCCTATCTATAGTCATATACGCACTGAGCTGAAGATGACTCATGTCTTGTCTAATCACCTTGATTCTAGACGAAAGCAAGGAGTACCGAGTATTTTGTGTAAGGTGGATCTCAAGACAGCTTATTACCATGTAATTTAGGAGTCCTAAGCCTTATTCATGTAGAAGATGGGCTTGGAGTTAGATGAAGATGGATCAAACACTACATCTCTACTGTTAAATTCTCAGTAATAGTGAATAACGGCAACTCGTGGCGATTATTTTGGCAATTTGAGAGGGCTAAGGCACGGAGATCCCTTATCTCCCATGTTGTTCATTCTAGCTATGCAGACAATTAGTAGGACGATGGATAAAGTTTTGACATACAATTACTTGAGGAGTTTCAAGCACACTGACTTGCAGTACAAAAAAGTTGCGAAGACTTCGAAGAAACTTTTATAGAATTTATCAGACGAGGTAAAGAAGGTTCATTTGGTAAGATGGGAGACTGTCATGACTCCTAAGTGCTAGGTTGGCCTTAGGATTAAAGATTAAGGGTGCTCAATTAAGCCTTACAGGAAAAATGGTTAACGAGATTTGAGATTAAGGAACATGCTTTTGGGGGAGACAATTTGTTAGTAGATAAATACAAGATTTTGAAAGGAGTGGAGGAAAAGAAATATCACTTTGCCTTTTGAATGTGGGTTGAGGAGATATATTATGAAGAGATAGGAAGAGTTTAGTGCAACTATGATATTTCAAGCTGGTCATGGGAGTATGGTTAGTTTTTGGGGTCATTGATGTTCTTCCTCAAGATCAATCTGTAGTATTGATGGAATTTCACCGAAGCTTCAACACACCACAGGAGACTCGTTGTGCATTATGCTTTCAAATATCTACAAAATTTCATGTCAGAAGGCTGTGACTGGTCAACATGTTTGAATATTATAAGATGGAGACATGCTTTGGAATTTGAGGTTCAAAAGGAACTTTCAAGATTTGGAGATGGTAGAATTCCCAAGTCTAATTGATTTACTTTATAAATAATATATACGACAATGGGGCAATAATGGAGTATTCTCGGTTAAATCCTATTATGAAAATCTAGCTTTTCAATAGGGAAGAGGTGGACTTTCCATATAGGGTGATTTGGATCCCCAAGATGCCGAAAAAGTTCCTCCTCGAAAATGTAGTGTTTTTTAGCCTTGTTAGCAACTAAAAGAGTGATCATGACGATGGAGAATGTGAGGAAGAAGGTCACTTTTGTTGATTGGTGTTTATGTGTAAGGGTGCAGGTCCATTGGCATTGAGATTATGGTGGGAGAATTATATGATTTGGAATTTTATGATCAATGCTAGGTACGATAAAAGAGGTTTTGGCCTGTTAGAGTTACGAAAGTAGGAGAAGACGTAGCACAGGGAATTTTGCATCATTAGCTCATATGTGTGTAGCTTGGAGGGAAAGAAGAGCTTTTGACAGAGTAGAGATGAGCTTTGTACAAATAAGCAATAGTATTCTTATATCCTTTTATATGTTATTTATCTGCCTTTATGTTAACTATCCTGTATTTACTTATTTACATGTGTTTTTCGTTAGTAATTGCTCTTCCCGTGCACTTTCTCCTTCTCTTTCTTGCCTGTTTATCATATCTAGCTTATTCTGCTGATGGGTTTTTGTGACGAGAGTTCTCAGGAAACAGCCTCTCTACCTCTATGTGGTAGTGGTAAGGTCTGCGTACATCTTACCCTCCCCAAACCCCACTTGTGGGATTTCACTGGGTACGTTGTTGTTGTTGATTCTTATATCCTTTTGGTGCACTCAAAAGATTTCTTATGTATGTATATCGGGTGTTGTTCGTCAAAAACCATATCTTTTTTAGGTTTTCCACTTTGCTATAATTCTTGTATACAAGCATGTGTGTTTGCTCAAACATCAATAAAAGAATTATCGTATTAAAAATACAATTAAAGAAAAGGGAAAAAAGAGTAAAAGAAAAATGAAAAAAGTTCCAAAGAGATGAGAAAAGAGAGACAAAGAGAGCCGAGCATACCAAACAAATATATTTCTATGAGAAGGTAAGAGCTTAAAACAAACTCCGTTAAATGATTAACCAACAAAAATATAGAGCATATTGTAATTTTTAATCTGCAAATTCTTCAAGTCACTTCTTCAATGATAGGGAAGATCGGAAAAAATGAAAATTGTATTAGTAGTCTTCATTCATGGAATCCATTTTTAACCTGCCGGTTATCCATTCTTAAAAAAAATAATCCAATTTTTTATTAAAAGTTAAATAAATCATTTCTAAAGGGAAGGTTAGTCAAGAATGGACGGCAGCTGTGCCAGCATGATTGCCTATACTTAAAATCACTAAGGCATCGAGTATTGGGAGCAATCATCAAGGCCATCCGAAGCATGCATCAAGTGGAAGCCTCTGTGGAAGAGGTTGTCTCTATAAACCACACAGACGATGCCGATGATGAATCTGACTACTTGCAGTCTCTTTCACTCCCAACCCTTGACCTTTCCCTCGTTGCTTCATGAACCCGCCACTCATGGCTCTCCAAGGTCTAAATTCTCCACTCCTTTGAGTAGCGATACTTAGTCACTACCCTGGCATGGTGATTATTGCTTGGAACAACAGTTACTTCAGTCAATTAGAGTCATTGAAACCTCTCATTGGACCAAGATTGTGATGACAAAAGCATGCAAGGCTTTTGGTATTAACTAGCAGGGTTTGAACACAAGATACTCAATATGATCTTTAGAACAATAACAACAACATACCCAGTGGAATCCCACATGTGGGGTCTGGGGAGGGTAGAATGTACGTAGACCTTACCACTAACTCATAGAAGTAGAGAGGTTGTTTCCTGGAAACCCTCGTCTTAAAAACCCATAAGCAGAATAAATTAGATATGACAAAAAGCACATGTCAGTATGTAAATACGATAGAATTAACACACATACGACAGATATAAAACACGCCTACTCCTGCTACCTTAAATATGATCCTTAGAATGGAGCAAAAAAGACGGCCACAATTACAGCAGCTAAAAGGGAAGGGGAGTGAAAGAAAAAGAAGGGTGAAATTGTTGCAAAGAAGGTGGCATGTACTGTCAATCACGACAGGGGTGAAGGGTCTGATGGGCAGGTTCCATAAGGCATGTACTGTCAATCACGACAGGGGTGAAGGGTCTGAATGAAAGCCAAGATTATTAGTTGGAACATAAGGGGGCTCAATGACACGAGCAAGAGAAGTACCATTAAAACCCTCTTACAGAAATGAAAGCAGGATATTTTGTGCCTTTCCAGCAGACAAAAACTGAAAACTGCTTTATAGCTATTGCAAGATAATTATGGGGATCAAGATGGGTTGGGTTGAATTAAAGGCTAGCGGTGCCAGGGAAGGCATTGCTATTTTATGGGACAGACAATGGACTTGACTCTAACTAGGGACAACATGCTCTTATAGCAATGTTTGAAGGAGCAACAGCGGATTTCAGATTTTGCATCTAGAACTGAGAACGGATCAATCATTAGAATGAGTTTGCTGCTGTAAGGGGACTTCGGAAAAAAAGTTGGGTTGTTAAGGCGAATTAAATGTCTGGAGATTCAAGAATAAACACTTTAACTGGTATAAGGCCAAGGGCGATGAAAAGTTTCTCTGATTTTATTCAAGGCACGGGCTTAGTTGATCTTCCTTTTACAACCAGCTCTTTACACATGGTCCAGATGTGAAAACTAAGTGCAGACTTACAGGATTGATAGATTTTTTCCATCCTCGGAATGGAGTGATTTTTTTGGCTCGGAAAAGTAGTTAGCATTACCAAAAGTTGTTTCTGATCATAGACCTATTATACCTGAGAGTGGTGATTGATCTAATTATCCTTCTTACTTCAAGTTCTAGAGTATGTGGTTGCACCAAGACAGGTTTCATGATGAGGCCAACACTGATGGCAAGGGTTATGTGGCTATTGGCTCACCTTTTTTCAATGACAAGGAAAACCCGCAACCACTACCCTTCGGGTGCACACAAGGTAAAACCCCCACTCCTATGCAATAGCTCGCAAATCACATAGGAGAAGTAACCCTCAGTAGGCAAGCTCAATGACGAGCTCGGCCCAGAAGGCAAACACCTTGCTTTCATTGACAACGGGTTTCGAACTTGAGACCTGCAACATGGAAGTCCCAAGCACAAGCCACTAGGACACCCCGAGGCTAAGACTAGCAAAGGAACCAGCACCTACCGGTACCGGTCCGGTATAGAGGAGACTGGTAGGGGTAACGGGAGGGGCGAGGTAAAATTTACCGATTTTACCGGTACCGTTATACCGGTCCCGGTCCCGGCTCGGACCGGAATTACCGGAAAAAGTAAAAAGAATAAAAAAAATATCTGATTGGACCGTTGGGGGGCCCCACCCCAACGGCCAATTACTAGCCGTTAAAAAAATAGTTGTTTCAATGGCTATTTCCCCAATTTTTAAAAAAAAAATCCTCCTATTTTATTCTATAAATACCCCACCCCTTCACATTTTTTACATACAAAATTCTTATTCTCTTAATCTTATTCTCAAATCTCTACTCTCTAATATTATAAATATACTATACTATAATTATAAATATTTATTGTTTACTCTCTTAATATTATTTAGTTAATTAGTTTGTCAATTTTTGTGGGCTATTTGGAATTTGGAGCAAATTTTGGTGGATTAATTTGGAGCATATTCAAGTTTCATCAACTTCGGCTTCTACGTCTGTTTTTACACAGACGTTTGATACATTCGTTCCAACTTATAAATTTCATCTTATTAGTTTTTATTCTTTAATCCTTACTAGTTGATTGTCTCATATTTACTTACTATCATGTGCTTTCATTATTAATTGCTCTTCCTATGCACCTTATCTTTCTCTTTCTTGCCTGTTTATCATATCTAGCTTATTCTGCTGATGGGTTTTGTGACGAGGGTTCCTAGGATACAGCCTCTCTACCTCTATGAGGTAGTGGTAAGGTCTGTGTACATTCTACCCTCCCCAGACCCCACTTGTGGGATTCCACTGGGTATGATGTTGTTGTTGTAATCCGTACTAGTTGCATACTTGAATTGTTTTTTTATATTCATAATTTCATTAATTTCATATAATCTTTACTTGTATCATTTTATTTAACATGGATTTCGGTAGAAAAGGAAAGGGAAAAGTACTTTCTCAGTGGAAACAGAACCCTTCCTAGAAGGTGGCTGCGTAAATTAGGTTATTTTCTAATATTTGTACAATTTGAAGTAACATAATAAAATTATAGGCTATTCACCTTTTTTTAAGTTGTATCTTGAATTTACTTTTACTTTAAGTTTAGAATTTTTTTAAATATATATTTGTCCCCTTATTTCTCAAATCTTTATTAACTTTAAAATATAAAATGAAACATTCAAAAATTTAAACTTCAAAATTAAAAATTTATATTTAAAAATTTGAAATTTAAACTTTTAAAATCAAAAGTTTTAAATTTTTTATTTAAATATGAAAACTTAAAAAATTCGAAATTTAAACTTTTAAACTCAAAAGTTTAAATTTTATATATAATGTAACTTTAAAACTTTTAAAACCTTTAAAAATCAAACTTCAAAGTTCAAACTTTCAAAAATTTATATAATGATACTATGATAGCTTTAAACATAAAAACTTAACTTTTGATTATGTATGATTGTATGTTAAAGGAATAAACTTTAAAACGTATAAAAATTTTAAAGTTTAAACACTTTAAATTTCTATACTTGAGATTTAAGAATTGAGAATTTCAAATTGAACTTTCAAAAATACAACTTTACGAATCGTTCAAAGTTTAAACAATTAACAAATTATTAAAAAGAATCCGGAATACCGGTCCGGTTCGGTCCAGTCTGGGTCCGGTTACTACCAGACCGGTAAGGTAAGGGGGATTTTTACTGGTTTAACTGGTACCGGTCCGGCTCCGGAGATATTTTCGAAATATTTTACCGGTACTGGTCCGGTGGTGTCAGTACTGGTGCCGTTGCCACCCTTACCCGAGGCTAATGGCTCGCCTGATTTCATCCTTTTTCAAAAGCTGAAACTTTTGAAGAAAGATCTAGTCGCTTGGTATCGGGAGGTCTTTGGCAAATCAAGTTCTAGAATTAACAATGCCATGGAGGAGCACTTGATTGCAGAACAGTCAACAGAAGGGAGAGTGAACACTCAGAGGGAAGAACAATTTAATGCAGCTAGAACTAGAGATCAATAAGTTAGCTAAGGATGAAAAAATAAAGGAGCTTAAGGCTGAAAGAAGGGGATAGAAAAACTAAATATTTCAAAAAAGAGTTCAATTCTCACTGAAGGTACAATCACAACGATAGTAAACAAGTGGGGAATGTAATCATTGAAGACAAAGAACAGGTGAAAGAGGTGTTTCTTGATTTCTATCAAGATTTGTACACTGAAAATGAGAACTGCAGACCTTCTGCAACTTTTGACGGTATGGGAAGCTTGAATGCTGAAGAGAGAGAGACCCTTGAACATGCTTTTAATGAGGAGGAAGTCTTGAATGCTATTAATTCTACTGCCCCTGATAAAACCCCCAGTCTTGATAGATTCACAATGACTTTTTATCAGAGATGTTGGGAGATTATCAAAAGGGATGTTATGGGAAACCTCAGTCACGTTCACAGTAATTGTCACATGGTAAAGTCTTTCGATACTTCCTTTATTGCGCTTATTCCCAAAAGAAAAGGTGCAATTTAACTCGAAGACTTAGACCTATTAGCCTCATTGGCAGTGTTTACAGGCTTGTAGCAAAGGTGTTAACTGAGAGACCAAAATGGTGACTGGGAGACAGGTCTCAGGTTACCCAAATGCCTTTATTAAAAGCAGGCAAATCACTTATGCAACCCTCATAGCTAATGAAGTGTTAGATTGGTGTCAAAAAAGTGGTGCTCCTGGCATCCTCTTCAAGCTTGACATCAAAAAGGCTTTTGACAAACTCAATTGGCATTACCTTACCTCAATCCTAAGGCAAAAGTGATTTGGGAAAAGGTTGATGAAATGGATAAAATTCAACTTCTCCACAGGAAAATATTCTATACTCGTTACCAAAACTCATGTAGAATTTTTCTCCCTGATGAGGGGAATTAGGAAAAGAATCCTTTATCTCCCTTCCTTTTCATATTGGCAATGGAGGGTCTTAGCAGAATGTTGGAATGGGTCAAACAATTGCAATGATGAAAAGGTTTTGATGTTGGCCGACACTCAGGCAGTTCAGTCTCCATATCACACCTTCTATTGGTTGATGACACCTTATCTTTTGTAGTGCAAAGAAAGCTCAACTCCAGTACCCGAATATCACCCCCATGCCCTTTGACGCTATGTCAAGACTCCATATTAACATGCCTAAAAGCATCATCTATCCGGCTGATGTGGTTCCTAACCTGGAGGAATTAGCTGAAATCATGTTTTTAAATATTGGTTCCTTCCCCACTACTTACTTGGGCCTTCCTCTACGTGCTAGCCGCAAGGCTGTTGAGTTCTACAGTGGGGTAATTGAAAATTTGAGACAAAATTGGCATCCTGGCAGCAACAATATCTTTCCCTTGGAGGTGGAGTAACACTTATTAGTAGTAGTGTTTTAGACAGTATCCCCACCTACTTTATTTTATTCCAGGTATGGTGCAGAAACACCTTGACAGGATCAGAAGGTCCTTTTGTGGAAAGGGAATAGTACAACTCGCAAATTTCACTTAGTCAAATGAACCAAAGTCAAGTCTTATTAAAATTCGTGGTGACCTAGGTGTTAAGAATATAGCACCACAATAAATGTATGTTAATAAAATCGCTATGGAGATATAACCAGGAAGACACCAATTTCTGGATGGAAATTGTGCAATCATGGTCTCACCAACCACTGATGTACCAAAGTGGATGGAACACCTCATGGAACAGGGTTATGGAAGGGTATCAGGCTCTTATGGGGTGCCTTCTCACTCAGCATATCTCTTCAGGACGGAAATGGGAAGTCTATACTGTTTTGGAAAGACAAATGATTCGGCCTCAATCCTCTGACGGATACCTACTGAAGATTGTTCTCACTGGGTACCAACCCAAACCCCAGTATTGCAGAGAATAGGGAGGACAACTCATGGAATTTGATACTAAGAAGAAACCTAAATGATGAGGAAATTCAAGATTTCCTAGCACTCCTTAACTGTCTTCAAAACAGGCCAGTCAACAGCCTAAGAAGGGACAAAATAAAATGGGGCAGCAGCAGAAATGGGTCTTATAATACTTTGCTCTGAGATCCAAGAAGAATTCGATTGATAAATGGAGGAAGCTGATTTGGAGAACTAAAATTGCCACCAAAAGTAATTTGTTTCTCCTGGATCACTCCAAAGGGTGCAACTTTACCTCAAGGCAATCTTTCCAGGAGGAAATTTCTGCTTGCAAACAGACGCTACATGTGTCAGTGCAGCCCTGGAACACTCAACCCCCTGTTCCTTCAGAGTCCATTGGCAAGAGACATATGGAACATGTTCTTATCATTTTTAGGCCTTCATTGGGTCATGCCATGCAGTGTAAGTGAGGTTATGAGATTTGATGCTCATGGCCAGTTGGGAAGGCCATCAAAAAGTTTTGGTCTTTGGGTCCTGCTTGAATTTTTGGTGTATTTGGTTGGAGAGAAATCATAGATGTTTTGATGGCACCACAATTGTCAGTTACACTCTCAAAGCCAGATATTTAGTAAATATTTTTTAGTTCGGCCAATCTCACCCCTGTAATCAGTAGTCTTGACCCCATGAATTATTATTAGCTCTTTAGTTCTTTGATGGCTTTTTGTCTCCCTTTGGGCTGATACTTCCATCTTTTATAATCTATGCATCTTCTTAATGCTTTTATTAATATTATTTTTCTTATTTCATCAAACAAACAAAAAAGAAAAAAGAAGAAGAGTTAAATTAATCGATCCATATAGTATCCCTTTAAATAAATCAGGTAATCAACTTATTTCTAAGGACTAATTTCAAATATATAAAATAAACTAATTAGTTTACAATAAATATAGTCATATTTCATGTGTTGTATTTAGCTGTATTATATGTGTTAAATTTGTCCGTTTCTGTGTTTTCATTAGTAGTCGCTCTTCCTATTCCTTTCTTTTCCTTTCCTTTTGGTCATATCTAGTTTATTCTGCTTTTGGGTTGTTGAGACGAGGGTTCTCAGGAAATAGTCTCTCTACTTTTATGAGGTAGTGGTAAGGTCTGCATACATTCTACCCTCCCCAAACCCCACTTGTGGGATCCCACTGGGTATGTTGTTGTTGTTGTTGTTGTTGTAAATATAGTCATATTTTATTGACATAAAAAATAGCCAAAAATCATACGAAATATAGCGTGAGCATACAATGCAGCTTGCAAAAAGTATACACTGACTATACAATATAGATTACTTAACATGAGCTATACACTAAATATACATTATGATACCTGAAAAGTACATTGACTATACATGACTATTCAGCGAATGGCCATTTTTTTGGTAATTAGTTGGGCCGAATGGCCATCTTCTGTAATTATCCCTATTTTTAATTGGATTGGTTGGACAAATATTTGAAAATCTTATCCATTTTGCTAGCAGTTCATTTTTTATCAATTATTAAATTTTAATTATCAATTGGCACAGAGTTTACCCATATACAAGGAGCATACTAACTTTAGTTATTTTAGATGAGAAACATGCTTAGAGATTTCAAGTGCAACTAATATGAATCAACTTTATCTTTATTTAAAACAGCAGAAAGTAATAAGCCAACCCAATGACACCTTCTGGATAAATGCTGCAGATCCTAAAAGCTGACAAACATCCACCAAAAGCTCCGTCAGGTTCATCCTGAATTGTTCAAGGGTGTCAGGCAGGTCAATCATTACACCCTCACCATAAAAGGTAGAATCGTCCACCTGTTTAAGTCAAAACCCATCACACAAAATAAGTAAATAAATAAATAAATAGGAAAATAGAAGAGTACGGAAAAGATGGCACTAATTTGATATTACTTTTATGCACTAGAGCTATTAACAGTAAGTACACATAAGTTCACTGAAAGCTAGCCAAGGAAATCATTTTGAAACTAGTTTATCAAAATGATTTACAGACTTCTTTAAAGAGGTTAGTTTACCACTATAGTAAGACATGTTTATATTGATGACCATCAAAACATGAGCAAAAACTTTACATGTCCACTAATCAAATTTTAGAGGCAACCTCTAATGACCAAATTATGTATACCACCAAACAAACTTGAGAAAAAAGGGGAAATAAAAAAATTGAGCATTGCTTGTGAAGTATGTGTCCTACAGATTTACCTGTTGTTGACTGAAAGTTGGAAATTGATATTTGAAAGAAACAATTGCTTAATTACAGTATTGACTTTGGAATCTATATATTTTGTGGTAATTCCGTTGAGTATTACCCAAAAAAAGTAACTGACAATCTCTTAGTCTGGGACAAAATAAGGTAAGAGTCTTCGATATTAAAAGGTAAATTCTGTCAGCTAATCAATGACATTATTGCTGGCAAATTCCTTCAGTGAAGAATGCTAAGTTGAGGTTATAATCGAAAGTCAAGAATATTATGTGGAATATTTTTAATGCTTCTATCATAATGGTTAGAAAACCCGCAAATTAGGAACATGTAGATATCAGAAGGTGGTCTGCAATCACATGGAATACAGTTTTTTGGGATCAGCTTTACAAGATGGCTAACAGTAGGGAACTTTCGAGTTTCAAGACAAGCACATCCTGTTCTATTTTCACTATGCCAATGGCAACAAGCAACTGTAGGTAATATGTGGAC
Source organism: Solanum rostratum (assembly GCA_029948455.1). Lineage (NCBI taxonomy): Eukaryota > Viridiplantae > Streptophyta > Magnoliopsida > Solanales > Solanaceae > Solanum > Solanum rostratum. Next base: position 65,632 of record CM057056.1, on the reverse strand, counting down.
CAGACAGAGATGGAACCTAGGCCTAAGAAGACATCTAAATGATCAGGAGATTATAAACGAGACAGAACTGCTTAGCTGCTCAGCAATTCACACAACTCTTGCTGAGGAAAGTGATGTGCTATTACAGCAGGAGGACAGCAAAGGTGGCTTCTCAGTCAATTCTGCTTATAAAGCCTTGGAAGATGATAGGAAGCCTAAGGTGCCTTACAAAGTAAATCCCATTTACCTGGATTTTGGCAAAAGAAGTAGTTCTAACACATGAGAGCCTGAACAAGAGAGGTTATCAGCTGGCCTCTAAGTGATATCTGTGTGAGGAACAAGTCGAGAGAGTCAACCATCTTTTCTTACATTGTAAATGGACAGAACAGCTATGGAGACTGTTCACTAGCTTGAAGGGGATCAGGTTGTGAAACCAGGATGTATTAGAGGAGTACTTAGTAGCTGGAACAGGGATCGAAATGTCACAAAGGAGGAGAGATGGAAGATTGTCCCAGCATGCATTTGGTGGTCAATATGGAAAGAAAGGAACAATAGGATCTTTGAAAATGTATAAAACAGTCTTCAGGATGTCAAAATGAAGTGTTTAGCTTTATTTTACTTTTGGTGTAAACATAGTTTATTGGCTCAAACGGAACATCTTTGATGTTCTAGACTTTATGTAGGCAACATATACAGTTTTGAGCTTTTAATAGATTGTGATACTTTTGAAGGGAAACTACACTTTTGGTTGTAGTATTCCTGTGGATAAATAGAGTAAGATTACCACTTTCAAAAAAAAAATTAAACAGATTGTATTTTGCATTTTGTGTTTTGGTGGTGGAATAATGAAGTTCAGGACAAAGTGAAAGATAAGAAGCTTGCTTACACGAAGTGGGTGGAGTGTAGGAATGAAGATGAAAAGTGAATGCTTAAGGAGATCTATAAGACAGCTAAGTCAGAAGCAAAGATGGCGGTGATGAGTGCTAAGACAGCAGCGTTTAAGCGCTTATATGACAAGTTAAGTGATAAAGGCGGGACAAGAGATTGTATAGGCACGCTAAAGAGGGAGAAGGGGAAAGCCCGCGACTTGGACCAAGTGAAGTGCATCAAGGATGAGGAGGGTGAGGTGTTGGTGGATGACACTTCCATTAAACTAAGGTAGCAAGTTTACTTTCATAAACTCTTAAATGAAAAAGGAGATAGAGATATTGAGCTGGGTGAGTTGGTACACTCCGAAAGTCATCGTGATTTTGGTTATTGTAGGCGGTTCAAAGTTGAGGAGGTTAGAAGGACTATTAGTAGAGAAGAGAGGGAGGGTGATTGGACCCGATGAGATTCCGATAGATTTTTGGAAGAACATGGTCAAGGATGGCATAGAGTGGTTGACTAGATTGTTCAATGCTATTATGAAGACTGCCAAGATGCCTGATGAATGGAGGAGGAATACAATGGTTCCATTGTACAAGAATATTCAAAACTGTAATAATTACAGGGGTATCAAGCTGTTAAGTCACACTATGAAGCTCTGGGAGAGAGTGATGGAGATGAGGGTGAGAATAGTGTCTATTTCAGAGAATCAGTTTGGTTTCATGTCAAGGCGGTCGACTACTCAAGCAATTCATCTTGTTCGGAGATTAGTGTAGAAATATAGAGAAAGAAAGAAGGACCTTCATATGGTGTTCATTGATCTCGAGAAGGCCTATGACAAAGTTCCAAGAGATGTCCTATGGAGGTGTCTAGAGGTGAAAGGTGTCCCAATGGCATATATTAGGGTGATTAAGGACATGTACGATGGAGCCAAAACTCGGGTAAGAACAGTGGGAGGAGACTCAGAGTATTATCTTGTTGAGATGGGACTCCATCAAGGATCTGTGTTCAGCTTTTTCCTGTTTGCCTTGGTGATGGATGAGCTGACGCGATCTATCCAGGACGAGGTTCCATGGCGTATGCTATTTACAAATGACATAGTACTGATTAATGAGACTCGAACTAAAGTTAATGATAGCTTGGAGGCTTGGACACACGCCTTGGAGTCCAAAGGATTCAAACTGAGCAGGACCAAAACAGAATACTTAGAGTGCAAATTCAGTATTACGAGGGATGAAGCAGACATTGATGTGAGGCTTGCCACTCAACATATCCCCAAGATGGAAAACTTTAAATATCTAGGGTCTATCATCCAAAGTAGTGGCAATATAGACGATGATGTCACACATTGTATTGGGGCAGCATGGACTAAATGGAAGCTTGCCTCTAGAGTATTGTGTGATAAGAAGATACCACCTAAGCTCAAAGGTAATTTTACAGAATAGTGGTTAGACCATCTTTGTGTATGGCGTTGAGTCTTGGCCAATAAAAAATGCACATTTAGAAAATGCATGTCGCAGAGATGAGGATGTTGAGATGGATGTGTGGTCACGCCAGGAACGATAAGATTAGGAATGAGACCATTTGGGAGAAGCAAGAAGTGGCCCTTGTGGTTGATAAGATGAGGGAAGCGAGACTGCGATGGTTTGGACATGTGCAGAGGAGTATGAATATTCCTGTTAGGAGGTGCTAGAGGTTGGTTTGAGAGTTACACGGAGGGGTAGAGGTAGACCGAAGAAATATTGGGGGAGGTGATCAGACAAGATATGGCGAAACGTGATCTCGCCGAGGACATGGCCTTAGATAGAAAGGAGTGGAGGTCGCGAATAAGAGTTGCAGGCTAATTGGTTGGTACAGTTAGGTGGATGTCTGGCCTTGGGGTATAGTGGGGTAGCATGAGTAGTCGTGTTTTATATCATGTGTTGTCATTATCTGTCGTAGATGGGTTAATTTTATCGTATTTACATACTCTCATGTGCTTTTCGTTATTAGACGCTCTTTTTGTTCCCTTTCCTTTCCTTTTTATCATATCTAGTTTATTCTGTTGATGGAGTATTGAGATGAGGGTTTCTAGAAAACAACCTCTCTACTTCTATGAGGTAGTTGTAAGGTCTGCGTATATTCTACCCTCCCCAGACCCCACTTGTGGGATCCCACTGGGTATGTTTTTGTTGTTGTTATTTTTAGTGTACAAAGAACTATCCTATAAATGCATATAACATCCAAGAAGTGTTAAAGTCATGCTAGGATTAGGAGTTCTTTGTTTTCTTTTTTTTTTTTTGACAAAGAGGAGTTCTTTGTTTTCTTGCTATACTCTTTATCTGTTGCAAAGGGATTTAGCAGCACTACTTTAATGTTGGTTTATAATAGAAATGTTGCCTATTCAAAAAACAAAAAAATAACTGTGTTGTCCAGACAACTTTAGTGGGGAACTTGTGTATTTTCTATATTCAAGAATTTTATTGCATAATCTTTAACTTTAAACTAATAATAATAATTTACTAAATTTTTGTCAAGGTAATGTTTTGTCTATGTTGCAAAATTATCTTATATTCTCTTATATAATAACTAGGTTGAGGTGGCCCGTGTGAGCACAGGGCCCAACATCGAAACTTTTTGCAGGGTAAATGCAGGCGGGCACATGCACATATACACACATTTATATGGTTGACAATTGTCTGTGGCTATGTTTGCAGATTATATACATAGATATGATAATTGTTTGTGACTGCGTTTACAGTCTATATACATAGATACTATTTTTAGTAATTTATCCATCATAAAAAAAATTACAAGCTAATTGTTTATAATGTCAGTTTAATTTTTGTTTTTTACACGTATTGGTTGGCATTAAGAAATGGAAAGTAGCATATATTATTTGAGTTTTTTGACAATACATATATATACATGTCGATTTTTAATTGGAAAATGTAATTATTAATTATTGTTATCACTTAAATGCCAATATTTTTTGTTTTATTTTTTGTTTTCTTCTTCGTTCAAATTCAGCCAAGACACAAGAGTTATGCCATCGTCGGCGACAAATCAATCGCAAGAACGCTCAGCAATAGAATCAACGTCATAATACCATATACCTCCTCAGCTGCAACAACTATCATTTCCACCGAAATCACAAATTCTGATTGTGAAAATGCAAACTATCACCACTACATTTCTATTCATTAAAAATTACCCCATTACTATCAAGATGACAAAAAACACCACAAACTTTTTGGATAGATTTGTGATAAAGCTTTATGCTTTTATTCCAAAACACATTTATGCCCTATATATAAATAAAAAATAATGGAATGGGGAGGGAGGTATCTGAGAGCTGTGTGGAGAGTTTACTAACCGAGATTGTCCCTTCTTACTGCAATGGCTTCTACGCCGACAAGCCTAAGCTCGCCGCCCGCCGGATCGAAGCCATCCGCTTTCAGGTTGGCCACCAACTTTCAGAGAGGCCCACAAAACATTTTAATTTGATTAGGATAAAGTGCTAATTTGGTGTATTTACTACTCTGATTTTGGGGATAATGTTCATACCTTTCTTCAAATAGAGATATCAATATTTTCAAGTATCGAAATTTTGTATTTTTGTAAGAATTTATTTCGAATATTTTAGTGTCTCAAGTTTCACTCCTGGTTGAGAAAGAGGCTATTGGTTGTCTGAATTTTTGACCTTTTACTGTTCAATACATTAATATTTAACAGAGATGCAAGATTATGCAGTACCTTCATTGGTACTATTTCAGAATTGAATATATATTTCTTTCAGAAAAATAAAAACAGAATGAAACGGTAGTGACACCTCAAAAATGAAGAAGAACACCTAGCCATTTTCATTGTTTTATATCATAGCTCATTTAGTGACACCTCAAAACCCTCTATGTTAATAAATGTTCACAACCTGACACCTCAACACCCTCTATATATGAAACATGTGGCAAGCCTTAGGCCAAAAACTAAAATAAAAGAGTTCTATACACACATCATCAAGAGAATGAAGTAAAAGAGAACTAGTTTTTACTTAAACTAATGAGCAAAACTCAAAAAAAAAAAAAAAAAAAAAGAGATAGCTTAGGTTGTATTTAGGACAATTCACTCATTATTAAATTAAGAAAATTAGAAGTTCTTCTTTTCATAAACTTCCAGAGCACCTACACGATTCTGGTTAGCATTGGAAAAGATCATATTTTTGCATCTATGTTTTGTATGCCATTCTTATAGGTCTCTTTTGTTTCAAGAATTGTATACAATTATTAATTTAAGAAAAAGATGAGAAGTCATATCAATGGCAAAGGGATTGATCAAGAAGATCTTTTTTTTTATTAACTACAATTAATTATTGATATCTCATCAATTCTACATTTAAGAGCCCAGGGGCATATTTCTTCCTCCAATTTCCTAATTGAACACAGTGAAACAGCACCCAAATGAAAGATGGAAATCAGGGAGAAACAATATTTCAGATACATGTGATGCCTCAGAAAACCTTGTTGAAAGATAAATGCATAGGCACAATTTTCTTTTAATTTTCACAGATAAACACTCTGACGCATAAAATTTGACATATTATGGTATTGTAAAATCCAACAAATGCACATGTTACTTAATGGAAAGGTAGGTCAATGGGGAGAAATTGAAGCAGAATAAAGAAACAATCTGCACTCAAAATGCATGAAAACGAAGCTAACCTGAGAACGCAGCAGAAGGGCATCCAACAACGCCGAGAAAACAGGAAAATATAAGATCTTGACGCTCTTAACATTTTCTCCATGATCTACATCCAGGCCTAGGATGTAGCCAGCAAGACTGCACCTGCAAAGTGAGAGTGTTCTTGGATAGGAGAACCATTTGAACCACACATTTCATTTCAGCTATCTGCTCTGGACCCTGTCTACAGCTAACTAACAGGCGCAATTCGTACAAAAGTAATTTTACTATGAAAAGGAAAAAGCACCAGAACTGCAAAGTCGAGTCTGCGATCTCCCAGTCTTCACTTGGAAATGAAACACAACTGCCATCATACATAATTCATCAGGTGCTGATATTTATAAGTAAAAGATGTTTCATTAGATGGAAGGTCCCAAAAATTATGTAGATCAAACCAGAAACTTCCTTATCCACTACGGTTGAAGGTATTCTAATAAATTTAAAAAAAAAAAAACATTCTCTCAGGAGATTTAGAGCACTCAGGAGGGCATCGCGGTTTTGGGTACCAAAGGTGTATAAAGTTTCAGAGGTAATCCCGGGGGTATAAAGTTACAGGAGATTTGCACCGGGTGTTCGTGTCTCTTAGAGCCCCGACTAATCCCGGGAGTGCACAGGCCCTCGGCACAAATATGGGGGTATCAAGCTGCTAAACATTGATAATTTGGGAAAGGCTTATTGAGATGAGGCGGAAGAGGGATGTGATATTTTCAAGAACCAGTTTGAATACAAATTGGGGCGCTCAACTACAAAAGTCATTCATCTTGTACAGAGACTAGTGGAACAACAAGAAGAGGAACAAGGACTTACATACAGTGGTCATTGACCTACAAAAGGCTTACGACACTAGGGTGATCAAGGAACTTACGAAGCTTGGAAACTCGAATGTGGCACACACTAAGGCAATTAAGAACATGCCTGATGGAGCTAAGACTTTGGGAAGGGCAATGGGAGGAGACTTGAAGTCCTTCTCGGTTGTGATAAGGTTGTACCAGGATCACCTTTTAGCCTAGTTTTATTCGTCTTTGTGATAGTTACATTGACACAGCAAATCCAAGGAGAAGTGTCATGGTATGTGATATTTGCAAATGACATAATTCTGATTGATGAGACTCGTCACAGAGTTACTGCTTAGCTGGAGGTTTGAAGGCAGACCCTAAAAGTCTAAAAGGTTTAAGTGATGCAACACATGAGGCTGGCGTGAAAGTGAGACTATACACAGGTCATCTTAAAGAGAGGTAGTTCCATGTATCTCAATTCTACCATCCAAGGAAATAGAGATATTGACTATGATGTCACCCACTATATTGGTACAGGGTGGATGATTGCATCCGGAGACTTGAGTGATAAGTTTGTGTCATCAAAAATTAGAGACAACTTCTAAAAGGTAGTAGTTAGACCAACTATGTTGCAAGGTCAAAATGTTGGCAAGTCAAGAATTCTCACATTCAGAAGATGAAAGTTGCAAAAATGAGGATGCTATGATGCTAAGAGGATGCTTCGGAATGAAGATATCCAGGACAAGGTGGGAGTTTTTCCAGAGGAAGACAAGATGCGGGACTAAAATTGACATGGTTCAAGCAAGTGAAGAAGAGAAGTGTGAATCCCTAGTGTGGAAGTGTGAAAGATTGGCTATGGATGATTTAAGGAAAGGTTGACCATGAATAATTAGGGCGGCAAAGTATTGGGGAGAAGTGATTAGACAGGACATTGGGTCGTTTTAACTTACTAAGAGCATGAACTTCGATAGGAGGTTGTAAAAGACGCAGATTATAAACGTGGGTCAACAAGGTAGTAGGGGGCGGTCTTGCTTATTCTTCCATACTAGTAGCCATAGCATTATAGTCTCTTGCTCCTCTATTTTCATTATCATCTATCGTTTTTTGTACTCTTATTATCGTACTATTGTGTTGTAATTATTCTTCAGAAATCTATGTACTATTTTGTCATGGCTTCTTCATTTTCATTATTTCCCTTTCCGAACTATTTTGAATTGTTTTTTCACAAGACGGAGGTTTATCAAAAACAACCTCTATACTTCCACGATAAGGGTAACGTCTACCCGACCCTCTTCAGACCCCACTTTGAGGGATTTACACCGTACGTTGTTGTAGATGGTCTCAATTAGCTTGCTCTTTTTTGGTGAAAACAGAATATTTGGGGGGGGGGGGGGGGGGGGGGGGGGGGGCCAGCACTAGGAGAGTTAGTAGATTTAATTGGCAATATATAATAGAGGCAGTATAAATCAAACTTCAGATCGCAGAAAACTATGCTTTCGACATAGCCAACAAAGTGATGATAGAACCAGGATTTTAAGACTCTATTCATAAAAGTTTCATTTAGTGGATTGGAGAGATGTCGCGTCTCTGAAGAAATGGGGAGGACTCAGTGTGAAATATCACATGGTATTCAACAAAGCTTGGAGCATCGTTTGGATTTGGCTTATGGAGGAGAATTTATAGAGGTGGGAAGAGTTTAGTGGACATATCTCTTTTAGGGTGGAAGATGTAAGCAGGATTAGTTTTTGGCATATAAGTGATGCGGGGAGAACAAGTCGAGGTAAGCATTTCCTAACATTTAAGTTTCTTGCCAAAAAGATATGATAGTCGGACAATTTTGTAGGTCTCATCAGGATAGGAGATTCAAGAGGAACGTACAAGGTTGGGAGATGGAAGAGTTTCATAATATGGTTGAGTTATAGATCAGATGCATGGAACGACAAGAGGGTAGAACTGGTTTCATAACTATTAAATTTTATAACGGAAGTTTATTAGGGAGAGGGGAATGTATCTTCCATCATTCCTCAATGTAGAGTCCAACAGTACCGAGGAAGGTGTGTTTCTTTACGTAGTTAGCAGCGAGAGGAATGATCTTGACAACGTGAAACCTGAGAAAGAAAACGATCGCCTATTTTAGTTGGCATTTGATGTGCAAATGTTTGGGTGAAGATGAGTCTATTGCATTGTCAAGTGACTAACGGATTGGGGAAGTGAATCTTAGTTGGTTTTGTAGCAATGGGTGATGATGTCAAGCATAGTGAAGGAGGTAATGCCCACTTGGGCTTACATAAGGGGAATTAGAAGTCTAAGGACATGGAATGTTGCCTCTTAGCAATTATGTGAGTTATTTGGAAAGGAGCATTTGAAGGGATCGAGATTTGGGTCTCTCTTGTTTAGAAACATATTTTAATGGTTGTATATGGGGTTTCCCCCAAATTGTTAATAAAATTATTTACCTCATCATCAAAAAAAAAAAAAAAAGAGATGCTTGCAACACACAAAAGAAATATAAGAAATGGCATCTGACCTCAAGAGCGCATCTATCAGTACAAATGCTTCAGGACTGGCTTCAGTAATCAAAGATGGAGCCTATTATACAAGAAAAAAAATAACTAATAATTTTCAGGGATCCATGATGCTAAACTGTTGAAGCATAGGTAGGACTCATCTAGTCTATTTGGCAGCAAGAATCAATTCCAGCTCAAAGTTTAAAATACTTACAGCATGACCAATTTCTGACAAAAAACAAGCAAGACCACTTATCACAGTCTCGTCTCCACTGTTCAGAGCTGGGAGAAGAAGTACATCCCTAAGAAATCCAACTTTGCATAGCAAAACTTGTGGTATACACTGCAAAAGCAAAAATAGAAACGGTTGGCTTAAAATCCAAAGAAAGGGGATTAAGTTGGCCAATTTTTGGGTGTAAATCTTCCAGATGGATCTCATATTAATTAGTTTTTGATGAAACAAGTAATTTTAATGTTTGAAAGGGAGAATGCCCCAAACAATATATGCATACCAAAAAAAGAAAATATTAATAAGTATGATTCGCCTGCAATAGTACCCAATCATCATACTAATACAGATATATTTTCAATTCTTTAAAATATGCTTCTTTTTCGTTACATATAGTTCACATGATTGCCAACAGAACTATATGTCTATCTCCCACGCTCTTTTTGTTGCTTCATACTTCAGGACTTCCATCCTGCTAACATTGGTTGAATAGTTTTTGGTACTATCCCACCACAAACATGTCTCATATGCCCTACTTTCTAGGGCAGCAGAAGACCACTTTTCTGGCAGCTTTCACCGGAAACTAAGCCTCTTTTCTCTAAGCCAACAATTATTACTACAACAACAACAACATAGCCAGTGGAATCCCACAAGTAGGGTCTTGGGAGGGTAGAATGTACGCGGACCTTACCACTACCTCATAGAAGTAGAGAGGTTGTTTTTTGGGAACCCTCGTCTCCAAAACCCATAAGCCAACAATTATTACTCACTATGATAATTGCTACTCACCTAGCCTGGTATGGAGGAGAACAGAATTTATTTCAATGCTGGGTTTAAAGCATTCAATATCACCAGATGGAAATCGAGCAAGTCTGAAGGGTATGAGTGGGTTGAAAGAAGTCAAAAAGATGAGGAGGAGGTCAGTTATGAGCAAGAAAACTGTGGAATGGATATGTTTCTGTTTGAGAGAGGCTTCAAAGGAACAAAAGATGGAGACGAGAAGATGGAAGCTAGCAGAAAGAGAGGCAGTGCTCTTTTGTACTAAGAAGCATAATGAACACGGAAAATTCATAAGCTTAATAACTCTGAACAGTGGCGGAAGGTCAGACATAATTATTCCAGAACTTGCATTGAATGCAGGGTGGTTGGATATTGCTTTAAAGATCGAAAGATTCATTAACTGTCAGCAAAAAGAGAAGGAATATTCCCTCTCAAGGGAGACAGAGGAGGAATACACTTATGCTGAGGCTGTACAACAGAGTAAATGGGAAACCAGAAAGCTAAGAAAGGCTGAGATAAATAACAGACAAGGAAGCATTCATATCATCAAGCCAGTGAATGTCCAGGAGGAAGATCTTCTCAAGAGATGTCTCATTGGATGTTGCACCGACGGAAGGAAGGAGAAACCAACCCTGACGGATATCAGGAAGTGGTCCTCAGTAAAGAAAAAGGCTTTGGAGTTAACATCTAAGAATTGAACAGTGAAATGTTCCTTTTCGAATTCCCCATTAGATACATGGTGGAGTTGATCATCCAAGGCCAATCGAGGTGGAAGAGTAGCAGATTTCGTCTTGACTGGTGGAGTCCAACAACAGGGTGACTCCTAGTTCTACAACAATACAAGAAACCTGGATTCGAGTATTGGGAATCCCATTGCATCTGTGGTCCAAGAAGGTCTTCCAAGAAATTGGGGGATTGTGTGGAGGATGGATTGAGACAGAAGAAGAAACCGAACTCAAAAATCACCTAAAGTGAGCTAGGATTTTGGTTAAAAACGATGGAAGAAGCATGCCAAGGGAGGTATTTGTTGCTTGTAATGGAATAACATACTATTTCCCAATTTGGGTAGAAAGCAAGCCCAGATTTGAAACGATGCCGGGATCTGGAGACATAGTCACAGAAGAAGGTGTCCTTTGTCCAAGGAATAGCTTTACCCAGAGGTCCAATGGTGTAAGTATCGGCGACAGAGTACCAAAATCCCACCTTTCTAGGGATTTCGGTACATCTTACCACGTAGGCTGTACTTCGACAGCTGGAAAGTCAAGTAGGAATGAAGCATGTGAAAAGCACAAGAGATTTTTAAATGAGAAAGAGGAATTGCGCCCATCACAAAAGCTCAAGAAGAAAAGGAATGCTAATTGGGCTAGTGGCCCAGATTTTGCTGCAAAAGTCATTTTTAATGACTTACAAGAATCTAAGCTTGGCTGGACAGAAGCCCAAAAGGACCATGAAATGGTTAACGACGCAACAGCCCTGCATGAGGCCAATTCAGTCGCAGAGAAGCAGAATCTGAACATGAAAATGGTGACAGAGCCATCGGAGGAAGAAAACAGGGGAACTTTGATGTTAACAGGAGAGGAAGAACCTAAGTCCATAGATAAGGGCGATGGTGGAAGAACAGCAGAATCAGGGGAGATTGGACTTGCAATACAGACCGCAACCAGTTCCAATAATGATACAACAACAACAAAGGTCTCAAGATGAAGAAAATATGCATTCCACCTGGGTGCAACAAAACTTGATTAGGTTGGGTAATATCTTTGGGATTGACTTCCAAGGACATAAAAAGGAGGCAACAGAATTACTACTACAAAAAGATAGCTGTAGACAAGTGCAGAGAATGCAGCAGGACACAGCACAAGAAGATCAGGATAAAGGGTGCACAAGAGCTCAAAAGTCTTGTAGCTTTTGATGTAAAATTTAAGAGTTCGGGAAGCGGAAATAGGGACGAACACAATTTTCCAACACATGATGAATTTTAAGCTAGTATCATGGAATGTTAGGGGATTAAACAACAGGAAGAAGAGAATGGTAGTCCATAGTTTGTTGGTTGAATGGAGGGCAGACATACCTATCTAGAAGCAAGTGGGACAAGAAGAGGGATTCTATTAATGTGGGATGAGAGGGCATGGAAGGGGAAGCTTTTGGAAATTGGTACTTACTCTATTACACGGAAGTTTGAATAGCAAGCACAAAATTTCAGCTGCCATATATCTGGAGTGTACACTCCAAACTGTTACAAGGAAAGGAGAATTGTATGGGAAGAATTGAGCTCAGTGAGGGGACTAATGGAGGGACTTTGGGCAGTATGTGGGGATTTCGATGTATCTAGGTACATTTCTGAGAAGAAAACTGCAACAAAAGAACTATGGGCATGAGGGAGTTCTCTGATTTTATAGAGGACATGGAACTAGTTGACCTGCAATTAGAAGATGCGACATATACATGGTTCAAGGGAGATCAACAGGTAGCAGCCTCTAGAATTGATAGAATATTGATTTCTAAAGAGTGGATGACAGTTTCAACAATCTGAAACAGATCCCCCCCCCCCCCCCAAAGATTGAGATCTGACCACATACCAATAACTCTAATTGGTGGTTGCTGGGAGAAGAATAAAAGCTACTTCAGGTTTGACAACTGGTGGTTACAGTCAGAAGGATTTGTGGATAGAGTTAGAGAGTGGTGGCTTCCTTCAGTTACACAGGAAGACCTGATTATGCTCTAGCTTGCAAACTTAAAGCACTGAAATTGAAACTAAAGGATTGGAAACAGGAAGAAAGTGGAAATCTGGGCATTCACAGAAGGAGACTCCTAGAGAAGTTAGCAGCACTGGACTCAGAAAGGGAGAGCAGAACTCTCCCTGAGGAGGAAACAACAGAAAAAGCAGCGATTCTACTTGAGTTTGAGTAGCTGGCCAAAAAAGAGGAGGTTTCATGGAGACAACTCAAAGAGTGCTATGGTTGAAGGGAGGGGGACAAAAACACCAAATTCTTCCACAAAATAGCAAATGCTCACAGGAGATATAACAATATAGATGAACTCAGCATACAAGGAGAGGTGACACAAAATAAATACAATTGGAAGGGAGATAGTAGCATATTATAAAAATCTAAACAGAGAAACACATCAGTGGATGCCACCTTATCATAGTGCTCAATCCCCAAGGTTGACTGAAGAGGAGTACATGACCCTGCAAGGCAAGTTTGAGGAGAAGGAAGTACTAAATTTTATAAAGCAATGTGCAGCTGATAAGGCTCCTGGTCCATATGGGTACACCTTTCTTCATCAAGTGTTGGGATGTAGTGAAGAAAGACATCATGGACACCTTTCAAAACTTCTATGATTTGAGAAGAGTTTAAATGCCACTTTCATTGCAGTCATTCCAAAGAAGAAAGGAGTCAAGGCATTAAGGGATTAACAGACCTATCAGTCTCATAGGCAGCAGTTATAAAATACTTTCCAAAGTACTCACAGGAAGCATATGATCATGTGAATTGGAAGTATTTGTTGAAGGTTTTAGAGATTATGGGATTTGGACAAAGTGGTTAAACTGGATCAAGTTCTGCATATCTATTGTAAGCTTCTCTGTTCTAATTAATGGGTCCCCCGCAGGTTTCTTCAAATCTAAAAGAGGGCTCAGCCAGGGTGATCCACTATCTCTTTTTCTGTTCTTAATAGCTATGAGGGGCTCAATAACATGATCAAAGTAGCTAATATGAGAGGTTGACTAAAAGGCTTTGAGGTGGCTAGAGAGGAAACAGAAAGCTTGGAAGTGACACATCTTCAGTATGCAGATGATACACTGATTTTTGTGGAGCTGAGGAAGACCAGTTGAAGTTCTTAAGGGTGATTTTGGTTCTATTTAAAGGGGTGTCTGGGCTACACATCAACTGGAGGAAAAGCTTTATGTATCCTATCAATGAAGTTAATAATATGAACCGGCTAGCTTCAATTCTAGGGGGTGAAGTTGGTGATCTACCTACCATTTATTTGAGTAGTGCCATTGGGAGCAGAATGCAACTCCATAGAAAAATGGAATGGAGTGTTAGAGAAGTGTGAGAAGAAATTGGCCAGGTGGAAAACCCAGTATTTGTCAAGGGAGGGGGAGAATGACCCTCATCAATTCAGTCCTTGATGCTCTTCCAACATACATGTTATCTCTATTTCCCATCCCAGCAGGGATCACTAGAAGACTAGACAGCATAAGAAGCAAGTTCTTGTGGTAAGGAAATAAAGAGAATAGAGGATTTCATCTAGTAAAATGGAAATCAGTCACAACTGGAAAGAAGAATGGTGGTCTTGGTATAAAGAATGTGAAGGTTCATAGCAAAGCACTTAGAATGAAGTGGCTGTGGAACTATTCAAATGGAAACCAGACACTTTGGGAAAGAGTGGTAGGGGCCAAATATGAGGATGGAGACTGTTAGATGACTAAGGCTGTGACCACACCTTATGGGACCAGCTTATGGAAATCCATAAGAGCTCTTTGGGAGGAAGTAAAACTCAAAACCAAGATGAAAGTGGGGAATGGGATCAAGATCAAATTTTGGAAGGATAATTTGCATGAGAAAGGCAACCTGGAAACCCTCTTCCCTGATATTTACAATCTGGCCGTGTTCCAACAAAAGACTATTGCAGAACTATGGACACCACATGGGTGGAATTTCAATTTCAGGAGACAACTAAATGACTGGGAAGTAATGGGGATGGCAGAATTCCTCAACATTGTTGGACACTTTACTGGAACCCAAACAAATGAGGATAGGCTTTAGCAGAAAGGCAACAAAAGAGGAGAATTCAATGTACATTCAGCTTACACAATGATGGATCAATAGGAGCACTACACTTGGCCTAGGATACAAATATGGAAGTGTAAAATTCCACACAAAATTTCATGCTTTATCTGAAACACCTACAATCTGTACTCTGTACGAACAGGTATTCCCTTTTATCGTTCACTTTCCCCCCTGCTTATTCACTTTCAATCGCAGCGGCCATTCACCTATACCTGCTCCTTTACCGTTTTTATCTTTTCCCCTTTATATGCAGATAATTTGCCGTACATCAAATTTACAGATTGGGTTACGCTTTGGATTAGTTGTTGCTACTAGTAACGTCTATAAGTTCTCATGTTAACTCATACAATGCTCACCTTATCTATCCTACTACTGCATATTCCTTCTCTGCATTCAATTATGCTTCACCTTATCTATCCCTTCACTTATGCTTCACTACTGCATATTCCCCATCAACCACCATCTGCAGTCCGTCTTTGCCCCTTTATACACCAATGAATATTGGCTCTTTTTTTTTCCCAACAAACACAGAAGTCGCAGTTGATGAGGATGCTTAAGATGTAAATAGTTTGTCACAATTTGATCGAGTTCTACCACATCAAACTTGACATTATTCAAATAGTTTGAATCTGGATAAGGAAAGCGTATAACAAACAGAGAAAACGAGAAGTCGCAATTGATGAGGATGCTTAAGTGTCTAAATAGTTTGTCATAATTTGAACAAGTTCTACCACATCAAACTTGACGTTATTCGAATAGTTTGAATGTGGATAAGGAAAATGTATAACAAACAGAGAAAACGAGAAGTCGCAATTGATGCTTAAGTGTCTTATCATACTAAGAGACTACTTTATTTTTGGACTTTAACCTACTCTTTTTTTTTAATCTCATCTTCAATGCACATTTATTTATACAACGAAGATTGACAAACTCATAAATGCACAGTAGATCTTGTGACTATCCAAATCAATAGTAACTAAGTCCACATCCTGCATAGTGAAGAGATGCAAGCCCTTGTCACCATATTACAGGCAACTCTTGAGATACATTACATCAATCCTAACTCCTACCAAAACAACACCCTCACAGTCCCCTTCCCGTCACCTCTCCAAAGCCCAACTTTACCAGTTACCGCCGCATTTCATCATTAAACCTGAACTACAAAGATTTGAATCAAACTACCTGCTAAAGTAAAAATTTCATTATCTGTAAGGAATCAGATGTATGTACCATCTGCTCTATCCCAGCTGCAATCTTCTTCGATCCAACCACACCAAATTATCAAGCGCCAACTACATACAATATAAACACACTTCCTGCTAAATTGCATTCACATTCATCGGTAATGAATCAGATGCATCTACAATGTTTCATTCCCTTGCTTCATGTATCCTCGAATTCCACCACGCCAAATTGTCAAAACACCAACTATAACATGTACAAACACACTTTTCTAAATTGAATTCCCATTCAATTGTTCGAAATCTTCCAACAGATTTACCCGCGAAGCGACCAATGATCCCAACCTTGGTCCAAAGCAAACTGTAAGTTGAAAATCCATTAAATTTGTGCACAATTTAGTGTATTAAATTAAACTGTCAAAAAATCAATTTATCAGCTCTCTAATTTTGCTTTCTCTACTAATGAATATGTTCAATCTTATGAATTCTGATGTGTGCAGCCATAAATCATCTATGGTGATGTTAGTCGCCCTTGGCTAATGATCGTCTTCTGATTTTCAAAAACCCCAAAGCATGACTAAGAGGCCAATGAAAGAAATACCTATCGGACCAGTCACCATTCTCAATTGCTCTTTTGTGAGAAATGACCAAGGTTTGAGACCTACTACCAGGTTGCTTTGACCATTAAGGATGAAGTGGAGGATTTAGATAAGGTAGGCATCACTGTCATCCAGGACACTACATAGATCTATACTCACATGTGCTACTCCAACTTCAACGACATTATCCACTCCACCATTGACATGGATGTTGATGTGATCACTATTACAAACCACATTCCGATGAGAAGTTCCTCTCAGTTTTCAACGAGGGAGGGAAATATGAAGCTGGCATTACCATCAACCAGAGAGATAGTTGATAGAGTTAACAAGATGCTTGCAGTTCTTAACACCAACATCTTGTGGGTCAACCTCAACTGTGGTCTCAAGACTCGTAAGTACACCAAGGTGAAGCAACCACCGCAAAACATGGTGTCGCAGCCAAGGCCATCAATACTCGGCTCGCCAATGCCAAGTGAAGTTGAATGTGCCTTAGAAGGATTCGTCAATCAACAATAGATGGTGGTAGTCTTTGAACTTGAATGAGAAATTTTTTCGTGTATTTTTATAATTTGAATTGGTGATTAAATATTATGTTGTATTAGTTTGGCCACTGCGCCATCTGCTGATTTTTTTTCCTTTTATATTTTAGAGCTTTTCTGGATGGTTTTTGGATTTCCTTATTACAATCAGCAAGCGGAGTGATGTATTTTGGAGAAGAAATCAAAGAAATATTACTCTGTTTATGCTAAAATAAAATTGAAAAATCAACATGTGGGTAACAACAACGTGGCTCTTGCCCATGGTTGGCATCAATACACTTCTTTGATGTAATGGTATTACATGAACATCCCATCACTGTAAATAATATGGGATGGTACTAGAATACTAAGCGTACGTGCTCTTACCCAATTTCATAAATGGGCAAACCAATACAACGCTAACGGTAAGTTTGTCATTCTGTTTTATCCTGCTGCATATAGTATCGTTTACAATTGATTCCAGATAAAGACAGTTACTAGGCATTCCAATTTTTCTGAATTTGAAGTCTTACTTTCCAGAGACTAAATACTTAGATGCATATATCACGAGATTGGTGGCAATTTGATCTTCTACCATTTGCCAAAATATAATTGGACATAATTTCAGCCAGGAAACCAAAAGAATCATCACCGCAATGCTCATCGTTTTGTGGACTACACTTTATGATGTTACACTCCTCCTATTGTATATCGAATACGAGATGAATACATGTCCATATTGCTTAAAGATATTCCTTAACTTCATCTATGTCCAGTTAAGCTCAACCCTCGAATTTGTATCACAAAAAAAATATATTTTTGACAAGGAGCGGCTGAACTAAATGGGTGCCCTAAAGCAAGATCCTATTAGTAAACCTAATGATATCTGCTACCCCTTAAGCACATCTATGCCTAATTGTAACTAAGACCTTAAATCAGTATCACAAATTATTAAATCTTTCATTGGGGCAGGTCAACTAAATCGGTGGCCAAAAACAAGATCTTATTAGTTGGCTTTACATTTGTTTTGCAGATTTTGTTCATTAAATATCTGAGTGAAGTAATATACACGGACACTATAGTCTATAAAAAGTATTAGATTAGAGAAAGTTTCGTAGGTGCTTATACAAAGGGTATATATGATTAACGACAATAATCTAAACTAAAAATGATCATCTATTCATGTATAGACGAAATGGAATTACCATGACTACAACACACATGTCAAGACGCAATAATCAATATGGAAAGTTCAAAATGTTGACGGCTATATTATTTCATATATACTTTAAATGAACCTTTAATATATACCGTTATATCTAAGAACCATGTTCAACGCACGTGTCATGAATCTAGTTAATGAAAGGGCACTAACTAGCCCGTATACAATATACAAAAAGTAGAAAATCTTACACAAATACATGATTTTCTACAAATGACACCCAATCATCCATACTCAATAACCCCATGAGAACACCAAAAAGAAATAAAGGGAAAGAGCCTATCTCTCAAGTGTATAAAATCTTTGTCTATTACATCAATAGCTCTCCTATCCCTTTCCACCTTTTTCATTAAAGCCCACACTTTATTTGCACTCTGCACTAAAAGCCCCAGTAGAGCTCAAAGCTTTTTCGTGCTTTTCGCTTTTGATAACGCTGCCCTATTCTTAAAATAGTAAACATGCAACACGTGTGTGAAACCTCGAAATTCGATCACAATTTCAGGGTATTAACATATATACGTCTGAGATGAGTTATACAGCTTCTAAGGACTTGAGGTTTGGGGTTGGATGCAGGTGGGGAGCTACACATTCAAAGGTGGTCAGATGTATATCCTTTGTTGGAAAATTTTCTGAATATATAGGATAAATATAGATAATTTTGAATATATACTAATTGTTGAACACCCTTGGCACAAAAGAGACAAATAGCCCAATGGCTCAAGCTATACAAATTTTCCTTGGAGGCTTGGGTTCGCCCCTAGGCTCCTAAACTTCAGTTTTTTTCACTTTAACAAAGTCTTCTTTTGTTGTTGAAAAAAAAACAAAAATTCTCTTTTATTGTTGTTGAGGAATGACAAAAGTCCCACATTGGTGGATAATGAGATGGGTGGACTCTTTATAAGGCTTGGGCAATCCTCCTTCCTTTGAGCTAGCTTTTGGGATGTGAATTAGGCCCAAGACCTAATTTTACATGGTATCAGAGCAGGACCCATCTCACCCAATGTTGGGTCCCCGAATTGCCATGCTACTAGGCGTGAGGTGGGGTGTTGAGGAATGACAAAAGTCCCACATTGGTGGATAATGAGATGGGTGGACTCTTTATAAGGCTTGGGCAATCCTCCTTCCTTTGAGCTAGCTTTTGGGGTGTGAATTAGGCCCAAGACCTAATTTTACAATTGTTATAAAGAAAGTTCCTTTTTTATTAATCAAAACAAGCCAAGGACATCATCTAGTGTTTGACTTTGTTGCTTTTAAATTAAAAAATAATTACAATTTTTTTTTCTTTTTGGTTAAAAAAATCACCCACCCTCCTATTGTAGAAGTATGAACACCCTTGAGGAAAATATTCGCTCGCCATTGGTTGGATGCTCAGATTTTTTAACATGGTCAGAGACAGACTCATCAGCAATATTCGTCTATCCAGAGTAGGACCACCCATGCTATGTTACTTCACACTCCAAAGGTCCAATACGTGGGGATAGTGTACTTACTTTTCCATTCCTTCTCTCTATTTTTTCTTCATATAAATAAAGAGTGTTCAGATAAGTCGCTTACTAGAAAATGAATATTTTACCTCATGCCGACTCACAAGTTCAGTGAGAACTTCAATAGCTAGTTCAAATGAAGACGAAACCTGTTAACCATTTGAGTAGGTAACTGGGTATTAATAACTTCTGAACTTGAAGCAGCATGAAGACACCATTAGAATATTACCAATGCATGTTAGGTTTTAAGATATTTAGCAATACATATTACCTGTAATGAGTTGAAAACGAAACTCAGAAGTGGATGTCCAGACAAAGAGTTAGGTGGAATCTCCGAGAAACAACCAGCTCGAACCTATTGAATAAACATAGGTAGCAGAGACATTTAAGAGACTATTAGAAATAACTATTTACCTAATTCTGGCACCAGTCCCACTCAATGACAAGATGCAAATAAGAATTAACTAAAGCATATTTTACATGAACCGTTTCCATTCAGGACAAAGTTGGGTTTAAGTTAAATAATCTAGTTTTTTCCGGGGTTAACAAATATATGTAAATACTAGTCAAATAGTTGAAGTGTTTACTTTAATCGATAAGCATAGATGTTGAGATTTATAAGAAACTAAAGAAGTTAAGGCCTTCAATGGGCTGCAAAATATTATATTCCAACTTGCATGATGCAAAACATTCTTAAATGTCAACAGACCCATCGGAGTTGGACTAATAACAGCTTAGCAACAGTAGCACATAATTCTTCATTTCAGGAGTAGTTCTCCGGCCTCTCTACTTTTATGAGGTAGTGGTAAGGTCTGCGTACATTCTACCCTCCCTAGACCCCATTTGTGGGATCCCACTGATTATGTTGTTGTTGTTGTTGTTGTTGTAGGAGTAGTTCTCCAGAAAGGTACAGACACGAGTCCTTTGATCCAATTCTTTTTTACATAGAGAAATGAGAATCCAAAAACTGAGGAATACTTTTTTCATGAATAGTCAATTGTCTTTTCATATCATACAGTAGTGCTGGTACACGGATTGTTTTTCAATTTGATTTTCCTGAACTCTTTGCAGGACTACTGCTCCAAGTAATTTCCTCCAACTTTCCTGTTCTTTCCTATTTTAGTATCAAAAAAAATTGTGTTTCCAACAAATAGAAGACAGACAAGATGCCACCCTCTTATGAAAAATACGTCCACTTAAATTCACTTTGCATATCAGAGGGCAGCAATCAACAAAAAAATCCTTAAGCTCATACCATAAAGACTCTGAGTGGTTTCAGTCTCAGACATTCCAATACAAAAGGCTAATATTGGACACCCACAAATTTTATAACTCCAAGAAGATTCCCCATTATTTTACAAGAAAAAAATATTTATTTCAAAAGCATATAAAAGCCTTCTTGTGAGATCAAAAAACTCAGAATAGGCATGAGTAAGAATGACCATCAAACCAAAGATGGCAACCAGTACTGTGATTCATTCAGAATGTGATAACTCTCTCAGTTATCCAATGGCTCAATGAACTGAAAGACCCAGCTCAGGCCAGAAATTTATCTGCATCAGGTATATTATAAACCTAGGGTGACGATGATGTTTTATATAGTTGTGAGGGTTCCTTGTTGCAAGGAAGTTATAAAATTGGGTTTCTCCACACCCAAGGAAGTTAGACTACACCTAAATCTTGGTCAGTGCAAAATAGAGATGGGGAGGATCGATGAGTAGATTTTTTCTCGTCTCTAATCAGATATATGTGACTCCAATTCCCTTAAAAGTAGAGATAATACCTCGGAGAGTCACTCAACTTTAATTTTTAACTCAAAAATCATTCAACTATGAGCTTTTCTCATAGGAAATCACTTAACTATTGGTGTTTTCTTACAAAGTCAATCAACCTATTTAATTAGTTTTCTCAATAAAATTTATTTACATAAAATTTTATTTAAAACTAAGATTTTAAAAAATAAAAAGATATCATTTAAATCATTTAATGATCCATCCCACTTAATCCAACCCACCAAACATATAACAGTGACCCTTTTATTTAGTCTTTTTCCCTCTGATACCATGTGGGAAATATTGGAGAAGAATATTATTGAATTGTTATCTACATTATTACATTGAGACCCCATTTTTAGATACTATATTAGACTTTTTTTCCAACTAGAATACTATAATACAATCATTTTCCAAGTAGGATTGTATTTACTATTCCTATTCCTAAACCTATTTTAAGTAGGATTGTAGATAATATTCTTGTTCCTATTCCTATTCTAACACTCCCCCTCAACTGGTGCATACAAGTCATATGTACCTAGCCTGTTACAAATGTAATTAATACGAGAATCGATGAGGATCTTGGTGAGAATCTGCAAGTTGATCACCCGCCTCACAAAATTGTCAGTCAATCTCAATGTGATTAGTCTCCTCATGGAATACTGAATTGCAGTGTGAACTTCCCAAACCAAGCTTGAGAAGACTGTTATCGACATATAAGGCTATCAAGACTCCCCCTGAGCAAAAAAACAGGTGGTTGTTTATAGACTTCCTCCCCGAGATTATTGTAGAAAAAAACATTCTTAATGTCCAAATAATTAAAAGGCCAATGGAGAATAGCAACCACAGATAGAAAGAAAAAAGGGACATATGCTATTTTAGCCTCAGGAGAGATTATATCACTGTAATCCGACCCAAATATTTGAGTCTGGTATAAAATATATGGATCATCTCGAAATTATGAGATGAGAAGACCTTAAACAAGAAAGTCACCATAAAATTGGCCAGAACATGCTCATGCACCAAATTATTAGATTTGATGGCTTAAAGTGGTCATAATTTGAGAAATATATAATATGGGTAGGGTCGGAATGATGTAACGACCCTACAAAGAAAGAATAATATGGATAGGATAGGAATGATGGCACGACCCTATGCAAATCAGATTTGAAAAGATAATCACCGCGAAGATGTCACCGTGCTACATAAATTAAATATGAAAAAATAGTCACCAAAAGGATGGCACGGTGCTACATAAATTGAATATGAGAAAGTAATCATCAAAATATGCACGGTGCTACGCAAATTACATATGAGAAAACAGTCACCAAATGGTGACTCTTTTTTTTTTTTTGCTAACATAATCTTTGGCCAAACGGGCAGCATATATGGGTCATAACTCATAGCCGCCCGCTGGCAGCGGAAGCTCTTTGATTTTCTACCAGGACCATAGAAGCTCTGATACCATGTGGGAAATATTGGAGAAGAATATTATTGAATTGTTGTCTACATTATTACGTTGAGACCCTATATATAGATACTATATTAGACTCCTTTTCCAACTAGGATACTATAATACAATCCTTTTCCAAGTAAGATTTTATATACTATTCCTATCCCTAATCCTATTCTAAGTAGGATTGTAGATAATATTCTTGTTCCTATTCCTATTCTAACAAAATCTTCTTTTGTGAGAGAATACAATCAAGCTACTGATAAGGCATACAAAAGTCAGCAAGTATTTGAGGCTGCTTTGAGTCAAACAAGATGGTCGTCTATGGTTTAGCTATATGAGAAAAATCCTCGTGCATCGACTAGTTGATTCAATGTCAAGAAAAAAGTCAAATTTGATCTTTATATCAACTGGTTGGTATGATAAAAGCGAATAATTTGTCCGGGGGTTGGGGTGGGGGAGGGTAAAATAAGAAGATAACTATATTTTTAGTGGGTCTGGTCATTATCGAATGACTTTGTAAGTAAAACACTTATAGTTTAGTGACTCTCTACATAAAGAATCCATAGTTGAGTAATTTTGAGTTAAAAATCAAAGTTGAGTGACTTTCTGTGAAAAGAACCCATAGCCGAGTGACTTTTGAGTTAAAAATCAAAGTTGAGTGACTTTCTGAGAAAATAGCTCATAGTTGAGTGACTATCTGAGATATTATCTCTTTATAGGGAATAAAAAGGATAAATTAGATACTCAAGGACAACTAAGATTTGCAGAATCTAATAGCCCGCAAAGAGTTGATGACAAATTGTTGATCAATAGTGTCAAATGCCAGTGTTTACCATCATATTATTAGCATCATATCAATCCTCATATCTTGATCTTTCCTTGCATGGTCTGTGCTATCAGTCCTCATAACTTAATTTTTCCTTATATAGTTCATGCTTATTTTCTTCTAGTTATTGATTGACCACCAAAAGACCTGGTTAACATATTTAGTCAAGATGAACTTACCCAACTTAACAAACAACGCAAAATTTTTCTGTGCCTGCCCTGGAGTTGAATGCTACTGTCAAAACTCATCTCACTTTGACGATGAAGGAACTCAAGAACCACTGGAGTATGTGAGAGAAGCTGCTCCTTGCAGGAAAATATACATGTAAGAAATAGAAGCTGGATAAAGTGCAGCCATGAATTCTAAAGCATCAACTTTTTCAAAAGAAAAAAAAAAGTGCAGCTCTTAAAACAATTAAAAAGGAGTTCTAAACCTCTCGACCATACTCGCGTCGCTGAGCCGAACTAGTTCTGTAATCAGTATTCTGATCTTCCACAACTTCTGGAAGGACTGTGAGCATTTCGAGGACAGCGATGTTGCCTTCATCATGGTTTTCCAAACTTTGGAGACTGCAAAAGAGCTTCTCAATAGGTTCTCCATGCTCTACAGCATGAAGCATGAGTGCAGAAAGAGCAAGACAAATTTGAGTCAAGAGCTGTTTCCAAGAAAATAAACATCTCAGCAAAAATAAGTATATTTTTAACGTTCATAAAATTTTGTGCAAGCAGAATGTAGAATCACCTGAGGAGGGCCTAAACTAAATCTCTTAGCAGCCAATAGAAGAGCATTTAGCAGAGCATCTTTTGCTCCCATTTGCAAGTAGTTTCCTTCATTTTGTATCTGCAAGTTAAATAATGACCTCGCACTATCAATAAGATATAGCAATCACAAAAAGTAGAAATAAGAGACATGATTTTTCCTTTCCTAAATACAGCACAGTACAACTTAAATGAAAGATGATTAGGTGCTGAGGCACTGCATAATGAGCTTATAGGAAGGGAAAGTGAAGACCAAGGGCATGGAATGTTGCCAGTTCAGCAATGGTGTGGGTTGTTTGGGAACAGAGAAATAAGAGAGCATTTGAGAGGGTTGAAAAAAGACTTTGTAAAATTGCAAAGCAGTATGTTGTTTTAAGTTCCCTTTTGGTGTACCCATCAAATCCCTATTTTTTTAATAAGAAGGTTATATACAACGAGCACACCCCAAAAAAAAAAAAAGGAGAAACCTACAAAATATGGTTCTCTCCAAAAATACACCTAATCCTCCGTACATGTAGGAACTACATGGGTGAACCAAAAGAAAATAAGGGATCAAAGACTACTCCTCAGTTGAGCAAAGCTCACCTTCACCCCTTCAAAAGCCTCCTTTTTCTCTTTCCAAATGACCCACATTACCGCAAGAGGAATAACATTACATGCCTTGCGTCTTCTTCTCCTAGCACTCTTTCACGGATCTCGGCATTGCCCAAGAAACGCCAAACCATATAAATATATCTCACCATAACCTCGTGGTTATTTAACAATGTAGCAAGATATGATCCACATCCTCCCCTGCCTCATTACACAGGAAGCACCAGCTTATGCACACCACCTTTTGTTTCCTAAGATTCTCCAATGTCAATATCACCCCTCTAGTAGCTAACCGGAAGAGGGAAACACACTTTCCTCAGCATCTGAAGTATTCATATCAAGTCATATGAAAAACTAAACCTCTCCCGAGCTAGAAGCCTATCAACACTTTTTTATTCTCCAACTCCCAACTCAAAGCATCAACTCTATCTATTGGTTTGCCTAGCTTGTGGAGTAAAGAAAATTGAGTTTCTTCAGTTGAGAACCATATTTTGATGTGGGTTCTCTTTTCTGGTATACAGCTTGTCTATAGATTTTTCCCCAAATTTTAATAAGCTTAAATCAAAAATAATCAGGTATTGTCTGAAATGTGACAATTAAGATGATATTCTAAACCAGCCAGCAACAACAACATACCTAATATGGTCCCACAAATGGGGTCCGGGGAGGTTGGGTGTACGCAAACTTTATCCCTACTTTTGTAGTTAGAGAGGTTGTTCTTGATAGACCCTCATATTTTCAAAAGGGTTTAAATTAAAAACTTTTAAGTGAAAAGTTATGATAGAAAGATTGAAGGGAAAAAGTATAGACAGTAAATATTATAGATGGCTAAACTACCAAAGTAAAAGAAACAATCGTAGTAATAAAATATAATGCTAGCATAATAATAATAATCGCAATGGAATGGGTAGGTACTCCAGACTAGAATGATTCCAATCTGGTGATGCTCTTCTTTTTATTGGTATGCTGCTCCACGAGCTGAGTAAATCTTACCTGAAAATGAGTGAGATTCAATCCACTGTGCTCTACCATTGCAAGAGAGAAAAAGTTGATTAACTACTAACCGTTTATCCTAATACTCGACCTCATGCTCTTCTATGTAGGGTCAGGTAATCGGCGAGCTGAAGACGTATCATATCATATCAAATCACCTCTCTCCAATTCTCCATCGATTTATGTCTACCTCTTCTCAAAACTATCACCATCAACCTCTCGCGTCTCCTCACTAGAGCATCTGTACTCATATACTTCACATGCACAAACCATCTCTGCCTCGCTTCCTTCATCTCGTCCATCACGGAGACTACTCCAATCTTGCCCCCTTATATATTCATTCCTAATCTTGTCTCTTGTAGTATGCCCACACATCTATCTAAACATCCTCATTTCTACTGGCCAACAACCACAGGGAGAAGGACAACTCATTTTAATTTAGTGCTTGATGCTTTGCCAATATATATGACGTGTTTATTTTCCATTCCAGATGGGGTTATAAAGAGGATTGATAAGATTAGGAGGGCTATGTTGTGGAATGGAAAAAGAAGGAAAAGGTTTGCATGTAATCTGCATCTCCTTGACTCCTTTCTAATATAAAATCTTACTTCATCTAAAAAAAAAAAAAGGAGGAAAAAGGGTTCTATTTAATCATATGGTGCACGATGATGCATGAGAAAACTCGGTGAATCAGGCATTAGGAATTTAAAATGGCAGAGTAAAGCACTCATTGAAATGGTTGTGGAGATACTCTTAGGAACCTCAAGCTTACTGAGTGGGCATAATAAGAGCTAAATATGGTGAGGATAACAAAGGAGGTAAACTCCCCTTATGGAGTGAGCTTATGGAGATCCATAAAAATACTTTGAGTCACACCTCTATTAGGGTAGTTCATGGCTGCAGAACACCTTTTTGGGTAGATAAATGGTTTGCTAATTCTTGTTTGAAAGATCTCTTCCCATACATCTGTGGCATGGATCTACAACAAGAGAAAACAGTAAAAGGAGCATGGTCAACACAGCTATGGAACTTCCAGCTCAGAAGAAACCTAAATGATTGGGAAGTGGATACATTAGTTGAGTTGTTAAAAACCCTGGAAGAATTCAAAGGCAAAAACGAAGGTCCTGATAGAATTTGGTGGAAAATAGGCAGTAGAGGATGCTTCAAAGTTAGTTCAGCTTATAAGTTTCTCAAGAAAGACATTCAACAGAGGGACAATTGGCGTTGGAAGACCATATGGAGAGTTAAAATGTCCTATAGAGTAGTATATTTCAACTGGTAGTTAGCCCGGCAAGTGGTTGACACATGACAATCTTAGCAAGAGAAATCTCAACCTATGCTCAGTGCTACGTTTGTGGTGAAGAAACTTAGACAGTAAACTATCTATTCCTGAATTGTAGGATCACAGACATGCTATGGAAGATCTCCATAGTCTCAGAGGTATTGTTTGGACAATGACAAGAAAGATTAATGAGGTCTTGCTTAACTGGGAAGAAGCAGGTACACGATAGACATACAGAGAAAGATGGAGTAGGTTGATGAAATAGTTTGTTCTTCTTCACTTCTACATATGGTTTCACCACAACCTAGGTGTTGTATTGATAATACATAGAAATTGTAACCTTCTCAAAAGAAAAGCTTAATTATTCTCTCGAATTTGGAAATTTCTAGCAATTATGAGTGTGTATACAACTTTGTTAAATTACTGATTTTAGGCATTCATCTAATCTATCAAATCAAACCATGCCTAATCAAATCTAATTGACCCTAATTAATGTAAATCCTATTGAAATCTCAATAATACCCCTAAAGTTGTAGTATACACAAGTTTGTTAGAAATGTATTCAATTCAAGGTCCTCAATGGAATTTGATAACATCTGTTAGTCGGCCATTTGATTATATAAGGTTGTGGCAATGCATCTGGAACTCAATGTCTGCCTAATAACTTCTGAAGCCCGGTCACCTCCCAGTCTTGGGAATCCCTCTTGAACCTCAAATCCAAAAAGTCATATCCCCCTATGTTCCCCTAACACCAAAACGCCACTCCACTTCTGGGCCCAAAAACTAACTTTACTTCCAAAGCCAACTTTGAGTGAAACATTGTCATTAAAGGCTTCCCACCTTTTCATTACATTCATCCACACTCCACACCCAAAATGCATAGTGATCTCATTTTCTCCACCCCTCTTCCACTTCTTCATATTTATAAGTTATCACCCCTTTTCCATAAAGCTTTTCACTCCACCCAGAATCTCCACAAACACTTACCCAAAAGAGCTTTGTTAGGAATCTTCAAAACTTTCAAGTCCTCCCCACCATTTAGAATAGTTTTTGAAGGTGTAGAATTGAATTTTGTACAATTAAAGAGTAGCCTCCTATTTCTTCTCGGTGCACTCATAAGGTCCCAGTTTATATAGATAATTGGGTGTTTTTGGTAGAAAACAATCTCTTTTTGTAGGTTTCTTATCTTTTGGTATACCTCTTATACAGGAGTTTTGCCCACTTTTTACTGAAATTATTACCTTATCAAAAAAAAAAATGAGAAGATTGTATTACTGAAGCACAAAGATTATGCCAAAAATTACATACAGTTCACTTCCTTAGGAATTTTTAACAATTGACCATCAGTTATCATTTGACTAACCTCTCAACAATAACTTAGCATCTTAAGTAAGAGAACCTCGGCCCACAAATCATAGTTTGCCTGAAGCGGATCAGAGAGATATAATGATTACGACCTGTAATTTTACATTGATAGTACTAGGATGAAGAGAGGGAGGGCGGTCGGACCCGATGAGATTACGGTAGATTTTGGAAGTACATGGTCAAGGATGGCGTAGAGTGGTTGACTAGACTGTTCAATGCTATTCTGAAGACTGCCAAGATGCCTGATGAATGGAGGAGTACAATGGTTCCATTGTACAAGAACAAAGGGGATATTCAAAACTGTAACAATTACAGGGGTATCAAGTTGTTAAGTCACACTATGAAGGTCTGGGAGAGAGTGGTAAAGATGAGGGTGAGAAGGGTAGTGTTTATTTTGGAGAATCAATTTGGATTCATGCCGGGGCGGTCGACTACAGAAGCTATTCACCTTGTTCGGAGATTAGTGGAGAAATATAGGGAAAGAAAGGACCTTCATATGGTGTTTATTGATCTCGAGAAGGCCTATGACAAAGTGCCAAGAGATGTCCTATGGAAGTGCCTAAGGCAAAAGGTGTCCCAATGGTATATATTAGGGCAATTAAGGACATGTACGACGGAGCTAAAACTCGGGTGAGAACGGTGGGAGGAGACTCAAGCTATTTTCCTGTTGAGATGGGACTCTATCAAGGATCTGTGTTGAGCCCTTTCCTATTTGCCCTAGTGATGGATGAGCTGACGCGAGCTATTCAGGAGGAGGTTCCATGGTGTATGCTTTTTGCAGATGACATAGTATTGATAGATGAGACCCGAACTAAAGTAAATGATAGGTTGGAGGTGTGGAGACACGCCTTGGAGTCCAAAGGATTCAAACTGAGCAGGACCAAAATAGAATACTTGGAGTGCAAATTCAGTGTTGCGAGGGACGAAGCAGACATTGATGTGAGGCTTGCCAATCAACCTATCCCAAGAGGGAAACCTTTAAGTATCTGCGATCCATCATCCAGAGTACTGGCGATATTGACGATGATGTCACACATCGTATTGGGGCAACTTGGTCTAAATGGAGGCTTGCTGCTGGAGTATTGTGTGATAAGAAGATACCACCTAAACTAAAAGGTAAGTTTTACAGAATGGTGGTAAGACCATCTTTGTTGTATGGGATGGAGTGTTGGCCAATAAAAAATGCACATGTCCAGAAGATGCAGATTGCAGAGATGAGGATGCTGAGATGGATGCGTGGGCACACAAGGAGGGATAAGATTAGGAATGAGACCATTCGGGAGAAGCTAGAGGTGGCCCCGGTGGCTGATAAGATGAGGGAAGCGAGACTGCGATTGTTTGGACATGTGCAGAGAAGAGGTATCAATGCTCCTATAAGGAGATGCGAGAGGTTGGACTTAGGAGGCGCTAGGAGAAGTAGAGGTAGACCAAAAAAGTACTGGGGAGAGGTGATTAGATAGGACATGGCGAGACTTGATCTCACCGAGGACATGACCTTAGATAGGAAGGTGTGGAAGTCGTGTATTAGAGTAGAAGGCTAATAGGTTAGCAAGGTTAGGTTGATGTCTAGCCGCGGGGTAGTGTAGGGTGTTGTCTTTATCTGTATCATGTGTATTAAATTTATAGTATTTGCATGTGCTTTTCAGTAGTAGTCGCTCTTCCTATTCCTTTCTTTCCTTTCATCTTTGTCATATCTAGTCTAATCCACCTATGGGTTGTTGAGACGAGGGTTCCCAGGAAACAGCCTCTCTATTTCTATGAGGTAGTGGTAAGGTCCGCATACATTCTGCCCTCCACAGACCCCACTTGTGGGATTCCACTGAGTATGTTGTTGTTGTTGTAGTACTAGGAGAAATCAAAATGCAGAGAAACAGGGGTTATTTTGAAGTGGATTAATAGAAGCAACTTAGCTGCAAAACCTGACGTAAATTCATCAAAGAAATTGAGATTTCTGTGAAGGATGCCAGAGTCTACAAATCTAAGGAGTAGTTGAAGAGAATAGGTGAGTAATCATAAGCTTGATTATTCTCTCTAGCTTGGCTGGAAATATATTAATTGCAAGTGGGATAACTTTGGTAAACTACTGATTCTAGGCAAGTTTAGATCCTATCTGGGTATAAATATGGTAATTGAATAGAACCAAATCAAACCTAAGTAATGTAAATCACGTAATAATCTCAATAAAACTAATATAGTCACACATCATGACCTTACGAGGTACGAAAAAATGATGGATAAATTGAAGTCTTTCACCATATAATCAGACAATAATTGAAACGCATCAAACAACACTATGACAGACATCAATGATCTGCTAGTTTGAGATAATTACAACCCTCATTATCTCCCTGCTGCAAATAAAAGAAAGAAGAACAAGGAAAATTTGATAACCCAACCAAGATACCCGAATAACTCGGTCCGTCCCAACTTTTGTCCAAAATGATGATGCAATTGTTTCAGTACAATACGTTCCTCTTTGCTATCAAAAGAATTTCATCAAATTTAAGGACCACTATAAATTTTCAAACAAAAGTTGTGAGCCCCTTTTTGATGTTCCCCTACCCAGTCCGGCTAAGGATTTGGCGAGCTCCACGCCACTTACTGTCCTGTTGAGAAATCCAAACGTGCGGCCCCCAAAACATGTAAATGAAACGAAGGTTCTGGACCTTTCTATGCAAAAAAAAAAAAAAAAGAAACCGAACGGGGATTGGAAGAATCTATTGGGCTCTGACCTTTCGCTTGAGAATCTGAGCGGCAAAAAATTCGACTTCAAAGTCACAAACAAATTGCTGGTGATAATTGGATGTCAGGATGGACGTGGCGACTTCCCAAGCAGCATCTGTCTGCTGAAACTGCACTAGCCATTGATTGGCAGCAACACGGTTGCACGATTGGCTATCGTGATTTAGCACGTGAACAGCTTGCGCGACCTTCGTTTGCAGTTCCATTTGTCTTCGTCTTCAACTCAACAAAGCAACGGACATGACTCGATCATCAAAAACCAACGGCGAGAGAGCAATACCCAACAGGGTCACAAGTCTCGAAAGCCCAAACCCTTTTTCCCCCAAACAACAAAAAAACAAGACACCTCTTCCTTTTTTTGGTCCTTTTTTTCTGTCTTTTCATTTTTTTAAATTTTTATTTTTTTTCTTTCTTAATTATTTTTTCTTTTTCATTATTGCTCATAAGGCTAAACTTGTTTGGAAGTCGTTGGAATAATAAATTTTACCTTTAAAACAATAATAATTATTAGGGGGTGCATCGGTCGCTTCGGTTTGATTTTATATATTATTAGTTTGGTTTATCAATTTTCGATTTTTAAATATGTTAAAATAATTAAATAATTTTTATCGATTTTCGGTTTATCGGTTTTAAGTCCTTAATGGTTCGGTTTTCGATTTACTCGATAAAAATGATAATGAGAATTTACGTTAATAAAAACAGATAGAGTACGAAAGAGTAAAGATTAAAGACTAAATACTAGAATGGGTAACTAATCACTGAAGTACGATAAAGTTTAAATAGTTAAAGTGTTACTATAATGTCATATTACTATAAATTATTAATATTTAATATTTACGAAGGGTAAGATAATGAATTATTACAATCTTATTGGATTATCGATTTACCCAATAACCCAATAGTATAAACCGATATCGAACCGATAACCCAATAATTTTTTTTCAAAACTATTAAAAATTCGATAACCTAATAACTCGATAACAATAAACCAATAACGTTTTTATCGGTTCGATTTTTGTACAGCCTCAATAATTATAGAGCATCTAATAAATCAAAATATCATGTTATATTGATTAAGTTTTGCCCATGAGATTTCACTTGTTGTTTTGAAGTCCTTGGGCTAAGAGGCAAGAGTTATGTATATGATGAATCAAGACACAATGTAGTAGTGTCAAGTCTTGCTAATGTTACATAACTTATGAAGTTTTTGATCTCTGTCTTGCATCTAAGTTGAGAGTTATAAGCATCTCATAAATCAAAGGGGCTTAATTTTTTATATGGAAGTTCTAAGCCTAACAAGTCTTACCTCTAGGACAATAATAATAGAGTATCTCATAAATCTAAACATAATATAATATTATCAAGTCTTTCTCATCGAGCTTAACTTATTGTTTTAAAGTCCTTAGACCAAGAGGTAAGAGTTATAGAACATATGATAAATCAAGACACAATACAATAGTGTTAAGTTTTCCCCCCAGGGCGTAACTTGTGAAGTTGGTCTATGTCTTGTCTCCAAGGCAAAAATTATAGAGCATCTCATAATGTAATGTAGTAATATCAATTTTTGCCCACAAGACTTAACTTGTTGTTTAGAAGTCTTTGAACTAATAAGTAATACCTCCAGGTCAATAGTTATAAAAAATCTCATAAATCAAAATACAATATGACATTATCAAGTCTTGCACATGGGATTAAGTTATTGTTTTAAAGTCCTAGGACTAAGAGGCAAGAGTTATTTATTGGACAAAAAACTTAACTATACATTTTAATAACCTAAATTACATGATCATACCAACATTTTCATATTTACACAAGCATATTGACATTTGTTTTTTTGCAAAAAAGGTGAAATTGATTACCAACAGCATAATTATGACAGTTATACATTTAATGGAAGGAAATCCCATAAAAAAGCACATTCGACCAAATTGATTAACACACATTAATTAAAACCGTCATTAGTGCAATTATCATTTCCAAATACCAAAATAAATAACATGGGTTCCTTAAATAAGTCAGCACAACTCATTAAATAGTACTCTAATGAATAATTTCATAGAATAAGTTAAGTGTTGTTGTCCAGATTTGAAGTTTGGTATGATTTTGATGTTTTGATGATTTTTCTAAAATACTAATTCAATGTATAAGATAAAAAAAACAAAAGTATTTTAATTGGTGATATATGATTAGTATTAAATGTTGTAAAATAGAATTATATTGGATGTTGAAAATTAATATTCGCAATAATTAAGGTATTAAAGTTGGCAAAAAATAAAAATTTAAATGATGCTTAATCTTAGCTCCTCTTGTGACTACCAGATAATATAGCTTTATAGAAAATTGGTATTGTTTAAAAATCATGGATAAATAAAGTGTTATTGTACAGTTTTGATTTTTGGTGGTATTATGATTTTTTTTATATTAGTTGATAAGACATTTGGTTGATTATTAGTTTTTTCAAACTTAAATATTTTTGGTGTATAAAAAATATATATGTTGATATAATCTAACTATAAACGTTTTAAACGTCACACAAAGTTGAAAAATTATTTGGTATAATGATTGGTTCTAAATAACCATAAAAATTGACAATTTAGAATTCTAAATGTTGCTATAGTATTTCAAAGTATTGATAATTTCTAAATCTAAAATTTGATTTGAAGTTTGGTATGATTTTGATAGTATGATGGTGAAATTAGTTAATAGGACAAATAGTTAATGTATAAATTGATATAAATCTATATTTTAAACAAAATCCAACTTATGACAAAACTTAAATTACTAAATTGATATTAACATGAGCATGAAAATAATAGCAAAATATTATAACTTTTTTCCTCAAGATCAAGGAGTAGAACATTAAGGGGTCGTTTGGTAGGATGTATTAGGCAAAATAATCCATGTATTCGCCATGGTATTAGGTAATGCTATGTTTGGTTGGATTTTTGGACCATGTATAACTAATCCATGGTATTAGTTAATACCACATACATAGTATTAGCTAATACCTCTCATTTGGTGGTATTAGCTAATACCTTGGATTAATACTATGAGATTAAATACAGACAAAAATATCCCTCAAATTCTTTTACATATTTTTGTTTTCTTGATTTTGTATTTTATATTTGTAGTTTTGTACTAGTAAATTTATTTAAATAAATTAGCTTACAAAAATTTTATTTATTTGAGGGTTCATACTTTCATAATATAAAAATAAGTAAATTTACCATGTCAAATTTTTAAATTTTATTTATTTGTTTCATATTTACATAATACACATAAAAATATTTTGATATGTCAATTTTTTTTATAACTAATTCCAGTTGAGTGATTTTTGATACAATATAAAGTTCAACAATGTTAAATATATTCTCAAAGTTGAGTGACCTCGTAAGATATACATACTATATTAAAATTATAACTTTTTATGTGTAAATATAGATTGTCTATTTTACAATTGTTTACCATTTTTTCTATTTTAATAATAGATGGTCTATCTTTATTAATTAAAGGTTGACATTTTATTAGTGATGACTTTATTAAAATTATAATTATTTATTCTCAAATAATTCAAGTGAGAAAATAATAAACATAATGACAAATTATTATTTTCCTAACTAGTTACAAGTGATAAAAAAATAATCTACTTTGATCTAATTACATGAAATAGAAAATCTCATAAAAGTTCAAGGGCATAATTAGAAAGAAATATTTTATAGAATTTTAAACCAAGCATAAAATTAAATGGAAAACAATAAACCAAACATGGGATGAAAAATAATCTCAGCATTACTAATCCCTGCATAACTACTCTCTGCATTCCTGCTCTCTACATTACTAATCTCTGCATTATTCATTTTTGTACCAAACGACTCCTAATCACTTCAAAATGGGCCAAGACCAACAAGATAGACAGTGTTACAGTCCGAATGTCATAAAAAAAAGTACTAAGCAAAGAAAAAGTCCTCTTGATCAACTCATTCTTTAAAAACCTAATTTAAAATAATGTCATAGTTCAAAAGCACCTCTAGCAGTATCAATCAAAGACCATCATAGCCTTCTCTTTGACCCTAAATGAGCATCCTTTAGTAAGTTTTGCACGCCCACTGGCTGGCATAGCGCTTCCTGGCAATTGGGGCATGTAACCACGATTTGCGAGTAGCTTAAAATTGTTGTTATTTGCAAGCAGCCTTAGCATTTGGCATCCAGGAAAAGTTGAACCAGGTTATTGGACCAAGTGCTTAAGCTTGTGCTTTTGCTTCTCAATAGGTGCTGGAGGGTGAAGCAAGTCAGTGTCATTAGAAATCTTTGGAATACTCATTTCGCCTGGGAGCTTTTGTTAGATCACAGATGTTGCGAGCTGCTTAAAATTCGAAAAAAAAAAATCCTAAGCTCTGTTTTCTCAGGATATAGATGAACATTAAAAATAAGCATACCAAGTAAATTGATTTGATTGGGTTGGGAAGGGAAATTTAAAGATTTGACATATCAGATAAAATAATTTTTTTTTTAAAAAAAAGAAATCTTTACCATAAATGACTATTTAACTTTAAATGCAACACAGATTACTATAATTGTTTATTTTTGTAA
Source organism: Solanum rostratum (assembly GCA_029948455.1). Taxonomy (NCBI): domain Eukaryota; kingdom Viridiplantae; phylum Streptophyta; class Magnoliopsida; order Solanales; family Solanaceae; genus Solanum; species Solanum rostratum. The sequence continues at coordinate 29,600 of CM057056.1, read as the reverse complement.
TTTAAATGATATTTTAGTAAATAACAATTTTAATGTTAAAACAAGTCTTGAATTGTATAATCTTGTATTTTTTTTTTATTTATATGATAAATTAAGATATGTAGTTGTGTCAAGTCATGCCCGTGGTTACAACTTGTAAAGTTCTTGGTCTAAGTAGGAAAGAATTATAAAGCATTTAATAAATCAAGATATAATGTAATAGTGTCAAGCATTGACTCTCAATTTTTATCGATCTATATCCTTTTTAGCTTGCTATTTGATTAAATAGGCATTTTTAAAACTTTTTAATAAATGAACTTTTATTTAATTTTATCCAAATAATTGTATATTTTTAACATTCATAACTTACAAAATTTGCTTGTACTATTATTTTTACCTTTACCACCACCACCATCTTGAACAAGTTCTCCACTTTGATATCAGTTCCTTAATCGTAGAAATTTAGACATGCAAAGATAACATTCGGTGATGAAAAGTGATGCATGGCTTTAATCTTTTATGAACAAAGTGATGGAAAGTGGCATAAGAAAACCAAAATTACATTGAAAAGAAAATCCACATCTTGGTTTTTATTTCTTGATTCACAATGTAACCTGATCTTCAAAAGTATGTTTACATTAAGTTGTTTCAAATTTGGAGAAAAAGGTACTCACATGAAAATCCCACTAAAGCAGAAGCAAAAAACCAATCTTTACCAATAGAGTCAACAAAACCTGTAACTTGACTATATGTAGAAGTTGTTATACTTAGCAATCAGCAAGTGCAATAAGCTGATCAACCACAGTTGGGTCTGCTAGTGTACTAGTGTCCCCAAGCTCATCTAACTGCCTGGAAGCAATTTTCCTCAGAATTCTTCTCATTATTTTCCCACTTCTTGTCTTTGGAAGACCTGGTGCCCAATGTATCTTGTCTGGCGCTGCAAAAGCCCCAATCTGACATGTGGAATCGAAAGCTTCAGACAGTGGTAACAAGTTCATGCAGTCTCAAGTATAAGGAGAATGTTAGTGCATAATTTGCAGTAAAAAATTATGCTCATATTTATCAGATTAAAAAAGCCCAGCTAGCTCAGTTGGTAGAGCGCAAGGCTCTTAACTTGGTGCTCGAGGGTTCAAGCCCCATGGTGAGCATGATAGGGTTATCTTTCGTCTTTGGAAAACAATCTCTCCACCTCCACAAGGTAGGGGTAAGGTCTGCATACACTCTACTCTCCCCAAACCCTACTTGTGGGATTACACTAGGTGTGTTCTTATTGTATAGTTATCAGATAAGTAGGGACTCATTAGCATTTAGTAGTGCTCTTCTAATCTTACCCAAGAGTGAAAGCTTTAAGTATCTGGGGTCCATCATCCAGAGTAGTGGGGATATCGACGATGATGTCACACATAGTATTGGAGCAGCATGAACAAAATGGAGGCTTGCCTCTGGAGAATTGTGTGATAAGAAGATACCACCTAAACTCAAAGGTAAGTTTTACATAATGGTGGTCAGACCATCTTTGCTGTATGGAGTGGATGTTGACCAATAAAAAATGCACATGTTCAGAAGATGCAGGTCGCAGAGATGAGGATGTTGAGATGAGACCAAGAGTGATAAGATTAAGAATGAGACCATTCGGGAGAAGCTAGAGGTGGCCCCTGTAGCTGAAAAGATGAGGGAAGCGAGATTGCGATGGTTTGGACATGTGCAGAGAAGGAGTACCGATGCTCCTGTTAAGAGGTGCGAGAGGCTGGATTTGGGAGTTACACAGAGGGGTAGAGGTAGAGCAAAGAAGTATTTGGGGGAGGTGATCAGACAAGACATGGTGAAACTTGATCTCACAGAGGACATGACCTTAGATAGGAAGAAGTGGAGGTCGCGAATTAGAGTAGCAGACTAATAGGTTAGATAGGTAGGAGTTGTCCGGTGTTGTCTTTATCTGCCCTATATATGTTAATTGTCTCGTATTTACTTACTATCATGTGTTTTTCATTATTAATCGCTTTTTCTGTTCACTTTCTTTCTTCCTTTCCGTTTTCCATATCTAGCTTATACTGCTTATGGGTTTTTGTGACGAGGGTTTCCAGGAAACAGTCTCTCTACCTCTATGAGATAGTGATAAGGTCTGCATACATTTTACCCTCCCCAGACCCCACTTGTGGGATTCCACTGGATATGTTATTGTTGTAGTGCTCTCTAACCTTCTCTTTTCCTTTTTCTGTTAGGGGTTTGTACAAGTACATGTATGTTTGGCAAATCAAACTAAAAAGGTAACTCCCAAAGGAATAAAACTAATTCCTTGGTTTTCCATTTTATCTTCTCCAAAAAACCAATGCAACCCTTTTTCAGATATCCTACCCAGCACCACAGATTTAAGTGTCGGACCAGTCAAGGAGATGACTACTTATGCCAACTACTTCTTCAGTACTGAACTCCAGAAGGAAAAGGCATCACACACGCAAAAAAGACTAGTCTTAGTAAGAGACAAGAAGGGCATGGTCCCAAAAACTTCACAATGAAAAGATAAGAAGCTCAAAGCTTGACGATTGGCAAACACACTCTTTGTAAAAGTCATAGCTTTAGTCCCATGGCTAGTTTTCCTCTTTTTTCCTTTTTTTTTTCATTTTCAATTAAGGGTGTGTTTGGTACGGAGGAAAATGTTTTCCCATTTTCTCATGTTTGGTTGGCTTAAATATTTTGGAAATGTTTTCCAAATCAACTCATTTTCCTAAAATTTAAGGAAAATGACTTCCTTCCAAAAATTAAGAATTTTTTTTCCAAAACTCTTATCCATTTTTAAATTGATTTTTTTATCCCATCCATACCACAATCTCCCTCCCCAAATTCTTTTTATTATTTTTTTAACAATAAAATATGTTAAAAAATTTATTTTTGAAAAAGATTTCACTTTTTGAAAATTTTATTTTTTTCACCCATTCCTATTCCGACCCACCCAATTTCCCCCACCCCCTCCCAAAATTTTTTTTCTTTTAAATATTTCAACTTTTTACTCCACCCTACGCCCCCGCCCCCTAACCCATTCCTAATCCGACCCACCCGATTCCCCCTACTCCCTCCCAAAAATAAAAATTAATTTTTAATTTTTTTAAATATTTCAACTTTTTACTCCACCCTATGCCCCCCCCCCTCCAATACAAAAAAAAATTAAAAATTTAGTTTTATAAAAATTCAAATTTTGAAATTTTAAATCTTTTACTCCACCCGGCCCCCCACCCCACCCCTACCCCCAAAAAAGAATTTAAATATTTATTTTTAAAAATATTTTAAATTATGAAAATATTTTTATGTTAGAAATTATTTTCCTACAAATTTTTTTCTACTCTCTAGCTAAAAACTAAAGTTTTTTTTCTAAAAAATATTTTTATTCATTAACCAAACAATAAGAGATATTTTTCGGAAAATATTTTCCACTCACCAACCATACATGAGAAAATGAGTTAAAAATGAACTCATTTTCCAGAAAAATATTTTCCATGGAAAATGGAAAACATTTTCCTCCCTACCAAACACACCCAAAGTTTGGAGGATTTATTGGCAAATTTTTCCCCATTAGTAGATAGTATTCAAATAGCCTGTCTATCAAAAGGAAAAACACACAATAAGCAAATGTTGGATTGCCGGAGAAAATGGAACAAATATACCTGATTCCTAACAACCATCACAAGACTTTGTCGCAAGTCACTGCTGTATGGAACACCTTCGACTAGAGTAACAAATGCATATATCCCCTGTCCTTTAACCTTTCACACAGACTCCAAAAGAACAGATTAGAGTAGAGAAGGGAAAACTCCATTCAAACTCAAACGAGAACTAGACCATGAAAGTACCTCATGCTCCACACCAACAACAGCTGCTTCAGCACACTGAGGATGTGAAACTAGAGCAGATTCCACTTCGGCTGTGCCAATACGATGTCCACTGCGTGGGTTAAAAATACTTTATACAACAAATAAATAGAACTGCCAGTTCAACTAGCTATAAGAAATTGTACCTGCAAACTACTCACTTCCAATTGAACTAGCACTATTAAAGATTGGTTCCAGTATAAACGACATTTCAAATTTTCACAATTGAAAAAGGTACCCACGCAATTCTTCCGAACTCTAATTAGGCTCTGAGAATATGAAAATTCATATGCAAACTATACCTCACATTAATCACATCATCTACTCTTCCAGTGAGCCAGTAGTAACCATCTTTGTCCCTGAGACAAAGAAGTTTGAACATGAAGTTGAAAAATCAGTCAAAAACTTCTTCAAGAAATCAGAAGGAAAATAAAGTTATGCTTATATGTCCCTTATGACAACATATATAGACAACCAGGAGTGTACTTCACTAAAATACCTGCTGCAGCCATCACCACTGAAATAATAGCCAGGGAAGGCACTAAAGTATGTGGTTTCATATCTTTCATGATCCCCATGAAGTGTTCGGAATGCTCCAGGCCACGAGCTTTTCACACACAGATACCCGCTGCACTCACCTTCAATCTCAACACCTTTCTCATCCACTATTACTGGCTGCATGATTTTAGACATCATGACCATATGTTGGAGAAAGTGCAAAGACCAAATTTTAGAGGGTTTTCCTTGATCCACGTTATCATGATAAATATAGATACATGCGCTGCATGACTCCAGTTTTAACTTTCCTTAGACACATAAGAGTCATCAAGTATTAAATCCTAAATATATATTGCGTGGCACGGGTGACACCATCACATACTTGGACATTGGCTTCTACAATAATATCATTCCTACAATACAAAATGAGAGATTGGTTTCTAATCATACTTGGAGATCTATATATTATTTCAAGTAGGTACCTGGACTCCAAAGAAAGGAAACGTAGCAGAACCAGGTTTCTGCGGCCATGCTCCCGGTAAAGGAGTAATCTAGACAGAAAATAATTAGGACTTAAGTAAGATATTAATTTTTTTGGTGAGCGATAATAATGATGGAATAAGCAGTAACTGAGATACCATGAAGCCACCGGTTTCTGTTTGCCACCATGTATCAGATATGGGGCACCTTGCATCCCCTATCACATTGAAAAACCACCTGCTCAAAGACAAACAAAAACTTGAAGAAGCCATGTCGTGGATGTCTTATTTAGGAGAAAGAACACACAAAAGATCTGTATATATAGTTGACACCTCCATGCACTTGGATTGATAGGCTCACCCACACTTCCAAGCACCCGTAACGATTTGCGTGAATATCGAGAGACATGCTGAAAAGTAAAATAAACAGTTATATATACAAGTTACACAACTGGTATTTGTTGATGTTAAGTTATAATCAATTTTTAAATAGCAAAAGTATGGAGTTTTACCTTTTCTTTTTGATGAAAGTTCACTATTGATTGCATGGGTACACCTTGTAGACAAGGTGTATAGATAAAGCATAAAATTTTCATACCAAAGCATGAATGACTATGAATAACATCCAATCATCTGTAGTCCATGTTGCTCGGACTCTTAAAAAATACAAACGGATGCATGTCGGACCCTTCATAAGTAGTGTGTTGTTGGAGGATCCAACGCGGGATATATACTCGGACGAGGGATACACAAGTATGAACAAGGAAAATTATCTTTCCACTCTTTTGGAGAGATTACATTGACATTTTCTTGTTTTGTTCATTTCCAAGTATCTTTCTAATAGGTGAAATCTTTTACTTTTTCTTTTTGGATAAATTAATAAATTTCACTAAATGAAGAGCAAAACATGCCCATGTACAAGAAGTATACCAAAAAAGTAACCTCGGAAAAAGATACGATTTCTAGAAAAGACACCCAATATTCTATACATCCTCATGGGAGCACCAAAAAGAAATAAGGGAATGAGGGGCTATTCCTCAAGTACACGAAATCCTTACTCTAACAAAAGCTCTCTTACTTTTCTCTCCACACGATCCATATAAGTTCTAGTAGAGAAACATCCAATGTTAAACATTGTTTCTTTCACGGTGACCATCATCACTCACTCGAGTCCGAACTATCTCATAATTTCCCACCAGAAACGAGATGCTATCTAATACATAAAGGAGGTGATTCAATCTCCTATTGAGTCGTCACACATGAAGCACCGGCATAAGTAACCTTCCTCTTCCTTAAGTTCTCAACCGTCAAGATCACTCCTCACACAACTAACCAAATTAAAAAAAAAAAACTTACTTGGTACTCAAGGAATCCTAACCAAGATATGTAGAAAAGCTGAATCATTCCTAATCAAAAGCTTCTCATAATTAACAAAAGAGTCTTTATTTCCCCGCCCCTATCTCCGTACATCTTGAATATCCTATGAACTTCTTTGTTTGTGAAGCAAATCAACCAAATTTTGAAATTCTTCAACCTCCCTGAATTTTGCAGTTTTCTCCTAAATACGGGAAACTACATGTCATGGACAAACCTTTCCATTAAATCAATTCTTTAAGTATACAAATAAAAATGAATGCTAAGTCAATGAAGTGGTTGCTCATTCCTTATGATTTTGCTCCCAAGAGTAGTCATTGTTAAGTTGTAGGAAGTGATTCAACCCTAAACTAAAAAAATTTGCCAGTGCCTTAATAGAGTTGAGTCATGTCTGCCTCAAAAAATATAAGGGAATCATTTGCAAAGAACAAGTGAGAACTTGGACATCACCTCTGGTCTCAACTGAAGCTAAGAAATCTTTGGAGCAACCCCTTATTACTACTTCGTTTTGTGACAAAGGGAGAAAAGAAGATAACACACACCAATTGTGATTATATGTGCAAATACTCGAGAGAGGATGTGAATCATTAACAGCTGCCCTATTAGGTAACGAGTCCATTAAGGTAGGATTGTGTTGGACCTCTTTGGCATATGGGAGGTGATGCCAGGTACATTGAAAGATATCATGTTAACAGGTGTTAGACGACGTAAAAATATATGCCTAGCATAAGGACTTCCTTTCTTAACTTCCTGTAATTCTAACTTCCTCTCACCCCAAAAGGCCAACATTCGCTTCGGCATAATAAGGTGTTAGATCAAAAATGGAAGAAGGATTGAGGAGGCAAGTTGTGGGGAGGAAATGAGGAAAAAGTAAGAAGAGGTTTAACTCCACTTTGGGATAAAGTAAGGTTGAACATCAGTTTCCAAAATTGAATTTTTTCTTTTTCTAAATTTAATTATGAAAAGACACTCGATAGATTTGCCCATTTACTTGAGTTATACCCTCATGCTTTTCATGCACACTACCACGATACTTCAATAAGGACTTAAGCTCTTGTACAAGCCAAGGAGTGCATTTTGTTTGTGTAGCCACTAGACTAGCTCAATAATTGCTTTCCAAGCGATGGTTATTTTAATTACATGCAATGAAAAAGTATGTTGGCAAAATTGAAAACAACAATCTAGATATAAATGAAAATAAGTAGATGTATACTTGCCTCATCTCCCTCACGCATCAAAGATCTCACCAGTGTTGGAGCTGTATAAAATATTGAAACCTTATACTTATCAACGATATCCCAACAACGTCCGACATCCGGATAATTTGGGGCCTCCAAAAATAAGAATAAAAAAATGTTAGAAAATGATAGGCAAGTGGAAGTGTTGCCTTTAGAAGGTTACATTTTTTTTAATCAAACTTCTCAACATATTAGAAAGATTCACTCATTTTAACAATGACCAACATCTAAGCATAAGAGACGACTAGAACTATGACTAGTGTTATTCTGCATAAGCCATTGAACTGAATTGCATAAACACGGATCTAACAATAGACATAGGATGCAAGAAATTTTATCTTAAGGGAGATGCAGCTGACACCATAAGGAATTAGGCGACAATTTTAAAGGTAGTCATAGTTATGTACTACTTTAGAGTAGTTGTGGTATTGAGCCGAGGGTCTACTAGAAACAAATTCTCTACCTTTGAGGTAGAGGGCATATACCCTACTCTTCCTGGACCCTACCTGTGAGACTGAATTGGGTATGTTGTTGTTAAGTCATTGAAAATGAATTGTGTCCACATTGAGCAGAATGTATTTCAAGGGTTCACATAGCTGAATCTAATTATACGATAATGAATGTTGGGCCGCTAAAGTCTAACATATTCACAAGGTGTGTTTGCAGAGATGCAAATCCTAAGAAGGATATGTGGTCATATAAGGTTAGAAAAGATTAAATGATGACATTCACCATAGGGTGCTATAATAGCATGCAATTAGGATAAAACAAGAGATGGTTTCTTGGGATGATATCGGTGGTGAATGAAGAAGTTAAAACTGGAATATCACAAAGAAGGAAGTTGCCTTGAAAAAACTACAATTTCTTGGATAGGACACAATGGAAGAGAGATCCATATAGGTGATATTTATTAGTTGAGAATAGGTTTTAATCTTGTTATAGAACTTCTAATGTTATTACTGCTACTATTTTTTTTTAATTTTTTTACGTGGTGTTCTGTCTAACTTGCGTGCACCTAGACTTATTCGGGATAGCTACTCCTTCCCCTTAACAATAGGTACCAAGTGACTCTATCCACCCAGACTTGGATATAGGAGAAGAAATCACTAGTATTTTTGTCTTGGGATCTGAACCTGAGACTTCATGGTTCTTCCCCCACTTTATTAACCACCAAGCCACACACTTGGGTAAGCTATTATTATAAATATCTAACTTACTCCCTCTATCCAACTTTACTTGTCCAGTATACTAAAAATAGATGTCCAACAATACTTGTCCAGTGTGAAAATTCAATGAATCATTTATCCATTTGTGTTCATTGTATCCTTACTATTAGTAGCTATTTAATATCTAATACATTTTTCAAAGAATTAAATTTAATATATTCAAAGGGTCATACAGTAATACTATCCCTATTATTTATTATTTCTTAAGGTGTGTGCCAAGTTAATAATGGGCAACTATTGTTGAATGGAGAGAGTAATTATCCACTATTAATTATTTGGTATGATGAATGACATGAGTTGAGCTTAAATAGAGAATGGCGATCCATATAGCCGATCCCAACTTGTTTGGGACTTGGGTGTTGTTATTGTTATAATAATATCTCCATCAATAAATGAAAAAGAAAGATCGGGTGTCATTCCCAATTTGTATAGAAGATCCTGTTTGATTCATGGAAAATCATATTATATTTCAGCTTTAACTATTTCACGATCTACTCGTATATGGCAGATTTTCTAGTTATTGGTAAAACTATTTAACTTATACAAAAATGGAAATGCAAGAGATAGCAAATTAGAATTATATTATTCAAACCAGTCATCTATTTAAACTACTTCTGCTAAACGCTTTTACTTAATCAAGATATATTTGGACAAGCAAATTATACTTGGTAATTATAAAATAAATACCCCTTCAAAAACCACAACAGTTGCTCCATTTAACAAAGGTCCATAGGTTACATAGCTATGCCCAGTAATCCAACCACAGTCAGCTGTACACCTACAATTATAAAAGTATCCAAGGAAAATGTATTTCAAAAATCTTGACCAAGTTTTTAGATACAACAACAAACCTAGTGAAATTCATATCGTGTGGTTTGGGGAGAGTAAAGTATACGTATACCTTACCACTACCCCATGGAGATAGAGGCAAAAGTACAGAAGAAAGAGTCGTTCCTGGAATTACCAATATATGTCTGTTGGCTTGTAATCAAATGCATACTTGAATGTAGTAGCAGTGTACACCATATAGCCTCCCGTTGTATGCAAGACACCCTTAAAATAAACTAAAAAATATAAGACATTACATGTGAAAAAAAGAGTAAATCTCCAAGAAGCATGAAACCTTTGGCTTTCCGGTACTCCCACTGGTGTAAAGCAGGAACAGTGGATCTTCCGCATCAACCCACTCCACATCACATGTCACTGGATATTTCAGAATGACATCCTGAAACCACACAAGCAAATTGGACTCAACTGATCAATTAGAAGTGAAATCCAGAAGGAATACAAGAGCTTAGCAGCCTAAAATTGACAATATGGTCCAGATATTGCAAGCAATAACTCTTCTGAACATCTGCAGAAATCAACATTACAAGTAGATAATGAAAAATATTTACATGAATTCTAACTATGAGGGGAAAAAACGAGAGAGATCTCTTCAACCACAAAATCGATATTACTCTGATTGAGCTAGGTATTTCATGGTGCATGTATTGCAAACCTGCCACCAAATATCTCGCCCCTTGATCCATTTAGTCTTTTCCTTCTTCATTGCTGAATCATTTTCATATGTCAAACACACATCTGCAAGGTGAAATAAGAAATGGAAATGGAAACCTATAAACCCTTGAAATGTAAAGATATGGCATAAAAACAGATTTCAAGTAAATAAAAGAGATAGATATTGGGCTCATAATCCATAGAGTTTCAAACTGTGCACTAGCTGGGCCTCGGTGATTTCTTAGTTTTAAAACAAAAAAAAAGATGGATATAATCAGCGAAGTTTCTAGACCAGACTCCTGCACCCTCAACGATATCAATTACTGGGTAATGCCAATCTTGGAGCGGAGGCTAATACTGCTTCCTACTCCAACTTACCATCAGTGTGTCAAATATGACCAAGTATCTGTGCAAATGACTTTCTAATTGGACTTCAACTTGAAGGCTAAATGTTGTCCAATCAATCAGCATTAGGTTAATTCGTCTGAAATCTCATCACTCCCTGAATTTATGTTGTGAATGAAAAGTCTACACGTCTCCTTTTTGCTGATGGTGTCAAGCACAGAAAGTAAATCAGAGACAATATATGCCCTGTACAAGTATGACGATCAGATTGATCAAGTTGGACAGTCCAAGATCCCATCTTGTTCTCTTATGTTGCAGCCGAACTCTTCATTTCTTCCCTTGAGGACAGACATAATCTCTCCATTGATTGAAATCCAAATGCTAGAGTAAGTGCAGCTGAAATTTCTTTTCAGCTACCACTCACCATCAATTAAAAGTATAACTTGCAACAATTGTGAAATCGTTACTTTTCCTAACAAAACCTAAACGAACATTTATACGACCAAACCCTCCACTTCGTTAAATAAATTCTTAACTTGGTTAATTTGCCTGTTTAATCACATATAGTGTCAGGAAATGGAAATCACAATGCAACGTTGGACTTCTGATCAACAATCTACTAAGACGCCACTAACCTAAACTTCGTCAGTTAATGATAAATTATGACATACTTATTTGTCATGAAGCAGATAATTTTATTGTTAATTGGAAAATCCTATATACGAGTAGCATATGAAAAAATAGAGAATCTACAACATAATATGATTCTCCAGTTTGTTCATTTGTGTAATGATCTTTTGGAAAGATACAGTTTATCCCGGTAAGAGAGCATATTCTAGCTAATTTGTTAGAGACTAAAATAATCAACACATACAAATCCCAATTGACAACCACGAAAATTGAAGTTGTCAATAAAAAAATAATGACAATAAACATATAATGATGGTTTTGACAAGCGTTTCAAAATTTGGGTCATAAAATTATAACAAGTTTTTGCTACAAACTGCACTATAAAAATATTGAGAAAATTAAGTGAATCGAATAGAGATTTGATAATCTTCTCACCAATAATGATGCCATTTTGAGCAGATTCTAGAAGGGCATTATCAACAATTTCTTTGAGATAAATAATTTTGGACCCCCTCCTAACAGCATTGCATGTTATGACGACCTTCGGTCTGCAATCTATGATCCTTTGAGCAAGAGATTCAGCTGAGAAGCCAGCAAACACAACCTGAAGTATAAAACAACCTGGATCATCATGTTTCCTACCCTATTTAACTAGTTATTCTAATCTGGTGGAAGTGAATCAAGGAGGAGGAAGATATGAAATGTTGTTTGCTCAAACTAAAGTCATGGTTCACAATAAGAGTCAATTTGACCATTTTTTAGAGTGAAATTGGAAGATAACTGATGTGAGTTTTAAAAGATAATATAGAGGCATTAGAACGCAATGCTAAGAAAAAAGCTCTAAAAAGAATCCAAATTAAATGAAAATACAAGTCCAGAGATGAGGATGAAGATTTAAAGGGGTAATAATGACTTTCAATTTGACAAAAGGGGATATATATTTGACTAACTATTACCGAGTGAATGGCACCAATACGAGCACAAGCAAGCATTGCAATTGGTAGCTCCATCAGCATGGGTAAGTAAATGACAACCGCATCACCCTTGTGAACTCCAACATCTTTCAAATAATTTGCTAGCTGATTAAAAGAGAGTATTAGAAACTTCTATAATATTTTTGCACATTGTCTTATAAGAGAAAACATAAAAATATATAAGTTTGTATGTGGAACAGGACGAGAAAATGCAAAAGAAAACCTGGCAAACTCTAGCCAAGAGTTGATTGTATGTCAAAGAACTATCAAGACCAGGTTCATTTCCTTCCCAGTAAATTGCTGTCTTGTCGCCATTTCCAGACTCGATGTTTCTATCTAAGCAGTTGTAGCAGATATTTGTCATTCCACCCTTGAACCACTGTGAAGAAACAACTGTGGTCACTAAGAAAAACAAAAGTTGATAACAAGCTTTTGAGAGATAAAATGGATAGGTCACTGACCTCGATCTTGACTTTCCCCCTCCGAACATCAAGATTCTCATGGTAGACCTCTTGACCCCATTTCTCTTTCCAGTAGAATTCTGATGCAATGTCAGACCAGAATCCTGAGGGATCGTGGACAGACCTTCGATACATCTCCAAATACTACACAGAAGATTGAAGGGTTAAAATTTTCCATGATAAGGTCTAAAAGTTAAAAAGACCAAATGGAAGCAAGTGCTAGCTAAATAGATTGAAGAAAAGATGACGAGGTAAGGAAGGAACCTTCTGAGGAGAAGAAACATGAGCCTGGCTAGAGAAATCTTCGCTGGGAAAGACGAGATCATCCTCCTCGGAAGCAAGTGCCTCGCCTAAGATGAGAGCATTCAATTTGGTTATCCTGCCGGCCCCAGAAGGCAAGTGGGCCATGGATTCCACATGGCGTAAGTGATTCGATGTCGTCAAGTTCTTCCTTGGACTAACAGTAGTCGATGACGACGAAGAAGCAGTGAACGGATCCTCCATCCTCACCAAGGGACTGCCCTCAAAATCAGACAACAAGCGGGGAAGGAATGTGAAGGAAGGCCTCTTGAAGCTGACCGACGGCTGCTTCAGCGGGAACTTGGCAGTGCGAGCGATCGGAATTGGAGATGTTGAAGTATAAATACAGCTGGTGCTGTTAATGATAGTGGTATTGTTGCTCCACGAAGGTTGATGGGTCATCGTTCTTTCCATAACTATTTTAATGGTGCTTCCTATTTACCAGGGAAATATTATTCTACTAGAAATAATAATGACGCTAAAAAGACTTCTTGCGTACCTTTTTAGTTTTTTGTTTTTACTACGTATTGTTTTAGGAAAAAACATTAAAAACCCCAATAACTTATTCAGGGTCCAGGGTTTCGGATTCGGATTCGGGTTCGGGTTCAGGTTCAGAGTTCAGGGTTCAAAGGGTTCAAGGTTCAGGTTCAGGTTCAGGTTCAAGTTTCAAAGGTTCAGGGTTCAGGGTTCAGGGTTCAGGTTCAGGTTCAAAGGTTTTTTTTATTTTAACAGACCTAACCCAAGGATCTCCCCCTCGTGGCGATCAGGGGTTGAGCCACACACCCCCAAGCCTTATCATAAATAACAAACAAAAAGTACAAAGGAGGGGGACATAAACCTTACCTCCGTCCTATGGTGGTTCACCAGTCGGCCTACCTTCTAAGGCTAGCCAACTAGTCCCCATTTCTAAAAACAGAAAGCAAACCTAGACTATACCTACGAGAGTACTACTCTCATTACATATAATCTAAGAAAGCAATAAACGAGGGAGACTCTCCCCTTACATATGTAAAAGGAAAATAAAATCTACAACTAATCCTAAAATAAAATCACAGGATCAACCAGGGACTAGCTGTATGGCCAGGAGGAGTCCTGGTTACCCAGGAGCATCATCTTACAGTGGCTTCTTAATTCTCTTTGTCTTCCTTCTTCTAAATGTGACCATATCATCTTTGTCGAGGTAGAAATATGCTTTGGCGTCCTTTGGCATCTGCTGAATATTGAAATACTGTTGCGGACTTGTGAAATTATGACTATGCTTAGCTAGAGTATCCGCCACAAAATTAGCTTCACATAGAGTATGTTTGCATTTGAAGTCAATCAACTGGGAGCTACAGTGCTGAATCCTAGCCAAGCCTTGCTCAATATCTCTAGGTGGAGGGTTGGAGTGTTGATTATTAATCCATCTCTGCAGCAACTCGGAGTCAACCTCCAAAATTACTTTTCTGAAACCTAGCTGAAGGCACCATATAATACCAATTAGAGCAGCCTCCATTTCAGCTTTGTTGTTGGATCCTTCACCCACAGGAGTAGCATAAGCGAATAAAAATAGCCCCGCATTGTTCCTGATAATACCACCCGAACCTATTCTACCAGGATTAGAAAGGGCACTTCCATCAGAATTAAGCTTTACCCAGTGTTTCGGGGGTCTAATCCACTTGACAGGGGTGATTTTGATATCATGAACACACTTGTCATTAAGACTAATAATATCCCTCCAATTAGTAGGCCAATCAATGTAAGGGTAAGCTGTTTTTAACATGTAGGAGACATCCTTTGCCACTAAGTACTTTACTCTTGCAAGATTTGAAGGCTTCCCCGCATATTTACTTGCACACCTGTTCTTCCAAATATTCCAACAAATAAAAATGGGAGTAGCATTGAAAATCAGCTTCTGGACATCATTGTTATACTTCATTTCCCACCATCTCATTATGACACTTCTAAGAGGAAGGCCATCAATGTTCACTCCACACGACTTATCAAAGAACTTCCACATATTGTGAGCAAAGTGGCCTGCGATGAATATATGATCAATGGTATCCCAACCTGGTCTATAACAGCAATAGCACTGGTTGGGTTCATAGCCAAAGCTGGTCAATTTCTCATTCGTAGGTAATTTACCCCTTAAGGCCCTCCAAAGAAGAAAGGAGCATTTAAAAGGAATATTCTTGTGCCAGACATAGGTGTTGAGTTTGGTTTTCATTCTCTTGTCTCTAATCTGATTCCAGGCAGAGGAAATGCTGAAGTCCCCACCAGGATTTAGACTCCAAATGGCCCTATCTGGAACTCCAGTAAGGACATGGAGAGGAGTGCTTAGAATAGTGTCTACAAACTGAGGAGGGGCAATGCAAGAAACCAACTCCTAGTTCCACTCTCTATCCTGAATAAACTCTAAAACTTTAGTGTTGTTAAGCCTGCTGCTGGTATCTCTGTAATGAGCCAAAGGACCAACTCCCAACCAATTATCCCACCAAAAATAGCAACTACCCGAGTTAATCTTCCATTAAATGTGAGGCTCCATCTCATACCTATTCTTCATCATATGTCGCCAAACCAAGGACTCACCAGTGTCCCATTTTTTGCTAACCGGATTAGATCTTTGGCAGTACTTAGCTTTAAGAAAGTCTCCCCACAGAGTATTTTTGGTTCTGAAGGTCCACCAGTGTTTGTATTGAAAAGATTTGCAAACATCTTTTATCATTCTAACTCCAATCCCCCCTTCGTCATAAGGATAACTTAAGTTTTTCCAAGAAGACCAATGGTATTTCTTCTTCCCTTCCCACCAACCCCAAAAGAAATCAGCATTGAGCCCCTGAATCTGCTTCAAGGTAGTGGACGGAGGAGAGACAGCAGACAGCAAGTGTATTGGAAGAGACTGCAACACATGTTTTATAAGTGTAGCTTTTCCACCAAAACTTAAAATCTTAGACTGCCAACCAGTAATCCTAGCAACAATTTTGGAGACCATATCTGCAAAATAAATCACCCTTTGTCTACCAATATATAGAGGACATCCTAAATAAGTGATAGGATCAGCTTTTTGACTAAAGCCTGTTATATTATGAACCCTCTCACATGTATTTTGATGAACAGTGGATGAAACCAAGAAATGGCTTTTGTTCTTGTTAACTAACTGGCCAGAGACCCTTTCATAAGTAGTTAAGGTCTTCATGATCAAATCCAAGGACCTACTAGTACCAGAAGTGAAGATTATAACATCGTCTGCAAAACTGAGGTGATTAATTTGAGGACCTCTCTTCTGCATATAGAAATTCTGATAACCAGGAACTTGATGCAATCTGTTAAGCAGTCTTGATAACAATTCAGCCCCCAAAATAAACAGAGCAGGTGATAAAGGGTCACCCTGTTTAAGCCCTCTAGTAGAGTGAAAGAATCCATGTCTTGAACCATTGACAATGATAGAATACCAATTATTGGACATGATTCTCCATACCATGTCTATAAACTTATCTCCAAAGCCCATCCTTCTCATAACCAGACTAACAAAGGCCCAGGAGACCCTATCATACGCTTTAGCCATGTCTAACTTTATGACCACATTATCTCCATCCACCGGCTTCTTAATCTGATGAATGATCTCTTGAGCAAGCATGACATTCTCTTAAATATTCCTTCCCTTCACAAAACCCGACTAATTCTTGGAAATTAGCAAAGGCAGAACAGGAGCCAATCTCATACTAAGGAGCTTAGAAAAGATCTTGTTAATGCAGTTGCTAAGACTTATAGGCCTGAACTCAACAAAACTATTTGGATTGCTTGTTTTAGGAAGCAATACCAAGCACGTATGAGTGAAATACTTAGGGATGACTTGACCACAAAAGAAGGCCTGAACAGTCTTCCATAAGTCCTTCTTGATAATTTCCCAGCAAACTTGGTAAAACTTCCCATTACACCCATCAGGACCAGCAGCAGAATGAGGGCTCAGAGACATCACCACCTGGTGCAGTTCCTCCAGAGTTGGCATGGCTTGAAGAGTATCATTTTACTCCTGGTTGAGTATGGAAGGTATAGCACTAATCACCTCCTCCTCAATATATTTATCCTCACCTTTGAAAAACTGTTGATAATGGTCAATAGCAGCACCTGCAACAGCTTCCTCCCCTTGGATCCACTCACCATTCCCATCTTGAATCCTATGGATATACAGTTTTCTTCTTCTACCTCTTATTAGAGCATGAAAATATAAGGTGTTGGCATCCCCATCCTTGAACCAGTGCAGTTGACTTTTCTGTTTGAGCATAGACTCTTCTAACTTTAAATACCTAATATATTCAGCATTCAGCCCATCTATTTTCTGAATTGTCATTAATCAGGTCATCCTCTGCTTGTTTAACTCTTTCTTCATATTCCTACCCCCATAGGGTTACCAGATATATTGCTGGCCCAACAATCCTCAACAGTCTGCACAAATGAAGGTTGATCAGTCCACCAGTTTAGGAATTTAAAATACTTGATGTTGTGATTGGTCATTTTAGTCATCTCGAGTAATAGAGGGCAATGATCAGACCCCACAGATGGAAGATGAGTAATGGTAGACAATGGCATGATTTCCGGCCACTTGTCATTAACCATTGCTCTATCAAGCCTCTTCCAAATGCAGAAATCAACACCTCGATTATTGCACCAAGTGTACTTCTGCCCAGAGAAACCCAAATCAATTAGACCACAAGCCTCGATCACTCCTATAAATTCAAAACTCTTTTTGATGTTATAAGGGACCCCTCCCAACTTCTCCTCAGTGGATGTGATAACATTAAAGTCTCCTACACACACCAAGGAGTATCAGAATTGGTACTGGTTATATGAAGCATTTTCTCCCACAAAGGTTGTCTGAGGTGATCCCTACACTTGGAATAGACAAAGGTGACAATGAAGGGGCTACTCTCCTGAACATGCTTCATTTGACAGGTCATTTGTTGATCATCAGAATCCAAAATGGTGCAATCAACATCCAAATTCCCAAATAACCAAATTTTACCATTATTATTACATGCAGACTTGTCCATACCAAGCTGGATTATGAAATTGGTAAGCTGAGAATTGTCTGAAAAAGGTTCCAAAATTGAAATAATAGACAGGTGATGAATCTGTTTAAGATTCTTGATTCTTTCCAGTGCACCTTGGGTATTGATGCCCCTTATATTCCATATGATTGTATTAATCATTGAGATGATTTAGAAGCAAATAACCTGGTGTTTGGCCTACCAGCAGTAGCAGCATTAACAGTGAAGGTACTTTTGGACCTTTTAGCCTTGAAACTGGTCTGGTGCATACCCCTAGGAGATAAGCCCTGTTGTTCAGACACTTGTTGAATTTCTTGATGGATCCAATCATCATTATTGGAACCTAATTCTTGGTCCCTTTTCTGAATAGTTCCTTCATCTTCTTCTTTATTATTAGGAAGATTATCCCTATCAAGTTCATCCGTTGATAACCCCATATTCATCTGTATCATTGCTTGATAATCTAGGATCTGTATTAAAGCCACAAACAGTAACAGCAACCTCTGAAACCCCTGAAACCTTTTCTGGTTGTGCATAATTGTAGTCTATTTGAATTGGTGGAGCAGTAATCTCATTCTGATCATCAACAAGAATAAATCTTTTGCAGATTCCCTCTTCACTCTGATCATTAGACTGTATCTGATTGCTTACCATTTGTTCAGCATCTTTTTCATTTCTTTTTTCCAAAGCATCTCTTCTTTTTTTGCTGAGTTTATTCTTCTTGGCATTAGACCCCATAGTGCTTGTACTAGCAAAAGAATCTAAGTCCTTGGCCATGGAGCCCATATTGATGATCTGATTAAGAGTACTCATTGCAACTTGCCTTTGCTCATTGGATCTGTGATGTACAGTCTGAATTTGATCAGTAGGGGTAGCAGGGGCTCTAGAGTCCAACCTAGGGTCAGTGAAAGGGTCCTCGTGCAAAACATGAGACAGATTCCCACCCCTTGGTTCCCCATCCTGCAAGTTAGTAGTTTTCTCCTTCACTCCATCCTCACCACCACAGACTTCAGCAACACTTAAAATAGGGGGACAGGGTCTGGGTATCAGCCACAGTAGTAATAAAGGGGATGGGGTGTTGATCCTGAAGAGAAGGACCAACATTCCCATGGGGAGATAAGTCAATACCTGAGACTTGAGCTTCAGTAACCATTGTATCCTTCAAAGTATTCACATCATGACCTATCTCATCAGTGTCATGACTTTGATTTTTCCCATTTTCTTCTTTATCTTGTACATTGGAAATAATCATGTTACCAGTAGGTTTCCATTGGGGTTTTTCCTGTATAGGATCCTTTTTCTTATTACCAGTAAACTGATTACTTTTTTGGCTTTTCCTTTTCTTTTGAACCTGCCATTCTTCATTTTTCCTACCTTCATCTCCTTCAGCATCAGCTTGTTGAGTACCTATCTCACCTGCACACTTAATAGACAAATTAGAATTAACCATTTGAGAATTAGAAGAGAGAAAATTAACCTGATCATCCTGAACAGCTTTGTCTTTTGTCTTTCTATCAGATTCAGCTTCTTTTCTTCTCTTATCTTCCTCATCTTTCTTCCTGACTGTACAAACTTGAGCCAAATGGCCCTGATGTTTGCAGTACATACAATAATCAGGGAGGCCCTCATATTGGATAGCTTGCCACCTACCAATAGTATGGTCATCCTCATCAGTGCCCATCCAAACATGTGGGGGCCTCTCCTTGGTCATATCAAGCTGGACCCTAACCTTAGCCACACTACCCCTAGTTTTTTGGATAGATGCAGCATCTAGGTATAGGGTCTTCCCAATAGGAGCAAGTAAGGCAGATATAAAATCCTTGTTGTAGCAGTGCCATGGTAATTCTGGTAAAGTTATCCACACTGGAACAATTGGTGTCTCTTTGTCTGGAGTAAAATTAGGAGTCCACAGCTGTAATCTCATGAGTTGACCTTCAATATACATCCTTTGCTTGTTCCAGACAGCAACATGGTCCCCTTCATTATCCAGATCTATATAAACATGTCTGGCATTGAAATGAGCTATTTTGACACCCCTCAATTAGCTGAGTTTGTTGAATAAAACTCCTTCTGATAAGATCAATCTTGGGCATGGTGTTTGAAAATTTTCCAATCAAAGTGTGCTTACACTTCTCTGCCAACTTAAACATGAAGTCCTATTTTTTAAATATAACAGTAGGAAGACCTTGTCTAGTAGTAAAAATAGGAGGGCTGATCTCAACATGACCTTCATTTTTAGCTTGGTTAGCCCTCAACTTAGTAGCATATGAGTGTACAATAGTAAAAGGGGCTGGTTCAGGCACTTGGTTGTTTTTAGGAAACTTGCTGGTTATAGTAGGAGTATTCTTGGTAGCATTTGCCAAACTAGGCTGCAGATTGGGAATTTGATGTATATGGGTTTGCCTTTGAAAATTTGTAGTTAATTTAGTTAAATCATGGGGTTTAGGGAGTTGAGGATTAATCTGAGGTAAATCAGCTTGTCCACTGCTCTTATTACTTCCTTTGACATATTGTGCACCAGAATCTTCACTCAATTCCTTACTCACATCAGAATTCCCAAAAAAATGACAATTTTTCCATGGATCTGAGTCTCCTTACTACTCCCAGACATTCTCAAATCATCCCCAATAAGGCCACTTTGTTGAGAATTATGCTTCACAAGAACAATCTTTTTGCCTTGTTCAGAGGTCTTTGCAAGAGAATTATGCAGAGAACCAGGGGCAAACTGATGTACATTATCAATACAAACACCACCATGAAGTCCCTGTTCAAGAGGATTCACTGAATTTTCTCTAATATCATTAATGCTATTGACAGTAGAGGGTCTTGATTTAGAAAACTCACCTGCTAAGGATGTTGAATCCTTAGTTATCTCCTCAGGCATTTGAGAGTCCAAAATTTGATGTTCAGTTGGTACTTTCACCTGTGCATGATCCGAATTAAGAGCTGATGGCTCACTGTGATCATGTTGTGCTCCAAAATTCCTTGAGATCAAATTTGTTTGCCCAATTTTGGATGTTGAGCAGTTAATATCCACCAATTGATCCTCCCTAGTATAGCCAATTGTGGAATTATTGGTCTGCCTCTCATTTGTCGACTTAGGGTCCAGAATATCTCCCAGAACCCTAATTCCCAAATTCAACTCATTTGGCACATTAACTTTTGGGGATTTTTGGCCTGAGGGGTGCACCTCATCCATCTGATCATTTTGGTATACTTCCCGACCTTCGAATCTCGCTGGAGCTCCATCGCCGGCGACGGGTAGTGCTCCGCCGTCGATCCCACTAGTGGAATTGGCCCCAACTTGGTCAGAATTTTGCTGAGAACCTGGGGAGTCCATTCTAGTAGTTATCACTTCGCGAAAATCCTGTGAAGTTGGTCGAATCATAGGGCGCACATCCGGCGATTTTGAGGCGATTCTCGCCAAAGTCGCCTGATCTGATCTCTCAAATGGTGCGATGAAATGTTCTATATTTTGGACCATAGATGGATCAAGTGTTGTAGAATCATCTCCTCCAGTTGGAATAACACGAATCTGCCCCGAATTCAGTAGGGAAATAATTTCACGAGCCCTATACAACTCTTCTTCAGAAACTGCTACAGTGATCGCTAAACTGTCATGCGATTTCCCAGAGTTGTGGGATACATCTAAGCGCGTTGCATGTCGGGGACGGTGCGCCATATCCAGGCGCTCTTGTTGCTTTTTGTCCGGCGGCAAGTTGACCTCCGCCGGCGCCTCACGCGCCATCGAAGTGGCGCTGGCAGTAGTACTTTCTTTGAGAGCGAATTTTAAGAGAGAGAGCTTAGAGTGAGAAAAAAATTGGAAAAAAGAAAAAGCGATCAGGTTCAGGGTTCAGGGTTCAGGGTTCAGGGCTCAGGTTCAGGTTTTAGATTCAGGTTCAGGTTCAGGTTCAGGTTCAGGGTTCAGGGTTCAGGGTTCAGGGCTCAGGGCTCAGGTTCAGGTTTTAGGTTCAGGTTCAGGTTCAGGTTCAGGTTCAAGGTTTAGGGTTCAGGGTTCAGGTTTCAAGGTTCATGTTCAGGTTCAGATTTCAGGGTTCAGGGTTCAGGGTTCAGGGTTCAGGTTCAGGTTCAGGTTCAGATTCAGGTTCAGGTTCAGGGTTCAAGGGTTCAAGGGTTCAGGTTCAGGGTTCAGGGTTAAGGGTTCATGGGGTTCAAAGGTTCAGGTTCAGGTTCAGGGTTCAGGGTTCAGGGTTCAGGGTTCATAGGTTCAAGTTCAGGGTTCAGGGTTCAGGGTTCAAATTCAGGGTTCAGGGTTCATAGATTCAGGTTCAGGTTCAGGTTCAGGTTCAGGGTTCAGGGTTCAGGTTCAGGGTTCAGGGTTCAGGGTTCAGGGTTCAGAGTTCATAGGGTTCAGGGTTCAGGGTTCAGGTTCAGGTTCAGGGTTCAAGGGTTCAGGGTTTAGGGTTCAGGGTTCAGGTTCAGGGTTCAGGGTTCAGGGTTCAGGGTTCAGGGTCAGGTTCAGGTTCAGGTTCAGGTTCAGGTTCAGGTTCAGGTTCAGGTTCAGGTTCAGGTTCAGGTTCAGGTTCAGGTTCAGGGTTCAGGGTTCAGGGTTCAGGTTCAGGTTCATAGGTTCAGGTTCAGGGTTCAGGTTCAGGTTCAGGTTCAGGGTTCAGGGTTCAGGGTTCAGGGTTCAGGGTTCAGGTTCAGGTTCAGGGTTCAGGGTTCAGGGTTCAGGTTCAGGTTCAGGTTCAGGTTCAGGGTTCAGGGTTCTTTTTTTTTTTTTTTTTTTTATAGGGAACAGACCTATGCCAAAGGGTCCCCACTCCTTTGGACGGTCAGGGGTTGAGCATCACCCCCAAGCTTTATTATATAATAGGAAAAAAACAAAGTAAAAGGAGGGGGACATAAACCTTACCTCCATCTAAGGTGGGTCGTAAGTCGGCCAACCAACTAAAATCGGCCAACTTATCCCCAATTCTAACAAGATAGCAAAGAAAACACCTATGTGAGGACTCCTCACAGTACATGTAATCTAAGAAAGCCGATAAACAAGGGAGACTCTCCCTTTACAAAACAAAAGAAAAGAAAACTAAGGAGGCTTTTTGATAGTTTTCAGCTTCTTCCTTCTGAAGTTGGTCATCTGCATCCTGTCCAGATAATAAAGAGCTCTTGTATTACTTGGGAATTGTTGCACATCACAATAATTTTGAGGAACATTCAAAGAGTGACTATGTTTTGCCAAGGAATCAGCCACACTGTTGGCTTCTCTATATGCATGAGAACACTTGAAATCTTCAAGTTGAGAGGAAATATTCAACAAACTGGTCAGCTCATAGTTAATATGCCACGGGGGAGATATTTGCTTGTTGATCCATCTACATAAAAGCTGGGAATCCACTTCCAAAACAACCTTCCTGAAACCATATTGAAGACACACCTTCAATCCATATATAGCTGCTTGGACCTCAGCTTGATTGTTAGTACCTACACCAAAAGGGGCAGCATACGCCACTACTGCCACCCCCTGAGTGTCCCTAACAATACCACCAATCCCCATGCTACCATCCTTTAATGTACTCCCATCTGAATTCAACTTATACCAACTGTTTGTTGGTCTGCACCATGTGACAGGAGTAATTTTGCACACATGATAACAGTCTTCAATTGTCTTCAAAAGCTCACCCCAATTCCTGGGCCAACTAACATAAGGAAAAGCAGAATTCATTAGGAAAAACATGTCTTTCATGATCAGAAACAAGACCCTAGTCATATTGGACCTCTGACCAGCAAATCTTGCAGCACATCTATTTTTCCATAAATTCCAACAAACACTGATGGGAAGAGCCTGAAGGAGCAGTCTATGAGCATCATTTTTGTGTTTAGTTTGCCACCACCTCATAATGAAATGCTGTAGGGGGAGAGGATCACTGAAAATACCACATGAAGCAGAGATTCTTTTCCATACATTCTTAGCAAAATGCCCCGACATAAATATATGCTCAATAGTATCATCACCAGCCCTGTGACAACAACAACATGGTCTTGGTTCATATCCCAATTGACTAAGCTTCTCATTAGTGGGAAGTTTGCCCCTCAACACCCTCCACAACAGAAAAGACCATTTAAAAGGGATATTCTTATGCCAAGTATACTTATTAGCAAGAGTTTTGGGTCTTTGCTCTCTTATAATATTCCAAGCTGAAGCTATAGTGAAATTGCCATCAGTATTCAATTTCCATATGGCTTTGTTTGCAACCCCCTGCTGAAAATGGATCTTACTATTCAAAATGGCAGTAAGATGCTGAGAAGGAGCCACTTGTCTAACCTGATCAGCATCCCATTCACCATTCTGGATGAAAGAGAGCACTTTAGTGTTGTCAAGCCCACACCTGGTCTCCCTGAATTGGGCCAAAGGACCCACCCCTAGCCAGTTGTCCCACCAAAAAGAACAAATACCAGAATTGACTCTCCAAGAAATGTGGGGTTCCATTTTCACCTTGATCTGCATCATGTTTTTCCAAACCAGAGAAGTGCCTGTGTCCCATTTCTTGCTAATTGGATTAGCTCTTTGACAGTATTTTGCCCTGAGGAAATCACCCCAAAGAGTGTTACTAGATCTGAAGATCCACCACTGCTTACACTGAAAGGCCTTGCAAACATGAGTAATCATCCTTACCCCAATACCCCCTTCATCATAGGGTACACTGAGGTTCTTCCAAGAGGACCAGTGATACTTTCTTTTCTCATCCAGCCACCCCCAAAAGAAGTCAGCCACCAGACACTGTATTTGTCTCAAAACAGTCACAGGGGGAGACACAGCAGAAAGGATATGGATAGGAAGAGATTGGAGAACATGCTTTATTAAAGTGGCCCTACCACCATAGCTTAGCAACTTAGTCTGCCACCCAGATATTCTAGATGCCACCTTAGAGATCATTTCAGAATAAAAAATGATCTTTTGTCTTCCCAGGTACATAGGGCATCCCAAATAAGTAAAGGGGGCTTTCTTCTGTAAGAAACCAGTGATGTTCTTGATTCTGTTGATTGATCTTCTAAAAGTGTGCTCATGGACAATAAAATGGCTCTTCTTTTTGTTAATAAGCTGACCAGAAACATCCTCATACATAGCAAGGGTCTTCATCACAAGCTCAAGAGTCTTGGTCCTTCCAGAACTGAATATTATGGTGTCATCAGCAAAACTTAGATGGTTGATCTGTGGTCCCTTCTTCTCCATAATGAAACCATGAAAATGAGGAGACTTCTGCAGCTGAATGAGCAATTTTGAAAGCACTTCTGCTCCCAAGATAAATAAAGCTGGAGAAAGGGGGTCTCCTTGCTTGAGGCCCCTGGTTGAATGGAAGAAACCATGTCTTGAGCCATTTAAAATTATAGAATACCAATTATTGGACATTATCCTCCATATCATGTCAATAAACCTTTCCTGGAACCCCATTTTCCTCATAACCAGACATATGAAAGACCAGGATACCCTATCATAAGCTTTGGCCATGTCTAGTTTGAGAATCACATTGCCCCCAATGTTGGGTTTCTTGATGCTGTGAATGATCTCCTGAGCCAGCATTATATTCTCAGAAATGCTTCTACCTTTGACAAATCCAGTTTGATTAGGAGATATCAAACTAGGAAGAATAGGTGCCAACCTCTTACAAATCAACTTGGAGATCACCTTGTTAACAAAATTACTCAAACTTATAGGCCTGAAGTCTGACAATTTATTAGGACTCTTGATCTTGGGCAACAGAACCAAGCAAGCATGGGAGAAGTATCTAGGTATCTCCTGCCCACAGAAAAAGGAGTGGATGACTGCCAGCAGGTCTACTTTGATGATATCCCAGCAAGATTGGAAGAACTTGCCATTAAACCCATCTGGACCAGCTGCAGAATGAGGACTCAAGGAGAAAACAACCTCTTTTACTTCATCCAAGTCAGGCATGCTCAATAAGGAAGTATTCTGGTCTTGAGTGATTAGGGCAGGAATGCAATCAAGGACAGTCTCATCAATAGACTTATCATCTCCAGTGAAAATCTTCTGAAAATGCTCACAAGCAGCTTCAGCAATCACTTCTTCACCTTGATACCAAACACCATCCTCATCTTTCACTCTATGGATGAACAATCTTCTCCTTCTACCTCTCATTAGAGCATGGAAATAAGCAGTGTTGGCATCCCCCTCTTGAAACCAGTGGAGCTGGGACTTTTGTCTGAGAATGGATTCCTCCAACTTGAGGTGTCTAATGTACTGAGCATTGAGAGAATGTAGACTACACCTAGCTGCATCAGTGTTCAAGTCCAAAAGCTCTTCTTCTGCTTTTCTACACTTGTCCTCATATTCTTTGACCACAGCATGGATATTACCAAATTGTTCTTTGGACCATCTACTAAGGGTTGAGGATGTCCTCCTCAACTTCTGATGGAAGACCCACATAGGATTACCTCCAATTTTCCTGTCCCAACAAGTTTTAACAGTATCCAGGAAGCCTGGCTGATCAGTCCAGCAATTGAGGAATTTGAAATACTTGATAGCAACCCCCACATTGGTCTTCATCTCCAGCAACAAAGGACAATGGTCTGAACTAACTGTTGGCAAATGAGTATTTGTAGTTTGGGGCATTAATTCCAGCCATTTGTCATTGACCATAGCTCTATCCAATCTTTTCCAAATCCTGAACAAAACACCTCTGTTATTGCACCAAGTAAACCTCTGACCAGTAAAACCCAAATCAGTCAGCCCACACCCTTCAATAACTGAAATGAAGTCCAAGCTTTTTTTCATATTGTATGGGATACCACCCAGCTTCTCATCAGAATCAGTGATAACATTAAAATCTCCCACAACACACCATGGCTCAGTACTGAAATGATTAGAGATGTGCAACAACCTCTCCCACAGAGGTCTTCTCATGTATTCTCTACACTTTGCATAAACAAAGGTGGCTAGGTACTTCTGGGCTAATTGAATATGGTGGATCTGAAAGGTGATCTGCTGATCATCATGTTCAATCATATCACAGTCCATCTCCTGATTCCAAAAGGCCCAGATCTTACCATTAGAATTAGTCACTGCCTTGTCCATTCCCAATTGAATTCTACACTGTTGTAGATGATCAATAGTTGAGAAGGGTTCAAGGATGACAATCATAGACAGGTGGTGAACATGTTTAAGAGACTGTAATCTTTCCATGGCTCCCAGGGTCTGAATACCCCTTGCATTCCAAATGATTGTATTAATCATTGGGATGATTTGGATGTAAAAACTCTGGTATTTGGTCTGCCTGAGGTGGCAGGTTGTCTTGTAGTGATTGAGGCAGCTTGTCTCCTTGTGTGATTAGACCCTCTTGGGGACAGTCCCTGCTCTTGACTCAATTGCTGGATCTCTTCTTGGATTGAACTGTCTTTACTAGGACTACCCATTCTAGTGAGATGATCACCATTAGCATCATTCTCATCCTCATCCCTCATGGGATAAGTATCATCATCCATCTCATCTTCAGAATGTATAACCCCATATTCATCCTGAGCTGAATTGGATAAAGTTGGATCAGTGTTAAAATGGCATATCTCTGGAGGAACCTCAACTTCAAGTCCATCACTGGGAGTAGTAGTCTGGATATTCAGTGGAGTAACAGCTATAGCTTGAGAGTCATCAACTAATATGAATTTAGTGCAAATTCCTTCTTCCAGAGCCTTAGAAGGACACTCTATAGCAGAAACACCCCCTGACTCAGCTACTTTCTTCTTCATAGCATCTCTTCTCTTTTTACTTGGTTTATTCTTACTTTTTGTGCCACTGAAACTAGCAAGGGACCCAAGATCTTTGGCCATGCCACCCAGAGGTTGATCAGGTTGCATACTCTGGTCTTTTACTTCTCCACTCTTCTCAATCACAACTGAGGGTTGCTGTTGAGGTAGACCAGTGGTAGCAGGATCATGATCAGGTAACCCCATCCCTTTTTGGACCCCTTCCTGCATGTTAGTAATGTTCTCCTGACAATCCATCCACCCACCATTAACTACACCAGCATTACCAGCAATAGGGGGACAAGGGATATGGGGATTCACAACATTCAATTTCTCAGAATCATCACAAGGGGGCACTGGGGGTTGTTCCTTAGCAATAGGAACATTTAAGACCATCACAGGGTCTATCTCAATACCTGGGCCTTTCATGGTGTCTTTCTGGATATGAGCATCATGGTCCTTGGAACTGTTACCAGCAACCTGAGCTTGTACCTGCTTCCTCTTAGTATTCTTTTTTCTTTGGATTTGCCATTGTTCATCCTTTTGATGGTTCCTGCTGGACTCCTTTAAATAATTGTCACCATTACTCTTTGGGGGCCTCATCATCCTCTCCTCCTGCTGATTGGTGGAAGTGTCCTTCCCATTAGGATTAGCAACTGCTTCAAGAACCTGCTTCTGCTTATTCTCATCATCCCTTTTCTTGACAAGACATTTAATAATAGAATGCCCCTGATGTTTGCAATGCATACAATACTCTGGGAGGTCTTCATATTGGATCAACTGCCACTTCCCAACAGAAATATCATTCTCATCAAACCCCAACCAAACATGTTGGGGTCTCTCCTTAGTAATATCAATCTGAACTTTAACCTTTGCCACACTGCCCCTAGTCTTCTGAATGGATGCTGAGTCTAAGTACAAAGCTTTGCCAATAGGGGACAACAAAGCTGAAATAACTTCCATGTAATAACAATGCCATGGAAGCTCAGGAAGAGTCACCCAGACTGGGACAATGGAGGTTTCTTCATCAGGTTTGAATGTAGGAGTCCAGATTTGAAGCCTCATCAATTGGCCTTCAATAAACATCCTTTGCTTAGTCCAAACAGTGATGTGATCAGCCTCATTGTCCAAATCAATGTAGATGTGCCTTGAATTGAAATGAGCTATTTTGACACCCCCAGTCAGCTGAGTTTGAGCAATAAAGCTTCTTCTGATCACCTCCATTCTAGGCATAGAATTGGTAAACTTACCAATGAGAGTGTACCTGCATCTATCAGCCAATCTTCCCATGAATTCCTCCCTTTTAAAGATCACAGCAGGATGGCCTTGTTTAGTAGTGATTTTAGGAGGGGTAATAGCAATGGGTGTTTCAGTTCTGGCTTGATTCATTCTTAACTTGGTAGCAAATGATTGGATAATGGTGGGTGGGGCAGGCTCAGTAGGAATTTGGGTATTTTTAAAAGCATTGGTCTGGTTAATGGTGTTTTTAGGCATGGTATTATCAGTAGAGTTTTGATTTTTGGTTTTCTGGGGGTGAAAGCTGTCAAAGTTGGTTGAGATCTTAGGAAGGGAGTGACTCATGGGCATAGTGGCCTTAAGATGGCCAGGACCACTCTCCTTGGTCTTAGGCACCTCCTTCCAGACCAAATGAGACTTGCCTTTCATATTATTACCAGAAACATCATCCTTAACACCATCGTGTGTGTCTGTATCTACCAAATTCACAACAACCTGTTTATTATTGGATATAGGCTCAACAGAATTACCTGGGTTCATGGAAGCAGGTGGTGGATCCTTCACTCCTTCAAGACAGCCACTATTCATACTCCCATCATTCATTTGAACATGATTTCCCAAAGCAGGCTGATTTTTGACATTAATCACATTGATACCTTGCTCATTTATGCCTCCTTGGTCTTCTCCTTGCGTGAGATTGATCAATTCAATCGGATTTCCTAGCAATTGATCCTGCAACCCACCAAGGGC